>CM056059.1:303362474-304610611 GCA_029574335.1 Rana kukunoris
GTCCTCCAGTATGTTGAAGATATGCGGGTGCGTATGGCTCAGATTGCCCCTCTTGTTCGCCAGCATATGGAGCAGGCGCAGAGTAGGCAGAAGTCCTACTACGACCAGAGGGCCCTAGTGAGACAGTTTGAAAGAGGGGACAGAGTAATGGTTCTAGTACCCACCGCAGAAAGCAAACTTCTAGCACAGTGGCAGGGACCCTATGAGGTGTTGGAAAAAGTGAGCCCAGTAAATTATAAAGTTAGTCAGCCGGGACGCCGGAAGAAGGAGGCCGTGTTCCACATAAACCTTCTTAAGCCATGGAGGACTAGAGAGGACTGCATGGCCGCAGTGGGAGACACCACACCTGGTCCACAGGCACCTAGTCCTTCGGTGACAATCTCTCCAGAGCTGACACCTGAGCAAATAAAAGAAGCTAGAGGCTTGGTTGAGAGGAATAACGATGTTTTCTCCCCCAACCCTGGACAAACCCGAGAGATTACCCATGACATTATTACAGAACCAGGGGTTGTCGTAAGAGTGAAGTCTTACCGCATTCCGGAGGCCAAGAGGGAAGCTGTAAGGGCTGAAATCAGGAAAATGCTTGAGCTTGGAGTGATAGAGGAGTCTCATAGCCAGTGGTGCAGCCCCATTGTTCTAGTGCCCAAACCTGATGGGTCCATCAGGTTTTGTAATGACTTCAGGAAGTTAAACGAGGTGTCTAAGTTTGACGCCTACCCCATGCCTAGGGTGGATGAACTAGTAGAGCGATTAGCCAAAGATAGGTTCTTCACCACGTTGGATCTGACAAAGGGTTATTGGCAGATCCCATTGACAAAGCACGCCCGAGAGAAGACAGCCTTTGCCACTCCTGATGGCCTATTCCAGTACAGGATCATGCCTTTTGGCCTCCATGGGGCTCCAGCCACTTTTCAAAGGCTAATGGATAAGTTGCTCAGGCCCCACACTGAGTATGCAGCCGCATACTTGGATGATGTGATCATTCATAGCCCGGACTGGGAAAGCCATCTGGATAAAGTACAGGCAGTCTTGGACACTCTTAGAAGAGCGGGTCTGACAGCTAACCCCTCTAAATGTGCCTTGGGTCTAGCAGAGGCTAGATACTTGGGTTACCTGGTTGGCAGAGGACTTGTTAAACCACAGATGAACAAGATAGGAGCTATACAGAGCTGGCCCAGACCATTGAGGAAAAAACAAGTCAGAGCTTTCTTGGGGATTGTAGGCTACTATCGGAGGTTTATTCCTCACTTTGCTACGAGGGCTGCTCCGCTCACAGACCTTATTAAAGCCAGAAGTCCAGACACTGTAAAGTGGAACAGCGAGGCTGAGGAAGCCTTTGCTGGTCTGCGGGCAGCGCTTTGTACCCAACCTGTGCTTGTGGCTCCTGACTTTAGAAAGGAGTTCTTTCTCCAGACCGATGCCTCAGAGGTGGGTCTGGGTGCAGTTTTGTCCCAATTTGTGGATGGTGAGGAACACCCTGTGCTGTATTTGAGTCGGAAGTTGTTACCTCGAGAACAGCGCTATGCCACAGTGGAAAAAGAGTGTTTGGCAATCAAGTGGGCAGTAGAAACACTCCGCTACTATTTGTTGGGCAGGCGGTTTACCCTCGTCACAGACCATGCTCCGTTAAAGTGGATGCACACCAATAGGGACAAGAACGCTCGGGTCACGAGGTGGTTTCTGTCCCTACAGCCCTTTACTTTTGTGGTACGACATAGGGCAGGTCTCCTCCACAGTAATGCAGATGCTCTGTCCCGAGTGCATGGGTTTGTAGAGATGGCCGCTTCCCACCCAAGTGTTAAGCTGGGGGGGAGGATGTGTGACAGGGTACACAATTGTATGTACACCAGTGAGAGGCTGGAAAGGTCAGTTTTCCCTGCCCTGGAAGGGGTTAAGCCTGGCCAACAGGTAAACCTCCTCTCTTCCCCCTATTAATTAACAGTCACCTGGCAGGGAAATGGGAAGTGAGAGCTCAGTGTGAGAGGTATGCTGAGCTGGACGGACAGGTTGGAAACTGTCTGCATGGAAGGAACAAGGTCTGTCATAGATTTGTTTATTTTGGACTGGTATTCTGTTTGTTTTGTACTGGAGGCCGGAATAGCCCCTCCAGTACAGTGTAGTGAGGGACACTACTGTCAGTTAGCCTCCTAAATTGGAGTAGGCCATTTTGTTTTTGTATTATTTATTTTTGAGTGCAATAAAGCCAAATTTATTGCTTAAGATCAGCGACTTTGCTGCATGACATTATCGCTATTTCTACGACTTTGTCACAATATATATAGATATATATATCTATATATATATATATATATATATAGATATATATATCTATCTATATCTATATAGATATATATCTATATCTAGATATATAAACATTGGCTGTAAAAATCTAAAAAGAACATTAAAAAGTTGTATTCTCTTTGTTTAGCGACAGGTTCATAAATTCATCTTTAACCACTTAACCCCCGGACCATATTGCTGCCCAATGACCAGAGCACTTTTTGTGATTCGGCACTGCGTTGCTTTAACTGACAATTGAGCAGTCGTGCGACGTGGCTCCCAAACAAAACTGGCGTCCTTTTTTACCCACAAATAGAGCTTTCTTTTGGTGGTATTTGATCATCTCTGCGGTTTTTATTTTTTGTGCTATAAACAAAAATAGAGTTTAAGCCGATACGTATTCTTCTACATATTTTTTGTTAAAAAAATCGCAATTAGCGTTTATTGATTGGTTTGCGCAAAAGTTATAGCGTTTACAAAATAGGGGGTAGTTTTATGGCATTTTTATTAATATATTTTTTTTACTAGTAATGGCGGCGATCAGCGTTTTTTTCAGTACTGCGACATTATGGCGGACACTTCGGACACGTTTGACACATTTTTGGGACCATTTGCGATCAGTGCTATAAAAATGCATTGGATTACTATAAAAATACCATTGGCAGTAAAGGGGTTAACACTAGGGGGCGGGGAAGGGTTTAAGTATATTCCTGGGTGTGTTCTAACTGTATGGGGGGGTGGACTCACTAGGGAAAATCACTGATCTTCCGTTCATACATTGTATAAACAGAAGATCAGCATTTCCCCCGCTGACAGGACCCAGAGCTTTGTGTTTACAAACATAGCTCCCGGTCCCCCCTCTGTAATGAGCAATCGCAGGTGCCCAGTGGCGATCGTACCCGCCGGGCTGCAAAAAAACAGCCGACGTAGAGCTACGGGCTCTCGCCCAGGAGAGCCGACCGCAGTAAAATGACGGCGGCTGGTCGGCAAGCAGTTAATAATGCCTAGGTTTGTACCAGGGTAGGATTTTGGTGTTTGTAGGTGTTAATTCTACTAACTTCCTACTGAGACGCAGCTGTCATTGCCTTCCTTGGGTACCACATATAATAGTCATTATGAATGAGGCGACATATATTTAGCCCTGCATGTTAGCCTATTGATATTTATATAGAAGAAAATAACCGTAGCACAGATAGAAATGGCCTAAATTTACAGGCCCCAGTACAATTAATAATTAGTGATTTGACCTTAAAAAATGATTTTTCTATTTACTTAATTTTCCAAAGATTTATCAAAATAAGAATAAGACTCAAATGCGACCTTTTTCATTGCAAAACATTCAGTGGAAAATACAACGTGCTAAAAGTATATGTGAGGCGGCGTACACACGACCGAGGTTCTCGCTGGAAACCAGCGAGAACCTCGCTGGAAGCTGCATTCCAGCGAGGACCTCGGCCGTGTGTACGCTCTCGGCGCTCTATTTGCTCGACGGCCCGCCTGGATGAATGGCTGGTTGCCATTCCTGACAGGCGGGTCGCCGATTTCGACGGCCGGCAGGGAACCTCGACGGGCGGAACGATGTGTTCTGCCCTAAGAGGTTCTCTGCCGTGTGTACACGGCCTTAAGAGTGCAGAGAGAAAATGTCCACTATGGAATAACAAAGTGCATTTGTGATCTGGCAAACAACAGGTCCCAGAGTAACCACTTGTCAATCATCTTTGGAAATAATTGTGCGGATCACTAATTGATGACACCCAGTGTGAATCCTTCACCATCCACACCAAACTGACTCACCAGAAAAAATGGCTGATCAATTTATAGATCAGCAAATGCGCTCCACAATAGATGAAAAGTGGTTAATCCACATGCTCCTAGTGCCTAATCTGATCTCCTTCATACGATTCCACTTAGGCTCATCTTGACAGCATATGGAGAAATAAAGGATGCAAGATTTCCATAGCGTAACACTGTTTAAAATTAAACTTTTATTAAAATCATAAAAAGATCCACTCACATGTAATAAGTGTGCGCCCGACACTAGGGAGAAAACTATTGTACAATGTTTAGCATGTCACCTTCAGCCATATCCCTCAGACTGTGAGTGTGATCAAAGTCCTTGCCCCATCCTACGCGTTTAATCTTTCCACGTCCTCAGGGAGCGGAAGGACGTCTGACATTGCTGTGCCATATTTATAATGGGAATAACCCATTGTAACCAGTTAATAACTTTAAAACACTCTGCATAAATAAAATCGTATCCGCATGATAACCATTAACTTTAATCTACTGCACACCCTTATTATATCATGCAAATAAGAGTTATTTGTCTTCTACATCATATCGGCAGGTTCATGTCCTAACTTCTCATGCCACAATTTAAAGGGAAACAGTGCATGTATCCTAAAGACCCACTCTAGACCACCTATACTTAACAAACAATGTGCACCCTAAAGACCTACTCCAGACCACCTATCCATAGAACATCGACTAAAATTGTATCTATATCCAGGCTTCATCAAATACAGCTAAAAATGTGTCAAAAAAATATTTAGATCGATGTCTGTGTTCCACCCATATGGGTGTAGAGAGGATGTAGAGAAGGTGTCATATCCCCACTGGGCTTTCTTTCTGGACACTTCTCCAGTTTAATCCATGTCTCTCCAGTGTCCCCTAACCTTATCGATTCCATAAACTATCAACATTAGCCTATGAGGTTAAGGAGCGAACATATCTGGACATACCATTCAATACATTAGTCACATCAACACAATGGAATTAGCTGAAGCCAGTTAAGGGTCTGAACATTTTTAAGGTGGGCTATCCAGAGGGCTTCTTTGCCCTGTGGTAGTGGTATCAGACTCCAACCAGGCATCCCACACCTTGTTAAATTTTTGTGGGCTATCCCTGTTCAGGTTTCCTTGTACAAGGGGTAACTAATACCGCGTACACACGATCTTGTCTCGATCTTGTCTCTATCAATTTCACCGATGAGGAAAAAAAACATGAGGCTCACACACGATCGGTTAGTCTGATGAAAACGGTCCATCAGACCGTTTTCATCAGACGAACCGATCGTGTGTGGGCCCCGTGTTTTTTTTCCCATCCGTGAAAAAACGTAGAACCCGTTTTAATATTATCTTATGGTTAAAAAAACGATAGAAAAAAACTATCATCTGTGGGGAAATCCATAGGTTAAAAATCAACGCATGCTCAGAATCAAGTCGACGCATGCTCGGAAGCATTGAACTTAATTTTTCTCAGCACGCTGTGTGTTTTACGTCACCGTGTTCTGACACGATCGGTTTTTTAACTGATGGTGTGTAGGCACGACTGATGAAAGTCAGCTTCATCGAATATCTGATGAAAAAATCCATCAGACCGTTTTTATCGGATGAACCGATCGTGTTCACAGGGCATAAGTTGACAATTTTCACTATATACATATAATGTACTATATATTTTTAAGAAATTGATTACCGTGAGGAATAGGTAGCACTTAAATAAGTAGAACATTGATAGGGACAAGGCAAGTTTATCTTGCAATATAAATTTAAGCTGTTCAAGCATGAATTTTTAATTTTGTATACAGGTAAAACAGAAAATCCCTTTACAGTAGACTATTTTAAAAAGAACAATCTTTTGCTAGCTGGTTTCTTGATGATGCTTAGCAGGTGCACCATTAAACAAAACAGACATTAAAACAAATGTTTATGAAAATTAGAAAAATCATGCAGTTAAGCTTCTGCAATTTTCCGTGGGGTAATTTCCAGAGCTTCTTGTAGAATAATGCACTTTGCCTACCTTCAGATACCTTATGAAAGGGAATTGTTGGGTGTTCTTATTTCCGAAATTGATAAAAGATTAAACTGTACTAGCAGGTCATCGTCCACTGAGTACTATAAGGATTTTTTTTATAAGACTGAACAAAAAGTGTTCCTTTTGTCCCTTTTGTCTTTGCTCTGTTTTTCCTCAACTTTAAAATAATCTCTTGAGAACCATGAATATAGGCTTTAAACATTCACAATACACACTTAACACTAATCCATAAGATTAAAGTGTTCATAGCTGGGAAAGGTTACTATGGCAACACACACTCTAGAATAGTGTGTCCTAATGTTGCTTAGGGTTGTACTTTGTGCTTCAAAAAACCCAAATATATATTTATTCTGGACAGTTTCCTGTGGTAAAATATTTGATTCTTTAACTTTGTAAACTTTATTTATAATTTTCTCTGTAAAACTTAAAGTTATACTATATTGTACTTATTACATCACAACCCTCAATCTACTCTTTGTGGTGCCAATAATGATAAAGTGTAAAATAAAAAAAAGGTAAACGGAATGAAAATGGGAATAAAAAAAGGTTGTTTGTCCAAGTCTTATGCAAGTGGCCACAAATATGAATGGGCAGTCAATCGTGTGTGACAATTGGCCACCCGAGGTATGTCTATTGGCTAGTGTTTTATATTGGACCAGTGTTTACCCTTCTTGTTCAATAAGACCCCTTTCACACTGGGGCCACAGGCGTGTTAGGGCTAAAACATTGCTTGTTTTAGTGGCGCTTTACCGCTGTTTAAACTGCGCTTTTTGTCTGCTAGTGGGCTGCTTTAACCCCAAAGAAAGGTGTTTAAAATGGCTTCCACTGCCCGTTGGGCAGGGTGTTTTGGGAGCTCTAAATACAGGGAGCTCCCAAACTGCCCCAAAGATGCTACTTGCAGGACTTTTCGGGAACATTCCACAAGCGCACCGCCCCAGTGTGAAAAGCCACACTTGAATGAATAGGAGGCGGTTTTCAGGAGCTTAGCAGAGGCTAGTTCCAATGCTAAAGTGCCTGAAAACTATCACAGTGTGACAGGGGTCTAAAGCCGCATACACACAATATATCTGATATACGGATATCTGATGGAATCTAATACAATGGATTTTTTCGTCGGATAACCGATGAAGCTGACTTTCATCAGTCTTGCCTACACACCATCAGTCAAAAATCCAACTGTGTCAAAACGTGGTGACGTAAAACACTACGACGTGCTGAAAAAAAAGAAGTTCAATGCTTCCGAGCATGTGTCGACTTGATTCTGAGCATGCGTAGATTTTTCTCCTATGGACTTCCACACAGACGATAATTTTTTTCTATTGCTTTTTTTTATCCATAGGAAACATTTAAAACATGTTCTATTTTTTTTCACACCGATGGAAAAAAGACATTTGGGGCCCATACACAATCGGTTTGTCCGATGAAAACAGTTGTGTGTACAGGGCTTAAGAGACCTCTTGTACATGTACAGTACCAAAGTGGATTAAAAAAAATCAACGCCTTTCACCAAGATTATTCAAAAACCTTAGCATTTTTTTTACAGCTTGACTCCATATTAACCAGTTAAGGACCGCCGCATGTACATTTACGTCGGCAGAATGGCACCGACAGGCACATCAACGTATATATACGTTGGTGCCTTGAGGGGGTTCGGGGGTCCGATCGGACCCCCCCCCCCGTACATGCGGCGGTTCCTTTAGCTCCGGGAGCGATCCGGGATGAGGGGGCGGCTACTCGTTTTCAGCCACCCCTCGCGATCGCTCCCAGCCAATGCGCGCGCCCGCCAGCCTCTTCCTGTGCTAAGTGTAAACACAGGAAGAGGGAAGTGCTGTGTTCCTCCTCGTGTCGGTCTTTTAGTCCGACGCTGAGGAGAGAACACATCACACAGTAAGTTACACCTAACAGTACACTGACACAGGTACACATAGGCACACTTAACCCCTTCCTGTCACCGCCGATCGCCCCCCCCAGTCCACTGTAACATTGTGTCACTGAATACAGTTATCATTTATTTCTGATAACTGCATTTAGTGTCAGTGTTGCAGTAAAAAGTGTCAGGGCAGTTAGTCTTAGCCCCCTTTAGGTCTAGGGTAGCCCCCTACCCCCCCCTAATAAAGGTTTAACCCCTTGATCACTGCCCTAGTTAACCCTTTCACCCCCTATTGCCAGTGTCACTAAGCGATCGATTTTCTGATCGCTGTATTAGTGTCACTGTTGCCGCTAGGCAGTTAGTTTTTTTTGAGGTTCGCCGCCAGGTTTATATAGCGCTAGGTACCCCCATAAATAAAGTTTTTAACCCCTGATTGCCCCTAGAGTTAACCCTTTCACCAGTGATCACCATATAAGTGTCACTGGTGACGCAGGTTAGCCAGTTAGTTATTTAGGTTTTTAGAAAGCGTTAGGTACCCCCATATATTACCATACAAAGGTTTTAACCCCCTGATTGCCCCTTAGTTAACCCTTTCACCAGTGATCACCGTATAAGTGTTACGGTTGACGCTGGTTAGTTAGTTTGCTGTTTATAGCATCAGCGCACCCGCCGTATATTACCCAATAAAGGTTTAACCCCCTGATCGCCCGGCGGGTGATTTAAATTAAATTTTAGCGCCAGTTAGGGTGTGCATCGCCCCAGGCAGTGTTCGGTTAGTGCCAGTAACGCTTACACCCACTCGCAAAGCATACACCCCCCTTAGTGGTATAGTATCTGAACAGATCTATACCTGATCTGATCAGATCTATACTAGCGTACCCAGCAGTTTAGGGTACCCAAAAACGCATTGTTAGCGGAATCAGTCCAGATACCCGCTAGCACTTGCGTTTTGCCCCTCTGCCCAGCCCAACCCACCCAAGTGCAGTATCGATCGATCACTGTCACTTCAAAAACACATCACACACAACTGCAGCGTTCGCAGAGACAGGCCTGATCCCTGCGATCGCTAACAGTTTTTTTGAAGCGTTTTCTACATTTGCCTTTCTATAGCCAGGTGCTTTTTTTACCCGTGAATCATCACCAGTCTACAACTAAATTTAGAGCCCAAAATGGCAAAGCGGATGTACAGTGGTGAAGAGGCTGTTAGGTTCATGTGCATGTCGTCAGATGATGATGAGGAGGTCACGCATCTGACAGATTCGGGCTCAGAATATGATCCTGTTTACGACAGCGGCTCCATGTCAGATAGCTCGGACGACGGAGTAGTGGTCCCTGCTAAGGCCAGGCGCACCCGACCCCATTCTAAGGTTGTTGAGGAGCAAGAACCGCAGGACCCTTGTATGGAGCAGAGAGCGAGCACTAGCACCGCTATTCCTTTTGGTGGATTGGCAAGCACCAGCGGCCTAGTACACCCTGGTCGTTCATCCAGCACTGCAGTATCACGTGGTGACGTGGCGAGTCCCATAAGTGCAGTTCAAGCTGGCGAGGTGGCAAGCACAAGTAGTGACCCGCTGCCACCAAGAAGAAAACAAAGACAGGCCCGTCGTGCCCATAGTGCCCTTCCTGCAGAATTCGCCTATCCTGATTGGGTCCCCACCACTTCTGCAGCACCCGTACTTCCCCCATTCACTGGCAAACCCGGAATTCAGGTGGATACAGCGAATTTTATGCCACTTGATTTTTATTCGCTGTATTTCACAGAAGATCTCTATAGATCTATTGTGGACCAGACTAATTTATATGCTGGTACCTACATCGCCGCTAATCCCCAGACCCTCCTTGCCAAAGAATGGAGACCTCTTACGGTTTCCGAATTTAAGTCCTTTCTGGGCCTTACCCTCAATATGGGCATACATACATTTCCTCAATTGCGCATGTATTGGTCCACAGAGCCAATTGACCAAATGCCCATATTCTCTGTTCACATGGCCAGGAAACGATACGAGGCGATCCTGCGGTTCCTGCATTTCAGCGACAATGCACTCTGTCGTCCACGTGGAGACCCTGAATTTGACCGGCTCTACAAAATTCGGCCCCTCATAAACCATTTCAACGAACGTTATGCAGCCTTGTTTAATCCCCAGCAAGTTGTCTGCGTTGACGAGTCCCTGGTTAAATTTGCTGGCCGCTTGTCTTTCAAGCAGTTCCTTCCCAGCAAGCGTGCCAGATACGGGGTCAAGCTCTATAAGCTCTGTGACAGGGCAACAGGCTACACATGGAGCTTTAGGATTTATGAGGGCAAAGATAGTCACGTAGAGCCGGAAGGATGCCCAGATTACATGGGGAGCGCTGGCAAGATTGTCTGGGACTTGGTGTCACCCTTATTCGGAAAGGGGTACCACTTGTATGTGGACAATTATTACAGCAGCGTGCCACTTTTTAGTCACTTGTTTGATCATCAGATTGGAGCATGTGGCACCGTGCGACCTAATCGCCGGGGCTTTCCCCAGCGGCTTGTAGATGCCCGTATAAAGCTGGGGGCGAGAGCCTGCTGCAGATGTAATAATTTGCTCGCTGTGAAGTGGCGGGACAATAAGAATGTTTTCCTTCTTACCACCCTTCACGCAGACACGACAGTACAAATTCGTACGGCGACTGGTGTTGTGGAGAAACCCCTCTGTGTCCACGAATATAACCAAAATATGGGAGGGGTGGACCTCAACGACCAGTTGATGGCGCCGTATCATATTGCCCGTAAATCGAGACGCTGGTACAAAAAAGTGTCTCTACATTTATTCCAATTGACTTTGCTGAATGCTTTTGTCTTATACAAAACTTCAGGACAGAATGTATCCTTCCTCCAATTCCAGAAGGATATCATCAACGGACTCCTGTATCCAGGCGGTTTTGTACCTCACCATCTCCTACCAAATGCAGTAAGCCGACTGCATGAGAGGCATTTTATATATGCCCTCGAGAGTACCCCTACCCAACGAGCCCCCCAAAGAAGATGTCGTGTCTGTAGCAAGCGCGGATTTAGGTGTGACACCCGTTATTTTTGTCCCCGATGTCCTGACGATCCTGGTCTTTGTATTGGTAAATGTTTTGAACGCTTCCACACAATAGTGAAGTATTAGCGTAGGGCAAAACATATCACAGGCTAGGCACACGTACACAGGGTCTCCCAAGATGCCATCGCATTTGAGAGACCCAAACCTGGAACCGAAAAGTTGAACAGTTACAGTTACAAAAAAAAGTGTGTAAAAAAAAAAAAAAGTAAAAAAACACAAAAAAAATATAAAATAAAAAAAACAAAAATAGTTGTCGTTTTTATTGTTCTCTCCCTCTCTATTCTCTCTCTATTGTTCTGCTCTTTTTTACTCTATTTTATTCTGCAAAGTTTTATTGTTATGTTTTTTCATGCTTGCTTTTCAGGTAAGTAATTTACTTTACTGTTTTCAGGTACGCCATTCAGCTGTTGAAAAATGTTTTATTTTTTACTATGTTTTTTTTATTGGTATTTGCTTTGCAGGTATGGTATGATCTTACTGTTATACTGTAATGTTACTTTGTTTGTTACATTTGCTTAGCAGGTACGCCATTCAGTTGCAGCACGGATTTATTTAGCGTGACAGCAACAGCGTTTGCTCCCACGATATATATAAAGCTGCGACTCCAACGCTGTAGGAGGTGATTTCACCACCACAGTCCAAAAAAGAGCATATATGCCGAAGCATGGGGGCATTAGGGGCGGAGGAGCGATTTTGCTCCTAATGCCGCGTACATACGGTTGACCCACCTACGGAGGCCTTACCCGTGGAAAAGTCTGACCATGTGTACACGGCATAGAAAAGTTCGACCGTGTGTACGCGGCATAGAAAAGTCCGACCGTGTGTACGCGGCATAACTTTTTTGCGGGAGGATGCCCCCATGCTTCGGCATATATAAATTCACTCCTCACTACCTATCACAGTTTCGAAGGCCATAAAATGTCAAAATAGCACAAAAAAAAAAAAAATGACCCCATTTTGGAAAGTAGACACCCCAAGGAAACTACTGAGAGGCATGTTGAGTTCATAGATTTTTTTTTTTTTGTCCAAAGTGATTGAATAATGACAAAAAAATAAATCAAAAAATTGTCACTAAATGATATATTGCTCACACATGCCATGGTTATATGTGGAGTTGCACCCTAAAATACATTCTGCTGCTTCTCCTGAGTACGGGGATACCACATGTTTGGGACTTTTTGGGAGCCTAGCCGCGTACGGGACCCCGAAAACCAAGCACCGGCTTCAGCATTTCTAAGGACGCAAATTTTTGATTTCACTCCGCACTACCTATCACAGTTTCGAAGGCCATAAAATGCCAAAATGGCACAAAACCCCCCCAAATGACCCCATTTTGGAAAGTAGACACCCCAAGCTATTTGTTGAGAGGCATATTGAGTCCATGGAATATTTTTTTTTTTGCCCCAAGTGATTGAATAGTGACCAAAAAAAAAAAATGTACAAAACATTGTCACTAAATGATATATTTCTCACACATGCCATGGTTATATGTGGAATTGCACCCCAAAATACATTCTGCTGCTTCTCCTGAGTACGGGGATACCACATGTGTGGGACTTTTTGGGAGCCTAGCCGCGTATGAGACCCCGAAAACCAATCACCGCCTTCAAGATTTCTAAGGACATAAATTTTTGATTTCACTCACACAAATCTTGAAGGCAGTGCTTGGATTTCGGGCCCCGTACGCGGCTAGGCTCCCAAAAAGTCCCACACATGTGGTATCCCTGTACTCAGGAGAAGCAGCAGAATGTATTTTGGGGTGCAATTCCACATATGCCCATGGCATGTGTGAGAAATATATCATTTAGTGACAAAGTTTTGTAATTTTTTTTTTTGGTCATTATTCAATGACTTGGGACCAAAAAAAAAAATATTCCATGGACTCAACATGCCTCTCAGCAAATAGCTTGGGGTGTCTTCTTTCCAAAATGGGGTCATTTGGGGGGGTTGTGTGCCATCTTGGCATTTTATGGCCTTCAAAACTGTGATAGGTAGTGAGGAGTGAAATCAAAAATGTATGCCCTTAGAAAGCCTGAGGCGGTGATTGGTTTTCGGGGCCCCGTACGCGGCTAGGCTCCCAAAAAGTCCCACACATGTGGTATCCCCGTACTCAGGAGAAGCAGCAGAATGTATTTTGGGGTGCAATTCCACATATGCCCATGGCATGTGTGAGAAATATATCATTTAGTGACAAAGTTTTGTAATTTTTTTTTTTTGGTCATTATTCAATGACTTGGGACCAAAAAAAAAAATATTCCATGGACTCAACATGCCTCTCAGCAAATAGCTTGGGGTGTCTTCTTTCCAAAATGGGGTCATTTGGGGGGTTTGTGTGCCATCTTGGCATTTTATGGCCTTCGAAACTGTGATAGGTAGTGAGGAGTGAAATCAAAAATTTGCGCCCTTAGAAATGCTGAAGGCGGTGCTTGGTTTTTGGGGTCCCGTACGCGGCTAGGCTCCCAAAAAGTCCCAAACATGTGGTATCCCCATACTCAGGAGAAGCAGCAGAATGTATTTTGGGGTGCAATTCCACATATAACCATGGCATGTGTGAGCAATATATCATTTAGTGACAACTTTTTGTAAACATTTTTTATTTTAATTTTTTTTGTCATTATTCAATCACTTGGGACCAAAAAAAAAAATATTCAATGGACTCAACATGCCTCTCAGCAGTTTCCTTGGGTGTCTACTTTCCAAAATGGGGTCATTTGGGGGGTTTTGTACTGCCCTGCCATTTTAGCACCTCAAGAAATGAGATGGGCAGTCATAAAATAAAAGCTGTGTAAATTCCAGAAAATGTACCCTAGTTTGTAGACGCTATAACTTTTGCGAAAACCAATAAATATACGCTTATTGCGATTTTTTTTACTAAAGACATGTGGCTGAATACATTTTGGCCTAAATGTTTGACTAAAATTTAGTTTATTCGATATATTTTACTTGTTGTTATAAGAAAAATCTTTTTTTTTCAAAATTTTCGGTCTTTTTCCGTTTATATCGCAAAAAATAAAAATCGCAGAGGCAATCAAATACCATCAAAAGAAAGCTCTATTTGTGGGAAGAAAAGGACGCAAATTTCGTTTCGGTAGAACATTGCATGACCGCGCAATTACCAGTTAAAGCAGCGCACTGACAAATTGTAAAAACACCTTGGGTCTTTAGCCTGCATATTGGTCCGGGTCTTAAGTGGTTAAAGTGATACTAAAGTCTGTTTTTTTTTTCTTTAAAAATAACAAACTTGTTATGCTTATCTGCTCTTTACACTGGTTTTGCACAGATCAACCCAGATCCTCCTCTTTTCGGGGTCCCTCACTAACGCTCCTGGAAATTCCTTCCTTCTGAGTGCCCCCACAGCAAGCAGCTTGTTCAGGTAAGTAGTAGGGAAACTAAGAGGGGTTGCTGTATAAAGAAAGGTTTTTTATCTTAATGCATAGAATGCATTAAGATAAAAAAAAATACTTCTGACTTTATAACCACTTTAAACTCCATCTTACCTGCAGTCCCACAAATTACCTTTAAAAAAGCCTGCACTCTGAAAAACATGATTGCACCGAGTAAGCTTAAAATTTAGGGTGCTGACAGGTTAATGGATATTTAGTTCTATTTTGATCATAGAAAGGGCATCTTTCAGGCCTCGTACACACGAGGGAATTTTTCCTCTGAAAATGATCCGACGGACCATTTCAGCCGAAAAATCCGCTCGTCTGTAGGGGCAAACGGACCGTTTTGGCCGGATTCCTCCGGCGGAAAAATTTCACAGCATGCTTTGAAATTTTTCCGCTGGATAGCTGCCCGTCGGATATGTTCGCTGGTTAGTACGCCTGACCAGCGGACATATCTGCCCGCACATGCGTCGTATCCTGTGGATCCGACGCATGCGCGCGGAAGTGTTTACTTCCTGGTGCGGTGACGTGGCGGCATCAACGTCACCGCCGCGTCACCGCACTGTCCGCCGGCGGGGAATTTGATCCGATGGTGTGTACAGCCACCGGATCAAACAGCCCGGCGGACATATCCGATGGAAACGTTTACCCTGTTTACCTTTTTATTATTAAATAAGTGTGATTTAACTGTACTTCTGTCTTGGTCTGATTCATGGTTTCTGATAAATAGCTAGGCTGGCAGCTATAAAAACATGGGAAATTATTGTGTGTGATTTCTGGGGCCAAGTGTCAATATCCAGACCCAAAAGAACCATTTGTGGGAATAGGGAGAAAGAGGTCAAGATGATAGAAAGGATGAGCTTAGTTAGTTTGGACCGATAAAGAGTGTGGGGCAATTCCATCATATGTCCAGGGGAGATTAACAACTTTTACAGTTTCTCCAGAATCTTTGGTTGTAGACGGGTAGATATGTGTTAATTTAGCAGATGTGAAGTACCAGTCATGAAATATTTTCAGGACAGGTTCCCAGTGAAGTAGGCAGTGAGAGAACTTTAATGATTTATTTTATAACACCACCACTTTTATCTCTCCCCACACCCACCCCTTTACCCATTGGGTCTAATAGTTTGTTTGCAATACCAGCACAGAGTTATATATCAGTACAAAACATCTTCCACAATTGGTAAATATGGCCAGACAGCCTCCAGTGATGACCAGCACTAGGGCATGGCAACCAATGCTGCCAGAGCAAACCTGGGATTGATTGGGTGCTTGGTTCATCCATCATCAGTTATTCATAATCATTGTCCTTCCTGTGCCTAAAAAATATGCTTATTAAACACTGGACTTTTACACTGTGCTTTATTATTACCATCCTGATTAATGTTTTGCGTTGATCAGGGCATGGGTGATGTGCAAATTTTAGACGTAATCATTTTCAAAGTAATCATTAGCCTATTATATGCAATACACAATTTTCAAAACTACAGAATGCTAATGCATTTTCCTCCCCTTTAAATTTCTCTCAATATGAAAATTACAGTATGAGAATTATGCTGAGTAAATTGACCATTTTGCAGCTTTACAAATTAGCAGTTAAAAAAAAAAAAAAAATTGCTGTTAGTGTTGGTTTGCTAACTTGAGTTCATATTGGTTCAGTTTATAACATTACAGAACTGTTGACTCAGTAAACTTGTGTTTGCTCAGGCTGGTGCTGTGAAATTAATATGTTTTAAAGCATTAGTCCACCCAAAACAGATATTTTAGTAGCTGATGAAGTAACCTACTCTCTTGTTTCTTATATTTAAGGACAACTCCAAAGGTGAGATTTCTCTTTACCTTAACATCCTTGATCCATCCCATTTCTCTCTGCAGCTATAATCTAGAGAAGTGGTTCCCAACAGTAAATATATATATACCGTATTTATCAGCGTATAACACGCACCTACATTTTAAGAAGGAAGTTTCAGGAAAAAAACATTTTTTTTTAACTAAACAACTTTGAATTAAATTAAGGATCAGTGTCCATCTGCAGCCTGATCAATGCCCATCTGAAGCACAACTCACCAATCGCCTGATCAATGTGGCCTGATCAATGCCCATCTCATCATGCAGCCTTATCAATGCCCATCTCATCATGCAGCCTTATCAATGCACATCTCATCATGCAGCCTTATCAATGCCAATCTCATCATGCAGCCTTATCATTGCCCCTTTTTAGCCTCAATGCAACCTTACCATCAATGCAGTCTGGACAGAGCATGATATCACAGAGCCGTCATCTCCTGTTCGGCTCTCACTCGGCACTGGCAGTCACACAGACACACACAATCCTGCCTTCAACATCGGCATTGGACCAGCTCCTGTGATAGACAGAACACTGGTCTAATGTCATTGGCATAGGCGGGACTGTGTGTGTGACGTGAGAGCTGAACAGGAGATGATGGCTCATGAAATCCGGCTGTTCGGCTCTCACTCGGCAGTCACACACAGTCCCGCCTCCGCCATCGGCATTGGACCAGCTCCTGTGATACACAGAACACTGGTCCAATGCCAGTGACTGAGGCAGGACTGTGTGTGATGTGAGAGCCGAACAGCAGAATGACGGCTGTGTTCATCCCCCTTCCTACCTTGCAAGGTACACTATCGGCGTATAACACGCACCCGTGATTTGCTCCCTATTTTCAGGGGGAAAAAGTATGCGTTATACAAAGATAAATACAGCTGCCTCTACTATGACACCTACAGAGGCTGCAGGGGAACATCAATTCCATGAGTGTCCACTCCATCCCTGAGCAGAAAGGCACCACCTGCTGAATGGAGAAGAACTACAACTGCTAACAGGCAACCACAAACAACTGCAAGCTATTAAAGGAACCATACCAATACAGAAAGTCAAGCTAGACCAAAACTGTATAAAAGAGTCTAAGATCATTGTGATTGTTGGTCAAAGTGTATATAAAACAGCCAACACATTTCAGGGGCCACACCACTCTTCCTTCATCAAGGATCAACTCATAATAAAACTTGGTTGGATCCAGAGAAAACCGTTTCTTCACAGATCTACATTAGAACCAGTACTTTACACTTCACATTCAGTAACATTGCTCAGCAGCCACACATATATGTGTGTGTGTATATATATATATATATTTTTTTTTTTTTTCACTGACAAAACGTATACTGCAGTTAAATGGATGTGCAAAAAAAGATGAAACGCTATTTTAAATAAATGAATACATGTTGATAAAGATGGCTACACCACCGTATTCCCACACGAGCTTTCATTGAATCTCAGTTCATGATCATTTCTGGAAGTAAGCCAGATTCAATTTTAATCTTTATGATTGTGATTTGATGAATAGGGAGACAGTGAATGAGAGAATGAGGTCATTGTGCATTGCGAGACCGTATCTCCAGGTTAATTTAACCCAAAACTATGTGCCTGTCATTTCTTTTTTGTCATTCTTCATATGAATCTGAAAATAAATCATTTACCTTGTTTACAGAGGAGAACTTTGTATTGTAGTGTTACTTACAAAGGAGCTCAAAATTAGCTGTTTGTGTCAGTTTAATCAAGTTGACAAATGTCATTGTATTCTTAGGTGTATCTGTACCGTAAAGTCACAGGACTAAACTTAGCAGCCTTTGAAGCATCTAACACAAAATGAGAAAACTGGCTAATTGAAAAAAATATAGTGCATTTGTACAAACAAGAAGCATGTATGAGATTTGGATAACCAACTGCTTTAAAGTGGACATAAACTCAAAAAGTTAAGATTTGTAATGTTATAGGAAATTTTGAAATTAATCGTAGCCTTAAAATGTACATGTTGTCTGCCAGGGCAAAATTCAGCTATTCTGGGCATTTGGGAGCAGTGGTTTTAGCCCTACAGTATCGTGCACCCTCAGGGATCATGTCTAGGAAAAGAAAAGATCAAGGGCGGACGATTTTCTTATTGGATGACACCAGAGAGTTGCAGGACTCCATACTGGCAATTTCCACATCCAACCAGCCTGTGATGGATACAACTTTAAAAGATATGTTGGTTTCTTTGAGAAGCACACAGATAGGTGATATGTTGATCACCAGTGCTCAGTTGAGTCTATGTCAATCTGGTGATATATTAATCCAGGGTTATCTAGCAATTTAAAACCACGTGTTTTACTGGATAATTGAACAATTGTATCTGTTTTTCGATGTAAGTTGGATATTTGTTTTGTTTTCTCTTCTTTATCACTTTATCATTTATTTTGTGTATAACTTAAAAATTCCAATAAAAATGTATTGATAAATAAAAAAAAATAAAAAAAGGGAGTGCACATCCTGGTATTGAGGATGCCTGGACATGCCTATGCCTACAGCCCCATAGTTGCACATTGTATAACTACAGTGTGAAATCTAGGGCACTGCTGCCTCCCCCGATGAGATTAGTGCGGATTTGGTGATGTCACTACTGTGCTGCTCATTGTTCTCTTTGCTGGAGGCTCTAACATGAGAAAGCAAGTGACCATCATTGCAGCCTCATCAGTGCCCATCACTGCAATCTGTTAATGCCCATCAGAGCAGCCTCATCAGCGCACATCAGTGAAGAAAAACAATTACGTTAACACAGAAACTAAGACATTTATTTTTAACATTTTCAGTTTGTTCTTGTTTGTTTAGCAAAAAAATAAAAAAGGCAGTGGTGATTAAATACCAAAAAGTTAAGCTCTATCTGTCTCAAAAAAATTATAAAAATTTCATTTGAGTATAGCGTTGCATGACCGGGCAATTGTCATTCAAAATGTGACAGAACATAAAGATGAAAATTGGGCAGGGCAGGAAGAGGGTGAAAGAGGCCAGTATTGAAGTGGTTAAACAATGTAATACATCTGGGTCCCCAAACCCCGTGCCACGAACCTGCCCCTGTTTGCAGCTGGGCCACAAAAGCAACATTGTCAGAGGTGTGGCTGTGGACGAGCAAAGAAATTACATCATCTCTTACCACTCACCCTGCATCACTGCTGTTCCACCCTCACATCTGAGCTGTAAACTGTTGAGAACGCTACACTGTTGGAGGTGCAGTGGGCGAGCAGATAGATGACATAATCTCTTACCCCCACCCTGCATCACTGCTGTTCCACCCTCATTTTAGGATAGATCGGAACCCACCACTGGACTGCCTGCCTGTGTGCTTAATGGACCAATGTACACATCTGTGCTGCCACCAATGCAGTGACAATCTGCATCTGCTGACAGGAGATGTGGCAAGTGACAATCTGTATCTGGTGGCAACAACAGTGGATAGTCACAATCTGAGTCTGGTGCCAGGTGGCAAGTGACAAGTTGCATCTGGTGGCACTGAAGGCAGACAACATGGCAAGTAACAAGCTGTATCTAATGGCAAACGACATGGCAAGTGACAAGCTGTATCTGTTTTTTTCGTGACTGCGACATTATGGCGGAGACATTGGACACATTTGACACATTTTTGGCGCCATTTACATTTATACAGCGATCAGTGCTATAAATATGCACTAATTACTGTATAAATGTGACTGGCATTGAAGGGGTTAACACTAGGGGTTGAGGAAGGGGTTACTGTGTACCCTAAATTGTGTTCTAACTGTAGGGGGAGGGGGGGTGACTGGGGGAGGTGACCGATGCTGTGTCCCTATGTACAAGGGACACAGATCGGTCTCCTCTCTCCCCTGACAGGACATGACTCTGTGTTTACACACAGAGATCCACGTCTTGTCCCTGCAGACGCCGATCCCGAGTGCCTGGCGGAAATCACGGCCGCCAGGCACGCGCATCGGCATGTCAGTGATGCTTGCGCGCCCCCCAGTGGCCTGGCGGAGTGCAGGCCGTAAAAGCACGGCCTGTTAGAGATTCAGGACATCCCTTCGGCCGTACAAAGTCGTACGGCCGTCGGAAGTGTTTAATAATAAGTAGACATGTGCATTTGTTTTCGTCCAAATGCATTTCATCTTAATTTCTGGGATTTTCACATTTGTTTTAACAAACAATAACGAACGTGCAGAATCCAAAAGATCTGACATAAAAAATGCTTTATTTTTGTTTCGTTGTGACAATAGTTTGATATAGATAGAAGATTCAATATGACGGTGACAATAGCGATCTATCGAACCTGTGGTCGAATGTGGCTAACCTAACTCTATTAGTCCAAGATTATTTGACAGAGAAAAGATTTAACAGAATAGAGACATGAAAATTCAACGAAGCAGCTAAAAACATACGATCGCCACAAACGGACATTTATGGTCAAATGCTCCGCCCATAAGCTATAGAAGAATTTTAATGTTGGTCGACTAGTAATAATAATTAACAAATATAATTATTACTAGTCATACAACATTACAATTCTACTATAGCTTGTGGACGGAGCATTCCACCGGAAATGTACGATTGCGGCGTCGTACAGTTTAGCTGCTTCGTCAAATCTTTTTAGAACATTCGACAAACACCATAAGCCTTCAATGACAGATTCGGCCTTAACTAATTTGGATTTTCGGACGAATGCATTTTTTAACGAAACAAAATAAATAAAAACACATTTCGGGAGTAACTAAATACATTTATTTTTCGGACGAAAACAAAATTCCGAAAACAAAATATTTCAGTGTGCACATGTCTAATAATAAGAGCCACTGCAATAGGCAGATGTGTAAGCAAACCTCCTACACACAACAAGAGTTCTTTCATTTGCTGCCTTTATCTTCCAGAGCTTCTCCAAGAGCTAGAGATGCCAGACAGTCATCCTTAGGGCACTTTCACATATGCGGCTATTATTGCTGCCCCTCCTTAAAGCAATACACTGTGGGATATTTTTTTAGAGGGCATTTGACAGGCAGTGAGAAGGGGATATATCTCTTCCTCACTGCCTGTTTAACCCTCAAAATGTGGATCCACCACACCGCAACCACATGCATCACCCACGATTACAGGGCAGTTGTGGCATGGCCTCAATCAGTTGAATAAGTTGGGTTTGGCAGCAGTACTGCCCATTGAATTCAACATGCCATTTAATTTTTGTTGTGGCCATGAAGCAAAGAATTGCAGCCAGTACAGCCATGGCTGAGTGGCTATAACATACTTCTATTTTTTGGGTGGATGGGGTACAGTCACCTGCTTTACCACCCTCTAGCTGCCCATGTGAACAATATCTATATGTATTGTATCAACCTGGTCATTATTCACTATGGGCCAGAAGGTCACAGACCCCACCAACATGTTCTTATTCCAGAATATGTGCCTGCCACCTTATAACTATTCTACTGCTAGAACACTGGAAGATGTCAGGAAAAAAATAGCTGCTTCTAAAAGTTGTTCTCAAATGTATACACTGGAAGAACACTGAATGCCTACTGCAGTGGCACCTTTTGTTAATAAAATAAGTCATACTTTAAGTGTTCTATATGTATCCTGAAGTTATGTTAGGTAAGACAAAGAAAAAAAAGTGTTCATCGAAAAAAGCGCTGTCGGAATAAATGGCAGAGACAATGGATTTTCTCTCCGAGATGTCGATCATTACTTTAATTTTAGCTAGGCTTGTCAAATTTACTTCCCTTCAAGAGGAAATTACAAGCTCAGATATGCTCATCTTGCGATTGAGGCATTATGGCAATGAGCTAAGCTGGTAGTTCTCATTGTTGTTCCCTGATTTAATATTTTATTTCTGTGCTTCTTCATTGAGGATAGTGAAATCCTCAGTCATTAAAGCTCTCAAGATGTCGCTAAGTACTTTAATTTGACTAATACACCTGTCAACGGTTTTGCAGCTGTACTAACTTTCCAGTTGATGTTTACAATGCACGATTATGATGACAATCAAAGAAGGAACAGGGAAGAAGGAAGGAGTTTTGTTATTTTTTTTCAAGAGTAACTAAACCTAAATATATATATATATTTCTATTAATTTATCAATCTGAAAAAACAATATTTCTATCTATACAAAATATTTCAGACCCATGTTGTCTAATGTTTACAAAAAAATTCTTAAAAGAGAAAACCAAAATTTAATAGATTAAGGAATACATGGGATGATAAAAGTACATATATAGCCAACACAATTTTCTACATAAAAATGGCACCCAGCTTCACAAAGGATCAGATTCAGCTCAGTTCTCTGCCCATAGAAGCACCCCTCTAATGCATTTTGCCCAATTCTCATCATATTTTACTATTCATTTACTATTTTAGCTTTTCAGTCTACTGATCCTGTGTGCAGCACCATTTTCCTGTTGTTTAAGTTGAACCTGGCGAGCCTTACATCTCGACCAGCACCAGCATACAGTGTCACCAGCTACATGACCCACCTTCTGGAGCATTAGAGCAATACTGTTTTTTAGTTTTGCCCACAAAACATTTTTCTGTTATTTTTGGGCAGAGTATGGCAGCCTCTTGCCTACTGACTATGGGCCCTGGCTTTTGAAGGGAGGTGTGTGCCTGGGGGTCATGTGCTTGTAACGCCCCCCACCGCACATATCATCCCTGACTGCCCAGGTATCCGGTGAAGCATTGGAGCATTTTTCCCCAAGTACAAGTACTCAGGAAAATGCTTGGTATCGGTACCGAAACCGATACTAGTATCGGTATCGGGACAACCCTAGTCTTAAGTATTCAAAATCTTAAACAAAACTGGGAAGGATGATGCGTGACTTGTGCCTATGCTACAGTCCTAATCACTGATGTTATGTCAAGATATTTTATTAGTACGAGGGTTCTTCAAAAAGTGTCCGCACTTTTTAAACTCTATTAAATGTAAAAAATTGCAGAACATTTTTGAAGACCGCTCGTGTGTTTAAAATTAAGGTGTGTCCAAGGTGTGTAGTTCCTTTCTTCCAACCTCTTCCCATGGTCCACGCGGTTTTGTGGCATTTGCAAAAGATTTTTTGCTGCCATACATACCTGGGGAACGTATGCAAATTCATATGGCAATTGCAGTTTTTAAGTTAAGGCAAATTGTAGAGCTAGGGAAAAAGGACACCCTACTTTCTAACTTTTTGAAAGTATGTAGCCAATGAATACATTACTGCCAAGCCCAAAGTTACATGGAAGAAGTATTTTTCAAAAAAGGAGAGCAGGTCCCTTTTTTTACCCCTACATCCCTTCTGTTCTGTGGTGATTATGGGGTCCGTGGGAAGAAAAGCATTATGTGGCGGTGGACAAGGTATTTGAGCAACACCAAAATATCAAATAACAGCAGTGCTTAAGGCTCTTAATCAGGGGAGGACTGGCAGGGGGGGCAGGGTGGAAATCTCCCCCTGGGCTGGTGACACTATGCACAGCCACCGGCCGCCACTACCAAATGCTGTTTTTGCAGAGCAGGAATATGCCTGCTGGAGCTCTATTAACACAGGTCACGGCCGCTGCTCACCTCCCACTGTGCAACCGTGCCTGCTCCAAGGTAGATGGCTGCAGAGCTGAGCTATGTCTCGTCTCACACATAGCTCAGCCTCAGCGCACACCAGCGCTGACATCCCCTTCTCTTTTTGCACAGACACAAGGACTCTGATGTAAGGGGAGGCTCTGTGCAGACTCTAATGTAAGGGGGGCCTCTGTGCGGACTCTAATGTAAGGGGGGCCTCTGTGTGGACTCTAATGTAAGGGGGGCCTCTGTGTGGACTCTAATGTAAGGGGGGACTCTGTGCGGAGTCTGATGTAAGGGGGGCCTCTGTGCGGACTCTTGTGATCATGAAAAATCTTAGTCTGTTTTCCTCGATCCATCACTTTTCCACGTCTATGGGCCACTTGACTGGACTTGCCCCCCAGGCCTAAGGCTGCCAGCCCTCCCCTGCTCTTAATGCAAGCAAATATTTCACTTGACACCTGCCAGATGGGTTTGTCTTTAGTTTTGTCTTTTTCCGGGCACCTGCCATTCAGTCCTTTAGAACAGCATTAGGGGCACTTTAGGTTGAGATCCCTGCACCATATTGTGATGGGTGAACACCATTGAAGATCATGAATAAAATTATCAAGGTATAATCTACAAGGATCTAATAATTGAGAACAATATGTAATCCTTTATTCTTTATGGATGTGACCTTTTTTTTATGGCTTTAGCACAAATTCGTGAATATGGAGTTTTGTGAGATTGGCATTTCTGCACTGGGTCCTGGAGGAACATCACATATCATCTCACAGATGCCTTCTGTGAATCCGCACATAGTGTAAATGTTCCAGCAAATCACATCCTGTTATATCAGATCTTACTGCCATCTGCTTAAATTGTTTTCTTTTTTTTGTGTGACAAATATGGTATTTTAGCAACTCATTAGAACTTAAAGTTTATTTAGTAAAACTGGGGCAACAGACGGGATTAAACACGCTCATCTTTCATGTCCCAACAGTCGACGTGAAACCGCTTTTTAGTGCAGTAGTTATGAAAGAGGGTGATTTTAATGTATTAGTTTTTGGTTATTGAAAGGCTAATTTGGAAAGCACAAATGTCAAGTTGCTGTGAGACAAATAGTTCCAAGAGAAGCAAATGACAGATTAACTTAAGTAGTAGAAAAAGGCAGCAATAATGCAAGATATTATTGTAGAGAAAGGATCAGGGAATTATATTTTAGAAGGAAAGCACACAATTTACAGCAGAATAATATCAACTTGCTTTAATTAATGCATAATATGATATTAATCATAAAGCCGGACTCTAAGCGGATATAAAAGATTCAAATGAATGCAGCTGAGTATTCATTAATATGTCATTAACCACTTAAGGACCGCCTAATGCCGATATACGTTGGCAGAATGGCATGGCTGGGCATGTCGCCTTTTGGAGCCAAGCCGTGGGTCGGGCGCACGTGCGGGCAGCGGGTGTGCTCGTGACCCAGTCCAAAGTTCCGTGACCACGCCTGCAGGACCCGCGGACCCGATCGCCGCCGGTATCCCACAATCAGGTCACGGGAGCTAAAGAAAGGGGAGAGGTGAGTGTAAACACACCTTCCCCGTTCTTCTCAGTGGCAATGTCACTGATCGTCTGTTCCCTGATATAGGGAATGGCGATCAGTGACATCACGCCTACAGCTACGCCCCCCTACAGTAAAAATCACTCTCTTAGGGCACACTTAACCCCTTAGCGGCACCTAGTGGTTAACCCCTTCACTGCCCTTGTCATTTTCACAGTAATCAGTGCATTTTTATAGCATTGTTCGCTGTGAAAATTACAATGGTCCCAAAAATGTGTCAAAAGTGTCCGATGTGTCCGCCATAATGTCACAGTCATGAAAAAATCACTGATCGCTGCCATTACTAGTAAAAAAAAAATAATAATAAAAATGCCTAACACTATCCCCTATTTTGTAAACGCTATAACTTTTGCGCAAACCAATCAATAAATGTTTATTGCGGTTTTTTTTTTTACCAAAAATAAGTAGAAGAATACGTATTAGCCTAAACTGAGGAAACACATTGTTTTTTTATATATATTTTTTGGGGTTATTTATTATAGCAAAAATTTTAAAAAATAGTTTTTTTTTCAAAATTGTCACTCTATTTTTGTTTATAGCGCAAAAAAAATAAAAAAACGCAGAGGTGATCAAATACCACCAAAATAAAGCTCTATTTGTGGGAAAAAAAGGACGTCAATTTTGTATGGGAGGCTCGTCACATGACCGCGCAATTGTCAGTTAAAGCGCCGCAGTGCGGAATCACAAAAAGGGGCCAGGTCCTTTACCTGCATAATGGTCAGGGTCTTAAGTGGTTAAAGTATAACTAAAGCCAAAACGTTTATTCTGTGACATTTTAGATGTATGTGTAGGGAAGGAATAAAAACATTGTCTGATTTTTTTGCTATCTGTGTCACTGATGACATCACTGACCAAATAGCCATGGCCATAATTGTTTCAATAAGATTGTGACCCGTCACCTATTGTATAATAATCCCACTTATGCGCCACAGATAAATAGATAAAAGTGGCTAAGAATGAAGAAATTATACAAAATATATTCCTAATCTTGATTGCTGCCGCTTATATATAAAAAGCCTTAGTAAATTCACCACTTCTAATAAGGTAAATAGCGGTGCTATCTAAACCAAGCTATAAGGATATAGAAAAGCACAACATATATAATATGAGAAATAAAATGTGTTATTTTTTTTTAAAACAGCCAGTGTTAAATGTGAAAAATACTGTCACGTCCCTACGCTTTCCGTCATCATGACTAGGTCCAGGGATTGCAATCATTGAAATGAATAACACTGGGCGTTAATATTTTTTTTTAACATATTTTATTTGTATATAGGCTGTGTTTTTTTATAACCTTATAGTTTGGCTTAGATAGTGCCACTATTTTCCTGATTGGAGGTGGTACATTTACTGAGACATGGCCATGATTGGTCAATGTTTTTGCCCAAATATGGACATCCCAGCCCCTTCTCTTATATTACTGATGACAGCATGTGGAGCGTTTTTTTTTTATTTCAACGTATGTCATTCATCATGATTAACGTGGATCTGCATCACTAGACAATGTGATTGATAATGAACGTACAGTACATTGTGAGACTTTTTTTTTTAATTGACTTGTTAAAAAGTGTTAGCATGTTTATTCACTGATTAGCTTTTTTGTGAATAAGTAGGGGTACTATGTCTACATTCCTTATTCATATGGGGGGGGGGGTGATGGTATCTGGGGGCGGCTTATTATTAAAGAGGGATTCCAGGTGTCATGGATCTGCCACCTAAGGGTTAAAATAGTGCAGAAAGTGATTGGCAACAGGCTGCCTTATTTAAACACCTGAGCAGCACTGTGTCTTTGCTGTCTGATCTGCAGCTCATACCTGTTCCTGTGACTTCCTGTTCCTGTGATCTGATCTGTTTCCTGTGTTTGACCTGGCTTGTTTGACTACGATTGATCTCTGTTATCCTGACCCCAGCCTGCCTGCCTTGTAACCATGCTAATCTCTACATTGCTTTATATCCTGTTGCCGAACTTTGCCTGTATCCTGACCATTCTCTGCCCGTTGTCTATACTTACATCTGATTGTCTGATCTACATCTGTTATGCCGCGTACACACGATCGGTCATACCGACGAGAATGGTCTGATGGAGCGTTTTCATCAGACCAAACCTATCGTGTGTGGGCCCCATCGGTTATTTATCCATCGATTAAAAAAATTCAAACTTGTTTTAAAATTAACTGATGGATACCTAAACGATAGTAAAAAATCGATCGTCTGTAGGCACCTCCATCGGTTAAAAATCCACGCATGCTCAGAATCAAGTCGACGCATGCTTGGAAGCATTGAACTTCATTTTTTTCAGCACGTCGTTGTGTTTTACATCACCGCGTTCTGACACGATCGGTTTTTAACCGATGGTGTGTAGGTACGACTGACCATCAGTCAGCTTCATCGGGTTAACTGATGGAAAAATCCATCAGACCGTTCTCATCGACTTGACCGTTCGTGTGTACAAGGCTTCACCAAACCCGGCTTGTCTGACTACATATTCAGTGTCTCAACAGCCCTGCACCTACCCGCTGCTTCCTGTTTCCTGCTGCACCAGCTCAACTGACAAGATCTAAGAACCAACCAAGGGTCCTCATCTGAAAGCAGTTCTCTACCCAGCGCATATACTGTTTTGAATTACATATAGCCCTGTGGCTAATAAGTGAATGTTTCTTAGAGTGACCTATGCGTTTCTTATTATTTATGTTTTTTTCTTTTTTGCCTATATATAGTACAGTGTAAATGTTGTGTTGTAATTGCTGTGTCTTTTTCTATTAAATACATATATATATTTTTTTTAAATTCTGTGCCTATAAAGTCCAAATTTCTTTCCCAGTTGGAGGCGTGTCTTCATACATACACCTCCAGGCTCTTGTGGCCACTGTTGCAACACCGGTGGCCCTTGATTCGGGGTTGTACGAGAAAGCCTTCTCATTGTACGTCAGACCCATCCAGCAGGTAGGTAACACCAGGTTTAAATAAACCTTCTGTTTGCACCTCCTGAAACCATGGGGCCAGGGCTGTGGGAAAGAGTCTCTTGTCTTTATCAACATAGAGACAACATTCTTTGTAAGGGGATAACGCCTAGGGTAGAGTAGTAGGTTAGGGCAACGATTACTGAGCACTACCCAGTAATTTCATTTATATTTGTTCTGTTTACCATTATCCTATATACTTAAAATTATTGTGGTATCGCCAGGGCCGTTTGAAGGAATTTGGGGGCCCCAAGCAAAATGCTCCCTAGTCCCTATATTTTTCTATTCTCACCTCCCCTTCTTTCCTGTAGGCTGCCACTGTAGCATGGCCAAGCTCCTCTTCCTCCTGTCAGTCCGGTGTTCTATCAATATGGGTCCCCAGTCCCCTATCAGATAGTGCCCGGGCCGGGTACCGCGCGGTACAGGAGATTCAGTTTCTTGTGTTCCAGGCCGGACTGAAAGGAAGTGAGCACTCAGTGTGCACTTCCTGTCAGTTCGGCCGGGAACAGGAAACTGAATCTCCTGTATCACGCGCGGTACCCGGCTGGACTGACAGGACTCCAGGAGGAAGGAAGAGCAGCTCGGTCATGCTACAGTCTGGGAAGGGGAAGTTGGGGGCCCCTAGCCAACTTGGGGCCCCAAGCAATTGTTTGTTTTGCCTGTTCTGTAGCAACGGGCCTGGGTATCGCTCACCCTATATATTTGTTGATCAGGAGCAGAGAGTAGAGAATAATATAAAAAAAAAGTTTTGCTAGTTGGAAGTGAATGTATCCTTATGTTTGAAATATATCATACAAACAGCCTCATCTTCCTTCTGCTTTTTTTGGGAATTAAGCAGTCAACAGCATGGCACTTTAAATGTTCCCAGTTGTTTACTGTGATAAATAATTCATTTTTGTAATTCCTTACCGAGCATTGCTGTGTTTATGAGGCCACTTGCAGAGGAGTCAGCTTTGCTGTTAATGCTATTAATACAATAATTGTTTCTATAACACACTGTGATTCCATTGAATGTTGTGATTGCCTTGTCTTTGTGCTAAAGTATGATTGTCATTTATTCAGTAATGATCCACAGACCTAAAAACAAAACAAAAAAATCAGGTAAGAAAAGATATAATTATAAATTTAGAGAGGAACTGTGCTGCAGATGGATCTTTTGTGAATAAGGGGAAACAAATTGTGTGTCTATGGGGGCGGGGGGGATAAACAAGCATGATTGACAGCACATTGTAGAAGCATAAAAAAATGTTTTTTTTTTTGCTGTTCTCCTACTGACTTTTTTGTGAAATTTCACTCTGGTGATTAAAATTTGCACTTCATCGATAAAATTCTTGCTTGAGTGAACATAAAATGCTGAAAATGCTCAGATTTCTAGATCATATATTCATAGAATTAAAGTGAATGTAATTTATTTCAGTTTTGGATAAAGTAAAGGATGGTCAAATACCTGTGAGTTCATTTTCTTTCTATGCCCCCCTCCTTTCTGGTTTCCCCTTGTAAAAAATTTCAGAGATGGACCCGGAAATGAGAGGAAATCTCTATTTGACAATGGTTACCAGAACATATAGTACGGGCAGTGCTTTTTTTTTAGCGGGAACGCAGTTCCGGCACCTCCAGAACTGAATGTATAGAATGGCGAAGGGGTTCTGTGGTGTGTTGGAGGTTCTATTGATGCTGGCTGCTGGGAAATCTATTGTTGCTGGAGGAGATCTATTTTTTTGGGCGAAGAAAGGGAGTCTATTGTTGCTAGGGAGTTCTTTATTTTACTTGTGAGGGGGTCTGTTGTTTCTGGGGCGGGTCGTATGTTGCTGGGAGGTTGGTCGTTGCTGGGAGGGTTGTGCTGTTGAGGGAGGGGTCTATTGATGCTGGCTACTGGGGAATTTATTGTTACTGGGGGATCTATTGTCGCGGGTGGGGGGTCTATTGTTCTTGGGGGTGGGTCTTTTGCTGTAGGGGGTCAATCGTTGCTGGGATGGATCTACTGCTGAGGGAGATGTCTATTGCTGGCTACTGGGGAATCTATTGTTGCTAGGGAGGATCTATTGTTGCAGGTGGGGGTCTATTGTTCTGAAGGGTGGGTCTTTTGCTGCAGGGGGTCAATCATTGCTGGGATCTACTGTTGAGGGAGGAGTCTAAAGTTGCTGGCTGCTGAAGGGTCTATTGATGGCTGTTGGTAGTCCATTGTTGCTGGGGTGGACCGTGGATCTATTGTCGCTGGGGTGTCCATCGTTGCTAGATCTATTTTACTGCATTACTACATTTCTTGTTATCATTAACGAAATCCCTACAAAATACTTAGCGATTTTCTCTAAAGGGGGTGGTACCGGGAGGTGGGTAAGTGGTGGAACCAAGGAACGGTGCTCGGAGGTGGGTAGGGGGTGGAGTCAAGAAGGGAGGAGTTCCTACACCTATTCTCTGTGAAAAAAAGCCCTGAGTGAATTTCTGAATCTCCCATTGGGTAAACAGACAGAAATAAAAACATGGCAGGGGTTCCACAATCCTTCCCTTTGTGGTCACTTAATCCTTAAAGTGGAGTTCCACCCACATTTTGCACTCCTCACCATGCAGCACTAATATGCATTCTTAAAATGAATTGGCAATGTATTTATTTTCTTTCTGCTCACTTTCCTGTTTTATGCCTATATCTAATTTCACGTCCTTCTTTAGGGGCCGCTGCGTTGTACGTCATTTCTGGTTTTGCATTGGCTCCTGGGAGATCATGGTTAGCTTGGCATGGCACTGTTCCCGTAACATTTAACATTGGCGTCTATGGAAATTGTTGGTCAGCTTGGCATTGCACAGCTCCAGTAACATTTAACATTGGCGTCTATGGAAAGACTTGGTCAGCTTGGTATGGCACTGCTCCCATAACATTCTCGTTTATTGAAAATCTTGTTCAGCTTGGCATGGCACTGCTCCCGTAACATTGGCATTTATGGAAAAACTTGTTCAGCTTGGCATGGCACTGCTCCCGTAACATTGGCGTTTATGGAAAATCTTGTTCAGCTTGGCATGGCACTGCTCCCGTAACATTGGCATTTATGGAAAAACTTGTTCAGCTTGGCATGGCACTGCTCCCGTAACATTGGCGTTTATGGAAAATCTTGTTCAGCTTGGCATGGCACTGCTCCCGTAACATTGGCGTTTATGGAAAATCTTGTTCAGCTTGGCATGGCTGTGTTTTTGTTATAAAAGTTTGCAAATAATCTTTCTTCAATAATTTAGGCCAACATTTATTTTTCTACATTACAATAACTCAAATCAGTGATTATTATTTAGTCTGTAGGAAAGTAGTAGAGTCCACAAACTATGGTATATATCTGAAAATTGATTAATCCTGATGTCCCAATACTTTTGGTAATATAGGGTATTTATAATACCCAGACACCCCCTTACACCAGCCATGGTCTGCCTGCATTACTTATAGAAAAACAGATAACAAATATTATTATTTAAAAAATATGTAGTTAGGAGGGGGAAATTCAGAACCATTTTAGATGTTTGATTAAATGCATAACAATGGTATAAAAACAGATTAGGTGCACTATGAGAAAGATGTTGTCTAATTACAGGTAATTGTATGGTTTAATCAAACTGGCATTAAATAAGCACAGGATCCTTTCAACACATTGCCATTCAGTCTATGTTTAATTTTGTTTCTTCCCACTTGACGTTAAATATTTTGTATACGCATGGCTAAAAAAGTGACAGCACTGGCAGTTTTTGAATGGAAATCATTATTATGTAATCAGAGTTTGTAATTCATTTATTTAAGCAAAGAAAGTTTTCTATTGTCAGCTAATGACAAATGAAGATAGAAGGTATGACAAATTGCAAGTCATTCATTGTTGATTGAGAATATAGCATCATTTTTTATTCTTCTAGTAAATCATTATACTTGTGCTTTTTATTTGTATCTCCTAAACACACTCTTCCTTTGAGACCATGCTGGGCAAGGCAACAGAGCCTCTTGCTATCCCACCCCCTGTCCCACTTATACTTTCCCTTGCTACTCTATCCTGCTACTCAGGGCCGATCCTAGGGTCAGAGGCGCCTGGATGCAGAAATATTTCTGGCGCCCACACATGGGCGTGGTCATCTTACTAACTCCTCCCCTTTACAAATGTTTCTATGGCTACGACTCAAACACAGAGATGCTCCCCTAAAAAGTCTTCATTAGTGTCCCCCATCAGAGTCCCCCCACAGCAGGTGTCCCCCATCAGAGTCCCCCCTACAGCAGGTGTCCCCCATCAGAGTCCCCCCACAGCAGGTGTCCCACATCAGAGCCCCCCCCCAGCAGGTGTCCCCCATCAGAGCCCCCCCAGCAGGTGCCCCTTATCAGAGCCCCCCCAGAAGGTGTCCCCCATCAGAGCCCCCCCATCAGGTGTCCCCATAGATCAGTACTTGTCCAATAGATACTTGTAGCTTGGGTGCTCTGGGAGCAAAAGCACATTACAGGGGGCAGGGCAGATGTGTCATCTTTGGTTAATTGGAGGGTGGCACTCGGAGAGTATTTCTGGGAGTGTATGGGATGATTGGCAGCAGCTCTGGACACAGACAAGGAGGAGGGAGGGGAGCACTTTGGAGCTTCGGCGCCCTCCACCTCTGCGGCGCCTGGGTGCGGAGCACCCCATGCACCCTGCCTAGGATCGGCCCTGCTGCTACTGCTACTTGCCCTAAAACAAAAGCCCTGTACACACGGTCGGATATCGGAAAAAAATTAAGTTCAATGCTTCCGAGCATGCGTCAACTTGAATCTGAGCATGCATGGATTTTTCTCCAATGGAGTTTTACACAAACGATCAGATTTTTCTGTAGTTTTTTTATTAAATCTAAAACATGTTCTATTTTTTAACACTGATGGAAAAAAGACCTATGGGGCCCACACACGATCGGTTTGTCCGATGAAAACAGTCAAATCATGTACCTGTACGTGATTCCTTTTTTTGCCTCTGTGCCGCCGGAGCTCCTCTCAAGCTGTGATTGGACACAGCGGGAGCCAATCACTGGGTCTGGCGATCATTCTGAGAGAGACAGAACGGCGGACAATGCGATTTAGTTCGCATGTGCTGCGCTATAAAAGTTCTTCACTCACTCACTCATATCGCTGTTCTGCTAATAAGATAGAGAGAGATCTTGTGTTTCTGCCAAGCAGGAACGAGGATTTCTGTCTTCAATTAAACCACCCCCCACTCAGTAAGAAAGCACTTCCAGGGAACACATTTAACCCTTTGATTGCCCCAGATTTTAACCCCTTTCCCTGCCAGTGTCATTTATACAGTGACAGTGCATTTTTTCCACACTGATCACAGTATTAGTGTCACTGGTCCCCAAAAAGAGTCACTTAGCCCTGGTTCATACTGGTGCATTTGACATGTCAAATTGCATGTCAAATCTGCGGCATTTGTCGGCTATTTCCGTCATTGGCACCGTCCTAATCATTGCGATGCCGCATCTCCGGCACATTTCAAATAGCAGTCTGATGATCATGTACAGGTGTGCGCAGGTGATCACAGACATATGTGTGCAGATTATCATTGGGACATGTGATTTTACTGTTACATGTGGGGGACAGATGTTTTTACTGTGTGGTGACGTGTGTTTTCGGGACACTATTTTGGGGACATGTGTGTTGACACTGGGTGATCAGTGTGTAAAAAAGCTGTAAAAAAACAGCTCATACTCACTGATCACAGCCCGGCTGCAGCAATCTGCTCTCCTCTGCTCTCCTCTCCTCACTGACAACTTCTGTGTGAGGAGAGAAGAGCCGATTGCCTAGCAAACGGCTTTCTATTTACACATAATGGCTGTGATTGGACACGGCCGTCATGTGATCAGGAGGACCAATCACAAAGCTCTCCTGCCAATCGGAGATGCACCGTGTCCGGGTGACACTAGCGCATCGGATCTCGCCGCTGCGCAGACACGCGCAGGCACGCGCATGCGCGATCCCTTCCTTCTGAGGGACATTCCTGAACGTCCACTCAGAAGGAGGAAGTACCCATGTGATGTAATGTGATCATTTACTGTAGCACCTAACATCCATTTATTGAAAATTACACATTTAAGCCTTTTAGAACAGAGTTGCTTGCCTTTGAATAAAACACAGAGCAAGCCGTATTGTATGTCCAAAGCCCTCAACAGCTAATTCCATTAGAAAGACAGTACTACATTTTGTCATATTGCAGTTAGCTCAGCATAGTTACATGGAAAATGAATGAAATGAAAACTCAATTCCTTTTACACTTGCCTGGTCTCACAGTATATTACTTACACACTCTCTTTCAGACAAAATTTTTTAAAATGAAGGGAAAATTGCATCAAATTAAATCGTTCTTCAAGCATACAGGATAGGAAATGATACAAGCTCAGAGCATGTTATTACAAGGTAGAGATAATTTAGAATCCTTTTTAGATATGATTTAAGTACAATCCTTGTTCTTCCATGGAGATGTTCCATCACGGAACACTACAGGAGAGAACTGCTTTCAGGTCTGACCTTTCCGTTTAAATTTGATACTTATTTTCATAAAGATGCTAACTAGTAAAGAATTTCCATGAACTGTAACAAAATAGTAATCAAAAAGATTTTACTTTGTATCCTTAGTTCACCTTGGTGATTATGTTTGTTCCGTGTTGGTAGATGACTGTTGTTGCTCCCTCTTGCAGACAGGAAGGGTAGTTTATTCACATTCACCCTATTGGTGAAGCTGCACCAGCTGTGACGTACCGTGTTTCCCTGAAAATAACACCTACCACAAAAATAAGACCTAGCGTTACATTCCAGGAGGGCTGCAATATGAGCCCTACCCTGAAAATAAGCCCTAGTTTAAAATGCTTGTAAAATCCTATAATCCGCTCTATTATAGTAATATATAATGTACAATGTGTGTGTTTCTGTAATATAATTGCGGGGGCAAAAGCTCCGGCGGGTCACAGAAGCGCAGAGCGGCGCTATAACGAAGGTATTTGGCACAACTATATTACAGAAACACACACATTGTACATAATATAATACGGTAATAGAGTGGATTATAGGATTTTACAAGCATTTTAGCTCAGTTCGCACTGGGGATTTCTGACAGGCAGGGAGGGAGGGAGAGAAGACAACACATTACATGATAAGACCTACCCCAAAAATAAGCCCTACCATGTCTTTTGTTTCCAAAATTAATATAAGCCCCCAGGCTTATTTTCTGAGAAACACGGTAGCAGAGGTAAATCACGGAACTTCATGGAAAGAAACTGGGCTTTTTAATTGGTATATTTTGACACATTAACCACTTCAGCCTTGGACCATTTTGCTGGTCAAAGACTAGGCCACTTTTTGCGATTTGGCACTGTGTCACTTTAACTGACAATTCGTGCGACGTGGTTTACAAACAAAAATTACAGCTTTTTTTCCCCCACAAATAGAGCGTTCTTTTGGTGGTATTTGATCACCTCTGCGGTTTTTATTTTTTGTGCTATAAACAAAAATAGAGGGACAATTTTGAAAAAAATGCAATGTTTTTAACTTTTTGCTATAATAAATATCCCCCCCCCAAATATATATATATATATATATATATATATATATATATATATAGATATATATATATATTTTTTTTTTCCTCAATTTAGGCTGATACGTATTCTTCTACATATTTTTGGAAAAAAATGCAATAAGCGTTTATTGATTGGTTTGCGCAAACGTTATAGCAGCTACAAAATAAGGGGTAAAAAAGGGGGGGGGTTGGGACTTTGAACGAGATGCGCTTTTAGCAGTATGCGATTAAATATATATATATGGAATATAAAAAATATGTTTCCACATTGGCCAGGCTCAAAATTACCAACCAAAAAAGCACTAAACCAAATTAATTTGTCTAGCTGTATGCATTAAAAACAGAGGTTTAGTTGCATGTATTTGCAAATACCTGTGTAGCTGCAGGCTGAGCCAAGGCACTCTGTGTACTGCAGTTCCTAATGGCCCATACACACGATCCGAATATCGGCCGACGGATCGTACGACTTTTTTCGCTTAATAATCGCGAGTAAAATAAAATAGGTTTTAAACTCACGAAAATTATCGTACGATAGAAAAAAACGATCGGAAGTGATGTCACGTGTTGTAATGTATTTGTATTGTATTGTCGGACGACGGCTGTACTGACTAAACGAAAATCGGACGATCGGACATCGACGAAAAATTTTCGCGCTTGTCCGATCGAATTTAATCGGATGAACGGTCGTGATCGGCTGTCGAAAGTAGTGTACACACGATCCGAAAATCGTACGATCCATCATCGTACGATCGTTTTCGTCCGATATTCGGATCGTGTGTATGGGCCATTACTATGAATGTTAAAGTCTCCTAAAAAGGAGCACAGGTGTGCTAATCAATAGATAGGGGGCAGGTGATAACATAAACCCGCCCCTACCTATAGTTGGTCTAGCAAAAAAAACACTGGAAAAACAAAAGGAATGCAAGAGTGGAACCAAACATGCCTACCAAACCAAAATAGGGGGTAGTTCTATGGCATTTTTATTAATATTTTTTTTTTTTACTATTAATGGCACCGATCAGTGATTTTTATCATGACTGCGACTTTATGGCGGACACATCGGACACTTTTACACATTTTTGGGACCATTGTCATTTTTACAGCGATCAGTGCTATATAAATGCACTGTTTGCTGTAAAAATGACACTGGCAGTGAAGGGGTTAACCACTAGGTGGCTCTGCAAGAGTTAAGCAAGTACTAGGGAGTGATTCTTACTGTTAGGGGGCGTGGCTACACATGACACATCACTGATGACCATTCCCAATCATGGGGAACAGCCATCAGTGACAGTGTCATTAGGCAGAAAAGGGGAATGTCTTGTTTACAAAGGCACCCCCCTTTTCTGCCTTTGCCTGACCGCAATCGCGGGCCACCTGGGAACATCGAGTTCACAGAACCCGCGAGCATGCTCACGAAGCACGTGGCGAGCACTTGCGTGTGCCCCCAACGGTGCACTTGGCAAATTTAAAGGGATGTACAGGTACGCCAATGTGTCTGCCCGTGCGGCGGTTAAAAGGAAATTTTAATTACTTTTTATTTATTTTTGCTAGAAAAGTACTTAGAACATCCAAACATTATATATCTTTTTTTTTAGAAGAGACCCTAGAGAATAAAATGTCAGTTGTTGCAATATTTTATGCCACACTGTGTTTGCGCAGCGATCTTTGAAACGTAATATTTTTGAGAAATGTTACACTTGGATGGATTAAATGGATTTTTAATGGATTAAAAAACAACAGAATAGTAAATTTAGCCCATTTAGATACCTAACATGTCATACTCTAAATTTGCACATGGTTGTGGAATGTCGCTAAAATCTCCATAGTACTTAAAAATCTCCATAAGCGACACTTTAAAAATGTTTACAGGTTACCTGGTTAGAGTTACTAAGGAGGTCTTGTGCTAGAATTATTGCTCTTACTCTAACAATCAATGTTATACTACACATGTGTTGGCTGAAGACTGTTTACATATGTGGGTGTGACTTAAGTATGCGTTCGCTTGAAGGGATGGGGAGCGCTTGTAATAGAAATAAGCATGATAGGTCTTCTTTATTAAGAGATCTGAGGTCAAAAAGACCCCAGATCTCTAATCTACCTTTAAAAGAAAAAAAAATGTTTGACTTTAACCACTTCCCGCCCGGTCAATAGTATATTGACGTCCGGGAAGTGGTTCTCTTAACCTTGACTGGACGTCTATTGACGTCCTGCAGGATAACAGCCGGCGCGCGCCCGTGGGTGTGCGCATCGCGGCGATCAGTGGTGCGGTGTGTCAGTCTGACACACCGCTACACCAATCTTGTATCCAGCCGTTTCTCTAGTTCAACCAGGGGGTTCAATAAAAATCGTTTACCTGATTATTCCATCCACACAAGGTGGATAGGGGAATCCTCCCCACTCTTTGTATTATGGAAAGCAATAGTGTTGCTCACGAATATTCGCATTGCGAATATTCGCTACGAATATTGCATATTCGAGTATTCGCGAATAACACGAATATCGCGGCGAATATTCGCTATTTCGAATATTCAAATTTTTTCATTTTTTTTTTTAGAACAGATCACATCCTAGAGATCCCCATCGACGTCTAAAAGCATTGCTGGTATGATTAGAGACCTTGGGCCGAGTAGCTGCAGCGCTCATTTTATATTGCCGAAAAATCGCAATGCGATTATTCGGCAATAGCGATATCGCGCGATTATTTTATATTGTAATATATCACGAATATTCTGAGCCAATCAGAGTGCTCCATTCCGCATTTCTCGAAATTTCGCAATTATTTTGTATTGTAATATATCACGAATATTCTGAGCCAATCAGAGTGCTCCATTCCGCATTTCTCGAATATTCGCAATTATTTTATATTGTAATATATCACTAATATTCTGAGCCAATCAGAGTGCTCCATTCCGCATTTCTCGAATATTCGCAATTATTTTTTATTGTAATATATCACGAATATTCTGAGCCAATCAGAGTGCTCCATTCCGCATTTCTCGAATATTCGCAATTATTTTATATTGTAATATATCACGAATATTCTGAGCCAATCAGAGTGCTCCATTCCGCATTTCTCTAATATTCGCAATTATTGTGTATTGTAATATATCACGAATATTCTGAGCCAATCAGAGTGCTCCTTCCGCATTTGCCGAATATTCGCAATTATTGTGTATTGTAATATATCACGAATATTCTGAGCCAATCAGAGTGCTCCTTCCGCATTTCTCGAAATTTCGCAATTCGCATTCGCATTCGCATTCGCAATAGCGAAAATTCGCAATAATTTCATTTCCAAAAAATATCACGAATATTCGTATTTAGCGAATATATCTCGAATATTCGACTATATATTCGAGATATATCGCGAAATCGAATATGGCATATTCTGCTCAACACTAGAAAGCAACAGGAATACTTCTCTACTGTCAAAATACACAGATCAGCATTGATCAGCTATAGCCTGCAGCACTGATCAAGCGGCTAAAATCTGACAGGGCAGTTGAACAGAAGTCAATGGTAGATTGATTTCTATTCAACCACAGTGGCCATACATGTATTACAATTCAGCTGATCCGTGCTGAACCGGGAAAATTTAGATCCATGTATGGCCAGCTTTATTGCCTTGTATGTGTAAATGTAACATTTTACTATGGAGCTCTGTAAATAACACAATTTGGAGGCAGAGAAACAACATATGAGAAGAAGCTAGAAGCTCCACCTTCTGACTGGATATTCAACTTCATAATAATTATTTGCAATATTAACATATTTACCTGCCTTTCAAAATACTTGTAGTTTTTTTTTGTTAAATCCTGGCTGTAATTAAAGGAGTTGTAAAAGAAAAAAATGTTTTGCCTAAAATTAATGTCTGTAAGGTAGACAGACAGAATAGTGTAATGATTCTGTTAAAAAACAAGTAAATACCTATTAAATTCCCTCATCTATATCACCTCCGGCGTTCTAGTTTCTGTTCTCTCATTCACTTCCTGGTTTGCGGTGCTCGTTCATGTAAGAACTACATTTCCCAGTATGCATTGCGGCACGCCCAGTAATTCACACCTCCTTGAAGTCTCTAACACATAGAGAGCGTCCTGCCGCACAGATGTAGTTCCCAGGAGTGGGTGAGCATGTCACTGACCTCCGCAGTAAAGCCTCCCTTCACGGTGGTGAGTAACAATCAGACAAGCAGGAAGTGTACAGATCAGAGAAGAAATAGAGCAACTTCTGAGCAAAAACGAACAATGAGGAAGTGAACAGAGGAATGTCTGCAGGTAAAGGATGCTTATTATGAAAAGAAAATAATTTCTTTACAACCCCTTTAAAAGAAATATATATATATATATATATATAACAATAATGCAAAACTGCTAAATAATATCTTTTAATAAACTCAGTTGTATCATTGCAACCAAACTGCATGTGCTGTCAATCTTATCACTTGATTTGCACTTTTAGTTATGTGTATTTCCCCCCTAACCTGAGATCTCTTATGCAGCATTGAGTGGTAGATTGATCATAGTAAACACAGCTCATTACTATGCACATACCATTTTCTACCTTTCCAGCCTTTGGCTACTGTAGTTTGTATTTTCTGTATTCTGAGACCTGTCTATTCCCATATAACAGCACAAGTCAAATCCATATGCATGGTCATTCTTTCTGACATGGGAACAAGCCTTTCTTGAGCATTCTTCTTGGCCTACGGCACCTTGTTTTGTGACCTGCTCGACCTACCTTTCTTAGATTAATGACATATGATGGCAGAGGAGAGGCTGCCTGACCTGTCTAGCTTGCCTTTTCTCCATCTGCATTAAAACCTGTGACCCATTTTGATCCCTGACCCTCTTTATTATTTAAGATACTGTTTTGACTTTCCAAACTTTCTTGACAGGTCCAAGCTATTTGAAGCATCTCTCAAGTCCTTGGAGAATTGACCAGCCATGCTGCATCAAACTATTTTGTTCCCTGATTTTTCAGCAAATAATCTCAAGAGTAATCTTAAACTTGCCAATGTACATAATGGTTGTAATGATTTTGTGGACCAAATGGCCCATATGGCTAGGATAGCTTTGTTCATAGGCCATAATGCTTCTGTTGTAGTTATACATTATTGAATGTTTAATCATTATTATTATCATTGTTGAACTACTATTAATTTGGTACTGTAGTACCGTATATACCTGAATATAAGACGAGGCACCTAATTTTACCACAAAAAAATGGAAAAACGCATTGACTCTAGTATAAGCCTAGGGTGAGAATGCAACAGCTACTGGAAATGGAAAATAGGGTCAACAATGCCTATTTGCATCTTCACTGTGCCCAATTGCATGCCTCACTGTGTCTATTTGCAGCCTCACTGTGCTCATTTGCACACCTCACTGTGTCCATTGCATGCCTGACCTCACTGTGCCCATTGCAGCCTGACCTCACTGTGCCCATTGCAAGCCTGACCTCACTGTGCCCATTGCAGCCTGTTCTCACTGTGATCATTGCAGCATGTTCTCACTGTGCCCATTGCAGCCTAACCTCACTGTGCCCATTGCAGCCTGACCTCAATGTGCCCATTGCAGCCTGACCTCGCTGTGCCCATTGCAACCTGACCTCACTTTGCCCATTGCAGCCTGACCTTGCTGTGCCGATCTGTGTACCTGAGTCCATGACATGCATATTCAGGTTGAGGGTGTGCAGTGTTAAAAAGTTGTCCTGTGTATCTTCCTGACGATTGCCAGCTGCCAGTGGTCACCCATTGGCTGGCACCTGCTGATCACCTTGTGATTTGTCTAGTCACCGGCGGCACACACCTCCTACCCAGAATACTGCCCCAAGAGACCAATACAGCAGGACAGACATATGATATATTAAATGGACTGCCTCTTGGAAATATCTCATTGGACAGAAGGCTCATGGGGTATGGTTACGAGTGGGTCTGAATGCTGTGTAAAAGTGCACACAGTAAGACGATCGATCCCTTTTTGGGTCTTGGCTTGCTTGGCTGATGGCTCTCGTGCCTCATGGCTTTCTGTTTCCATCTTGAGCCCAGCTGATGAGACAATATCTAGAGGACAACCATGCAATAAGTTTATTTAAAGTTCTTTTGTTATATGCTCTATAATATTTTACTTTAGTGTTTTCATGTTAACATATTCCTATTTTCTTGGTAAATAAATAAGATGTTGTTTTACTAAGCAGTGCGTTTGTTTTCATAGCTAACCTTATATCATTGTGCTTATCAACAGTAACTATCAGAGTTTTAATAGACTAGCTAACTATAGGAATATACAAATTATTACATATATGGAATAAATAGAGGGAACCCATAGCCACCTTTAGATAATAACTATTTTAGCATTTATTTCACTAGTGTAGAGATGTTAAAACGACATTACAGTATATGTGGATGATAGATTGTATGAGAGGCCCCCTCCCCCATTTATGCATGATTGTTCCAGCTTGACATAGATGGTGTCTTTCACCTAAAATGTGCACCCCAATGTCCTCAAAGAATGTCACTTTTCCATAAGGTGAAGGAAAAGTGCTCAGTCCCTACATATAGAATTTGCCTCCCTATGCTAGGCCATTTATTTGTTGAGACATAGTTAACCACTTAAGGACCCCTTCACGCCGATATACGTCGGCAGAATGGCATGGCTGGGCATAATCACGTACCTGTACGTGTCTCTTTAAGCCCAGCCGTGACCACGCCCGCGGGACCTGTGGACCCGATCGCCGCCGGTGTCCACGATCAATGATGTCACACGTCCAGCCCCGCCCCCTACAGTTAAAAACACATATGAGGTCACACCTAACCCCTACAGTGCCCCCTAGTGGTTAACTCCTAAACTGCAATTGCCATTTTCACAGTAAACAATGCATTTTTATAGCACTTTTTGCTGTGAAAATGACAATGGTCCCAAAAATGTGTCAAAATTGTCCAATGTGTCCTCCATAATGTCGCAGTCATGAAAAAAAATCGCTGATCGCCGCCATTAGTAGTAAAAAAATATATATTAATACAAATACAATAAAACTATCCCCTATTTTGTAAACGCTATCAATTTTGCGCAAACCAATCGATAAACGCTTATTGCGATTTTTTACCAAAAATATGTAGAAGAATACGTATCGGCCTAAACTGAGAGAAAAAAAAAAACTTTTTTTTTTATATATTTTTGGGGGATATTTATTATAGCAAAAAGTAAAAAATATTGTTTTTGTTTCAAAATTGTCGCTCTATTTTTGTTTATAGCGCAAAAATTAAAAACCGCAGAGGTGATCAAATACCACCAAAATAAAGCTCTATTTGTGGGGAAAAAAAGGACGCCAATTTTGTTTGAGAGCCATGTCGCATGACTGCACAATTGTCAGTTAAAGAGTCACAGTGCCGAATCGCAAAAAGGGGCAAGGTCCTTAACCTGCATAATGGTCCGGGGCTTAAGTGGTTAAAGCTCCCCAGTGTTTAGATCTTTGCATTTGAAGATTACACTGAATTTCAGGGACACATTTCTATCTCAGTGTATTGCTGTGCTTGAAAGACACAGGGATGTGTTGTTTGTTAAAAAAAATCCTTCTCACTATATAACTACATATGGAATGACTATATTACTCGATATGTCCTGCTTTTCTCCTCTGTTCAATAGACTGCAGTTTTTACTTGACCTTGTGGGTTTTTTAATAAAAGCTGAGACTGGGTAGCTGTGAACTTTCAAAGCACTCCTCAGATGTCTGTGTTCTTTGTCTTTAGACTCTGTGTGTGTTATTACCATCTCATCCAAAGCCAAAACTTTTTCTTTTTAAGTTTTGCATTTAATTATTATTATTTTTTTTTTAAACAAGTACAAGATATAGACAAAATATACCAAAATAAAAACAAACATTGCATTACATTTGCAGGGCTGAATTCACAAAGCTACAGACTGGAATAAAAACTTTATTAAAGGGGTTGTAAAGACAAAAATATTTTCCTCTTAAATTAAAGTCTGACAGTAGCTGATAAAGTAAAAAGTAACGTTTTGCATTATAACTAGTTTGATACCTGTTGAAATTGAGCTGTTTTATTCACCTCCGTCACTCCTGAATCGTTATTCTCACTGACTTCCTGGTTTGCGGTGTGCATTCATTCTTGCTACATCACGGCCTAATGAGAACTACAGTTCCCATTAGGTTTAGCCTCCATGCCTGTGAGGGATAAGAGAGCATCTTCACGCAGGGCTGTAGTCATAGGGAGGGGGTGAGCACATTCTGCTTTCCATCATGCAAAATGCCTCAGGTGCTGGTGGAAAGCAAGAAGAGGAGAGACAGGAAATGGCATTTTCAAACCTGGATTACTGTATTTTGGAAGTCAAAAGGAAAAACTAGCTAAGTGATATTTAAATGCTCTATTTTACAGCAATCAATTGATCTAATAAAAAACGAACCTTTAGTGTTCCTTTAAGTAAAAAGTGACAGTTATTTTCAGGACAGTAGGATTTTTAAATGACAGTTAAATGCTAAAAAAAATCCTTATCCTTGTGTTAAAGCTTTGTGAACTGAAGCCTATACTCAGTCTATATTCAGGAACAGTGGGGGTGATTTCCTAAAACTGAAGAGTGAAAAATCTGGTTCAGCTGGGCAAAGTAGCCAATCAGCTTCTAACTTCAGTTTATTCATTTAAAGTGTTACTAAACCCAGGATTCTGCACTCACTACATCTGGTCTCCCACAGTATATACTGCTAAATACCTTTTCTCATCAGCAGTACGTAGCAGTCTTGTGATTTTTATCAGTGTCAGGCCGAGCACTGGTTAAAGCTTGTAGGATGAGTTTTTTCCTTTGACTGTCCTATGAGGCTGCATGACCCCTGACCCTCTGTCTGGACATTGCTGATTGGCCCTGTGCCGATCACATGCACCTTCCCACCAAAAAAAAAATCTCTTTAGCAATACACACCTAACTGAGCATGTGCAGAGTGCCCCAAAGGCTCTATACCAGGGGTGGACTGACAACTCATGGGGCCCCCGGGCAATAGGAAATGATGTGGCTCCCGGGCAATAGGAGATTATAGGGCCCTGGGCAATAGGAGATTATGGGGCCACACAGTATATACACACACATAGAGTATACATACACAATATACACACACATACAGTATACATACACAATATACACACACAGACACACAAAATACACACAAGGTATACATACACACAGAATACACATACACACACTGAAAAGGTACTGGAGAGGCGGGGCAGCAATAATATTGGAATTTATTTAAAAACACAGATTTTTACATACTGTCCCTGGTTTTACTAAGGCTGGCAACCCTGATGGAGCCCCCTAGTGGCAAGGGGCCCTCAGGCAGTGCCAGAGGGCCAGTAAAACCAGGGACAGTATGTAAAAATCTGTTTACTTTTTACATCTGTCCCTGATATGTCTGAAACCGACATGCTTTTGATGTGAAAATCCCGAGATTTTAGTTGCCCCGCCTCTGCACTGTCTCCTGGCATGGTGGCCATCTGTCCGCCCCTGAATGCGAGGCTTTCTCCCTGGTGGGGAGAAAGCCTCTTGAGGGGGAGGGGCGAGGAGGAGTGTCAGGACGCCCACTAACACACAGATCCTTTCTCTATCTGCAAAGTAGAGAGTGTCCTGACTGGCCTGCTCCAGGGAGAAAGCCTCGCATTACGATGTGGAGTTACAGACAGAAGAACAGGAAGTGAGGATTTCTCAGAAGTAATAAGGACATTTAAAAGCAAAATGGAAGGATGAAGTAAGTGAAGGAGGACTGGACTAAGGTAAAGGAAGCTATTTAGGAAAAATAATCCTTTACAACCCCTTTAAGCCTTATTCTAGGCTTACCTATAGGGAGAAGTTCAAAAAGTGGTTTTACAACCACTTTATCTTATGATATGCCTTCACTTCCATTTGCCTACTTCTAAATCTGAGTGCATTATTTACTCTTTTAACTATTAAGTATTAACTATCTGCACTTATTTGTGCCCTCTGATGTCCATTCGGTATGTAGACGCCCCTGTGGTTGACCTCGGTGCCATAACATCAACACCGCTCTCTGCAGTACGGCATACTGCCAACCGCTGTAGAAAGAAGACGTTGCATGAAGACTGCTAGATCATTTAGAAAAAAAACAGTAGATCCAGGTTTTTTTTTAACAAGGGGATCGGGGCTCAAGGAATCTGATCAGGTATTCAGAAACATCATCTTATTAACTTTAACTATATAGCTAGGTAGTGTTTGAAGTATATTCACCTCAATATTTAATCAGCCCTGTGAAGAGTAATTGTTAGTGGAGATGCATTCTTGAGTCTATTTGCAGAATTTCCCCAGATAACCTATTCTTGGCAGGGATAATCACAGATTAGGACTAACAGCAATGCACAGCAATCAGGTTTATAAAATGACATCAGTAAATAATGGTCCAGTCTCCTGTAGCCTCTAACCCAGTGGTCTCCAAACTTCGGCCCTGGGGCCGAATGTGCCACTTTGCTTGCTTTTATCAGGCCCTTGATGCACTATTCCTCCCACTGACACCAACAATGTTCCTGACGCTTATACCAACAATGGGGCATAATTCCTCTCGCTTATACCAACAATGGAAGATCATTCCTCTCGCTTATACCATCAATGGGGTATAATTTCTGCCACTTATTCCACCAATGGGGAAAAATTCCTTCTACTGACACCAAAATCAGGGGGAACTAATGCACTCCTGACACCAACCTCCCCCCCCAATACCAAAGGTTGGACTTTATTCCCACTTGCAGAGTCGCCCTCAGAAATTATGGGGCCCCTTACACAGCTTCAGGCATGGGCCCCCTGGAGCAGAGAACCTGGGGGGCTGCCGCGAATTGAGAAAATTGAGAAGCAGTGGGGGCATGAATTGAGAAGCGGGGGTGCCACGAATTGAGAATAGGGGGATGCTGCCGTCGCAAATTGAGGTCGGGGGGCTTTGGGTGCTGACGAACAAAAAAAAAGAGATGTTGCCCTGGGGACCTCTGGGCCCCTTACAAAAAAAATAAAAAATAAAACAAAATTATAAAAAAAAGGGGGGGTAGCCATTCAGGGCCCTGGGGACCTCTGGGTCCTTTAATAAAAAGAAAAAAGAAATAAAAAAAACAATGTATATATATATATATATATATATATAAAATAAAAAAATAGGTGGGTTGACATGCGGTGCCCTGGGGACCTCTGGGCCCCTTAATAAAAAATGTAAATACAATAAAAAAAAAATATATATAAAAAATATAAAAAATTATTAGGGGGGTTGCCCTCCAGGCCCCTGGGGACCTCCAGGCCCCTTACAAAAAAAGGTATTGCCATCTGGGACCCTTACAGGCAGAGGTGTATTTAGGTTTTGTGCTGCCCTAATTCTGACTAAACTTGTGCACCCCCTAATTTAAATATGACCCACCCCTTCCTGTCACGGCCACACCCTGTGTTGTTTAAGACCTGCCCTGAAATTTTCAAGTGAGGACACTAGTTCTGAGGGCCTGGGGGGGGCAATGGATTCCCTTAATTTACTTAGATTTCCTCTTACTTTCTGGTTGCCCATAGAGCAGGAAGTGAAGGGAAATCTTCGCAATGGGACAGGGATGGTAAGTGTTGCCTATAGTTCTACTTTAAGTAGATGGTGCAGCAGAAACATATAGCACATTGAGGAAGGTTTGTGGTCCAGGATGATAAAACAGTCAAAATTGGAAGCACCCCCCCCCCTACAGTTGCGGAATGCCGGCCGCCCGCATACTAGAAGCAGTGCGGCCACTTTATGGGGGCGCTAGACTAATTCTCCTAACAGTGTAGCGCAAGTCGGCGGGGACTCTTGCAAAGTGCTGCCCTAGGCCTGGGCCTTGTTGGCCTAGGCCAGGATACAGCTCTGCTTACAGGTGTACTGCCTGTAACCCCCTGATGGCAGCCCTGCCCACTGGGCACAGTCCGGCCCCTCTAAAGCCTGAAGGACTGTAAACTGTCCCTTTCTATAGAAAGTTTGGAGACCCCTGCTCTAACCAATCAAAGTAGCCACCTGCATTCTACTCACTGGCCAAGGGGTTGTTCCGTTAGTAGGTCTCATCACTAGATATTGAGTTTAAGCCCCATAAAGTTGAGCATTTAATAAGAGTTAAACAAAACAGAGGGGCAAACAAAGCAAACTTTCTTAGCTAGCAAATAGCAGGTACTATGTAGTCACTACTCTTAGACAGGACTTTTATTCTCTAGAAGTTTAAAGAGGCTGACAGATTTTCTTGTTTCCTGGATAGCATAAGCACTTCATTAATTGATTTTACTCCTTGCCTGGGGATGTGTTTTAGTTTTCCAGCTTTTTTTTTTTGTATCGCAGGAGGAATCACAGAAATGCCAAAGAATGGAAGTAGAAACTCCATAAATGGAAGTTGGGATCTGATGCAATGTAGCAAGGCTAATTACTGAGTTACCATGCTGCTCAGTTTTACTACTTGACTGCAATTAACCATAAGCAAGCATGCCTTGTCATTAGTTCACCTAGTTGCAATTGGGAATAAAGCAGGAATTGCTGGAAATGTCTAACTGATCAGAATAACATTTATTCCAACAGATGTTGTCTGACAATGAGTCTGGAACCCTGTACTTCTGCTGGCAGTCATCTGAACCTGTTGAAATAAACGGTCATTCGTGTTTATGGATTCATTATTGGAACCTTCGATTCTGTGGCTTTGGAAATAGCAGCCTTAAAGTATAAATAAACTCAATCATTAAAATATTAAAATATCATATAAGTGTTAAAGCGGTATTGAAGCGGAGTTCCACCCTTAAAAACACTTTCCTTCATCCCATCCAGCATACTGGCGTCAGCGCCAGTATGCTGTTTTTTTTTTTTTTTGTTTTTTTTTTAATCCATGCACTTACTTTATAATAGATCATTTAATTTTGGGCGCACCGCGGTATGTTGCCGCTATAAGGCGTCACGCCTTCCGGAAACAGCCGACTAGCGTTCGGCTCTTCTCGGCGCCTACGCACAGATCCAGAAGCTGACTGCGCAGGCGCCGTATATAGCCGCGTCACGCCCTCCGAAAAAGCCGAACTAGGACCGGCTATTTACGGCGCCTGCGCAGTCAGCTCCTGGGTCTGTGCGCAGGCGCCGAGAAGAGCCGAACGCTAGTCGGCTGTTTCCGGAAGGCGTGACGCGGCTATATACGGCGCCTGCGCAGTCAGCTTCTGGGTCTGTGCGTAGGCGCCGAGAAGAGCCGAACGCTAGTCGGCTGTTTCCGGAAGGCGTAAGTAAGTACATGGATTAAAAAAAAAAAAAAAATGCATACTGGTGCTGACGCCAGTATGCTGGATGGGATGAAGGAAAGTGTTTTTAAGGGTAGAACTCCGCTTTAAATGCAAAAGCAAACATTTATTATATTGCAGCTTATTAATTGTTAGATTTGATAGCTGCATTCCTTTTCTTTTAAAGTCTTTCTTTTATTTTCACCTGTAATGCCCCATTTCCGATGTGCTAAAATCCGATGGAATTGTTCGTCAGAATTCCGTTCAATCTGTCAGGCCCTGTACACACGATCAGACATGTCCGATGGACCGTTTTCATCGGACCATGGTGAAGTCGTCTGTTGGTCTGATGTGTGTACACACCATCGGACCAAAATCCCCTCGGACCAGAACGCGGTGACGTAGAACACAACGACGTGATGAAAAAACAAAGTTCAATGCTTCCAAGCATGCGTCGACTTGATTCTGCGGATGCGGGGGATTTTGGTCCAATGGTTTGTGTACTAACCATCGAACATGTCCGATGGACAGGTTTCCAGCGGACATGTTTTCAAGCATGTTTGAAAATTTTTGTCCGCTGGAAAACGGTCTGATGGGCCGTACACACGATCGAACATGTCCGCTGAAACTGGTCTGCGGACCAGTTTCAGCGGACATGTTCGATCGTGTGTACGCGGCCCCAGACCAAATTCCGACCGTCCAAAACGTGGTGATGTAAAACACTACGACGAGCCGAGAAAAATGAAGTTCAATGTTTCCGTGCATGCGTCGGTTTTGATTCTGAGCATGCATGGGTTTTTTCCTCCGTCAGAGTTGCACACAGGCGATAGGAATGTCCTATTGGTTTTTTTTCCCATCGGAAAAAAATAAAACGTGTTCTATTTCCCTAAACACCAACAGAAAAAATTCAGATGGGGCCCACACACAATCGGAATTTCCGATAAACAAATCTGACTTTGTTTGTCGGAAATTCCGATCGTGTGTACGCGGCATAAGTCTGTTGTTTTTCAAAAGAACAAGCTCTCCTGAAAATGTAGCATTTACAAGGTTGAGACAAACCATTTAACATTGACAGGAGTGCTTAAAATGATTAGCTTTAACTTATGTAATATCTTTATCCTAAAAAGAAAAAAGAAACTGTTTGCTGTAACTGCTTAAAAAGCATTAGCTGGAGTTTAGCTTCAAGGACAACTGAAGCCTTAAAGGGGTTGTAAATGATTTTTTTTCCCCTAAATAGCTTCCTTTACCTTAGTGCAGTCCTCCTTCACTTACCTCATCCTTTCATTTTGCAAATGTCCTTATTTCTTCTGAGAAATCCTCACTTCCTGTTCTTCTGTCTGTAACTCCACACATTAATGCAAGGCTTTCTCCCTGATGTGGAGAAAGCCTCTTGAGGGGGGGCGAGCAGGATAGTCAGAATGCCCACTAAGGCCCCGTACACATGAGCAAAAACATCTGATCAAATCGGTCGGACAGACTGATTTGAACAGATCTGTCTGCTGGGATGTATTGGTTTGATCGTGTACGCTGACGTGTCGGTGACGTGGCGGTGATGTTGACGCCGCCACGTCACCGCACCAGGAAGTAAAACACTTCCGCTCATGCGTCGAATCCATTTGACGCATGTGCGAACAGATATGTCTGCTGGTTAACGGACTAACCAGCAGACATATCGGTCCGACGGGTTCCCAGCTGACAGATTTCAAAGCATGCTTTGAAATCTGTCGGCTGGCCAAATCCGTCTGTTTGCCCGTACACACGATTGAATCTGTCTGCTGAAACGGTCTGGCAGACCGTTTCCAGCAGACAGATTTGATCGTGTGTACGCAGCCTAACACACAGATCCTTTCTCTATCTGCAAAGTAGAGAGTGTCCTGACTTGCCTGCTCGCCCCCTCCCCCTTAAGAGGTTCTCTTCACACCAGGGAGAAAGCCTAGCATTACGGTGTGGAGTTACAGACAGAAGAATGGGAAGTGAGGATTTCTCAGAAGAAATAAGAACATTTAAAAGCAAAATTGAAGGATGAGGTAAGTGAAGGAGGACTGCACTAAGGTAAAGGAAGATATTTAGGGAAAAAAAAATAAAAATTCCTTTACAACCCCTTTAAGGCTCGGTTCATACTGCTGCATGAAACTGCTCACAGCAGGGGTACTGGACCTGTTCATCATTTTAGGTCCCATCTCAGTCCGAATTTTGGGCTAAATTCTGACCTGAAACTAGTTAAAATTCCGCCAGCAAAAGTCTGATGGAGCCCACACATGGTTGGAATTTCTGTAATTTTAAATGGTTTACATTTACTTTAATTATTACATTACTCCTTAAAGTAAGGCTTCTTAACTAACATGATACAACAAATCTCCCAGTAGCAGGTCAAGGTGCATTTGTTTTATATTTGCTTACATTAACATTCACACAATTATTTTCTGCCATGGCATGGTATATATTTATATATCTTTTTATTTCTAAGTCTAAAAAAGTGTCACTTTACATTCACATAAGTGGTCCACTCTGTCCAGAAGCCCTGAACTCTATTAACTTACAAGGTCTCCCGTTGCTTCTCCATATCACCCTCTGTACTACAATTTTCAGAGAAGAGTTGTATCCTGCTGTTTGTGAATTAAAGCTTATATAGGAAGAAATTCTTTGCATACGCTATGCCTGCTATTGGGGACATTCGGCATTTGTTATTAGCTTCTTGTACTCTCAGTTGTCCTTTCTGTATCATTTGTAGAAAAAGTCAGATATAAAGGATATAGGGCAGCCATCAGGAAGACATAGGAAATCCCAAGTGGGGGCTTAATGGAATATATGGTGTAAATTGACCTACTAAATATGCACCAATACTGGCTTGGCTTTCCAATGTTTTTTTTTTTTTTTTTCCACTTTAGAAAAATGTGTAACATTTAAAAATAAATATAAATACTCCCGGTGATTCAGATCTTCACTTTCATGCTGAGCTACACTGACTAATGGCCCTTCATCATCTGACACTTTTGATTTTTTTTTAATTAAAGCGGATCTCCACCCTAAAGTGAAGATCCGCTGATCGGAACCCTCCCCCCCTCCGGCGTCACATTTGACACCTTTCAGGGGGGAGGGGGGTGCAGATACCTGTCTAAAGACAGGTATCCGCACCCACTTCCGGCCCGCAGTCTCGGGCAAAAGACGGGCTTTTCCCGTTGTGTGCTGGGAACTCTCAGCTCCCAGCACACAGCGGGAGCCAATCGCGGGCGCAGCGCGACTCGCGCATGCGCCGTAGGGAACCGGGCAGTGAAGCCGGAGCGCTTCACTTCCTGGTTCCCTCGCCGTGGATGGAGGGGGGAGCAGCAGGGTGACGAGCGATCGCTCATCCTCTGCTGCGGACGGCGCTGGACTAAAGGACAGGTAAGTGTCCTAATATTAAAAGTCAGCAGCTGCAGTATTTGTTGCTGCTGGCTTTTAATATTTATTTATGGTGAACCATCCGCTTTAAATGAGTGTGTATTTTTTGTTCTTTGCATATGAGAATTTTTCTAAAGGAGAAGTACAGCCAAAGCTCGTTTGGCTGTACTTCCCCTGGGATCACAGGTGTGCGGTTCGTTTTGCACTCTTATGACTAGGGATGAGCTTCGAGTTTGAGTAGAACTCATGTTCGACTCGAACATTGCCTGTTCGCTGAACAGCGAACTATTTGGGGTGTTCGCGGCAAGTTCGTGTGAACTTTAGAACCCTGTTAAAGTCTATGGGACTTGAACGTTTGAAATCTAAAAAGCTAATTTTAAAGGCTAATATGCAAGTTATTGTAATAAAAAGTGTTTGGGGACCCGGGTCCTGTCCCAGGGACATGTATCAATGCAAAAAAAAGTTTTAAAAACTGCAGTTTTTTGGCAGCAGTGATTTTAATAATTCCTTTAAGTGAAACAATAAAAGTGAAATATTCCTTTAAAGTTCGTACCTGGGGGGGGGGGGGGGTTGTATAGTATGCCTGTAAAGTAGTGCTTGTTTCCCATGCTTAGAACTGTCCCTGCACAAAGTGTCATTTCTGAAGGAAAAAAAGTAATTTAACCACTTAAGACCCGGACCAATACGCTGGTAAATGACCCAAGGTGTTTTTGCGATTCGGCACTGCGTCGCTTTAACAGACAATTGCGCGGTCGTGCGACGTGGCTCCCAAACAAAATTTGCGTCCTTTTGCTCCCACAAATAGAGCTTTCTTTTGGTGGTATTTGATCACCTCTGCGATTTTTATTTTTTGCGCTATATACAAAAATAGAGCGACATTTTTGAAAAAAAAACACTATTTTTTACTTTTTGTTAAAAAAAAATCAAATAAACTAAATTTTAGTCAAACATTTAGGCCAAAATTTATTTAGCCACATGTCTTTAGTAAAAAAAAAAAATCGCAATAAAAAAAAATAGCTACCTAGCGGGAACAGCGACACTAATACAGCGATCAGAAAAATGATCGCTTAGTGACGCTGGCAATAGGGAGTGAAAGGGTTAACTAGGGCGGTGATCAGGGGGTTAAAACTTTATTAGGGGGGGTGGGGGGGCTATCCTGAACCTAACACTAACTGTTTTTTACAGTGCCTGTCACACTGACACTAAATGCAGTGATTAAATCACTGCATTCAGTAACACTGTGACAGGGGGGTGGGGGGGGCGATCACAAGGGGTTAATATGCCTATGTGAGTGTGTGTCAGTGTTGTGTTGGTGCACACTTACTTGGCATGTCTTCTCTCATCAGCAGCGCTGGGAAACAGCGCTGCGATGAGAGAATACATCATTTCCTCCTTCCTGTGTAAACACAGGAGGAGGAAGTGACAGGCTGGGAGCGCGCTCCCATTGGCTGGGAGCGATCGCGGGGGGGGCGGAAAACACGGACATCCGCCCGCAGATCCCGGATCGCTCCCAGAGGTAGGGAGACCCCCGCACGCCGCGGAGGGGGTCCCGATGGGACCCCCGAACCGCACTCAGGCGGGGACGTAAATTTACGCCCTTGTGCCTGTACGAGCCATGTTGTGGCCGTATATGTGCGTGCGGGGGTCTTTAAGTGGTTAAAATCAAGCGCGGCTATAATGAATTGTCGGCTCCCTGCAATACAGAGAAAAGTCATTCATAAAAAAAAAAATGTGTGGGGGTCCACGGCATTTTTTTAAATTTGGGGTGGAGTTCCCCTTAAAATCCATACCAGACCTGAAGGGTCTGGAGTGGATATTTGAGGGGAACCCCACATAATTTATTTTAATTTGATGCAGGGTTCCCCTTAATACCCGAAGGGCCTGGTAATTGAATTTGGGGGGACCCCCACGCATTCTTTTTTTATGAATGACTTTTCTCTGTATTGCTGGTATCCGACAATTCATTATACAACGAGTGATTTTACATGACTTTTTTCCTTCAGAAATTACATTTTGTGCAGGGACAGTTCTAAGCACTGGAAACAAGCGCTACTTTACAGGCATACTTTACACCCCCCTAGGTATGAAATTTAAAGTAATATTTCAATTTTATTGTTTCACTTTAAGCATTATTAAAATCACTGCTCCTGAAAAAACAGCCGTTTTTTTAAACTTTTTTTGCATTGATACATGTCCTCTGGGGCCGGACCCTGGTCCCCAAACAGTCCCCTGGGGCAGGACCCGGGTCCCCCAACACTTTTTAAGACAATAACTTGCATATTAGCCTTTACAATTAGTACTTTAAAACGTTCGAGTCCCATAGACTTTAACAGGGTTCTAAAGTTCACACAAACTTTTGGTCTGTTCGCATGTTCTGGTGTGAACCAAACCCAGGGGTGTTCGACTCATCCCTATTGTGACCCATTTTCAGCAGACAACTGGCTGAAGCTGCTGTCAGCTAACGTCGCAAAACCGGTCCAAGCCCAGTCCTGAGCCGCCCCCTCCCCCCTCCACAGCCCAGCTCTTTGCCCATGGAGCTGTGGGAACCGAGCGATCAGCACTGTTAGAGGCAAGGGGGGAGATGCAGCTTCGGACCAATGCTGCCTCGACCTAGGTACGTATTATTCTTAAAAAAAAAAAAAAAAAACACACATCTCTAACCTCTGGCAGTTGCCTCCCTGGAGCCCTTTAAGTGAGTGTAAATGCCATATTTTATTTAATTTACAACTTGTTTAACCCCTTGTCACCAAGTGCAGTTTGTTCTTTATAGGATTCTGAAAGATGGAAGGTGGTGGCAGAGCTCCTGATGATGTAACCACTTTGTTTGGCTGTAGCAGATGTCATATGATCAGGAGCCCTATCCACTGATACCCAAACATAAACAGTGATCAGGAGCTGCCAGTGATAGCTCAGTCATTGTGCTGAAACCACACTCTTGGCACAGAACAATGAACCCGGCTGACACATATGCGTATAGCCATAAATTATGCCCCATACACAGTATCGGATTTTCCATCAGAACAACCTTGGATAGTTTTTTCTGACGGTTTTCCTCTCAAGCTTGGCTTGCATACACGCGATCACACAAAAGTTCTCGAAACTTTCATCCTTTAAGACCGCGGTGACGTACAACACTAAGCCGAGAAAATTAAGTTCAATGCTTCCGAGCATGCGTCAAATTGTTTCCGAGCATGCATCTGATATTTTGAGCGTTGGAATTGCTACAGACAATCGGATTTTCCGTCTGAGTTCCACCAGCAAAAGTCTGATGGAGCATATACACGGTACGAATTTCCATTTAAGAAGTTCACATCAGACTTTTGCTGTTGGAATTTCCGATCGTGTGTTATACAGGTGGAAAAGGTTAATGCACTTTTATTATAGTCCACATCCTTTGCACTTAGAAAGAAATACTTATTAAACTTAGTATTGCTAAACAAAGCCATGCCACTGACATTTAATCATGAACAAAATAATGTGCTAGTTCTAGCACTTACATGGAGATAAATAGCTCAGTTTTAGAAAAAAAATCCATCCATCACCAGTTTAGCACTGCAGATGAATGGCTTAGTTTATCAACACATGCCATATACGGCAATGCCAAGGCTGTCATTAATATGGTGATCACATGGCTAGTATAAAAAAAGAAGTATGTTTTTTTTTTTTTTTTTAGAAATCATACTTAGTGAGTTTGGGGTGGAGGAACTTGACTGACCTAACCCGATAGAACACCTTTGGGATAAATTAAAGGGGAGACTGCAACCCAGACCTTCTCAGCCAACATCAGTTCCTGACCAAATGCGCTTCTGGAAGAATAGTTAAACATTCTAGTAGACACACTCCTAAACCTTGTGGGCAGCCTTCCCTGAAGAGTTTAAGCTGTTATAGCTGCAAAGAATGGGCCCACTCAATATTGAACTGTACAGACTAAAGCCCCATACACACGGTCGGACTTTTTTGACAACAAACTTCAAAATTAGCAGGTTTTCATCAAACAAAAGTTCTCTCTGCAAACGGACAAACTTTTCGACAACAAAAGTCCTACGGTACAAAGTCCTGCCGTGTGTACAGCAATTAATCGGACTTTAGTCCGAAGTACAAATACGCATGCTCAGAACCAATGTTAAAATCAACCAACAATAGCAGAAGTTGACCAAAGGGTGGCGGTAAAGAGCAGAAAAGATCAGAAAAAACACGTGATTTTGGGAAAGTTCACTGCATACAAGGTCGTGTGTATGCATACCAAGTTCACGGCCAATGCCCTTATGACCAAAATCCACGGAAAACTTTGTTTGAAGTCTGATTGTGTGTATGAGGCTTAAAGGGTCACTAAAGGAATTTATTTTTTAGCTAAATAGCTTCCTTTACCTTACTGCAATCCTGGTTTCATGTCCTCATTGTTCGTTTTTGCTTTGAAGTTGCTGTAATCCTTCTCTGATCTCCACACTTCCTGATTATCTGTTTCCTTATGAAAAAACTCACGGGAGCTTCTCTCTGTGGTCCCTGATAAAGGAGGTGTGAATACTGTGTGTCTAAAACCCCTCAGAACCAATCAGATTCATTTTAAAAACAAACACTTCCCTGTGTTTATTTGTTTTTGTTCTGTGTGTCTCTGTACTTCACAGAAACATGAAACTAGATTAAAAACGAAACTGAAACTGCAGGCACATTATATGATTGTTTTTTATCTATTTTTAATCATTTTTAAAAGGAATCATTTAACTATTATGTCTCTATACCCTGTAAACAGTCATTTCAGCAAAAACATTTTTTTCCTTTACAACTCCTTTAAGACTAGAATGCCATTAAAGTTCACGTGCGCGCAAAGGCAGGCATTCCAATACTTTTGGCAAAATAGTGTATGTTTGGGTCAGCTGATCTGATAAGAGTCTGGTAGATTGGACATTTTGGACATACTAACCTGTTGGAGGATTGAAGTGACTGTCTTGTATATTTAAAGCTCTGGACATAAATTGGTTAAGTGGCAATTCGTTTAAATATAATGCTGTATGTCCTATTTTAATTGATTCATGTATTTTATTTCTTGGCTATTCTCCAGCAATTCCGAGATTTGCCATAGATGTAAAGACAAATGATTTCTACCTCTTTGGCTCGAGCTGCTAAAGTTACCAATAAATCCTTTCTCTTTGTGGATTTGTAAGAACGTGGAGATACATGAACACCTTCTGTTTTATGAAGGTAACTGCTAAATTAAAAAAATGTAGCTGTGACATAGTAGTGGCTTCTGGGAAATGCTACAGTGTGAAATCCTACATCTGTACGCTGATAAAAACATTGGCTGAGGGAAATGGCTGGGAAGGTAATATTGGCAGCTGATCTTAAACTTTCCGACAGCTGTTTATATGGAAAATAACTTCACAGAACTAATCTCATCATTTGTGTGTTCATAATTAACTAACAAGACTCTTAAGAGCCTCCATATGAGCCGGACAGATTCTGCTTTTTAATTGCATTTATGTGATCTATCTTATGAGATTTTTGTCACTTTTGAAATATCTTATTCATCAGTGTGATGCAATTTAGATCTTCTAATATTTCTATTTTATTTGCTAAAATAGCACGTATTACTTTTTTGTAGAGCTTCTTCTTTATGTAAAAAACAGTTGTCATTTTTACAGTAATCAGTGCTATAAAAATGCACTGATACTGTAAAAATTACACTGGCAGTGAGGGGGTTAACCACTAGGTGGCGCTGTAGGGGTTAAGCGGGACCTAGGGAGTGAACCTGTAGGGGGCGTGGCTTGCTGTCACACATCACTGATCTTTGTTCCCGATGATAGGGAACACGATCAGTGACAGTGTCACTAGGCAAAACGGGGAGATGTTGTGTTTGCACTAACATCTCCCCGTTCTATCTCTGTGAGACAATCGCAGGTATGCCTACAGCGATCGAGTACATGGGCGGGCTCATGGAGATCGCGGCGCGCCCGCCCACAACAACCGCTTCTTAACCACTTTAGGACCGCCTCCTGCACATTTACTTCGGCAGAATGGCACGGCTGGGCACATGCACGTTCAGGTACGTCCTGTGCTAGTGCCCAGCCGTGGGTCGCGGGTGCGTGCCTGCGCCCCCCCCCCCCCCCGCGACCCGGTCCAGTGAAAAAAATCTCAGTAATAGATGTACATGCTGTTATTCACTTGATTCTCTCCCTTTGAAAACAAGCCCACAATACAGGCTCACCAGTCTTCTGGTTGAGCTAAAGGCTTATACATACAACAACCAAAACAACCCAATAAGCCAGCGCTTGACTAAGGGTTCTTTCACACAGGCGGACCGTATGTCTGTTTTTTCATCCATCCGCTGACACCCGATCTCGCCCGGTTCCGCAATCCTCCGATTCTGCAGACGGAGGAAAACCCTATTTTTCTACCCTTTTGCTGATCGGATCATATAAACACGGACAGGCGGTCCGTGTTAATCCGATCCCCCCAAGAGCAGAGAAAAGACAGTGTGCGGGGACCGCCCTGATATCCGACAGCGGGGATCAGCGGAGCGATCCCAGCTGAGCAAGTGGAGGTTCGCAGGGTGGATCACCACTGATCCGTCCCGTGTGAAAGAGCCCTAACAGTGCTCAAGCTCTCCCTGGTTACTAAAAACTCAATACATTAAAGTGATATTAAAGGTTTGTGTTTTATTTTTTTTTAATAACAAACATATCATACTTACCTCCACTGTGCAGTTAGTTTTGCACAGAGTGGCCCCGATCCACCTCTTCTGGTGTCCCATGGCGGCTCTCACGGCTTCTCCCCACATTAGATAGCCCCCTCTGGGAGGCTCTCGCCTGGGGGAGTTACCTTGCAGCCGCGCTCCTGTGTCATACACTTGGAGTTCATAAGGGCCGAGTGTATGACTTGCCCCCGGCCCCGGGAGCCAATGGCTGCACTGCTATCAATCTATCCAATGAAGAGCCAAGAAGTCGTGGAGAGAGTGACATGGGTCCGTGGCTGGGGGGGCCGGACGCTGCAAAGTGTTTTTTCACCTTAATGCATAGGATGCCGAACCTGCACCCGCAGACCCCAGAACAACCAAAAACAATTGAGCTCTGCTCCCCTGCTACAAGGAAGCCATGGAGAGAGTGACACGGGAATCATGCCCACGTAAATTCAAGTCTCAGGTAAGTAAAACAGTGGGGGGGGGCTTGGGGGCCGGACACTGAAAGTGTTTTTTCACCTTAATGCATAGGATGCCGAACCTGCACCCGCAGACCCCAGAACAACCAAAAACAATTGAGCTCTGCTCCCCTGCTACAAGGAAGCCATGGAGAGAGTGACACGGGAATCATGCCCACGTAAATTCAAGTCTCAGGTAAGTAAAACAGTGGGGGGGGGCTTGGGGGCCGGACACTGAAAGTGTTTTTTCACCTTAATGTTTAGGCTGCATTCACACCTTGGCGTTTTGTCGCCTGAATCAGGACGCAAATGCAGCCCAAAGACGCTAGAGGCGAAATGTAACATTCTCCTCTTTGGAGATGGCTCACATCTCCACGCCGAACGCCGAAACGCGGAACGCCTGAAGCTCAAAACAAGTCCTGGACCTTTTTTTTCAGGCGGCTTTGGCGTTCGGCATAGAGATGTGTACCAGGAAAAAAATGGGGGCTGAAATCGCGGCGTTTTGTCGCCGCAAATCGTGGCACAAGACGCCCTTAATTTGTCGCTGCAAATCGCGGGACAAAACGCCGCGATTAGGTCGCCCAAGTGTGAATGCAGCCTTAGGATGCCGAACCTGCACCCGCAGAACTCAGAACAACCAAAAGCAATTGAGCTCTGCTCCCCTGCTACAAGGAAGCCAAAAACTACATTTACCTATAGCAACTTATATAGTAGGGTGCTACATATAGAAAGATTCAAACACACACAATTCCCAAACACACACATTTCTGTAGAAACGGCTGTGCATGTAAGGGGGTGCTGAGGTGACCACTGACCAGAACCATAAATAGTCAAAGCAAAAGAATATCAGCACACCATGGATCTGCTAAAGGGGTCCAAAGCTTTAATGAGCAATCACATTGTTACAGAAGATAGCCAGGTTTCTGAGCCACACAGGACCCCTTTATTAGACATGTCACATGCCTGATAAAGGGGCCCTGTGCTGCTCAGAACCATTGCTATCTGTTGTAGTGATGTGATTGCTGATTAAAGCTTTGGACCCGTTCAGCAGATCCATGGTGTGCATAGTAAGAGCGCTAGAAGCCTGAGCTCTGACATGTTGGCCATCTGACCATCGGGATGTTCATAGCCCAGGTTTCCATATCTAATTAGATACTCTGCATGTACCGGTGCAACCTTCCAATTCACACTTCTTTTCAGCCACTTAATATTTGACAGAAATCCAATTTTGCAGAAACTTTTGTACTTAGTTTTGTACCTTGCTGCCAACCGAGCTATTCAAACCCCATTAACCACTTTTAACAACTTGTTACCATATTTCATTTGTCTACAAGCAAATTAGCTCTTTTTAATGATAGACTAAAGCCCGTTATTATTGCCATTGAAAATATTATGCCATTGTTTATTACTCTAGAAATTTTGTAACCTGTAGCTTTTAAAACAATGTTAGTCTACATACCAGATCCACAATAATCGCTCTTATTAAAACATTTGTTCTTTCTCTTAAGCTGCAAGTAATAAATTATCTTTGACAAACAGCTGGTAGGTGGAAAGTCAGGGCTGTGACAGTGTCACTTTCAATGACTGTAACTTTTCATTTTTTTTACAATTGCACAAGAAGCTTTGTGTTTAGTTTCATTATTCTTTAGACACTGCAATGATTTATGCTTTTAAATGTAATTGTGTATCCGAGGGATGCAATGTATTACAGAGAAAAAAGGCACATTTCCAAAATGTTACAATGGTCCCTCCTATTCTCAACAGAGCAAACGTGTGTTTTTTGGGCAAAATTCCAGTCAAAAATGAAAAAAGTCCATAAAAAAATAAAATAAAAACAGCTTCTGCTGCAAAACTCACCCTTAGTCTAAAGCTGCCCCTACTGCAGTATGTCTTTTCTACCACATTTTTTGCCAGATTAAATGACCGCAAGCATCATTCAACTCACTTCCTTGTCATCGATTTGTCTACAGCCTGTGACTGGGCACTAACGTTAGGAGAACCTGGACTCTGATGATGTTATCTCTCTGCCACTAAGCATTCTTCTCATATCAGAACACCCCTTGTCAGCCCATGAAATTCAGTCTCTTCTGATGGTGGGGACTGGTGCTCATCACTAGTCTCTTAGGCCTCGTACACACGATAGGTTAGCCAGAGGACAACCGATCGTGTGGGCCCCATAGGTTATTTAACCTTAGGTTAAAAAAAGCCAACTTGCTTTAAAATTAGATACAACATAGAAATAGTGCAGCGCAAACAATACAATATAGTGTCTATAATGGTGCTTCTCATGCACCAAATATCTAGGACCTATGTGCATAAAAATAAAAAGTGATATATTACACCAATTGATATGTGCATAAAATATCTTAACGAATGTCCATATAATAATCTGTGCAATGGATCCAATTTTCCAATTGGTCTAATTAAAGTCCACCAAAGTGCAAACGTGATGCGGATTGATCCAATATGAATTGATCTAATTGAATTCCACCAGAGTGCAAACGTGATGAGAAAGGTATATAGTGATCCCACCACCAAATGGGTATTCTACTATTACCTCCAAGAGAGACCACTGTTTTACCAGATGGTCATACTGCGCATAAGTATCCAACAGGAAGCCCAGGGGAGAGATGTTAAGTAGAGTCCTCAAATGTCAGGCATGATGATGTCAAAACAAAGAGAGAAAGCAAACATCTAAGAGCCTCCATAAAAACCAGGAATTTATTGCAGCATATAGCATACAGTTTACTCACATTTGGTGAGGAAATAAAAGGCATCAAACGAAAACCAAAAGGACCGGACAGAGGTTACTTCAGGAAAAGGTTCAGACCATGAGCGAGCGACTGTATAGGTATTCCTGTCCCCGTAATAGTTTTTTTAATAGTAGAATACCCATTTGGTGGTGGGATCACTATATACCTTTCTCATCACGTTTGCACTCTGGTGGAATTCAATTAGATCAATTCATATTGGATCAATCCGCATCACGTTTGCACTTTGGTGGACTTTAATTAGACCAATTGGAAAATTGGATCCATTGCACAGATTATTATATGGACATTCGTTAAGATATTTTATGCACATATCAATTGGTGTAATATATCACTTTTTATTTTTATGCACATAGGTCCTAGATATTTGGTGCATGAGAAGCACCATTATAGACACTATATTGTATTGTTTGCGCTGCACTATTTCTATGTTGTATCTATTTTGGGAATTTTGTGAAAGTTTCTTTGTGTTCAGCTAGCATTCATTGAAAATTTAACCTTGGAGTTATTTTCACGAATAATTTATATTTTTTCGTAATTTTATCCTCATCATTTTGCGCTGATTGCACCCTTTTCCTATTTTTGCTTTAAAATTAACCTATGGATTCCTAACCCATAGGTCAAAACCGATCGTTAGTAGGCACGACCATCGGTTAAAAATCCATGCATGCTCAGAATCAAGTCGACGCATGCTTGGAAGCATCGAACTTCATTTTTTTCAGCACGTCGTTGTGTTTTACGTCACCGCGTTCTGATATGTTCGTTTTTTTAACTGACGGTGTGTAGGTGCGACGGACCATCAGTCAGCTTCATCGGTTAACCTATGACAACGGTCCTTCAGACCGTTCTCATCAGATGGACTGATCGTGCGTACAAGCCTTTACAGTGTCCCAACCGATCTTGAAAAAATGTGTATGAATGGGGGTGATGGCACTGCCTACCCCTATGCAGGTAGGGGGAAAGGACTCCTAATCAAGGGTCCTAATATGTGAACTGCTAGTATTTGACCTACTTAATAAAATATTAAATGTGCAAAAACATCCATACAGTATACCCAAAGCAGTATTAGTGACTAGATAATCCAGAGGAGTGTAAAAAAGTAAGTATATACGATTTACATTGTTCAATGATGTGGTATATAAGTGTACCTATACCAACCCTAATATAGGTAAGTGCAGTGTCCTTACGACACAATCCTAATCACAGTAATAGAGTGATTACAAAAGATAATTTTACACAAAGTGAATGTGCCACAAAACTGCAACAATGCACTGATACACCCTCTGGGAATTTTGGCATATCAAATAATAAACACAAATTATAAAAAATAGCAAAAAACAGCAAACACCAACAGCTATGTGGTAAAGCAGAAGTTAATCACATTGGTGAAAGAATGTCCCATATAAATCTGTAACACAGTTCTATTGCTCCAAACAGGGATTCTTGCAATGAGAGAAGTGTTCCTATAACATAGGTGGTGGATTCGCAGTGGTTCCGGTGCTCCCCCACAAGGGCCCCACTCACCAGCTCCTACTACCCCACCAGGGGTGTATGGCATATAGTACAGGCTTCCCGGAACTGCGCTGCTCCAATTCTCCCCTTGACAAGTCAGGACCGTACACGGTTGAAGATTCCCAGCAACAGACTGTAAAGTAATTCCTCAGAGAGAAAGAAATGCGGCTCCCATACTGTAGTAAAAAGGTACATTTTATTGCGGCCACCACTGCTACCTAATACAAAGGTATTGCAGCAACTATATAATAATAACAGTTGTGGCCAGAAAATAATAAAATAAATAAAATTCCAGGCTTGACTATCGAAAAACAAGCTAGCCAGGTGTTTAGCGATCACCAGGACTGGGAACTGCAGTGTGCGCTTCAGCTGCGTTCCACCTGGCGTTACCTGGAAGTGACGTAAGTGCGTAAATCCGTCTTACGCGTTTCGTCATCAACATATTCTGAGGCGGTTTTCCCAACTGATCTTGTTAGCTCCCTCTTGTGACATCACAGCTCCAATCCTTTAAGAATAAAGGATACTATAGACTTTAGAATGGCAAGTGTCATAGGTGTGCGCAGCATTTGGCATTAGGGTGTGCACCCCAAAGCTCAAACACACTCTACCTATCGCTCACGATGTTCATTCAGAAAAAGAAGGGGCTGGTAAATGGCATATTTACTGGCCCCTTCCACCACTCATCCTAAAACATCCATAGCAACAATGGGTGGGAGAGGGAGGAAGCCGGCAGTGCTGTGGGGGGGAGGAGGGGGAGCCAGGTCAGTAGAAGGAATCTGTTCCACACAGAATGATTAGGGTGTGCCTGGGCATACCAGGCACACCCTGTGCGCACGCCTATGGTAAGTGTGCAGCGCTTTAAATCCTAAAAGGACAATTCAGGAACAATAGTTCAATAGTTATTCAATCTGCAATATGCAGGGAATAAGGAGACCCATCACTAGCACCCGACAATACAGCCGCTTACCGCATGTAGTGGACCCTCATTACACAGGTCACATCAGCTTAAATAAAGTAAACTCAGGTAAGAAGGAAGCCCATCAATCTTCATAGACTTAGTGGCAGCAGACCAGATAGTGGATGCAGCAAACCTGGATGTGACTCTCCTTGTTCAAAAATTACCCTTGAGTGGTAATGATCAAATATATGTCATCCCACGCAGACAAAAGGAGATAAACCTCATTACGCAGCCACTGTGCCAATCACACGCAGCCACCGTGCCCATCAAACGCAGCCACTGTGCCAACACACACAGCCACTGTAACCATCAGTGTGCTGCCAGTTTGCCCATCAATTCCCGCCAGTGTGCCCATCAATTGCCACTAGTGTGCCCATCAATTGTCGCCAGTTTGCTGCCAGTGTGCCCATCAATTGCCGCCAGTGTACCCATCACACACTGGGGGGGGGGGGCGCAGTTTGCCATCTTCGCCCTGGGCACCAAATGGCCTTGTCCCAGCACTGCTGACAACTTCTGTCTTTCATGAATCCATGCTGTCTGTTGCTTAAAATGTTTTTTCCAGCAAGAACTTGTCTATGCGGTCTTTTAATCTACCAAACAGCTCCTAAACCAAATGGGGAAGCGCTACATATGTCTGTGAATAGAATTTTGTGATGTTTTATTTTTTATAGCATAAAGTAGGAACCCACTTACAGTAATGTATACTGCTTGGTGACATGACCTTTAAAGACATTCTGACATCCTTTTCCTCCAGAAATGTCACAATCAGTTTATTTCACCTAAACAATTTGTTATCATTTATTTTTAAAGGTGCATAGCTGTATAATGAGCTTATCTCAAGGAATCATAGGGTTCTTTTTAGTCAGTTTGTAACTACAGGTCTACTTTAAGGTTAACCCCCCCCCCCCCCCCCCCAAAAAAAATGCCTGTACACATTAGACAGTCAACAAGTCCTTGCCACTACTTTCCAACCCCAGATCATTCAGATGTGCGAAGCTTAAACACTTACTTGTTGTGTCCAAGCTTGTCCATTCTTGTTCATCTCCCACCCATTCCTATTGGTCCATCCTTATGATGGGCTGTGTCAATGGCCAATAGGAATGTGCAGGAGTCACCAGAGCCTTGTTCCTATGGGGGTGCAGGGGGTGCCCGCCAGAGGGAAGACACCAGGGACCGGGACTAAGCGGGGGCAAGAGTGGGGCTCCAGTCTCAGGCGCAGTGTGATAACGAGGGGAGCCTCAGTGGGCTACTATCTATAGTGTGTGTTGCCATTTGCCGACATCTCCTGTGGGGTTAGGGTTGCCACCTCATCCCTTTAAAACCGAACACATATTAATTACACAGGTTCTGTGGCTGATTAAGGTGGTAATTAAACTCACATGGTGCCTTATCTGCATTAAATTAGCCCCAGAACCTGTGTAATTCATATGTGTTCGGTTTTAAAGGGATGAGGTGGCAACCCTATGTGGGGTGTCCCCGGGTCTCCAGCGCAGTGATGGCTGACACTTTAGCAGCTCCCTACTGTCCCAGTCGGCTGCATGTTAGCAGTGTCAGAGCGTCGGGAGATCTCCTTCCCAGGTTCCTCCTCTGCTTTGGCGTGTCTTCTCATCGATGAGACAGGAGGAGGAGCCTGGGAAGGAGATCTCCCGACGCTCTGACACTGCTAACATGCAGCCGACTGGGACAGTAGGGAGCTGCTAAAGTGTCAGCCATCAATTACTGAGGACCCGGTAACTGATAATCGGTAGATCTTGTGCTGAGGGTGGCTTGGTTGGGAGAATAAGAGAATTTGGGCAAGAAGAGGGGTTTAATACTGAAAAGGGGAAGATGTGGGGATGATTTGTGCTGAGAAGGAGGAACTGTGCAGGGAGGGGGAGATGGGGGGGATGATTTGTGCTGAGGGGGATCTGTGCAGGGAGATAGGGAGATTATTTATGCTGAGGAAAGATCTGTGTAGGGAGATGGGGGATCTGTGCAGGGATGGGGGATGATTTGTGCTGAGAGGGGGATCTGTGCAGGGAGATGGGGGATGATGTGTACTGAAAGGGGGGGGGTCTGTGCAGGAAGGGGGAGGTGGGGGGATGATTTGTGCTGAGGGGGGATATGTGCAGGGATATGGGGTGATTTGTGCTGAGGGGGATCTGTGCAGGGAGATGGGGGATGATGTGTACTGAAAGGGGGGGGTCTGTGCAGGAAGGGGGAGGTGGGGGGATGATTTGTGCTGAAGGGGGATCTGTGCAGGGAGATGGGGTGATTTGTGCTGAGGGGGATCTGTGCAGGGAGATGAGGGGATGATTTGTGCTAAGAGGTGGGATCTGTGCAGGGAGGCGGAGATGGGGGGATGATTTGTGCTGAGAGGGGGGATTTGGGGGGTAAAAGAATTTGTATAAGAAGGAGGGGTTTGGGGGGCATTTATACTGGGAAGAGGGATATGGGGGGCACTTTGTGCTGAGAAGGGGGATTTGTGCTGAAAGGGGGTATATGAGGGTGATGACTTGTGCTGGTAGGGGGAAATGGAGGGGAAGTAATGTGCTGAGAGGGGGTATTTGTACTGGAAGGGGGCATATGCGGGTGAAGATTTTTGTTAGGAGGGGCATATTGGGGGGGATTTGTGCTGAGAGGGGGATGAGGAATTGTGATAGGAGGGGGTATATGGGGGTGAGGGGCACTCTTTAGACGATGGGGGGGAGGCCCACACCATGTTTTACCGCACCAGGTGACACCAACCCTAGTGACGCCACTGGGAGGCAAAGGAAGTGGGCAAACTCCCACACTTCCAGGAAATGTTGAGTATTTGTAGGTCAGAATAGCGTAGCATTTGGGTCTAGGGGCATGGATTTGCTACCTTATGAAGGCATCTGTATTATTATATGTGAATAGCTTTTTTTTTTTTTTGCACATAGAGCAGGTGCTTTTCAGGAACACACATTGGGCCAGATTCACGAACACTTGCGCTGGAGTATTTGGATATGCGCCGCGTAACTGTGATGATGCGCCGTCGTTTCTATGTGCCCGTACCCACCAAACTAGATGCGCCCAATAACGGGTCATTTGCGACCGGCAGAACGTTCCGACGCCAGAGTATCGTCAGCGCTTATTTTCGCTGGGCGCATCAGTCGCGCCCATTGATTTCCCCTGCAAATATGCAAATGAGGGATTTTTCCCAATTCACGAACGGATTAGCACCATACGCTGGCTACATGCGCCGCGCGTATCTCGTCCGTCCGGCGCAAAGTTATTTCTACAAAAGGCTGCTTTATCTTTACTCCAGATGGCCTCAGGTCAGCAGGAGAGCAGCTACAGCAGCGTTACCGACGATAAGAGCTAGCTGAGCACCCCAACTTGCAGGACAACACCTCTGTCCATGCTTGTCTGTCAAATTTTACAGCCATGGAGGAAGACATCATAGGTCTCCATAGCCGAGATGATGGCTGACAGCTCCCGGCCATTAAAGTTCAGCTTTCTCCTGTGTGTTTGCGGGGAACGGGAGCAGCCATCTCAGAACAAAAGTAACATCACTGCGGGGAGGGGGAGCAGGATATACTTTAGTGCCGGAATGGCGCTTCTACGGGCGCATTTACACGCCCAACAGAAGGCATTGCGCTGACGTTTCCCGTGAAGTGGTGCCGACGGAAGTTGTGAGCATGCGCACAAAGGGGGCGAGTGGAGCCTCACTCACTGCGCATGCTCCGTGGTTGATGCGCTGAACGTAAGCCTCTGAGCTGGGCTCCGCCCATCATTTACATATGATCACACCCACTTCCACTTGCGTCGGGTTACGCCAGCGCATTATCGTTACTCTGGCGCAAGTTTACGCGCAACTGCTATGTGAATTACAGGACTTGCGCTGAAAGGGTCTTCAGAGTAACGTAAATGAGAAGCGTTACTCCAGAGGAAAGATACTCTCATGTACCTGAATCTGGCCCATTAATGTCTAAGTTGCTGTAATGCACTAATGTGAACGGGCCCTCAGTAATCGTACCTTTTATTTCTTGACAGCCGCATGAGCAACAATTTGTATAACCCTTCCACTTTAGACATTAAATTAATTTATGCCTTTAGTGGCTACAGCCTATCTGAGCAGCTCGATATAATATTAAACTTTTCTTTCCCTTTTCAGAACAGTTTTATCTTACTCAGGGAATTAAAGCATTTACAGGGATGATACATGGAACACAATGGCTTTTTGAAATGTTTGCACATCATTTGAATGCAGTTCATCTACACAAAATATTTAAAAAAGAAGGTGAAATGGGCTTTCTAGCCAACTTGAACAATGGGAAATTAATCAAAGGTTTCACACTGTTTGCAGATCAAATTGAAATGGCAAGTAATTGATTCTCAGACAAGGGACAGCTATTGTTAAAAATCTCACTGTTGCTGCCGTCCGTGCTTATTGTAGATTTAAAACAAATTGCTAGGAGAACCTTTAGCTGTAATGAGTACACAGAGGCTCGAGGATAACCAAACAAGCTGGGTGCATAGTGTATGCGATCTGTATAGAAAAACCCAGCTGCCACTTTCATTCACAGCAACAAAAAAAATGTATTGTGTATTGTAAATGCTTCCTTGGCACGCATATAGTGCTAAGACATCTTTTGTGCTGTAGAATTACCTTTGTAAACCCGATACAGCTTAGGAGGGAGAGAAAAAGCAATTTAGAATATGAAATTGATGACATATATAAATGTACAAAGTCATGAAAGAGAAACTGGCAGGGGGGCTTAAAGTGTAATTCTGCTTTTCTTTAAAAAAATTAATAAAAAAAATGATAAAACCCGTATAAAATTCAAACAACATTTTATTTAATGTATTCTTATTAAAATATCCGTCCATTTCAATAGCGCTTTTTTTTTGCTCTGTATCAGTTGCTTCTGGCAGCAGAATCTTGGTACCGCAGTAATTTAGGATGCAGGCTGATTCATGGATGAGTATTAAAGGAGTTGTAAAGGAAAAAAAAAATTGCCTAAAATGAATGTCTGCAAGGTAGACAGACAGAATAGTGTAATGATTCTGTTAACAAACGAGTAAATACCTATTAAATTCCTTCATCTATATCACCTCTGGCATTCTAGTTTCTGTTCCCTCATTCACTTCCTGGTTTGCATCACTTGTTCATGTAAGAACTGCATTTCCCAGTATACATTGTGGCACGCCCAGTAATTCACACCTCCTTGAAGTCTCTAACACGTAGAGAGTGTCCTGCCATACAGATGTAGTTCCCAGGAGGGGGCGAGCACGTCACTGACCACCGCAGTAAAGTCTCCCTTCACGGTGGTCAGTAACAATCAGACAAGCAGGAAGTGAACAGAACAGAGAAGAAATAGAGCAACTTCTAAATAAAACAAACAATGAGGAAGTGAAAAGAGGAATGTCTGCAGGTAAAGGATGCTTTTTATGATTTTTTTTCCCTTTACATTCCCTTTAAGGTTACTTAGGGATCTATTTACAAATGGTTTACATTTCTATTATTTTTATTCCTTTTCAAGGTAAGATATGATAAAAGTGTTGACAGCTCAGGGGAAATTAAGCAATGACAGCATGCAACATTAAAGGGGAGGTTCCCCTAAAAATAAACTTTTAACATTGCCTGTGTCTTCTTAATAATAATTAGAATCGGCTGGTACTTTTTTTTTTAAACCCCCGTACATACCATTTTCGGCATGTACTCTCACCGCCGCTTCTGGGTCTGGCGGCCGGGGATGGGAGGGCCTGCTTCATTGACAGGCATCTGGCAGCCGGGGACAGGCATCCGATCGACGCATACAGCGTGTCACGGGATGCCGAAAGAAGCCGAACGTTGGTGCGCATGCGCCGTATAGAGCCGCACCAACGTTCGGCTTCTTTCGGCATCTCGTGACGCGCTGTATGCGTCGATCGGATGCCTGTCCCCGGCTGCCAGACCCGGAAGCGGCGGTGAGAGTACATCCCGAAAATGGTATGTACGGGGGTTTAAAAAAAAAAGTACCAGCCAATTCTAATTATTATTAAGAAGACACAGGCAATGTTAAAAGTTTATTTTTAGGGGAACCTCCCCTTTAAGGTATACAAAGTATATAAAGTTAGACCAACTATAGGTAGGGGCGAGTTTAGGTTATCACCTGCCCCCTATCTATTGATTAGCACACCTGTGCTCCTTTTTAGGAGACTTCAAATTCACAGTTAGGACCTGCAGTACACGGAGTGTTGTTGGCCTGCAGCTTATACAGGTATTTGCAAATACATGCAACTAAACCTCTGTTTTTAATTACATACAGTTAGACAGATTATTTTGGTTTAGTGCTTTTTTTGGTTGGTAACTTTGAGCCTGGCCAATATGGAAACATATTTTTTATATTCCATATATATATTTAATCGCATACTGCTTAAAACACATCTCATTTAAAGTCCCAACCCCCCCCCCCCTTTTTATCTAAGTATATCAAGTTCAACCTAAAAGGGATGTGAAATTCCCAACTGTGGGAGTAGCAAGATATGATAAGTTGTGTTGGTCCTCAGCTGAAGATGGCGAGGGATGCAGTGAATCTATTGGGGTCTGGTGATTTTTTGCCCGAAGGGAAGAGAAAAAAGGGGGTGTGGATAGGGGGTGACCCAAAGTATAAGTTTAGGAATCAATGATAAGTAGAAAGGTTATCAGGGAAATTGACGCACTGATGCGCATGCGCACACAAGTATGCACGGCACTGTGAATAGGCGCATACGCGTACACAAAGGCTGATATGATGATTGCCTGTCAATTTTTACATTTTTAAAAATGGTTGTGTGTGGGCTTTAACGTCGTGAAAAAACCGTGCATGCTCAGAAGCAAATTATGAGAAGGGAGCTCTCATTCTGGTAAAAATACCATTTGTAATGGAGTAAGCACACTCATCACGCTGTAACAGACTGACATCATCTTTTACTAACCCGAAATCACCAAAAGCAGCCCAAAGGGTGGCGCCATCCGCATGGAACTTCCCCTTTATAGTGCCGTTGTACGTGTTGTACGTCACCGCGCTTTGCTAGAGCATTTTTTTTCATGATTGTGTGTAGGCAAGGCCGTTTTAATGATCGGGATGAGAAAAACTTTGTTTTTTCTAGACCCTTAAAAACTTAAGGCCCAGATTCACGTACATCTGCGCATTATTGGACCGGCGTAGCGCACCGCCTTTACGTTAGACTTGCGCAATTTTGCCGCGTAATCACCCTATTCTCGTAGCTTTTGCGCAGGAAATTGCGCATACGTAACGTTTTTCCAGAGGCGTAAGGAGGAGTAATACAAATTGGGAAGGACGTGGGCGTGTTACATTGAAATGAGCCGTGACCCCATGCAAATGAAGGGCCGGCCGGCTCGCGCATGCGCGCTTGAAGGAGACCATGGTCAGCTCCGCTGTGCGCCTGCTCACAACTCGGGAGCGGCGCAATCAGTGAAATTGGAAATGGACTAGGGCAACTTTGTGAACTACGCAGACAGCATAAATAGACATACACAAACGCACTTCCTTTGCAAAAGTACATCCCTTTGTATCCCTCCCTCTACAGCAAGGTGCTTTTGTTTGTTTGTGACGTGTCTTTGAGATATTTGGGGACTGTTTTGCAGAGTGATTTTTGTCTTTTATGTGTTTTCTTTGTTGTTATTTTGTTTAAATTATATTTTTGCTGGGCATTTTTTTTTTTTGCTCGTCATTTATTTAATTTATTTGGTTCTGTTTGTGTATGATTTTGGAATGTGGGGGTGATATTCCTGCGGGAAAAGGGGTGTCACCCTCATTTGTGGTGGAGAAGTGATCCCCAGGTCTGTGTGAATGGTGTATGAATGTACAGTGACATAATCGGAGCCGTGGCGTGGCGTTGCAGCTCACAAGTCCTGCATGGTGGACTGGTGCCAATCCAATGTGATGAGGATGTGATGTGTATGTGCTAGGGACCACAGTGGTGTGCATGCATGCATTCTCATTGTGCCATGATTAATGTGTGTGTTTAACGTGCAAAGATGCATAATGTGAGCTGGCATGAGATGGGGTCATGAGATGGGGTACCAGTGCATATGCAGAGTCACCTTGAAGGGAAAAGACAGGAGGATGTTAGTCATGCATGTGCCACTTGTGAGGTGTGCATCACGGGAGGGGATAGTCATGCCTGCCACCCATGTCACTCACCAACCAGCCAGCTGTCCCCATACATGTTCTGTTCGAAATCTGTGGGGATGGGGCTCTGATTGTATATGTAGCTGTCATGGGTGTCATGGGTGGTGCCATGTGTTGGGCTGCTGATGTCCTCCTGCAAGGTTGTAGTAATTCCAGGATGGCATGAGGGGTGAATCTGAAGATGCGAGACACCTCAGAATCACTCATGCCAAAGATGTCTATGCGTGTGTGATATATCAAGTGAAGAGTGAGGGGCTTGTATCAGATAAGAATATTGTATTAGATTAGATTAAATTGTAAATTTTATATAAGCAAATAAAAAAAAATAAAAAACATCTCCCGTGCCCTCCTTAGTGCCATCCTCCGTGCCCTCCTCCTTCTTTGTTCATCTAAAGTCAGTAGTATAGCTATGCGCGACGATGCCCCTGGCATGTTGGCATACAGATTGTTGTGCAACACGTGTGACTGCTGAACTCCTCACTAACAGTGTTGCTTTATCTGACAAGTAGACTTTTTTTCTTTTTTTAGACCAGCTTTTATCAGCTCTAATTTTAGACAGGACATTTTGCTGTTGCGCACACTGCGTCGCCTGCGCTGCCCCAACGTTGTTTTGTGGATCCCCGTAAGTCCCTCATTAGCATATTTGACTAGCAAATCAATGGTGTGTCTATCGCACTTTTGCGTGGACGGATGCGCCAGTCTAACGAAATTACGCGGGACAAAAAAAAGACGATTTTTTGCGTATCTCGTTCTGGGGATGCCGCGCAACGAAACGCACGCGCACATTTAGACTTACGCACGCGCATCTCCTGTTGCGCAGGCGTAATCGCTCTGTGAATCCTGGCCTTAATTTTTTACAACCTGAAAAATGTGTATGCGGCATGAGAGTTTTAGAGATTAATTCAGATTAATTTAAGCTATTTTTGTTAGGGACCTAAAGCTGGATTTTAGGTTTTTATGCGTCTCAGCTAAGAGCCCAGTAGAAAAAGATGCCCCTGTAAATAAGAAGGTAAAAACCCCTCCTGACACCCAAGATGCAGAACAATGCTGACTTGATAAGAAGTCACCTGCTGAAATTGAAACTTCTGAGAGTGTTACTACCTTGGCCCCCTGTATCACTTGTTCCACCTGCTACCCCCTATGTCACAACATTCAACAGTGGTTGAATACCTCTTCCATCCTCCTGATGCAATGGTTCCTCTTGCTACCTCCAAAATCCTAAATAGAATACAAGGGGAGATAATACAGCCTTCAATGGGGAAGGAGATATTCTCCACATCCGGAAGTGTGGAATATATGTAGCAGCTGGTATACACCGAAGAGGTGGCATTTTAACAAATGGGCTGCCAGAAGAGTAAGTATAGAGGCCATTTTTTTTACAAGTAGGCAATTCTTAACAAGTGACCCAATGTGGATAAGGTCACTTTAACCACTTAAGACCTTGCCTCTTTTTGCGATTCGGCAATGCGCCACTTTAACTAACAATTGCGCGGTCGTGCGACGTGGCTCCCAAACAAAATTGATGTCCTCTTTTTCCCAAAAATAGAGCTTTCTTTTGGTGGCATTTGATCACCTCTGCGGTTTTTATTTTTTTGCGCTATAAACAAAAATAGAGCGCCAATTTTGAAAAAAATTCAATATTTTGTACTTTTAGCGATAATAAATATCCCCCAAAAATATATAAAAAACATTGTTTTTCCTCAGATTAGGCCGATACGTATTCTTCTACCTATTTTTGGTAAAAAAAAAATGCAATAAGCGTTTATCGATTGGTTTGTGCAACATTTATAGCATTTACAAAATAGGGGATAGTTTTATTGCATTTGTATTAATATATTTTTTTTACTACTAATGTCGGCGATCAGCGATTTTTTTCGTGACTGCGACATTATGGCGGACAGATTGGTAAATTTTGACACATTTTTGGGAGCATTGTAATTTTCACAGCAAAAAGTGTTATAAAAATGCACTGATTACTGTGATAATAACAATTGCAGTTTAGGAGTTAACCACTAGGGGGCACTGTAGGGGTTAAGTGTGACCTCATATATGTTTCTAACTGTAGGGGGGCGGGGCTGGACGTGTGACATCAGTGATTGTCTTTCACTATATCAGGGAACAGACGATCACTGACACTGCCACATTGAAGAACGGGCAAGGTGTGTTTACACCTCACACCGTTCTTCAGCTCCGGTGACCGATCGTGGGACACCGGCGGCGATCGGGTCCGTGGGTCCCGTGGGCGTGGTCATTAGTGTTGCTCACGAATATTCGCATTGCGAATATTCGTAACGAATATTGCATATTCGAGTATTCACGAATAAATCGAATATCGCGGTGAATATTCGCTATTGCGAATATTCGTATTTTTATAAATGTATTTTTAAAACAGATCACATCCTAGTGATCTCCATCGACGTCTAAAAGCATTGCTGGTATGATTAGAGACCCTGGGCCGAGTAGCTGAGGCGATCCTTTTATGTTGCCGAATATTTGCAATGCGAATATTCGTATTACGAATATTCGCGAATACTTTCTCTGCCCTTCTGTGTTTTGTGTATACAAAAAAAAAATTAGCTTTAGTTTAGTCATATAAGTTTGTGTAAGTAGAGTTAGTGTTTAGTGCATATTAGTTTATAATCCAGGAAATGATCTCCGTTTTCGCGTGTTGACGAGAATTTCGCAATCAATTTCGCATTCGCATTAGCGAAATTTCGCATTCGTATTAGCGAAATTTCGCAATATTGTTATTTGGACAAAATATCACGAATATTCGATTTTAGCGAATATTTCTCGAATATTCTTCTATATATTTCGTGATATATCGCGAAATCGAATATGGCGTATTCCGCTCAACACTAGTGGTCATGGAGCTTCGGACTGTGTCACGAGCGCGCGGCCGGCTAGGCACTTAAAGAGGACGTACAGGTGCGTGCCTGTGCTCAGCCGTGCCAATCTGCCGACGTATATCGGCGTGAAAGGGTCCTTAAGTGGTTAAGTTCAGTTTAGATTAGAGAGAGGTAGTAGGGAGCCCACATCAACATCTTTCAACGAGACCCCATGATTTCTATACACCCCAGGTTAAAAAATAAATAAAAAATAAAATGAAGCTATAGAAACATCACCCATCAGTGTCATTATAAATACCTTAGATATATATCACAGGCAGTTTTATCTAACTGCTGGAACAATAATGCAGTATTCATAATAATGATGACTTCCATACTTTAAAGAGAAATGACAAGAATGAATAAAGACCTTCCCAGCAGATAGCTTCATTTGACTGCCACAAGGCATTTACGTATTTAATGCTTTTTTTTTCATTGCAAGATGCACTTAATCATAATTAAAAACCACGCAATGGCTTTTTAAAAGCAGCCGGTTGTTAATATGATTGGCATTTTCTATGACGTTGAAAACATTTAATAATACATTTAAGGGCCGTATACTGCATTAAGGAATCTTAAATAGAAAGTCTTCTCTCCACTCTACATATGACGTTGTGAAGCTGTTTCTATGCAAAGGTTCTTGAAAGCATAAGTCACAACTTGAGATGGGGTGAGTGATGTCACTTGCGTACAAAGTCATTTGATTTTTTTTTTTTTTTTTATGTATCTTTAAGTTTTATTTTCCAGCTGCATATTTTATTTACATTGGTTGAATCTTATAAAATAATTCCCAGCAGGGTCTTCCTAATGAAAAGGTTATGTAGTAACAATTTATGCAAATCATATTGACATAAGGTGAAGCTTTAATGTCTTGCCATTATAAATTTTTATACATTTGAATCACTGTAAATAATGGTTTGAAGCTGAACTCAGGAAATGTGTTGGGATCTGAGTCTTCTATCTGCTTCGCTGTATAAAAAGGAGGGTCTTTCTTTGGCTGTTCAATAATGAGGTCCTCTCATAGGTGTGCACAGCCTATTGCATTAGGGTGTGCACCCCAAAGCTCAAACACATTCTACGATCACTCGCTATGTCCATTTAGAAAGGGAAGGGGCGTTAAAATTACATATTTACCATTCCCTCCCCCGACTTATTGTAAAACATCCCCCTGTGTGTGCCCGCAGCAAAGGAAGGGACAGGGGGGCAAAGGTGGCTCTAGGCTTTGTGAGGCCTTAGGCAAAACTTGACATGGGCCCCCCACTCACTCCCATGATGGGAAAAATAATTCAAGGACAAGAGCCTCTTCCCCACAACCCTGGCCGGTGGTTGTGGGGGTCTGCCGGCAGGGGCTTATCGGAATCTGGAAGCCCCCTTTAACAAGATGGCCCCCCAGATCTTTAATAACTAAGGGTGGGGGTCACCCGGTGATGTCACCTGGTGAACCCGCCCCCTTCTGACGTCATTGACTAAAGGCATGCAGGGTCATTGACGCCACAAGGGGTGGTATCACCTATATTGACTGGTTGTTAGGGACGCTGGCGGCCCCCCGCTCCTGAGTCAGGGCTCTTAACGCTGGCTGAGCACAGCAGCGTTAAGGTCCCCTGTCCCTCAAAACTGGGGTAAGTTAGGCGGCCGCAAGGCCCCTGTAAGTGTGAGGCCTTAGGCGACCGCCTAATTTGCCTAATTAAAGAGGCTCCTCTGCAGGGGGGCCAGGGCAGTAAGGGGAATCTGTGCTGCACAGGGTGATTAGGGTGTGCCTGGGCACACCTGGCACACCCTGTGCGCAAGTCTATGCGGTCCTCTTTCAGAAGACTGCATAATGATATCATGAAAAGCTGACCTGTTGGCACAAGCATTAACTGGTTATCATGCTTGAAAGTGGCACCAGTAAGGGATGCAGACGGAGGCATTAAGTCAGCATTAAAAGCATTGAAAGGTATTTAAATGTAATAACAATAAAAATTAAAAAAAAACAGCAAAATGGATAAGAAGGAGACGGGATCGATGATGAAAGCTTTGCCCAGAGCTATGGTTATTGACATCTAAGCAAGAACATGCTAAGCACACCTTCCAGTGTTTTGAGATGATAAATAGGGAAACTATGGATCTACTGTTGTTGCACTCTCCTAATTCCTATAGGCATAGGCGTGTGCAGGGGATGTTCCAGCCGTGCCTAGGCACATCCTAAGCATCCCATGCCTTGCAGATCCCCCCTAATGGACGGGCCCCTGCCCCCCCCCCCCCCCCCGAAACACCACCAGCCTCTCTCCTGCCAGCTCCTGTGGCAATGATTCAGGATAAAGCCAGTAAATATGTAATTTGCCAACCCTTCCTTTTTTGAATAAACACAGTGAGTGATTTTGTATGATACTGACCAATCACTGCATTTATTCATAACTGAAGTGTAGCAAACTGTGTTTACCATGCTTCAGTTTGTGAATGAACAGGAAGTCGCTTAGCACAGAGCACCTCCCATTCATTTACTTTGCAGGGCAGCTGAGGCTGAAGAAAAGGGTACTTGGGAATCTCAGCCCCCCCCCCCCAATAGAGCTCCTAAAAAATTGTAAACAAATAATAAAGAAAAAAATGATTGTAAAAGAATAATAATAAAATACATTAATAAAGCCTATGGCTCTAATCAGGAAGCCTATTAGACCACTTGGCTCTAAACAGGCGTTTCCAAAAACTCCCCCGCTGCTGTAATTCAGATGGCCGGCGCCCGATAAGGCCCCCATAGATGGTGATAAAGGGGTGACAGGAGAGAGGGGGTGGCACTCCTGCGTCCTTTATGGACACACCGCCACTGATTGTAAGGTCTGTAGGAACTGAGTAGAAATCCCTCCAATGGAGCCCAGATAACTGTATAAATCTAACAAAGTTGCATATCCCCATCCATTATCTATCTATCTATCTATCTATCTATCTATCTATCTATCTATCTATCTATCTATCTATCTATCTATCTATCTATCTATCTATCTATCTATCTATCTATCTATCTATCTATCTATCTATCTATCTATCTATCTATCTATCTATCTATCTATCTATCTATCTATCTATCTATCTATCTATCTATCTATCTATCTATCTATCTATCTATCTATCTATCTATCTATCTATCTATCTATCTATCTATCTATCTATCTATCTATCTATCTATCTATCTATCTGTCTATCTGTCTATCTATCTGTCTGTCTGTCTGTCTGTCTGTCTGTCTGTCTGTCTGTCTGTCTGTCTTATCTATCTTCATTTCATACATGTATTCCCTGCTGCCCCTTGCTATCTGGCTCTATGTGATGCCAACACTGTGAAGTCTGTGAACACAGCAGAGCCTGCCTGAGGGCACATGTGCACCATCAGCCAGCCTGGGGACACCAGGCTTATGCATATATTATGAAGCTATTATCTGTTTTTTAATTCAAAACACTAAGAACTATGTGGCATGCATAGGACATGTAAGTACAGCCATCATTAATAAAAATGATAGTTTATTATAGTATTTTATTGATTCACATATATTTGTTTTCTGTTTTTATAAGTTCTCCTTACTAATTCTGTCCACATACTAGCCAGTAATCTAATAAGTAATGTGGCCAATATCAACTTTGATTGATCAAACTGGTTATTGAATAAACTTTCTCTATGAAAGCTGGCTTAATGTTGTTTACCAGAGATGATCAGCTATTTTCAAAGAGCAGCAAACACCTGAAATCAACCCCTGAAATGCTTATACAAGGGGTCTTCAAAAAGTTTCTGCACTTTTTAACTTTCTTATATATATATACAAGCGTGGCAACTTTTTGAAGACTTCTCGTGCTACTGTAGCTAAGCAAAACTGCATCTGTGCCTGAAGTGACCTGTCAGGGGTAAATAATGCATTGTGGTATCACTATCATCGCTAAATGACATCTTCCGGTAGTCTGCCAGATTGTTTCAAATTATAAACCAGCTGGTGGGCATTGCAGGTAATGCAATTTACCATATACAGTATGTCATGGCCATATTTGGTCAATAACGTCAGCCAGCCTCTCTGGCTAGTTTCTTCATACCTCATTCCTGCACTTAAGGTTGGAGGATGTTTTTTTTTACATTGAACTTCTTTTATAGAATTTTTTTCATAACATATGTGAACAAAGTTGGTATTTTGAAGGGAAGGTGTTTTAGGAAAGCACTTTTTATTCCCAGCCATATAAATGAATGGAACCAGGTGACATCACTAGTTGTTAAAGTGGGAGTGAACTCCCATGCATGATTTTTACCTATGGATAAGCCCAAAGGCGTATCTAGTGAAAATAGCGCCTATGGCAAGCACTGAAACTGTGCCCCTGTCGAAACATTTGAAACCCATCTTTCAGATAACCTTAACGAAAAAAAAAACAGCTAACAAAACTAGTGATATTTATCATCCCTTGTGATACCTTGGGTAGTGACATATCCTCTTTATGGAGAAATGTGAGGTTTATTAGACCCCTGATCCCTCCTCTGCCCTCCAAGGCCAGTTAATTGCAGAAATCTTCATCACTTAAGGCCTCAGTTTTCACAGAGGAGAGGGAGAAACTAATCCGACCAGATGGAATGGGAGAGCCTGGGAGAACAGGGGAGGGCTGTGGCTGAACACAGCAGGGATAGCGCTGCCATGGCCATTGGCAAAGGTGCTAAAAAGGAGATCCTGCCTATGCTCGGGAGGAGGGAAAAAGAAATCCTCAGACCCTGGTAAGTGCCTTGTTGCCCAGCCACTCAACAGCGCCCCCTTCATATGGTGCCCATGGCACTTTCCATGGCTGCCACACCCTAGATACGCCACTGGATAAGCCTACAATAAGGATTACCTATAGGTACTGTAAATATCTCCTAAACTTGCATCGTTTAGGAGCTATTTACTATAGATGTAGCCGGTGACGTTCCTTCAGAGTGCTGTTCCTTCAGATCACGACTTCAGTCACTCACGCAGCTAAAGTCTGTGAACCCAGAAGAAAGAACGGTTGAAAATGGAAGTGCCTTCAGCGGTGACAGGACAGAGGGCTTTGTTCTAAGGTATGTTTCACATAATGTGCTAGTCTGCGATGCAGACTAGAATATTATAAGCATATAGGGCCAGATTCAGGTAGATGAGAGCATCTTTGCTCTGGAGTAACGCTTCTCATTTACGCTACTCTGCCGAAATTTTAGGAGCAAGTGCTGTTATTCATGAAGCACTTGCTCCTAAAGTTGCGGCAGCGCATCGCAAATGAGCCGGCGGAATTCAAATTGGGCGGGTACGGGGCGTGTATTATTTAAACTATGCGCGATCCCGCGGCGAACGTACTGCGCATGCGTCGAGTGTTAATGCATCCCAGTGCGCATGCTACAAATTCTGTCAGTGAACGTCAATGACGTCACATCCCCATTCATGAATGTTTTACGCAAGCGACGCAATTTTTTTTTTTCCCGACGCGATGACGACGGCTATACTTAACATAGGATACTTCACTAGGGGGCTGCTTTATCTTTACGTTGCGTATCGCTTCCGGAAACGTCGTAAAGTCACTGCGTCGCGCCCGAAAACGATCGTGAATTTCCGACTATTTTTTCAGCGTTAATCAGCGGGAACGCCCCCGGCGCCATTTTTAAGTTGAAGTAACGATGCGATGGCGAAATTCAATTTCGATGGCGAAACTCCAACCCTGCGTTTCTTGTTTTCTGGTTACAGAAAACAAAAACGGCGGCTTAAAGCGACAGTTAGGCTGGAGTATCACAGATACTCCAGCCTAACTCTACCTGAATCTGGCCCATAGTGTGTGTATGTATTGTATATCTTATATGTATACATGTATTGTTATGTGTTCAAATATAGACATTCTAGGACAGGCAATTGACAAATCCATTTAACACATCAAAAATGTTGTGCAAGGCCATTGGTATTTAGGAGTCTACTTAGCAAAGAGACAGCTAATGACTATGTGCTATGTTCATTTTAATAAAAGACCACCTCGGCCCTTGAGGACATTTCCAGAGATTTTTATAACTGTAGCTGCCCATGTCTAATGCCCTGTACACACGATCCATCCGATGAGAAGCTTACTGATGGTCAAGTTCAATGCTTCCAAGCATGCTTCCAAGCATGCGTCGACTTGATTCTGAGCATGTGTGGATTTTTAAACGATGGTCATGCCTACTAACGACCGGTTTTGTTCTATCGGTTATGAATCCATCGGTTAAATTTAAAACAAGTTAGATTTTTTTAACCGATAGTTAAATAACCGATGGCGCCCACACACGATCGGTTTTGACCGATGAAAACGGTCCATCAGACCATTCTCATCGGTTTAACCGATCGTGTGTACGCGCCATTAGGGTCATTATCTGTCACCCAGGAGGACAAAAGCAGATAAAAGGCCTAATAAAACTGGCCAAATCGAATTTCTTGTCTTTGTCACCCATGGGAGAAAAATGTGTATATTAGGGAAGGTTATTTTTGGCTAAAATGTGACAGTAGTAACTTGGTTCTCTTGAACTTCAGTGTTTGAATGTTGCATGAGTATCCTTTCATCTATCTTGTATGTTCATTTGTTGGCTTTTCTGAAGTCTTAATAAATGCCATCTCTCTGGAAGAACTGGGTTGCTGCTGAAATAACTTGCATTATAATAATAATTCATTAATAGTCATCCACCCACCACTAAATCACTACAGATTTCTGAAAGGAAGAATGCTTATTTGACCAAGATCATCCTTCAAGTCAGTATACAGTATCTCACAAAAGTGAGTACACCCCTCACATTTTTGAAAAGATTTTATTATATCTTTTTATGTGACAACACTGAAGAAATTACACTTTGCTATAATGTAAAGTAGTGAGTGTACAGCTTGTATAACAGTTCTGTCCCCTCAAAATAACTCAACTCACAGCCATTAATGTCTAAACCGCTGGAAACAAAAGTGACTACCGCCCCTAAGTGAAAATGTCCAACTTGGGTCCATTTTTCCTTCCCGGTGTGATGTGACTCGTCAGTGTTACAATGTCTCAGGTGTGAATGTAGGGAAGTTCAACATGACATCTCATGGCAAAGAACTCTCTAAGAATCTGAAAAAAAGAATTGTTGCTCTACATAAAGATGTCCTAGGCTATAGGAAGATTGCCAAGACCCTGAAACTGAGCTGCAGCACGGTGGCCAAGACCATACAGCAGTTAAACAGGACAGGTTTGGACAGGACAGGCCTCACCACGGTTGACTGAAAAGGTTGAGGGCACATGATCAGCGTCATATCCAGAGGTTGTCTTTGGGAAATAGACGTATGAGTGCTGCCAGCATTGCTTCAGAGGTTGAAGGGGTGGGGGGGTCAGCCTGTCAGTGCTCAGACCATATACACCGCACACTACATCAAATTGGTCTGCATGGCTGTCGTCCCAGAAGGAAGCCTCTTCTAAAGATGATGTACAAGAAAGCCTGCAAACAGTTTGCTAAAGACAAGCAGACTAGGGACATGGATTACTGGAACCATGTCCTGTGGTCTGAGTAGACCAAGATAAACTTATTTGGTTCAGATGGTGTCAAGCGTGTGTGGCGACAACCAGGTGAGGAGTACAAAGACAAGACAGGAGTGTCATGGTCTGGGGCTGCATGAGTGCTGCTGGCATTGGGAAGCTACATTTTATTGAGGGAACCATGAATGCCAACATGTACAGTGACATACCGAAACAGAGCATTATCCCCTCCCTTCGGAGGCTGGGCCGCAGGGCAGTATTCCAACATGAAGAAGCTTAGAAGAAACTTAGGATAAAGAAGCTGAGGGTAAAGGTGATGGACTGGCCAAGCATGTATCCAGACCTAAACCCCATTGAGCATTTGTGGGTCATCTTCTAACAGAAGGTGGAGGAGCGCAAGGTATCTAACATCCACCAGCTCCGTGATGTCGCCATCGAGGAGTGGAAGAGGACTCCAGTGGCAACCTGTGAAACTCTGGTGAACTCCATACCAAAGAGGGTTAAGGCAGTGCTGGAAAATAGTGGTGGCCACAAAAAATATTGATACTTTGGACCCAATTTGGACATTTTCACTTAGGGGTGTACTGATTTGTGTTGCTAGTGGTTTAGACATCAATAGCTGTGTGTTGAGTTATTTTGAGGGGACAGCAAGTATACACGGTTATACAAGCTGTACTCTTACTACTTTACATTGTAGCAAAGTGTAATTTCTTCAGTGTTGTCACATGAAAATATATAATAAAATATTCACAAAAATGTAAGGGGTGTACTCACTTTTCTGAGATACTGTATGTGTGATTCAATAATTCTACCACCTCCTCATTGCCATTTTGTGGGGCTATGGTCATTTTAACAGAAAATTAGCAGGAAGTGGAGCTTGTGATGTCACTGTCCCATCCCTCTACCTTGTTGAATTGGAGAACCCTGTATTTATTGAAAAAACACATTCAGCAAATGAAAAAATGCGAGTATGGCCTCACTTAGGAATAATTAATTGGGTAATAGGGTACCATCATCCAAGTAAGTACCTGGCTCCGCGCCTGCTTCGTTACACTTTGGGTAAAACCTCTATGTCTATTCAATTTTTAATTCATTGCTGAACTGTATTACCTGTATTTTACTTTTCATTGCATTATTGTCCTTCAGATTGGTTCTCCTGAAGAAGCAGACACCCCGCAAAACTAGTAGAGAATCGACCAATCTTTTGATGTACACTATTGTTTTTAATGCAACATTTTTACTTAATAAATTATTTCTTATTTGTCATATTGTTTACCCTGACCTATTTTGTACCGAGATAGTCCACATCTCAACTGGGTGGGTATGTGTTGGGTCTAGCTTCAGCAACTATTCCCCCATTCCCACCCTCCCCCCTTTTTCACATTCAGCAAATGGTGGCCATGCTGAGTTAGCAACCCCCTGTGTTTACCATGCAGAAGGGCATCCACTTGGAATAGGACCTGGAAGACAGTGGCAATCATTGTAGGAGCACCGGCTACTACAGTGATTCTCTGCATCTACTGCAGTCCCTCTGGAGTAGGTATACTTATGCAGCGTACACATGACCGTTTTTTCCATTGGAATATACTCAGACGGATTTTTCCAACGGAATTCCCCACAAGCTGTCTTGCATACACACGGACACACCAAATTCCGACCGCCAAAAACCCGGTTATATACAACACTACGATGAGCCTAGTAAAATTACGTTCAATGCTTCCGAGCATGCGTCAAATTGTTTCCGAGTATGCGTGTTATTTTCTCTGTTGGAATTCCATACAGATGAACGGAATGATGATGATGAAGAGAACATGTTCTCTTGCTAAGTCTGTCGAAATAGTCAGATGGGGCACGCGCACGGTCTGAATATCTGATGAAAAAATCCCGTCTGATTTTTTTCATCGGAAATTCCGACCATTTGTACTGTACAAGGCATTACAGGCCTGGCGTTCAGCTTTAAATCTGGACTTTATACGTTCTGGTTTTGACTATTTTCTCTTAGCACACAAAGGAATATAAAACTAAGAAAGGTTGTAATTCTTCCCCACTACATTCCAAACTAAAAAAGAAAAGTTTTGGCTAGAGACACATTTTTTTACTTAAAATTCCCAGATGTTATATTTTTCTTCAATGTCATCTTTCCTCTTATTCTATTAAAAAGAGGTATAATAAGCATACACTGCTAGTGTTTTGCTTCATCTCATAACGATGCCAAATAACTTTATCGATCACACAACGACTAAAGGTATATAAGTTAGTACAATTCATAGGATCTCTTTTCTGTTTTATGAAATGCTGCACAATTTACTTCTGCTGAACAAATAACGTCTCCCATCCAGCAATGTCTAGCCACGCAGTCCGATAAAAATCAAAATTGCTTAATCATACAATTTGCTGCCTTTCACATTGCTGATAGATTTTCATTATTCAGCTGAATCCAACAGCCTCTCCAATCTCACTTAATCAAACACACTTGCTGTAAATCTTGTGAAATTCTAGAGAGTGATAAATATTTTCTGTAACATTAAAGGGATAATAAACTGGCAGTGCTGGGAGTTAATACAGTCTGTGTCTGCAAGGCTGAACTGCTCAGGGCTTGGCGGAGTGGAGCAGTTATGTTTTTATTACAACAGGATAAGAAAATCGAATTGGTAAAGAAAAACTCTTGTCTTGTTAAAAAATTGCCAATGAAAGTCTATGCAGGAGAATAATGGAGCTTGCTGATGCTCTTTACTAAAATGCAGGTTGCCTAAGGCCGCGTACACACGATCAAATTTGTCCGCTGAAAATGGTCCGAAGGAACATTTGAGCAGACAAATCCGATTGTGTGTATGGGCTAGCGGACATATTTGTGGAAGTTGTTTACTTCCTGGTGCGGTGACGTGGCGGCGTCAACGTCACCGCCACGTCACCGCGCTGTCTGCCGGCAGGGATTTTGATCCGATGGTGTGTACACGCCATCAGACCAAAATAGCCCGGTGGACATATCCGATGAAAACGGTTCGAGGACCGTTTCCAACGGATATGTCCCTCCGTGTGTATGCGGCCTGACTGTCATGCTAATCCGCTTGTTTCATCACTAGCTTGGATTCTGACCCAGAGCAGATATAGAAATCAGAAATTATGTCTTCACTTTGCTTGCATAATAACTTTTTTTCGGCTAGTGATTTTTTATTAATATTATTATTGAAGTAAATCCTGCAATACTATATACTCTGCTGAACTTACAGTATATAGCTATTGCATATATGTATTACTTTGTATCTCCCTTTATTACTAGAATATTCTACCAGAGTATGCTAAGCCTAATGATATATTGTTAGCTATGAAGACCAGGGCTGCTGATAGAAATCATGGGGCCCCGTACAGCCTACCTGACAGGGCCCCCTTTAGCTCCACCCATGTTCCCACCCCTGATCCCTCCTGCAGCCCCACCCCTGTTCCCGCCCCTGATCCCTCCTTCAGCCCCACACCTATACCAAGAGGCTAGGTTATGTAGACAGGCTAGTGTATACAGGGAGCACCCCCCACCAATTTAATACAATTAGAGAATGATCGAATGTAATGGAATCAGTATACACAGGTTTACTTCTTCTGAGAGATATAAAAGGAACACTCTAACCACCATGACCACTTCAGTGATTTAAAGTGGTCAAGGTGGTAGAAGTCAGTATGTGGGATGGCATGAATATACTAAAGTGGTCTAATGATTGGCTTCTAACAGGGAGGGCTACACAGAGATCACAATTGGGCCGATTCCTGCTAAATTGAAATTTGATGTGTGTGTAAACCCAACTTTACCTAATTCCTTGCTTCAGCTGGCTTCTTTCAGTGCTGACTGGTTCCCCACAGTGCCTGTGTATGTTTTACGCTGCTTACACACTGGAGTGGGCAGGCGTTGACAGTAAAATGCCGCTAGTTTTAGCACCACTTTACTGTCATTTTAGTGCTGCTATTTGGTTGCTAGCAGGGCACTTTTAACCCAACTAGCAGCCAATGAAGGGTTAAATGCACCCCCGTGCAGCACTGCTGCCGAAGCACTTTGCAGGTGCTTTGGCAGCGGTGTCCATTGATTTCAATGGGCAGGAGCGGTGGAGGAGCAGTGTATACAGCAATCCTTCACCTCTCCAATGATGCTGCTTGCAGGAGGTTTTTTTTAACGTTGTGCCAGCGCAACACCTCAGTGTTAGAGCGCTCAGGCTCTCACCCTAAGACTGCAGGGGAGACATTTTTCAGGCGCTTTACAGGTGCTATTTTTAGCCCAAATGCACCTGAAAAATGCCTCCAGTGTGAAAGGGGTCTAACTGACCATGCTCAGTTTCTCACACTCCAGCCCCCTTATACCACACAAGGTAAATGTTCCTGTATGGTACGTGATGAGGCTGAGGTTTTGGTGGAGGAAGAGAATACTGCAGTTGGTTGTAGCTTTGAAACAGGTAAGTGAAAGGGTCTATTCTACCTTCCCCCACACACTGCAACATTGGACTTTAATTTCCTGGAGATGGAGATAATATATATTACACATGTTTTGCTGTTAATGAACTTTTATGAATATGTTAGAAATACACTGGGACTTTTCAGGTACTACATAAATATATTCTACATACACATATATTAAAAATAATGATTTTGTGAAGTAGTGTAGTACCTGAAAAGTCCCAATATATATATATATATATATATTCCTTACATATTCAGGCATTTTACTTTCACTAGACCTGTCCTGCTGAGGCACAGGACAAGTTTACAGCACACATTTGTATGGAGACAGAACAATTGTGACTCACAGGAGAAGAATGCAATCTATGTTATCTTGCCTTGAGGAGAGCTCCGGTGTGTTGTCCTGTTTGCTCTGGGGGGGGGGGGGGGGCGCAGGCTCGGGTGCTGACAGGAATACAAGTCTGCTCTTCTCTTATACATAGATCCAAGAAGCCTCTTATCTGAGCAGTGGCGATGTCCATGCTCCTGGGGTGACGCTCTCCTCCTCCATCAGTCAGTCCTGTGCAGTGTGCAGTCAGAGACTTTTTTTTTTATCCTGAACTCTGTTCAGTTTGCCGGGCCCCCCTACTGGCCGGGGCCCAGTACAACAGGGCTGCCTGTACTGGCTTATCAGCGGCCCTGATGAAGACAGACGCATTTGCTTAGTAAACAAGTTACATTAATTTCCTTTAAAAACAGAAATGTCATATACTAACAGCAGATATCTATAAAGTCTATAACAAAGAACATCAAAGATACTTATCGCCTCCTCTGGGTAAACCCTCACTGGTTGAACTCAGATGTTAACAGAAAGGTCTGGGCCGCATTGCTAGGCCTAATCCAAGATTCCATGAGGATGGCAGAGACACAGCCTCATGGCAGGCTTTTCAGGAAAGAGAGAGACTGAATTCTCTGCAACAATCCTTTTTACAAAACTCACTCATCACTCATTCAAACTCCCCTATTGTCAGTCCCATTAGCTTTGGACCAATCAGCATTCACATGACACTACTCCTTATATTACTGACTGCCCTGCCATACTTGGCCTCTGGGGGCAGTATTGCAGTCCATGCAGTACGTAAGGTGGATGAGCCTGGCAGCAGCATTCATAACAGACTGAAGGGGGGAAGCCTATGTAAATGTAAGCCAATGAGTAGGTAAGCCAATGAGAAGAAACTTGCATTGTCATTATTATTTTAATTTTTCTTTGCATCTTTAAACATAAATAAGCAGCTTCATCTACACTACTCACCTTCAGTAAAGCATTGTCCTTCACAGCACATTTTCTTCACCACTAGATTTATCTAGTCTTCCAGGTCAAATAAACATTTGTGAGAGGTAAGAGAGCTGGAGGGCTTTTGTGAGAGATGGGGGCATTTATGATAGGTGAGAGAGCTGGAGGGCATTTGTGAGAGACGGGGGTGGATTTATGACTGGGGAGAGAGCTGGGAGGCATTTGTGAGAGATGGGGGAATGTGTGAGAGGTGAAAGAGCTGAGGGCATTTGTAAGAGGTAGGAGAGATGGGGGGAATTTATGAGTGGTGATAGAGCTGGGGGGGCATTTGAAAGAGGTAAGAGATCTGGGGGGCATTTGTGAGATACCCTGTATGATCTGGATAAAATATGATAATTTACGAGGGCGGGGCAAGGTAGGGGTTGGGTGGTACAAGTTGTGGCAAGTAACTCTTAAAGCCTGGCTAGTAACTCAGGACTTGAAATTTTGAGCCCTGATGTAAGGAATACATTACTCTTTACCTGTGTTATCGATGCTAAACCTATTAGCTTGTGATTCTGCTGATAAAATGTACAATGTTTGGCCCAGCTCATATGGCTCTAGCCCAGGGATCTCCAAACTACAACCCTTGAGCTGTTGTAGAACTACAAATCCCATTAGGCATTGTAAAACTCTGACATTCACAGACATCACTAGGCATGATGGGAATTGTAGTTTCTGAACAACTGGAGGGCCACAGTTTGGAGACCCCTGCTCTACCTATTATATACAGTGTACGTGTTCAACTCTGTATACCATTTTTATGGACCGTTGTTGGTACCCCCGAAAACTCAAATGAAATGTATTAAACAGAAAAATAGAATATATTCAAGAGATACATTAATAATTTTACTCCTTTACAAAAACACTGGTTCTACCTGATCTTTACAGTTCAGTTTTGGTCCTTGAATTTTAAAAAGTTTAGCGAACGGCAACAACATTAATTAGGGGGCTGGAGGACCTCAGCTATGAGGAACAACTGGATAGATTACATAACAAAAAGGAGGAGGTTCGGGACTTTGAATGAGGCATATAAGTGGAACAATGGATCAGTTTGAAAAAAGCAAGTTTAATAAAATAACCACAGGTTATACACATATCTTGGCCAGCAGGCTCCATATAAAGATAAAAGTTAACATCAAATATAAAAAATAGCTAAATCACATCATATATGATAACGTAATGCATCTAGGATGGCCTATAGATTAGAATGGCCCGTTGGCTTGACGCGTTTCGGCGACAGATTACACTTATAGATAGATTACACTTATTCACTTTGGAGAAAAGGCATTTTAGAGGGGATATGATCACAATGTAAACTTTTGGATGTCTTCCTCAGTGAGCATAATATATAGAAGTATGGGAATTTTTAGAGACGCAAACGCACACATACACTAAGCTTTTATTTTTTTAACATTATAAACTATGTAACATGGTAATCATTTGTAACACTGAGCTGCTTTAGAAGATTGCACTCCATTATCGCTGTTTGTACAATGCAATAAAAAAATACATATAGGGTACCTAGCAAATTCCCATAGCTGGAGTACAGAATAGTGATGAATTCCATATAGAAACTCAACAAAAATAGGTAAGAATTATGCTAATTTACTTTGATTAGGTATTAATTTAATTTGCGCTAAACACTTTTATTAATCCTGTCCCTACTGTGAAGATATGTAACACATTTTAAAACAGAAGAGTACATATCCCTTTGGAAGACAAGCTTAAAAATGAAAAGATTCAAACTTTGTTATTTCATGTTTATAATTGCTTATCTGTTTTAGTGTCACACCGTATAAATAAAAACCCTTAAATAAATAACAAGAAATACCATAAAGTTGTTTATGATTTGAAAAACTATAATCACATTTGCATAATTAAATTTGTTTTGACAAGATAAATTGCAGCTATTAAAACATATAAGCAGAATAAGTTGATACAGAAATGCAGTGAAGACAGCTATTATTTAAGGACAACGTCTTTCTGTACGCACGCAAAAATAATCACAATATTTTTTTTTTTTTAACTAAATTCACATATTCTTGACATTCTCACATTAATTTGTGGGCTACGTAACATATGGAGACAGTGACCCCAATGCCTCTTCCAGGGAACACCACAATTGTGGAGGGCTTGGTGGGGTGGCAGGGGGACATTTTTTATCTGGGCCAAAAACGTTTAAAGCTGGAAAAACACATATAGATTTTATTTTGTTCAGCTTATTAAAAAAAAATTAAAATCTTGATTCATCCAATTGGCTGATAATTTTTCCCTTGCTTCTTAAAACTTTCAGTCTAAAAAAGTCAGCAGCGATGGAGCTGACTGGGCCATGCATTAATTGAATTGAGACCAGTTCATCAGGAACCCGATGAAATTCATACCCTGTTTGGCCGGCTTAGGGTATGTTAAGCCTGTGGCTCTGAACAGACATATATTGGACTTGTGACACTTTACAATTCATACAACATTTAAAGCAGGACCTGCAGTCATTGATGCATGCTGAGCTTTAGAAAGCTACTGTATACGTTCCCCATTCACACATGTGATCACAACATCTGACAAAAGGAAAGTCTACTAGCAACACTTCTCTTTTTGGCTGTGAAAGAGTACCTTGAGCTGCAAAAAAACGTAGATGCTAGAAGATGTGAAAAAATGGGTTATAATAAATAATTTCATAGTTACATTGAAAGAAGACAGAAGTCCATCTAGTTCAACCAAAAAAAAAAAAACATAAAAAAATACAATCCAATATACACTATCCTTTACCCACAGTTGATCCAGAGGAAGGCAAAAAAAAAACAGCAAAGCATGATCCAATTTGCTTCAGCAGGGGAAAAATTCCTTCCTGTTACTCCGAGAGGCAATCAGATTTTCCCTGGATCAACTTTACCTATAAAGGTTAGTACTCGGTTATATTATGTATATTTAGGAAATAATCCAGGTCTTTCTTAAAGCAATCTACTGAGGGTGTCTATTCCACATTATCACAGCTCTTACTGTGATACTTTCTTACTTTCCGTATTTGGAGATGAAATCTTTTTACCTATGTAAAGAGTGTCCCCTTGTCCTCTGTGATGAACTTAAAGTGAATAACTCTAACAAGTTTACTATACAGTATGGACCCCTTATGTATTTTGTACATGTTGATCATATCCCCCTTAAACGTCTCTTCTCAAGAGGGAATAGTTTCAGTTCCTCTAATATTTCCTCATAACTGAGCTCTTCCATGTCTCTTATTAGTTTGGTTGCCCTTCTCTGCACTTTCTCCAGTTCCCCGATATCATTTTTGTGAACTGGTGCCCAAAACTGAACTGCATATTCCAAATGAGGTCTTACTAATGATTTATACAGGGGCAACATTATATCTCTCTCTCTGGAGTCCACAATGGACACCCAACTTTTACAATCAATGAGGTACCAGGGCACGCTTTCCGTAGTATACTTCTTTAGCTCTCAGAGATTTTTTTTCCGACCAAGAAATGGCTAGTTAACTGTGTTTCTCCACTGGGCCAAAAATGTCCACTCTTCCTCTAGAATACCACCACAGTAGTAATACACTTCCTGAGATCTCTCTGTACAGTAATCCCATCTATATACTACCACGTACACACGATCAGTCCATCTGATGAGAACGGTCTGATGGACCGTTTTAATCGGTTAACCGATGAAGCTGACTGATGGTCCGTCGTGCCGACACACCATCGGTTAAAAAAACGATCGTGTTAGAACGCGGTGACGTAAAACACAACGGCGTGCTGAAAAAAATTAAGTTCAATGCTTCCAAGCATGCGTCAACTTGATTCTGAGCATGCATGGATTTTTAATCGCTGGTTGTGCCTACAAACGATAGTTTTTTTGCTATCGGTTAGGTATCCATCGGTTAAATTTAAAACAAGTTGGCTTTTAAATAACCGTAATGTACGTACAGGTACGTCCTGTACTAGTACCCAGCCATGGATCACGGGTGCGGTCCCAGTCTGGGACTGGGACCGAGTGACTCGCGGACCCGATCGCTGCTGGAGTGTGGCGATTGGTCCCTGGAGCTGAAAAACGGGGAGAGCCGTGTGTAAACACAGCTTCCCCGTCCTTCACTGTGGCGGCGTCATCAATCGCGTGATCCGTTATACAGGGAATCACAATCTATGACGTCGCACCTACAGCCACACCCCTCTACAGTTGTAAACACACATTAGGGAACACATATCCCCTTCAGCGCCCCCTGTGGTTAACTCCCAAACTGCAAATGTAATTTTCACAATAAACAATGCAATTTTTAGTTTTATTTTCCAAACCATCACTGCTCTATGGCTCTTGTATAGCACAGAGGCAGGAAATAACATGCAAAGACGAAACTAGATAAAAAAACGAAACTGAAACTACAGGTACATTATATGATTTATTGTTACTTATTTTTAATCGTTTTTAAAAGGGATCAGTTAACTATTATGTCTCTATACCCTGTAAACAGTCATTTCAGCAAAAAAAAAATCCTTTACAACTCCTTTAAGTAGGTAAAGCTATAGAGACTATTAAATCAGCAACACATTCTAAGAACTGTGTTTTCAATAACTATGACATGGCACTTTCAAGAATAAGTTGTGGAACATTACTGATAAAATTCCCACAAGTGTTTCCTCACACCCACACGTTTTGTATTTAGAATTGCTGGTCCAACTTTCTAAGCTTGCCTTCGACAGGAAGCAACAAAAAATTAAAAGTTAAAGCGGAGAACACAGCAGGGGTAAGACAACAGACAAGTCTGCTAATAGAAATACATGGCTGAGCAACAAAGGAGATTGGAAAAACAAAGGTTAAAGTACAACAGGAGCAAGGCAATATGCTGAAAGCATCTGAAGGCTGACAACTTTTTAATTAAGGAATTAATGATGCAAATTATTTAATTCTGTAATTAGTCCTTATCCTCAACTGGTTCTTTTCTGTTTGAAGGAACACAATGAAAGTAAGATATATTGGGAAATAAATCTCCATAATTCAGACTTTTTTTTTTAAAATAAACTAGTTCAGTTCAGAGTACAGTAGCCATAGCCCCTTAGACTTGTAGGCAGGTAGAGTTGTATGCTGCTCATATCTGGAGGATAAGTGTTGATCATGTTTCCCGGTTCTTTCTTGGTGGTCTTTTTTGGGACCAACCCACTGATTCTCTGTAAAAAAAGGCATGGGGGTTCGTATTTGAGAGGGCAAGAGTTGGAGAGCTAGAGTTGGAGGGTCTAACTGCTAGCCTGCTAAATATGCAAGACATGCTGGGTCCTGTAGTCTGCCCTGAAGATGCCAATCTTGGATACTACCATCATGGACCCCGCCAAAGACGGACTTTTTCCTGTGCAGGTAGGCTTGGGGGCAACCACCAGTCTAAGTTAGGGATTTGTAGGAGACAGTTGCCTGTTGACTGTTGTTTAACTGTCATCCCACATTATTTAAGTAAAGCTTTTGAAACGTTGCCTTTTCCTGGTCTGAAGATACTCAAAGGGTGTAATGCAAGTAACAAGCACATATAGAGGCTACTCCACAGTTCACCTTTGCTTTTGATCATGGGACATTATTTCTTTATCTGTGGTTGGCTGACCCTGCAGGGAATAACCATCCAAATCATGCATGAGAAACCAGTGCTCCGAGGGACATGATAAGTATACATACCATTTATATCTCTGAATGATGCGGCGCGCCAGGGGGGCGGGGCCGAGTGATGCCCGCCACTGTATCACGGGAGCGTGCTTGCAAAAGCTTTCCAAGCTTGCTCGCATGAAGGTGGAAAGCTCTTGCGAGGAGGAGCCAAGACAGCCGCCGAGGGACCCCAGAAGACAGGGTTAGGGGACACGGTGTGGAAAACAAGCTGCACAGTGGAGGTAAGTATAACATGTTTGTTATTAAAAAAAAAAACTTTGCCTGTAGTGTTCCTTTATTGTAGTGTTCCTTTAAGGAACCAAGGACCGATTTTTGAATGGTCCAGGACTAGGATGCAAAGTCCCCTGCAGGAGCACTAACCAACATTGTGGCTTCTGTGTACATTATATATATATATATATATATATATATGTATATATATGATACCCTGAAGCATCAGTCAAAAAAGAATGATCAAATTTGAACACTAAGGCCGCGTACAGACGAGGAGACATGTCCGCTGAACATGTCCGACGGACATGTCTCCTCGGATGTACACACCATCGGACCAAAATCCCCTCGGACGGATAACGAGGTGACGTGGCGGTGACGTTGACGCCGCCACGTCACCAATCCAGGAAGTAAAATACTTCCACAGGAGATTTATGTCCGCTGGTTAGGCGTACTAACCAGCGGACATGTCCGACGGACAGGTTTCCAGTGGACAAATTTCAAAGCATGCTTTGAAATTTGTCCGCTGGAAAAACCTGTCCGCTAGGTCGTACACACGATCGGATATGTCAGCTGAAACTGGTCGGCGGACCAGATTCAGTGGACATGTTCGATCGTGTGTACGCGGCCTAACAGGATACCTAAAAGGTCATTTAAAAGAATCCCCTTTGTCTCACAATATCATCCTTTTTCATACAACATTTTTAATATTATTAAAAAACATTGGAATACGCTTAGGACTAGTTATCCTACCATTGATGAATTTTGGAGTTTACCCATGCCCTCATACAGGAAGAACACTCAGAGATCGATTGGTAAAATCAGACCAATTTTCCCTGCCTGTTCTAAAACTGACATTTCTGGAACCGAAAAACATGGGATCTTTTCCCTGTTTATCTTGTATCCAATGTAACTCTATGATTAAAGGTAAATATATCTCACATCCCCACAAAGGCTTTAATATTCCTATTAAGTGATACTACATCTGCCAATCATCATTTGTGGTATATGCTATCAAATGTCCATGTGGATTATTATATATTGGAGAAACCACCCAAAAGGTAAAAGACCGAATAGCTCATCATAAGTATTCAATTAGAGATAAACTAACGCAACTACCACTTGCTTGTCATTTTGTAGAAAAAGGACACTCTGTCTCACAATTAAAATATATGATATTAGAAGGCATTAAAAGAAACAGGAGAGGTGGTGACCGTCCGTGAACTTACCTTGAAGAGGCGTGAAGTACATTGGATACATTTCCTTAATACTATCACCCCTAATGGATTAAACACACATTTGGATTTATATTTATTCTTATACTTTTTGATTGATTTATATTTAGTATTTTTCCCCCTTTTTTTTCTTTTTGTCTTTAATAATATATTTTTTTTCAAGATATATTTTTTGATTTTTCATACATATATATATATTTTTTAAAAATGCCTTTTGTATGATATATATTATATATTTTTTTTCAGACTGACACTGGGATAGCTCCTGGAGAATTTTGAGGCTGTGGCCAGCTGGATTAACCCTTTTTTGTATCTATGGTGTGAAATAGTTGAAATGACCATGTAGGAATTTGATTTGATTTGATTAGTAAGCAATTAACCATGTAATTGATTCCATATGTGATGTAATGTGTGAAGTGTTTAAAATCACATGACTTTGATGAAATTGTTAGCTATGTTCTGACTTTGTTGATCTGAAGAAGGGCGGTAACATGATAGCCCGAAACGCACATCCATGTCTGAACTTCGTTGGTATGTAACTTTTGCAAGGATATTTGGAAAATAAAATGACTTTTAAGTGCAGCAAACCTTGAACTTTTTTATTTTATATATATATATATATATATATATATATATATATATATATATATATATATATATATATACAAAAAATAGTGAAGTCCCTGGCCTTCTTTCACTATCCCAGCGCTACAGGATTCACAGGCTTCTTAAAACAGATTAAACATAATGTTACCATTAATATTTGAATAATCGCACATCTAAAATTAGGAAACCACTAAAAAGCAAAAAATTGCACATTCATAAAATCAAAATACTAAAACTCCAACAGCGTCCTTAAACAAGGGGGGCTTTTGTAGATTACTAAAGCGGCACTAATTGTCAGCCGTCTGAGATTCTCCTTCCTGATTGGCTGAGACAAATCAGCGGTGCCATTGGCTTTTCGCTGCTGTCAATCAAAGTCAGCTAGCCAATCAGGGGAGAGAGGAGATAGGGCTGGGTCAAGCTCCTTGTCTGAATGGACACAGGGAGCTATGAGTCAGCTCGGGTGCCCCCATAGCAAGCTGCTTACTGTGGGGGCACTGAACAGGAGGGAGGGCCAGGATCACAGAAGAGGGACCAGAGAAGAGGAGGATCCAGGCTGCTCTGTGCAAATCCACTGCAACAGAACAAGTATGACATGTTTGTTATTTTTATAGGGAAAAACATTTACTTTACAATCACTTTAACCTGCAAATAGTTCTATCCATTGATTACTTTTATATTTGAATCCTTTTTTTTCTTATTCTACTTTTTTCGTATGCTGCTTTTCAAACTATGACATTCCTTTTATTTCGCCTCCAGTTTATTATTTCTCCCATTGCAAGCACCTGATTTGGTTATTAATTATTAATTCATGTTTTCTTGCAGATTTACTTTAGTGCTGAGCGTTAACTGAAGTTCCCTTCAGCTGATTAGGTTCCCATGTAATTGGTAAATCTACAATTATTTAATGAATATCATTAATAATAAACAACTAAACACAAGTCATCATTTCATTAATTGTAATTATAGAGTTTTTTTTTGTTTTTTTAACCCTCTCAAAGGTATATTCATTTCTAGGAAAAAGTATGAAAAGAGACAAACTGGAATTGGAAACAGAACCTAGTTATAATAAAAATCAGAAGTGCAGACAACCCACACAGGGGAATATAATCTGTTTTTGGCGATGTTTTTAAATTCAAATGAAATCTATGAGCTGGTTCAGTAGTGGAGATACATACCTGTCAAGCAAAAAGTCTGAATACAGCCATTGCCTAATTGACTTACACCTACCCATGTGGCCTTATTATCCACAAAGTCTATCCACTATCCAGTACAAATGGTGTTACAGATGACCGAACCAAATATTTTCATTCAGTCCGGAATTTCAGCTTTTTCAAATGCCACACATCTAAATTTTTAAATATATTTCAGACAAAAAAACTACAACAATAAAACTAAAAGCAGAAAAAAAAAATCTGAACCCCCTGGCAGGTAATAAAGACACAAATTGTTATTATTACTATAGTTGAGCGAACCCGGACTGTAAAATTCAGGTTCGGTACAGACTTTGGGTTTTTCTCTAACCCGGATCCGAACCCGAATAATTGCTGAAATTTCGGGTTCGGGAAAAAAAAATGCACGGCGGTCCCCCCAAATTCAATAACCAGACCCTTTAGGTGTTTTTATTATATTATAATTTAAAACACCAAATATCCTTACAAAATAATCTTACCGCTTTCAGCAGCTAAAATCATAAATAATCATTCCGCCAGGGAGGGTAAACATGTCTGCCTATGTTCATCTCCATTATATGGTTGATTGATGGGACTAGTGGTTTACACAAGAATGTTAAGGTTTATTATATTTTCTTTTACTCCCGCAAGTGTAAAGCTCACTTCTTAAAAGATCATAAAGTATTTTCTGCATTTTGTGCAAATGTTCTCAGCCTGAAAAAGCTGAAACCAATACAATTACTACTTTTAGGGACTGGTAAGCTTTAATATTTTTCATTTTTGTTTTTGGGTTTAGTCATGTCAATGTTTGTCATGATCGTATAGAACAGGCTTTAACTTGTATAATATACCATTGTAGTTCCCAAATTGCTTATAGCGGGGGTTCACCCTAAAAAAAAATTCTAACATTACATTGAGCTGACCTCTCTGACTGACAGTATGCTGATCTTTTATCTTTTGTCGCCGTACATACCGTTTTATGGCTATTTTCACCCCCGGCTTCTGTGTAGGGAATCCTGCGGGACTGGGCATTCCTATTCACATGCTAATTGATTGACATGCTTTTTTGAAAAAGAGACAGACTTGTAGGTGGAGAGATGCGGCTGCACACCCCGATATATTGAAAAAGAAATTGTCCCAGTGGGGCTTTAAAACAGCAAAAGTATAAAAAATATGGAGATGCAACGTGTAAAGTACAACGTTTTATTGGAAAAAGTTATGACATAAAAATAAGGAATGAGTTGCAACATAATGCACAATATAAAATAATATCCATACACAGATCATATTGTAACAATAAAATACATAGCCTGTGATAGTGACAGGCCTTTGTAGTTCCTAATGCGTTTCGACCAAAAGGTCTTCTTCAGAGGATTTTTACTGGCTGCTGCTGAAACAGAGTAATTTTTATAAGTCATACTGTACATAGTTTATCTCCTCCATCCGCTCCCCCAAAAATTGTACCCCGCCCAGTCACGGGACATGGATGGTCCCAGACTATGGGGAGGGGGAAAGCACATGAGGGACGGAGAGGAGAGGGGTCAACCAAAATATTAGAGTTGAAAAAACAGCGCATTTACCAGGATGAAGAGGTATGGAAAGTTCCAAAAGACAGAGCTCTCGTATGGTGATGAAGGGGGGAGGTATCTCAGCCTGCGAATGTCTCAGGTGTGGATCCTCAATCACTGCCGCATTCCAAGCAAAGTGCCATCTGGGGGTGGCTATATTGGGACCAGACGGAGGAGCACCCGGAAAGGGTACCGCACCCAAAGAGAAAAGGGGAGTAAGTAGAGTGGTTTGTCCTGAAATGGATACAATGTATTGGCTTAACGGGAACTGATGGGAATATAAGTGTATGCAGAAATCTGTATGATACTGTGGGCTTACATTGGGAGTACACTGTAGACTATATTCCAAAAATAGGAATTGAAAACCCAGAGCAAAAGGCCCAAAGTACGGTGAGGAAGAAAGGGTGTAATGGGACATCCAAAGAGGTGAAAAGATAGAAATGAAAAAGGGGGGGGGAGGGAGGAGGGAAAAGAAAAATTGTTCTTAATAGTGGAGTGAGTGAAAAAAAAAAGGGGGGGGGAGGGGGGGAACGGGAAGGGAAAGGGAAGGGAGTGGGGGAACCTATAATGGGTGAGGAAAGGGGGAAACAGAGAAGGGGGGATGATAGAGGAATTGAGTGGAAAAGTGGAATATAACTGGGAAAAATGAGTGAGAAAAGGGAAAAGCAGGGTGGGGGGGATGATTGAGTGGTAAAATGGAAAATGACCGGGGAAAGTAAGTGAGAAAAGGGGGAAGCAGAGTGGGGGGGGGGGGAAATGATGGAGGAATTGAGTGGTAAAGTGGAATATAACCGGGAAAAATACGTGAGAAAAGTGAGACAGTGTGGGGTGGAAAAATGGGAAGATGTGGAGTGAGAGTGGAAATAAGTGAAGGAATAGAAAATTGGAAAGAAAGGGGATGGAACAGGGGCAAGGGACTGGAAAAGCAATTGCAGATAAAAAGTGAAAAAATATAATGATTGAGGGCGCTGATTAAATATAAAACAGCAACCAGAGGTGAATGAGTGATCCAAAGTGATGAAAGAGATGAAAGTGGTGTGGATGATTGGTGTGGAAAGAAGGAAAGGGGGGATGGAAAGAAGGAGAGATAAGCATGGAGAAGTAATTTACCTTGCTTCTTTGATGGGTGAGGATTGAAAAGACATGCAAATATCACTTGAACATATTACAAAACAGTGTGCTATGGAAATGATAGTGGATCAATTGAAAAGGATGCAAATTCACAAAGAAGGGGAGGAAGAGGAGTCGGGGGAAGACTACTCTTCCTCCCCTTCTTTGTGAATTTGCATCCTTTTCAATTGATCCACTATCATTTCCATAGCACACTGTTTTGTAATATGTTATATTGGTTGCTGTCAAACTTAATGATGTTTTATTTTGGGTATATCCCAGAAACATTTTTCCACCCCACACTGTCTCACTTTTCTCACTTATTTTTCCCGGTTATTTTCCACTTTACCACTCAATTCCTCCATCATTCCCCCCCCCACTCTGCTTCCCCCTTTTCTCACTTACTTTCCCCGGTCATTTTCCATTTTACCACTCAATCATCCCCCCCACCCTGCTTTTCCCTTTTCTCACTCATTTTTCCCGGTTATATTCCACTTTTCCACTCAATTCCTCTATCATCCCCCCTTCTCTGTTTCCCCCTTTCCTCACCCGTTATAGGTTCCCCCACTCCCTTCCCTTTCCCTTCCCGTTCCCCCCTCCCCCCCTTTTTTTTTCCACTCACTCCACTATTAAGAACAATTTTTCTTTTCCCTCCTCCCTTCCCCCCCCCCCCCCCCTTTTTCATTTCTATCTTTTCACCTCTTTGGATGTCCCATTACACCCTTTCTTCCTTACCATACTTTGGGCCTTTTGCTCTGGGTTTTCAATTCCTATTTTTGGAATATAGTCTACAGTGTACTCCCAATGTAAGCCCACAGTATCATACAGATTTCTGCATACTCTTATATTCCCATCAGTTCCCGTTAAGCCAATACATTGTATCCATTTCAGGACAAACCACTCTACTTACTCCCCTTTTCTCTTTGGGTGCGGTACCCTTTCCGGGTGCTCCTCCGTCTGGTCCCAATATAGCCACCCCCAGATGGCACTTTGCTTGGAATGTGGCAGTGTTTGAGGATCCACACCTGGGAGATTCGCAGGCTGAGATACCTCCCCCCTTCATCACCATACGAGAGCTCTGTCTTTTGGAACTTTCCATACCTCTTCATCCTGGTAAATGCGCTGTTTTTTCAACTCTAATATTTTGGTTGACCCCTCTCCTCTCCGTCCCTCATGTGCTTTCCCCCTCCCCATAGTCTGGGACCATCCATGTCCCGTGACTGGGCGGGGTACAATTTTTGGGGGAGCGGATGGAGGAGATAAACTATGTACAGTATGACTTATGAAAATTACTCTTTTTCAGCAGCAGCCAGTAAAAATCCTCTGAAGAAGACCTTTTGGTCGAAACGCGTTAGGAACTACAAAGGCCTGTCACTATCACAGGCTATGTATTTTATTGTTACAATATGATCTGTGTATGGATATTATTTTATATTGTGCATTATGTTGCAACTCATTCCTTATTTTTATGTCATAACTTTTTCCAATAAAACGTTGTACTTTACACGTTGCATCTCCATATTTTTTCTACTTTTGCTGTTTTAAAGCCCCACTGGGACAATTTATTTTTCATTGATTGACATGCTTCCCACCGGCGCATACAGCGCGTCACGAGTTGCCAAAAGAAGCCAGACTGCGAGTCGGCTCTATACGGCGCTATACGGCGCCTGCGCACCGACGTTTGGCTTCCTTCCTGCAACTTGTGATGCGCTGTGGGAAGCATGTCAATCAATTAGCATGTGAATAGGAACGCCAAGTCCCACAGGATTCCCTACCCGGAAGCCGGGGGTGAAAATAGCCATAAAACGGTATGTACGGTGACAAATGATAAAAGATCAGCATACTGTCAGTCAGAGAGGTCAGCTCAATGTAATGTTAGATTTTTTTTAGGGTGAACCCCCGCTATAAGAAAAATATCCTTGTAGCACATGGATGTTTTTCAAGCTCCACTTTAAAGACTTGTTACCTTTAGCCTACCATACTCTTTTTTTTTTGAAAAATCATTTCATTAAGGTATATTTTCAAAGCTAGATACTGCTGCTGAAAGAGCCCAAATCTGTTGTTTCTGCTGGTTCAGTTACCAAGTTCAACAACTGTTTTTTTACTGCTGCAAGTGAGGTCTCCGGGGTTGACTGAACAGGGGATAGAAAAAATTATATTATAGATAGTGCTACTTTTATGAAAAAAATGTAATCACCAAACCAAGACAATAAAGCTAACACCATTATATAAATACAGAACTATCACTGATGTGTTTTTAATTTTGCAGATTAAAAATGTGATGGTAGCTTTCCTTTAAGTGATTTTATGTATTTTTATTACTCTTTTATAAGTAAAACTGGAAGAGCATTTAGGCAATGTATACATTCAATACATAATTTAATGAGCTCTATTAAGGAAGCTCATTTTCTATATAATTAAACTGGTTTAGCTATTAAAGTCAGGAAAGAGTGTGATTGATTGTATTTATAAAACTGGGATAAAATACACCATTTTTTATACGCAATTTTTTTAATACTAGTGCCTAAAAACATAGCATATTTACGCTTGCCTGTTTAAACACTCTCCTTAATAACATAAAGATTTGCAGTTATGGTATTGGAAACCAAAAATGTTTGGGTTGCGTATGCAAAACCTACAGGGGAAGAAAATAAAAATTCTAACTTATGTCCTGTTCACAGTTGGCATTTCCCCATCTGTTACCTCTTGGGCACACATGTACAGTTTACCCACTTTCAACCATTTCGGTCTGGGTACTTGAATGGCCAATAACCAAATCCAAGTGCTGTAACATGGGGTGTGAAGGAGCTTGATTAGTACTTGTCACATACATGGTGAAGGACCCCGACCTGATAAGAAAGGACTCTCTTACGCCTCTGGCTCAGGGCACCCCATAGAATGGACAGATGGCACAAGACCCCAGAATGGTATGAGTCCCCGAAGATCTCGCCAAGCAGGGAGTTCAACCTGGAATATAAGTAAGCCAACAGTGGACCACAGTGGACTGGACTGGCTGAGTATTGACAGGTCAGAAGCAGGCTGGTATAGAAAGGTACTGGCTGGCAGCAGACAGGTGATGAGCAGTTACTAGCTGGTATTGGGTAGGCGTTTTAAGAAGATTGCTAGGCAATGAATAGAGGAACAGCAAAGTCAGACATGTAGGGTCAGAGATTGGTAATCAGATCAGCACAAGTACATAGACAAGAGCGTGGTCAGGGTGCAGGCTGGAGTCAGTATCAGATCAGCAGTACAGTGGCAACCAAAGCAGGCAGTGGTCAGCAAGGTCACTGTAGGCAGAGTTCAACTGATAAAGTACCTTTGTCATAACATTGAATAGAAAAATTGGCAATAGGAGAGGTGGTATGGACATATATTTATTATACAAAACATGATTATTAAAAACATAAGCAAATATACATTATACAAGGGATGCTGCTCAGAAGAGAAGCACCCTATTCTCTGACACAATCTTGAAAAGAAGAATGAAAAGAATTTCCGCAGTGGTTTTATGGAAACAGTATTCCAGTTGCAAATTCCACATGTTTCGTGGTGACCCACTTCTTAAGGAGTTTACTTTTAGATAATATTAACTCTAAAAATGAAACATATACAATAAGCCAACATATAAATATCATAAAATAGGAAATTATTTACGTATAATTGGGCTACACAAGACCAGGGGCGGACTGACAACTCATGGGGCCCACGGGCAATGGAAGATTATGGGGCCCCTGGGCTTACAGATGGCGGGGCAGCTAAAATCTCTGGATTTTCACATCAAAAGCATGTAGGTTTTGGACATATCAGGAACAGATTTTTACACACTGTCCCTGGTTTTAATGAGCCTGGCAACCCTGATGGGGCCCCCTAGTGGCATGGGGCCCTCGGGCAGTGGCCGAGTTCCTCAATGGTCAGTTCACCCCTGCACAAGACTAAGCCAAATCACCAAAATGGCTACCGTCACAGTGAAGCATCATAGTTCATAGCCTGAGTAAATAATATGTCTATTCATAAAACCCCAGAAATAAGATGGGTACCAGAAGAAATGTGGATGGAAGAGCGAAATGATACTCAACAGCACTGCCAGCACCAATATGTTTGGGTGTCACAAGGCCTATGAACACAATCCCCTGGGCGAGTGTAGGAAGCAGACAAAGTGTAGAAATTTAGAAGGCTGTTTCAAAAAGGAAAATAATAATATACCACGTGATGGATCTTGGATACCCCGGCTGGGCACCTCTGCCAGACCTGTGTCTCCTGTTCTCCAAATGGACCAGCAGCCACCAGACTTGCCATAACCAGCCATTAACCCCCCAATCACAAGGCAAGCCACACAGGTATTTAGAGTTAAACATGCAAAGTATAAAACTGTTTATTAGGTACAAAACATACATTTTTAAACACAGTTAGGGACACTCCCCTTAGCCTTGTCATAGAGGGGGTAGGGGACAAGGAAGAACCAATGAAAACTTGACACTTGTACATTCAAACAGCTACAGTTGAAACACACCAAGGGAATATGATAAGCAGTCAGCCCCTCCCTACACATCCCCTGCTGGGATGTGTCCCCACATCCTTTGTCTACGTGCCATGACCCAACAAAATTAAACACAGCAACAAGAGGGGGGTGGGGGAGAAGAGATGTAGCATTACATTACATTATCTCAATGCCATTTTGTCCACAAGTCTCTCATTCTCTGTTGGGCCATAGTCTTTGGTTAGGAGCCCAGCCCACAGCCCCCTCCAAAACACACAGTGACAGTGGGTTCTGTCACATACCACATGGAAACATCCCAAACAGGGATGCTTTTCATAAGGTCTGTAGTAGAGTTGAGATATCATCTCAAACACCCACCCCTTATTAATATCGGTTTGGATTAGAGTGCTCCACCTGTTGACCCACACTCCCCATCTGTCCATAAATATTTGTAGGAAGATATTGTAGGTTAATATTTTCTTTATCATATGTTATATATGTCCGAATGATTTCTTATCGATAAGGTGTGGGTGCTTGAGATGATATCTCATCCCTACTATAGACCTTATGAAAGGCATCCCTGTTTGGAATGTTTTCATGTGGTATATTATCCTTTTCTTTTTGAAGGGTAATAAAGGTAAGAAGGGTAAATTTCAAGGTGGCTTTTGACTATGTTTGCCAACAAAAAAAAAAAGATAAAGTTACACACAATTAAACACACAAAAAACACAAACAATATAAATAGCCTTCTAAAATAATGAAAATAAAAAAGTTGTTTCCACAAGCAAACTTCAGCTAAACAGCTCTGTATTGGTTTTGGCAAAGTTGCATCTACTGTGAAATTGTCAATCTGGCAAAACTTCTCCACTCATCCATGGTGGACTCCATTTCTTCCTATTTCTCATCAGTTCCCTAATAAGGAAGTGCTATACTTCCTCAACACTGAAGCACTCCCTAATGCTTTATAATTCTCTGCCTTAACCCTCAACTGTTAGGCCGCGTACACACGATCGGTCCAAACCGATGAAAATTTACTTAAGTCCAGTTTCATCAGTCCAAACCGACCGTGTGTACGGCCCATCGGTCTGTCGTCCGTCGGACCAAAGTTTTAAAACTTGCTTTAAAATCGGACCAATGGATGCCTGACAATCGGTCCAAACCGATGGTTAGTACGCACACTAACACATAGATGTCTTTCATTTAGCTTCAAAAAGGAAATATAACAAATTCCTCCAATTATGCTACATAGCACACATGAACTAATTCCCCCTGCTGGCTATTTTAGCAAGTTGCTGCTGCAATTTTGCTTCTGGTTATTGTTACATTTTTTCCATCAGACAATTAACTGTATTGATTTTGCCATTTTGAGTCCTTCTGGGTTTATAGAATATCTGAACCCTGAAGAAGGAGGGATACCTTTAAACCCCTGAAACGCCAGTGTATTGTTCTCCTGATTATTAACCATTTTTTTTCTCCTAGCTCATCAATCTGGCACTCTTTTTGAGCTTTCTTTATGTAGCTTTTAAACTTGAGGGTTATTCGTTTATAAGGAGCACCTTCTTTGGGTTTAAAAACAACCTCACTGGAGCCATTGCATTCCATATGACTTTGTGTTTTCTTCTTTAAACCACCCACACCTTTTAATACCATAGTGGTACCAGTCTGATAGCTAAAGCTCCTATAATGTAAAAAATACTTACCGTTTTTATCGGCGTATAACACGCACAGGCGTATAACACGCACCCTAACTTTAGGAGGGACGTTTCAGGAAATACATTTCCACAGCCCCCTGCTTATAACATGCAGGCACAGTTTACCCTCTATTTTCAGGGTAAAAAAGTGAGTGTTATACGCCAATAAATACAGTATTTTGTTTTTCAATGTGTAGGGTCTGCTGTCAATCAGCATAATGTGATAGACATGATATGCAACACACATGTCCTGGACTGTATACTTTACAAAAAGAGAATTTTCCATTGCAAGGTACATGCTATTGGTAATTTTTAAAATTGTGCCCATTGCCATGTTTTTAAAAACAAAAAAAAAGGTTTCCCCTTCTATCAGAGTGAAGTTCTTCATTTAAAAAAATAAATAAAAATAAATGCAGGCTTTAAATCCACTTATTTTTCTTATTTTTCCATGTATTTGTGTAATAATTTTAAAATGACCTTAATATTCATTGTGTTTAATGTATGTATATATATATATATATATATATATATATATATATTACTTTTATTATTATTTTTAACCACAGTGAATAATAAGGTAATTTGAAAATTATTATGCACATACATGGAAAAATAAGTAGACCGTGAAGAGGTAATCAGCCCCTGGAAACCACAAATAAGACAATAGTATGATATGTTTTGCGTTGCATCTAATCTTCACTGAAGCGCTTATGATTAAGCTGCTGTTGTGGCTCACCGGTTCAGCTTTTCTGTGCACTTTTTATTTTTAATTGAAGCACCACAGATGACACGGTTTCTCTTAGCAATAAAGATATATTAGTTAATGCTTTTTGGTTAATACAATTACATTTAGAATCATCTATTCAGCTTGACATTATAAATTTGATTCTTACACTCTATTATGAGAAAAAAAAAAAAAAAAAAAACAATGCTGCTGGTGGAACTAATTTGGGAACATGCACATAGTACCTGTACTAGGTTAGGTATTTGTGGGTCTACCTGATATGTGGGGTAAAAAAATCTAGTGGAACGAGTTTACTGATTCAGGTCTGGGGTCAAGCAACAATATATTAGCCAGTATTTAAAGTGTTGCTAAACCCACAATAGTAAAATCAGTCTGTGCATGCAGTAAAGCATGCATGTTATACTCACTGCAGAACCAAAAGAGTTAATCCTATGCATTGTGTAAAAAGGCTGCTTGATTCTGTCTTCTCTGCTCCTTCCCTCCTTCCACTGTCCCCAATTAATCTCCTGATAAGACAGCCTTTGGAGTTATTCTGCACATGCTCAGTTTGGTGCGTATGGCTAGAGAGTTTTCTTTTTTTTCTTGGGAGGGTGCATGTAATCAGCACAGGACCAATCGATACTGTCCAAACAGAGGGTCTCCAGTCCTGCAGCCTCAAAAGCCAGTCAGAGTAGAATTAAAACTCCTCCTACAAGCCTTAACCAGACACTGATATAAATCACAAGACTGCTATATACTGCCAATGAGAAAAGGCATTTACCACATTATATTAACTAAAATAATTGCATTTCCATGTTCTGTGTACTGTGGGAGATGAGATATAGTGAATCCAGGGTCCTGGGTTTAGTAACACTTTAAGGGAAGTCTGGGCTGAGTGGCAGATGGCCATTTCCCCCAAGACCATTCATGATAACATACATAACCACAATGTACCTCTTCAGACAGGTGAATGGCAAGCTGATGCTAGAAGGTGTGATAGAAAATGTTACAGTAAACCATGTTCCTTAGGAGCCTCCTTCTTTTAATAATCCTGCTAATCACTGCGGCGTTGCAGCACACTTTGTGTCTTGCACTTTCTTTAGCCTAAAGAAATCTATCCCTACCAATAAATGATTGCCCTCTTGTATTTGAGGCCAAAATTTCACAGTATTCCTCTGCATGTGGGCCAGTTAAGAATCACAGGTGCCCTCCATATAAGGCTTGTAGAGAAGTGATTAGATCAGCACATGTGTGATACTAGCAGAAGTACCCTGGAAGTGCCATTGCAATTCATGTTAGCAAGCCACAGGGGTTTCCTGGGGGTGTTTCAATGTAACAGGTATTGACCTCATGAGCATAAGCTTCCCATGGTGCCCTGCACACCATAGAATGTACCTTGCTCATGGTGCCCTGGCATTAGGGTGACTAAGTTACACAGCACAATCTCCTGTGCTTGGGGGCTTAGTCTATAGGTGGGTGGTGCAGCCAACCCTATGGATAGAGTGTGGAATGTCAATGGTCTTGCTGCCCTCCTCAGAACAATGGGTATCCTTAGAACTGAAACATATAGAGAAGAAAGGAGGGCACACCGACCTTGTGCATTACCAAAGATAAAATGTATTAAAACATATATCAGCAATAGCAATACTAGGGTGACTGAGTTAACAGTGTGGCTATAAATGCAGGGGGATGTTCCTGGCACTCATTTTTACTAAGGAGACATCTAATGCCCTGTACACACGATTGGTTCATCTGATGAAAACGGACCGATGGACCGTTTTCATCGGACGAACCAATCGTGTGTGAGCCTGTTTTAAAATTTTCATATGGTTAAAAAACCGATAGAAAAAAACGATCGTCTGTGGGGAAATCCATCAGTCAAAAATCCATGCATGCTCATAATCAAGTCGACGCATGCTCGGAAGCATTGAACTTCATTTTGCTCTGCACGTCGTCTTGTTTTACGTCACCGCGTTGGACACGATCGGATTTTTAACCGATGGTGTGTAGGCAAGACTGATGAAAGTCAGCTGCCTTCATCGGATATCTGATGAAAAAATCCATCGGTTCATTTTCATCAGACAAACCGATTGTGTGTACAGGGCATAAGAGTGGCCAAATGTCTGATATGTGATGTAGATAATGAAACTAGTACATCTACTATGCATTTCCTTGTATTTGAAGTGGGACTTCATTTATGAATAAAGTGTTTTTTTTTTCCTTTATTCAAAACTCAAAAATCTGATTTAACTTCCAAAACTGAACTTTTTCACAGCATTCTGCAAAGAGCTGAAAAATAATTTTATTACAAAAATTGCCTGCCGATCTCTGCTGGAGACCAAGACAACAAGCAATATGAATGGTGGTAGAACTTCATATACAGCAGAAAAATAGTTTGCAATTAAGCACAAAATTTATTTTGTTATTTGGCAGCAGTCGCGCTATGCTCTTGGAATTATATGAAACAGAATTTTCGAAGCATTTACACAATGTTAAGCATAAGGCACATCCCTCCGAGGAAATATTATCATTTAAACTTCTTTTGAGTAGACTCTGCTTCCCGCTGAGAGGCTGATGCTTCGTGGCATCAGCTCGCGCACAAAGCTGTTTGGAGGATTAAATGGTTGTGTAGGTTAATATACTGGCTGTTCAATCCTTTATATCTCAGTTTCAATGTATGCCAGGATGACAGGAGACTCTATTCTACATGTAATGGAAGTGTGGCTACAGTTCTGCATTAACACATACATAATATCCAATATTATTATATCAATATGAAAGACGAAAAACTGGTATACTACGTAGATCTGACAGAAAGTATTAGCAATTTTGAAATGTGGAATGGGCAAGGTAGTTGTCAGCAATAATCAAATCTGAGACATGTCTCTTTTAAGACAAGTCTACAGACAGATACTCATGTAGTGAACACATCAAGTGCAGTATAGTTGTCTGGTATAAATAATGTTTGGGCGTAAAGGGTCTTGTATTGAGGTTTATACAAAAAGGTTCAGCCCATGCCCTTCCAGCTTCAGCTTTCACCTGAGGGTGTTTATATAGTCGGTGGCTTCCAAACACATGGACACTAAAGGAAAACTATCTCAAACAGGGGCGGACTGACAACTCATAGGGCCCCCAGGCAATAGAAGTTTATGGGGCCCCCGGGCTTACAAATGGCCACCACGCCAGGAGGCAGTACTGAGGCAGGGCAGCTAAAATCTCAGGATTTTCACATCAAAAGCATGTCAGTTTAGGACATATCCCGGGACAGATGTTAAAAAACACAGATTTTTACATACTGTCCCTGGTTTTATTGAGCCTGGCAACCCTGATGGGGCCCCCTAGTGCCGTGGGGCCCTCGGACAGTGCCCGAGAGCCTCAATGGTCAGTCCGCCCCTGATCTCAAATATTTTACTGTCCTACAAAACTATATGTGGTTGATTCACTAAAGGCAAATAGACTGTGTACAGTTGCACTCTGGAAGAGTAGGTGCTCCTCCCTAGCAGGGCAGTCTTAATGAGGCCCCTGCACTTTGCCCAAAGCAGCTTGTCCTTGAGCCCACTCTGGCACTGAGAGTGATAGATGCACAGGGAAGGCAGTCTGCCTCCTACCTATTTGATGTCTGCACTGTCATCATTGTAGGGGCCCATGATGCTATTAAGAATGCCCTGCTCCCTAGTATTGGATCCACTCTTCCTGGGAAACACCACTTCGAGCAGAGTAATATGTGCCTATGCCTCAGGCCTTGCCTTACAAGCCCAGACATGCCCTCCAACATCCAACACACATCCTTCCCTAGGCAGGGGCCCAAGGAGAAACAAAGCTTAAAGTGGAGTTTCACCCATTTGTTTATGTTTGTCTGTGCTGCATGCCCTAATCTCATAGTGTTCACAATGGACAATTTTTATTTATTTTGTTGCTTGTAAATACCTTTATTTTGTAGTCCTTCATTACTTCCTCCTCCTTATTAGCCTAGGCTATTAAGTCACATGGCTATTTGCAAGGGTTTCTGGGATAGGCATCATGTTTCCCAGTAGTCCTTGTAAACCTGACTGAAACCTATTACATTGCTTGTGCAGCACTGAGCATGTGCGAGATATGCAAAGCTGAAATCCAGGAAGTCATACAGTCTGGCTTCATGATGCCCACACTTAAGATGGCCACGGTCTATTTCTAGATTATATCTCAATGCTGTAACAACCTAACAAAACGGACCTTAGTTTACAGACTAACTTTACTAGAATGCATTAAGCTTGTGTATTACAGGGGTATTTATATTTAAAAAGTGAAATTGTGGGTGGAACTCCCCTTTAACCCAAATAATAATATCCTTTCCCAGTCTGCACAACTTGCAATACACCCCCTAATGGTTAACCAAGGGCACATGGGCTTAGGGGTGTTCAATTATACATGTTTTTTCTTAGTTGCAAGGAAGGGGTAGCAATGGGCGCCCTCCTCAATACATGCATTTATATGTGTAAGTAGAAGTTTGCCTAGAGTTCAGTTTATAGTTTATAATGATGTATTATTTAAAATATATAAAGTAAGCCGTTAGGCCACTTAAACCAGCTGCTGACAAATTGTGTTTCCCAAAAATTTGGCCATTAAGGGGGCATTGTTTTGGCCCTCAAAATGCACTGTGTTGGTGACCAGTATTCAATTTGATTGTGGAATAAAGCTGTACATGAACATGGAAGTTTCTGGTGACACTTCAATCTTGATTTCCTTTAGTTACAAGTTAGGGGCTCAGTGGAGATTCCCTGGCTTAGTGGATGTAAACCCGATTTTTTTAATTTTTTTTGATATCACAATGTATACGATTTCCTATCATCTGTGCCCAGTCTTGCCACACAGAGGTAATCCAGCTCTGAGCAATCCTATTTTTTTGTTCAGTGAAATAAAACGGACTTACAGAGAAGAACCTTGGTCCGTTCCGCCCCCTCGCCCGAGTGACAGGTTATTTACATATCTCATGCACTAGCCTGGAGACAGGCATTATTTTTTAATTCCCACCCCCACCCCCACCTCTTTTTCTGAAGTCATGTGGTTACTTTTCTGGATTTTGACTGGATGCTAGTGATCATAGCAGAATTCAGTGTAAGAAATACATAGGAAAAAATGCATGTTGACAAGGGGAATTTAGAGGTGAGCAGGGAGTCTACTGACATCACGACTCCACCCACCGAGCTCCAGACAACAGATCCACCCACAGAATCTGCAGTTTTTTAGTTATTATAACAGACAGAGGGAAGACATTTGACAGGTAAGGATACATGCAGGAGGCATCTATATCCTTATAGATCAGCACTATGGCAGTAGTTTAGAAAAGATGAGAGTGGCTTTACATCCACTTTAAGAAGCAGCCAGCCCTCAATCCAGATTCCTCAACAAAACTTCCTTTTTAACTTTGTACAATAAAAGGTCAATCCTAAAGCCATAGCAATTCTTCTCCTTTTTCTCCAAAAGAGGGCTTTACTCAGGAAGACGGCCACTCTGTATTTCCTAATTATACATCAGAAACGTCATGTCACCAACCTGGTTGTGATTTCCGGCAGGGCTGTGCAAATCTTAGGATGTATGTGGCCATAAATACAAACCATGTAGCAAGTAAAAGAACTCCTATGTGTATGTACCAACTATATATGTATTGTATATGTGTGCCTGGAATTCAGCTTTAAAGAATCCTAAAAGCATGTTTCCTGCATTGATATTGCAAATGTTACAATTTGTTTTTTTTTTTTACTAAGTTTTATAGAACTTTCCTAGTTCCATAAGCTCTAAAATCGGATCTATTTTCAGAATAAAACCTGTGCATTTTATTATCTACACCGTTAAGACAACCTAGAGCTGGAAGCCTTTCTTGCCTGTGCTGTAATCTCTGACAGCAATGATGTCATTTATGACATCCAATATAACAGAGAAGTTGTCATGAAAGCCACCCAACCAACACATTTGTCAGATTAATAAATGCAAATTCTTTACGTTCGGCTCTGCATTTTCTCTTGCTAATCTGAGGGAGATGACAGGTGCTTAATGCAACAATTCTATTGCCATATTATACGATGAATAATAAAACTGGCAGCGAATTTAGTAAGGTACAATAAATGAATTATTCATGGTTTTTAAATATCTATATACAGTAGTTCTAATTACCAGTATATAATGAATTTTAGATGTGCGCAAATAAATAAATATATATATATATATATATATATATATATATATATATATATATATATATATATATACATACATACATACATACATTTTTCTTAGGTGGATAAGAAAGGCTAAAAGCTGTGGCAGAACATATTTTCTGAAGTTAAGACATTCCCCAGTGTTCAGTGTCTCTGTATAGAACAGGCTGCTCAGAGAACAGAGAAATAACATTATCAAATAATAGGGCTCAGTTGACGTGTTTCACTTTATTTTGTAACTTGTATTGCAAGAGCAGCAGGTGGGATCCTATTAGTTTCTGAAGGAAACGCCTCCACTGTCATCCATCTTTTATACTTGTATTCTTATGTGATATTTATGACTCAATGTAGAACCTGTACTCTACTGCCTTTATTGATAGGAACAAATCTACTTGGGTTCAGTTTTTGAACAGTTTTGCAAATTTTACAAAGTTTGACATTCAAAAAACTTACTAACAAATTCAGTTGTTCAATTTTCAGCATTTGTAGGGCTACTAAGCAGGCTAATGTCAAACACAATGCATGGTAGGACTAGACATGTGCACACTGAAAAATTTAGTTTCGTAATTTTGTTTTCGTCCGAAAAATAAATTTATTTAGTTACTCCCGAAATTCGTTTTTATTCATTTTGTTTTTCGTTAAAAAAATGCATTTGTCCGAAAATCCAAATTGAGGTCGAATCTGTCATTGAAGTCTTATGGTGTCTGTCGAATGTTCTAAGAAAAAAAAAAAGAAGAACATTCGACAGAATCTTTAAAAAAAAAAAAAAAAAATTGACTCTTCATGTCTCTCTATGTCGAATTTTCATGTCTCTCTATGTCGAATTTTCATGTCTCTCTATGTCGAATCTGTCTGTGAAGGCTTATGGTGTCTGTCGAATGTTCTAAGAAAAAAAAAAAAAAGATTCGACTCTTCATGTCTCTCAATGTCGAATCTTCATGCCTCTTTATGTCTCTTTATGTCGAATCTTTTCTCTCAATGTCGAATCTTCATGTCTCTCTATGTCGAATCTTTTCTCTCTATGTAGAATAATATTGGACTAATAGGGCCAGATTCAGGTAGATTAGAGCATCTTTGCTCTGGAGTAACGCATCTCATTTAGATTACGCTGCAGAAATTTTAGGAGCAAGTGCTGTTATTCATGAAGCACTTGCTCCTAAAGTTGCGGCAGCGTATCGCAAATGAGCCGGCGGAATTCAAATTGGGCGGGTACGGGGCGCGTATTATTTAAAATAAGCGCGATCCCGTGGCGAACGTACTGCGCATGCGTCGAGTGTCAATGCATCCCAGTGCGCATGCTCCAAGTTCTGTCAGTGAACGTCAATGACGTCACGTCCCCATTCATGAATGTTTTACGCAAACGACGCGATTTGTTTTTTTTCCGACGCGATGACGACGCCTATACCTAACATAGGATATTCCACTAGGGGGCTGCTTTATCTATACGCCTCGTATCGCTTCCGGAAACGTCGTAAAGTCACTGCGTCGCGCCCGAAAAAGATCGTGAATTGCCGATTTCCGCTCATTAACATATTTTTTGAGCGTAAATCGGCGGGAACGCCCCCGGCGCCATTTTTAAGTTGAAGTAACGATGCAATGGCGAAATTCAATTCGATCACATCGGAACTCCAACCCGGCGTTTCTTGTTTTCTGGTTACAGAAAACAAAAACGCCGGCTTAAAGTGACAGTTAGGCTGGCGGATCCATTGATCCGCCAGCCTAACTCTACCTGAATCTGGCCCATAGAGTTAAGGTTAGGCACATTCCACCGCAACGAAAACGAAAAAAAAACATTTGTTTATGTCAGATTTTCCGTTTTTCGTTTTCTGTGCTCTCGTTATCGTTTGTTAAAACGATAACGAATATACCTGAAATTCGGACGGAAATGCATTTGGACGAAAACGAATGCACATGTCTCGGTAGGACCAATACTGCCATTGGAGGCATTTACCAATGCCAAAATAAATAAAAAATTGTATCTCTTTCTACACAGAACTGTCAGCAGCTCAAACAAACTTTGACAATATGGGGTAGATATACTAAAGACAAATAGACAGCCCACTCTGTAAGGGAATTATCCAGAGAACTTAGTGATTTAGTAAATGAGGTGACCATCATCTGACTTTTATCTTCTAATTAAATCGGAGGTCCACCAATTTTTTTTTGTAAGTCAGCAGCTACAAATACTGCAGCTGCTGACTTTTAAAATAAGGACACTTTCCTGTCCTGGGCGCCCATGATGTCGGCACCCGAAGCCAATCTATCGCTCGGCTCTTGTGTGCTGCCATCTTTGGTAAGTGAATCAGGAAGTGAAGCCTTGCGGCTTCACTTCCTGTTTCCCTACTGAACATGCGTGAGTCGCGCTGTGCGATCTGAATGGTTCCTGCTGTCTTCTGGGACCTGTGTGTCTCCCAGACGACAGCGGGGGGGAGAGAAGGAAGTGGCGTAGATACGCGCGGGTGGCTTGGTTATCTATGCCTGGAAGTGGGAGCAAATACCTGTATTACACAGGTATCTGCTCCCCCCTCCCCCTGAAAGGTGCCAAATGTGACACGTGAGGGGGGGAGGGTTCCGAAAAGTGGAAGTTCCATTTTTGGGTGGAACTCTGCTTTAAGTGCAAGCAAAAATGTTTTTGACATCTGTCAATTACATTTACTGTATATGAGATTTTTAAACATCCATTTCTAAAGTCACTCCTCCATCCTCTTTTGCTTCAAAGAATCTGCACTCTAATTTGGAGACTTCAAAAAGCTTTTAAAGTGAATCTAAAGGCAGAAGGTGTTTTTATTTTATTCTACCTTCATTCTATTTTTACCTTCAAGGCAACCCAATTGCAAACAAGCAATGTGCATGAGAGCCGCTGCTCTCCTGAGTCTCTGCCCCCTTATTGGCTGAGACACAACATCAGGAGCCATTGGCCCCGATTGCTGTCAATCGCAGCCATGGATGAAGGAGCAAAGGCGGACTGAGCCACGCTCACCTGGCAGGGGAGAGGAGCCCAGAGCACCAGCAGGGGATCCTAGAAGAGGAGGATTGGGGCTGCTCAGAGCAGGTACGTATAATATGTTTGTTAGTTATTTTTTTTTAGGTTAAATATCACTTTAAGTGTGTCTTAAAAGGTGAGGTCAAATTCATCTCAATTTTTTTTATAATTTTTGAGGTAAGGACTCTGTACAGGACACTTGAGTTCCTCTACACCAGATTCATCAAACCATTTTGCTGGCTTTGTACACAGGGGCATAACAATTCATGTCTGGTATGGATTTAAAGGGGAACCCTGTGCCAAAAATCCATACCAGACCCTTTTCCGAGCATGCAACCTGGCAGGCCGCAGGAAAATAGGGGGGCAAGAGAGTGCCCTCCTCCTGAACCATACCAGACCACATGCCCTCAACATGGGGCCACAACCCCAAAGCACCATGTCCCTGTGTTGATGGGGACAAGGGCCTCATCCCTATAACCCTTGCCCGGTGGGTGTGGGGGTATGCGGGTGGGGGGCTTATCGGAATCTGGAAGCCCCCTTTAACAAGGGGACCCCCAGATCCCAGCTACCCTATGTGAATTGGTAACGGGGTACCCATACCATTTCACAAAAAAAGTGTAAAAAATGGGAAAAAAAACAAGAGCCAGCTTCGGACAAGTCCATTATTAAAAAAGAAAAAAGTCCAGAGATGTAATACATCTCGGCCCAACAATACAGAAAAAAAAAACGCTACTGATGTGCCTCCATAGGAGACTCCTATCTAGTGAAGCTTCCCTCACTCTGACAGCTTTTATATAGCTGAGGGTGGGGCCACCCAGTGACGTACGCGGGTGACCCCCGCCCTCCTCTGACGCCACAGGGTTTCCTGCGGTTTTTAAAACTTTTTTGCATTGATATATGTCCCCTGGGGCATGACCCAGGTCTCCAAACACTTTTTTATGATAATACCATGCATATATGCCTTTTTTTTCATGTTTGTGTCTCATAGGCCTAGATTCACAAAGCGATTACGCCTGTGTAAATGTTGTTAGACTGGAGTAATTTCGACTTACGGGCGTTTTTACGCTAGTCGAAATCCTCAAACCATGAAAAGACACCTGCGGGCTTCATTTCGACTGTATTACGTGTTAGTACGCCTTCAGATCTACGCTGCCAGAAAATTGCGGCCACTGGGCGGACTTCCTGTTGTTTTTCACCGTCAGGGTATGCTAATGAGCTTTTGCCTGCAATCCACAAAATTTCGCACTTTCAACGCAATCTCTTACGGCACCTTTAGTCATCTTTTTTTTCCGTTTCACTATACCTGCTTTTTGCTGGTCTAATATTAGACAGCCCATGTTAAGTATGGCCGTCGTTCCCGCGTCGAATTTCAACGTTTTCCGATGTCTTTTATTATTTTTAACGTAAGTCGTCCGGGAATAGGAATGTTCGTAAACGCCGCTACTCAAACAACGAATGACGTCACGACGTGATTTCGCGCAATGCACGGCGGGAAATTCCTGAACAGAGCATGCGCAGTTCGATCGTCGCGGGGACGCGCTTAATTTAAATGCTTCACGCCCCCTAATCACGTATTTCGATTGCGCGGCGGAAAAAAAATACGACACAATAGCGTACGCGCAAAAAAACTACCTGAATTCGGTGTAGAGTCTGGTGAAATACGGCAGCGTACCGTATTTCGATTACGCAGCGGAATATTACGTCTTTGTGAATCTGCCCCATAGACTTTAACGGTGTTCACACGTTCAAACACATTTTTTGCCTGTTTGCAAGTTCTGGGGCAAACCGAACCAGGGGGTGTTCGGCTCATCCTTAGTCAACATACCTGTGGCCATATAGTGAAGGTGTGAGAGGCAGGTGGCCACATTTTGTGCCATTCAATGTACAGTACTAAGGTTGTCTATAAATGGTTCAAAAAGACACTTCCAATTTTACTGATCTTTTGCAATCTTCAGGCAATTCTTGATGAAGTAGCAGACAACAGTGACCTTCAAAGGCAGGTAGAAATGTTGATTATTGGTCAACTTGTTCTTCCTGCAAGCAGCTTGACACTATGGGGACAAGTAAAGGATAAGGAACTACAATCATGCACTTCTGCCTGGCCAAAGAATGCAGATGGTATCAAAGTGAGTTGCTCAAGCCCCCCTAATTTTTCCTCCTTGTTTCTTGTTTTTCAGAAGATCCCTGCTTGCTTTAAATGCACATATTAATCCAATTTTTTTTTTTTTTTAAATGCAGAATCCCTAACCCCATAATTGAAATTCCCTGCAAGCCATGCCATTATTTGGTTCAGTTAGCAACTTACACATCCCTTGGGTATATCAACCTTCACTGTTACCTGGAGATTTACAATATTTATGCACAAAAGTGCCTTTCATCACAGACAGTCACACAACTCCCAGCCAAGAAGCATCTTCATAAAACAAACTCCCAGCTGTTTTTGTGCAACTTTTGTAATTATCAAAGAGGATCAATAATTATGCAAGCTTTCTCCGGCTCCATGCCATGTTTGCAGATTTTTTTTTTTTTTTGTAATTTTATTGCCAGCCAAAGTGGTTTTTGACCATAAACACCTTTTTTTTTTTTTTTAAGTTTACTTGTTTTTCTTATCTGTGACAGACTTTAAATAAGAAGTTTCCGGTTAAACGAGATCAGAAGGATGATTCATTCAGCAAGACACTGCAGACCTGACAGATGACAATTAATCTGTAGTCGTTATTTGCTTAGCCCAATCTGCAGCCTGGTGAAACCCACTTCAAGTGTCAAAAGGAACATAATTTAGCAACATATTGTAAAGATTGTTTATTGCCCATGGGCTCCACGGTGCATTTGTAATAACTGTAAACGTCTCTCTAGAGAGCTGCCCAAATGTTATCCTCCATAAAACGGCTTATAGTCCAGTTAATGTGAAAATATAAACAACGTTTATCCATTTAGTACATTAGATAAGGAACGGAATTTCTAAAACAAAACAATGGTTAGGTTCGGCATTAACTTATTTTTATTGTTAGTCACACTGAAATAGATTTAGCTAAAAATACTTGCCAAATGTTTGCTGGATTTCCTGTTCATTATTGAATTTCAGTTGTACTCTAGAGATTTTAAAGCTACATTTCAGGCAGATATGAGATACTAATGTCATTATTATAATTTGTGTTTAATATAATTTATTAATGTAATTCTATATTAAAAAAAAAAAATATGGGAATGAATTTATAAATGCAACAAGTGTAAGCACCTGAATTTGACTTAGCAACTTCATGTAATCCCCTGTATAGCAGAGCACAATTAGTAGCTCTAAGAACACTACTAGAACTCTTGCATTTGACATAAGATGTACTCAATTCAGGGTCTTTCCTGGCTCTCATGTATAGCACCCTCTAGCGTGCTACTAGAATAGTGCAGGCAAAGTTATTGACTCATGGTAAGTGTAAGCCTAGAATTGGGTCAGGGTTTACTGCAGGTCAGGCTGGATGACTCATACAGGCAGATCTCTGGTACCTCCCATTGGCTCTGGAAGTTTGGAGAAACTTCTAGAAGTTAGTGGGTGGAGGCCAGAAGGGCTGATTTACATACTCAAGAGAATTCGACCAATCCCCAGACTGAATGTCCTGTCAGGGTAGTTAAGTCTTGTCAGCAGAGGAGTCGGACGAAAGTTGGTGGCCTAGGGTGGGATCCCCTAAGTCTGGGTAGGCAGTCTCTACCTCCAGGGTGGGCTCAGGCTGACTTAGGAAGATCCTTAAGCCCTGTACACACAATCGGTCAAACCGATGAGAACGGTCTGATGGATTTTTCCATCAGTTAACCGATGAAGCTGACTGATGGTCAGTCGTGCCTACACACCATCGGTTAAAAAAAAAAACGATTGTGTCAGAACCTGGTGATGTAAAACACAACGACGTGCTGAAAAAAATTAAGTTCAATGATTCCAAGCATGCGTTGACTTGATTCTGAGCATGCGTGTATTTTTAACCGATGGACGTGCCTACAGACGATTGTTTTTTTACTATTGGTTAGGTATCCATCAGTTAATTTTAAAACAAGTTTACATTTTTTTAACCGATGGATAAATAACCGATGGGGCCCACACACGATCGGTTTGGTCTGATGAAAACGGTCCATCAGACCGTTCTCATTGGTCTATATATCTATATGTATATATATATATATATATATATATATATATATATATATATAAAAAATACTGTATATATTGTTTAATAAGCTTCTCCTTTAGGCTGCAAGATACATAGAACTGCACACAAGCTTTAAAATGTTTATTTGCCCTTTTTCTGCAGATAGAAAGGGAAAAGTATTGTGCTCAGTCCAGCTGAGATTTTCCAACATATCAGAAAATCTCTACTTTCAATAACAAGTACTTCAGAAGCTCAATAGCATTCGTTATCTTTCTGAACTGAGACCCTACACAGTCACAAGTGATACTTGAATCTGTCTTATCACTTGAAAATATAGTCCCCTGTATGGTCACCCAAGTTCTAGAAAAAAAAAAGAAGCTAAAAATAGATTTATTTGGCTGGAAGAAAAGCTAAAACTCTTTTACAAGGATCACCAAAAGAATGTAAATAATAATAATAATAATACTTCTCTTGAGTTATGTTCTGAGATCTGTCCTTTTTTTTTTGGGTTGATGGCTAATGGCCAGTGGTGTTAAAGGAGTTGTAAAGGAAAAAAACATATGCATTAAGGTGAAAAACATCTGATAATGACGCCCCCCCCCAAGCCCCCGCTTTACTTACCTGACCCCTTGAAAGTCCCACGCTCGGTCCCGAGATCCTCTTTGCCGCTCAGCCTGGCCGCTGATTGGCTAGAGTGGATGGATTGTCAATCACATCCAGTGACGCGGTGCGCCGAGGGGTGAGGCCGAGTGATACAGTGAGCTGCTATGGCGGCTCGCTGTATCACCGGAGCGCGCCCACAAGGACTCATCACCATGCGAACTCTCGCATGAATGTGGTGAGTTCTTGCGGGGAGGACCAGAGACAGCCTCCGAGGGACTCCAGAAGACGTGGATCGGGGGCCACTCTGTGCAAAACGAACTGCACAGTGGGGGTAAGTATAACATGTTTGTTATTTTAAAGAAAAAAATCCTTTATTAACCCTTTAATGTGTCTACACACATTAGAGGATGTTCATTTATCAATGATGATCTTGTTTATGGCAAGAAACAGTTGGTGAGTAATGAATTTACCAACAATTCATTATTGTTATCAGCATTGTCAGAAACCTGCAAGTTCTTCCGATACAATGCTTGTACAATGATCAGCAATATTTGTCAGGCAGTGCATGAACACTGAGCTACCTCCTTGGCAGAGGCGGCTCTCTAATTAGGCAAATGAGGCGGCCGCCTAAGGCCTCGCACTCCCAGGGGCCTCGCAGCTGCCTAATTTGCCTCTCCGCGATAACTGGACGGACCAACAGGCAGACATAGGGCACACAAAGCAGCCGAGCTGTTCTTCAGCTCATCTGTCCGGCTGCCTATTTGGGTCTGGAGTCGGCCAGATGGCGGAAACTATCCCTGCCCTTTTGACTTTCTGTGAAGGGGAAGCTCCAGTGGATGGATCCCATCCCAGCACCTTTTGCAGCCTGGCCGACCGTTCAGAGAGAACGTGAGTACCTGGCCGTCTGCGCTGCCCACCTGTGTGCCTGGATAGGAGGAGTGGCGGGCCGAGGACAGCTGCACATGGAGAAACTGATCTTTTCACATTCCTCCTGCAGCGTTCATTGGGCGTTCATTGGCTGCAGAAAGAATATGGAAAGATCAGTTCTCCCTCCCCTCTCTCTCCCCCTCTCTCTCTCCCCCTGCCCCCTCTCTCTCCCCCCCTCTCTCTCCCCCTCTCTCTCTCCCCCCTCTCTCTCTCCCCCTCTCTCTGCGCTGTGGATGTGGAATGATTCAGTGACACAAGGGAAAATACAAGAGGGGTTGTCACCTTGCTGGGTCCCAGATGTTGTATTGGCTGCATATATCTGATGGGTGAGGAGGGTGCCCTGGAAGTGGTGCTGATCGCCTGTGTGCTAGATCCACGCATCTTTCTGCAGCCATTTTTACTTGAATTTTGCTTGAATTTTTTTATCCATTATGGGCATGAGTAGGGCCTAGAGTCAAAATTGTGCCTAAGGCTTCACAAAGCCTAGAGCCGCCTCTGCTCCTTGGTCTATGTAGGGAAGCAAGCAGAATACACTAGTCCGGAAGGAGTTTATGTTTCGTATTAAAAGTAAAATTTCGTTCAAATCCAATGAGAAAGAGAGAGGGGGGAGGGAGAGAGAGAAAGGGGGAGAGAGAGAGGGGGAGAGAGAGGGGGAGGGATAGAGAGAGAGGGGGAGGGATAGAGAGAGAGGGGGAGAGAGAGGGGGGAGAGAGAGGGGGCAGGGAGAGAGAGAGGGGGAGGGAGAGAGAGAGAGGGGGAGAGAGGGGAGGGAGAACTGATCTTTCCATATTCTTTCTGCAGCCAATGAACGCCCATAGAAGAAGCGGTCATTCAGCAGTTGCAGGAGGAATGTGAAAAGATCAGTTTCTCCATGTGCAGCTGTCCCCAGCCCGCCGCTCCTCATATCCAGGCACACAGGTGGGCAGCGCAGGCTTAAAAAGTGCACTTGGAAGTGCAGTCGCTGTAGATCAGAGGGGAACATGCAAGGAAAATAAAAAATATAATTTTAGCTTGCAAATGATTGGAAGATAAAATCAGCAGAGTCTCCCCTAATTTCAGATCTTCCCTAAGTATAGTGGATTGATAGATCTGAAGTGATCCTGAAGATTCATTTGTGTACTACAGGACAAATAAAAATGCACCAGATTTCAGTTAAGCAGCCCAGTATACAATATTGTTTGTCAGAATTTACAAAGCCCTAATGAAGGGGAATTCTTTGAGCACCCCATTTTTTTATTTAATTTTAGTGTTCTAAGTGTTAAGTCTCCAATGGACTGTTTTCATCGGAAAAAAACCCGATCATGTGTGGACCCCATCGGTTTTATTTTCATCGGTGTAAAAAAATAGAACATGGTTTACATTTTTCCTATGGATAAAAAAACGATACAAAAATCCGATCGTCTGTGTTGAACTCCATCGGAGAAAAATCCACACATGCTCAGAATCAAGTCGACGCATGCTCAGAAGCATTGAACTTCATTTTTTTCGGCTTGTCGTAGTGTTGTATGTCACCGCGTTTTGACTAATGGTGTGTAGGCAAGACTGATGAAAGTCAGCTTCATCGGATATCCGACGAAAAAATCCATCGGATTAGATTCCATCAGATATCCAATCGTGTGTACAGGGCTTAAGTGTTGGGAGGTGCCATTTGGGGGGCGGCATGTGGTAAGAATTGCTAGGAGTGGTAATTTAGGTGAATTTGTATTGGGAGGGGGATGGGGGAACTGGATTTGTGCTAGGAGGGGGGATTGTGCTAGAACAGGTGATATGGTGAAGGGGGAGGAGAATTGTACTGGTTGCTGTGGGGTAACTCGACAGGAGGGAGGGGCCAGGAGAGCCGAAAAGGGACCAAAGAAAAGGAGGATCTGGGCTGCTCTGTGCAAAACCCCTGTACAGAGCAGGTAAGTATAGCACACGTATTATTTTTGTAGAAAAAAAAAACAAGACTTTACAATCACTTTAATTTGTCTGGGCTTCACATCATTTTTCAGATTCTGAATAACGACAAAAAAAAACAATTCGAACATGCTGCATTTTTTAACGTCATTTTAAACAATGTCGTTTTTCGGCTTGTAAAAAATGATTGTGTGTGGGCTAAAACGACGTTAAAAGCCTGCACATGCTCAGAAGCAAGTTATGAGATGGGAGCGCTCGTTCTGGTAAAACTACTGTTCATAATGGAGTAATCACATTCATCACGCTGTAACAGACAGAAAAGCGTGAATCGTCTTTTACTAACACTGAATCAGCTAAAGCAGCCCAATGATGGTGTGTAGGCAACATCGTTTTAATGATGAAGTTGGGAAAACGTAGTTTTTTCGACATGTTGAAAAACGATTTTTTTTTTATGCTAAAAAATTATTGTGTGTATGCGGCATTAGTGCCCAATAGCCAAGCTTTATATACTTAAATGATATACAATTAATTTGTGTACAGTGTTGCATGACTTAATAATTGTCACTCAAAGTGTGACAGCGCTGAAAACTGAAAGTGGTCTGGACTGGAGGAGGGTTAAACGGTCCACAAGTGATTAAACACTTCTAAAGCAAATAGCCAGATTATGTTGTCATGCACATTTGTTATGGAGGGGAAATGACAAATATCCTAACCAGTGCCTCTGGTGATTGGATATTTCTCCCAGCCAGACAAATATCTAGCTAGCGAGAACATCTGTGCTTTTTTACTCTTTTCCCAGTGTTAATTTGCAGTTGATACATGTCTTTCGGTGTAGGGGAAGCCCCATTCCCTGCAGCAGTACGGTAGGGGTGACCAAACATGGCTCATCCAGATTCAAAGTTCTGATAGAAGAAGTCCTGTGTTCAATGCGCAACCATACACACAGACATTCAATAAAATGTAGGATGGTGAGCTGAGCAATCTAACATGACATACATAACAAAGTTATATTCTTCCTTTGAAGGATAGATAGATTGAAGCATACTGTAGATATTTTACTTAGGGTGATATAACACATTTTTTTTTTCATCGATCGATTTCCGCTCTGGCAATAAACGTGCTTTAAGCTGAAAAAAAAAAGTGTAGAGCCGGTCTCAGCTGCTGTAGGCAGTGGGTCATTAACTCATAATGTGAAAGCAGAGAAGCCAAAAAAACTCTGATCCAGCAGATGATCAGTCACCTTGATACCACATGGCCTGTGGCTAATTATAAAGCAGTTACAGAAAGCAAGAGAAGAACATAAAAAAAAGAAGAGTTGACATAACTCCCATATATATATATACTGTATATATATTCTGTGTTTAGCTTGGGTTTCCATGGCTGCTGCAAAGAGTAATACACACGACCGTTATTCGTGATCGATCTCAAGCCTGCCTTGCATACACACGTTTGTGATAAAAAATGCTCGAGCAAAGCGTGGTGACGTACAACACATACAACGCCACTAAAAAGGGAAAGTTCCATTCGAATGGCGCCACCCTTTGGGCTGATTATGCTAATTTCCCATTTCATAACTTGCTTCTGAGCATACACGTACATACACAAACATTTTTCACGACGAGAAAAACGACAAGAAAAAATAGAGCAGGTTCTAAATTTGTAAAGCTCATTTTTCTCATTGAGAAAAATGCCCTGGAGCCTACACACGACCAATTAAAAAAAGTTCTCATCATGAAAAACAGTCGTGTGTATGTGACATGAGGGTTTATTCACTCCAAATGCAATTCTAGCCAAGAACCTGAATGATACTTTAAAAATCCGTTCAAGTCAGTGGAGCCTTGAACACGATCGGAATTTCTGACAACAAAACCGTGGAATTTTTTCAGAGGGAATTTCCATCAAACTTGGCTTGCATACACACGCACAAATGTTGTCTGAAATTGCGAACGTCAAGAATGTGGTGACGTACAACACTACGATGAGCCGAGAAAAATGAAGTTCAATGCTTCCGAGCATACGTTGTCTTGATTCCGAGCATGTGTAGGATTTTTGTGTGTGGGAATTGCATACAGAGAATCGGAATTTCCGATGCCAACTTTTGTAGACGGAAAAATTGAGAACTAGCTCTCACATTTTTGTGGTAGGAAATTCCGACAGGAAATGTCCGATGGAGCCTACACACGGTCGGAATTTCCTACCAAAAGCTCACATTAAATTTCCAATCGTGTGTACGCTGCATTATACTGAGGGACACATCAGTTAGGTTCCTCAAGCAATGCCCTCAACATTCTCCCATTCAAACATGGGACTCCCTGATATTGGGTTCAACTGGCCATAGCAGCCAATTAAAAAACAATAAATATGTATGCAATCATTTAAAAATACAAATTAAAATAATGGTAGTCAGTAAGGAGGTTTTTGTTCCTCTTATGCATTAAACAGAAGACCCTCACAACCTTTAAACCTTCATACCATCAGAGGTACTTCCCTTTACCAACACAACCTTGCTTTCAAATGCCAAATATCCCGTACTTACCTGGATGCCACAGCTACTACAACCAAACAAAAAGGATCAACTTTCAGCGCCACCAAAATCCCTGTAATTGCTATCCATAGTCATACTTCTGAAGCCACCCTTGCAGCTCCTCCCATGCTTTTTGACTTTCTTCTTCTTATATTAGCTTTTTGATGCTCAGAACATTTATTCATCTCTCAGGCCTCGTACACACGACCGAGGAACTCGTCGGGCGAAACTGTCGTTTTCCTCGTCAAGTTCCTTGTTCGGCTTGGTCGGCTGTTGAGCCAATTTTCTCCATTCCCGTCGAGGAAAAAGAGAACATGCTCTCTTTTTGGCTCATCAAGTTTCTCGACAGTTTCCTTGTCGAAAAATGTACACACGACCGGTTTCCTCAGGAAAACACGTCTCCCAACAAGTTTCTTGCTGGATTCTGCCGTGGAAACCGGTCGTGTGTAAGAGGCCTTAGCCTCTTAATCACAGTCATGCAATTCCTATGTAAAACCTTGCTTTTTTGTGAGTCTTGGTAATGGACTGTAGTTTCTATTCAAGTAATTTGCTTCCATTCAAGTAATTTGAATCAAGACCAACAGGTGATCATAGTGACATTAGTGCACTTGTAATAACACAGGTGTGTACTGTCTCTAATTCCTTTTTTTATTTTCAGTACTGGTTACATTTTCATCTTTTGGGGTACACCCCTTTTTCTAAGGCCGCGTACACACGATCGGTCAACACCGATGAAAACGGACTGAAGTTTAGTTTCATCAGTCCAAACCAATCGTGTGTAGGCCCCATCGGTCAGTTGTCCTTCGGTCCAAAAACTGAGAACTTGCTTTAAAATTGAACCGATGGACGCCTGACCGATGGGTCAAATCTTTAGTATGCAAAGGCATCAGTCAAAAGGCCGCGCATGCTCAGAATCAAGTTGACGCATGCTTGGAAGCATTGAACTTTGTTTTTTTCTCTTAGGATGGACTGATCGTGTGTACACAGCCTTAGGGTTCCTTTTTCAGTACTGTTTTATAAGAGGGTTAAAAATATGCCAGTTTGGTGCTGTCCCGGATGCAAGGTTAAAGGTTAATATTTTCCCGGTTCTCTGGATTTGGGTCCGACCCACTGCTCATTTGTTATAAAAGTGGAACAGTGGTCCGAAGCCTATGGTTAGGAGTAGTGTGGAGAAAAAAAAGTATGGAGGCCACGCGCCTGAACGTTAAACCGTAAGGGAGAGGATCAGAGAACGTCACCTGCGAGGAGTGAAGGAATGAAGAAGGTCATCCAGACCTTGGGCTCCTCCCCAAAGATTCCAGCACTAGTTAATACCACCTATTTATCATATATGGACTCTACCTTTGCAGGCTTGCCGAGGCAGCACATAGCCTGAGTTAGGAGTAGGGAGGCAGAAAGAATATTGTTCTTGTATTTGGACTTTGTAAAATGTTTTTACTTTTAAAGTAACGCTTTTAAAACCTTGTTCCTGCTTGGTCTGAAGTTACTAAAGGGGTACAATGTAAGTAACCACCACCACCATCTCACAGTTCAGGTCACTAAGGTACTTTGGGGTATGCAAATGATTACCAAGGGTAATGAAAGTTTATCAAGCAGCCTGTTGTGTGCCTGAGTTAGGTGGGATAGCCTCTTGCAGGAGGGAGTTTTTTTTTGGCACTCTCTCTATAAATGTTCCACCTGCCATAGGAATGGGAGCAGATGCTGCAGAGGTCCCCCGCCTGTGCCCGGGTACCGAAGAATTAATTGATGTGGAGTACACAGATAGAGGCCTATATTGAGGTTGAGTATTCCCCCACTGTGGCCTCTGCCTTGTCCCAGGGCATTGATGGAAATGGCACAGAAGTATAGGTACCCCATGTGTAGTAAAAGTGATCTTGCTACAGGTGCCTAGCATAGCTCAGAAGAACCCACCCCAGGGTAGGCCTCTCATGTGACCCTTGCTTGGCCCCCAAGCAAGGGGTGGGGTCCAAACTGCTCTCTGTGTGTCTATGGACACACAGAACCAACTGACGAGTAAGCACTCACAAGTTGCCCCATAGTAAGCAGCTTTCCCCCATAGTAAGCACTTGGCATGGAGAGAAGCCAAGAGCGCCGGCAAGGGACCTTAAAAGAGAAGGGAAAATCATTGCAAATGAATTCCCAGGTTTGTTATGGGATAATATTCAAGTAGAAAGCTTCATAAATTATAAGGTATGATCTCTTTGTAAACTTGGCCAACGCCAAACTTGATATAGGCAGGGCCGTCTTAATAGCATCATGGGCCCCTGGGCAAAGTAATGCACAGGGGCCCCTACCAACTTTCCCCAATTTACGCACCTACTTTTAAGAAATAATGTATAAATAGTTGATAGAATTAAACATTCATATTCATTAGTACTTTCAATAAAATTGATTTTTCAAAAGGAAAACATCCCATAGATCAAAGGGAACAGTACAGGGGGAGGGGGGAATGCAGAAGGGCACAGTACAGGGGGGGTCAGGATGGCACAATATTGGGATCAGGGGGGCACAGTATGGGTTCTGGGACACAAACATATCGGGACAGTTTAGTAAAAAGCATGACTGTCCCAGCAATCTGGGACAGTTGACAAGTATGATGTAATGCACGATTATTGTGGGCCCCCCACATACCTGGGGCCCCTGGGCAGTGCCCAGGAGTGCCCTTGCATTAAGATGGACCTGGATATAGGGCGATACCCCTTTAGAAACAATAAAAAGGGTTTACAATCACTTCTTCATTACCCATTCAGCTGGTTGCAGGTGGGGAGATGACACCATTGAATTCCTAAACTGTAAGAGGGAAAATTGTGTTACTTTTCTGTCTGGGCGGTGTGTGTCACAAATATATTAATCACTAAAGTAGCTGGACAAAATTATAAATAAATTGGCTGATAAGACAAATCTCATATATATTTCAACTGTTTAATTAGCTGCCTGCCAAGGTCTGCTGCTTTCTTTAAGCTGAAGTTTAGTGAATTTGTCTTTCAAAAAACAGCACCATGGACAGTACTTACAATGAATAAAAAGCGTCCTGTGTACTGGTGGCTTCTGTGTTAAAGAGGAAGTAAACTCATCGATTCAACAGTTTCAAAAAACAGTTACATTCCCGACACGTGGCAGGAAATATAAATGTCACGTCTCATACACAAGAACATTTAAAAAAATGAGCTGCAAAGCTAGTACAGATGCCAGGAAAAAAGCGCAGTTAAAAACGCGGATAAAATTGGCATCAATTCGCATTTTGCTGCACCAGGTTTTTTTGCCTCTATTGAAAATCAGTGGTTCCCTTTGGTCTGATATGAATCTTAAGGGGAACCCCACACCAAAAAAATTAGCAGAGGGAGAAGACATCACCGGAGAAGGGAGAAAAGCCAGAGAGAGGAGAAGAAATCAGAAGAAACTATCAAAAGGGATGCCAGAGCTGATTTAATAAGTGACTTAAAAAACCTGTGTAGAGTTTTTATTTCTTAACACTTTTTTAAGTGAATGGGTAGGGGTACAATGTACCCCATACTCATTCACCTAGGGTGGGGGGGCAGTTCCCCCCCTCCGCCTGCACACCCCGACAACCACCGACTAAGGAATGTCGGGAAGAGGCCCAAGGTGCTTTGGGGCAGTGCCCCCCCTGCCCCGAAGTACCCACCCTCCATGTTGAGGGCAAGTGGCCTGGTATGGTCCAGGAGGGGGGGCACTCGTTCCCCCCTTTCCTTAACTTCCAGGCTGTGTGTGTCTGGTATGGATCTTGGGGGGGGGCACACCATATTTTTGGCATGGGGAAACTCCCATTAAGATCATACCAGATCGAAGCTAGTCCTGGGTGCTTTCATCTTTTCTTCTAGGTTCACTTAAATGGTTGGTATGAGGTGACATCACTCCTGCCCTTCTGCACAGGAGTCACTTTATTAAAAATTCCTAGTTTAATTCTACGTTAAGTTTAAATCTTTATTCCCCTGCTGCAGGATACCGTGCAGCTGTGATCTTCTGGTGCCACAAAGGTTAATATGAGCAGTTACATCTATAACAGGCACCTGTCAAAAGTGGCAACTACGCCCGCCCTTTCCACACATGTGCTCTATTAGATGAAGCCCTATTATTGGTGATTAAAAGCATCTACAGCATAAATAGAGGATGCAGAAGTTTTATTCATCCTCCCTTCCTCCATTCATACAGAGCTTTTCATTGTGGTACGGCTTCTATAAATGGAGCATGGGACAGAAAGGGTGGGCATAATCAGCACTAGATAAGTGCCTGTCGCATCTGTAGCCTCCCATGTTAACCACTGCAGCATTGGAAGATCACATCTGTGGAGGTATCAAGGTGTAGAAGAAAAATAATTGTAACGGTCACCACCGCTTACAACCTTCCATCCAACCACGACAAGCTTATCCGACACACCAACAACCAGGCAGACATGATCCATTCCATTTCCCAGAATAAACGAGACAGCGCTCCGTTCTTTAGTTTCCAAAATGTATGAATAACTTTATTGGTTCTTAGCTTGCTTATATCCAGTACAACAGAATGCAGTTAATCACAGGACAATGTAATCTCCACCCCCCTGTTCACTCACTGAGGATAATTCTTTAATTGGTAGCTAGACATGACGGCACCGTATTATCAATAGGGTTCAATTAACCTTGAATAGTAACACAGACATCTAGTTGAATAAGTTCTCTATACAGCTTTGTCACACAATGGCAGTGAGAGTGGGTGTCTTTACATTGAATAGCCAACACCTTAGGATATTTCAATAGCCTATTATACAAAAGGTATGACTCACTGGCTGACCTGGTCATGTCATCATGACTCCTTGTGATATCTCAGTCCTGCAATATGAAGTATTATTAATGTCCCATCTCATGTAATATGAATTATGATTCACTATTAGCCACCCTATACCCAAAGGGCACAGGGTGGATTTCGACCCAAGAGTTTTTGGTGCTGCTGGCACAAGAGTATCTCTCATCCTTCCAACGTCTCTGGGTGTCACGGGCCATTCTGTTACAATAATATTTAAACTTAAAGTGGTTCTAAAGTAGTGCTGTGCAAATTAACTTTTAATAATCGATTATTCTTTAATTTTTTGGTCGATCAAAATCTTTTTGATCGATTAAAATTCTTTTGATTGGTACTCACCTCTCCGCCGGCTTCTGGGTCCTCAGGGAGTTCCGTCGGAGATCTGGTAACATCACGGACACCGGCGGGGGCTTGTTGTGTCCATCTGAAGGGCTCCTTTGCTGTGCCTTCATATCTGCATGCCGGCGGGACCTTACTATCTGCCACACACAAGGGCAGTTACACTTCCATTTATCACTTCTCTCTATCAACCTGGAATTCTACAGCCATCCACTGGGAGTTGTGATATTTTCCTTCATGGGACATCTACATGCCGACGAACTGATGTTAACTTCTCCTCATCTGGATTCAGCAGTGGTATCGTTGTACACATTTTTATACCAGTATCATACTTAGCTACATGTTTTATGACTGCTTTGGTATTACTTGCACCATTTTTACAGTTTATGTAGCTACATCGATTTTATCTCCAATGCAATATTTATTTTGTTACCTACTTGAAGACTATAAAAGCTTTAATGCTATTCCCATCGAGCGCTGCCTTTGTGTGTTTTTCGTATACTGCTATCCATTTTTCCAGGGGTTGGGAGCTGCACTGGGAATCAACCTGCGAGGAGATCAGCTAAAAGTAGTTGGATCTGTATGTGCGTTATAATTAATCGAAATTAGTTGATTAATCGATTTAAAAAAAAAACGATTAATCGAACACAAACATTTTGATCAGTAACAGCCCTTTTCTAAAGCCTTCTATGCATTAAGGTAAAAACCTTCTGTGCTGCAGCCCCCCCCCCAATCCCCCCATTTTCTTACCAGACCCCGATCTGATCAAGCAATGTGTATGAGCGCAGTGGATCCAGCTGATGTCTCTCTTCTCATGGGATAGATTGATAGCAGCGGGAGCCACTGGCTGTCAATCAAATTCTGTGACACAGGAGTGGGGGGTTGGCGAGTCCCAATGTCAATAGACACAGCATTGGGACTTGGGAGTGAGCACGGACGGGTGCCCCAGGGACAGTGGCAAGTATAGGCATGTATGTTATTTGTTTAAAAAAAACAATAACAGACACCAGCACACAGGTCATTTTTATTTGTCCTGGTTAAAAAAATAAAAATAAATAGCTTGAAACTAATTATATCCAAATAGGATAAAGTGTCCCTTTAACTCAAGTAAATAAACACAACAGAAGCATTTTCAAATGCAATTTTTCCTATTTATTCTGCATGGCTTAAATTGAAAAAAGGAAAAAAAAAAGTCTTAAGGGTGACTTTTACACAGCACTCAGACACCAGTAATCAGGAAGGTGGGACAGTCAGCCTGACACCAAAGATTCAGATAACGATTTCCTATCTTATGTAATGCAAACTCAGTGCAAACAGGCAAGTAGCTGAGGAATCAGCAATCAGTGCTTCTCTAAAGAGATAAATTATATGTTAGCTGGGAAAATGTTAGGACTGCTGAGGGTTCTATTGCACAGCTCTCTGTTCTCATATGTGGATTTCAACAGAAAATGAAAGGTCGCTTCACTCTTGTACTATTGTCCTCAGAAAATGTGTCACAATGATAATTGTGTCGCTAGATATATGGTCTTATTTTTATATTATTAGACAGACTTGGTTTTCATGTGAGACGATGTATGAAATACCAATCAAAACCTTAGTTTACAAAATGCGCAGTAATTCAGCGACATATATAATATATATATATATATGTATATATATATATATATATATAAACACTCACCTGCTGTGCGATCTTTGACATCTGTCAGCACATCGCTGCACATTTCTATGATGAACAGAGATTACTGCAGGGCACACCTGAAGTCAATGCAGGTCTGCATGTCTGCGGATCAAAAATGCTGTTGTATGCATTTTTTTTTTTTTGTTGTGTATTGATGTGCAGACCTGTGCTGTTGTACGATCACTACGATGTGCCCTGCGGTAACCTCCGTTCATCACAGAGATGCACTGACAGCTGCTGATGGCTGTCAAAGCCAGCACAGCTCAGCATGCTTAAAGTTCCAAGATCCTCACACCCACTGAACTGTGCTAACTTTGACAGATGTCACTAGCTGGCAGTGCACCTCCGTTTATCATTCTACACCTAAAAGAACATAATAAAAATACAAACTAACACACATGTTCCAAGGGTTGCCTACAATGAGGCTTACATAAATCTGAATATGTGATTTTTGTTGTGCCCTCCCTTGTTGTATTCTCTGTTTACAGAGCTGGTAATGTACTCTCTAGAAGGGGCCGGTGGCACACAGGAATATTAAGTTAGGGTGACCAGACATCCCCAGTTTCAGGGGACAGTCCCCTGATTGAGGACACTGTCCCCGGACCAAGTCTGTCCCTGGTTTTGTCCCCAGATTGGATTTAATAGGGGGCAGGGGCAATTTCAAAGACAGTCAGTGCAGAATTAAAATAAAAAAATTAGTATTACACACCCCCTCTCCACCATGCCTACTAGCATAGGGGGGATGTATTTTTTCCAGAATCTGTGCCCCTTTCTGATGATCATGTGCTGGTCGGAGAGGAGGGAATATTTCTTCAGTTTCGCTTGCATGTTCTTCTGCCTTGGCTCAAATCCTGGCCAGCCACCTGCCTTTGCCTTCCCTGGTGGAGTGATCTTCCTCTGCTCCCCATCCAGTAGTAGCCGGGGCCCGAAGAGTAAGACTTGAGAGGCTGTGAGGTGGGGGGCGACGGGCAGAGAGTCGCTGATTGCCGCCATTACTAGTAAAGAAAAAATATGTCCCTGGATTTCATTTTAAAAATCTGGTCACCTTATATTAAGTAGCACCCTCAAGTATGTGTGCTAGTATTTTAGTAATTTATTTAGCTTAGGACTAGGCCTTAGCTGTAAATCTGGGTCAGTGTTCAGTGAGTAAGGGCAGGATGACTCATCCTGACAGCTCCTTTGGTGCCTCCCTCTGGTCTAGAAGGTTGTAGAAACTTCTAGAGCTAGTGGGTGGAGCAGAGGCATAACTAGAACCTTCATGGCCCCGATACAAGAAACCATGATGGGAACCCCTGACCCACCCTTCCATCTGAGCCCCAGACTTCCAATTTTGGGAGGGCATCCATGAACATCCCTCAAGTATGTGTGCTAGTATTTTAGTAATTTATTTAGCTTAGGACTAGGCCTTAGCTGTAAATCTGGGTCAGTGTTCAGTGAGTAAGGGCAGGATGACTCATCCTGACAGCTCCTTTGGTGCCTCCCTCTGGTCTAGAAGGTTGTAGAAACTTCTAGAGCTAGTGGGTGGAGCAGAGGCATAACTAGAACCTTCATGGCCCCGATACAAGAAACCATGATGGGTACCCCTGACCCACCCTTCCATCTGAGCCCCAGACTTCCAATTTTGGGAGGGCATCCATGAACATCCTCTCCCAGAACCCTGCTTCTCATGTGCCCCCTGGGACATGCATCCAGCGCAATCACAGTGGTCTTTTTCCATGTGATCAGCTGATATCACATGTAAACAGGCTTGCTGGTTATCAGCAGTGCAGCCTATTGGTGCCACTTATCAGTGCTTATAAAAAAAAAATGTCACGGACTGTTCTCTGTCTCTGGAGTGTCTGTGAAGATTTGGTGTGTCTGACTTCTCATGAGTGGGGGATCGAGTTCATCTGCGGCTCCTTAGGGGGTGCGCTACAACTACAAGACTATTAAGATTAGGGGATAGGTCCTTAATTTCTAATGATTCTATAGTAGTCACTTGGGCATATGCCACCAGCTCTATATAGGAATTACTGGACCCGGGTCACATTTACCTAGGTGATTTATCTTGGTTGCACCAGTTGGACCAATGATCCAGGGTTTCACACATACAGAGGTAGAATTGCATAGCAGATTAATCCTAGAAAAACTACAACCTGCGAAACAAAGACGCCAGGGTTGATTACATTTACATTCAAATTCAACTTAAGAACAAACAAACAACAAATGTTGTTTATAACCCAAGGACTGCCTGTAATGATTCATATGCACATGCATGTTTATCGGTGAATACATTTTATATATCATTGTGAGTTTTTGGGATGTTTACTTTGAATAAAATGTGATTTTTGTTTCTCTAAATGTGTCTCACAAAGTCCTTTGGGCAATTTGTTTGTTTTCGTTTTGCTATATCTTTCCTGGGGCTGGGGCAAGTTATGCTCACGCACATCCGCCACCCTTTGTAATTATTGATTTGTCAAATTGGCTGCTCACATTTCAAGGGAAGTTGAACTTCACAAGGGATTTTGTTCTAAGGTTTAGTGAATGAGATAAAGTAAAAAAAAAATGTTCCTGTGTCCCCTTATCTAAGCTGACCACCGTAATCATGGCTGTTGATCCATGAACCTGTGGTCAGTTTTCGTGCCTCCTTCATCTCACAGTCTCCCCCTCTTCCCCTTTCTCCCTGCCTGTCTGCTCCTGTGTGTGAGAAATCTCCTTCCCACCCCTCCCCTCCTCTCTTGCCACTATTAGTGGCTGGCGGTAAAGTCAGAGTAGGATTACTGCCAGACCCCGTGTTGTACCAAGGTATACTACACCGTTTAAATATTTGTTTAAAATGATGCAGCAAAATGTATTCTTTCATATTGCCTCTGTGCAGTCACGTGACCTCCCGCTGCTCTCCTCCCCAATCTAAGGACTACAGCTGGACAGGGCTGAGTGGACAGCACTGTGGTTACGTGAGCTCCTGGCTGATGTCAAAGGGGATCTCGGCCCCTTAGATTGAGGGAGGAGAGTGCCCAGAGGTCACGTGACGTCACAGATCTGAAACATTTACACTGTGTAATATACCTGGGTATAATAGAGGGGCTGTCAGTAATCCTACTCTGATTTTACAACCACTTTAAATCTGACTGTCTCTGTTATTGGCCCTGCGAATCTTGGAGAAATGAGGGTGGCACTGTGCTCAGTACACCTTCCCACCCTCTCCATTCACTTTGAGGCTCATCAGACCTCTCTATTGTCACACAAAGCTTCCTATTTTACAATCTGTTTCTTGTTCAATTTTTATTTTTATTTTTTACATAGCGACAAGGTCATTTTAAGCTACACATTAAAGTTAAAACGTCTGCAGTTTCCCTTTAAGAGAAAAATTCGATTTTGTTACAGTTAACCTGAGAGACGCACAGAAAATCTTTCTGTGCACAGTCGTCATGCATAAATGAATGTGAAGCCACAATGCCACCTACAATTTGGTAGATCAATACAATTCTGTGATTCCTTAAGAGCTCAATATCACTAGACTGCTCTGTGTTCGGAATAACTGTCTGCATTCTATTGATCTGCTGAATGTGCTCTTAGAAACATGGGAATTGTATGTTATTATGCAGTGATCTAGGCCTGCATCATGCTGCTTGCAATATTTCACCTTAAATGCAAATTATGTCATTTAATAATTATACTCTGAAAGATTGTATCTTATGTGAGCTCAGCTCTTATTGTGATGGCAGCTAATGGAAAGGGTCTTGCAGTATTTATGTGCACAGATACATAGCTCCCAATTGTTTGCCATTTAAAGGCAATGTACTTTTGAAATCAAAGTCCTCTATCTTCCCCCATTCATTGGCGTACCAGGGAAGCGGGGTAGAAAATAACGCCATTCAGTGGGTGCCAGAAGTCTATTTATTTAGATTATTTACACACTGAGCATCTCATACAAACTGATTAGTACCACCAGACAGCGCGGTGGTTGAGCAGCATGTTAGGTGGAGTGATACTGTATGGGCTTCCAGTGACGTCACTCTCCTAATTCTGCAATAAGCCCCCTTATCGAGCAAGCTCGCTGCCTTTGCCCTCCTCTCTCCAGAGTCTATGCATCAACAGCCTCTTGGGGAGCAGAGCCAACACACACACAATGTGCTGCTCACACCCTACTAGCTAGTATGTGCGAGGTGCCTGTGGCTTGACCCAGGGCCGCTGATAGAAATCATGGGGCCCCGTACAGTCTACCTGACGGGGCCCCCTTCAGCTCCACCCTGGCTCCACCCCTGTCCCCTCCCTAGACCCACCTTGAAACTGTCTCTGCAGCACATTATGGCATGGGTAGCAATGTCTCTGCCAGCAGCACATGTGTTATTGGCCATAACGCATGTGCTACATGCAGATAGTGCCACCCATGCGGCCGGTGCCATATTGTGCTGCAGACAGTGCCACCCATGCTGCCAATGCCATATTGTGCTGCAGACAGGCAGAACATGCATTATGGCATTAGCGTCATGGGTGGCACTGTCTGCAGCACAATATGGCATTGGCAGCATGGGTGGCACATGCGGTATGGCCTATAACGCATCAGCTACCTGCAGACAGTGTCACCCATGCTGCCAATGCCATAATGTATAGTATACTGCTGCAGTAGATCTTGAATCCCCCCCAAAGCAAGCACACACCTGTTAGCCAGGCCCCAGGATTCACTTCCTCCCTGATCCTGCAGTGCTGCTGCCTGGACTCACTGGAATGTCAGTCTGTCAGAGATGCCAGCTGCTTCTTTTTTTTCTTCTGCCAAAGCCGCCGCTCGTCTGTCTCACTGCTTCTTCGCTCAGCTGAGTTATTTAATGGGGGGGGGGGGTCAGTTGCTGCTGGGAGGGATCTACTGTTGAGTAAGAGGTCTATTGTTGCTGGCTGTTGGGGAATATATTGTTTCTGCTGTGGGTCTATTGTTGCTGGAGTGGTATTATGTTGCAGTGGGGCCAATGTTGCTGGGGAGTTTTTGTTGCTGGAGTGAAGTCTATAGATACCGGGGAGTCTATTGTTGCTGGCTGCTGGGAAATCTATTGTTTTTGCTGCGGGTCTATTGTTGCTGGGATGGTATTTTGTTGCAGTGGGGCCAATGTTGCTGGGGGTCTTTTGTTGCTAGAGTGGAGTATATAGATACCGGGGGGTCTATTGTTGCTCACTGCAGGGGATCAATTTCACTGTCTTTCTTGTTATCATTAACAAATTCTGTGCAAATCCCTTAGTAGCACAAAATGATACTGGGTTCTGTTTGCTCTAAAAGGGGCAGTACTGGAAAATGGGTAGGAACCAAAGGACGATGTTCAAAGGTGGGTAGTGGGCAGAGACGAAGGCTGACTCAGAAGGGGGAGTTCCTGTACATACCCTGCCTACAGCGTCTAATAACTTCGAGAATACCACATTCCCCATCCACGTTTTAGACTGCAGGCAATGTCAGTATAGTATTAATTGTGTCATAGTCTATGGGTATGTGTTTGGTGGTATAGCAAAGGGCAATCCGCGCTAACCCTGTTAACCATATAATGATATTGGTATAAGAACCAGCATTGATAAATATTTAGATATGAACAAATACAACTTAGTGATAAATCTTGATGCTGGTGCTGCACATAGAAAAAAAACCGGAATATGAGGTTTAACAAACATAGAAAAACATTTAACAATTAGTGAGCAACCTATTTAAAAAAGGAAAAGTGATATTAGTGACAAAAGTCCAATAGGCAATCAACAATATGATTGATTCATGTATGGGTAAAAACCCAAAGTCCCATAGGAGATTCCAACTAGTTTGTATTCCTCCCTGAAACACTCTGATGCTTGAACCGATCCAAACAGCAAACTATAAGGCCGCGTACACACAATCAAATCTATCTGCTGGACCGTCCCAGCAGACAGATTCGATCGTGTGTACGGGCGAGCCGACGGATTTGGCCAGCCGACAGATTTTAAAGCATGCTTTAAAATCTGTCGGTCTGGGAATCCGTCAGCCTGATGTGTCTGCTGGTTAGTACGCTAACCAGCAGACATATCTTCTCGCACACGCGTCAAATGGATTCAAAGCATGCGTGGAAGTAATTCACTTCCTGGTGCGGTGACGTGGCGGCGTCAACGTCACCGCCACGTCACCGACACGATCAAACCAATACATCCCAGCAGACAGATTTGAACAAATCGGTCTGCTCGTGTGTACGAGGCCTAATCCGTCTGCAAGTAAGTGAATAGCCGCTTACCAGATCCAGAAGAAATGAAGGCACCGTACAGATCACTCGCTGGCTGGATCGGGATGCTCACACTGGCTCCTCTTCTCCCTCAGCTGATTGCAAGGATCGTATGATCTCCAGCTCACAGGGGATCATGTGATGTCAGTGGGCGGAATCCTGATGCTGGCTCTGGCCTCTCAGTGCTCTCCGGTGAGTGGCTGAGCTGTGTGTAGGGTCTCTGTACAGGACATACACATGCTCGGACTGAAGAGGATTTAAAAGAGGAAGTTCAATTCTCCGGCGTCACCCTTTTTTGCCTGTGTGCATTCGCGTTTTTCAGTTTTGTGCAATTTTTTTCTTTTCAGAACGTACGTTCGTCAAGCAGACATGTTGCGCAATGGGGTTGTGCTATCTTGACCAACAAAAAAATATAGAAATAGGTTTGATTCATATAAGCAAAATACATCCAAAGTAAAGACATTTGTTTTTACTCCTTTGTTATCACCAGCAAAGCAGCTTTCAGTATTATCACATTATAAAGAAGAAGAGAATGTGCGCTGCTTTTCTTGATTTCAGAACTTGGCGCGTCACAAATGTGCTCTTTCAAATACGAACGATAGTTCTACCAGACAGAACGCTTCCGGCTGGTCTTTGCTTCTGAGCTTGCGCGTTTGTACTTTGTCCAAAAGTCTGATTGCTTGCTGTACACACGATCGGACTAGGCACCATCGGACTCTCATTGACGTAAAGTTTGTCCGTTTGCAGACCAAACTTTTTGTCTGATGAAACCCAAAAAAGTTTGTCCGATGGAGCGTACACAAGGTCAGACTATTTTGGAAATGTGCTAATTTTGAAGTTTGTTGGCAAAAAGTCAGACCGTGTTTTCGGCCTTCAGTTATAGTATAACATTTCTACCACTAAAATTACAGAAAGAAGGTTATATTAGCAGTTTACCAGTATAAAACATTATAAGCAATGGTTTTTGCATTGGAGATATATCCTTATGAACTGTATTTTTCAGGCAACTGACTAAATGAGTCCATTAATTTCAAATACCCAACCATCAAGTGTTTGTCAAATTCATCTAACTAATTGTTTCCATAAAAAAATATTCTCTGCTTTTAGAATGGCACAATGGCCTTGTGTGCTGTAGAGAATAATACTCACATTTCTATTTATTAGCTTTTTTAGTTTGAGATTTGATGTTAATGTTCTGTAAAGAATCTGACCACTTTGAATATTTAATTTGAAAATGATGCCTTGAAATGCATTTGGGAAGCAAAGCCTACCTGTCCAGTAACTAAAGGAAAACTACACGTTCATACGAAAAATAATTAAAAAATAGCAAATAAAAAAGTACAATTGCTACACAAGCCATATTGTAATTTAATGTTTTTGAAAAAAAAAATATATTTTCCTTTAACTTTCTGTAAAATTTGAAGCAAAATGGCAACCTATAGACATTGGGCCAAATTCAGATACAATTGTGTATCTATCCGGCGGTGTAGCGTATGCTCTTTACGCTACGCCTCCGCAAGTTTTATGGGCAAGTGCCTTATTCAGAAAGCACTTGCTCTGTAATTTGTGGTGGCGTAGTGTAAAGTTGCCGGCGTAAGGGTGCCGAATTCAAATTAGTCATGTAGGGGACGTGATTCATGTAAATGAATCATGACCCCAAGCAATTTACGTATTTTCAGAACGGCGCATGCGCCGTCCGTGGACGTATCCCAGTGCGCATGCGTGAAATCACGTCGCAAGTAGTCAATGTAAACGACGTGAACGTAAATTACGTATAGCCCCATTCACGAACGATTTACGCAAATGACGTACAATTTATCTCTGTCCCGACATCCATAGTTAACATTGGCTGCGCCTCATATAGCAGGGGTAACTTTACACCGTACTAACGCTTACGCAAACGACATAAACTACGACTCCCGGCCGCAAGTACGTTCGGGAATCGACGTATCTCCCTAATTTACATATTCGACGCGTAAATCAACGGAAGCGCCACCTAGCAGCCAGCGTAAATATGCAACTAATATACGACGGTGTAACAGACTTACGCCGCTCATATCTTAGATGAATTCCGGCGTATCTTGTTTTCTGAATACAGAAAAAAGATACACCCGCTATTCTTAGTATTTACGCGGCGTATCTCTAGATACGCCGACGTAAATACGTTCTGAATCTGGCCCATTCTGTTTATTACTAATGTACAGAATGCCCCCCAGAAATGTACTGTAATTCCTGCTCATGTGATTGCCTCACTGATTTCCCCAAAAGTCTGCACTAAGGCCTTGTACACACGATCAGTCCAAACTGATGAAAACGGACTGAAGTTTCACAGACTGACGGTCTGATGGTCTGATGTGCGTACACACCATCAGTTCAAAAACTGATCATGTCAGAACGCGGTGACGTAAAACACAACGATGTGCAGAAAATAATGAAGTTCAATGCTTCCAAGCATGCGTCGACTTGATTCTGAGCATGCGCGGGTTTTGAACCGATGCTTTTGCGTACTAACCATCGGGTTTGACCGATCGGTAGGCGTCCATCGGTCCGATTTTAAAGCAAGTTCTACATTTTTGGACTGAAGGACAACAGACTGTTGGTTTGGACCGATGAAACTGAACTTCAGTCCGTTTTCATTGGTTTGGACTGATCGTGTGTACGCGGCCTAAGATGCAGGTTGCATTTTAGGTACATCCTATAAAAAATTTAAAAAAAATTTAAACTTTGGTTAGATACTCCCCAAGGTTAAATACCGCTGTATGGATTGCAACCCTGCAACTTTCCTCATTAGAACACCAAGAGTGAATCAGGTGAATAAAATGAACCGGTCATTCACATTCAGATTCCGAATGCAATCAGGCGCTCTGAAAGTGGTTCAAGTCCATGTACACTACTAAGAGAGCTGGTTCTGGGGGGAGCTCGTCACAGCTGGATTGCGACCAGGCCATTACGCAATGTGTTTCACTCCGCCCCTCAGAGCTTAGTCATGGGGAACAGCTATTTCTTCAAGCAGCAAAGGTTAGGAATTCGTTACAATGTCTGTTGAAATCTCTGCAATGTATATTAACCACTTCCTGAGCGGCTAACGCCAATATATTTTGGCAGAAAGGCACGGCTGTGCAGAGCAACCTACCTGTACATTGCTTTGAGATCGACGCTGTGCGGGAACGTGAGCTCTCATGTGCCACATGCTCCACGTCCGCCAGACCCGTGGACTCGGTTTCCGTTGCGTGCCCGCCATCGTGTCACGGAGCTGCAGAACATGGAGATGCCTATGTAAACAAGGCATGTCCCTGTTTTGCCTAGTGACAGGATAGTGATCTACTGCTCCCTGTCATTGGGAGCAGTGATCACTGTTGTGTCACTTGTATCCCAGCCCCCCATAGTTAGAATCACTCCCTAGGACACACTTAACCCCTTAATTGCCCCCTAGTGTTTAACGCCTTTCCTGCCAGTGTCATTTACACAGCAATCAGTGCATTTTTATAGCACTAATCGCTGTATAAATGACAATGGTCCCAAAATAGTGTCAAAAGTGTCCGATGTGTCCACCATAATGTCGCAGTCACGATAATAATCACTGATCACTGCCATCCCCTATTGTACGTGAAGTCATTCGGAAATACTGAATTTTTCATAATTAAAAACAAATACAAATTTAAAAAGAAAGTATCCCTCTTGTAATGATCACAATAGATGTGCAGCCTTGGAACTCAAGTACAAAGATCTCACCCCCCAAAAACTGCCCAGAGGAGATATAAGAAATGGTTAGGTGGTCTAACTCTTCTGCATCTACCAAAAACAAAACCATCAGGCTTAGGTGGACTTTCTATTTAAAAAATCCCGTTATTTTTAGAATTTGCGGATTGGCAGACCCTGGTGTTATTAAATTGTTTGGTCTACAAGGACACCTACATTCTTTGCTTCACCCAGTTTTTCTCTCAAAGATTGTATGATCCATTAATTTTGTTTTCCCCCGGAATGCATAACTTTAAATTTAACTTAATTTACTTTGTAATTATCCAATCAACCCGTGTGCTCAGGTTGATGAGTAAGTTGGAGACAATTTGCAAGAAATGTTTTCCATGACATGGTTTTGGTACAGCAAACATATAAAGATGTGTAAGCTAAATAAAAATAATAATTTAAAGCCCAACTGAAGCAAAAATAACTTTTTAACTACTTATCTTCCCACAATCTGCTGCACAGCAAATATTATTTTATGGCAAGAGTTCCAACACTAAGTAATCAGATGCCACTACAGTGCATAGAACTTTAAATCTAACCGCGGGGGCTGGGAGGGGGAAGGGATATGTAAACCCAACATTTCATATTCTTTCATATGCCTGTTTGGCCATTTACTTGTATGAAAACGTGTCCTGTTCTATTTGTACTGCTTCCTTTGTTTGAAGTATATGGTGTTCCTGCCAGCCCCTCTGCTTTCCTATAAAAAAACTGACCATACTAGGCATGAGAGCATAATATTGTCAGTTTTTTTGCCTGTGCTTGGAATTTATCCTGCTTTCCTTCAATGATCAGACTTTGAACATCTCACAGAGCACTGTTCAATCCATCATCCAAAAATGGAAAGTATGGCACAACTGCAAACCTACCAAGACATGGCCATCCACCTAAACTGACAGGCCAGGCAAGGAGCACATTTATCAGAGAAGCAGCCAAGAGACAAATGGTAACTGTGGAGAAGCTGCAGAGATCCACAGCTCAGGTGGGAGAGTCTGTCTACAGGACAACAATTGGTCATGCGCGCCAATATGGAAGAGTAGTAAGAAGAAAGCCATTGTTAAAAGAAAGTCATAAGAAGTCCTGTTTGCGAGAAGCCATGTGGGGGACACAGCAAACATGTAGAAGGTGCTCTGGTCAGATGAGACCAAAATTGAACTTTTTGGCCTAAAAGCAAAACGCTATGTGTGGTTGAAAACTAACACTGCATATCACCCTAAACACACCATCCCCACCGTGAAACATGGTGGTGGAATAATCATGTTGTACACACGACCAGTCCATCCGATAAGAATGGTCCGACGGACCGTTTTCATCGGTTCCCTGCTGAAGCGGCCTGATGGTCTGATGTGCGTACACACCATCAGTTGAAGAACCGATTGAGTCCAACGTGGTGACGTAAAACACAACGACGTGCAGTGAAAAATGAAGTTCAATGCTTCCAAGCATGCATTGACTTCTGAGCATTCGCGGGTTTTGAACCAATGCTTTTGCGTACTAGCCATCGGTTTTGACCTATCGGTAGGCGTCCATCGGTCCGATTTTAAAGCAAGTTCTAAATTTTTGGACTGAAGGACTACAGACTGATGGGGCGTACACACGGTCAGTTTGGACCGATGAAACTGAACTTCAGTCTGTTTTCATCGGTTTGGACCGATCGTGTGTACGTGGGCTTAGAGTCTTCAAAAGACTTGAGACTGGGGTGGAGGTTCACCTTCTAGCAGGACAATGACCCTAAAAATACAGCCAGAGCTACAATGGAATGGTTTAGATCAAAGCATATTCATGTGTTGGAATGACCCAGTCAAAGTCCAGATCCAAATCCAATTGAGAATCTGTGGCAAGACTTGAAAGTTGCTGTTCACAGACGCTCTCCATCCAATCTGACAGAGCTTGAGCTATTTTGCAAAGAAGAATGGGCAAAAATGACACTCACTAGATGTGAAAAGCTGGTAGAGACATCCCCAAAAAGATTTGCAGCTGTAATTGGAGCGAAAGGCGGTTGTAGAAAGTATTGACTCAGGGGTGCTGAATACAAATGTACACCACACTTTTCACATATTTTTTTTTTTTTTTTATTTGAAAAACATTTATCATTTTCCTTCCACTTTGTGTTGGTCTATCACATAAAATCCCCAAAAAATACATTTACGTTTTTGGTTGTAACATGACAAAATGTGGAAAATGTCAAGGGGTATGAATACTTTTTGAAAGCACTGTAAATGCCTCATAAAGACTGCAATTTCATGAAATATAGTGTAGAGCCCTGGTGCCCAGTTTGCGGCCCATGAACCTCATGAGGCTCTTTGGTATATATATATATATATGATGTGTGGCCTTTGGACCTCTAGCAGTCTCTAGTGGGAACATTAATTAGGGTAATATCATTGATCTCTACCCCGTGTAACATGTTCCCAGTTTAGTATTGTCTTCTACAGCATATCCCCAGCCAAAAATTTAGCATATCCACACTCTCTGACCCTCGTTTCCTCTGTTAGGTCTACAGTTTCTGACACTCCTCTCAAGCAGTACATACTGTATATTGAACATATATTGACAGGACTGAGTGCAGAGATTAACCACTTAACGACCGCCGCACGACTATTTACGTCCACAAAATGGCACGTACAGGCAGATGGACGTATATATATGTCCCTGCCTTTCCGCGGGTCGGGGGTCCGATCGGGACCCCCCCCCCTCCGCTGCGTGCGGCGGTCAGTAAGTGGTCGGGAGCGATCCGGGATGAGGGGGCGGCTATTCATTTCCAGCCACCCCCTCGCGATCGCTCCCTGCCAATGGGCATCCTGCTCAGCCCCTTCCTGTGTTAAGTGTAAACACAGGAAGGGGGAAGTGATGTCATCTCTCCTCGTGGAGGTCTTTTCGTCTGGACTCAGAGGAGAGAGGACATCTGTAACCGTGAGTTGCACTAAACAGCACACTGACACGTTACACATAGGCACACAACCTCCCCCAGTCACCGCCGATCACCCCCCCAACCAACTGTCACAGTGTCACTATTGCAGTGATCATTTATTTTCTGATCACTGCATTTAGTGTCATTTGTGACAGAAAAAAGTATTCGCCGCGATTAGGAATACTCGACATTAGCTTTAGGCCCCCTACCCCCCTAATAAAGGTTTAACCCCTTGATCACCGCCCTAATTAACCCTTTCACCCCCTATTGCCAGTGTCACTAAGCGATAATTTTTCTGATCGCTGTATTAATGTCGCTGTTGCCGCTAGGTAGCTAAATTTTTTTATTGCGATTTTTTTTACTAAAGACATGTGGCTGAATACATTTTGGCCTAAATGTTTGACTAAAATGTAGTTTATTTAATTTTTCTTATAACAAAAAGTAAAAAATATTGTTTTTTTTCAAAAATGTCGCTCTATTTTTGTTTATAGCGCAAAAAATAAAAATCGCAGAGGCAATAAAATACCATCAAAAGAAAGCTCTGTTTGTGGGAAGAAAAGGACGCACATTTTGTTTGGGAGCCACGTCGCACGACCGCGCAATTGTCTGTTAAAGCGACGCAGTGCCGAATTGTAAAAACGCCTCTGGGCATTTAGCAGCATATTGGTCCGGGGCTTAAGTGGTTAAAGCCCTGTACATACAATCGGTTTGTCCGTTGAAAACAGACCGATGGACTGTTTTCATTGGAAAAACGATTGTGTATGGGTCCCATCGGTGAAAAAAAATAGAACGTTTTAAATTTTTCCTATGGATAAAAAAACGATCGTCTGTGTGGAAGTCCATCGGACAAAAATCCATGCCTGCTCAGAATCAAGTCGACGCATGCTCGGAAGTATTAAACTTAATTTTTCTCAGCGCGTCGTAGTGTTTTACGTCACCGCGTTTTGGCACGGTCAGATTTTTGACTGATGGAGTGTAGGCAAGACTGATGAAAGTCAGCTTCATCGGATATCCAACGAAAAAATCCATCGGATTAGATTCCATCAGATATCCGATCGTGTGTACGCGGCTTAAGAAATGAATTTTCAGACATGCAGGGGACCTTGTAATTTCTAGATTGCTTTTCTTTTGCTGGCTTCAGTTCCCCTTTAAACATATTGGACTACTAACATATGAAATAACACACGTCAACTCATCTGCTCATGCAATGACCTCCCATTCCTTGTAATGGTGTAATTTATTAGGGTGTAAAAAATGACATCTTTATCTCGGCCTGACATGATAGATTGTGAGATCTTGTTTTATATGGGTTTGACTTTGTGTTTCGGATTCTAAGGACTTTTAACATGGAGGGCATCCTCTTTGAAGGGGAGAGCTATGGTGAGAGAAACAGATGCATGTGGTAGCACAGAAGGATGAACGGGTCTGCGTAGTAGCATCTGTTGCTTATCTGGCTTGATATGGAAGTGTCAGAAGGTCTTTGTAACTCGTTTCTTGCCTGCCATATGTGCCAGATTGGAATTTCAGTTTCCAAATACTTTTCACCTTACGTTGTTTAAATTGACAGTACATAAAATAATACAGTATCTTCAAAATTATACAATATGCTCAAAGGATAACTGGCTTTCCATCATCATTTTCTAAGAGAACCATCACTATTCTTATACTATGCCTATAATTATCGTAATTATCGGTATATAACACGCACCTTCATTTTAAGAGGGAAGTTTCAAGATTTTTTTTTTTTTTTTTAAAGGGTCAGTGCCCATCAATGCAGCCTGATAAATGCCCATCTGCAGCCTTAAAATTGCCCATCAATGCAGATTGATCAATGCCCATATGCAGCTTCACAATTGGCCATTAATGCAGCTTAGACATGTGCAATTTTTTTCGTTACGAATACGTTTTCCGTCATTATTCGTTATTTTCGTTGATTCGTTAACCTACGAATGAACGAATGGTTTAGCGCAAATAATAACGAATAACGATATTTCCAAAAATAACGAATATGGAAAACTACGAAGATACGAAACTACTAAATGTAAAAGAACAACACAACGAAAGAAAAAAGAAACGAAAACATAGAAATAACGAAAACACCGAACACAAAAAAAAATCATAATTACGAAAAATAAACGAAAATGCAAACTTACTAACATTTGAAGAACGAAAAGAAAACAACCGAAATGCCGAACAAAGAATAAAAAACGAAAAGCAAAACTAATGAAAAATAAATTACGAATCTTCGGAAAACGGAAATGAAATAATGTAAATTCAATTTCATTAGTACTGTGACCAATAGCCACTCAGCGCTGTCCCTTCCCCTGAAGAGGTTTGTTCCTTCCCCCAATGAGCTTCTTTCTTATGTGGCTCCTTGACCTTGTGTCTTTATCTGTGTTAGTCAATCGCAGTAAATTACGATGTTTTACAAAATTACGACGAGTAGCGTGTCGAATAAACGTAAAATGTATTTTAACAGAATTACGAATGCAATAAAATCTACAAAAGAACGTTGTTATAATCAAATGAAATTAGACACGAAAATACGAATGATCATAAAGCAACAAAGATTTATTTCTTACGAAAATACAAACGCGGCATGATGGAAAATATAATGTAAATACGAATATCAAAACAACGAAAAATAAACCAACGTAAAAACGAATGAACGAATAAATTCATTGTAAAAATACGAACGAGGCAGAATACAACATTTAACGAAAATACTAATCTCGAATCAACGAAAAATAAACTAACATAAAAAAAACGGAAACGGAAAAAAAAGTGTTACGAAAATACTAAAGAGTACGAATACGATAACTAACGTCTTACGAAATTACGACTCGTTACGAATCACGATAAACGAAGAGAAACGAAACAGAAATAAACGAAAATTTTTGTTGTGCACATGTCTAATGCAGCTTAATCAATGCTCATTTGTAGCCTCACAATTGCCTATCAATTCAGCTTGTGTTTATTTTGTTTGTTTATTTTTTTTATGGTTGAACTGGATGGACTTGTGTCTTTTTTCAACCTGACTAACTATGTAACTATGTAGCTTGATCAATGCCAATCTGCAGTCTCACCATTGCCCATCAATGCAGCTTAATAAGTGCCCATCTGTAGCCTCACAGATGCCCATAAATGCAGCTTGATTAATGCCCATATGCAGCCTCCCCATTGCCATTAATTCAGCCTGATCAATGCCCATTTCAGGGAGGGGGTGGGGTGATCACCATCAGATTACATACAGTGAGAATCTCCTGTTTACTCGGCAGCCTCTTTAATACAAAGTCCCGCCTCCTGGATTGGCTTCTATAATAGACAGAACTCTGGTCCAATGCCGGTGATGTGCCGAGCTGGTTCCTGCTATCGATATGGTGTCGTGTGCAGGCGCAATCCGAGCCGACGGAAAGCTCCGAGCGGGAACAGCTGTTCGTCAGCTGTAGATGCGCTCGCTCCCGATGCCTTATAATTCACGCCTCCGATCTATACAGCAAGGGGGCAGGAAGCGATGGATGTGATATTGAACATGGTGACCTATGGCTTGCTGAGTGTAGGTGCTGTCCAATAGGATATGATTCACTGGCCCTTCTCCGGGGTTTTCTGCCCTTTTTCTGCCCCTTGCGGCATGTATGTGAGCAGTCGAGCAGTCTCCGCCCCGCTGTGGCCGCTGTGCATAAGCGAGCGCCAAGCCTGCGCCTTGCCACACCTGCGCAGTCAATGGCCACATTAATAGCTGACGATCAGCTGTTGAGTTTGGCTATTTCCTTGGCCTCTTACTGCGCATTCGCGGAGTCTGCGCAGTTGGTTCCGGAACCTATCCGATGGAGGAACCAGATCGTTAAGACACCGGCCCAGGAGACGGGACTTCCTATTACAGAGGCTGCTGTGTAAACAGGAGATTCTCGCTGTATGTAATCTGACGGCGCTCGTCCCGCCCCCCTCCCCGTTCTCTCTAAGGCAGCCCAAATTGCAATATAGGTGTATAACACACACATTATATTTGCAAAAGATTTGCAGGGTGAAAAGGTGATTGTTATACACCAATAAATACTTTACTATATCCATCAAACTTTATCTCTAATATATACATATTTTTCTCTATTTTTCAAATTTTCAGCATCGTGCATCTGTTGAGTGGGGATGTTGGATCCACTTTAAAAATACTGAGTGTTTCCAATCCTTTGATTCTTAGATAACAGTTTGTCACATAGATTGAGACAGCCCAAACAGAGCTGCCGGACAGGAAAAGGGGAGCAGTTATAATACAACTCAATACACTTCTCAATCCCTTCCCTTCTGGCCCTTCCCCCCAACCCCTTTTTGTGTCACGCCCTCTTTGCATAGCAATACAAAGTTTCCTCTCTGCATCTAGTATACTAGAGTCCGATCTCTCGATGCAAGCAGCTCCTGGCGCCACCATCCTCAGGGCGGCTTCACTGCCCATTTCCTACTGTGCATGCATGAGCCCTGCAGCTCTTTGTGAATGGGTCGGCTGCTCTCTGAGATACACACAGTTCCCAGAAGGCAGCGCGCCCCATTCACAGGACGACACCGCAGGAGGATGGAGGAAGAAGACCCACCGCGGGCGATCAAGAGGACTTTTGCATAGCAACCGCTATTTCTGGTAAATATAAAAAAAAAATCAGGGTGGAACTCCACTTTAAGATAAAACGTCTTCTGTGTGCAGCAGCCCCCCTCAGCCCCCCTAATGCTTACCTAAACCCACCTCTGTCCAGCGATGTCCACAAGTTCCTTGGCCATCCGAGACTCTCCCTCCTGATAGGCTGAGACACAGCAGTGGTGCCATTAGCTCCTGCTGCTGTCAATCAAAGTCAGTTAGCCAAAGAGGAGAGAGAGGGGGCGGGCCGAACAACCGAAAAGCAGCTCCGTGTCTGAATAGACACAGGGAGCTGTGGCTCGGCTCTGGTGCCCCATAGCAAGCTGCTTGCTGTGGGGACGCTCAACAGGATGAAGGGGACAGGAGCAGCGAAGAGGGACCTGAGAAGAGGAGCATTGAAGCTGCTCTGTGCAAATCCTCTGCACATAGGAGGTGAGTATAACATGTTTGTTAATTTGGATTTTACAATCACTTTAAGCAGTTCAGGCAAAGATACCAGCAGCTTATGTGAGCTCTTGTTGGTGTTCTCTTCCAGAGTATATGACCTGCCCACCACCTGCAGATCAGAAACATAGAGAACTGCATTGAGCTAGCAATGAACTATTGTGTTATTTTAGCCTATTACAGCCTATCAATTCACTAGAGACTAGTGATATCACTGAGAATGCAACCTATCAATTCACTAGAGACTAGTGATATCACTGAGAATGCAACCTATCAATTCACTAGAGACCGGTGACATCACTGACTGCTTTATCACCCTGGCAATAGGAGCTTCATATGTCGGCACTTTGCCTGATCCAAGAAGGAAGGATGAGTGACACATACACGATACATAAATTGCACACAAAATCAAAAACAGCTGAAAATATGCTGCTTTTACCTTCAAAATATTGCTAACAATGTGCATAATAAAAGTACAATAATGCTTTAAAGCGGAGTTCCACCCGGGCTTAATACCGCTTTCATTTTTCTTACTCTGAGTCTTTCATTTTTCAGTTAGTGTTCTTTCAATGGGCAATCTACTGTTGTTGGGACTCGCGTTATAGCCTGCATTTCAGCAGATTAAATCCAAATTCCAAATCTAATACAAAATGGTGGCCGGTGTGCAAAATGGCATCTAATATACACAACAAACCTTACAGAAGTCAATTTTATTTTACCAACTGTTTAACTTTGCATAAAGGAGAAGAAGAAGCTCCTCTCGAGAATACGCATATCATTTTCTCCAGCTCATACATGCATCTTTAAACGAATAGTTCAAATATTTTCCATTACCCGATGTAATGAATTAATATTGATTTACTTAGTCCCTGGCGCATACTTGGGAACAATGACATTTTATAAATAAATATTTATATATCATACACACCTCTGTTTGAAGCCTCCTTGATTAGCTGAAGATAAAAACAAAATGTAATAGCATCAAATTAGCAAAGGTTATGGTAGTGAAGGTGACCGGCCTTCCAAGATCCTCTTTGGTTGAATTTATCTTCTGGAATAAAAAGGTTCAGATAATTAATCATACTGACCACAATCTGCATGTCAAATACAGTGAACCACATTTCAGAACTCTTGAGTAACCAGCATAAAAAGTAATTTAACTTTTTTTTTATTTATGTATCTGATTGCAGCATATTTTCACATGCTTCTTTTTGGAAAACGTAATATATATATATTTTTTTAAAGCACTTAAACACCAGGCACCTTCACCCCCTTCCTGCCCAGACCAATTTTCAGCTTTCAGTGCTGTCACGCTTTGAATGACAATTACGGGATCATGCAACACTGTAATCGTTATCTTTTCTTTCCACACAAATAAGGCATCACTAATTTTTTATTTATTTGTTGCTAAATAAACAAAAATAAAAGAGCAAAAATAAATAAATAATAATAATAATATGTTATTCTTTTAGTTTATGTTATAAAATAAATAATAATTCTTCATAATTTTAGGTCAAAATATATTTCTTTGGTAAAAATAACCCAAATCAATGTCTATTATTCTATTATTTAGTCTGTAGGAAAGTAATAGAGTCCGCAAACTACAGTATTTATATATATATATATATATATAGTCATATATATGTATATATGAAAATTGATCAATCCTGATCATATTTCTTGAGACCTTAAACTAACAGGACAGTTACCTTTTTTTGGAAGGTTGACAGTCCAAGGTATTTAGTAAGAGGCACGGCAAGTCTCTCAATCACATTTTTTTTTTACATGCTGTCACCAGTAGTGTAGTACAGCGTCATCATATAACTGATGTGGTGGTGATCAGGGACACTGACTGTTGACAGTATGTTAACATTTTCCTTTCGTATTACATATTTTCTTCTAACACATTGGGGTTGATTTACTAAAACAGGAGAGTGCAAAGTCTGGTGCAGCTGTGCATGGTAGCCAATCAGCTTCAAACTTCAGCTTGTTCAATTAAGTTTTGACAATAAAACGTGGCAGCTGATTAGTCTCTATAAAGAGCTGCACATGATTTTACACTCTCCAGTTTTAGTAAATCAACCCCAATCTGATCAGAGCAACACAATGTTACCATAGTAACACTGTAATACTCCAGGGACGTGATTTTTTTTTTAACATTATGATTGCTTATACCAGTGAATTTCATTGGTATAAGAAACCATTTTTACTGAATTTAATTTGTTCATTGAGTGTCTTTTGTTGCAATTTGCTGTGATTGGCCAAGGCTAATCACATGGTACAGATGGGCTGTGATTGTCTTGTCTCTACCATGTAATCATTATGATCAATTACAGCTAGAAACACAATCAATGCTATGAAAGGAAGCCATCCATTTTTTACAATTGTCATGTGATCTTCTGTAATTGGTCACAGTGATCGCATGGTAATAGTAGCGGGTGATCAGTCGAGTGATCAGTGGCAGCGGTTAATCAGTGACAGATCTATCTGCTATGGCCATGTGAAAGGCACATTCTGGGAGGACATCATATGAAGGTGTTAAAAAGCAAAACAAGAGATAGCACAGAAAAGGTCCATATTCTATATTTTTTTAACAAAACCTCATACAAAGAAAAGTTGGGTTGAAAGATTGATGTACCACACTAGAATGTCGAAATCCAAGCTTTTTTTATTGCAAACATATAGTAAACTTAAAATGGAACTTCACCCTAAAAGGGAAGTTCCGTTTTATGTCCTCCTCACTCCCCCCCTTCTACCCCTTTTGGGCACTTTATTTTTTGGAAGGGGAGAGCTGGTATCTAATTTTGGTAGATGTCTGTTCCCACTTCTAACCGATGTCCCAGGAGACTGCGGGACCTTCCTGCGACCTCTTGGGACATGTCACATGTCCCAGGAGACTGCGGGACCATTCAAACAGCACAAGCAGCTCATCCATGCATGGTGGGAAGCTGGCTGTGACACCTTGCGGCTAAACGTGTTGGTGCCGGAGACCAGAAGACTGGTGGTGAACTGCCCTGGGTGAGGATCTTGTAATATATATATGTAATATATAGCAGCTTACCATTCCTGAGACTTAAATATTTTCAGTAAATACAAAAAATACTTTTTGATCCTGCTTAAAATGTCATTGTCACTTCTAGGGATGGGCCGAACACCCCCCAGTGCAATTCGCACCAGAACTTGCCGAACGGGTAGTTTTAAATTACTTTTTTTCCTTTATAAATGTAATTTTGCTGCAGGGACTGTTCTAAACACAGGAAAAACGTGCCACTTTACAGGCATACTATAGACACCCCCCAAGTTAAAATTTTTAAAGGAATATAGTTTTATTGTTTCATTTTAATCATTAATAAAATCACTGCTCTCGAAAAAAACGTCAATTTTATAAACTTTTTTTGCATTGATACATATCCCCTGGTGCAGGACCTGGGTCCCTAAACACTTTTTATGACAATACCATAAGTCTTTAAAATCAGCAGGATTTCGATTTTTTCCCAAACTCAGCATATTGTTCAGTGTTCGCCAGAACACCCAAACAACCAAAGTCCGGCCTGAATTTATGCTCGGGCCGAACCATTCACGCCAATCCCTAATCACTTCCTGTGGGCTGTGTACATGTATAAGAGGTGCTGGATCTCCTATTATTATTATACAGGATTTATATAGCACCAACAATTTGCGCAGCACTTTACAACCTTAGAGCAAACAGTACGGTTACAACACAACTGAATATAGGAGGAATCAGAGGGCCCTGCTCGAAGGAGCTTGCAATCTAGAAGGGAGGGTCAAGTGATACGAAAAGTAATAACTGTGGGAGATGATCCGATGGAGAAAAAAAATATATAGGGCCAGATTCAGTAAGAGGTTATGCGGCTTATCTCTAGATAAGCCGCGTAACTTCTAACCTACGCCGGCGTATCTGTTTTCTGTATTCAGAAAACAAGATACACCGGGATTGAGTTAAGATACGAGTGGCGTAATTGTATTACGCCGTCGTATCTTAACTGCAATTTTAAAATGGGCGCTAGGGGCGTTCCCGCTGATTTATGCCGAGAATATGTAAATCAGCGAGATACGCCAATTCACGAACGTACGCCCACCCGACGCAGTGACTTTACGCCGTTTCCGTAAGGGGTTTCCCGGCGTAAAGATAAAGCACCAAAAAGCAGGCGCTTCCTATGTTAAGTATGGACGTTGTGACCGCGTCAAATTTGAATTTTTTTTACGTTGTTTGCGTAACTCGTCCGTGAATGGGGATTTACGTCAAAAACACCATCATAATTTGGAGCATGCGCACTGGGATACCTCAATGGACGACACATGCGTAGTACGTTTGGTACGGGATCGCGCTTAATTTAAATAGCGGACGCCCCCTATCCACCCAATTTGAATTACACCGGCCCATTTAAATTACGCAAACGCAACTTTCGGAGCAAGTGCTTTGTGAATACAGCACTTAAAGTTGTGGCGGCGTAACGTAAATAAGAAACGTTACGCTGGCCAAAAGAACCGCTCGCCATCCTGAATCTGGCCCATAGTTGTTAGGTAAGAACTGTCCTGGAAGCATTTAACAGTCTTATCTGATTTGTCCCATTTTACTAATCCCATCACCCATGTAAAGGAGATGAACAAGAGCAAACATGTTTGAAGTCTAGCCAGGGTGGTAACCATTGCTCTTTTCATAGATACTGTTAAGGTGTTGACCACCCAGGGACAAGATTCAGTAGATCAGCTTTTTTTTTACCATAATGGCCACACATGGACACAATTAGTCCCGTCTCTGCTTAACCAGAAAATACAAAAGAAAATCAGTGCAGCCAGCCAGTTTTGGATTTAGATACGCTTTAACATTTCCCACTGCTATTATTACATATTGTATACAGAAGTTTACTTGTGTTTATGTTCAGTCGGAGTTGGAATTCTGCTGTGTGTGCTTCACCTTTACATTACGTTTATGAAATAAAGTGATGATTTAACAGCTCCAGCAAAACAGCAGGCAGGTGTTGCTCACCACCAGCCCGCCGGCTTTCCTCTGCTAAATTTCTAATGCTAACATTTTTCTTTGCCCTGAGCAATTCTGTATAATCTGCAAAATCAAATGCTAGTTCTGAAATAATGTTATATTGCTGCCTTTAATTTAGCTTTTACTATAGGGATGGGACCTTTCTCGCTAAAGAGTTAGCAAGGCCAAAGTGTTAGCGAGGCCAAAGAGTTAAAGTTTAAGTAAATTTTGTAATTTTTTTGTAAAGCCCCTCCCCCCAGTTTTTTTTTTTTTAAATAGATTAAAGAAGGGTTAAAGGAGATGTATGGTCAATGTTTTTTTGGCCATACTTCTCTTCTGGGTCACAGGAGTGTACTTATTTCTGTACTTGTGTGACCCCGATTCAAATGATTTAAAGAGTTAAAGTTTAAGTAAATACCCCTTTTTTAGGACTTCAAGTTTTTGTAATGCCCCCCTTGTTTTGTAATTGATTAAAAAAGGGTTACAGGAGAAGTATGATCAAAGTTTTTTTTGGCCACACTTCTCTTCTGGGTCACAGGAGTGCACTTATTTCTGCATTTCATTGACCCCTGATTCATAGGATTTAAAGAGTTAGGGCCAGATCCACAAAGCTGCTGCGCTTTGTGAGCCTAACCCATTTACTCGACACCGATGTAAGTTACAGCGCCGTATTACTTATCCTCAAAGTAATAGCACTGTTACTTACGGCGGCGTAGAGTAAATGGGCCGGCGTTCGAGGGTGTAATTCAAATGATTTGTTGGTGGGCGTGTTTTATTAACCCGACGCAAACAACGTATTTTTTGAACTGCGCATGCGCCGGCCGTGGACATATCCCAGTGCGCATGCATGAAACTTGTCGCAAATAGTCAATGAAAACGACGTGAACGTAACTTACGCCCAGGCCCATTCTGGATCGGCATACACAAATGACGTCCAATACGACGCTGTCCATACTTAACATTGGCTCTTACTGAATCTGGCCCTATATATTTTTTTTCTCCATCAGATCATCTCCCACAGTTATACTTAACATTGGCTGTGCCTCACTATAGCAGGGGTTACTTAATACCGGAGATACGCTTACGCAAATGACGTAAAGGGAATGCGCCGGCCGCTCGTACGTTCGTGGATTGGCGTATCTCGCTAATTTGCATATTTTACGCTGGAAATAGACGGAAGCGCCCCTAGCGTCCTGCGTAAATATGCACCTAAGAGACAGTGTAATAACGTTACACCAGTCGTATCTTAACGTTATTCCAGCGTATCTTGTTTTGTGGATACAATAGGCCAATTGAAGGAGCAGTGGCTCCGAGCGCGTAGTCCAATCAGCCTTTGTCCTCCCTGTCTGACCCTCCTCCTGGAAGTGTTCCTTGGAAGTAACCACGTGACCCGTGAGGCTGGAACAGGCCTCATCCTGATAGCCACAGGACAAGCCTAAAGACTCAACACATTCTGCTATCTTTACTTCTAAGCAGCCCATGGATCCAGGACGAGGGCTACAGGATGTTACAGATGAGCCTTCTTTCCTTACCTTCTTGTAAGTGTGTTTTGTACAATGTGTCATTAAAAGAACCTCTTTAATACTGCACTTAGGTGGCGCTTCCTTTCTCTACCCCTCTATTGTTTACCACAGAGTCAGCTCTCTGAGGACAGCAGCTACCATTGAACAACCAAATCACCTGAATTTTTTTAACCATTGAACTGCCTGTTACTACCGTGTTTCCCCGAAAATAAGACGTACTCCGAAAATAAGCCGTAGCGGGATTTCGACGCAAGATAGAAATATAAGACACCCCTCCGAAAATAAGACGTAGCGATGTAGTGTCGAATCTCCGAAAATAAGATGTAGTGTCGAATCTCCGAAAATAAGATGTAGTGTCGAATCTCCGAAAATAAGATGTAGTGTCGAATCTCCGAAAATAAGATGTAGTGTCGAATCTCCGAAAATAAGATGTAGTGTCGAATCTTGTAGTGATAGGCGTGTCGTATGCGGCGCGGCGCGGTAAACAACACGTCATAGGTGTATGTTACTGTACTGGTACTCAGGAGCTGTGAGGAGAAGAACACTCTGTAAAGCAAAAAGATTCTCCCAGCATTGACCAGCAAACCCCTCTCTCACCCCACACAAACAGATCACCCCAGCTCCACTGTGCTCCACATCAGCTTTGCTGGCCTATCTTTTTGTACAACCAGACAAGATGAGTGCAAAAAGAAAGAGTTATTCTGTTGAGTACAAGAAAGGAATTGTGGAGGACTCCCGAGGCAAGAATCTTACGGCTTTTTGCAAAGAGAAGAAGTTGGATATCCGAATGGTCCAAAAATGGCGTGCAGAATACGATAATCTCAGTCTACAGGTGGACAGAGGAAATGCTAAGAAGCGCAAGTGTGGTTCAGGTAGGCAACCTTTATTTTCTGTAATAAAAATAAGACACCCCCCGAAAATAAGCCATAGTGTGATTTCTTGAGGAAAAAAAAATATAAGACGGTGTCTTATTTTCGGGGAAACACGGTATTACTTCTAATGGACTAATCACCATACCCCTACCACACATGTACTTTGTATCTGCGCTGACAGTTACCTTTCCTATTGAATATCTGAATTAAGCCTGCAGCCAGAGGCATCATCCAGATATTCTCTTGTTAAGCCGGCGATTCTGCACGACATAAGAACGATTATGGCGGCGGTTCTGCCGCTTGATCGTTCTTACAGGCCGCGGGAGGGGACATCCCCCCGGTGCTTCTCCGGGCTCTCCCGTGCCTTCGGGGGCCCGGAGAACGAATCGTCCGGCGTTGGCAGGAAGCATAGAGATGACTGGTGACCAGATGGTCACCAGTCATCTCTATGACCGTCGGAGGACCCGGGCGCAATGTGATGACGTCACGCCCGGGTCCCCGTAAGTAAACAAAGCCGCGATTGCAGCTGTAAGCAACAATTCATGAGATCAGTGAATTTTTTTTCACCGATCTCATGGTTTCCAGCCTGGAGGAGAGATGTGAGGTCTTATTGACCCCACATCTCTCCTTAAAGAGGACCTGTCACACACATGTCCTATTACAAGGGATGTTTACATTCCTTGTAATAGGAATAAAAGTTAAAAAAAAAAATTGAAAAAAAGTGTAAAAAATAAAATGAAAAATAAGTCAAAAAATAAATAAAAGTGAAAAAAATATTAAAACGCCCCTGTCCCCGGTAGCTCACGTGCAAAAGCGAACGCACACGTAAGTCCCGCCGACATATGTAAACGCCGCTTAAACCACATATGTGAGGTATTGCCGCGTGCGCTAGAGTGCCAGCAACAAATCTAGCACTAGATCTCCTCTGTGAATTAAAACTGGTAACCTGTAAAAAAAAATTAAAGCGTTGCCTATGAAGATTTTTAAGTATCGAAGTTTGCCGCCATTCCATGAGTGGGGACATAATTAAAGCGTGACATGTTGGGTATCTATTTACTCGATGTAACATAATCTTTCACATAATACCAAAAAATTGGGATAACTTTACTGTTTTGTTATTTTTTAACCCCTTCAATACCGGGCCATAGGGGATTTCCGTCTTGAACAACCCCTCGTCGATGAGACTGGACGTCACTGTCTTCACGGCGTTCTAGGGCACGCATGCCGCCGGCGGCGCGCACACCCGCGGCACCACTCGCAATCCAGTGCGCGTGCCCGACGGCTGCGATTGCCGTCGGGCACCCGCGATTACCGCTGATCACGGCAGAAGTGTGGATCTGTGTGTGTAAACACACAGATCCACCTCCTGTCAGCGGTGAGGAGACTGATGTGTGTTCCCAGTACAGAGGAACACACATCGGTCTCCTCCCCCTGCGATTCCCCCTCCCCTACAGTTAGAACATACTTTAGGAAACATTTTAACCCCTTCAGCGCCCCCTAGTGTTAACCCCTTCCCTGCCAGTCACATTTACACAGTAATCAGTGCAGTTTTATAGCACTAATCGCTGTGTAAATGTGAATGGTCCCAAAAACGTGTCAAAAGTGTCCGATATGTCCGCCGCAATGTCACGGTCACAAAAAAAAAAACGCAGATCGCCGCCATTACTAGTAAAAAATAAAAAATAAAAATGCCATAAATCTATCACCTATTTTGTAGACGCTATAACTTTTGCGCAAACCAATCAGTATACGATTATTTGCGTTTTTTTTAACCAAAAATACGTAAAAGAATACGTATCGATCTAAACTGAGAAAAAAAAATTGTGATATGTATTAATAAAAAATGTCACTCTTCTATTGTTTTGTAGCGCAAAAAATAAAAACCGCAGAGATGATCAAATACCACTAAAAGAAAGCTCTATTTGTGTGGGGAAAACAACATAATGATTTAATTTGGGAACAGTGTTGCATGACCGCGCAATTGTCATTCAAAGTGCAACAGCGCTGAAAACTAAAAATTGGTCTGGGCAGGAAGGGGGTGAAAATGCCCCGTATGGAAGGGGTTAATTCATGAAACAATTTTTTTTCCAAAAAAAGGGTGTTTGAAAAATTATTGCGCGAATACCGTGCAAGATAAAACGTTGCAATGACCGTCGTTTTATTCCCTAGGGTGTCTGCTAAACATATATAATGTTTGGGGGTACTGCGTAATTTTCTAGCAAAAAAAAATGATGATTTGTACATGTAGGGGAGAAGTGCCAGAATAGGCGCGGTATGGAGGTGGTATAAAAGCCTGGTATTGAAGTGGAAATATATATATATATATATATATATATATATATATATATATATATATATATATAAACTTTTATTTCTATTTATCATGCTGTAATATTAACATCTCATCTGGAAAAGACAAGGTGATGACAGTCTCCTTGCATTGAACAGAAACTGGAGGATCATTCTCGTAAGATCAAAGTTGTATAATGGCAAGAAAATCTCATTGAGAAGTTCAAAGCATTTCTGCTTTTCTGCCTTTCCAGTACACAATAAAAGCATTCTTCTAGTATACAGTATGCTAGGATAAAAAAAAAAGGGATGAAGGCAGCAATAATGGTTTTAAATTTTAACTATTTCACAAGTTTTACAGGGAACTGCGGGTGCATTGTTCGACAAATAAAACACAGAAAGCGTGAATGGAAAGTGTGCATTCAGCAGGCAGACTTGCTGATCTGCAGAACACTGTCAGTGTCACATTCGAAACGCCGCTGTCCTTCAGTTCTTTGGGAGAAATTCCAGTCCTGAGCGCCGAAAATGTATCTTCAAACACTATATAGTACAGTAGATGTCACCTCTTGAAAATGTGCCAGCAGCCAATAACAGTGTTATAAGTGTGGGTTAAAAATAAATAAAATGGGCCCTCTAAACTATTTCCAAACACATTTGTCAAATCTTTTGAAAGATAGCCTAAGACTTATAAAGACTTATAAAGACTTGTAAAGACTGTAAAGCAGGGGGTGCCCAACCTTTTGAAGAGCAAGGGCCACTTAAGCAACTTTGTAGCCAGTCGAGGGCCAACAATGAGAAGAGCGGGAGGATGACAGGTCACGGCTACTCTATAGGCCCTCCGATCTGCCCAGATGGAAGGGGACAAATTCCCTTCTGTTTTTCGGATTGGAGGTAGGCAGGGGGTAAATGGACATCTGTCGCTCTAAAGAGGTGAATTGAGGGTTCCATTTGGTCAGGCTGATCGTGTGAAAAGGGCCTAAGACTGCTCTTACACTGATGTGGTTCGGTTTACCCACACCACGGGGGCAGCGTAGTGCACCTGCGTCTATCCTGTGAGTTAGCTGAACTTTGCCAAAGACTCTGCCTGTGGCAAAAGCCGGCGCTGTAGAGGAAGCATTGGCCAATGGGGCTCCGCAGCTGTTTTTCTTCCTCTACCACCAGCTTCATTCACAACACTGATGCTGTGGTATGGCGGGTCGGCAACCTGCAATCTGGGCTTGCCAAACCACCATCCCGGGCTTCGCCGGCCACATGTGGCCCCCGAGCCACTGTTTGGCCACCCCTGCTCTTGTTTTTGTTTTTTTTTGTTAAAGTAACAAACATGTTATACTTCCCTGCTCTGTATAATAGTTTTGAAGATAAAAGGGAAAGGTTTGGGACTTTGCATGAAACACTTGGGGATAGTGCTTCCATCCCTGGTATGTGGAAATAAAGAGGGGGGGCTGGAGTAATGGGACTTTAAATGAGACAGTTGACAGGTAGAGGTTGAGTTAAAAGAACAGGTCAGTTTATTACATGTATAAATACTGAAGCCTCAGCAAAGTGAGTGGTAGCATGCGCGTGTGTGCATGTCGTACCTACATAATAAATGTACATTACAGTGAACATGATAAACATAACAGAAGATGGAAATACCAAATAACATTGTGTGGACTAAACAATACGTAGCAACAAGGTATAAAAAAGATATATAAAATATGATATGCTTCATAAATTTGGATAGAGTAAAGTCCTATTAGCAAATAGCTACATCCTTGGTGCCCGACGCGTTTCTGTGAATACCACTTCATCAGTGGCGGATGTTAAAGGACATCTGGAATAACAAAGTAAGGTAACATAAGAATTTGGTAATGCAGCCAGCAGACACAATGTGTCTGTTCTGGGTACTTACAATATATCAGGTATCGGTGTGAGTGGGGGGTTGGTCCTAAGGATTGCCAGTGCAGTCAGGAGAAGCAGAGTTTTGGCAGAAAAAATCACTCGCTTCTAAACACATGCAAACGTGTGAAAATGCACATTAACACTGGGCATATTTAGTGCTTGAGCAGTAATTAAATTCAATGGCCAGAGTAAATGATTATACTGGTCAATGAAATGAATGAATGCCAAAGTGCTTGACACTTCTAAATGCACCTAAACGTGTTGCACACTTTTACAAGCATCAGGCATTTTTTTCTGCTGCTGCCCAGAGGAAAGGCTTCTGGGAGAGTTGGCTAAACATGTTATGTGCATGAGCCCAACTCCTCTTAACGCTTAAGTGTGCATGGCTAACATGCAAGGCGGTTAGAGGCAGAATTTTTTTTTATAAATGCCCTGTGACCCAGAAAAAAACACCCAGTGTACATGAGGCCTTGAAGTTTTCACAAAACTGTTTAGTATTTGCTAGAAGATATTCAGCAAAGACAACCTGCATTTAAAAAAAAAAAAGCAAGTTGATTATGCATCAGTCTGCTGTCTAATATTGTTGGGTTAATCACATCTGACAGGTTCTCTTTAAAGTTCATCTGTATTGTAATCTTTATCTGTACTGTAATCTACATAAAACATTTTTTTTTGAAAAATAGGAATACTTTATCATAAATCCTACAATTTAATTTTACAACACGCATTTGGTGACATTAATACCTTTCACCATTCCAATCCTTTTTCAGACAATTTTATTTTTAAAGATAAAAAAATATCAAATTAATAGCTAGTAATCTGAAAAGGGGATTATATACATCATTGTAGTTCCCATTAAACATTCTATTTAGATTAAATGTTAAAGATAATTCAATCACGGGTGTTGATGATTAATCTGTATGTTCTATCAACAGGTAATACAATTATTGATTTATTAGAATAGATAATATGGGTATTTTTTGCATTGACTTTTCCTGCTATCGCTAATGTTGTCAGGCATATGGGTTTCCAGTTTAATTGTATTGATATCAGGCTGGATTTAGTCCCGTCTAGGCAAAATCCTTAAATAGCGATAAAAAAGATTACTTATCCAATTTTAAAGATTAAAAATAAATCATAACATTTCATGCACCGTGACTGCTGGAAAACGAATGTGGTATTATATATAATTTCACTTTTCTAACATTTGTACTGGACTCAGTGAATGATACAGTATTGCGTCTCCAACAAACCTATGGTTTGGAAAAAAAATTTGATAAGGATAATTTGTGTGTGAATGAGCAAAACTAAGAGTTTTAAGCTAGTTGAAATTCTTGCAAAAATTTGAAAATTTTGGCATAATTTTGCCATGTTGGAATGCCAGTCTTTTTGTGTAGGGGAGAGCTGTCTTACCTCTCAGTGGACCCTTCTCCAGAGGTGGCAGGTCCAGGCTGCAGACATCAATACATTCAAAGACACCACCTTCTTCCCTGTTGCTTCTTCCAGATCCCATGATGTTCCACTTCTTGGCATGCACAATGCAATCTTTATAAAAATGTATTAAATATGAAATCAAAAAGTGTTCAAGGTTTCCTGGAGGCGCTACACCCTTAGCACTACCCCCGTGAGGGCTGCTGATAACTGGCACCATTATTCTTGCAAACCAGGCAACACACATTTTCCACTTGCACCCAGACACAAGAAGTCAGCACCTTGGCTTTGTTTTTATTGTTTTATTAAGGTTAATCAACTTGGATGGAGTAGAGGAATTTATGGGATGCCGAACTTGACCAAAACAACAGATGGAGGACAACTTCCTTCTTTTGCACAGATTAGTAGCAAAAGTCCCTTACGGCTAGGAGTTCTTAGTCCCCTTTGGAAAATTGCATAAAATATGTTGCAAAACTTCATGCAGGAGTATCTCCTCTCCTCTGTAGAACTGCTCCCAGTTCCACTGATGCCCTCCTGACTGCTGCTTTGAAGATCCTCAAGGATAAGGGATAAGGGGTTAAGCACAGTGCTGTCCTATTGAAAGCTTCCTACATGTGGCAGTCTCTCCCCTTGTAAATCACTGGGTGGGCTGATGTACTCACTCTGTCCTCCCTGCTCCCACTGCTCTCAGGCAAGAATCCTGTTCAAACCATGATGTTAAATTAATCTTTCTAAGCCAGCCCAGCCTGGAGGCAAAGCCTGCCTAGACCTTGGGGACCCCTCCTAGGCCCACAACAGCTTCGTCAGCACTCCATCTCCCACCCAACTTCCCTGCTAGACTGGCTCGCCTATATTTAAGGGCTAACCAAGTCACCCTGCCAGGCCCTCTGTCTGGGGATTGGCCAGATTCCCTCAAGTATGCAGATCAGGACCTCCTGGTCTCCACCCACTTACTTTTAGAAGCTTCTCGCAGCTTCTAGACCCAGGGGGAAGTACCAGAGACCTCTATTGTAGAGCCATCCAGCCTGAACTCTAGTAACCCGATCTGATTATAGTGAACTTGGTGTTGAGTTATTCACTTTAAGGTCAACACTGAGGACAAGGGGGCACTCTTTACATCTGGAGGAAAAGAGATTTCACCTCCAAATACGGAAAGGTTTCTTCACAGTAAGAGCTGTGAAAATGTGGAACAGACTCCCTCCAGAGGTGGTTCTGGCCAGCTCAGTAGATTGCTTTAAGAAGGGCCTGGATTCTTTCCTAAATACACATAATATAACTGAGTACTAAGTTCTGTAGGTAAAGTTGATCCGGGGTAAATCCGATTGCCTCTCGGGGGATCAGGAACGAATTTTTTCCCCTCCAGTAGCAAATTGGATCATGCTCTGCTGGGGTTTTTTGCCTTTCTCTGGATCAACTGTGGGTATGGAGTTGGGTGTATGGGATGTACTGTGTTTTATTTTGTTTGTTTATTTTATTTTTTTATGGTTGAACTGGATGGACTTGTGCCTTTTTTCAACCTGACTAACTATGTAACTATGATTAGAGACTCATACAGTTACCATGAGTCACACATAAGTTTGCCTGCACTAATCTAGTAGCACATTAGAGGGTGCCACACACCATAAAAGAATGTCTATATAAAGTCCCAAAACATACCATATTAAATGAATATACATTCTCCAATGCTTGACCAGATCAATAAATAGTGTTCCAGTAGTGTAAAATGAATGATAGTGAAGACAGCACACTCCAATCCCCCACCACAAGTCATCCATCACTCCCACCGTGTGTCTTACTCAGTGTGGGAGTGGGAGTGGTGGACCACTTGTGGTGGAGGATTGGAGTGTGGAATCTTCACTATCATTCGTTCTGCGCTACTGGAACACTATCTATCAATCTGGTCAAGCATTGGAGACTTTATATGAATTTGATATGTTTGGGACATTCATTAATAGTGTAGCGCCTCCTGGGATCTATGAACCCTGCTTTGTTACTTTTTTTACACTCTTTGTACTATTAGGGGGCTGCAGCATCTATTTAATAGATTTCTACCTTTTTGTATTGTAGTGCACCCCCTAAGGAGCCACAGATGAATTGGGATCCCCCACCCTGCACAACCAGACATACCCAATTTTTACAGTCAACTCAGAGACAGAGGACAGTTTGTGAATTTGTTTTTATTATTTATTTAGAGGGTTAATAACTATTATAGGGATGGGAGGTTACGGGATGCCCACTTAACTTTAGCAAAACTTCAACAACTTCAGGGATATACTTTCTATATTCATACAGTATATAAAGTCTGTGTACAGCTCCAACCTCTTCCTCAAGCACATTCTTGCTTGAAGACCCAGCTGAATCTTTGTTTGCATGTCTGACAAACTCTCAGTTACTGTAGATGTTTGAGTGATGGCCCATTATAGGCAGGAACCGTAGACCCCTTGTAGTCTATCAGAAAATTCAGTAAAACAGCTTCCACTTTCCCTCCTGTGGCTACTAATTCCAGCACCACATCTTCAGGCACGTCCAACCCACCTGGCTGCAGCTGCCCCTTGCACTAGTCCTCCAGGCTGACTCTCTCTCTCTCCAGCCTACCCGGTTGATTCTGCAGGTGATCTCCCAGTAGTGCTGCTGTACTCACACTGTCCTCACACTTGCTCCTGTGCCTCCAGGAAAGTATTTCTCAATGTGTTATAGCAGGATCCTTCCAGGCCCTGAGCCCTGGCCCGGGATCACCCCCCCCCCAGACTAGGGGGAACCCTTGAGGGCCACCAGCAGTCTCCACTGCACTACATCTTCCACCCGACTCATCTGTCGGTATGACTTATGCCTATTATGAAGTGGCCTGCCCCCTGCCAACCTTTTACTGGGGATTGGCTGAGGCCCTCATAAATATTTCAAACAGCTCTTCCTAACCTCCACCCACTACCTTTAAAAGGGGACCATTTGACGCACCCTGTGCACTTTTTTGCATGTGATCACATGCATTTTTTTGGTTCACAAGGTTTAGTTTTTTGAGGACTGTACCACAGACTCAAAGTTTAAAAAAAATGTAGGATGAAAATTTTTGGGCAACGGAGACTTCTATTTTTCTAAAACTTTCTAACCTCTAGAAAATTTTTACAGCCAGAAAAAGATACCAATCCTATTAAAAGAGTTCCCAAGTCAACACCCGTCACAAACTGAAATATCTGTTTTTGGATGGATTAAAACTTTAAATAAAAATGCTGCTCTCATTCTGAAGCTACATGCTTTGAATGCTAAGACAAGATCGCTTAAGAAGCGCTACAGATGGACGTGGTCTGTATGCTCGCCCTCAGAGTGTGACTTGTAGCATACTGCGGGAAAATTTTTTACATCAATTTCTAAAAATCTGTCATTTGTAACCATATGCTGTAAAGTCATTATCTGCAGGTGACATCTGCCGTCCGCCTAGACTGAATTAATATCACAACAAAGGAATATAGAATCAGAAAGATAGCGGGCTGAACGTACTTCATAAAAACCTTCAATACAGTCCTATTTATTAGAGGCATCAACATAAGCTAATAATCATGCAGTAGTCATGTATTTTATGGGCAGTGTTCAATAAAGAACGAGGATTAAGGGTTGAATGCGATAATTGTTGCTTGCTTTTGCTCACTGTGTTGCCTAGCAACAACATGGAATGCCATTTCAATATCAAATATTATAATGGGGCATAACTGTGTTTTTTTTTTTTTTATCTAAATCAACTTTTTTGGGGGAAATTTCATTTTCGCTGTCTCTTTCAGGTGTTTGAAATGTGATATTGGGCATAATTAGGTCATCTGCAGGAAAGATTAAGTGTCAAGATCGAATTTCCCAATTATTAACGTCAATGATTATCTTCTTCAGCAAATAATCTTCCTGCACTTACATCCAAGTGGAAATAAAGACAAGTGCTTTAGATTTATTTTAAACCACCGTTAGAGATTTTCTTAATGGAAAGTTGTCATGAGCGTTTGCTCAAGGCAAACAGCATGAAAGGTGTGCTTGAAAGCAGAACTCCACGAAAAAATAGTGTAGCGGTACCTCAGTGGGGGAATGTTGATAGACTATATACCCCACTGGCCACCCCAACTCTGCAAATCCCCTCTTACCTCTGACACCTTGGGTTCTATTCTGTTGTGTTAGTAATGAGAAACTCACACAATATCACTAAACCACTCAGGTATGTTTACTGAGATAAAGAATGAACACAAGAAATTATGTTAGTAAAACACAACTTTTGTTAAACAGACAATATCAATTGCCAATAATATGCAAACGCATGTACCGTATTTGCCGGTGTATAAGGCGACCGGGCATATAAGGCCGCGTACACACGATCAAACATATCTGCTGAAACTGGTCCGCAGACCAGATTCAGCGGACATATGAGATCGTGTGTACGGGCAGACAGGTTTCCAGCAGACAAAAGTTTTAAAGCATGCTTTAAAACTTGTCTGCTGGAAAGCTGTCTGTCGGATATGTCCGCTGGTTAGTACGCCTAACCAGCGGACTGAAATCTCTCGCATGCGTCGAATGGATTCGACGCATGCGTGGAAGTATTTTACTTCCCGGTTTGGTGACGTGGCGGCGTCAACGTCACCACCACGTCACCGCGCGGTCTGTCCGCGGGGATTTTGTTTTGATCGTGTGTACACACATCAGACCAAAATCTCCCAGGAGACATGTCCGATGAAAATGGTCCGTCGGACCGTTTTCATCGGATATATCTCCTCGTGTCTACGCGGCCTAAGACGACCCCCTAATTTTACAGTTTTTTAAGATTTTTTGCCTGTACTCACCATATAAGATTACCCCCCTTCCGAGGCTTCCGATGCTTCATATTTCTTCCTTCTGGAGCCATATTCTTCTTCCTTCTTGCTGGAGCAGGAGCCAATCACAGTGAGCGATGTATTCTATTAATGAATACAAAGCCTGCTTGGATTGGCAGAGGCTGTAACATCATTAGATCACGTCTCTCTGACTCTCAAAGCCAATCCGAGCAGGCTACTGTAGCTTGCTCGGATTGGCAGAGGTTGTTACTCCAATCCGAGCATGCTCTGTATTCATTTGAATACAATGCTCACCGGGATTGGCTAAGCGGTATATACTGTATGTATCCAAAGCTACATACAGTATTACCGCACAACCAGCAGGCATTTGAGCAGCTGACCCGGTGTATAAGACGACCCCTGCTTTTTGGCCAGTTTTTTTAAGTATAAAAGGTAGTCTTATACGCCAGCAAATACAGTACCTGAATACCTCCAACAGATCTATATAAACAGGTACGCAAAGAGACCAATATCCAACACCTTTATTGCCTTGTACACAAGGTCCGACTTTTGACTGTGCAAAAGTCCGCCGTGATTCCTTCGGAAGTCCGACGTAAAGAAAGAGAACAGGTTATCTATCTAAGATGCGTCGGACTTCTGAAAAAAAAGTTGGATGGGGGCTACACACGACCAGACTTTCCTAGAAAAAAAGCCTGTCTGAATTTTTTTCTCTGAAAATCCGGCCATGTGTACGAGGCATTACACATGTATTGGCTATCCTTCCTCTGACGCCTCAACACACAAATCAGCAAACAGTGTGCAACATATACTGTACATACAGTGACCACAATGTAAGTTAGATAATGTCCCACAAAATGGCTCCCCCGAGGTTGCAATTCCAGGATTTAGCATTGCCATGCAGAGCAATAAAGCATAATAAAGAGGAGAATGAAAAATGTACTTTCAATTCCATTTATCTTCAGCTAGCCTGTTGTTTATATTGCAGTGTAATTTATGATTTGTAATCCAGGTAGTAAAAAGACAAAGAAACTGAAGAACAGAGGTAAACTGTTGAATGCTTAAACTGAAGGAGTATTACCACTTGTATGTTCAAGAGAGAAATCAGGAGAGAGCGTCCCAGACACCTGAGGCTCTCCTACAACTTCACTGCATAGAGATGGGCTCAGGTAAGTATTAGGGGGGCTTCTGCACACAGAAGGCTTTTTATCTTAATGCATAGAATGCATTAAGATAAAAAAAAAACTTCTGACTTTACAATTCCTTTATTATTGGACATTCACCATATTGTCACTTTATTATTAGACTTTTTTTTTTTTTTTACATATTCTTTATTTTTCCAAAAGGAGAGACATACAAATCCGATTACATATTCCATAAAACTCATCATCCAGATATTACAGAATATACAAAATACCACATATCCAGGTAGCATAACACCATATCTGTGTTTTTTCATTTTACCCAATTGAACAGCATACTCGGAAACTTAAACTGGACTTTCTATGTCTTACTCTCCCTTTTAATTTAATTAAATTTAAATTTAATTTTAGTCTAGAATTAGACTTTTTTTTAAACATACCGATTAGGGCTGTTACTGATCAATTTTTTTTTTATTATAACGCACATACAGATCCAACTACTTTTAGCTGATCTCCTTGCAGGCTGATTCCCAGTGCAGCTACCAACCACTGGAAAAACGGATAGCAGGATACAAAAACACACACAAAGGCAGCGCGATGGGAATAACATTAAAGCTTTTATAGTCTTCAAGTAGGTAACCAAATAAATATTAAACTGGAGATAAAATCGATGTAGCTACATAAACTGTAAAAATGGTGCGAGTAATACCAAACGATAGCGAAAGCAGTCATAAAAACATGTAGCTAAGTATGATACTGGTATAAAAATGTGTACAACGATACCACTGCTGAATCCAGATGAGGAGAGGTTAACATCAGTCCGTTGGTATGTAGATGTCCCGTGAAGGGAACTATCACAACCCCCAGTGGATGGTTGTAGAATCCCAGGTTTATAGAGGGAAGTGATAGAAGAAAGTGTAACAGCCCTTGCGTGTGGCAGATAGTAAGGTCCCGCCGGCATGCAGATATGAAGGCACAGCAAAGGAACCCTTCAGATGGACATGGCAAGCCCCACCGGTGTCCGTGACGTTACCGGATCTCCGACGGTACTCCCTGAAGGCCCAGAATTGGTGAGTACCAATCAAAAGAATTTTAATCGATAAAAAAGATTTCAATCGATAAAAAAATTAAAGATTAATCGATGAATTAAAAGTTAATTTGCACAGCCCTAATACCAATACTTTATATATTTACTATTTATTTTGTTTATTATATTGTTCACGGGTGTCATAAATTAAAAGCTTTGGAGCGCTTAATTTTCATTTCATTTATATGATACGGTGTGTCTGTATATCTACACTTATTGCAAGCTGCTTTTTGTATACCAATTAGTGCTGAAATACATAACTTTATTTCACATGTCTGTTCTATGTCTGTAAATCAATACCTAATAAACTACTGTAGATAAAGGTTAGATTTTTTATTGCTGCGCATACCCCCATTGTAGCAATTTATCTTCACTGGACCTTGAAAAACAAACAAAAAAAAAAATATATGAATATTTCTGTGCTCACCCTAGTCCCCCTCAACCCAAGCTGCTGTATAAATATCTGAACAATATTAAAAGACTTTATATGCAACATAAAACGCTACCAAAAGCATAAATATACAAATAACAATAAGTACACTCAATCAATAAATTAATTCATCAATACATTCAAATCTTTACAATTTTTGTAATTAATTATTTAAATTTATTGACACATTAATTTATTGATTTAATTTAACTGTTTTTTATTGTTATAGACTATTTGTTATTGTATGAATTATTCAATTTTTAATATGTTTCATATTAAATGGTTTTAGAAGTGATGGGATTTGTTCCTGACGATGAGAGAGACAGCAACAAAAGTACAACTGTTTAGTGATGTGTGATTAGAACATTAGTCAGGATTTTATTGTTCGCTGCTTGTTCCTATCCAAATGACACCTATTTTCTCTTTCCTGTCCTGGTGCTACCCCACTGGGCACACAACCAGCAATAAAAACTCAACAGAAGTTCTGACTGTTCTTGGCTTACACGCCCATTTTTAATGTGAATGTGAAGGGTGGAAAGACCTCACAGCTGAGTCTCACTTTTCCCCTCTATTTTCTGCAGAAGCAGTGGCTGGGGGTGTCCACATGCCATGGGAATTATGCTTTTCCCACTGTATGTGACCCGTTTAAGTGATATCTGCCATTCTGCAAGTGCCTTGCAACCATGCAATGGTGCAATGACCACAATTGCAGAGCATTAGTGCAGGCATCAAGGGGTTATAACAGGTGATGAGGAGGCAATACAACACCTCCTCACCACCTGTCAAATGCTCTCTAAAGAGCGATCTGAACATGCAGGCTGTACTGATAGGCACTAATGGGCTGCACTGATGGGCACTGATTGGCTTCACTGATGGGCACCGATGGGCTGCAGTGATGGGCAACAATAAGGCAGCAGTGGTGGGCATTGATGGGCACTGATAGGCGGCACTGGTGAGCATTGATAGGTGGCACTGATAGGTGGCACTGAAGGGCATTGGTAGGTGGTACTGGTGGGCACTGAGAAGTGGCACTAATAGGTGTCATTGATAGGTGGCACTGATAGCTGGCAATGATGGACACTGATAGGTGGCAGTGATGGGCACTGATAGGTGGCAGTGATGGGCAGTGATGAGTGGCAATGATGGGCACTGATAGGCAGCATTACTAGGTGGCACTGATTGGCATCACAGGTGGGCATTGATAGGTGGCCCTGTGGGCATTGATAGGTGGCACTGCGGGCATTGATAGGTAGCACTGCGGGCACTGTGGCAGGGGGTATTTTTTGGCACAGTGGAGGCAGATGTGCCTCCTTCCTCTTCGGGACCGATGTCCCTTGTGAACAAGACGTGATCTTTTTTTTTCTCCTCATGCTGACAGCGTGAGAAGAAAAAAAAGCAGATTGACGATCCTTTGTTTAACCTCCCTGGCGGTGTTCCCAAGTCTGACTCGGGGTTAGATTTCTGTGCTACGATCGGTAACCCCGAGTCAGACTCGGGCTCGCCTCGCAGCATCCACAGAGACTGTTTACTTACCTTCTCCAGCAATGCATCCGCGCTGTGTGAGCGAGCGGGTGCTCGCTCAATTCACACAGCGTCCCCACGCGCCGCCGATCTCCGTTCCCTGCGACGTTACAACGCACGGGGACGGAGAACGGCGCCATATTCAAAAATTTAAACAAACACTATACATACAGTATACTGTAATCTTATAGATTACAGTACTGTATGTAAAAAATACACACCCCCCTTGTCCCTAGTGGTCTGCCCTGTGCACTATACTTTTATATAATAAAAACTGTTCTTTCCCCCTGAAAACTGCAGATTGCCCATAGCAACCAAAAGTGTCCCTTTATGGCAAAAATTGTTTTAGAGCAGCTAAAAAACAGCGATAATAAATCAGAATTTAGCGATAGCGATTTGTGGGGAAATGCGTCATAAAAAAAAAAAAATGACAGCAAAAATTCTGCAACTGAGCAAATTTCAGTGATTTTGATTTGATTACACTATTGAATATTTTTTACTGTAATTATATTATTATTTGTTATAATTTTTTATAATTATTTATTATATTATAATTTTTAATAAAAAAAAAAAAAAAAATCATACCCGGTATGCCTATTAGACTCTGGTTTGGATAGATTTAAGTGAGTTATTCCTAAGAATTACAAGCCTACAGTATAAAACGTCAAATTCCCTTGCAAATAATGGTACCGCTTTCAGCACCTAAAATCTGAAAGAATCAAACCGCCAGGGAGGTTAATAGTGCTGACATGGTGTCATTGGCTGACAGCTGATCACATGGTAAGGGGCCGGGACCGGCCTCTTACACGGATCTGTAATCCACCAAATCTCAATGCGCGTGCATTGCGTGTGCAAAGGGGAGGACGTCTATTGAAGTCCTCCCGGATTTTCAGGCCCGCACTGTAGCCGTCATTTGACTATAGCGCGGGCCTCAAGTGGTTAAGTAATTTTTCCTGCACCACAAAACTCCTATCACTGCTTTTTATTTGTTTATTATTTAATAAGCTCTGGAGCAACTGCTCTTACAGACTGTATTTTGAAAGTGCGCAGTCTATTTGCCTTTAGTAAATCAGCTCCTAACTGACACTGGTACTAATTAAAAAACATTCTGTCCACAGAAAAAAAATACTGACTCTGACATTTGACCCTGACTTTGACTTTTGAACTTGACCTTGACTCAAACACTAGCCCTGGCACTAACCTAGATCAAACCTTGATCTAGGTTTTTTGTATTTTTTATTTTATTATTAGTAGTAGTAGTAATAATAGTAGTAGTAGTAGTAGCTGTTAAACATGATAAACATAGTGGTATTCATCATGTGAAGCCATCAGGAAATAGAAGATTATGGGGCCCCCGGGAAATAGGAGATTATGGGGCCCCCCTGGCAAGAGGAGATTATGGGCCCCCCCGGCAATAGATTATGGGGCCACACATTATATGCACACACACACATACATACACAGTATAATAAGGTACTGGAGAGGCGGGGCAGTTATAATCTTGTTTACATACTGTCCCTGATTTTACTGAGGCTGACAACCCTGATGGGGCCCCCAAGTGGCAGTGCCTGAGTGCCCAAATGGTCAGTCTGTCCCTGAGCGGCTCTAACAAAAATTTCATCCACATGAGAGGAAGGAGAAATGGAGCCTAATTGAATAAGCTGAAGTTAGACGCTGATTGGTTACTATGCAGACCTGCACCAGATTCTGTGTGCTCCAGTTTTAGTAAATCTGCCTGTGTCAGTTATCAGCCCTAAACTCCGGCAGAAGACAAGTTAACCTCTGTGGTGGTCTTTAACCACTTGATCACTGGGCATATTTTGGCACTTTTCTCCTTCATGTAAAAATCACTATGTTTTTGCTAGAAAATTAATCAGAACCCCCAAACATTATATATATTTTTTTTAGCAGACACCCTAGGGAATAAAATGGCAGTCATTGCAACTTTTTTTCTCGCACGGTATTAGTGCAATAATTTTTCAAACACCTTTTTTTAGGGAAAAAACAGTTTCATGAATTAAAAAATAACAAAACAGTAAAGTTAGCCATTTTTTTTTTTATAATATGAAAGATGATGTTACACCGAGTAAATAGATATCTAACATGTCACGCTTCAAAATTGCGCACACTGATGGAATGGCACCAAACTTCGGTACTTAAAAATCTCCATAGGAGACACTTTAATTTTTTTTACAGGTAACTATTTTTGAGTTACAGAGGAGGTCTAGTGCCAGAATTGTTGCCCACGCTCTAACGCACGCGACGTTACCTCACATGTGGGGTTTGAACAGTGTTTGTATATGTGGGCGGGACTAGCATTCGTGTTCGCTTCTGCACGCGAGCGACTGGGACAGGGGTGTTTTAAAAAATATATATATATATTTATCTTATTTTATTTTTACACTTTTTTTTACATGCCGTCAGCCGCGATTGCTGCTTTGTTTACTTCCGGGTACCGGACATAAAGTCGTGCCCGGTCCTCCGACAGTCATAGAGATGACTGTGACCATCTGGTTACCAGTCATCTCTATGGTTCTTCACCGAGCGCCAGCCGATTCACCCTCCGGGCCCCCGATGGCATCGGGTGGCAGCAGGAGGGGGGAGTCCCCTCCCGCTGCCTATAAGAACGATCAAGCGGCAGAACCGCCACTTTGATCGTTCTTATGGTGCACAGAATTGCCGGCTGAAGATGGCGATATCTGAATGATGCCTGTAGCTGCACCCATCATTCAGATATCCCCACACAAAGCCGAGGACGTCCATGGACGTCCTTGGTGATTAAGCGGTTAAAGGAGTTGTAAAGGAGAAAAAAAATGCCTAAAATTAATGTCTGAAAGGTAGACAGACAGAATAGTGTAATGATTCTGTTAAAAAACGAGAAAATACCTATTAAATTCCTTCATCTATATCACCTCCAGCGTTCTAGTTTCTGTTCTCTCATTCACTTCCTGGTTTGCGGCACTCGTTCATGTAAGAACTACATTTCCCACTATGCATTGCGGCACGCCCAGTAATTCACACCTCCTTGAAGTCTCTAACACGTAGAGAGCGTCCTGCCGCACAGATGTAGTTCCCAGGAGGAGGCGAGCACGTTACTGACCACCGGTGTAAAGCCTCCCTTCACGGTGGTCAGTAAAAATCAGAAAGCAGGAAGTGAACAGAACAGAGAAGAAATAGAGCAACTTCTGAGCAAAAACGAACAATGAGGAAGTGAAAAGAGGAATGTCTGCAGGTAAAGGATGCTTATTATGCAACATTTTTTTTTCCTTTACAACCCCTTTAAGCCTGCTGTTAGGCTGACATTTTGGCTCGGATAGGAAGAAAATACAGGTGAATAAGAGCAGCACACACACCTATCACTGAAAAATAAGCTTTTATAAACAGCTTAAACATGGAGATTTAGATTATTACAAATACCCATTCCTTATTGATTCTCTTTAAAGAAACTTAAAGTTGTCTGTTAAGTAATATGAACAGTTCTCTAAGCCCGTCTCTTGCTACATCAGCAAATCCAACCATTCTCTCCAAATAAGACTCTCGCAAGATGAATTGTATGCATACATATATCTAAACATCAGCCAACATGAGTTTTCTGTGCATCTATTTCTGGAACAGCTGTGAAGCACAAAACATTTTCCAACAAAACCATTTGATATTTTGTTAAATAGAACAAAACCTAATTTTCCAACAGAACTCACCTGAATGTCTTCTGTGTTTTCGTTAGACTAGCTTAATAATTTGTAATAGTTGAATAAATCCCATAATGACAGGCTATGCTAATGATCATGGAACTGCTGAGTCATATGTTAAATTAACATACATCTTAATTACAGCAGAAGGACCTATTGATTCAAAGTATTTCAGATTGTACTTTTTTTTCACATTGGTAATTTCACACTACTTTATATTTTCAATTACCTTCCAAATTACTATGAATTTTAAATAGTTTCAATGGCTGAAATTACTTCTGTTTCAGAGAAAGTAAGGCCATTTGTATTTAAATACTCTTTAAACAAGCAATCAAAGGTAATTAAATGAGATATCCTCCAGTGCTCTCCGTCTATTAGTCATTGCAGACCACACAAGATATTTAAGTTCTGCTACCAAAAAAATAAACTTTTTTAAGCTGTCACATTTAAAGGATAACTGTGCTACTATATGTTTTAGCTGAATGTAAACAAAGTAAATAAGTAAACTTTAAAGTAACACTGTTGGGTATATATGTATCCCAATGACAGCACCTCTGTTGAATTAACTTTCACTCTCTTCCCGAGTTATACAGTGGCAAAAAATATTATTTGATCCCCTGCAGATTCTTTAAAAGGTTTGTAAATTAATTTATTTTTTCATTTAAAATAACAAACATGTTATACTTACCTCCACTGTGCAGTTTGTTTTGCACAGAGTGGCCCCGATCCTTATCTTCTGGGGTCCCTCGGCGGCTGTCTCTGGTCCTCCCCGCAATTACTGACCACAATCATGCGAGAGCTCGCATGGTGGTAAGTATATGCAGCCACTCTCCCGTGATACACCGAGCGGCCATAGCCGCTCACTGTATCACTCGGCCCCGCCCCTCGGCGCGCCGCGTCACTGGATGTGATTGACAGCAGTGCCACCCAATGGCTGCGCTGCTCTCAATCCATCCGCTCTAGCCAATCAGCGGCCAGGCTGAGCGGCGAAAAGGATCTTGGGACCACGCAGGAATTTCGAGGGGTTAGGTAAGTAAAACGGAGGCTCAGGGGGGCCGGCAGCATTAGATGTTTTTTAACTTTAATGCATAGATTGCATTAAGGTGAAAAAACATTTTTCTTTACAACTCCTTTAAGTTTGTCCACTTACAAAGAAATTTAGGGTCTATCATTGTTATCATATGTGTATTTTAAAGTGGTTGTAAACCCGTTACAACCACTTTTACATACAGGTAAACCTAGATTAAATATCTATAAATATCTCCCAAACCTCCACAATTTAGAGATATTTACAAATGAGACAGGCACCGATGTCCACGGCGCATGCGCCGTAGACAACGGCGCAGGTGCACTTTAGAAACCCTTAGAAATGGTAAACGTGCCGTTTCTAAAGGAGATCGTGCCATGACTGGCGGCTCCCGGAGTGACGTCATCGCGGCTCCGGCCAATCACAGCGCCGGAGCCGCAATACCCGAAAGGAAGATTGACATGGAAAAGGGGACATCGGTTACATCGCAGGCTTTGGTTTCAGGTAAGTGACACTACGATGCATAGTAGCCCATTATGCTTTACTTTTGCAGGGAAACGAAGAGGAAAACTCATCAGGGTTTACTTCCTCTTTAAATGATAGAGACAAGATATCAACTAAAAATCCAGAAAAAAACAATGATACAAATGTTATAAATTGAGTTGCAGTTCAGTGAGTAAAATAAGTATGTGATCCCCTACCAACCAACAATAATCCTGGCTCCCAAAGACTGGCTACATTATGTGCTCATGTGGTACACAAATTTGTTCTGTCAATTTAGGAAAGGTGCTCTTAACGACAACTTTGTATGTTTTTAAAAACACCTGTCCACAATCTCTTTCTTCCATTCAAACCTCACCATGATGGGCAAGACCAAAGACCTGTCAAAGTACATCAAGGACAACATTGTAGACCTGCGCAAGGCTGGAATGGGATACAAAACCATCAGCAAGAAGCGTGGTGAGAAGGAGACAACTGTTGGAGTGATTATTCACAAATGGAAGAGTTCCAAAATAACCAACATTTTTGACTAAGAACCTTCTTCTCTCAGCCAGAAAACTGGTCGTGGATGGGCCTTCAAGCATGACAATGGTCCTAAATATACTGCCAAGGCAACAAAGGAGTGGCTCAAGGAAAAGCCCATTAAGGTCATGGGGTAGCCTAGCCAGTTTCTAGAACTTAAAGGGGTTTTTAAACTTTCGTGTTTTTTCACCTTAATGCATTGATCAGTTATGGTCATGTCCATATTTGGTCAATGATGCATGCCAGGAGACTCCGCCCCTTTGTATATATGAACTGTCATCCACCAAAGGAAGTAAAGAGATGGGTGCAGACACAAGGTATTGGGTGGTGTTTTTCTCCTCTTTTGGAGGGTCAGTAGGCATCGAACATCATGATTGATATAGGTCTACATCGCTGGTCGACGTGATTGAAATTTGCCTAGAGCTTCAATGGATGTTTTTAGATCATAAATAAGCGCTGTTTATTATTAACTAAAAATAACATGCTGAGCTTAGAAAAAGTAATTATAGTTCAAGAATTAGTGAAATGCCAAAGAAACTATTTAACAAAAAAATACAAAACTTAAAAGTAAATGTCCGTGTGATGATCCCATTCTTCGTTCTTCATGAGAAATTAAATAAATCAGTTCATCCTTAACCAGTGTTATAAACTGTCAACCAAAAATGAAAGTATGGAGGCTTACCAGTGTTCCATGACTACCTAAATTAATAGAAAGCTTATAACTCGTATGGATGGAAGCTCAGTGACAAACTGTAAGAAACACAACTTAATAGTGGATCAAATACAAAGCCACCCAAAGATGTCAGATTGTTATCACTTTAGGAATAGAATGGACCCCTGTGGCCGCTTGGCAAGACTTCCTTTGTTGCCAAACTTGCAGAACTTCCATCACTCAGCATGGTCACGATAATTTGCACAGAAATGCACGCAGACATTGTTTGAGGGTGCTTGGGCGCGAGTGCATTGGTTTACGCATGCAATATGTGACATATCCTGGTGCCCAGTGGCCTATTTAAAGCCAGCAGTCTGATTCGCATGTTGCAGGATGATCATCAACCCCCCATGTTCCTGTGATCTTGTGTATGCTATTATTGGATTCTTTGTTACTGACCAGGCTTTCCTTTGACCTGTCCTGTCTACATCCCTGGCTCTGATCCCTGGCTTGTTCTAATGACTATGCTGCTGCCTGATTACCTGTAAATTATCTTAGCTTTCTCTTCTGATTCTGCTGCTGCTTGACCATCTGTGTTTGACCCTGGCTTGTTTCTGATTCCACTTATGCATCTGGTTTCCCACTGTGCATGATTACTGGCTTTGCTCCTGACCCCGCTTCCTGTCTCGTTCTGCTGTCAAGTATAGCCTGGTACTTCTGAGAGTCACCTGCCCTGCAGCTTATCCTGTTCATTCAGCCGTCAGCTGGTGAACATCATCTTAGCTCTTCAGGGAACCACAGCTGGCAACCAGTGCTTCTTTGGATGCTGCATCTCCTGTTATCACCTTCAGGGGTGCTCTCCACTCTGCCACAAGGGGAGCCCTCTTAGTACTCTGTCCTCAGATCAGGTACGTGACACACTTGCTGCTCAAAAAAAAAGTAGATACGTGCTCCACATAGTGTGAACCTGTGAACCAGATACCACAATTTCATTTAAAACTAGAAGATGCAATTGCACAGAAAATAGGCAGATACAGTACTGTATTATTACATCAACATGAGGGACACATCCAGATCACAATGACGTCACGTGCATAATCCTGCTCTGATCGATTTAGTCAAATACAACATTCTCAAAGGACTCATTCTAATTGCATCTTCTAAGCATGCAAAGTAACAAAAAAAGGAAGTGGGCCTGTGACACAGTCCATCACAATCATTAAAGGCAAAGTAACAGATTCTCTTACTATTCCACCCCCACCCATTTATACTTCAATTTCCTGTCCCCCTTTCAGCTCTGTTCCTCTGTTGGAGCTGTCACAAATGTGACCTTCATTCTTCCTCCAAGGATGTGCTGCCCTGGACGGAATGGCCAATCAACAGCCCTGAACCCTGTCACCTGGGAAATTTGATCAGGCTATTAACCCCTGTGTAAGCTGTTTGGCCATCTGACATGGAGGTTACACAGAATTTGACTCTTGGCTCCAACAGTGTAACAAAGCAGTGGAGGAGTGCAGGGAAAAATTTGTGTAGGTGTGTCAGGAGGACAGCTAAATAGACAAAGTGACAATCGGTTCTTTAACCGGCATATACTGCTACAGAATGGCCCTCCTAGGCGAAATCCCGTACATACGGCTTTGCCCAGGAGAGCCATCTGAGGGCACACGAGTCCCGCTGGAGGCACACCCATGCGCCTGATGCACAGTGGGGAACCCGATGCTCGTGGCTGGTGGGCGTGATCGCCAGCATGGGGAATTGTGTATGTAAACACACAAATCCCTGTACTGTCAGAGGAGAGAAGACATATTGTGTGTTTCTACAAAGCAGAAACAGCGATCTATCAACTCTCCCAGTTACTCCGCTCCCCACACAGTTAGAACGCACATTTAACCCTTGATTGCCCCCTAGTGTTAACCCCTTCCCTGCTGGTGACATTTACTGTATACAGTAATCAGTGCGTATTTATAGCTCTGAACGCTCTATAAATGCCAATGGTCCCAAAAATGTGTCAAAAGTCTCCTATCTGTCCGTTGCAATGTCGCAATACCGCTAAAAATCACATATCTAGTAAAAAAAAAAAAAAAACATAAAAATATTATTAATCTTTCCAATAGTTTGTAGAGGCTGTAACTTTTGCAAACCAATCAATATACGATTATTGCATTTTTTTACCAAAAATAAGTAGAAAAATACATATTAGCCTAAACTGTTGAAGAAATTCATTTTATTTAAAACATTTTTAGGGATATTTATTATAGCAAAAAGTTAAAAAAATATTATTATGAAAATTGTAGCCCTTTTTTATTGTTTGTAGCACAAAAAATTAAAATCCCAGAGGTGATCAAATAGCACCAAAAGAAAGCTCTATTTGTGGGAAAGAAAGGACGCAGATTTAATTTAGGTACAAATTCGCACGAGCACGCAATTGTCAGTTAAAGCGACGCATTTCCAAATTGTAAAAATTGCTCTGGTCAGGAAGGGGGTAAAATCTTCCGGGGCTGAAGGGAAGGGGATGGTTGAGAGGAGTTCCCATTGGATAAAATTACAATGTGTCAGTTTATTTTTTGTTTGTGTCTGGAAAACACAAAAACTGGTTGTGACTACTTTACAGAATTAATTTCCTTGTTACAGCCAGCCTTTATGCAATAAACAGTATTTATCTCCATCATGATGCATACAAATGCTAAAATCCAACATGAGTAAATAGCTTTTCACTTTACATATTTATTATGTTTTTATTTTACTGGAAATAAAGTAAGTGGTTTAAGACAAGATATATAATTTTCCTAAGGGTGGAGGTTCAAGTTAGCAAATGACAGCATAAAATGACAAGTCCATCTTAGTAATGCATTTTAATAATAATAAGTATTCACAGCTTTGTTGTGCACATGGAATGCTCCATTAATACCCTGGCAAGGCATTAAATCACTAGGTGACTTTTGATAAATTCTGAAGCCTCTCTCCTCACAATGTGAATATGATGTCCTTAACCCATGCTCTACTTCTGCTCAGTCCATTTGAAATGTGTCAGTAAGTGAAACATTGCTGTCATCACCGCTTGTATCCCCATCCTTTATATTTACATCCCGCCTCTCCATGTGTCTCTAGCCGTGCCATCATTCCTCATGCTCTGCTTCTGCTAGTGCTGCTGACATACCATAACCGGCCGTTGTTCCCAAGAGCAGCAAGTTTCTAGTAGTCGGCAGGGTCCCTTACTACATCTAATACCTATAGCTAATACAAGGAGAGATTTACAAAGGGCTGTGCAAAAATGTTGCTAAATATGCACACATTGCAATTGGCATGCATAAGTAAGAAAATGCACAAAAGCCAATTATATATTGCCGACCCTCTCCTGCAGATATACATTGGCAGAATGGCACGGCTGTGCAAAGTAACATACCCATATATCACTTTAAATCTGCCTCCGTGTGCACGTGCCTGCCGCAAGCTCCGGGACCGTGCGCGTGGGATCCCTGGACTCGATGTCCGCCGGGTGCCCGTGATCGTGTCACGGAGCTGAAGAACGTAGAGATTCCTGTGTAAACACAGCAACCTCCCCGTTCTGCCTAGTGACAGGATATTGATCGTCTACTTCCTGTCATCAGGAGCAGTGATCAGTGTCATTGTCAAATTTTTTTTCCCTAAATAGCTTCCTTTACCTTAGAGCAGTCCTCCTTCACTTACCTCATCCTTCCATTTTGCTTTTAAATGTCCTTTTTTCTTCTGAGAAATCCTCACTTCCTGTTCTTCTGCCTGTAACTACACACCGTAATGCAAGGCTTTCTCCCTGGTGTGGAGTGTCATGCTCGCCCCCCTGCTTGGACTACTGGAGAGTCAGGATGCCCACTAACATACAGCCTCTATTCTCTATCTGCAAAGTAGAGAGTGTCCTGACTTGCCTGCTCACCCCCCTCAAGAGGCTTTCTCCACACCAGGGAGAAAGCCTTGCATTACTGTGTGAAGTTACAGACAGAAGAACAGGAAGTGAGGGTTTCTCAGAAGAAATTAGGACATTTAAAAGCAAAATGGAAGGATGAGGTTAGTGAAGGAGGACTGCACTAAGGTAAAGGAAGCTATTTAGGGAAAACATTTTTTATCTTTACAACCCCTTTAACCTCTTCACATTGGCCGACAAGTGGGCAAGTGGGCCTTCACACCGAGCGGCCATATATATGTGGCTCTGTGTAAACCACTTACCGTGCTGAGAGCCAGTGGTTACTGGAAAGCTCCCAATGCATAGTAGCAATCGGGAGCTTTTTGTATCATGTGACCGCAAATCACAGTGGCCCCATGACCCTAATGCTCGCCTCCGCCTTCCCGGCGTTTGGAACCCTTGAAGGGTTGGGAAGCAGTCAATGGGAAGGGGTTAATGAATTTCACATTCAGTGCACAGTAGTCTCTTCACTTTTCCATTATTTGAAAGAACATAGCTAGTGATTAATACCATTGCTGCACCTAAACTACTTCTCAGGTACGTTGTGGAAGAGAACCACATTTTTGTATAACTGACTTAAGAAACTTTAAATTGTAGATAATCTACTGTGCATTAAATGTGACTTCTGCAGGGCAGGCTTACAGTTTGTTTAATAGAGATTTGTTACATGACTTACTACATTCTAAGTGTGACATTTCAAGGTCTACAGGGAGGTAAGAATAGTGATCCCAGTCTAAATATAAATGGTCTACTGCTATACTTTGTCTTCCAAATACTCAAAAAAGGTCTCTCTCAACAGAAGCTCCTCGAGTTGAAAGATCATAGAAAATAAGGCTTGGAAAGGCCAGACAATTGGTCTCAAGTGTATTACAGAGGCTTCAAGTCAAAGGAAAGAAGACTGGGCTGGGCTGGAAGCTGTGTATTCTGTTGAGGGATATGGATTTGGTAGCCTAGGTTCTAGGAGATGGCAATGTCTCTAGCTACAATTTCACATTAGCCCTATATCAGCCTTTCTCAACCTTTTTACCGCTGGGGAACCCTAAAAATAATTTTCAGGTCACGGGGAACCCCTGATAAAACACATTCATAGGGGGTCAGTGGGAACAATGCCCCTTACTTTGGTGGTCAGTAAGAAGAATGCCCTTTTTTACAGTAGTGATAAGAATGCCCTCCTTACGGATAACTATGAAGATCATTGGTGTCATACCACTGGCTTCTCCAAGTCGAATTGGCTCAGAACTATGTAAGCACCATCAAACAGGAGGTAAATCAGCCACAGCTCAAGGAACCCCTGGCCACCTCTGGAGGAACCCTAGGGTTCCACAGAACCCTGGTTGAGAATGGCTGTCCTATATGTATGTAGTGATGGGAGCAACATCTTCATGCAGCACAGCATGCTGGGAAATTAATGTGTACATATCGTTACAGTGGTGCATTTGTTCGTAGAAAAGGCCATTGCCAAGAGTGAATCAGGAATCGGACATTATTACAACCTTTGTTATTAGCATGCACCCTTGGTTGGCCGTGTAAAGATTTCAACACTGTGTACTTTAATGCACAACGCCAACATTCAGTAGATCTCTTCCTGTCAGCATGTTCCCTGTCTACACATTTGCATTCAGTACTTACTGCTAGTACTGGCCCTAGGAGAGAGTGCTGGCCTTCCCTCTACCAGCCTGAGGGATGCTGTGCAAGCATCAAAAGTGACATTCATAGATCATGTTACAGGCACTGAACGAAATGAATGAATGTTACTCATTGGGGCAGGAGGGAGGAGGGGGTTTGTATTTTTATTTTGCTTTGGTACATGTTTTACAGTGCAATGTTCAGCCCACCCAATGCGTTTGACTATTAGCCTTTAAAATAGCCATTACTGTTTTTTACTCCCATTGACTTCAATGGGGTTTGGATTTGGCACCAGAACTTTACAAAAATGTTTGCAAGCCCACCTTGTACTGAATAAGGATTCATTTGGCCTATCCCTAGTTGCAAGGAAAAAAAATGAGCATTTTTGAAATTTTTGAATTTTTTTTGAAAATCATGGTAGCTACAGTTCAGCTTTAGCTGCAGGATGAACAGCAAGAGTAATTGTAATAATATTAATTTACAAAATGGTTTGTGCAATAATTATATATTAATTAGGGAAGCTTTCCTCTAAATAAAATGCTTCCAAAAAAATTTGAAGCCTTTCTTAATGGAAAGAACAAGTGCAATGTTTATTTTCCACGTCCGCCTTTGTTGAAGTATTATGCTAATTACTAAATCACAGATACTGAAACAAAAGTAAAAGTGACACATCTAAAGTTATTAAAAATGATATTTTGGTTTGGAGTCACAATCCAGGCACTCTTATTTTTGTCTGATGAATAATAGTGAAGATTTTTAAACGAAAAACAAGAATAATATGACTGTAGAACTCTACGTAAGTTCTAAGAGTTCTCTAAGGAGATGAAGAAAATTAATCAATGCCAGTCATTCCTAACAATCCTTTTCTACTAATTGATCCACATTTGTTGTGTAGCATAACAGCAGAAGACCTCAGGGCAGATTGAAATTTACTTTTCAGAGACAAAACTGGAAGTCATTTAAAAAGAGTATTTTTATTCCTTTAACCACTTGCCATCTGCCCCAGATTTACTGCTACAGGGCGACTCTCCTTTGTGCAGAATATATACATTATTATTCACTTCCATGTAGGGGGCATGCATGCACGTTTCCGGCTGGCCGCTTCTGCTGTGATTAATCACAGCAGAAGGCCATCTGCAAGTGGCAGGCACACAGAACAGAGGCCTGCATATGTAAACAAGGCAGATTTTGGTTCTGACGGGACAGACAGCGTGACTTTTACGCATTCCAGGCCACCCTGCCACAGTATATGTGCGGTTGGTTGTCTGGAAGTAGTTAAAAGGTCTTTTTGTAAAAGAAAAAAAAATATTGGTTGAATTCAGGTGAGGTGGGAATTGAGTGTTTATTCTTTTGGCTGGAAGTGTGTCCTAATCTAGCGTAAGTAGCTGTCCTACTACAAGATTGTATTATGTACCTGGTAGCAGAGCCTGATATGATGAGGAAGGCCTCTCTTACACCTCTGACCCAGGCCCCTGATAATGTAGACAGGAGGAGCAAGAGTACAGAGTAGCACGAGTGCCTGAAGGTCCTGCGAGCAGCAGGACAGGTATCTACGCTGGGCAGGAGAAGTCACCAGCAAGCTTCAATAAGCAGACGAGCAGGTGGGCAACTGATAATGGTGACAGCAGGTAGAGTGGCAGAGTCAGGCAGGCCAGGTCATACACAGACAATCCAGTACAGGACACAGGCAGGAGCATGGTCAGGAAACAAGCAGGGTCTGATGGAGCAGACAGAAGTGGAGGTCAGGGGACAAGCTAAAGTAGGTGCAGCCAGAGTTCATAGAGTGGTCAAGACAAGCAGAGTCAGGAACTGGAATCAGGATACAGAATCACAGGATCACAGGCTGAAGACAAAGCAGCACTTATCCTGAGCACTGGCTGAGTTTAAATAGCCCGTTTGGAGACAACATGTTGCACAGGTGAACATGAGTTCTGGCGTGCTCGAGAATGTGTGAGGGCACGTGTACATGAGCAAGTATGCGCGTACGTATATGCATTAGCCAGTGAACAAATCCTGCCAGCACGAAGGGGAACATCTGTTAGCCTGTGCACAGAAGTCAGTTCAGAGGAGTCATCTCATCTTTTGGCAACACTTTCCTTACAGATTAATATATTTGAGGCCGTTTATTTTATTGTAAAATGAAAGAACTGATCTTCAACTAACTTTACATTGAACTTATGAAAAAACAAGGGGAGAGGCGCCTCTAAGAGTAGATGTTTAAGTGATTTAATTGGTTTTAATACATACAGGCAACTCACGTTTAGTAGAGTAAAAACAAGCTTTGTATAAATTTCCTTGGGTAGAATAAGTCCTCAGGTCTGTCACTGTTGTTCTTGTGCGCTGCGCTGTCTGCAGTGATCCTTTTCCAAACACTGTAAGGTGTTGGGGCCGGCGGTGATGGTAAAGATGCAGGGTCAGGCTGGAATTTTGAATTCTGCGGCAATCCGAACGTAGTGACGTCACTGGCATGGCAACAGCAAGACAACAGAACACGCAGCAAACACAATGACAACAAAAAAGATGGGCTAATCATAGCCCTGAACAAATTTTACAACAGATCATCCAATCAACACCGAGTCATAGTCCAAAGACCCCTGACTCCACCACCAACGGAAGTTCATATTCCAATTATGAATACAACCAATGACCAAATCTCATCGGTGACCATGGAATCCCTGGACTCTGTTGTTCCCACGTCACTAACCAACATCCCGAACCCCACGCCCACCTTAATTGGAGACCCTCCCACCTCCTCTTTTTTAGTATCCAGTCCTCCTCCAACCCCCGTCTCCAGGAAAAGAAAGCTCACAGGAGAGGATGCAGAGGAGGACGAAGAAAACAATTACTCAAGAATACAGAAATCCCAAAAACGATAAAAATATTCAATCTCTCCTCGCACAACCTATCTCCTGCCGATACCTCACTTCTTAGTCGCGGACTAAATTTCGCCCCCATAAATAAACCAAACCCATTTCTTCTCTTCAAAGATCTCAATCACTATATACGCAATCTTACTCTTAAAAGATACTTCCATATCAAACAGGAAAAAGATGATAACCTCACCATCACTTCGGCTACTAGCCCCTTACCGTCATCCCGGCCCTATTCTTCAGACAACCCTCTTTTTGATTCACCTGAACCCAAAAACTACTCCTTTACAGAAGACCCCTATGACGATGAAGAAGACATTCTAAGACTATATACTCAGCACTCAGCCACATCGCCCCCGATAATTCACTCCACCCTCAAACCCAAATCTATTTTTTTCCCGACCCAATCTAAAGGCCCCTATATCGAGAGCTTCTACAAAGTAGTCTACGCTGATCTACTAAAACTCTGCAACTCCACCTACTCCCCAAAACAGAATAACAACCTATCACCATCAGAAATTAAATCACTCGACCAACTCCTACATATGGATAATATAATAATAAAATCTGCCGACAAGGGAGGAGGCATTGTACTCCTGGACAAAACGGACTACCTCCAAGAAGCCTATAGATTACTCTCCGACCATACTACCTACCACAAACTAAAAATGGACCCCACCATAGATTTTGCTCGTGAAGCAGATATTTTAATACGTAAAGCACTCCAGGACGGTATTATAACCAAAACAGAAAAGTATTTTTTACGCAAAACTTTTTACCAAATACCATATTTTTATTTCCTGCCAAAGATCCATAAAAATTCAGAACACCCGCCAGGAAGACCCATTGTTGCAGCCATGAACAGCGTAACTACAGGTTTTAGCCTATACATAGACCAATTTCTACAACCAATCGTAGTAGAACTCCCGTCATATATCCGTGATGGTACCCACCTCTTAGAGCTCCTATCCCCCTACAAGTGGGAACCCACTTACACCTGGCTTTCATTAGATGTCTGCTCTCTGTATACTTCGATACCACACAATTTTGGTATCATGGCACTTGAACAATTTCTGTTACACGAACCACTAATCAACCCCCGCCAAGCCGAATTCATCATAGAAGCTACTAGTTTTTGCCTGACCCATAACTACTTCACCTTTAATGGAGATTTCTATCAACAGTCCCAAGGAACAGCTATGGGAGCCAATTTTGCCCCCTCATATGCCAATCTGGCCATGGGTATTGGAAACCCACCATATACACACCAACAACCCATTTGCAAAAAACATTGTCTTCTTCGGAAGATATATCGATGACATTATTATCATCTGGGACGGTGCCCCTGACATCATTCCTCAGTTCCTCGAACATTGCAACAGCAACACGTATGGGTTATCGTTTACATCAGCTTCCCACCCCTCCAATATGGCCTTTCTAGACCTTGAGCTTGGATACGACAAGGACACCATCATTGCCAAAAATTACATCAAACCAACAGCTGGAAACTCATATCTACATTTCCAAAGCTGTCACTTTCCAAAATGGATAAAAAACATCCCCAAGGGCCAATTCTGTCGTTTAAGACAGAACTGTACCCGTGATTGTGACTATATAGAACTCAGTGCCAACCTAAAAACCAAATTCTTGGAAAAACACTATCCAGAAAACCTTATAAATGAAGCATACGAATTCTATCTGCATGGGAAACCACCAAAACCTGACAAACCTGCAAACGACTGTTCCACCCGCTTCACTACTACGTTTCATTGTAAACATAAACAAATGGAAAAAATACTCTCAAAACACTGGAATATACTGCAACAGGACCCCCACCTCAAGACCGAACTTCCACTTCACCCCAGAGTTACCTATAGGAGAGCTCCCAACCTCAAAAACAAAATTGCTCCAAGCAAACTCAAAGTCATTCCCACATCATCCCCCGCACCCATCCTCATACCAATCATAGGTATGTTCCAATGCCGCAAACCTCGCTGCAAAACGTGCAAATTCGTCCAACATGGCCAAAAAAACTTCACCACAAAAGGAAAAACCTATGAGCTCAAGGAATTTTTCAATTGTTCATCGGATTTTGTGGTCTATGGCCTCATCTGCCCTTGTGGCCTCATGTATGTGGGCCGCACCATACGCCCACTAAGACAACGATTCGGCGAACACAGGAGATACATTGAAGGAGGAATAGACCCACACAGTGTCCCGAGACACTTCACTACAGTACATAAAAAATCTACCATAGGACTTTACGTATGGGTCATTGAACAAATAGATAAAACCCTGCAACCAGCAGAAAGATTCAAAAAGCTCTGTGCCAGAGAAACTTTCTGGATATACACCTTAGATGCACTCTCACCCGGAGGCATTAATGAAAGTATCGAAATTCAAACTATTCTCTAAATTAACCCCGCCTCTCTACACTATTCTGCTACGATCCATATTAAACACCAACCCATACATGTATATATGTATCATTTTATCTACAAATCAATATTTTATAATCTTTTATGCCAATAATGCATGTGTGTATGTGTACATGTATATATATCTGTGTGTGTATATATATGTATGTTCATATATATATATTTTTCTTTTCCTGTCCAATAATCAAATTCTCTAATACATACCTCTATAGGTAATCCCTTTTTCCATGTCCCCATGGGTGGCGGGTCCCCCAGTAAGTATAGCCCCCAACCCCCTGGTCCCTTCCCCTACCCTCTTGTTCTCTCCTCCCCTATCCCCTTCTTTCCCTTCCTCTCCCCCCTTTTTTTCCTCCCCCCCACCTCCCTCCCTCCTTTCCATTTCTTCCCCCCCCCCCCTTCCCGCTCCCGGGTTTGCTACACACCGCCCCCCCCCCGCTCAACAACTGCCATACATCACATGTATGCTCTTTTTGGAGTAATATTCTCTTGTGAATTGTGTTTTTTGCTGCTACTTGCTCTGTCTCATTGCTACTGTCTATCGCCCCCTTTTTTTGTCATTTTTTTCATTGTTTTACTTTTAGATACTCATTTTTAATCATTTTTAATCATTTATTATTGCTATCATTATTGCCCTATTGTTCTTTTGTCTCTATATATATTTAAATTTAGCTTAGATTACCATATAATTCACTCCCCTTCTTTGTTCCCCCCCTCCCCCTCCCATTTCTGATTTATATATCTGGATCTTATTCTAGATGTACTCCCCAGATCCATTAACAATCCCGATTCATCATTACTATCCCCTCCCATCCCTCAGTATACGCCGTTTTGTGCACACTTCACCTATGTGTATACATGTGTACATATATGTGCATATATGCCATGCGCATTCCCTGTATATGTGCTCATGTGTGAGTTTTTCAGCTACATACACACATATATATATGTACAATCCTCACTTTTGCTTTCTCCCCCCCCCCCCCCTCCTACAACATGTCATAATATGTGTATACATAGCCAGACACATATCAATGCACATATCTTTTAACTAATACGTCCGCTATCTGTTCTCTGCGTCCCATTATTATATATGCCACTCACAACCTCTTTTTTCTTAACTCTATACTTATTTTAATTTAACTGTGCAGTTTCTAAACCCTCCCCCTTAGCCCTGACATTTGTGCGGCTCTCCCGCAGCCTTTTGTTCCCATTTCTCTCATTCCCCCGCCCCCTCCGCTCTGTCTCTTTCACATCCCAATATCCCTCTCAGTTACTCCATAACCTCGCCGTCCCACTTAGCCTAAAACCTCCCCTTCCCTCGTGCACCACGCCCACCGCCCTCTGTCCCCATTTCCTCAACATATACTAAATCTCGTTCCAGCTCTGCCCCCGTTCACGCCCACAGACACTCCCCATCACCGCCCCTTCTTCCTACTTAAATTCAGCTCCATTCTCTGTACAAGTCAGCTTGACAAAGGAGCGCGACTGCCGTGTCATCGCAGTGCGCCAGCTCTGAAACGCGTCGCATGCCAGTGACGTCACTACGTTCGGATTGCCGCAGAATTCAAAATTCCAGCCTGACCCTGCATCTTTACCATCACCGCCGGCCCCAACACCTTACAGTGTTTGGAAAAGGATCACTGCAGACAGCGCAGCGCACAAGAACAACAGTGACAGACCTGAGGACTTATTCTACCCAAGGAAATTTATACAAAGCTTGTTTTTACTCTACTAAACGTGAGTTGCCTGTATGTATTAAAACCAATTAAATCACTTAAACATCTACTCTTAAAAAAAAAAAAAAAAAAAAAAAAAAAAAAAAAAGCATGCCAGTGACGTCACTACGTTCGGATTGCCGCAGAATTCAAAATTCCAGCCTGACCCTGCATCTTGACCATCACCGCCGGCCGCAACACCTTACAGTGTTTGGAAAAGGATCACTGCAGACAGCGCAGCGCACAAGAACAACAGTGACAGACCTGAGGACTTATTCTACCCAAGGAAATTTATACAAAGCTTGTTTTTACTCTACTAAACGTGAGTTGCCTGTATGTATTAAAACCAATTAAATCACTTAAACATCTACTCTTAGAGGCGCCTCTCCCCTTGTTTTCTCCTGACAGTATCTGGAACACGGTTTCTGTTCCCCAATGATGGCAGCCCTGAGCATGTATGTGTGCCCACCATAACTAACAATCCTTCATCCATCCTCGGACTCCTTTTTATCCACATGCCCTTGAGCCTTGGACTTTTTTATTAATTTAATTAATTTTCTTTTATACTGTACAAAAGCCCCTTGTACATTGTTATCATTATTAATTTTTAATCTATCATTTATACTGCTGAGGTACCTGTGTGTTTTCAATTTTTGCGCATATACACTTGTGTACATTGAACTTATGGCCAGGTTATTCCCAATCAAGTACTTATACATTTTTACAGACTAGCAGTAAATACGCTTTAAAACAAGCCCTAGTTGACCTCTGTAGCTGCAAGCATTGTGGAACAAGTTATCCTCAACTTTCAGAGGCAGTGTATACAAAGAGCAGGTGCACTGTGATTACCCTAAAAAGTCCCTGTGACATGATTCAAAACACTCAAGCAGACATATCCCTGGCCACAAGTTTACTTTAAACACAGTGAAGTGAACAGCCTCAAATGATACACAGGGATGAACCAAATCTCCCTACATAGGTTTTACTTATGTGTATGTATATCTGCTGTCTTCACATTTATATACTGTTTAGAAAGTTGAGATCGTGTTAGGAGATTTTCTCTTTCTGTTTAACACAGAATGTGATGTCTGGGCATACAGCCAAGATAGCTAACATTGCTGATTGGAGGAAAGTAACACACCCCCTCTCATCATAGACAGAGACTCTCAGAGGTGTTTTATAATAGGACCTGCTCCCTGCTAATCTATTTTAGCAACCTCCCTGGACTGAACATTAAGGCTGCTTTTGTCTAAAGTGTCCGAGAATTTGTCAGGAGTTATCACAGGGGTCCTGGGGAAAAAAGTGTAGGAACTCCCACCCAAGATCCACTCCCCCACCAAAAAAATAAAAAAATGATACGTTCATATACATAATTACTAAACCGTATGTTTTTTTTTTCGATCCACTGTACCTCAGTAATACTTTATGTTACTGGCCGCTTCCTGTATATGGATTTATCGGGTATTCCATCACTCCCTCGATGGCGCAATGTCTCCTGGGAGCTTTTGTCATTGTTCCCAGGAGACATTGAGGAGGTCTACCGCAAGTCATCGCGGGATTTAGAAAGAACTTAAGCAAGTTTCATCGGGTATTCATCAGATATTCCGTCACTCCCTCTATGCCGCAATGTCTGCTGGGAGCTTTTGTCATTATTCCCAGGAGACATTGAGGAGGTCTGCCGCAAGTTATTGTGGGATTTAGAAAGAACTTAAGCAAGTTCTTTCTACTGTAAATCTTACGATAACTCGCAGCAGACCTCCGCAATGTCTCCTGGGAACAATGACAAAGGCTCCCAGGAGACATTGCGACATCGAGGAAGTGACTGAAAACCCGCACACTACCTGATGAATCCGAGGAAGCAGCCAGTAACATAAAGGGTTACTAAGGTTCGTCTGCCCCTGACAATGACTCGAGCTGGGCATCGCCGCTTAGTGAAGGATTGGCTCGGCGGCTCGGCTGCTCTAGTCCTGCAAAAGGAACTGCGCTCCTGCTGTGAAAAAAGTGCAGGAACTCCGTTCCCATGCGTTCCCGCAGGACTTGAGTCCTGAGTTATCAGGCTGATAACAGAGGAACAGTTCAGGAGACAGCTATGGGACTTAGCTCCTTGAATAGAGACAAAATACAGCGGATATATTTGTGCCCAGCTCAAATTTCATGAATCGGTTTTACATCCACTTTAACTAATCCCCAAAGGACCTGTACACTAACCTGTATTTGTGTACTTTATTTATATTTGTCCCTATTCTTTGTCTTTGTGTATCTGAAAAATGTACAGGAATGCACAATGCCGGTTGTTACTTTACAATTTTCTGTTAAACAAGAAGGTTTTATAAATTATCCCATGGGCCTTCCTGTATTTCCCTTCCAAATTTAATGCATATTAATGTATCGCAGTGTAAAAAATTTAACATTGCTCAGAGTACTGTTATATAACACAGAGAGCTGTCGTTATGGAAGTGTTCTAGCATTAAATGAAGTCTGAACAGGCACTTATTTTATCAGTGAGTGTTACCATATAAAACAGACAATGAATTTGTGGTTTTATAGATGCAGCAATGGAGAGGCCAGTGAACGAAGAATCATCATAAACAAATAAGATCTTTGATCCCAGGTCGCGTTCTTATGAGAAATTTCAGTGTCAAAAAAGGTCCATATAAATAGAAAATTGCATCTTTTTAATGATTTATATGTGAACTTTTCTCAACAGTTGTTTTTCCCGTGACAGTTAATAGGCTTTAAATATTAAACGCTGAAAACTATGTACAAACTGTGGTCATAGATTCAAAGAACAGCTCATTTAAGCAAGGCTGGCATGAAAATTGACCAAATAATATCACGTCAATGCGGAACTATGTCAGATGTTTTTTTTTTTATATATCATTCCTAGTTATGGAATTCCCATGTCAAATATGAATGCATGCTAGACACATACAGTACCAGGCAGGTTAAGATACAGCATGATTTTTGTGAATAATATTAACCTAAAAAGGGAACTTGAGCCAAAATTTTATTTAAGTATTTCATACTGTGGGGCAGGCTTGGATTCTTATGCCGCGTACACACGACCGTTTTTCATGATGAGAAACATGCCATTTTTTAAATTGGTCATTAACCACTTGAGATCCGCGCTATGGACAAAAGATGTCCACAGCGCGGCTCTCAAGTGGAGAGTGGACGTCTTTTTAAGTGCATTACCCGCGCGCGCCACTGGGTGGCGAGCAGCAGGTAAACACTGTCCCGGCGCATCGCTGAAGAGCCGTTGCGTGTACCTGGCACCCGCGATGTCCGCCGGGTACACGTGATCGGCGGGAACACTGCAGGTGACAGCAGGGACGTGGAGCTCTGTGAGTAAACACAGAGCTCCACGTGCTGTCAGGGAGAGAGGAGACCGATCTGTGTCCCTTGTACATAGGGACACAGCATCGGTTACCTCCCCCAGTCACCCACTCCCCCCACACAGTTAGAACACACCCAGGGAATACATTTAACCCCTTCCTCACCCCCTGGTGTTAACCCCTTCCCTGCCAGTCACATTTATACAGTAATTAGTGCATTTTTATAGCACTGATCACTGTATAAATGTGAATGGTCCCAAATTTGTGTCAAAAGTGTCCGATGTGTCCGCCGCAATATCGCAGTCCCAATAAAAATCGCAGATCGCCGCCATTACTAGTAAAAAAAAAAATAATAAAAAAAAAAAAATTCTGTCCCCTATTTTGTAGGCGCTATAACTTTTGCGCAAACCAGTCGCTTATTGCGATTTATTTTTTTACAAAAATACGTAGAAAAATACGTATCGGCCTTAACTGAGAAAAGAAAATGAAAAGAAAAAATTGGGATATTTATTATAGCAACAAGTAAAAAATATATATTTTTTTAAATTGTCGCTCAAAAAATAAAAACCGCAGAGGTGATCAAATACCACCAAAATAAAGCTCTATTTGTGGGGAAAAAAGGACGTCAATTTTGTTTGGAAACCACGTTGCACGACCGCGCAAATGTCAGTTAAAGCGACGCTGTGCCGGAAGCTGAAATTTCACCTGGGCACGAAGGGGGTTTATGTGCCCAGTAAGCAAGTGGTTAAAAACGATCGTGTGTAGGCTCCAGAGCATTTTTCACGACATAAAAAATGGCCATTAAAAATTTCGAACATGCTCTAATTTTTCACGTTGTTTTTAACGTTGTTGTTTTTGATGTCTAAAAAATGGTCGTGTGTGGGCTTTAACGACGTGAAAAAACCTTGCATGCTCAGAAGCTAGTTATGAGATTGGAGCGCTCGGTCTGGTAACACTAGCGTTCGTAATGAAGACTGAAAAGCGCAAATCGTCTTTTACTAACAGGAAATCAGCAAAAGCAGCCCCAAGGGTGGCGCCATTTGAATGGAACTTCCCCTTTATAGTGCTGTCGTACGTGTTGTACGTCACCGCACTTTGCTGGAGCATTTTTTTTTCCACAATCGTGTGTAGGCAAGGCCAGTTTAACAATCGGGTTGAAAAAAAACGTTGTTTTTTCTAGACCATTAAAAACTTCATTTTTTACAACCCGAAAAATGGACGTGTGTACGCAGCATTCGTTTTTATCCATGTCAGTATACCCAGTGGAGTGGAGATTTTTTCCCCCACTTTCTGTGCTGATGACAACAAAAGCAAAGCTGTCCTTGCAAAAGAAGGAAGTAAATATGTACATATACCACTGTGCAAGCTGCTTAACTACTTGCCAACCGCCGCACGCCTATGTACATCGACAGAATGGCACAGGCAGGCAGATTGGCGTACAGGTACGTCCATTTGAATCTGCCGCCCAGCAGGCGTGTGCACCATGTGTGGCCGTGGGTCCCGGGAACTCGATGTTCTTGGGAGACCTGCAATTGGGGTCGGCAAGAGCAGAACGGGGGAATGGCTTTGTAAACAAGGCATTCCCCTATTCTCCATAGTGACACTGTCACTGATGACCGTTCCAGTGATCAGGAGCCGTCATCAGGTTGTGTAGCCATGCCCTCTAACAGTAAGAATTACTTCCTAGGGAACACTTAACCCCTGCAGGGCCACCTAGTGGTTAACCCCTTCACTGCCAGTGTCATTTTTACAGTAAACAGTGCATTTGTAAAATGACAATGATCCCAAAATGGTGTCAAAAGTGTCCGATGTGTCCGCCATAATGTCACAGTCACGATAAAAACCGCTGATCATAACTAGTAAAAAAAAAATATGAATAAAATGCCATAAAACAGTCCCCTATTTTGTAGAAGCTATAACTTTTGCGCAAACCAATCAATAAACGCTTATTGCGTTTTTATCTTAACAAAAATATGTAGAAGAATACATATCGGCCTAAACTGTGGAAAAAAAATATATATATTTTTGGGGGACAATTATTATAGCAAAAAGTAAAAAATATTGTTTTTTTTTCAAAATTGTAGATCTTTTTTCGATTACACAGGCATCTGCTCCCTCCTCCCCCTGAAAGGTGCCAAATGTGACACCAGGGGAGGGGGTTCCGAAAAGCGGAAGTTCCATTTTCGGGTGGAACTCCGCTTTAAGTCTGTATACACAGTAAAGCATGCTTGTTATATTCACCTGTCACCTAAGGAGTTAATCCTCAGCAGGCTGTTTGATCCTGTCTTCTCCAATCCTTCCCTTATTTACTGTCCCCAATCCATCTCCTGATAGAACAGAGCCTTGGAGTCACTCTGCACATGCTCACTTTGGTGTGTATTGCTAGAGAGGTTTTTTGTTTTGTTTTTTCTTGGGAGAGTGCATGTATCCAGCACAGAGCCAATCAGCACTGTTAATGAAAGAGGTTAAGGGGCCCTGCAGCCTCATAGAACAGTCAAAGGAGAATGAAGACTTTTCCTACAAGCTTCAATCAGACATTGATAGAAGGCACAAGACTGCTGTATACTGCTGATGGAAAAATGGTATTTAGCAGCTTATATTTACTAAAATAATTGCATTTCCATGTTCTGTGTACTGTGGGTGACCAGATATAATAAATTCAGGGTCCTGGGTTTAGTAACACTTTAAGCATTATTAAGATGACTGCTCCCTAGCAAACAGATTTTTTGTAATGTTTTTTTGCTTTGGTTTATCTCCCGCAGGGTAATGCCTCTATGCCATTTGTTAGACAATTCCAATGAGTTAAAAAAAAAATGTGAAGAACTCATTTTTAATATGTGGCTCCCATTGGCTTCAATGGAGTTTAAATTCATCACCCCAAGTTTAGTAAAGATCGCCAAACTCTGATCGAAGCCAACCCATATACGTTCATCACTAGCTAATAGTTTATTCTTCATTCTAAACAGACGTGCCATTAGAAGCTGCAGAAGATGATTTGTTTGGATCAGTTTCTTCTTTAATTCTCTGTGGGCGTAAAATAATTACATGCATCAAATTATGCTCTGCATGTATGCACTTTAACTGCAAATAATGTCTTGTTAAACGTCTGTCAGTGTTCCCCAGGCAGTATGAAAATTGTACCATTAAAGCAAACCCATCACTTTTTTTAAACTTTTAAAATTATGGCTAAAGCCATGGGTAAAGATAGAGATGAAAACGATGGCTATTAATTTTATTAGTCAGAAAATGCTCATTAGAAGATACAGAAATACGAGCAGCTGAGATTATTGCAATTTTTACTTGTGGTCACACTTTTCCCATAGACCATTATTGATGCTACTTGAGAAATCAATACTACTTTCAGTTATAAAGTGTAGGTAGCTAGAAGTATATACAAACTGTTTTAAAGGGTGCACTGGATAGAAGGGTGTCTTATCTGGTCTTGGGCTGCGTACATACGATCAGTCCATCCAATGAGAACGGTCCGAAGGAGAAATGACTGATCGCATGTTCATACAATGTATGAACAGCGACCTGTCATTTGCCCTAGTCAGTCCCACCCCCCCTTTAGTTAGAACACACCTAGGGAACATAATAAACCCCTTCCTCGCCCCCTAGTGTTAACCCCTTCACTGTCAGTGACATTTTTACAGTAATCAATGCATTTTTATAGCACTGATTGCTAGATATGTGCATTAGCGTTCGTACAAATGTTATTTTCGTACGAAAATTTTCATTTTCATACCCACGGAATAATGTGTACATACGAAAAAATTAAAGCACCAAAATACGAAAACGACGAGATTACGAATGAGCCGCATAACGAACAACCACAAATACGAACAAACGATCCGACGAAAATATGACAAAATGAAAACGGCAAAAGAACGAAAATCACATCTATAACAAAAGATTTGCATTCTGTATTTTGTTTGAATCCTTTTTCTGTTCGTATTTTCAGTCGTATGTTCATTGTTCATATGACATCTATAACAAAAGATTTGCATTCTGTATTTTGAATTAGTTTTCTCTGTTCGTATTTTGGATTCAAAATACAGAATGCAAATCTATTGTTATAGATGTCATTTGAACATGCGACTGAAAATACGAACAGAAAAAGGATTTTCATCATTTTGTACTTTCGTAAATATATTGCGGGATTCGCGGCACTTTCAACACACGGCTCATCCATATTAACTATTGTTAAGCCCCATACACTTGGTCAGACTTTTTTAACAACAAACATAAAAACGATCGTTTTCCGTTCGTTCTCAGAAAATTTGTTCGTTTTTAAACTCCATCAGAAAACCATTTTTGAGTTCAAAAGTCTGGCCAACTGATCTTCCTTCAGATGAAAATCCACAGAAAAGTTTATTTGGCTTTACTGTACTACTCACTGTACTAGTGTACTCAGCACAAAAGAGAAGCTGCTTCACTAACTACACTCAATCACTGCCCATTCAAAAAAACGAAAATTACATCTATAACAAAAGATTTGCATTCTGTATTTTGAATCCAAAATACGAACAGAAAAAAGGAATTCAAAATACAGAATGCAAATCTTTTGTTACAGATGTCATATGAACATACAACTGAAAATATGAACAGAAAAAGGAATTTAAAATACAGAATGCAAATCATTGACGAAAATTCACGAAAATTATTGTCTAACAAGTAACGAACATGAATTAAACAGAATAACGAACCATTCCGCATGTACGAAAATAAAACGGTAACAAAAATACGAAACGATCGGAATACGAAAAAATCTCGTCGTACGAAAAACAAACGGGAACAAACAGCAAAATGGGCGTCTTACGAAAAACGAATGGGAACGAACCTACGGAACGATACGAAACAGAACAAAAAAAAAAAACGATTTAGTCTTTCACAGCCAGATCCAAAAATAATAATTTCAGATCTGAAGATTACTTAAAACCCCTTTAAAAATTATATTAGCTCAATGGTTATCAAGTGCACATTGTAAGTAGAAATACACTAAACTATATGTATCAGTGGCAATAAACAGGTTAAAGCTACATACATCATTACATTACATATTTTCTTTTTAAAGCGGAGGTTCACCCAAAAAACAAAAGTATATAACATTACATTCTGTATACCTCAAACATGTACAGTATGCTGTTTTTTTTTTTTGGGGGGGGGGTGTACATACGGTATTATCGCTATTTTTCACCTGGCTTCCGGGTACTAGCTCCCGCGGGAGTAGGCGTTCCTTTGCAGTGGCGCAATGTCACCTGGGACTTCTCCCAGATGATTGACGTGCCTGAGAAAAACTTCCCCCCCGGCAGATAAGGCATGTCACGAGTTTCCAAAACTAGCCGATTTGCGAGTCAGCTCTATAGAGCTGACTCGCAGTTTGTCTAGTTACGGAAACTCGTGATGCGCCTTATCCGCCAGGGGTAAGTTTTTCTCAGGCACGTCAATCATCTGGAAGAAGTCCCAGATGACATTGCGCCACTGCATAGGAACGCCTACTCCCGCGGGAGCAAGTACCCGGAAGCCAGGTGAAAATAGCGATAATACCGTATGTACACCCCCCCAACAAAAAAAACACAGCATACTGTACATGTTTGAGGTATACAGAATGTAATGTTATATACTTGTTTTTTTGGTTAAAACAAATGTAAGTACCTGAAATTGGTATAAGCCTCTTGTAGTCCCCTATACAGCAGAATTCAGGGTGGAAATGGGAGGGGCAGCACTGGGAGCCAATCAAGTGTTCTCCATACAAATGTACTGACAGGGAACATGGCAATAGTTGGAGAGGAAAGAAACATCAGAGAGATTAGCTCATTATTCTGCTGCTCTTTCATTGTCCAGTCGGCAGGCTGGGGTGGCATTTACCAGAGAAAGTGGAGTCATTCTCCTGGCTGTGCTGTGTAGCAGGGCTGTGTAAATATCACAACTGGATCGCTCGAAATAGTAACTTCTCTGTAGGATGTGGAAACCTTGCAAAAACATTTGAACAAATGAATGGGCAACTACATGGTTTAATGTAGAAAATTTTTAAATAATGCATTTGGGTGGCATAAATATGAATGCAATACTCACTAGGTAGAGTAGGGGAATCTAGGATGGAAAAGGACCCGGGGGTCCTGGTAGATGATGGCAATCAAGCTGCAATCAAGCTGCTGCTAACAAAGCAAACAGAATATTGGCATGCATTAAAAAGGAGATTAACTCCAGAGATAAAATGATAATTCTCTCGCTCTACAAGACTCTGGTCCGGCTGTACCTGGAGTATGCTGTCCAGTTCTGGGGACCAGTCCTCAGGAAGAATGTACTGGAAATGGAGTGAGTACAAAGAAGGGTAACAAAGCTAATAAAGGGTCTGCAGGATATTAGTTATGAAGAAGGTTAAGCGCACTGAACGTATTCTCTCCGGAGAAAAGACGCTTGAGAGGGGATATGATTTCAAATTACAAATACCGTACTGGTGACCCCACAATAGGGATAAAACTTTTTCATAGAAGGGAGTTTAACAAGACACGTGCCATGCATTAAAATTAGAAGAACTACATAGAGGGTTCTTTACAGTGAGGCCTCGTACACACGACCGTTTTCCTCGACAGAATCCATCAAGAAACTTGGTGGCAGAGCTTTTTTGCCAAGGAAAACGGTCGTGTGTGTTTTTCGGCGAAAAAACTGTCGTGGATCTAGACGAGAAAAAAAGAGAACAAGTTCTCTTTTTCCTCGTCGGGAGTCTCAATTTCCTCGTTGTGTTCCTCGTCGGGCTGGTTTACGACGAGAAACACGTTTGTGTGTATGCTTAGAAACCCGCGCATGCTCAGAATAAAGTATGAGACGGGAGCGCACCTTCGGTAAAAGTAGCGTTTGTAATGGAGATAGCACATTCGTCACGCTGTAACAGACTAAAAAGCGCGAATCGTCTCTTACCAAACTTTTACCTAACACGCAGGAACATGAGATTAGCAAAAGCAGCCCCAAGGGTGGCGCCAGTGGAATTGAACTTCCCCTTTATAGTGCCGTTGTACGTGTTGTACGTCACCGCGTTTGAGAACAATGAGATTTTGTCTTGACAGTGTGTACGCAAAGAAAGCTTGACAAGATTCTCGACAAGCCTGACAAGAACTTTGTCGAGGAAAATTATGTTTTGTTTACAACGAGATTCTCGGTCGTGTGTACGAGGCCTAAGACCGGCAAGGATGTGGAATTCCCTACCATAGGGGGTGGTCTCAGCGGGGAGCAGCGATAGTTTAAAAAATCTATTAGATAAGCACCCGAACGACCACAACATACAGGGATATACAATGTAATACTGACATATAACCACACACAGGTTGGACTTGATGGACTTGTGTCTTTTTTCAACCTCACCTACTATGTAACTTATGTAACTAAGTCATGTCAATGCATTACTGCTGTTTGGTTGGAGCTCAACAAGAAAAAAACTGCCTGATAGTTCCAAATAACAAAGCTGTTTAAATCTCTAAATATAACCTATTAACAGATTTGTATGTTTCTGAATCTGCTGAAATGGCTGGAAATATGCAAATGAAACCAAAGAGCCAGAACAATTTGTTTTCAATGCTTATCCTGCCAGTTCTAAACTTATCCTAAAATGTTTTCTTAGGAATGCATGTAAAAGAGATCAGTCTGACATAACTAATGTTATCAATGGCTGTAATGTTTTATGCACCTTGTAATTCTAAATGTACAAGGCAGAGATATTACAAGGGGGATGAGGCTCAGGTTAGCAGCCAAGTTTGAACAGTGTCCTGGAATACTTATCAAGTATCTATACTGTAGCATTGGATTTCATTAGCTACTGTATGTATTAAAGTGATTGTAAATAGGGTTGAGCGAACCCGAACTGTACGGCTGGGATCTTAACCTCCCTGGCGGTATGATTCTTTAAGATTTTAGGTGCTAAAAGCGGTACCATTATTTGCAAGGGAATTTGGCGTTTTATACTGTAGGCTTGTAATTCTTAGGAATAACTCACTTAAATCTATTCAAACAAGAGTCTAATAGGCATCCCGGGTATGATTTTTTTATTTTTTTTTAATTAAAAATTATAATATAATAAATAATTATAAAAAATGATCACAAATGATAATATAATTATAGTAAAAATTATTCAATAATGTAATCAAATCAAAATCACTGAAATTTGCTCAGTTGCAGAATTTTTGCTGTCATTTTTTTTTTTTTTTTATGACGAATTTCCCCATAAATCGCTATCGCTAAATTCTGCAAGTGATTCTGATTTATTATCGCTGTTTTTTAGCTGCTCTAAAACAATTTTTGCCATAAAGGGACACTTTTGGTTGCTATGGGCAATCTACATTTTGCAGGGAGAAAGAACAGTTTTTATTATATAAAAGGACATGTAGTGTACAGGGCAGACCACTAGGGACATGGAGGGTGTGTATTTTTTACATACAGTACTGTAATCTATAAGATTACAGTGTACTGTATGTATAGTGTTTGTTTACATTTTTGAATTTGGCGCCGTTCCCCCCCCTACGTCGCGACGCTCGCAGGGAAGGGAATCGGCGGAACACACAGCATCAGGCGGACATCCGCCCGCCGTGTACTGCGGGGATTCATCGCTGGATCGCAGAGAAAAGGTAAGTAAACTTTTTCTGCATCCAGCGAGGTAAGCGCGTGTGTGGCACGGGGTTACCGATATTAGCTTAAAAATCTCACCCCGTGCCACACACGTGAAGACCGCCAGGGAGGTTAACCTCCCTGGCGGTATGATTCTTTAAGATTTTAGGTGCTAAAAGCGGTACCATTATTTGCAAGGGAATTTGGCGTTTTATACTGTAGGCTTGTAATTCTTAGGAATAACTCACTTAAATCTATTCAAACAAGAGTCTAATAGGCATCCCGGGTATGATTTTTTTTTTTTTTTTAATTAAAAATTATAATATAATAAATAATTATAAAAAATGATCACAAATGATAATATAATTATAGTAAAAATTATTCAATAATGTAATCAAATCAAAATCACTGAAATTTTCTCAGTTGCAGAATTGTCGCTGTCATTTTTTTTTTTTTTTTATGACGAATTTCCCCATAAATCGCTATCGCTAAATTCTGCAAGTGATTCTGATTTATTATCGCTGTTTTTTAGCTGCTCTAAAACAATTTTTGCCATAAAGGGACACTTTTGGTTGCTATGGGCAATCTACAGTTTGCAGGGAGAAAGAAAAGTTTTTATTATATAAAAGGACATGTAGTGTACAGGGCAGACCACTAGGGACAAGGGGGGTGTGTATTTTTTACATACAGTACTGTAATCTATAAGATTACAGTGTACTGTATGTATAGTGTTTGTTTACATTTTTGAATTTGGCGCCGTTCCCCCCCCTACGTCGCGACGCTCGCAGGGAAGGGAATCGGCGGAACACACAGCATCAGGCGGACATCCGCCCGCCGAGTACTGCGGGGATTCATCGCTGGATCGCAGAGAAAAGGTAAGTAAACTTTTTCTGCATCCAGCGAGGTAAGCGCGTGTGTGGCACGGGGTTACCGATATTAGCTTAAAAATCTCACCCCGTGCCACACACGTGAAGACCGCCAGGGAGGTTAAAGGCAACATACAGGTATGTGCCTGTGCCCAGCTGTGCCCTTCTGCCGACGTATATCGGTGTGAAGGGGGCCTTAAGTGGTTAAACAATGGACGCTCGCAGCCCTTCAGGTACACTGACTTGAAAATAAGTCGAGGGGCATATTTTTAAAAAACTTGGCTTATACTCGAGTATATACGGTACCTATTGACCATGTATGTACAAAAAAAAAATCTGTATACTTACTGTACCTTTTTTAAATCTGGTCTGGCTTCCCTGTGTAAGGAAACGCTTGACAACAACTCTAACTTCCTGGAGCCATGTAGCCAGATTCACAAAGGCTTACGCCGACGTATCTACTGATTTGCCGTCGTAAGTCCAAATGTGCGCCGTCGTATCAATGCGCTGATTCTTTAAATCGGATACGCCTGAATTTTGCCAAGTTACGACCGATGTAAGTCTCCTACGCCATCGTATCTTGGTAGCATATTTATGCGCTTCCATTGATTTACTCATCGAAAATCGTACGTACGCCCGACGTAGTAATCTACGCCGTTTACGTAAGGCGTTTTTCCGGCGTAAAGATAAACCACCAAAAATGTGGCGCATCCCATGCAAAGGTATGGACGTCGGAACAGCCGTCGTTTTTTATGTCGTTTACATACTGCCACGTACAGACGATCAGACCGGTCCGATGAAACTGGTCTGACGGACCGTTGTCATCAGACCAGGCTGAAGTGGTCTGATGGTCTGATGTGCGTACACACTATTGGACCAAAAATCCGATCAGACCAGAACGCAGTGGCGTAGAACACACCAACTTGCTGAAAAAATGAAGTTCAATGCTTCCAAGCATGCGTTGACTTGATTCTGAGCATGCGCAGGTTTTTGGTCCGATGCTTTTGCGTACTAACCATCGAATCTGTCCGACGGACAGGTGTCCATCGGACAGATTTTAAAGCATGTTTTAAAACTTTCGTCCGACGGACAACAGTCCGATGGGCCATACACGTCATCAAATTGGTCCGATGAAACTAGTCTTAAGACCAGTTTCATCAGACCTGTCTGATCGTGTGTACGCGGCCTTAGTAGTATGTGAATGGGGCTGGGCATTAGTTACGTTCATGTCGTAGGCCGTGTTCGACGTATCTTAGGCATTCTATCCGACATGATTCTGAGCATGCACACTGGGATACGTCCACGGATGGCGCATGCACCGTTCGTTCGGCCCATCATTTGCATGGGGTCATGGTTCATTTTAATGCAACACACCCACTGCCTTGCTACTTTGAATTACGCGGGCTTACACCGGCCCATTTACGATACGGCGCCGTAACTTGGGGAGCAAGTGCTTTGTAAATACTGTACTTGCCTCTCTATGTTACGTCGGCGTAGCGCATATGAGATGCGCTACGCCCGCCTAAAGATACGCCATCTGTCTGAATCTGGCTAATGGTGTCACCCATGGTGTTCTTATTGGCCAGGTATTGTTGGTGCTCCTTCTTCTCCCCTTTTCCATCCACTTCCTGACACAGGGGGTTGGAGCTGCAGGATCACCCAGATTAAAAATAGGTAAGTATACAGAATTTTTTTTTATACATGGTATTTAGAATAGGTAAAATGGAGGAATGAACTTTTTTTATTAGCCTTATCTTCCACTTTAAAGAATACCCAAAAGCCACTTGTGTTTCTTTGCATGCAGGCAAAAGCTTTTAAGTACAAATTAGATAATATTAAATTAAACACAGTTTATTTTTTGCTTACCTATTCAAATAAAAAATCGATTGCACTGTACAGCTGAATAAGGTTTCATGTGGTCTTAACCTGGCATGTTGATAAGTAAAAATTTAATTTTCCAGTGCAAATAAGTGTGAAATTAACTACATAGAAAGACAGTCTTACAACAGTAGTCTCTTTATTGACTGCTTTCAGAGAGCGTTTACAATGCAATCAGTTTAAAAAGCCAGGTTAGTCAGATAGTAACAACACAGGCAGATATGTATACAAGGCAGCTGTAGTAGAAGTAGGAGTTTGAGAAGTAATAGTGTTCTTATAATCTTAGCAGCAGATAAAGCAATTTCTCGGGTTTGATTCGCTAAAGATTGTAAGCTGGCTTGCCAAATCATAGATCTTAGGAGAGAAGCATAGAGCTTTTTCTCCAATTTACTCCAAGTGAACACATGCATGCACACGTATATACGATGGATCAGGCGTTTTTAATGTTGTAATTTCAAAGTGGGACTTTTAGGATGGAGTCCATTCTGGCCACACATGGACATTTTCAGGCAATTGCAAACACTTTCAACATCATAGATGTCCTCAGTCATTTAAACTGGATGACTCAGGGCATCATGGAACCCCTATTGGGGGGGGGGATCCTTCCTGATCACCCATGAGGCATGGATATTCCCTGGATCAACTATCCCTAGGGTTGTCACCTTTTCTTCAAGTCAAACCTGAACACTTTAGCCACGCACGGCAATTTTCTTTTAAGGATGAATGTGATGCAAAGGGGAACTGTATGTAAGAGTGTTTCTTCTCACCAAACTCCCACTTACTTTAGAGTTCCCAGCATTCCCCCTTAAATAAAGGTTCCCAAAACCCCCCTTACATCAGAGTTCTAAGCATTAAGGTGAAAAAATACCTTGCTGTGTCCGGCCCCCCCAGCCCCCCCCCCCCGTTTTACTTACCTGAGCCCTGATCCCGCGTTGCTCTCTCCACAGGTTCTTAGCTCTTCATTGGATAGATTGATAGCAGCACATCCATTGGCTCCTGCTGCTTTCAATCAAATCCAATGACGTGGGCGTCGGGGGGCGATGCCGAGTCATACACTCGGCATCTATGGACGCTGAGTGTATGACACTGGAGCGCACCCGAAAGGTAACCCTCTCGGGAGAGAGCTGCCCACGGGGGGTTATCTAATGTAGGGAGGAGCCACGAGTGCTGCCGTGGGACCCCAGTGACGACAAGCACAGTGACGATGGGCACAGTGACAACGGGCACAGTGACGGCAGGCACAGTGACAATAGGCACAGTGACGATGGGCACAGTGAGGATTGGCACAGTGAGGATGGGCACAGTGACAATTGGCACAGTGAGGTTGGCACAGTGACAATTGGCACAGTGAGGTTGGTACAGTGAGGTTGGCACAGTGACAATTGGCACAGTGAGGTTGGCACAGTGACAATTGGCACAGTGAGGTTGGTACAGTGAGGTTGGCACAGTGACAATTGGCACAGTGAGGTTGGTATGGGCACAGTGAGGCGTGCAAATGGGCATTGTTGACCCTCTTTTCCGCTTACAGTAGCTGCTGCATTCTCACCCTCGGCTTATTCTCGAGTCAATACGTTTTCACATTTTTTTGTGGTAAAATTAGGTACCTTGGCTTATACTCGGGTTGACTTATACTCGAGTATATGCAGTACTTCATTCTTTCTACTTGCTTTTAAGCAGCAAATCTCACATTTGCTAAGTCATATTAAATTAATTTAATACAAAAATTGAAGCTGTCTTATCTCTCCATTTTCCTTCTTCCTAATTAGGCTGTTTAGTGTGCAGAAGAAAGCACCTGGTGATCAGACTTTTTCTGTATGTCGTTATCACAGATCAGCAATAATTCGTACTTTTCTCCTCTCTGGTTTTATGGAAAGCAAAGCCTCAACCTGTCTAAACTTTTCTCTGGCCTAAAGTGATTTTTGTTACCAGCGTTTAAATTATTACATATAGCAACAACAACCTGGGACTGTAATGTTGTTCTTCAATAATCCTTTAAAGGACAACAATTCCTTAAGAAGTAGCAGAAGGCGAAAGGGAAGGAAACAAAATGAATTACATTCGAGCTGCCTGATAACGATTGCAAGTTATATTTTTTACTGCCTATGGCCAAGCTCCAGCGAATGTCTGTGACTCCAATGCTAAGGCCGCAGGAGACAATAGCCAAAGCCTCCTCGCCATCGGTTGTATATCAAAGACGCCATAACAAAAAAAAGGGATCATTTTGATTTGTGCCTGGCAAGTTTGGAGACACAAACATGTCACTTTTAAAAATAGCACAAACCTAAATTGATATGGTTGCTTGTTGTACATACCGTATTTACACCTATCTATAAAATATATACTATAATTACAGTAGCAATTGTGTGTACAATCTTAAAATGTTATCGTAAATCCATGATTTTTTTTTTTAACCATTTGATGACCAGGCATCTTTGGGCACTTTTTGTAAATTTTTTTGCTAGGAATTTACTTAGAACCTCCAAAAAATATATATTTTTTTTAAAGCAGAGGCCCCGTAAGAATAAATAATAAATTGGTTGGTTTTGCAATTTTTTTTATAACGCGGCATTTGCGCAGCATTTTTTTTTTCAGTGAAAAAATACACTTTTAAAAATGTTAATGCAAAAAAAAAAAATAATACATAAGGGTAAAATATAAAAGATGATGTCCTGCCGGGTAAATAGATACCAAATATGTCACGCTTTACAATTACACACGCCCATGCATGTACATTTTACTATCCATAGGCGACGCTTTAAAAGCCTTTACATGTTACAACTTTATATCTACGAAGGAGGTCTAGTGGTAAAATTACTGCCCATGAATCAAGGTTTACAGCGATACCTCACATGGGCTGGCCTTTGCGCTAGGTTGGGGCACTTTATTTTGTAATCATTCTTTTTTTTCTGTTGCTTTCATTTTTATTTTATTTTTTGATCACTTTTATTGCTGTCACAATGTATATAAACATCCTTTTGACAGCAATAAGCATGTAAAAAGGTACTCTTTATGGAGGGATCTATGGGCAAAAAGACCCCGAATCCCTCCTTTGTAGTTGAAAACATTCGAGACACCAAGAGCTGCATTTTTGAATACTTTCTGTAAGGCTAGAGTTCCCCCATAATATCAATGCATTGTAAGGTTTGCTAGAGTTCCCCCATAATATCAATGCATTGTAAGGCTTGCTAGAGTTCCCCCATAATATCAATGCATTGTAAGGCTTGCTAGAGTTCCCCCATAATACCAATGCATTGTAAGGCTTGCTAGAGTTCCCCTATAATATCAATGCATTGTAAGGCTTGCTAGAGTTTCCCCATAATATCAATGCATTGTAAGGCTTGCTAGAGTTCCCCCATAATATCAATGCATTGTAAGGCTTGCTAGAGTTCCCCAATAATATCAATGCTTGTATAGAGATGTATCCTTTAACCCAGAGCCTCTAGGATTAATTACACAGAAGCTAAGAACAGCCTTGCCAAATGTTATTATGTGCAAGCAGAGAACGATAACATAGATACGGCGTGCGGTAGAAACAAGGGGCCAGATTCACAGAGCCATTACGCCTGTCTAACTGGTGTTAGACTGGAGTAATTTCAAATTACGCGCGTTTTTTAGCTAGTCGAAAACCTCAAACCATGAATAGACGGCTGCAGGCTTCAATTCGACTGGATTACGTGTTCGTACGCCTTCGGATCTACGCTGCAATAAAATTGCGGCCACTGGGTGGACTTCCCGTCGTTTTCCGCCTCGGGGTATGCTAATGAGCTTTTGCCGGCGATCCCAGAAATTACGATCTTCAATCGCAATCTCTTACGGCACCTTTAGTCATCTTTTTTTTACGTAACACTATACCAGCTTTTTGCTGGTCTAATATTAGACAGCCCATGTTAAGTATGGCCATCGTTCCCGCGTCGAATTTCTACGTTTTCCGACGTCTTTTATTATTTTTTACGTAAGTCGTCCGGGAATAGGAATGTTCGTAAACGACGCTACTCAAACAACGAATGACGTAACGACATGATTTTGCGCAATGCACGGCGGGAAATTTCTGAACGGAGCATGCGCAGTTCGATCGCCATGGGGACGCGCTTAATTTAAATACTTCACGCCCCCCAATCGCGTATTTCGATTACGCGGCGAGAAATAGACTACGCCGCCGTAGCGTACGGGCAAAAATCTACCAGGATTCGGTGTAGAGCCTGGTGAAATACGGCAGCGTAGACTATTTCGATTACGCAGCGCAATATTAAGTGTATCTGAATCTGGCCTAGAATTATGCTTTAAGCAGCTAAGAGATGCTAAGAGAATAAAAAAGCAAAGTCTAACCTTGGACAAAAAATAAATACTCTGGCCCAGATTCACAGAGCGATTACGCGTGCGCAACTGCTGTTGCGCGTGCGTAAGTCTAAATGTGCGCGTGCGTATAGTTGGACGCGATTCACAAAACAATATACGCCAGAAATCTACGTTTTTTGGTCCGGCGTAATTGAGTTAGACATTCGCTTCCCTTCGCGCAAAACTGCGCTAGACACACCATTGATTTGCTAGTCAAATATGCTAATGAGGGAGTTACGGGGATCCACAAAAAAACGCAGTTGCTGCGCAGGCTACGCGATGTGCGCAACTGCAAAATGTCCTGTCTAAAGTTAGAGCCCATAAAAGCTGATCTAACTTTTGAAAAAAAGTCTAATTGTCAGATAAAGCAACACCGTTACTGAGGAGCAGACCACACACACGTGTTGCACTACAATTTGACTGCCAACATGCTAGGGGCATCGTCGCTCATAGCTGCACTAGTGAATATAGATGACCAAAGAAGGAGGAGGGCACGGAGGATGGCACGGGAGAGGGTATACCGCACCCGCATACACCTGTTTGGCATGAATGATTCAGAGGTCTTTCGCATCTTCAGATTCCCCCCTCATGCCATCCTGGAATTAACCACAACCTTGCAGGAGGACATCACCAGCCCAACACAACGCTCACATGCAGTGCAGCCACTGGTCAAGGTCCTGGCAACACTCCATGTCCTTGCCAGTGGCTCTTTTCAGCGTACAAGTGGAGTGGTGGCTGGGATGTCACAATCCTCCATGAGCAGATGTGTGCACCAGGTTGTCCCTGCAATCCTCACACGCTTGGCCAACCAAATCATCAAACCCACCACTGAGGAGCTTCGAATCAAGGCAATGGCAGATTTCTACCGAATTGCCAGATTCCCACGCACCATCGGGGCCATAGATTGCACACATGTGGCACTCCAGCCCCCCCATGAGACCGAGCACATGTACCGCAATCGGAAGAATTGGCACTCCATCAACGTACAGGTGATAGTTGATGCCCAAGGCCTCATATGGCACGTCCGTGCCAAACACCCAGGGTCCAGCCATGACAGCTACATCTACAATCAAAGCCACATCCGAACAGAATTCGAACAGAACGTGTATGGGAACACCTGGCTGGTTGGTGAGTGACATGGGAGTCAGGCATGACTATCCCCTCCCGTGATGCACAACAGAAGTGGCACATGCATGACTAACATTCTCCTGTCTTTTCCTTTACAGGTGACTCTGCATATGCACTGGGACCCCATCTCATGACTCCTATCCGGAACCCCCAAACCCCAGGAGAGGAACGATACAATGAAGCACACATCAAAACCCGTGCAGTGGTGGAGCGCACCTTTGGCCTCCTGAAGTCACGTTTCCGATGCCTGGATAAGTCTGGGGGTACACTGTTGTATTCCCCAAACTTCGTGTGCCATATCATCGCTGCATGTTGCATGCTACACAATCTCGCAGTGAGGAAGGGCCTGCAGGTTGAGCTACGTGATGATCTGACCCCCCAACCAGAAAATCAACCCCTAACCGAGGATACCCCGTCTTCTGAGGGAAGAGCAGTCAGGAGGCAGCTCATATTGGGCATCTTTGCACGTTAAACACACACATTAATCATGGCACAATGAGAATGCATGCATGCACACCACTATGGTCCCTAGCACACACACCCCACATCCTCATCAAATTGGATTGGCACCAGTCCACCATGCAAGACTGGTGAGCAGTAACGCCACGTCAAGGCTCCAATTATGTCACTGTACATTCATACACCATTCACACGGACCTGGGAATCACTTCTCCCTGGTCCTGGGGAACCCTTCTCCACCAAAATTGAGGGTGACACCCCTTTTCCAGCAGGAATGTCACCCCCACATTCAAACATCATTCACAACCCAAAATATGCCAAAAAAGTCAAACAAACAAAAATGCATTGAAAAAAAAAATGCTTAGAAAAAACAAAAAAAAGCAGAGAACAAAAATAAAAAAGCTTTCAAAACAAACAAAAGGGGGAAAAAAAAATTATTGCCCTCTGCCTGAGCCACGCCTGGGGCGCCCCCGGCCACGGCCCCGGACCCTCAGGGGAGACGCATGGGGGAGGGGAAAAGCCGGGGAAGGAGGAGCAGCCCCTGAGATCTGCCCACCTGGCGGCCTGCCCTCCAAGGCCACGGCTATTCTGTCCAGGGCAGCACCAAGTGTTGCCGTGTTGCCCTGGATAGCCTGGGTAAGGGCCCTCACATCCTGCCCAACGCCTGCTGCTGTAGTTTGCAGGTCATTTAGGCAGGTTGTGGAGGCCCGGGAGTGGGAGTCCAGGTTACCCAGGCTATCATTAATGGAGGACAGGCTCTGATCCACCCGCCCCATAGTCTGGCAGAGCTGTCTCAGAAGGCGGGTCTGGGTGGCCAGGTTCCTTCTCAGACAGGCGGGCATGAGATTGGGCGCCCCCCTGGTGCTTGGGGATGACCTCCTGGCTCTTGCTGATGGTTGTGGCCGGGGAGAAGGGGAGGCCCTTGTGAGGGGAGCCATGTTGGGGGAGGAGGGGGGGGGGCTGACCCTTAGGGAGGGCAGGCTTCTTGCAGCCAGAGGGGAAGAGTCCGCAGAAACCAAAGGGCCAGTGCCTTCCATGGACTCCTCCTCCTCATGATTCTGCTCCTCCTCATGATCGTCCTCCGCATGATCCTCCCCCTCCTCTTGTTCCTCCTCTGCGGACTCTGGCCTTGTTGGGGGGGCCTCATTAGGCTGCTGTCCTGGGGTTGGAGCGGTCAGTCCAGATGGCCCTGCACCCTCCTGCACAGCTGTGGATGACACAAAACATTCACAGGTTGGAGGATCCACACACTTGCCACATATTCCCTTTCACCCCCTCCCCCACACATGCTACACACCTGAGAGAAATAAAAACCTTACCTGGCACCGCGGGGACCGGACTTGTGTCAAAGCCTGGCAGGCCCTCCACTTCATGCCGGTGAAAGGTCAGGGCCACCACACGCTCCGTCTCTGAAAATCTAACCCGGCATGGTGGGCCCCCTCCTGTGCCCCTGGCATGGGCATTTATTGCGGCCAGTTTTTTTTTCACCTCACGCCGGAGGTCATTTATTTTCTTTTCTATCCCAGAGCGGGTCCGTGTCTCCCCCTCCCCCGATGAATTGACCTGCTCCGTGATTATATCCAATATCTCCCTCCTCCTGGCCGGGGTGGTGGTGGCACTCTGCGGGCCGTGGAGAAAACGCCCATAGTCGGTAATGGCCCGGGCAAGAATTCTTTTTTCCCCCACAGTAAAATTGAGCTTTCTTTTTCTCTCAGTCATACTTCCAAACAAACTCACTAGCAGTCACCAAAAATCTGTCACAAATACAAGCACAACCAATCAGACAAGAACACACACAAAGAGAAAAAGAACAGCCAAAAATCACACTAGCACTCAGCAAGAAACACACACAAAAAAATCAGATGAAAAAAAAATGCAAGAAAACAAACGCTCAGAAATCTATCAATCAAACAAACAGTCTCAAACACTTATCAAAATACACTTTCACAAAACTACCAACAAGCACAAGATCACACAGAACACTAATCTGACAACTACAAAACACACTCTAACGAACAACAGAGCAAAAGCACTTGATTCAATGGGAAGGGACACAAAGGGATGTACTTTTGCAATGGAAGGGCGTTTGTGTGTGTCTATTTATGCTGTCTGCGTAGTTCACAACATTGCCCTAGTCCATTTCCAATTTCAATGATTGCGCCGCTCCCGAGTTGTGAGCATGCGCACAACGGAGCTGACATGGTTTCCTTCACGCGCGCATGCGCGAGTCGGCCGGCCCTTCATTTGCATGGGGTCACGGCTCATTTCAATGTAACACGCCCACGTCCCTCCCAATTTGTATTACTCCTCCTTACGCCTACGGAAAAAACCTTACGTTTGCGCAAGCTCTTGCGTAAAAGCTACGTGAATCGCCGGATTACGCGGCTAGATTGCGCAAGTCTAACGGAAAAGTGGTGCGCTACGCCGGAATGATAATGCGCCGATCTACGTGAATCTGCCCCTCTGTATGTATTATGGACTTAGATGTGGTGGAAAAATACTACCCTGAAATAGTGAACATTGTAGGGACTATTTACGTTATGTGGAGCTCATGTGGTTTCAAGATTAAAATGCCCATTATTCTGCCATGTCTGAAATATTTCTCCTCAAAGTGTCATATATCTGTCAAATATCGCAATCCACTTTGGTCTTATATACTAAAAACGAAGCAAAAAAAGAATGATTTCACTTTTTTAATATATCAGCACACTCTGGGAAGAATGCAGGTTTGTAAATTAAATAAACGCTCATAGAACACGCAGATTTTTTTTTTTTTTTTTTTTTTTTTTTAGAGCTGGATGGATATTGACATTTGTGTTTTAATATATCTTTTTGGAAAAGCCTTGAGTGTTATGCTTTCTTCATTGAAAATTTACTGTCTTTCAAATGACATTCTATAGCCATTTTGTGAACAAATTGCTTGCTGGAAAAGCACTTTTTTAGTTAAATATACTAAAAAAGAACATTAATTCGCTGTGTATTATTGCTGCCCTTCGAGTTCTCAGCAGTTTGCACCTATTCTTCCTCCCATATCATCGGAAGATGCCTCACTGTTTGGATAAGATATAAAATAATGTTATAAATATGAAGACTTTGCACTTTCTTTAATGACTATACATATTATTTTCTAAGAAACTTTGTGGAGAAAAAAAAAAAAAAAAAGTTTAGATCTGCCGCTTTGTAGGGTTGTGCCAAGAAGAATCGCTAATACAAAATCTTGGAGGTCAGGGCCAATCCTAGGGTCACAGGCCACTGGGTGCAGAAATATTTCTGGCGCCCCCACTAACTCCTCCCCTTTACAAATGTTTCTATGGCAATGACTCAACCACAGAGATGCTCCCCCACAAAGTCTTTATTAACCTGGAATCCTTACATGATCTCTTAACAATAAGCAAAATACAGGAAGAGAAGCAGAGTACTTTATTGGGACCTGGAGGGGGGTCTCTGTGATGGACACAGAGAGGGCATCTGTTAGATAGTCTGTTAGATGTTCAGCGCCCCCACCTCTGCAGGCCCCTGGGTGCAATGCACCCTGTGCACCCAGCCTAGGATCAGCCCTGTTGGAGGTTATGGTAAGGTCCGAGTAGTTGACTGTTTAGTAGATCACAATGAGGTCTAAGGTATCTAATGCAGTGTTTTTCAACTCCAGTCCTCAAGGCACACCAACAGGTCATGTTTTCAGGCTTTCCATTATTTTGCATAGGTGATATGATCAGTTTCACTGCCTTAGTAATCACCACAGCCATCCTGAAAACTTGACCTGTTGGTGTGCCTTGAGGACTGGAGTTGAAAAACACTGCTCTAATGTGTTAGTTAAAAGCAAATGTGAAATTATGAGTGCTCCACTCCTGTATTTGTGTAGAATATTTTACTCTACTAGTACTGGTAACCCAACACATTTGAGTGATCTTCATCCCCTTTTCTCAAGGCTGGTTGATGTGTAGACAGCATGGGACAAAGATAGCAAGCACTCACAGGGGTTTATTTACTAAAAAGGAGAGTGCAAAATCTGGTGCAGCTCCGCATAGAAACCAATACTCTTCCAGTTGTTTTTGGCCAATGCTTAATACACATATGCACACTGAAATATTTTGTTTTGGAATTTCGTTTTCGTCCGAAAAATAAATGTATTTAGTTACTCCTGAAATTTGTTTTTATTTATTTTGTTTTGTTAAAAAATGCATTCGTCCGAAAATCCGAATTAATTAAGGGTGAATCTGTCATTGAAGGCTCATGAATGTTCTAAGAAGATTCGACGGAACAGCTAAACTGTACGATGCCGCAATCATGCATTTCCGGTTGAATGTTACACCTACAAGCTATAGAAGAATTCTAATGTTGTATGAAATTAGTAATAATTATATTTATAAATTATTATTACTAGTGAAACAACATTCAAATTCTTCTGGGCCGAGCATTTGACCAGAAATGTACGATTGCGGCGTCGTACAGTTTAGCTGTTTGTCGAATCTTCTTAGAACTTTCGACAGACACCATAAACCTTCAATGACAGATTTGACGTTTGTATGTTTTTCGCTGCTTCGTCGCATCTTCATCGTTCATGTCGAACGGTCTACCCCAACACTGGCTCTATAATGTCGAATCTTTTCTCTCTATGTAGAGTAATATTGGACTAATAGAGTTAGGTTAAGCACATTCGACCGCAGGTTTGATAGACACGGATCGATATTGTCAGTGTCATGTCAAATCTTCTACCTATATCAAACTGTTGTAACAACGTAAACTAAAATAAAGCATTTTTTTATGTCGGATATTTTGGATTTCGGATTCTGCATGTCCGTTTTCGTTTGTTAAAACGATAACGAAAATACCCGAAATTCACACGAAAATGCATTCGGACAAAATTCGGGCCGTGGGACAGGTGAGTGTCTGTGTATTAAAAGTCAGCAGGTACAGTACACTTTATGTAGCTGCTGAATTTTAATAAACACGGAAACCATGGTTTGAAATGGCAGCAATACTAAATATATGGGTTGCATTCTCCATTTTCATGTTCTCCATTTATTTAATCTCACAAATGGAAATTAATAAAAATTTGCTAGCAATAATGATCAAAGTTTCAACAAATAGAGGTGACAATGATTACCACTATATGTCCTTCCTGACCAGTGTTGCCAACCTACCAGATTGAAATTTACTGGCACAACACCTGAAATTTACTGGCGTAGCCACGTTTTTTACTGGCATTTCACAAAAATGTGGTATTTTAAATATAATAAGGGAACATTTAATTAGTCATATCACCCCCTGCCCCCAATCCACTCTACCAACACCCCTTGCCTTCACCTTAAACTGCGGTGCCACAATCTCCCCCTGATTCCAGTATCCCCCAGCCCCCCTGCCTCCAATCACCCCCTGCCTCCATTGTCCCCTGCTTCCATCCTGCTCTGCGGTGCCACCAACAACCCCTGTCTCCATCCCCCACCCTCTGTGGTGCCACCATCATCCCCTGCCTCCAATCACCCCCTGCCACTAACACCCCTTGCCTGCAATCTCCCCCTGCCTCCCCCTCTGCGGTGCCACCGCAGCCACCATCACCCCCTGCCTCCAATCTCCATGCGCAGTTCCAAGCCAAACGGATCTCAGCTATTTTTACCAGCACTTTCCCGCAACCACTGACATTTATGAATGGGGGGAAAAGTGCCCGTTTTTGCAAACTGTCCGTAAAAATACGGATGGTTAGCAACACTGTTCCTGACTTTTTTTTCCCCTAAACAACATTTAACCACTGTATCTGCTATAATAATGATGGCTGCTAATTCTGCACAAACGTATCCCTGATGTCAGGTTTAGACTGACATTGTAGTCCCTGCTTGGGCAAGTGCAGTGTTGCCCTGCATTGACCTTCGTTAGATTGATCTCCTTTAAATTGACTAATGAACTATGAAAGACATACCTGAGTGATTCACTCAATTCAAATCTGATCAGGTAGAACTTTGCACAACATAATTGATGGCAAATCTAAGGGTCTTTTTTGATGGGCTTTTATTTTCCTCAAAAGGGTTTTTCATTCTCATACAGGTCTATAATTCAGGTCAATAGAAGGCCGATGTCCCTGTCATTGAACTCTGCAGAATCTCAGAAGCATTTGAAACTGATACAATACAGATATCTTCAACATCATCAACACAAGGAAGAAAAACAGTCAAAACAGGCTCTAGAAGAGAATGCACGATCAGATGTTATATTTAATGCCCTGTACACACGATCGGTCAATCCGATGAAAACGGTCTGATGGATTTTTCCATCAGTTATCCGATGAAGCTGACTGGTGGTCAGTCGTGCTTACACACCATCTGTTAAAAAAAGGATAACTTCAGAATGCGGTGACGTAAAACACAACGACGTGCTAAAAAAAATGAAGTTCAATGCTTCCAAGCATGCGTCGACTTGATTCTGAGCATGCGTGAATTTTTAACCGATGGACGTGCCTACAGACGATCGTTTTTTTTCTATTGGTTAGGTATCCATCAGATAATTTTAAAACAAGTTCAAATTTTTTTATCTGATGGATAAATAATCTATGGGGCCCACACACGATCGGTTTGGTCTGATGAAATATGTCCATCAGACCATTTTCATCAGACAAACCGATCGTGTGTACATGGCATAAGACTCACTTAATATTTAATAACAATGATGTAATGTGAGGCAGGGGCTTAGTTTAACAACCTATACAATTTGTATTCAATTAGTCAGGCTCTTGTACAACATAACTATTGCTTAATCTAAAGCCTATTGTACAATTGGTTGGTAAGACTCATGGTCAGCTTTACATACGCAGGCTTTGCTTATTACATATCTAACTGACTATTTGGAGATCTCCTAGATCATTCGATTAAAAATAATAGACTTCCTGCAGCTATGAACAGGGAAAATCCAAAATAAAGCCAGAGACCTTTTTTCCTGATATAAGTCTTAAAACAGTGGCTCTTCTAGTAGTATATTTACCCAGTGCTGTTCATAAGTAGCACTAGAAATATTGTTTTTGGGCGCCTGGTAATCATTGTGTACCGAGCTGTCATTAGATGCCACAATACACAAAGATACTGTACTGAACCGATCTAAGGGTCTGGATACCATGTTATGGCTGTGATTGGTTCAGATAACAAGTACTGTAATTGTGCTGCAAGTTTGAAAACAACTTGCTAAGCTATTGCTAGACTTGCCAGGCCTCACACAAGTTCATATTTCATGACTCCAGATCAACATTATTTGCAAACATTCCGCAAGTCTGCTGCAAGTTCTGGTTCAGTGATGTTGTGCAATAGTCACCCACCACAGGGCACTATGGCTGAATTTTCATCCTGTAGACTTGCAGAGCTCTTGTTGTAGACTCACCACTGCAACTTTGCTCTTGCTAGAGACTTGCCATGAAAATGTGCTACAAATTGGAAAAGTGTTAACTAGAACTTGTGCTTTAAGTGCTCTGCAAGTGTACAAATTGCCAGAGAAAATGTGCAGCAAGTTAATAGACTTACAATTCAACACTGCCACAATCATCACAGCCCTCACATGTACAATTTACAATGTTGATCCCTCCCCTTCCACTTACAACAGGGGGAGGACTGAGATGCAGCTTCAGATTCATTTATTCTGTTTTAGTGACACAGGGATCTTTTTTTTAACCCTTTCATGTCCTCGTCCTCTCCAACACATATTATCTTAATGTCTTCCTGTGACCTGTGCGTTAACCCTTTCTCCTCCCAAACCCTGCATATCTGCACCTCCATCCCCCTACTGTATTGTAATAGATTTATCCCTGGTCCAATTCCAGGATACATGTTCTATTCTTCCTCTGACCCAAATTCAAGGTGATGTGAATGCATGCATGCAAAATAATCACACTGGCACACACTGGTCAGTATGAGCTCTTCCTCATCAACAAGCTTTTTATTCTGGTCATAGCCCCTTATATAAACAAAGTGACATAAGCAAACGTCATCACATACTGTATGTGTGTATATGATTGGTTCATCTGTATATGGTCCTTTTCCTGTCGACGGCTGTCTTCCACGAGGCTGCATTCCAGACCTTTCAGCAGCCATTTTCTTTGCACGGTGGGAGGAGGGAAAAAGGAGGGGGAAAGGAGTGAGAAGTAAGGAAGACATCTGTTTCTCGTTCTGAGTAAGGGGTGAATATCTCTGTCATATTTTAGTCAAGGAAAAATACTACTGTTTCTCACATGATTACTAAGATATATATATACTGTGTATATATATATATATATATATATATATATATATATATATATATATCGCAACAAGAAAGAAAATAAATAATAAAAATAATAAAAAAAGAAAAGAAAATAACAATATTTGAGTGGTTATGAGAGAGAGATAACATAGACATAACATAGTCATTTTATCAACTCCATCACAGTATGTGGCCAATACATTACTCCATTCATGTTTTCCTTCCTTTGCATATGACCTTCCTTTGGAAATTCCCCCTCTTTATTTGTCCTGTTTACTGATCATTGAAAGTAAAAGAAAATCCCAAATTTTGAGTTGACATCAGAAAAAGTATAGAGGGGGAAATCTTGCAATGGGGACTCTAGCCTCAGTGACCCTGGTGACATACTGGGCTTCCCTGATATTGGAGGGATTTCCTCTCACATTATGTTCTGGCTATGGGACAGGAAGTAGAAGGAAATCTCCCCAATGGGATAGAAATGGCAAAAAAAAAATCTGAAAGTGTTAGAACCCTCCCTTACTCTATCCAACATTTTGAAAAACACCTTTACCTTTAGTGACATCCCATCAAAACCAGGATTTATTTTATTTTTCCCAATAATTATGGCAAAAAACATTGGGGTGTCTACTTTTGAGTAATTTTGGTGGTTATATCACTATTTTAGGATTTTATTTTAAAGTTTTACTAAACCCAGGACCCTGCATTCACTATATCTGGTCTCCCACAGTACACAGAACATGGAAATGCTATTATTTTAGTAAATATAAACTGCTAAATACCTTTTCTCATTAGCACTATATATAGTCTTGTAACTTCTATTAATGCCTGGCTGAGCACTGTTTAAAGCTTGTAGGAGGAGTTTTCATTCTCTTTTGCTCTGTCTAATAAGGCTATGTGACCCCCTGACCCTCTGTCTGGACATTGCTGATTGGCCCTGTGCTGATCACAAAGAAAAAATGACATACTAAATACACACCAAACTGCGCATGTGCAAAGTGCCCAGAGCTCGGTAGGGGAGGATCAGAGAAGACAGGATCAAACATCCTTTTTTCACAATGCGGAGGATTAACCCCTTAGGTTCCACAGTGAGTATAACAAGAACGCTTTACTGCATATACAAACTTATTGTACTGTTGTGGGTTTAGTAACACTTAAACATAAATTAAAGTGGATGTAAACCCACTCTCATCCTTTCTAATCTACTGCCATAGTGCTGATCTATAAGGATATACATACCCCCTGCATGTATCCTTACCTGTTAAATGTCTCCCCTCTGTCTGTTATGAAACCCAAAAAACTGCAGATTCTGTGGGTGGATCTGTTGTCTGGAGCTCAGTGGGTGGAGTCATGGTGTCAGTAAACTCCCCGCCCTCCTCTACACACCTTGTCAACATGCATTTTGTATTCCTTTCACTAAATTCTGCTATGATCACCAACATCCAGTCAAAATCCAGAAAAGTAACCACATGACTTCTGAAAGGGATTGGGGTGGGAATTAAAAAATAATGCCTGTCTTCAGGCTAGTATAGGAGATATGTAAATAACCTGTTACTCACAGCAAGGGGGCAGAACGGACTAAGGTTTTTCTCTGTAAGTCCGTTTTATTTCACTGAACAATAAAAGAGGATTGCTCAGAGCTGGATTAACTCTGTGTGGCAAGACTGGGCACAGATGATAGGAAATCTTATACTGTACATTGGGACATAAAAAAAATCGGGTTTACATCCACTTTAAGGGAAACAGTTTTTTCTTTTTATAGTAAAAAAAAAACAGCAAGTATTAGATAACAGATACCAAAAGAAAGCTCTATCTATCTATCTAACAAATGACATAAAATTTATTTAGATACAGTGTTGCATGACAAAGTAACTGTCAATCACATTATCACAGTCCTGAAAATGAAAAAAAAAAAACTGCCTGGTAATAAAGGAGTATTACAGGCAGGTACTCAAGTGGTAAAATCACATGATGGTTTTATTATTATTATTTTGCCAAGAAAGATACTTTTTATTCAAAATAATATTAGGATTCTGTTATGCTGAAATGTGTCTTACTGACTTTTTTTATGAAATGTGAATTTTAATGATAGGTTGGCTTTTTCGTTGACAGTTATATTCATATTTTTCAAATGTACACAATAGCCTGACGTTGGTAATATTTCTTTCCGCTTTATGTATATGGGATCAAAACTAGTTACACGCCACCCTAATTGTAACAACAATTACATAGAATATTTGAGCATTTTATAGAGAAACAGAGTCTAATACAGCAATATTCTAAGCAATTGTTTTAGCATTCAAAACACATTTCAGATTTAAAAACACAATTACTCGGATGCTCTACTGATTTCAAAGTCACCTTAAAAATAAACAAGGCTTTCAAATCTGTCACTATTCTTGTTTGAAATGCTAAGTCAGTGACAAAGCATAATAAGATAAAGCATATTAGCTGCAGAAATGCAAGGCTCTAGAACTTTGTCAACCTTTCAAAATGTGTATATTAAAGGACATTTGTGACAGTAACATTTGTATATTATTCCAACTGTTACTTCTAGGAAGTTTATTGTTTTATGTTGGTTATGGCTATGCATGGTCAGCTCAAAAATGTTGAGATGAAATAATGTACAATTTTACTATATGTTAAAGTGATATTAACCTTCCTGGCGTTATGATTCTGTCTGGAATTTTGTACCAAAAGCGTTTCAATTGTTTTGCAAGGAAATGTGGTGTTATGTATTATAGGCCTGCAATTCTTAGTAAGTACTTACTTAAATCTATCTAAACAAGAGTCTAATAGGCATCCCGGGTATGATTTTTTTTTTTTTTTTTTATTAAAAATGATAATATAATAAATAATTATAAAAAATTATAACAAATAATAATATAATTATAGTAAAAATTATTCAATAATGTAATCAAATCAAAATCACTGAAATTTGCTCAGTTGCAGAATTTTTGCTGTCATAATTTTTTTTTTTTATGACGAATTTCCCCACAGATCGCTATCGCTAAATTCTGCAAGTGATTATAATTTATTATCGCTGTTTTTTAGCTGATCTAAAACCATTTTTTACATAAAGGGACACTTTTGGTTGCTATGGGCAATCTACAGTTTGCAGGGAGAAAGAAAAGTTTTTATTATATAAAATGACATGCAGGGCACTGGGCAGACCACTAGGGACATGGGGGGTGTGTATTTTTTACATACAGTACTGTAATCTATAAGATTACATTGTACTGTATGCATAGTGTTTGTTTACATTTTTGAATTTGGCGCCGTTCTCCGTCCCCGTGCGTCGTAACGTCGCAGGGAACGGAGCTCGGCGGCACACGGGGACGCTGTGTGAATCGAGCGAGCACCCGCTTGCTCACACAGCGGGGATGCATCGCTGGATCCAGGAACAAGGTAAGTAAACTGTCTCTGGATTCTGCGAGGCGAGCCCGTGTCTGACACGGGATCAACGATAGTAGCAGCAAATTTTTTCCCCCGTGTCAGACACGGGAACAACGCCAGGGAGGTTAAAGTCTTGTTTTTTTGTTTTTTGTTTATTGTTTTTAAATAACATATATGTTATACTAACCTGCTCTGTGTAATGGTTTTGTACAGAGCAGCCCAGGTCCTCCTCTTCTTGTATCCCTTACTGGTGCTCCGGGCCCTTCCATTCTGCCCCCACAGCAAGAAGCACCTGAGCCGCGTCTCGGCCCCATCCCCTTTCTCTGCTCATTGGCTTGTTGATTGTGATTGCCAGCAAACAGGGAGAGTCCCGGACAGCCGAGTCTCTCGTGCAACATCACTGGATCAAGATGGGGCTCGGGTAAGTATTGGGGGGCTGAAGGGGGCTGCTGCACACATATTTTTTTTATCTTAACCACTTCAGACCCGGACCATTATGCAGGTTAAAGGGGTTGTAAAGGAAAAAAAAATCCCTAAATAGCTTCCTTTACCCTAGTGCAGTCCTTCTTCACTTACCTCATCCTTCGATTTTGCTTTTAAATGTCCTTATTTCTTCTGAGAAATCCTCACTTCCTGTTCTTCTGTCTGTAACTCCACACAGTAATGCTTTCTTTCTGGTGTGGAGAAAGCCTCTTGAGGGGGGAGAGGGCGTCTAGGAGTGTCAGGACGCCCACTAACACACAGCTCCTTTCTCTATCTGCAAAGTAGAGAATGTCCTGACTTGCCTGCTTGCCCCCTCCCCCCTTAAGAGGCTTTCTTCACACCAGGAAGAAATCCTTGCATTACGGTGTGGAGTTACAGATAGAAGAACAGGAAATGAGCATTCTCAGAAGAAATAAGGACATTTAAAAGCAACATGGAAGGATGAGGTAAGTGAAGGAGGACTGCACTAAGGTAATGGAAGCTATTTAGGAAAAACATTGTACCTTTACAACGCCTTTAAGAGTAAAACGTATTATTGAACTAGGCTGATGGCCCTCTGGGACAACATTGTATGTGTTAAGGCCAGATACGCTATCTGAGCACCAAAGCGTGCATGAAAATGATTTAGAAACGTTGGCACTTATGTGAGTTGGGTCATATTTTTCACCCACACTTGTCCACCTGTGCTCACATAAAATGCAGCATAAACATACATCGAAGCAGGTGCTTTTTAATATAAAATGACTATTTTACAGCCCTGCCCAGCTTTTCAGAACAATAATCTGCTCAGTGTTTAGCTTAGTGATGTGAAGAACAAATTAATTACCTCTTAATTAGAGAAATCCCTAAACTGAGCAATGCGAAGGGCCCTGGAGGATTAAGCCTCACATTTTAGCTTTGTATCATTAAAGCAACCTTGTTGCGGCATGCTTTCAAGAGCGCGAGTAGAGCCATCTTTTATTTCTGGGCTTGGCAAATTGCAGTACACTTTCATTTTATCGAGCTCGGGCAGTAATCTATCTAACGCGGCGATACCGGAAGTGACGTGATCTGCGTTCCACCGGTGGTTTTTGACCAGGAAGGACCATTTGCTCTGTTCTGTCTAAAGACATTACATGTGTGCTTCTGGGATTCCTGAGACCATCTGATACTCGTCATTTTTTGCTCATTACTACTGATTCATGGTACGTACACTGTGAGCGGGGATCTTATGTGTGGTGAAGGGTTATTGCTTTTTAAATAAATTAAAACCGAATTACACTATTTGGAGTTTCATTTGTTTCTATATGGAGCGTTCCTCCCTGCCTAGCTGATGGATGGTATGGTGGAAAGATACCTGTGTAAGGCCTGATATCACTGGCCCTCTGGTGAGTTTAACCCCAAAGGGGAGTGTGCCTCACGCGTGGTGGTCTTCTGGGACAAGGTGGAAAGATTTTGAAAATTTCTTGAGATGTTCACATCACCTCTCTATCTTTTCTACGCCATCTTAGCTTGATGTTGCTGGACATTTATCCAACATTGTTTAGCGCTGTTTTATCATTTTGAACTTTGTTCTAAATTATGATATTTTGTTTTATAAGCTTTCAATCAGCCTTGTGCTGATGTTTTTTAGACAGCTGCTCTTATTCACCTTTTCTCTGTTTTTTGGATATTAGGTTGGTTTAATATTTTATATATTATTAATTATTCATTTTACTGTTCCTACCATTATTTAACTATTAGCATCTGTGGCGCTGAGATGTGCCTCTAGGCCTTTGTGAAGCACACTTTGTTCCAATCTATCTGTACCATTGTTCTTTTGAAAACCACAAGCCCTGTTCTCGGAGACCATCACACGATGTATAGCATCAGCTACGCAAAACATATTGAATACTCCTCCGTTATCAGGCCCTGAGTAAATACATGCTAACCATTGCAAGACTCTGTTCTTGTGTCCTTGGGGGCTGCAGAAGTGTGTTTTCTATTAGATAATTACCCTCCTAGGGAGCCCCCTACTAATAACTCACATCATCTCTCTCTCGAGGGCGATTATCTAATGTAACACAACTGGAGAAATACTTTGATGTTGTACCGGGAGGAGGAAATTAGCTGCAAACCGTTGATGTTTACACACTATCAAATGTGGTTTCAGCCGTTGCCAATGCTGGATCACTCACCTTGACATAGGAAAACGAAAACATATAACCCTTCAGTCAATTATTAATTTCTAATGAGTTGAAATCACAGGATAAGTAGGTTCTTGATATTGGCTGATTAGAAAAGTAGATAATTCGATTTTTTATTTTGACTGACACAAGGGTCCCGCTCTTCTTCCCCAATTTTGACACAACTTTCCCTAAAATGAAGTACTCTGTGCAGTAGCACCTGACGTTCTACCGTGTTTGACCGAAAATAAGACACCGTCTTATAATTATTTTTCCTCAAGAAAACACACTATGGCTTATTTTCAGGGGATGTCTTATTTGTATTTTTTTTTTTTGCAGAGATAGGCCAGCAAAGCTGATGTGCTGATGTGGCTTATTTATCAGGGATCTGCACAGTGGAGCTGGGATGATCTCTTTGGGCTCAGTAGCATACTGTTTGCTGAAGCTTTTCCCTCTATCCCCTGGTGTTTGTGTGGGGTGAGCGACTGTTGCTGTTCAGTGCTGGGGAGCAGCTTTACTTCTTCCCCTGAGGACAGATCGTCCTGCTCCTCACTTCACTGAGGAGACTTTTTACTTTCACTTTCAGCAGGACCTGACAGGGGGAGCTGACCTTATTGATGGGGCTGCCGACACCTCTCCGGTCACCTTGAGATACCGTAGCAGCTGTCACGATGGAGCAGATAAGAAGGGCTGCACGACTTCTTTACACCAGTACACTACGGTACATACGATATCACGTATTGTTTACCGCTCCGCGCCGCGACGCATAGTCACGCCCATCACTACGTCTTATTTTCGGGGTATGGCTTATATTTCGGAAATGCTTAGAAATCCTGCTACGGCTTATTTTAGGAGTACGTCTTATTTTCGGGGAAACACGGTAAAGTGGCAAATGCTTTAAAGTGGTATTAAAGGGGTTGTAAAGGATATTTTCCCCCCTAAATAGCTTCCTTTACCTTAGTGTAGTCCTCCTTCACTTACCTCATCCTTCCATTTTGCTTTTAAATGTCCTTATTTCTTCCTGTTCTTCTGTCTGTAACTCACCACCGTAATGCAAGGCTTTCTTCCTGGTGTGGAGAAAGCCTCTTGAGGGTAGAAGGGGGCGAGCAGGAGTGTCAAGACACCCACTAACACACAGGTCCTTTCTCTATCTGCAAAGTAGAGAGTGTCCCGACTTGCCTGCTCGCCCCCTCAAGAGGCTTTCTCCACACCAGGAAGAAAGCCTCGCATTAAAGTGGTGAGTTACAGATAGAAGAATTTTTTTATTTATTTTTTTCTTAAATAACAAACATGTTATACTTACCTGCTCTGTGCAATGGTTTTGCACAGAGCTGCCATGATCCTCTTCTTCTTCGGTCCCCCACCATCACTCCTGGCTCTTCCCCCTTGACCAGTGCCCCCAATAGCAAGACTTGCTATGGGGGCACTAGTTCATGCTCACTAGACATGTGCAATGCGTTTCATTCTAAAAATGTTTTTTAACTTATTTTGTGGCTCTGCATTTTTGGGTGTCCATGCGCCCACTCAGGCCATAGAAATCAAGTTGCATTCTTAATGACATCCAATTAACCTTTAAAGCATTAGTAAACTGCATAAAAAAGGCATCGGACTCAAAAATGTATTCTTGTGTCTATTTGGATGTGATCCACCAGTCTCCCCTACCTCAGCGGCAGATTTACCTACTCGTGAGACCAGTGCGTAAGAGAAGGTAAATCTGCCGCTGAGGTAGGGGAGACTGGTGGATCACATCCAAATAGGCACAAGAATGGATTTTTGAGTCTGATGCCTTTTTTATGTAATATATTTTCGCCACCTGGAAAAAAAACGTGCGGTAGAGCGGAAATTTAAGAGTATGGTGTCCAACCTCTCAATATGGAAAAGCAGGGTTTTTTTTAGGGGGAACTCAGTTCCACCACCTCTGGCTCAGACCCTTTGGTGCCTGCTCATCACAAACACTTGTAAACACAGAAGTCTGGTTTCTGTGTTTACAAGTGACAGCTCTGCACTGTGTGTAACCCCCCCCTGAACTCTGCAATCTGTATATAATGCAATCCTTGTATTTAATGCCCCTTTAAGACCCTTCTACTGTTTGTGAAATCTGAACGGGGTCGTGGTTGAGTTCCTGCACCTATTTTCTGAGAAAAAAACCTCTGTGGAAAAGTGACAATAGTGCTTGCTTTACAGCTTGTAGGGAAGGTGGAGAAGGTGTGATCCAGTGGCACATGATTGTTCTGCGAGCCGCTCGTAGAAAGATCTCACATCTGTCTACTAGCGGCTCGCAGAATGATCATGTGCCACTGGATCACACCGTCTCCACCTTCCCTACAAGCTGTAAAGCAAGCACTATTGTCGCTTTTCCATTTTGAGAGGTTGGACACCATACTCTTAAATTTCCACTCTACCACACGTTTCGTGGCGAAAATATATGGAACATACGTTCACTACTGAGGAATTATCATCTATTATACATCCTTTCCGATATACCGACTGGTACCTGAAGCGAGATCTTACCAACACCTTGGGCAAATTCAAAGTAACTGAACTATCCAATCCTTCTAACACCCTGCCACTTTGATCCCCTCCCACTGTGCTACTGTTCTAGTATTGTCCACAGACAAGAAAATCTGTTTAACAAAATTGTCTCTTTACCACTCATGACAGTCATCCCCTTATTTCAGAGTACGGCTTCCACTCCTGAGGGTTTTATAGTTTGTTATACTGCTGTTGTAATCTTCATAATATGTAATATCATTATAGTACTGTGTGCAGGTAAATACACGTCATTGGCAGTATCTAAAGAAAATATCTCCTAAACATTGTACTTAAAGAGGTGGTTCACCCTAAATATACTCTCTCCCATGCGATCCAGCATACTGGCGTCAGCGCCAGTATGCTGTTTTTTTTTTTTTTTTTTAATCCCCCTCTTACTGCGTAATCTTTAATTTTAATTTCTTTCCCCCGTGGTGGATGGCGCCTGTATAGCGCGTCACATCTTACGAAAATACTCGATTTAGGACTCGGGTATTCTCGGCGCAATGCGGCGCCTGCGCACAGACCTAGGAGCTGACTGCGCAGGCGCCGTATTTCTCCGAGTCCTACGGCTATGGCGCGTCACGCCCTCCGAAAAAAGCCGGAATAGGACTCGGAGAAATACGGCGCCTGTGCAGTCAGCTATTAGGTCTGTGCGCAGGCGCCGCATTGCGCTGAGAATACTCGAGTCCTAAATCGGGTATTTTCGTAAGATGTGATGGGCTGTATAGGCGCCATCCACTGCGGGGGAAAGATATAAAAATTAAAGATTACACAGCAAGTGGGGGTTTTAAAAAAAAAAAAAACAGCATACTGGCGCTGACGCCAGTATGCTGGATCACATGAGAAAGACTATATTTAGGGTGAACCTCCGCTTTAACACTAAGGCAGCATGCTATTATTGAGCTTATGATCTTCAAAAAAAAAAAAAAACAGATCCTTTGTCACTATGGATCCCCCCAGTTGTACCCCCCTAGTAGACACGTGAAGACTGGAATATTTAGTTTCGTTTTTTTGTTTTCGTCCAGAAAATAAATTTATTTAGTTACTCCCGAAAATCGTTTTGATTTATTTCGTTTTCGTCGGGAAAGTTTTCGTCCGAAAACGGCAATTTTCGATGACTTTGTCGAATTAAACGACGAAATTCGACAAAGCATCGAAAATCGTCGTTTTGAATACGGTGAATATACCTATTCCCTGTATTCAGAACGACGATTTTCGATGACTTTGTGAAATTGAAAGACGGAAATTCGACAAAACATCGAAAAACGTCGTTCTGAATACAGTGAATAGGTATATTCACTGTATTCAGGACGGCGATTTTTGATGACTTTGTGAAATTGAACGACGGAAATTTGACAAAGCATCGAAAATCGTCGGATCTGAACAAAAATGAAAATAAAGCATTTTTTATGTCGGATCTTTCGGGTTTTCGTTTCTTGCGCTTTCGTTTTCGTTCGTTAAAACGATAACGAAAATACCCGATTTTCGGATGAAAATGCATTCTAACGAAAACGAATGCACATGTCTACCCCCTAGTATGTATGATGCATTCATATTCTTAGCCCCCAAGTGTATAACGTTATATTTACAGGTCTATAGTTACAGGGGTCAGTAGTAAGCAACACAGACTTCAAGGGTTAGAAGCTGGTAACAGAAATCAGAGGTCAGAAGTAACATTAATCTTACCCCATGGCCCTGAGCTCAGTACTTAATACCACACCATACAGTTAGGGTGACCACATTTTCAAACTGCCATTCAGGGACACACACTCTCTCTCACCTTCAACCCCAAAAAATGAGGGAGGGGGTAATGTAGTGCCGGGGTTGATGGGGAAATTGGCAGTGGGTTATTTGTCAGGTGAATGTGCCACTTGCCACCAGATGCAGTGCCGCTTGCCACCTATAGCCTGCCACCAGATGCAGTGCTGCTGTCACTCCCTGTGCATGAGCCCCGTGCATAGAAGGAAAGGAGTGGGGTCACTATCTGGAGAGTGAAGATTACACCAGTTCCCTGCTGCTTGCCGCTAGGTGCCAGAGAAGGAGGAGCTACCGAGGTGGGCGGGGATAGCAGCGCTGCACTAGGCGCAGGCCTCGCTCCCGGTCTCAATGTCTGAGAGTAAATTGTCACTGGTTGGAAGATGCCAGGCAGCGCTACTCCTAGCAAACAGTTCCGGAAATGTAGTTATTAGTTAGTAGGGGGTGGCTGTCTCCTCTATTTCATTCTGAGACATTGTATTGTCCCAGAATGAAGGTGCCCGGGACCCAGGACAGACATGTCAATTGCGGGACAGTCCCGGGCAATCCGGGGACACATGGGCACCCTACATACAGTATGTCATGTCAGCCCAACAATGGCCAGATCTTGTCCTTATATTGCCATATTATCAGAACACTAAGTTGAGGAGTAGGGCTTGGTGTTCAGCTATTGTAAAGTTACCGACAATATCTTTGGTAGAATACACTAAGGAGAAGCTTTCCATTATTTGAATGACCTGCAATTACTGCCACCAGAGATATAATGGCAAACCTCTCAGTAAACAGAGATGAATTGCAACCTTTGTTTAAATAAAAAAAACATGCATTTAATAATGAATTTATTAACACTGAACTGTATTATTGTGTATTATTGTGTGTCTTTTATTTCTGTCCAACACCACTTCATAAGATTGAATAAGAAATACGTGATCTTCAGCACAAGAAATGCACTTACAGTCAAAAGCCTTGTTCTTTCAAATGTCAATTATACAAATTCACACTCGTGCAAGAAAGGGGGCAAAAAAAAAAAAAGTGACATTAAATAATAACAATCAGAATTGTATTACAGTCTGTTTGTTTTGTTGGAATGCATAATTATATTGGCTTCAAGTGTTCTACATTATTCAGAAATGAAAATGTCATTGACACATAAACATGACAATCACCTCTCGCGCCTAGTGGAACAATGGGGTTCTGCACAGGCAACGTATGTTTTGCTGAGTACATTTAGACTATGAAAGCCTTGAGTCATCTGCAAAAGGAAATCGGTTTTGACATGTTATTTAGTATAAATATATATATGATATAACATATTTTTTTCTTTTCTTTTACATGTATACCTTTTTAACATACAATAAGCATGGGAATATACAGTATAACCCCTTCCTAACGAGCGTATGCATATGTGCGGCCCTGGTTTTAGGGCATGGGTCTCAAAACTACGGCCCTCCAGTTGTTCAGGAACTACAATTCCCATGCCTAGTCATGTCTGTGAATGTCAGAGTTTTACAATGCCTCATGGGATGTGTAGTTCCGCCACAGCTGGAGGGCCGTAGTTTGAGGATCCCTGTTTTAGGGGGTTATACCGGAATGATGCCCGCAGCATAAAATTACATTTTAAAAATCTGGTCACCTTAGGTAAGGGGGACCCAATATATTTCCAGCAGCCTCTCCGGAGGTTATCACTACACTGCTGTATATGTTTAATATTGGAAAATATGTCCCATAACAGCCTTAATTTATCTGGATGTCTGGCTCAGGTATTACACAGCTGGATTTTGCCCAATTTAGCTATCCAGATGATCCAATCGCAAAAGACTTGTGCCTGACACCTGCTATGCAGAAGCATTGCCAACATCATTATTAATACTAATTCCCCCATAAACTCTGTATACAGCCTAGGAAGTGTGAGCCAGACTAAATGAGGACGTGGAACACAATGTATCATATTATTCCAAACCCATTAAAAAAGATTTCATTGAAGTGCTATTGTTATCACGTTGATAACTGGCTGTGGGCAGAATTAAAATCATTGAATGTCTTTTTTATTATAATAAGCTTTTAAATAAAATCTAATTGCAGGAAAGGCCTTGAATCAATCTGTCTCTTCATTTTGGGTGCTTCCATAAAATCCAGCCGGCTCCAAATGTGGCGCTGTAGCCAGGCCAGCCGATCGCAATAAAAAAAGATCCATAAAAATTGCATTTTGTCACTGCCTTTGAGATAGTCACCTTTACACAATATTTACGTTTTCCTTGCCCATGATATGGCCTAAACGACTATAAATCGTAATTTGTTTCAGGAAATATATCTGCCTATTGCATCGCATAAAGCAGATCTGTGGCCTTTAAAAGCCTTGTAAATGTAGATTGTTGGCAGAACAATTAGCATTTAAAAGCTGGGCTGACCTTTACTCTGTGCATCATTGTGATTAGTTTGGACTTTAATATCAGGTATAGGACCAAAATCTGCCGCACTTGCCAAGATAAAAAGCTTCCAGCTCTTGCAAAAGGACATTGAGTATTAGTGTGAAACATGTGCAATGAAACATAAAGGACAAACTTGTATGATTATGTTTGATTTGTGTTGACTTAGCAACCAAGCAGAAGAGCCCTTCTATCTTGAGCAATAACCATGGGCAAATCTAGAGCAGACCTTCGCTGGGAATCACCTACAGTGGATGCACTCTTTAACCTTAAAAGGCCAACAAAATAGGAAGAATCTTTTGAAGCATTATTTTTACAGCAAATTATCACTAGTTGTAATTGTGCATTATTAAAAAGCTGAACTTTTGGCAACTAAAAAATAAAATAATAATAATATAGTTATGTGTTAATTAACCACTTAAGCCCCGGACCAATATGCTGCGAAATGCCCAAAGGTGTTTTTACAATTTGGCACTGAGTTGCTTTAACTGGTAATTGCGCGGTCATGCAATGTTGTACCGAAACAAAATTTGCGTCCTTTTCTTCCCACAAATAGAGCTTTCTTTTGATGGTATTTGATCGCCTCTGCGATTTTTTATTTTTTGCGATATAAACGGAAAAGACCAAAAATTAAAAAAAATATGATATTTTCTACTTTTTGTTATAAGAAAAATCGAATAAGCTAAATTTTAGTCAAACATTTAGGCCAAAATGTATTCAGCCACATGTCTTTAGTAAAAAAAAATCGCAATATCAAAAAAAAAACTAGCTACCTAGCAGCAACAGTGACACTAATACAGCGATCAGAAAACGGATCGCTTAGTGACACTGGCAATAGGGGGTGAAAGGGTTAACTAGGGCGGTGATCAAGGGTTTAAACCTTTATTAGGGGGGTAGGGGGCTACCCTGGAACTAACACTAACTGCCTGTCACACTAACTGTCACACTGACACTAAATCCAGTGATCAGTAAATATATGATCACTGCAATCAGTGACAATGTGATAGAGGGCTGGGGGGTGATCTGAGGGGGTTAAGTGTGCCTATGTGTACTGGTGTCAGTGTAGTGTTGTGCAACTCACTTGAGATGTCTTCTCTCCTCTCACCCGAATGAAAAGACCGCCGAGAGGAGAGGTGATATCACTTCCTCTGCCTGTGTTTACATTACACAGGCAGAAGGCGGGCAGTGGGGGGGGAGCAGATTCGCTGGGAGCAATCGCGAGGGGGCAGCCGCCCCCTCATCCCGGATTGCTCCCAGAGGCTTACCAACCGCCGCATGTAGCTAACCCGCGGGAAGGCAGGGATGTGCCGGCACGTCCATCTGCCTGTACGTACCATTCTGTGGACGTATATTTACATGCGGCGGTCGTTAAGCGGTTAAAATGATCATTAAAGCTGAACTTTAGTCAAACAGAAAAATACACACACACTCCCCTTAGCTGTTTTACCTGTCAAAGAGTTTGTATTTCTAATATGACAGCCTTATCACAAAGCATGACCAGTCTGGAGACCTGAATTTTCTTTCCTGCAGTTAAAGCGGTTGTAAAGGTTGTAAAGGTTTTTTTTTTCTAAATAGGTTCCTTTAAAGCGACACTAAAGTAATTGTTTTTATTTCTTTTTTTAAGTTACAAACATGTTATACTTACCTCCACTGTATGGCTCGTTTTGCATACAGTGGCCCCGATCCACGTCTTCTGGAGTTTCCCTCGGTGGCTGTCATGGCTCCCCCTCCACAAGAGCTTTCCACCTTCATGTGAGCGAGCTCACATGGTGGAAAGGTCTTGCGGGCATGCTCCCGAGATACAGCGGCAGGCATAGCCACTGACTGGATCACTCGGCCCCGCCCCCCGGTGCGCCGCATCATTGGCTGAGATTGACAGCAGCGCCAACCAATGACTGCACTGCTATCAATCCGTCCAACCTAGCCAATCAACGGCCAGGCTGGAAACCGAAGAGGATGACGGGGACGAGCGAGGGACTTTCGAGGGGTTAGGTAAGTAAAAGGGGGGCTCGGGGGGCGGTGCTGTCGGATGTTTTTTCACCTTAATGTATAGGACGCATTAAGGTGAATGCATTGTTGGTTCACTTACTTTTTCCTTTGATTTCCCTTCTAAATGTTTTTTTTTTCTGTTTCTGAATTTCTCACTTCCTGTGTTCACAGCATCTCCCCGCAGGGATGTAGTCCCAACAGAGGAATCGAGCCTGCTGACTAACCCCCCAGCCAGAACGGCTCAGATGATAGGGGCAAGCTTACTGATGAGGAAAAGGAAGTACGAAATTCAGACAAAGAAAAAAAGGAAAATCGAAGGAAAAGTTAAAGTAACCAACAATGCACTAGCTTAAAGGAACCTATTTAGGAAAAAAAAAAACCTTCACAATGCCTTTAACCACTTTCCGACCGCCGCACACCGATGTCGGCAGAATGGCCACGGCTGAGCATATTGGCGTACAGGTACGTCCCCTTTAATATGCACATTAGTGCTATAAAAAATAAACTGATTACTGTGAAAATGACACTGGCAGTGAAGGGGTTAACCTGTAGGGGTCGCTGAAGGGGTTAAGTGTGACCTAATGAGTGATTCTTCAGCTCTGTGATGGTCCCGCGATCGCATCACAGAGCTGAAGAATGGGGAGAGGCAAGTGTAAACAAACCTCTCCCCGTGCTTCCTAGTCAGACTGTCACTGATAGTGTGTTCCCTGTTATAGGGAACGACGATCAGTGACACGACACGCCAAGCCATGCCCCCACACAGTAAGAATCACTCATTAGGTCACACTTAACCCCTTCAGCGTCCCCTACAGGTTAACCCCTTCACTGCCAGTGTCACTTTCACAGTAATCAGTGTATTTGTATAGCACTAATCGCTGTAAAAATGACAACGAACAACACAATTACAGTACAGTTCAATACAAAAGATACAGGAGGGCTCTGCTTGTAAAGCTTACATTCTAAAGGGAGGGGGTGGTGGTACAAAAGTGCTATTCTCAGTGCTTACTCATAACCTGAAACTCAGGAATGAGAGAAATTGCAAAATGTGATTTCTGACATTCTGCTATTTAAAGATCCAGGTGCTTTTGAGGATTTGGATAGGAAGCTTTTTAGTAAATTGGATAAGATGTAAAAATAAGTGGTTACCAATAAAAAAGAAAACATTCTGAGATGTTGCTGACTTTGCTGACTGATAAACAAAAAGACAATAGTTCACATCATGACAGCTAAAAGGTTACTATTGCATCAATAACTCAATACATCTACTCTTGAAGTACGTTCTTTATTACCCTTACAATATATAATATGTGCAGAGAGAAAAATGAAAGTTGCCACTTTTGACCTCTGGAAGTACCAGTTCACTGGCTGCTTCTGGTCTCAGTACTTTAGGTGGATGACCAGGAAGTAGTCGGCAAAAGAAAGATTTTTTTATCTGAACATTTCAGGTCATTCATTCGAACAGCATTGAAACCTTTGGATCAATACAACAAGTATTTCCAAAGTATAGCTTAGCCTATGTATTTTCTGTGTCTTTTCTTTAAAATTCACTTTGACCTGTGCAGGCTACTTGTCCAATTGTTTTTTTTTTGTTATGGAACTCAATCATTTGTAATGTTGACATGTTTTTGGCAATTTAGTGTAGCTCATGAGATCAGTACCCAAGAACCATGAATAAGTCCAAGTGACGAAACGTAGGGGCGTGGCTGCATGACAGGAATCTACAGTGACGTGAGACGCCGCAGCTAAGCACGGGATACGATCAGCACGGTCTGGGATCCAGGAGGGGGTGAGAGACCTTGATTGAGTACATATCTCGGGTCCGCTGTGACCGCAAAACACTGCAGAGCCATACACGTGATTTTTCAAGGCTGTTTTTTTAAAGTTTGTCGTGTGAGTGTAATGATTGAAGTGTTAGTTGGATTTTAATAAATTGGTCGTTATTATTTTACACTATTGAAGCACTTTTTCTTATTTACATGTGTGGATAAACCCTGAGATTAAACACAGTTGTATATTGAATGGTTGTTTTGTCCTGAGTTGAAACACACAGTGGATGGTCGTTTAACCCTTTGGAGTTCTAATTAACAAGCTCTTGAGCCGAACACGAGAGTGGGAGGCAAGTGCGATTCCAGAGGGGTGGTGTCACAAGCACGGCGGTGTGGCTGAAGATTTTAAGGAGATTGAATCTTGTTTAAAGCGGAGTTCCACTCAAAAATTGAACTTCCGCTTAACCCACTCCTCACCCCCTTACAAGCCACATTTGTTATGTAATTTTTTTTGGGGGGTGGAGTGGGGGCTTCAGGAGGAGTGGGAATTCCTGTCCCACTTCCTCCATCCGCCGAGGGGCTGGTTAGGCAATTAGCTTAATCACCTATCTTCATCCCCTCCCTGTAAGCGATCGCCTGGGACACGTCACAGGTCCCAGGTGATCGCCTGTCCAATCGGACGGCACAGTGCGGCGCCACGCCACTCGCGCATGTGCAGTGCCGTTCGCGCATGCGCAGTGGGTGCCCGGCCGTGAAGCCGAAAGCTGTCACGGCCAGGTGCCTACAGTTACAATGAAGACGCCGGCCGGGGAGGGGGGGAGAGGAGCGGACCTCCGGCCGTCGCGTCGCTGGAACCCTGGAGCAGGTAAGTGTATGTTTATTAAAAGCCAGCAGCTACACTTTTTGTAGCTGCTGACTTTTAATAAACATAAAAATGGGCTGGAACACCCCTTTAAACATCACTTCACTTTATGGACTATTAATTTATTTATTAGCAGAAAAATGGATACATGACACCAGGCATAAACAGGAGAAGTTTTAAAAAATCTGGAAAAGTTGGGAAAAACTTAACCAAGAAATAGACGGATAATGAAAAATCTAAAAGCCTTAGGAAGCTCTGAATAGGATAAAGGAACTATAGAAAGAAAGAAGGGGAACAATCTACAGCTTTTTTTTAATGTGTATGTATTTATGTATGTTTTGTATTGTAAATATGTTAAAGTTTAGTATATGACACTGGAAGAAGAAACGATCCTCTGCATTTAAATCAAATAGTGTTTTCCCTTTTTTTTTTTTATTTATATATATATTTTTTCTCTTTTTCCTCCCCCCTAAGTCAAGGGAGGTACATTTGGAATCACAGATAAGTAGAAAGAAGACACATAATAAACAGAAGACACATAGAAAACACAATAAAATCACAGTAACAAAGCACTTAAATATAAATATATGAATATATTCTTTATTAAAACACAACACCTCACTTACTCCCCCCTCCACAGTTGCCAGCTCCCCTTCCTTTTTTCTACTTTTTTTTCTTGTTTTCTCAACAAAAAAAACATTTTTTTTTTTTGAGGAATCGAAGAAACCACCATTCAGTAAAGAAAGTGATTAAGGAGGTGTTTGTAAGTGTCAATGAAATCTTTATGCTAAAATTATTTTTTTACAGGGTTTAGAGACATAATAGTTAACTGATTCCTTTTAAAAATGATTAAAAATAGATAAAAATCAATCACATAATGTACCTGTAGTTTCTAGTTTCGTTTCTGCATGTTGCTTCCTACCTCTCTGCTGTACAGAGCACACAGAGCCACAGAGCCATACAGGGCAGTGATGGTTTGGAAAACGAAACTGATTGGTGCTGAGGGGTTTTAGACACACAGTAATCACACCTCCTTGATTAGTGACCACAGAGAGAAAGCTCCCAGTACTGTGGTTATCAGGAAACAGACAACCAGGAAGTGTGGAGATCAGAGAAGAATTACAGCAACTTGAGAGCAAAAACGAATAATGAGGACATGAAAACATCACTGTATTAAGGTAAAGGAAGCTATTAAGATAAAAAAAATTCCTTTACAAACCCTTTAACCCTCCTGGCGGTATTCCCGAGTCTGACTCGGGGTTACATTTTTGTGCTGCGATCGGTAACCCCGAGCCAGACTCGGGATTGCCTCGCAGCATCCATAGGCAGGGTTCACTTACCTTGTCCCTGGATACATCGATGCCTCTCCGCTGTGTGAGCGAGCGGGTCCTCGCTCAATTCACACAGTGTCCCCATGTGCCGCCGATCTATGTTCCCTGTGACGTTACGACGCACGTGGGCGGAGAACGGCGCCAAATTCAAAAAAGTAAACAGACACATTACATACAGTAAACTGTAATCTTATAGTTAACAGTACTGTATGTAAAAAATACACACCCCCCCCCCCCCCATGTCCCTAGTGGTCTGGCCTGTGCCCTGCATGTACTTTTGTATAATAAAAACTGTTCTTTCTGCCTGGAAACTGAAGATTGTCCATAGCAACCAAAAGTGTCCCATTATGTCAAAAGTGATTTTAGAGCAGCTAGAAAACAGCGATTATAAATTATAATCCCTTGCAGAATTGAACGATAGTGATTTCTGGGGCAATTCTTTATAGAAAAATAAAAGTAGTGACAGCGACAATTCTGCAACATTGATTACATTATTGAATAATTTTTATTATAATTATATTATTATTTGTTATAATTATTTTTTATATTATAATTTATCATTTTGTTTTAAAAAAAATCATAGCCAGAATGCCTACTAGACTCTTGTTTGGACAGATTTAAGTGAGTTATTCCTAAGAATTACAGGCCTACAGTATAAAACGCCAAATTTCCTTGCAAAATAATTGTACCGCTTTCAGCACCTAAAACCAGAAAAAATCATACCGCCAGGGAGATTAAGTGTTAAATGTTAAATGGAATTGGAATACTTAATAAGGAGAAATTAAACCCAAAAAAATTTGCCGCATGTCACGTGGGACTATATATATATATATATATATATATATATATATATATATATATATATATATATATATATATATATATATATATATATATATATATATATATATATATATATATTAGTTTTATCACTAGTGATTTGTTTAGAGTTATTTTGTGATTGGTACTTGGGTACTGATCTCATGAGCGCTACATTTTTGTCCTATTTTCACAGTTTGATCTATAGGTTGAAATTCAGTTTAGCATTATAATTTTTTAAGTGGCAGCTTTTATCTCACATTTTTTTCTTTGGCGCAGTGGTGGTGCAGGATATTAGAGGCGGTTTCATATCTTTATACCAACAGTTCAATATAGTGTAGCTGTTTTGGGTAAGAAGAGGTTTAATTAATAATAATGCATTTAAAGGGTCACTAAAGGAAAACATTTTTTTTTGCTGAAAAGACTGTTTACAGGGTAGAGACATAAAAGTTAACTTTTCGAAATGATTAAAAATAGATAAAAATCAATCATATAATGTGCCTGCAGGTTAGTTTCACTTTTAAACTGGCTTCATGTTTCGGTGAAGTAGAAAGAGACACACAGAACAAAAACAAACAAATCCAGGGCAGTGTTTTGTTTTTAAAATGAATCTGATTGGTTCTGGGAAGTTTTAGACACACAGTAATCACAGCTTAGACCACAGTGAGAAAGCTCCCAGTACTGTGGTTATAAGGAAACAGACAAGCAGGAAGTGTGTAGATCAAAGCAGGATTACAGCAATTTCAAAGCAAAAACGAACAATGAGGACATGAAACCAGTACTGCAGTAAGGTAAAGGAAGCTATTTAGCTAAAAAAAAATCCTTTAGTGACCCTTTAATTTCTCTAAATACTGCTGTAGCCTCCCCTCCCCCCTCTAAATAAGATGCCCGCAGTATGAAAATTAGGCATTTAAAAAATTATTAAAATTCCACCACTTCACAAAGTTCATGGTTATGGTGCATGAATAAAAAAAAAATGCTCAACATTACATTATGGGATGAAGTAGGCACATTCTACTCCATTATGTTTTGTAAAAGGCTACAAGTCTCATACCACAGACAAGTTTTTTCAAATGAAACACAAAGATTGGTACACATCAGTCCAGTAGGGCCTGGAAAGGTTAGTGCATTTTTTTTATTTGCCAATACTGACAACATTGCGTGGAAACAACTGTGCTATATCATACATGATCACCATCACTTGAAGGTGGCAAATATCATTAAGAACAAACAAAGGGAAAAATGCTACTTATATATAAAAAATACAACATATTTTTCCTTTAACCCTGAGGCTGTGATATGCTCTAAATGTTTCTACTTTCTATACAACTCTTCAGAATGTCATTTCATTGTCACTGTTTCCTCATCTAATCTACTGAGAAAGTCATAAATTCCAGAAATATACATTAGGCTTTGAAAGAAACAGTTGAAAGTCCCATGACTGCGGCACTTCTAAAATGGTGACCTTGTTTGTTAGCATTTTAGAGGTGATTCTCCGGAGTACTTCAGAATGAAACATAATCCGGCAATTGCTTGCCCCTGAGCTCTCCAGACCTGTCACTCAAAGAGGAGAGAGGATCATGTCAATGAGGTGCAAGGAATAAGCAAATAATAATTCGACCTGATTTGAGCATATGTAATTAGCGTTCGTCAAACGCTTGACCTTCGCAGGGCCCAGATGTAGTGTATAGAATACATCTGCATGAATGCATTTTTTAACCTTATGGTTTTTCTGTGAACGGAATGTCAGTGCTGACTCTGGAACCCAGAATACAAATGAAGAGCAAAGATCATTCACAAAATTTAATTTATTACCAGTGCTTCATCCAAACTGCAGAGTAAAACAGGTACAGGAGCATGCACACATACAAAGAGGTTTAGTTGTAAATTACAGGACCCCAAATATCTCCCATAATGTACTGTATTTCGTTCTAACCTTCCTAAGGAGAGCAGACACATCTCTGCTCTGCAGGGCCGCCATCAGGAACTATGGGGCCCCTTACTCAGCTTCAGGCATGGGCCCCCTGGAGCAGAGAACCGGGGGGGGGGGTGCTTCCGCGAATTGAGAAGTGGGGGGACCCTTTACAATAAAAGAAGACATAAATAAAAATATATATAAAAAAGGGGGTAGCCATCCGGGACCTCTGGGCCCTTTAATAAAAAGAAAGAAAAAAAAAAAATATATATATATATATATATATATATATATATATATATTTTTTTTAAAAGGGGGGTTGCCATATGTGGCCCTGGGGACCTCTTTTATAAAGAGAAATTTAAAAAATAAAACGGGGTTGCCATCTGGGACCTCTGGCCCTTTAATAATAATAAAAAAAAGAAACCTCTGGGCCCTTTAATAAAAAAAATATATAAACAAAAATAAAAAAAGAAACATTTATAAAAAAAAAAAGGGGGAGGGTTGCCACCTGGGGCTCTGGGGACATCTGAGCCATTTAATAATAATAATAATAATAATATTAATAATAACAATAATAATAACAGTATATATATATATATATATATATATATATATATATATATATATATATATATATTTTTTTATAAAAAAAGGGGGTTGTCATCCGGGTCCCTGGGGACCTCCAGACATCTAAATTGTCCCTTCAATAAAAAATAAAATAAAGTTATATTAAAAAAAATAATAAAAAAAGGGGGTTGCTATCCGGGCCCCTGGGGACCCCCATGGTCCCTTACAGGTGTACTGCCTGTACCCCCCCTGATGGCGGCTCTGCTGCTCTGACAGGCAAAGCCTTTTTACTTCTTTTAAGAGGGCCTGCATAGAGCACGTTGGGCCATTCTTGCAGAAAGTCAGGGCATTGCCATAGGGCGAAGGTGTCAAACACAAGGCCTGCGGGCCAAATCCGGCCCTTCAGGCCATTTCATGTGGCCCTCGCACCTCCAGCTCCAGCCCCCCTCTGGTCTTCCTCCACACCCCTACTTTCTGCTTTCAAGCAATGCATCCAGCTTCTTCCCAGCAGCAGCATAAGGAAAGGGGGTGCACTGTGATGTAAGGGAGAGTGGGAGACTCAACTTTTGATGGTGGGGTGGCTCTTGACATATAATATAAAGGGAGGGGATACCTTATGCCCTGCACACACGATTGGTTTATCTGATGAAAGCGGACTGATGGACCATTATCATCGAACAAACCGATTGTGTGTGGGCCCCATCAGTTTTTTCTTCCCATCGTTGAAAAAAATCTAACCTGTTTTAAATTTTTCATATGGTTAAACATTTTTTTGGCTGAAATGACTGTTTCGTGTCTCTCTGATGTACAGAGCCAGAGAGCCAATAGAGGGCAGTGATGGTTTGCAAAACAAAACTGGATTGGTGCTGAGGAGTTTTAGACACACAGTAATCACACCTCCTTGATTAGTGACTGTGATGTTTGTGATAGATCACTGTGACCTTTAGAGTCGGTTCACACTGGGGCGACTTGGGATCCGACTTGAGGTCGCCTCAAGTCGTCCCAAGTCGCGCTGTAAAGAAAAACAATGTAAGTGAATGGGAGCGGTGTTAATACACACTACTCAAGTTGCTCCAACTTCAGAAAAGGTTCCTGTACGACTTCAATCTGACTTCTAGGCGATTTGTACCCATTGATTTCAATGGAAGTCGCCTCCAAGTCTGATCACTGTCTTAACTGAAGCGACCTTTCAGCAAGATAACTTACATTTTTCAGGCAAACCCCTCCCTCCCCCTCCCTCTCCCAGAGCTGATTGTTGTTTTATTGACCACTGGAATGTCTCCTGTCCTGGAGACGACTTCAAGTCGTGTTGTAAATCGCCCCAGATCGCCCTGTGGTTCATGCTCAAGTCGTGTCGAAGTCGCGCTGGAAGTCGTGTCGCCCCAGTGTGAACCGACTCTTACCCTCTTTCTCCTGATGCATGATGGGGGAGGAGGAGCTGTACCAGGAAGTCAGACAGTGTGTGAGGGGAACTGGAAGCAGACACATGAGGCTGAGAAGGGATTACATCTGATATGAACAGAAGCTGTTTGGATTAAGACTCCCCCATGTAAGAATGCCATAATGTTCTGAGTAATAAACCTTGCTCTGGTTAAGTAGTACATTGGCCTGTGTGTGTAACTTGCTGAGCAGATACTGGAAGCATTGCTAGCAACACCTGAGAGACACAGAGCGTCCAGGGGACATAACAGTGACCACAGTGAGAAAGCTCCCAGTACTGTGGTTATCAGGAAACAGACAACCAGGAAGTGTCCAGAACAGAGAGGACTTACAGCAACATCAAAGCAAACATGAACAATGAGGACATGAAACCAAGACTGCAGTAAGGTAAAGGAAGCTATTTAGCTAAAAAAAAAAAATCTTTTAGTGACCCTTTAACTGTTCCCTACTTCATTCAAAACAAAGTTTGAGCTGTATGCTTTAATTCCTCACATTTTCTCCACTAGGGGGAATACTGTATATAAACTTCAAGCAATTTAGTTTAACTTTAGAACAGGATTGTGCTTCAATTAAAATATCAAGATACCGGTACAATTAGTCATATTTTTAGAAAATCAAATTAGGACTCTGCAGGGGATCCCCTGATTATTTGTTTCTCTCTGCCAGTCTCATGAGTCTTTTTCATCCTAATTAATGGCAGCATTTCGAGTGTGAAATGTACTCAGCCTCTTTACAGGAAAGCAGTTTTTGGAAAGCTTGCACAACACAATGCAACTGAGTATTATTTAGGCAAAACGATTCTGTTCTGTCCCAGAGACTCCAATGAAGCTCGGAAACCAAGCAGAACTAAGTTCTGAACTGGAAGAGAAACTTTGACACTCTCCCTTCTCTTCCCCTGTAATGTTCTTCCTGTGCTTAATTGGCTTCAAATGAATGCCGAAAGAAATATGCTATGCCGTAATTGTTTAATTTATTTTGATTTTCCACAGATATTATTTAGTAATGACTCATTTCCATAGTACGCCTCCAGCAGGAAAAAAAAAAAGAGAGAGAGAGAGAGAGAACTTTGAGATTAGACCTTCCTTAATCATGTCTTGTATCAGTTTAAAACATCAAAGCAGGCGACCAGGAATCTCGCAGCGATTTCCTGCTGAAATGCTCTAGGCCGTCATCAACGTGGTTCATAAGCAATTGACTCCTCTGCTGTGCTTTTCCAGAAAAGAAAAATGGCCAAGAAATAGTTAAAGGGTAATGCGACAATGGATTAAAGCGCATCTCCTGCAATGTTACAAGTAGCAGTAGTTTTGCTGGATTATTGAAGATTAAAGCAACAGCCAAACAGCTAAATGAGATTCAGGTGTACCTGCCAAATTAATTTTGAATTTATTCAGCTGATCTTGTGATCCATCCTTTTCTACTAGAGTTTGTAGTCAGTAAAGAGTGTTAATGCCAGAGGTAGGTGACTCCTGCAGCTTTCTGCGTCATATCCTCTTAGATTGTAAACTCTAAGGCCCCATACACACGAGCGGACAGATTTGTTCAAATCTGTCCGTCCGACAGATTTGAACAAATCTGTCTGCTGGGATTTTGGTTTGCTCGCGTGTACACACGAGCAAACCAAAATCCCCGCCAGCAGACGGCGCGCTGACGTGTCGGTGACGTGGCGGTGACGTTGACGCTGCCACGTCACCGCACCAGGGAGTAAAACACTTCCGCGCATGCGCCAAATCCATTCGGCGGCGGTGCGGCGGCGGAGCGGGACGACATGTCTGCTGGTAAGTGTACTAACCAGCAGACATGTCGGGCGGACAGATTCCCACCGGAGAGATTTCAAAGCATGCTTTGAAATCTGTCGGGTGGACAAATCTGTCCGCTAGCCCATACACACGATCGAAGATGTCTGCTTAAACGGTCCATCGGACCGTTTTCAGCGGACAAATTCGATCGTGTGTACGAGGCCTCAGGCCTCGTACACACGATCAAATCTGTCCGCTGGAAACGGTCTGCTGGACCGTTTCAGCAGACAGATTCGATCGTGTGTACGGCCGAGCCGACGGATTTGGCCACCCGACAGATTTCAAAGCATGCTTTGAAATCTATCGGGTGGGAATCTGTCCGCCCGACATGTCTGCTGGTTAGTACACTTACCAGCAGACATGTCGTCCCGCACCGCCGCCGAATGGATTCGGCGCATGCGCGGAAGTGTTTTACTTCCTGGTGCGGTGACGTGGCGGCGTCAACGTCACCGCCACGTCACCGACACGTCAGCGCGCCGTCTGCTGGCGGGGATTTTGGTTTGCTCGTGTGTACACGCGAGCAAACCAAAATCCCAGCAGACAGATTTGTTCAAATCTGTCGGACAGACAGATTTGAACAAATCTGTCTGCTCGTGTGTACGAGGCCTAAGGCCTCGTACACACAACCGAGAATCACGCCGTAAAAGAAATGTTGTTTTCCTCGACGAGATTCTTGTCAAGCTTTCCTGTACACACTGTCGAGACAAAATCGCGTCATTCTCAAACGCGATGAGATACAACACTTACGACGGCACCATAAAGGGGAAGTTTGATTCCACTGGCGCCACCCTTGGGGCTGCTTTTACTAACCTCATGTTACTGCGTGTTAAGTAAAAGTTTGGTAAGAGACAATTCGCGCTTTTCAGTCTGTTACAGCGTGACGAATGTGGTATTTCCATTACGAATGCTACTTTTACCGAAGGTGCGCTCCCGTCTCATACTTTATTCTGAGCATGCGCGGGTTTCTAAGCATACACACAAATGTGTTTCTCGTTGTAAACCAGCCCGACGAGAACCACAATTAAAAAATTGAGATTCCCGTCGAGAAAAAAGAGAGCATGTTAAAAGCAGAAAAAACGAACACAGAGTCCCATTCATGAAAAAAGAAAATCCGTGTGAAGGGTTAATATACAAGGGCCCAGATTCACGTACATCGGCGCATTATTGGACCGGCGTAGCGCACCACCTTTACGTTAGACTTGCGCAATGTAGCCGCGTAATCACCCGATTCTCGTAGCTTTTGCGCAGGAAATTGCGCAAGCGTAACGTTTTTTTCCGAGGCGTAAGGAGGAGTAATACAAATTGGGAAGGACGTGGGCGTGTTACATTGAAATGAGCCGTGACCCCATGCAAATGAAGGGCCGGCCGGCTCGCGCATGCGCGCTTGAAGGAGACCATGGTCAGCTCCGCTGTGCACATGCTCACAACTCGGGAGCGGCGCAATCAGTGAAATTGGAAATGGACTAGGGCAACTTTGTGAACTACGCAGACAGCATAAATAGACAGACACAAATGCACTTCCTTTGCAAAAATACATCCCTTTGTATCCCTCCCTCTACAGCAAGGTGCTTTTGTTTGTTTGTGACGTGTCTTTGAGATATTTGGGGACTGTTTTGCAGAGTGATTTTTGTCTTTTATGGGTTTTCTTTGTTGTTATTTTGTTTAAATTATATTTTTGCTGGGCATTTTTTTTTTTTGCTCGTCATTTATTTAATTTTTTTGGTTCTGTTTGTGTATGATTTTGGAATGTGGGGGTGATATTCCTGCGGGAAAAGGGGTGTCACCCTCATTTGTGGTGGAGAAGTGATCCCCAGGTCTGTGTGAATGGTGTATGAATGTACAGTGACATAATTGGAGCCGTGGCATGGCGTTGCAGCTCACAAGTCCTGCATGGTGGACTGGTGCCAATCCAATGTGATGAGGATGTGGGGTGTCTGTGCTAGGGACCACAGTGGTGTGCATGCATGCATTCTCATTGTGCCATGATTAATGTGTGTGTTTAACGTGCAAAGATGCATAATGTGAGCTGGCATGAGATGGGGTCATGAGATGGGGTACCAGTGCATATGCAGAGTCACCTTGAAGGGAAAAGACAGGAGGATGTTCGTCATGCATGTGCCACTTGTGAGGTGTGCATCACGGGAGGGGATAGTCATGCCTGCCACCCATGTCACTCACCAACCAGCCAGCTGTCCCCATACATGTTCTGTTCGAAATCTGTGGGGATGGGGCTCTGATTGTATATGTAGCTGTCATGGGTGTCATGGGTGGTGTCATGTGTTGGGCTGCTGATGTCCTCCTGCAAGGTTGTGGTAATTCCAGGATGGCATGAGGGGTGAATCTGAAGATGCGAGACACCTCAGAATCACTCATGCCAAAGATGTCTATGCGTGTGTGATATATCAAGTGAAGAGTGAGGGGCTTGTATCAGATAAGAATATTGTATTAGATTAGATTAAATTGTAAATTTTATATAAGCAAATAAAAAAAAATAAAAAACATCTCCCGTGCCCTCCTTAGTGCCATCCTCCGTGCCCTCCTCCTTCTTTGTTCATCTAAAGTCAGTAGTATAGCTATGCGCGACGATGCCCCTGGCATGTTGGCATACAGATTGTTGAGCAACATGTGTGACTGCTGAACTCCTCACTAACAGTGTTGCTTTATCTGACAATTATACTTTTTTTCTTTTTTTAGACCAGCTTTTATCAGCTCTAATTTTAGACAGGACATTTTGCTGTTGCGCCACACTGCGTCGCCTGCGCTGCCCCAACGTTGTTTTGTGGATCCCCGTAAGTCCCTCATTAGCATATTTGACTAGCAAATCAATGGTGTGTCTATCGCACTTTTGCGCGGACGGATGCGCCAGTCTAACGAAATTACGCGGGACAAAAAAAAGTAAATTTTTGGCGTATCTCGTTCTGGGGATGCCGCGCAACGAAACGCACGCGCACATTTAGACTTACGCACGCGCATCTCCTGTTGCGCAGGCGTAATCGCTCTGTGAATCTGGGCCAAGGTGTCCAGATTTCAAAAGAAGTAGTGAATAAACACCAGTCTTCCCAAGCAAAAATCGTGTCTTCAAACACCCATAAGTGAGATTGTCTGCTTACCAGAAATAAAGACTTTATTGCACCAGTCTTATCAAGCCCAGGGATTATTCCCGATCGCTTTTACGCCGCCCCGTCGTCGCGTACGTCGTTTACGAACTCGTAAGGTTACCCCTGCTTCTATGAGAAGTAACCCTACGAAGTACCGTCGGGTGCCGTCGGATGCCATGTTAAGTATGGCGTCGGGTCAGCGTCGGCTTTTTCCGTCGCTTACGTCGTTTTACTAACTCGTTCGCGAATAGGGCATTGCGTAGTGACGATCACGTCGTTTTGACAACGGTTTCAATGGCGCTTTCAGACGTGAGCTGGAGCATGCGCACTGGGCTTTTTCCCCGGCCGGTGCATGCGCAGTTCGTTCGACGCGGGGGCGCGCTTAATTTAAATACAAGCCGCCCCATTTGAATTACGCGGGCTTACGCTGGGCCATTTTCGCTACGCCAACGCAAACTACGGAGCAAATGCTTAGGGAATACGGCACTTGCTCTAGTACGATGCGGCGGCGTAGTGTAAATGGCTTACGCTACGCCGGCGAATTTCTTAGAGAATCTGGCCCTATAGCTTTTGCTCAAACCAATCAATATACGCTTATTGCGTTTTTTTATTTTTTTTACCAAAAATATGTAGAAGAATACATATCCGCCTAAACTGAGAAATACATTTGTTTTTTTTTATATATTTTGGGGGGAAATTTATTATAGCAAAAAGTACAAAAAATATATTTTTTTCCAAATTGTTGCTGTTTTTTTGTTTATAACGCAAAAAATAAAAAACGCAGAGGTGAATAAATAAAAGAAAGCTCTATTTGTGGTAAAAATAGGACATCAATTTTGTTTGGGTGCAACGTCACACGACCGCGCAATTCGCAAAAAAAATGGCCTGGTCATTGGGCAGCCAAATCCTCCGGGGCTGAAGTGGTTAAAGATTTGTCTAATTTAAGCATCTGGACACATTTCTAAACTGCATAAATAGACAGAGCTGCATAGAATTATTAAAGTGATCTTAAATACTGATGGTTTTTAATCATTTCTAAGGCCTCGTACACACGAGGGGATATGTCCGCTGAAAACGGTCCGATGGACCGTTTCAGCAGACATCTCCGCTCGTGTGTATGGGCTAGCGGACAGATTTCTCCACCCGACAGATTTCAAAGCAAGCTTTGAAATCTATCCGGTGGAATCTGTCCGCCCGACATGTCTGCTGGTTAGTACACTTACCAGCAGACATGTCGTCCCGCACCGCCGCCGAATGGATTCGGCGCATACGCGGAAGTGTTTAACTTCCTGGTGTGGTGACGTGGCGGTGACGTGGCGGCGTCAACGTCACCGCCGCGTCACCGCGCCGTCCGGCGGCGGGGAATTTGATCCGATGGTGTGTACACGCCATCGGATCAAACTCCCGATCGGACATATCCGATGGAAATGGTCCGCGGACCGTTTTCATCGGATATGTCCGATCGTGTGTACGAGGCCTTATAGCAAATATGTTATCGAGAGACAATGTTATAAAGGTGAACTTGCCCTGTGTAACTTTCCTGGAGTCCATCCAGTACAGAAAATTCGTAATCCTTTTTCCTTTTATTAGTAACTGACTATACTGCTTTGTATTTAAGCTTCTCATACAGACAGTGTTTGTGCATTCTGTTCTACATATAATCAATAAATCCTTTTGTCTTTTATAGCTACAAGCAAGCAAATAGCTGGAAGGTGTATGCATGCACCCATGGAGCAAGCCAACAGTAAATATGCTGACAAGAAGAAACTGATGAAAGTACAAAAAAAAAAAAATGCATACTGAGAACAATAAAAGATCAGTAAATAATATACTACATATAAGTGACTTACAAGTTGTACTTTGAAGATATTTTTGTTGCTTTATAAAAACTGGAACGTCAAGGAGCAAATGTTTACCCCCTTCATAACCAGGCCATTTTTTGCGATATATATAACACGCACAGGCGTATAACACGCACCCTAACTTTAACAGGGAAGTTTCAGGAAAAAAAATTTCCACAGCCCCCTGTGTATAACACGCAGGCACAGTTTACCCTCTATTTTCATGGTAAAAAGGTGAGTGTTAAACGCCAATAAATACAGAATGTATTCTTTTTTTCCCCACAAATAGAGTTTTCTTTTGGTGTATTTTGATCACCTCTGCGATTTTTATTTTTTGTGCCATGAACATAAAAACACTGAAGATTTTTGAACACAAAAATATATACCGTATCTGCTGGCGTATAAGACGACCCCTAATTTTTCAGCTAAAATGTTTGTTTTGGGATATACTCGCGAATAAGACAACCCCTCACTGTGCCATTGCCTCACCTCACCGTGCCATTTCCTCACCTCACTGTGCCATTGCCTCACCTCACTGTGCCATTGCCTCACCTCACTGTGCCATTTCCTCACCTCACTGTGCCATTGCCTCACCTCACTGTGCAATTTCCTCACCTCACTGTGCCATTTCCGCACCGTGCCATTGCCTCTCCTCACTGTGCCATTGCCTCACTGTGCCATTGCCTCACCTCACTGTGCCATTTCCTTACCTCACAGTGCCATTGCCTCGCCTCACTGTGCCATTTCCTCTCCTCACTGTGCCATTGCCTCACTGTGCCATTGCCTCACAGTGCCATTTCCTCACCGTGCCATTGCCTCACCTCACTGTGCCATTTCCTCACCGTGCCATTGCCTCACCTCACTGTGCCATTTCCTCACCGTGCCATTGCCTCTCCTCACTGTGCCATTGCCTCACTGTGCCATTGCCTCACCTCACTGTGCCATTTCCTCACCCCACTGTGCCATTGCCTCACCTCAATGTGCCTTTTCCTCTCCTCATTGTGCCATTGCCTCATTGTGCCATTGCCTCATGTGCCATTGCCTCACTGTGCTATTGCCTCACTGTGCCATTTCCTCATCTCACTGTGCCATTGCCTCACCTCACTGTGCCATTGCCTCTCCTCACTGTGCCATTGCCTCACCGTGCCATTTCCTCACCATGCCATTGCCTCATTGTGCCTTTGCCTCACTGTGCTATTGCCTCACCGTGCCATTGCCTCACCTCACATCACCGATCTTCATTACTTTATGCCTGGCAGAGTGAGTCAGACTGCATGCGTCCATTTTTTAAAAGCCGCGCCTCTTCCTCGTGCTGTTCCGTAATAGGCGGAACACTCAGTTTCCCAGCAGAGCCTGTGTTCATTGTTCCGTCTATCACGGACGTCCTCTCGTCCGAGGCTGAGGACGAGACGACGTCCGTGATAGGCGGATCACTGAGCCTATCACGGAACAGCACGATCAGGAGGCGTGGCTTTTAAAAAATGGACGCCCGCAGTCTGCATCCGGCATATAAGACGACCCCAGATTTTTGAGCTAATTTTGTAAGTATAAAAGGTCAATTTAAACGGGATATGGTAAATGGTAAATATCACATTTCTTCATCAATTCAGGCCGATATGTATCCTTATAGTGGGACTGTGACATTGCGGCGGACAAATCGGACACTAGCTGACACTTTTGACACTTTTTAGGAACCAGTGACACTAATATAGTGATCAGTGCTTAAAAAATGCACTGTCACTGTACTAATGACACTGTCAGGGAAGGGTTTTACATCTGGGGCAATCAAGGGGTTTATTGTGTTCCTAGCCAGGGTCCAGAGGCAGATCTTTAATTAGGCAAATTAGGCGGTTGCCTAAGACCTCGCGCTCACAGGGGCCTCACGACCACCATATTTGCCTACTGAAGGAATAGGAGCACTGGAACAGTGTGGGCATCCAGTGGACCCGCACTGTCCCTGGGTCCAATGCCCCAGCCAGCCATGGGAGTCGGGACACTACTGACAGCACTGCCTGCACTGAACAGTAAGGGGGATCCTGCAGCCGGGAACAATTACTTTTCCCTGTATCTGTGTCCATCCAGTAGCTGAAAGTCCTGCCACCTGCCACCCCCCCTTTCCCCACTGGAAGGACACAGATACAGGGCATGGTTCCTGGCTGTAATTATTCTCCCCAGCCTGTCTCATGTCGAGCAGAGTCTTCTCTGCCTGACACATCACATCAGGTGCTGATACAGAGAACAGGACCTGTAGGCAGAGGTAGCGGGTCTCAGCCCTGGAAGAAGTACACACACGGTGAGTAGAGGGGTGTGTGTGATAGAGGCGGAGGCTGGGTGGGACTACAATCTCCATCATGTCTATGGACCACTTAGTGTTAAACTGGAGGTGAAAGCATGGTGTATCAGTCCCACTTGCAGTGTGGGTGACATCACATGTGTCTGGATGGCAGGAGGAGAAGCACCGTCATATATATCTGCAATCAGTGGCAGCTGTTTTTTTTGGGAGGGGGGCTGGTGATGGGTGGAATGTATGTTGCCCCACCCTGAAAAAAAAACACCAGCTGCCGCCGGGTCATGGACGGCACAGAGCCTCCCCCCCAGGTCGCAGGTGTGACGTCAACGCGTTGCTGAGCCAAGCAACTTGTGGTAGGAGACACCACCCGGGTTCCTCCCCATATGGTCACGTGCTGACTGCTTTGATAAAGATGCTGAGGCGTTATTGTTATGTATTTTAAATAAGTGCAAGTCCTAAAAGGGGGGATGTTTTGGAATTAAATACATTTTTATAAACGGAATTATGCTATGGCGTTTCCTTCTTTTTCCACTCCGTGAATGAGCCAATTGGCGTATGAACGATCCTCCCGTTCTATGGTGAAATCCATTCAGAGAGATTATTCAAGATTGGTGTTGATGCCTTTATTCCAGCATTGTCTGGTAAGAGTTCACTTATAAGGTTTTTTTCTATTCCCTGTTCCTTTCACAAGTCGAGGTGTCAGCTAATTACTGCATTATTTCAACTGAGAACTATTTACAGTATATAGTCTTAGGGCCCTTTCACATGTAAGGATCTTGTGAGGATCCGTACCTTTAACCTTTAACACAAAAAGTGTAGCTGCTGATTTTAAATAATCAGACAGTCTTTCCAGCGATGTGGGTGCAAGAAGCCTTGCTCATCTCCCCCTCCTCTCCGAGGCACCGGCATTCTAACTGTGGGCACCCGGCTGAGGCTTCACGCTCTGTGAATGCCCAGGCAATCTTCTGGGGGAGATTGCAGGGAGGGAGGGGGAGAGCTGTCTTCCTTTCCGGCGCCACGGAGCCAGGGGAGGAAGTGGGAGCTGGGTGCCTGTAAAAAAATAGGATGCCCCCCGGTGTTCTTTGGGTAATGTACCCTCTCCCTAGGCGATGCCACCGTATTAGAGTTTACTGTTTGCATTTCTCTTTCATTGTATGTTTTCTGTATTGCCATGTGTTCAAGCACTATTACAAAGCGGCTGCGACCGCAAGAGCTTGGCCGTTTATGGGCTAATTGTACACCTTTACTGCCTGTTGTATATGCATTACCTTCAATAAACTTTGAAAAAAAAAAAATAGGATGCCAACTCCCCCCCCCATAAAAGAAATTACATGCCAAATGTGGTATGTCAGGGGGTCACCAGTACTTAAAGCTGAAGTTCCATTTTTTAGTGCAACTCCGCTTTAAGATTACAAAAATAAACTGGCGATTTGCCTCATAAACAGCAGCCATCTTATGTCTTGTACACACGATCAGAATTTCCGATGGAAAAAGTCAGATGGATTTTTGTCATCGGATATTCCGACCGTGTGTGTGCCCCATCTGAAATTCCGACAGTCTTAGAAAGAGAACACGTTCTCTTGTTTTCCAATAAAAAAAAATTCCATTCGTCTGTATATAAAAAAAAAACATGCATGCTCATAATCGAGTCAACGCATGCTCGGAAGCATTGAACTTCATTCTCGGCTCGTCATAGTGTTGTACGTCACCTCATTTTGGACAGTCTGAATTTGGTGTGACAATGTGTATACAAGACAGCTTGAGCGGAATTCTGTCTGAGTTTATCCTGATGGAAATTCCGATTGTACAAGGCATAAGTTCTGCTAACACAGTCAACAGCAGGAGGGATCAAAGGCACAAGGATGAAGCACCACCCCACAAAAACTAGAGAACTATGATAGTGATTAGGGAGGCACTTACTAAAGTAGCTGGGTCTTTTAAAAAAGCTGCATGCTGTTGGGCTCCTTTGGGCTGTTTCTGACAGTGGAGGGCCTCTCACCTGGCTACAGATCCCTTGCTTAGCTATTTCTAGCTCATCAGATGTGGCCCCTCTTAGCATCTGAGGTAGGGAAGCAGAGAAACGTATCTATCCTGGCATGTTGTTGGACAATAAGTTAATGGGGCCATGGCCTGCATCTGTGAATGATGATTTAATAGGCACTTTGCCACACTAAACACCAAAGTTTCTGCATTGATTGATTTCTAATACAGTAAAACATGGCTACTCTTTAGAAATACACAATCCTGAGGTTTCATATTTAACCTTACTGCATTACTTAGTGATTTTCTGACCTAGTGAGCAGCCAGTGAAGTCAAGACTTATTTTGGGATCAAGTTGGTAGTTACATTTCCCTTACGTCTTCCCCGACAGGTTTCTTTGAAGTAGGGCAATTTATTGGGAGTATATGGTTTAGTAAATTTCAGTGTTTTCCTCTGTGTCCCTTTAGTGGAAAATATTGTATTTGATTTCACAATATGCACAAAGATTGTGTAGACTGACTGAGATGAACCTGCTTTTCTGATTATACACCATATACGTATTATTAGCTGTGATAACAGTAACCCACTTCTAATATGCCCAAAGTGCTGCAATTCCGCCAGCCATAATACAAGAAAAAAGCGTAAAGTTATAACATTATCTGATCAGCTCCTTAAATGTCTCACTTTTCTTCACATAGATGCTTGGTTCACTGGTTGACCCATTCCGTGCCAGAGAAATCGGGAACAAATTGCAATTAAAATATCTGATGGTTTTACTGACCTCATTAAAATGCAAATACAGCATAGGCTCAATTTATTTTACTGCTGTAATAATCTTGGTTTTCTCATATAAATGGTAAGGTTCAGACATAATTTAAGTTTCCATTTACATGTGGTTAATACAGTCTAAATTGCTAAAGTATGATTTCTGTACAAGGATAAACTAGCAAAATGTTACATCAAAGATGTATTTTTTCAAGTACTTTAAACGGTGTGATGGAATTGGTCTGAATATTGGGCACACCTGTGTTTTTGAGAATAAAGTTAACTACACACTATGACATCACTTGGGAAAAAGCCACAAAACTATATTTTTTAAGAGCTAGTAGTAGTTTTTTTTATAATTGCTTCTTTTCTTTATTATAACATATCACAGTACATACAACATAAAACAAAAGCAGTAAGCACAAAAAACTCCTTCCCTGGAGTTAAAATGTGATCCCTCGTGAGTGTTTCTTACTGTGAGGGGACTGGATGGACTAGGGGAGGAGACATATCACTGTTCGTAATTACTACAAACAGCAGACGTGTCTCTTCTCCCCTGTCAGAACAGGGATTTGTGTGTTTACACACAATAAAACGTTCCTGGCTCTCGTGCCCGACGCTGAGCACGCACATTGGGCCCCCCGCCGTGCAGCACGCGCACGCCTGCTTTGGCTCTTAATCACTTAAGGACCACCTCCTGCACATGTACGTCCGCAGAATGGCACGGCTGGGCACAGGCACGTACTGGTACGTCGCCTTTAAGAGCCCAGCTTTGGGTCGCGATCGGTCACAGGAGCTGAAGAACGGGGAGAGATGTGTGTAAACACACCTTCCCCGTTCTTCACAGTGGCAGTGTCATTGATCGTCTGTTCCCTGATATAGGGAAAGACGATCAATGGTGTCACACATCCAGCCATGCCCCCTACAGTTATGCCTAGTTTCCACTGAGCGGATCGGTTCGGTACGGTTCGGTACGGTACGCTATTTTGGGTGTTTCCATTATGAAAGCGTACCGTAAAACCGAACCGTACTGCACCAGCATGGGTCCTGCTTCAGATGAGGGACCAGAGAGAGTGGAACGGTTCGGTTAGGGCGGACCTACAAATGCATCTCACTGATTGGTGGATGCGCTAGGAATTTTTTCTAAACCCTGAATGGTCCCTCACGATCCGATTTGCAGTGGAAACGCTCGCGCGATTAGACCGACCCCATCCGAACCGCTCCAAAATGAATGACCCGACCCGATCCGTGCAGTGGAAACGAGGCATATGAAACACACATGAGGTCACACTTAACCCCTACAGCGCCCCCTAGGGGTTAACTCCTAAACTGCAATTGTCATTTTCACAGTAATCAATGCATTTTTTATAGCACTTTTTGCTGTGAAAATGACAATGGTCCCAAAAATAAGTTAACATTGTCCGATATGTCCGCCATAATGTCGCAGTCACGAAAAAATCGCTGATCGCCGATATTAGTAGTAAAAAAAAAAATATTAATAAAAATGCCATAAAACTATCTCTTATTTGTAAACGCTATACATTTTGAGCAAACCAATCGTTAAACGCTTATTGCGATTTTTTTTACCAAAAATAAGTAGAAGAATAAGTATCGGCCTAAACTGAGGAAAAAAATGTTTTTTTTTGGGGATATTTATTATAGCAAAAAGTTAAAAATATTGAATTTTTTTTTAAATTGTCGCTATATTTTTGTTTATAGCGCAAACAATAAAAACCGCAGAGGTGATCAAATACCACTAAAAGAAAGCTCTATTTGTGGGGAAAAAGGACGCCAATTTTGTTTGGGCCATGTCGCACGACCACGCAATTGTCAGTTAAATCGACTCAGTGTCAAATCGCAAAAAGGGTCAAGGTCCTTAACCTGCATATTGGTCCGGGTCTTAAAGTGGAGTTCCACCCATCATTTATGTTTGTCTGTGCTGCTTCCTCTAATCTCATAGTGTTCAGAATGGACAACTTTTATTTATTTTGTTGCTTGTAAATACCTTTATTTTGTAGTCCTTCATTACTTCCTCCTCCTTATTAGCCTAGGCTATTAAGTCACATGGCTATTTGCAAGGGTTTCTGGGATAGGCATCATGTTTTCCAGTAGTCCTTGCAAACCTGACTGAAACCTACTACATTGCTTGTGCAGCACTGAGCATGTGCGAGATATGCAAAGCTGAAATCCAGGAAGTCTGGCTTCATGATGCCCACACTTAAGATGGCCACAGTCTATTTCTAGATTATAAACTATCTAAATGCTGTAACAACAAAACGGACAATCATTTACAGACTAATGCTGGCCATACACTCCACGAAAAATCATCCGAACGAACTTTCGAAAAACGAAAGTTCTTTCGTGAGTGCAAACGATAGTGCCATCAAGTAATGGGCGATAAATCGTTCAGTGGACATAAAAAAATAAATAAATAATTGTTCGTTTTTTTTACCTAGTGCAGAAAGTTCGGACGGGAAACACATTAACCTTCCGATTTATCGTTCGTTCGGCAGAAAATTTCCAAACTTGTCCTTCGTTTTTTCGGCTCAAAAACGTCCAAACGATTTCCGATTTTGTGCCCATTAACTGGCCGAAAAACAAAAGATCTTTCTTTAAGACCGATTTTCCCTCAAATTTTCGTATAGTGTATGGCCAGCATTACTTTACTAGAATACATTAAGCTTGTGTATTACAGGGGTATTTATATTTAAAAAGTGTAATTGTGGGTGGAACTCCCCTTTAAGTTATTAAAGGGGCAGAGTGACTAACCACTTTGCCGACGTTAATGCCAGCGTGCGTGAGCCGGTTGGCAAGTGGTTAACGATCATTTTGTCTGTCCCGGATTCAGTGGAGGGTGTATATTAATGCTATCACCTTGGTTTTTGGAATCAGCAAAACATTTGCTATATATTTGGAGATGTTTTATAACCATAAAATAAAGGAAATTGACAGAAATGTTTTACTTTAAATATGTTTTCTTCAAAAAAATGTATAGTTTAAGCCTCGTCTGTAATGAGCAGACATTCATACTTTGTCACACACACTGTGAGAAATATCTTTCCTAACCATATTACTTTAGGTTCAGTCTGTGTTATAGCTAGAATGACCTATAATATGCTTGTTTGTACAGTATGTCATGACCAGCACAGCTATATGGGGTTTAGTACTTATCAAATGGACAGAATGTTTTTAAGTGGTATGAAAATAATGTGATCTCTGTGCCGTGTACAATGTTGGAGATACATCTTATTTTAATGCAAGTCTCGGCAGCGGTGTTGATATTTTATAAGCTGTACACCTGATGAAAGGGGACAGGCACATCTCTTCTGTGGGCAGAACTGGTTATCTGAGTGCCAGGTTAAAACGCGTAAAGTCGCCAGGTTTCATCATTTTGCCTCTGGGCTCAGACGTCTGTAATGACTTGGTTATGTATTAGGTTTCAGCTTTTCCCCCTATTATTTGTAATAATTTTTCACCAGTCTGGGATCTCCTTCCATTCTTTATCCCCTCGCTTTTATCTACTGTACCACCACCCTTTAAATAGTCACTAGGTTTATAATAAAAATAAAAATGTGTACCTTTCCCACAATTGTGATTGCAGCTGGAAAAAGTGCGCAGAAGGACACGGAGGAGCTCAGCTATGAGGAAATATTAGAGCTACTGAATGTATTCACTATTGAGAAGAAGAGATTAATTATGCATCTTAACCACTTAACGACCGCCGCATGTACATATACGTCGGCAGAATGGCACGTATAGGCACATGGACTTACCTGTACATCCCTGCCTAGACGTGGGTCGGGGTCCGATCGGGACCCCCCCTGGTATTTGCGGCGGTCGGTAACCCTCTGGGAGCGATCCGGGATGAGGGGGCGGCTGTTCGTTTTTGTCCGCCCCCTCCAGATAGATCCCAGACAATCCACTCCCTCCCTGCTCTGCACTTCCTCTGCCTGTATAATGTAAACACAGGCAGAGGAAGTGATGCAGCTCTCCTCTCGGCGGTATTTTTAATCCACCGGGAGGAGAGAAGACTCACAGTAAGTTGCACCAACACTACACTGACACCACACACATAGGCACATTAACCCCTTCCGATCACCCCCAGCCCCCTGTCACACTGTCACCGATTGCAGTGATCATATATTTACTGATCACTGCATTTAGTGTTAGTGTGACAGTTACTGTGACATGCAGTTAGTGTTAGGTCCAGGGTAGCCCCCTACCCCCCTAATAAAGTTTTTAACCCCTTGATCACCGCCCTAGTTAACCCTTTCACCCCCTATTGCCAGTGTCACTAAGCGATAATTTTTCTGATCGCTGTATTAATGTCACTGTTTTGGCCTAAATGTTTGTCTAAAATGTAGTTTATTAGATTTTTTTTATAACAAAAAGTAGAAAATATCTTTTTTTTTTTCTAAAATTTCGGTCTTTTTCCGTTTATATCGCAAAAAATAAAAATCGTTGAGGCAATCAAATACCATCAAAAGAAAGCTCTATTTGTGGGAAGAAAAGGACGTGACTTTTGTTTGGGAGCCACGTCGCACGACCGTGCAATTGTCTGTTAAAGCGACACAGTGCCGAATTGTAAAAACACCTTTGGGCATTTAGCAGCATATTGGTCCGGTCCTTAAGTGGTTAAAGACCAGGCCTGTTTTTGCAATTCGGCACTGCGTCACTTTAACTGACAATTGCACGGCCGTGCGACGTTGGCTCCCAAACAAAATTGGCGTCCTTTTTTCTTCAAAAATAGAGCTTTCTTTTGGTGGTATTTGATCATCTCTGCGGTTTTTATTTTTTGTGCTGTAAACAAAAATAGAGCAATAATTTTGAAAAAAAATCAATATTTTTTACTTTTTGCTATAATAAATATCCCTAAAAATATATATTAAAAAAAACATTTTTCCTCAGTTTAGGCCGATACGTATTCTTCTACATATTTTGGTAAAAAAAATCTTAATAAGCATTTATGAGTGAGTGAGTGAGTGAAAAACGTATATAGCGCTACACATGCGAACTAAATCGCCTCTGGGTGCTCGTTTGACCATTTCTCCTTTGAACTCAAAAGAGATGGGTTTTAATCTTTCTCCTAAAGGCCAAGTGACTCCTCCAACCGAATGCTGGTTGGTAAAGCGTTCCATAGTCTGGGGCCTTGGACCGCAAATCTTCTTTCTCCTTTTGGACTTGTATCTGGCTTTGGGTATCCGGAGTAGATTTTGAGTGGTGGATCTCAGAACGCGATTGGGGTTGTGAGCTTTTAGTTTTTCGCATAGATATTGGGGGGCATTTCCTTGAACACTTATGCGTCAGACAGAGTGCTTTGAAAGCAATTCTGTCTTTTACTGGCAACCAATGAAGGGATCTCAGCGAAGGTGAGATTCATTCCCATGTTTTTTTCCCAGTCACACGTCTGGCAGCCGTGTTTTGAATAACTTGCAGATGAGCGATTTGGTACTTTGGGAGTCCGAGGTAAAGGGCATTTGCGTAGTCCAGTCTGGAGTTAACAATTGTTCCCATCACGACTGCTATGTCTTCTTTAGGAATAAATGGAATAAGTCTGCGTAGTAGGTGCAGCAGATGGTGCGATCCGCTGACTACTGACCCTATTTGTGCGTCCATTGTCATGTCATTGTCATCCATTTATTGTTTGGTTTGCACAAAATTTATAGTGTCTATCAAATAGGGGATCGTTTTTTTCCTTTTTTTTTTATAATTATTTTTTCTAGTAATGGCAGCGATCAGCGATTTTTATCATGACTGCGACATTATGGCGGACATATCGGACACGTTTGACACTATTTTGGGACCATTGTCATTTTTACAGCAAACAGTGCTATAAGAATGCACTGGTTACTGTAAAAATGACACTGGCAGTGAAGGGGTTAACCAGGAGGGGGTGCTGTAGGGGTTAAGTGTGCCCTGATGTGTGATTCTTACTGTGGGGGGGCGCGGCTGGGCGTGTGATGTCACTGATCGTCATTCCCTACAACAGGGAACAGACGATCAGTGACAGGCTCACTAGGAAGCACAGGGAGATGTTTGTTTACACACACCTCTCCCCGTTCTTCCTCTCTGTAACCTGATCGTGGGACACCAGTGGCATTCTCTGTTCCCGTGGAGACAGTCACAGAGAAGAGGACCATGTCTGGGATCTTAAAGGGGATGTACATGTACGCCCTTGTGCCTAGCTGTGCCATTTAGTTGACATATATCATCGCGCAGCGGTCCTCAATCGGTTAAGGGGGTATATGATCAACATGTAGAAATACCTAAAGAATGTAAGTGGTCCATATACTAAACTTGGTGTAAAGTTATTCACTTTCAGGTCATTACATGAGACAAGGGGGCACTGTTTATGGGATCTCCTTTTTTGTTGGAATCATACTTACCTAGATGGATGCAGCATCAGTCCATGTTAGAGACCCTCCATCTCTAACACAGAGAACCAAGCAACCAAACACAGCTAATCGCTCTGTTCTCACAGCTCTGTGAGCATAGAGCTGGTGACTGTCAGTCACTGGCTCTGTGCTCTGCCTCCCCCCCCACATTCACTGGAGCGCTGAGCTGTGTAGGGGGCAGAGGGAGCATATAGCACAGGCTCTCAGCAGATCACCGGAGAGACTCAACTGAGATCAACTGAGAGACTGAGCCAGGTGCTGATCCAGGCATGTTTCCTTGTGCATTGGCAGGCGCACCCTATGAGAGTTGGTTGGTTCAGGCATGTGGGCAGATACCGATCATATGGTCACAATCTTTCCCAAGCCTGGGACCGACCGCCTCTGCGACATCTGCCGACAGCAGTCTTCCAGCCTGCTGCCTGCAGAAAATGGGTCACAGGAGTTCAAAACGAACTGCATTCCTGTGATCCACAGGAAATGTACAACCGAATGAGCTTTGGCTGTACTGAACATTAACCTTTAAAATACAGAAAGGCTTCTTCACAGTAAGAGCTGTGTAAATGTGGAATAGACTTCCTCAAAACCTAGTTTTAGCCATCCCAGTAGATTAATAATAAAAAGTGCCATGTCTAGTTGATCCATGGAATATCTAATTGCTCTTGGGGATCAGGAAGGATTTTCTCCCCTACTGGAGCAAATTGGACCATAATATATTGTTGTTTTTTTTGTCTTCCTCTGAATCGTGTATATGACGGTTTTCTATTTGTGTGTGTGTGCATTTTTTACTTGGTTGAACTAGATGGGACCAGTATCTTTTTTCAACCTAACTATGTAAATATGTATGTCTTCTCTCTTCTGAACTGCCGGAGTCCTTAATCAGGTGATCATGTCTCTGCATGGATAATGTGAACATTTCCTGTTGAATGTCGGTGGTGGGTTGCTCTCAGGCTCCAAAAGACTGCAGTGGCATAATCACATCATGACATGGGGCAGCAAGACCGGTTGGTGGTCAAGACAGACCTCAGAGCCAAAACGCCAGGCTTTACACCTGGAAGAGGATATACTGATGGTCAAATGATTGGTTCCTGCAAATAAGTCCCTGATCAATGCCATTATTAGTGTTAAAAAAAATAATAATTCCATAAATACACTATATACAGCATAGTGTGTAGACACTATAAAGTTTGCGTAAACCAATCAATATACGCCTATTGGGATTTTTTTTTACCAAAAATATGTAGCAAAATACATAGGCCCAGATTCACGTACATCGGCGCATTATCGGTCCGGCGTAGCGCACCGCCATTACGTTAGACTTGCGCCATCTAGCCGCGTAATCCCCCGATTCACGTAGCTTTTGCGCAGGAAATTGCGCAAGCGTAAGATTTTTTCAAGAGGCGTAAGGAGGAGTAATACAAATTGGGAGGGACGTGGGCGTGTTACATTGAAATGAGCCGTGACCCCATGCAAATGAAGGGCCGGCCGGCTCGCGCATGCGCGCTTGAAGGAGACCATGGTCAGCTCCGATGTGCGCATGCTCACAACTCGGGAGCGGCGCAATCAGTGAAATTGGAAATGGACTAGGGCAACTTTATGAACTACGCAGACAGCATAAATAGACAGACACAAATGCACTTCCTTTGCAAAAATACATCCCTTTGTATCCCTCCCTCTACAGCAAGGTGCTTTTGTTTGTTTGTGACGTGTCTTTGAGATATTTGAGGACTGTTTTGCAGAGTGATTTTTGTCTTTTATGTGTTTTCTTTGTTGTTATTTTGTTTAAATTATATTTTTCCTGGGCATTTTTTATTTTTGCTCGTCATTTATTTAATTTTTTTGGTTCTGTTTGTGTATGATTTTGGAATGTGGGGGTGATATTCCTGCGGGAAAAGGGGTGTCACCCTCATTTGTGGTGGAGAAGTGATCCCCAGGTCTGTGTGAATGGTGTATGAATGTACAGTGACATAATTGGAGCCGTGGCATGGCGTTGCAGCTCACAAGTCCTGCATGGTGGACTGGTGCCAATCCAATGTGATGACGATGTGGTGTGTGTGTGCTAGGGACCACAGTGGTGTGCATGCATGCATTCTCATTGTGCCATGATTAATGTGTGTGTTTAACGTGCAAAGATGCATAATGTGAGCTGGCATGAGATGGGGTCATGAGATGGGGTACCAGTGCATATGCAGAGTCACCTTGAAGGGAAAAGACAGGAGGATGTTAGTCATGCATGTGCCACTTGTGAGGTGTGCATCACGGGAGGGGATAGTCATGCCTGACTCCCATGTCACTCACCAACCAGCCAGCTGTCCCCATACATGTTCTGTTCGAAATCTGTGGGGATGGGGCTCTGATTGTATATGTAGCTGTCATGGGTGTCATGGGTGGTGCCATGTGTTGGGCTGGTGATGTCCTCCTGCAAGGTTGTGGTAATTCCATGATGGCATGAGGGGTGAATCTGAAGATGCGAGACACCTCAGAATCACTCATGCCAAAGATGTCTATGCGTGTGTGATATATCAAGTGAAGAGTGAGGGGCTTGTATCAGATAAGAATATTGTATTAGATTAATTTAAATTGTAAATTTTATATAAGCAAATAAAAAAAATAAAAAAACATCTCCCGTGCCCTCCTTAGTGCCATCCTCCGTGCCCTCCTCCTTCTTTGTTCATCTAAAGTCAGTAGTATAGCTATGCGCGACGATGCCCCTGGCATGTTGGCATACAGATTGTTGGGCAACACGTGTGACTGCTGAACTCCTCACTAACAGTGTTGCTTTATCTGACAAGTAGACTTTTTTTCATTTTTTAGACCAGCTTTTAGGTGCTCTAACTTTAGACAGGACATTTTGCTGTTGCGCACATCGCGTAGCCTGCGCAGCAACTGCGTTTTTTTGTGGATCCCCGCAACTCCCTCATTAGCATATTTGACTAGCAAATCAATGGTGTGTCTAGCGCATTTTTGCGCGGACGGATGCGTCTGTCTAACGAAATTACGCCGGACAAAAAAAAGTAGATTTCTGGCGTAATTCGTTTTCTGAATCGCGCGCATCTAAACGCACGCGCACATTTAGACTTACGCACGTATGTGTTTATAGATCATAGTTTTTAAAACATTTCCCTGCTTTGTACAAAAATATTTTTGTTTAGTCTAATATGTATGAAATATCGGACCCCAAAGCCCTAGAAATCAGTGATGTAGTAAGTAACTTTTTTGTCTGTAATATATAATTGTAGAGAAGCCAGTAAACACAAGCCTCAATTATTTAAAATAGATCCAAGATGACAGGTGGAGATGCAGCGATGATTTGAGAGTTTAAAGGGGAAACTGTGCACAGAAGTGTAAAGAACGAACATTCAGTATTTCCTGAAGCAAACTAGGTACAGTATAAGATGAAAAAAGAAAAATAAATCATAACATTTTACAGCCTACAGTTTGGTGATAGGTGCAGGGAACCTGGCAACAAATGTCAAACAATAGCCTATGGATAAAAGGGAAAAATATGCACGTTAAAGCGGGGTTCCAACCACAATTAGCATTTTTTGAATGTATGTCCTTTCATCATGCTTTTTTATAATATAAATCCGGTCACTTACTTTTTTACAATCTGCCGCCGCTCCGCATAGTTATTCAAAAAATATAGTTTATAAAACTATGCCCACACCTTTGTCATTTTGCTTGTGGGCATTGTGAAGCCCACAAGCACTTATTTCCTGGAAGTCTTGGATGGGGAGTGATAATTGGGTAGCGCACTGCATCCTGGGAAATGATGACACACATTTCCCAGGAGCATTAGAAGGAGATGATGTCAGAATCCTAGGTGATTCCAAGGGCAGATTTTGTGGGACCGCATAGCAACAGGCATTTCCAGATGAGTAAAACATTTTTTTTTTTATGAAAAAAAAAATTGTGATGAAAACTCCACTTTAAATATAGGATGAAATACATAACTAAAAAACCAATATACAGCACACAAACTATTTAGAAACCAGTGAATATCAGATATTAGACAGCTAAAATACTTGATCATGGCCATAGAGGAAATCCATCATTGTCTGAATATGCAGAAATGTGCTAATTATTATAGTAAGCCTAATTACTAATATCTCATATAAGCTTTAACATGTTAATGCAACTCCAAATGGAAATTTCACTAGTTTTAAATCTGTAGCTTGCATTAAAATAATGGTGATTCTGCCATGAAGATCCTTTTTCAGAGAAGGTCCTTTCTCGGGGTCTTCTTAGTTCAGTGTTTCTCAATTCCAGTCCTCACGCCCCCCCAACAGGTCAGGTTTTCAGGATTTCCATTATTTTGCACAGGTGATTTGATCAGTTTCACTGTCTTAGTAATTCCCACAGTCTTTTCATCTGAGGGAAATCCTGAAAACATGACCTGTTGGGGGGGCGTGAGGACTGGAATTGAGAAACACTGTCTTAGTTTCACATAATTGATTCATAAATGACCAACTACACTGCTCAAAAAAACTAAAGGAACACTTTGAAAACATATCAGATCTCAACGGGCAACAATCTCATGCTGGATATCTATACTAATATGGATGGGATAATGTGTAAGGAATGAAAGGATGGCACATCGTTTGATGGAAATTAAAATTATCCACCTACAGAGGGCTGAATTCAAAGAACCCCCAAAAAGTGAAAAAATTATGCAGAAAGCTAGTCCATTTTGCTGAAATTTTATTGCAACAATTCAAAATGGTCCTCATTAGTTTGTATGGCCCCCAAGTACTTGAATGCATGCCTGACTACATCAGGGAATGCTCCTAATGAGACGATGGATGGTGTCCTGGGGCATTTACTCCCACATCTGGAACAGAGCATCACTGATCTCCTGAAAAGACTGAGGTGCTGGCTGCATGCTCTCGCTACATGAGGCCGGGCATTGTCGTTCACCAGGAGGAACCCAGGAACCACTGCACCAGCGTAGGGTCTGACAATGGGTCCAAGGATTTCATCCAGATACCTAATGGCAGTCAGGGTGCCATTGTGTAGCCTGTAGAAGTCTGTGCGTCCTTCCATGGATATGACTCTCAGACCATCACTGACCCACCATCAAACCAGTCATAATGAATGACGTTACAGGCAGCATAAATTTCTCTGCTTGTTCTCCAGACCCTTTCTTTCTTGTTCTCCAGACCCTGTCTGTCACATATGCTTAGGATGAACCTGCTCTCATCTGTGAAAAGCATGGGGCACCAGTGGTGGACTTGCCAATTCTGGTGTTCACTGGAAAATGCCAATCAAGCTCCACAATGTCCGGCATTGAGCACAGAGCACACTAGAGGACGTCGGGCCCTCAGGCCACCCCCATGAAGTCTGTTTCTGATTGTTTGGTCAAAGACATTTACACCAGTGGCCTGCTGGAGGTCATTTTGTAGGGCTCTGGCAGTGCTCATCCTGTTCCTCCTTACACAAAGGAGCAGATACAGGTCCTGCTGATGGGTTAAGGACCTTCTACAGCTCTGTCCAGCTCTCCTAGAGTAAATGCCTGTCTCTTGAAATCTCCTCCATGCACTTGAGACTGTGCTGGGAGACACGGCAAACCTTCTGGCAATGACATGTATTGATGTGCCATCCTGGAGGAGATGGACTGCCTGTGCAAACTTTATAGGGTCCAAGTATCGCCTCGTGCTACCAGTAGTGATACTGACCCTAGCCAAATGCAAAACTAGTGAAAAACAGTCAAAATAGAGAAGAGAAAAAAAATGTCAGACATCTCCACCTGAAAAAAACATTCCTGTTTTGGAGGTCATCTCATTGTTGCCCATCTAGTGCACCTGTTGTTAATTTCAATTAGCAGAAAAGCAGCTGAAACTGATTAACAACCCCCTCTGTATACACCCCTCCCCCTCTGCTACTTAACTGACCAGATCAATATCCCAGGAGTTCTGATTCAAAAGTGTTCCTTTTATTTTCTTGAGCAGTGTATATTCTATTATTCAGAAACATGTATAAATATACATATGCCTAGATACCTACTAGGTTAAAGGTTATTAATCTAATTCATAAAATGGAGGGGCACAAGTTCAATTTAACAACTTTATTATATAAAAATTAAATTAATGTTTGGTGCAAGACAGTCCATACAATAAATCAACATGACGAAATAGCAGCACACAGACAAGAATTAATTGATGCAATATGAAGATGCTGTTATGAAACATAGTTGACACACAATACCTGTTGGCTCTACGCGTTTCACAACTTATTGTCGCTCATCAGGAGAAAACTTGTAAAGTGTCTCTGCAATGACATAAATACAATTTAAGATTGGTCCAACTATGATGATGGTTTCCTTTCAAACATAGTGAACGTAATGAATACAAATTTATCCAAAATGATGAATTATCTGAAATAACGAATGTCACATCTAAAAAAATGGAACACAACAAATTAATAATAATAATACAACATTTTTTTATTATTATTGTTATTTAGTATTATTAATTCGTTATGTTCCATTCGTTTAGATACGACATTCGTTATTTAGAATAATTCATAACTTCGGAAAAATTAACCACATTACCACTTGCTTGTATGATCTCCTTTCGATGTATCATCAACTGACAACGCAGTAAGTGATGCCACAGGAAGTGACCCACTCTTAAAGACTTCTGACACCCACCACTCCTGCTATTACACAGAGAAGAACTCAAAAGACACCTTATTATTTATTTATTTATCTATTTGTGTATTTATATATTTTTTTTACTTTAAGCTTACATTTAATTTAATAAAGAAATGGTATCGTATATACTCGAGTATAATCTGACCTGAGTATAAGCCAAGGCACCTAATAATACCCCAATAAACTGGGAAAATGTATTGACTCGAGTATAAGCCTAGGGTGGAAAATTCAACAGCTACTGTAAGCGGAAAAGAGGGTCAACAATGCCCCATTGCACGCCTCACTGTGCCCAACCTCACTGTGCCCAACCTTTTTTTTATTATTATTATTATTATTTTTATTGTTTTCCAAGAATTGTCAATACAAGTATTCTTACAAAAAAATATAAAATAAGCATTCCAGATGTTTAGATATAGTCATTAAGTTGTATACACACAGTGCATTAAATTGCCCCAACCACCCTCTGGCTCTAATGAGGTCTTAAAATGTTGTTGACCCTGTCAACTACCTCTGTCCAATATCTAAAGAGCTTAGGGCACCTCCAGACCATGTGGATAAGGTCCCCTGTTGCCTTACATCTAGGGCATTAATCGCTCTGATTCCAGCCTAATTTGAATTTTTTTAGGAGTATAGTAAACGTGGTGCAGTAAAAATAAATGTGACAATCTCTGTGCCGGGGCAATTGACACCAGAACCCCTCTTTGCAATATCTTACTGCATTGCTCTCAGGTCAATATCCCTAGATCTACACTGTGTCCAACCTTACTGTGCCCATTGTCAGCTTACTGTGCCCATTGCCAACTCGCTGTGCCCAACCTTACTGTGCCCATTACCAACTCGCTGTGCCCAACCTTACTGTTCCCATTGCCACCTTACTGTGCCCATTGGCACTTTATTGTGACCATTGCCACTTTAATGTGCCCATTGCCACCTCCCTGTGTCCATTGCAAGTCATTGTACCTGAAATTGTTTAAATATCGCGGCTTCCTCCTGGTCCTGTTCCGTGATAGGCATTTCCAGCAAACACTGTGTTGAGTGTTCCACCTATCACAGAGGTCCTTTCTTTCTCCATTTCCCAGCAGGCACTATGTTCAGTGTTCAGCCAATCACAGACGTCTTTTAATCCTCAGACAAGAGAACGTCCATTATAGGCGGAACACTGAACACAGTGGCTGCTGGGAAACAGAGTCCGAGAATGAGAGGACCTCTGTGATAGGCGGAACTCACTCACTGTTTGCTGGAAATGCCTAATACGGAAGGGGACCAGGAGGAAGCCACGATATTTAAACAATGGATGCTGCTTGCAGTCTAAGAAGATTTTCAGGTACACTGACTCGGGTATAAGCCAAGGGGTGTAAAAAAGGGCTGAAAAACTCGGCTTATACTCAAGTATATACGGTATTCGTTTTTATTAAATCAAAATTGTGTTAATTATAGTACAAGCTTTTGAAACACATATTTAAACATGAGCTTACCTTTATGGCATTTTTTTCTATACCTGTCCAATTTTACAACATACACTTTTGCCTTCTTCTGGAGTGTAAAATTTTAACTACATCCTGCTTTTTTGTGTCATCTGAATAATAAATCAGTTTTATATTGGAATTTTCCCAGATTTATCTTATCATAAACCATGATGAATTGAGTACTAAAAATGCAAATTGATTTTTATTTTTTAATTAAATCACATATGGCATCTGACATTTTCTGGGATCACAAATGATATTTAGGAGCATTGTTGTATTTAATCATTTGTAGGATTTCTTTTAAAGCAAATATATTGATTAATTACTAAACTTTGTCTTTTTTTTTTCCCCTTCAAACACTGGATTAGCATTTCCTTTCTTTTTGCGGTAACATCAGGCGTCACAAACGGAGTATGGTAATTTCTGGAAATGTAAAATTCTTTAAAATTCTGTAATTTAAATGAATGCATAAAGTGATTTATGATTTGTGCTTTCTTTTATCATATCATTTGTCTCTGTTTTGAAAGATGAAGTTGTAGAATTTATTTTGCAATGAAACATTTTGAAGCATATCTGCCTTTCGTAACACATCACAGTCTGTGGTATAGCTTGAGGCCTGGACTCTTACAATTATTAACAGCCAAAGGCTGCGATAGAGTGTGATAAACAGCATGGAAGCCTTGTAGAAGAGGGAAAATGTGTTTACTCAATTAGGGAAATTACAGGACAAAGCTAAATACATCACATTGAAGCTGAACTTTGATCAAACATCAGTTGTAAGAAAAATTGTTTAAAGGGGTTGTAACTGAATTTTTTTTTTTCATAATAGGCATCCTTTACCTGCAGACATTCCTCTTTTCACTTCCTCATTGTTCTTTTTTGCTCAGAAGTTTCTCTATTTCTTCTCTGTTCTCTACACTTCCTGCTTGTCTGATTGTTACTCACCACCGTGAAGGGAGGCTTTACTGCGGTGGTCAGTGACATGCTCGCCGCCTTCTGGGAACTACATCTGTGCGGCAGGACGATCTGTACGTGTTAGAGACTTCAAGGAGGTGTGAAATACTGGGCGTGTCACAATGCATACTGGGAAATGTAGTTCTTACATGAACGAGCGCCGCAAACCAGGAAGTGAATGAGAGAACAGAAACTAGAACGCTGGAGGTGAAATAGATGAAGGAATTTAATAGATATTTACTTGTTTTTTAAAAAGGAAAAGGCTAATTAAAATATTTCTGTAGTTATTTAATAAAGGTAAAAAAATATGTATCCCTTCCACTGTCAAGCTCCATTGTCGTCAACGGGTAAACCTGCTGTTGGATCCCGGCATCCTCCACTGTGCTCTCTGCTTTCATCAGCAGCTGGCGGAGGAACCACAATGTGCAATGGGTCACTAGGATTTAACATACCTGGAAGTTTTCCAAATGCTGAAGGATCTACAGCAAGCTTAGCTCTTGAACAATTCAGAGGAACAGACAGTATGATGGAAATGTAGAGGAATTAAAGGAGTTGTAAAGGAAAATATGTTTTTTCACCTTAATGCAATCTATGCATTAAGGTGAAAAAACATCTGATGCTGCCGCCCCCCCGAGCCCCCCTTATACTTACCTGACCCCTCGAAAGTTCCGCTCGGTCCCGGAATCCTCTTCGCCGCTCAGCCTGGGACTGATTGGCTAGAGCGGATGGATTGTGAGCAGCGCAGGACCAGAGACAGCTTCCGAGGGACCCCAGAAGACACGGATCGGGGCCACTCTGTGCCAAACGAACTGCACAGTGGAGGTAAGTATCACATGTTTGTTATTTTAAAGACATTTTTTTTCCTTTAAAAAACCCTTTAAGGTTTTTCTATGATAGCTATTTTACTTCAAACGGATTTCTAAAGCTCCCTCCTAGCATAGGATGCTATTTAAATGAAGTTTTTGGCTCCTTCTGTAATCAGGATAACAGTGATCATTTGTAGACATGTGCATTCGTTTTCGTCTGAATGCATTTTCGTCTGAATTTCAGGGGATTTTTGCTTTCGCTTTAACAAACGATAAGGAATGTGCAGAGCCTGGAAAACGAAAGATCCGACATAAAAAATGCTTTATTTTCGTTTTTGTTGCGACAATAGTTCGATATAGATAGGAGATTCGACATGACACTGACAATAGCGATCTGTGTCTATCGAACCTGCGGTCAAATGTGCCTAACCTAACTAGTCCAAGGTTATTCTACATAGAAAGAAAAGATTCAACATAAACAGAAAAGATTCGACATTATAGAGACAATAGCAAAAAAGGTTGAATGTGCCTACCCTAACTCTATTAGTCCAAGACTATTCGACATAGAGAGAAAAGATTCGACATGAAGATTCGACGAAGCTGTCGCCGTCAGTGGACATTTATAGTCAAATGCTCCACCCATAGGCTATAGAAGAATTCTAATGTTGGTTGACTAGTAAAAATAATTAAAGCTGTAGTAAACCAGCAGCTTTTTTTTTATTTTTACATACCTGAAAGACAAAAGGCATAATTAACTATTATGCACCCGCTTTTCAGAGGTGGTCTCAAATGAAAGACCACCCTTCGTTTTTTGATTTTAAAAATTATATATTTTTTCCCTTCCTTATGAAGTACATAGTGTACTTCCTATCCATCCGGGCCGCGACCAACGCTGTCTTCTGGGACCTGTATGTGTCGAGAAGACAAGCTGGCATATCACAAAGTGCTGCGTGACTCGCACATGCTCAGTAGGAAACCGAAAGTGAAGCCGCAAGGCTCCACTGCCGGTTTCCCTTAGTTAGAATGGTGGCACCTGCACCTGACACGATGGATGGATCGGCCTCTGGGGGGCAAAATCGCGGGCTCCCTGGACAGATAAGTGTCCTTATTAAAAGTCAGCAGCTACATTGTTTGCAATTTTTTTGCAGCTAGAACATTTAAATTCAGTGGCCCTTGCAGGGGTAGCACTACAGTTTTATTTCTGTCCATGCAGTCATGTGATTTATACAGCTTTGCAACACATCACAGTCCTATCTGACAGGACCAAACCTTGGCTGCAATTTTCCTTTCATGTACAGGTCTCCCTCTCCTCTCCTCTCCTCTCCTCTCCTATCCTGTGAATGGACAGTGTAAATAGAAGCAGCACAAAGATGAACTTATCTCTCTGTCATTCTGCTGTCTTCTGCTATAAGCACACTCCTTGCACTGCAACACACCTGTTTGGCTCCTTGTGCTGCTTTTTCCTGTCCCTTTCTGAGCTCTGCTGTATAAGAACTGCAAGAGGCTGATACCAAGTCAAATGTAGATATTTATAAAAAAAATGGCGTATCCAGGGGCGGACTGGCAACTCATGGGGCCCCCAGGCAATAGGAGATTAATGGGCCCCAAGGCAATAGATTATGGGCCACACAGTATACACACACACATACTGTATACATACACAGTATACACACAGCCACAAAATATTAGACATGTGCAGACTGGAATATTTTGTTTTGTTTTTTCGTTTGGAAAATAAATGTATTTAGTTACTCCCGAAAATCGTTTTGATTTATTTCGTTTTTCGTTGGGGAATAGCTTTCGTCCGAAAATCCAATAATACTTTCTGTCGAATGGTCAAAAGAATATTCGATGGAACGTCGAATCTTTACGTTGAATCGTACATTTCCGTTCTAATATTCCGCCTACAAGAATTCTATTGTAGTATGACTAGTAATAATGTCGAATCTATTTTCTCATAAATTGAAATCTATTCTCTGTAATGTCGAATCTATTATTTCTATAGTGTCGAATCTTTTCTCTATAATGTCGAATCTCTCTATATCGAATTTTTACCGCAACGAAAACGAAAATAAGCATTTTTTATGTCGGATCTCTCGGTTTTCGTTTCTTGCGCTTTCGTTATCGTTTGTTAAAACGATAACGAAAAAAAATGATTTTCGGACGAAAATGCATTCTAACGATAACGAATGCACATGTCCACACAATATATATACAAATGGAATACAATGTACACACATTGAAAAGGTACTGGAGAGGCGGGGAAGCTATAATCTTGGAATTTAAAAAGAAACACATACTGTCCCTGGTTTTACTGAGGCTGGCAACCCTAATGGGGCCCCCTAGTGGTATGGGACTCTCGGGCAGTGCCTGAATGGCCAGTCCACCCCTGGGCTTATCCTTCCACTGCAAAAACACCTTTTTATTGTCTTTCGGTAGTTCTTGTTTTTTCCTTGAAAAAAAAAAACTAGTTAGTTTTAATTTCTAGTTTAACTATAGAGGACTGCAAGGTGCAATTAGCTTAAAAGCTTAAAGTTCTCAGTTACTGAGCAACATGCTTTTTTCTCATAAGCAAAGCCAATGTAGTGATATAGTTTTGTGTATCAACAAAGCCATGTCATTGACAGCTGCCATATTTTATTCTACAACGTAGAATCCTTATATACGTTTTTTAATTAGCCTACGAAAATAAAAGAGCTTCTGTAATCATCAGGAGCAATTTGATATATTGTAGTTTGTCAAATGGCAAACGTTACAGAAATGTGCAAAGTTTAGTAGAAATTTTGTCAAATTTTTGTCAATCTCACCCAACCACCCCTAATCTACATGTGCTCTGGGATCTTCAGATTTCCAGCATCTATGAAACACTAGTATCTGTCATTCTATAGACCAGGGATATGCAATTAGTGGACCTCCAGCTGTTGCAGATCTACAAGTCCCATGAGGCATAGCAAGGCACTTGTAGATTGCAGCAGCTGGACGTCGCTAATTGCATATCCCTGCTATAGACCAAAAGCTTGTTGTGCACCTTAAAATCTGGTTGTATCATCTCAGATCTCTCAACAACCGCAGCGCAAGTGTCTCCCAGATTGGATGGTGATTAACCACTTGCTTACTGGGCACATATACCCCCCTCCTGCCCAGGTGAAATTTCAGCTTCCGACACTGCGTCGCTTTAACTGACAATTGCGCGGTCGTGCGACGTGGCTCCCAAACAAAATAGGCGTCCTTTTTTACCCACAAGTAGAGCTTTCTTTTGATGGTATTTGATCGCCTGTGCGGTTTTTATTTTTTTGCGCTATAAACAAAAAAGAGCGACAATTTTGAAAAAAAATCAATATTTTTTACTTGTTGCTATAATAAATACCTGTGCTCTTTTATAACTAAACTAAATTAAAGAGTCAAGCTGTTTTTTTTTATAGCGTGTGAGTCAAAACTTATATTTCCTTCTGCATTTTCAATTGTGTATTGGGAATTTCTGCCCTCACTTCTTTTTTGTTGCCTCAATCCCCATCACAAAAATATACAATTCTATCCTGTCACTGGATAAACCTTCCCAATGATGAAACAGTCGGCAATGACAAAGGCTGTACCTTGTCCCTACTCTACCCAAAACTAAACATGTGAACACTGAAATATTTTGTTTCGGAATTTCGTTTTCGTCCAAAAAATACATTTATTTAGTTACTCCCGAAATCCGTTTTATTTATTTTGTTTCATTAAAAAATGCATTCATCCAAAAATCTGAATTAATTAAGGTTGAATCTGTCATTGAAGGCTTATGGTGTCTGTCGAATGTTCTAAGAAGATTCGACAAGCAGCTAAACTGTATGACGCCGTGAAGTAAATAACAACCATGCAACAGCTAACTATAAGTATCTATCCTTTACTGTAACTTGTAATACCTATATCTAAGCTATTGCATCTGTATTAACATGTATGAGTCCTGTATTTGCTACTGTATATTAGGCCGAAGCGTGCTCTAGGCCTGAGGCTAAGCGTTAGTAAATGAAACAGACACCTTTGAAATCAAACAATTATATTTATTCTAACAGAAAGTGTCCCCTATATAATAAACAATGATGTAACATAGAATGCCTATTGCACATATATACAAGTATTGACAAACTTCCTATGGCCTATTACAATAAAGAAATAAGAAAGAAAGATACTTAAGTCTCCTCTGGCTGAGTCCTGATGGAATAAGGAAATTTTTAGCCTCTGCTATTGAGTTTTATTCATTCACCTTTCAATCACACACACCCCTTACCGCCCCTTCTTTCGATCCAACCAATCACCGCACTTCGTATCTAAATCCTTCTTTCTGGTTGTTACGCCAAACCTAGCCCATGGGGGGCGATCTTGACCATATTACAATCACGTCCTTTGATTCCTGTAATCATGTTGCCCTCATCAATATCTCTTTGCTTGTTTGTTTGCGGAGACTGCCCAGCAGCTGTCTGGTTTCCTGGACCCATTGAAGTCTTGTGCAAGGCGTGTGAGATTGCCTTTTGGCTTTTCTTTGAAGCTTCCAGCCTTTGTTGTGTAAATTCTGACATGCTAAACAGTTCCCAACTGTAAAGTCCAGACTTATATAGATTTTAAGCCATTTCTTTGCTTCTCCAACACGCCGCAATCGTACATTTCCAGTCGAATGTTCCGCCTACAAGCTATAGAAGAATTCTAATGTTGTATGACTAGTAATAATTATATTTATAAATTATTATTACTAGTCAACCATTTGAACTCTTCTATAGCCTATGGGCGGAGCATTTGACCGGAAATGTACGATTGCGGCGTCATACAGTTTAGCTGCTTGTCGAATCTTCTTAGAACTTTCGACAGACACCATAAGCCTTCAATGACAGATTCAACGTTTGTATGTTTTTCGCTCCTTCGTCAAATCTTCGTCATTCATGTCGAATGGTCCACCCCAACACTGTCTCTATAATGTCAAATCTTTTCTCTCTATGTCAAATCTTTCCTCTCTTGGACTAATAGAGTTAGGCCTCATACACACGATCAGTCCATCCGAAGGACCGTTCATATCGGTAAACTGATGAAGCTGACTGATGGTCTGTCAGAAACACGAGTACTTAGGCCGAAATGCTGAGGACAGCTCACCTTTACGACCAAGCGCACCTGCCCCCTGGAGTTAGGGACAGGAGGCAGAGGCACAAGGAGGTACCGGTACCAGCGGAGTAGCAGATGGGATGTGGGTTGCTAAAGATTAGCAGCGGAGATGAGATGCAAGAGCTGGATGGTCACCAGAGCAGGTGAGAGTGGTACAGTCCCAGTACATGGTTCAGAAGGGAACAGACTGACGGTAGCAGATCCGGGGTACAAATTTAAGTCCGGGTTCAGGGCAAAGCTGAGACAAGTCCAAGGGTGCAAGCCAAAGATCAGGGTCCGGAGACAGAGGCAAATCCAGGTCACGGTCCGAGGTCAGAGAGTTAAAGAAGGCAGCAAAATCCAAAAACAAGCCAAGGTCAGGTTTCCAGGCGAGAGCTGAGTCGGGAAGCAAATCCGGGTCAAAGGGCAAAGACAGGGGCTGGTTTAAGTAGGATTGTCAGGCCTCCGATTGGTCCCGGGAGGGGCATGCACGTAGGCACACTCGTGCACGCGCCACGCTGCCATGCCACGCACGCGCGCGTGCCCCAGATGCGCGGGCATGCGCCGTTATGCGATTCTGACATGCCTGTGCACAGATTGAGCGATGTGAGCGCTGGGACCCTGACATGGTCTGATGTGCCTACACACCATTGGTTAAAAAAAAACGATCGCGTCAGAACGTGGTGACGTAAAACACAACGACTTGCTGAAAAAAATGAAGTTCAATGCTTTCACTTGATTCTGAGCATACGTGGATTTTTAACCGATGGTCGTGCCTACTAACGATCGGTTTTGACCTATCGTTAGGCGTCCATCGTTTACATTTTAAAGCAAGTTGGCTTTTTTTTAACCGAAGGTTAAATAACCTATGGGGCCTACACACGATCGGTTTTGACCGATGAAAATGGTCCAATAGACCGTTGTCCTCTGGTTAACCTATCGTGTGTACGCGGCCCTAAGGTTAGGCACATTCGACCGCAGGTTCAATAGACACAGATCGCTATTGTCAGCGTCATGTTGAATCTCCTATCTATATCGAACTGTTGTCGCAACAAAAACGAAAATAAAGCATTTTTTATGTTGAATCTTTCAGATTTCAGTTTCTGCAAGTTCGTTTTTGTTTGTTAAATGAAAATAACTGAAATTCGGATGCACATGTCTACCCAAAATTAAAAAAATAAATGTTGCTGCAGTTGGGCTTTAATGCTTGTGATATTATTTCTGAAGCAAGTAATTGGTGAAATGTACTAACAGTGCAAGAAAACAACAATCTTCCATGATACCAGCATGTAGTAAGCCAAAGATTTACTAGATGGTACTCAGAAATGCTTTGTGTGAGCCACCCCCCTCCCACTATTGCTGTCATTTTCCCTACATTTTCGCATTAAGGTCATCATCGATTTTCATATGCTCCTTCTGTTATCTTTTTTGTATACATCTATATGCATCCCATTAATTGTGGCCACCCTGTATAAACCAAAGTTGTTGAGACTCTAATGTCACACTGGCAAAAAACAAAGACAATCAGACTCTATAGTTGTGCCAAGAAGTTCGGGGTGAGTCAGCAGCTCTGCAATCAACACAGTCTGGAAACTCCCTTCACTTCCATCTAGTTTAGTTCTGAGAGTTCTGATCAGTTTTCCTGCTAATTTAATGTACTCTGTGCTGACACTGCTTAGCTGTCGGCAGTAAAATGACAAAAGAGAGCAGTTTACGGGAGAATTTAGTAGACATGGAGTTCACATTTGCAAAGCAACTTCAGTTATGTCAGAAATACAGAAATATGCATTGGTCAGTATTGCCAAGACTGCAACTTGCTTCCGTGTATAGACTTGGCTAACTTTATCTTCCCTTGCTGGGATTTCAATGTCAATGTGGCTTTTTCAATTTCAACTGCTATTGTTTTGAACCCAAATCCAAACCCAATCTTTGCACCCAAAGACCCAATGTAGTTACCCCCCCGGCTGTGCCCGACTGTCCTAGCTGATTAACCACTTACGGACCGCCGCACAACTATATACGTTGGCACTTTGAAGAGGGATATCTTGGTTATGGCAGCAGCTGCCTCCATCTCTTCAGACGGCAGTCCGGTTTACGATAATGGTGGTCTCTGCTGTGGATTTTCCGCAAGGCCCACTGCTCTCCCGCAACCTCTGCCGCTTACTGGAGCCGTCGGTAGCGGTGGAAGCAATCAGGCCCTCTTCCTGGCTGGGTATAGAGATGAGTGAGGAGAAGATGGCCCCCACCCATCTTCATACCATAGCAGGGCGAAAGCGACATCAAAACGTCACTTCTGCCCATAGCTCTTAAAGGGCCATTTTATTTTTGTCATTTTTTTCAAATGATAATTTTTATTATTATTTAATTTTTTTGCATTTTAGTCTAAATATGAGATCTGAGGTCTTATTATTTAAGAGGACCTGTCATGCTTTTTTCTATTACAAGGGATTTTTTTTTTTAAACTGTGTAAAAATAAATAAAATAAGTAAAATAAATAAGAAAAAAATATCCAATTTAAAGCGCCCCATCCCGATGAGCTTGTGCGCAGAAGCGAATGCATACGTTAGCAGCGCCCGCATATGAAAACGGTGTTCAAACCACACATGTGAGGTATTGCCGCAATTGTTAGAGTGAGCGCAATAATTCTAGCCCTAGACCTCCTCTGTAAATCAAAATATGCAACCTATAGATTTTTTTAAAAGATCACGTATGGATATTTTTAAGGGGAAAAGTTTGACACCATTCCACGAGCGGGCACAATTTTGAAACGTGACATGTTGGGTATCAATTTACTAAGTAACATTATCTTTCACAATATAAAATAAATTGGAATAACTTTACTGTTATCTTAGTTTTAATTATACTTTTTTTTTTCCCAAAAAAGTGCGATTGTAAGATCGCTGCGCAAATACCATGTGGAAAAATGTATTGCAATGACCGCAATTTTATTCTCTAGGGTGTTAGAATTTTTTTTATAATGTTTGGGGGTTTTAAGTAATTTTCTAGCAAAACAACTTGTCTTTAACTTGTAAACATCACATCTAAAAAAGAGGCTTGGTCCTTAAGTGGTTAATATCACTAGTAATTTCTTGAGTTACTATCAAACTAAAAGTGTCCTCCATTAGCAATTTGTTCCATTTTGGAGTAAGCTCCCAGATCCGACCCCCACCCCTAAGTTTTACCAAAAAAATTACACCCCCTGGCTGCTTACTGAGCCAGAATGAATGATTGATGGTTGTGTGCCTGGCTGCCCTGCTGAAAGGACCTGTGTGCAGCTACTGTTGGGTAGCGTTACATTTGCATTCACCATACCTGGCCCCTGAAAGCTACTCCAGTGATCTCCATTTGCTTCCAGGTCCTGTGCCGAGCAGCTGCTCTGCTGCATTCTGAAGGTTGGCCACTCAACACTAGGGATGAGCTTCGCGTTCGATACGAACGTATGTTTGACTCGAACATTGTCTGTTCGTACGTTCCACGAAATTCGAACAAAAGCGGTCGTTCACGCCAAATTCGAGTGACGCAAACTGGCCCATAATTCACTGTGCATTGCGCGCTGATGATTGGCCAAGCATGCTGTATACGAAGAGCCATAATTGGCCAAAGCCTGGGTGGCTTTGGCCAATTATGGCTCAGGGCTTAAGCACACGCCCCACACTATATAATGCTGTTAATGAGAGCAGTCAGAGAGACAGAGAGATTGTCTTTTTAGATAGCTAGAGCAGGCAGGCAGGCTAGTCAGTTTAGCTTAATTTACAGTGTGTAGAGGATATATATACATCCCTAGGAGTTGTACATATATTTATACACTGTATAGCTTAGATAGATCAGTTCTTCCTAATTTACTGGCAGGCAGGTGATTGTGCTATTTAACCACTTGCTTACTAGGCACATATACCCCCCTCCTGCCCAGGTGAAATTTCAGCTTCCGGCACTGCATCACTTTAACTGACAATTGCACGGTCGTGCGACGTGGCTCCCAAACAAAATTGATGTCCTTTTTTCCCCACCAGTAGAGCTTTCTTTTGGTGGTATTTGATCGCCTGTGCGGTTTTTATTTTTTGCGCTATAAACAAAATTGAGCGACAAGTTTGAAAAAAAAAAAAAATATTTTTTACTTGTTGCTATAATAAATAGCCCAATTAAAAAAAAAAAAAACATTTTTTTTTCTCAGTTTAGGCCGATACGTATTCAAATGGCGGCGATCTGCGATTTTTATTGGGACTGCGACGTTATGGCGGACACATCGGACACTTTTGACACATTTTTGGCGCCATTCACATTTATACTGCGATCAGTGCTATAAATATGCACTAATTACTGTATAAATGTGACTGGCATTGAAAGGGGTTAACACTAGGGGGTAAGGAAGGGGTTAAATGTGTATCCTAGGTGTGTTCTAACTGTGGGGGGAGGGGAGTGACTGGGGAGGTGGCCAATCTGTGTCCCTATGTACAAGGAACACAGATCGGTCTCCTCCTCTCCAGAGACAGGACGCTGTCTCTGTGTAAAACGGCAATGAGAGATGATCTCATATGTTTACATATGAGATCATCTCTCATTGGCCGCGCAGATCGCATTGCAAACGGCCACTCTGATTGGCTGTTCGCGGCGATCTGTGATTGGCTGTGTCCAAGGGACACGGCCAACACAGAGCTTCCCCGCTGCGTGCTCTGGAGCGCACGCTGGGAACGCCCAAAGGGGCGGCCGTCAAAAGACGGCGGCTTGGCTTTTCAGGTCCGCGCTGTAGCCGTCATTCGGCTATAGCGCAGGCCGCAAGTGGTTAAAGACATTATCACAGGTATAGAAACCCAGCAGGTACAATATTTAAAGGTATGATGCTTAACTTAAAAAAATAAATGAATGAAAAATTCCTTTAAATATTGTACCTGCTGGGTGTCTATAGTTTGCCTGTGAAAACGTCTTTGAGAACCCGGGTCTTGCCCCGAGGGAACATGTATCAATGGAAAAAAAAGTTTTAACCTCTTTCCCACCGCGCCATAGGCATTTTACTGCTACGGCGCGGTGGAGTTATTTTGGGACGACGTCCCTGGGACGTCGTCCTTCACTTCCGCGATTGCGCGTCCCCTGGGACGCGCTCGCGGAAGTGTCCGTGCTCGCCGGGTCTAGAAGACCCGGCGCATCACGGATCACGGTAAATTGCCGCTGATAGCGGCCGTTTACCACGTGATCGCGCCATCAAATGATGGCGCGATCACTTGTAAACAAAACGGTTCCTCCCTCTCCTGAGTATCCTCTCTGTACCGTTCGGTACAGTGTGAGAGGAGAGGGGGGAGCGGGGTGTCAGGAGCTGCACTGTGGCTGGATCTGTGACAAATGCAGTCACAGATCCAGCTATCCATCCATCCATCCCAGCTCTGCAATACCCCAGTACTCTGCAGTACCCCAATACTCTGCAATACCCCAGTACTCTGCAATACCCCAATACTCTGCAATACCCCAGTACCCTGCAATACCCCAGGACTCTGCAATACCCCAGTACTCTGCAGTACCCCAATACTCTGCAGTACCCCAATACTGTGCAATACCCTGCGCAATACGCCAATACCCTGCGCGATACTCTGCAATACCTCAATACCCTGCAGTACCCCAATACCCTGCAGTACCCCAATACTCTGCAGTACCCCAATACCCTGCAGTACCCCAATACTCTGCAGTACCCCAATACCCTGCAATACCCCAATACCCTGCGCGATTCTCTGCAATACCCCAATACTCTGCAATACCCAAATACTCTGCAATACCCAAATACTCTGCAATACCCATTTTTTTAAAGCACCCCTGTCCCCGTGTGCTCGCATGCAGAAGTGAACGCATACGTAAGTCCCGCCCACATATGAAAACGGTGTTCAAGCTACACATGTGAGGTATCTCTGCAAACGTTAGAGCGAGAGCAATCATTTTGGCCCTAGACCTCCTCTGTAACTAAAAACATGTAACCAATAAAAGTAATTAAAGCGTCGCCTATGGGGATTTTTAAGTAGCGAAGTTTGGCGCCATTCCATGAGTGTGCGCAATTTTGAAGGGTGAGATGTTGGGTATCTATTTACTCGGCGTAACGTCATCTTTCACATTATGAAAAAAATTGGGCTAACTTTACTGTTTTGTTTTTTTTTAGCACAAAACTGTTTTTTTTTAAAAACACGCGTTCAAAAAATTTCTACGAAAATACTATGAGAGATAAAAAGTTGTAACCGCCGCCATTGTATTCTCTAGGGTCTTTGCTAAAAGCGCATATATATTGTTTTGGGGTTCTATGTAATTTTCTAGCAAATAAATGATGATTTTTCCATGTAGGAGAGAAATGTCAGAATTGGTCTGGGTGTTTCAGAACGCCTGATGGTGTTCCCTGCATGTTGGGCCTCTGTATGTGGCCACGCGGTGTAAAAGTCTCACACATGGGGTATCGCCATACTCGGGAGGAATAGCAGAATGTGTTTTGGGGTGTAATTTGTGGTATGCATATGCTGTGTGTGAGAAATAACCCGCTAATATGACAGAAACAAGATTTTTTTAGTTTTTTTTACAGAATTTTTAGTCGTTTTTCTTTTATAGCGCAAAAAATAAAAAAAAAACAGAGGTGATCAAATACCACCAAAAGAAAGCTCTATTTGTGTGAAAAAAAAAGGACAAAAAAATCTAATGGGTACAATGTTGTATGACTGAGTAATTGTCATTCAAATTGTGAGAGCACTGAAAGCTGAAAATTGGTCTGGTTAGGAAGGGGGTTTAAGTGCCCAGTGGTCAAGTGGTTAAAAACTGTAATTTTTTCAGGAGTCCTGCTTCTGAAAAAAACAACCGTTTTTTTAAACTTTTTTCCATTGATACATGTTCCCTGGGGCAAGACCCGGGTTCTCAAAGATGTTTTCTAACAATAACTTGAATATTGGTCTTTAAAATGATCGTTTTTGAATTTGAACGTTCGAGTCCCATAGACTTCAATGTGGTTCTAAATGTTCGCGCGAACGGTCGTTCTGTTTGACGGTTCTGGTGCGAACCGAACGCGGGGGTGTTCGGCTCATCCCTACTCAACACCAGGGCAATGCTTTGCATTGTATATATTGTACACTGAATATACAGTACATAGTTACATTCCAAGCTGGACCAGTGTAACCGTGCATAAAATATCCAAATCTGGAATTTGCCTTTACCATTTCTATGTGGTTAGGTCCACCTAAAGTGGTTGTAAATTCCATTTTAGAACTTGTACCTATAGGTAAACCTAGAATAAGGCTACTTTCACACTGAAGCGCTTTCACACTGGATACTTTTATAAGCAATTTTTATTAGTCATTTTATCCTAAGGGGAGTTTTTTGTATAACTCTATACACAATAGGTGCACGATGGATTGTCATTTTGCTGCATTTACAGCCATAGACAGTTTCAAAAACATTAAGGCCTCGTACACACGATCGAATTTGTCCGCTGAAAACGGTCCGATGGACCGTTTCAGCAGACATCTCCGATCGTGTGTATGGGCTAGCGGACAGATTTGTCCACCCGACAGATTTCATAGCATGCTTTGAAATCTATCCGGTGGGAATCTGTCCGCCCGACATGTCTGCTGGTTAGTACACTTACCAGCAGACATGTCGTCCCGCTCCGCCGCCGCACCGCCGCCGCCACACGTCAGCGCACTCTCTGCTGGCGGGGATTTTGGTTTGCTTGTGTGTACACGCAAGCAAACCAAAATCCCAGCAGACAGATTTGTTCAAATCTGTCGGACGGACAGATTTGAACAAATCTGTCCGCTCGTGTGTATGGGGCCTTAAACGAATAGACTAAACTCGTGCAGCTTGAATGTACAGTAAATCACTGATTTTAAATAAAAAATACCACATCTGGCCATGAGGTAGGAGCTAAATATTATAGGGAATTCCTATGACACTTAGCTCCATCTAGTGGCCCAAAAACTTTAATTTTCCATTCTTAAATCAATAATTTACTTTCGAACAGCACAGGATATAGTCTAAATTTAAGCCTAAAAATTTAGAAAATACATGAAGAGTGCATATATTATTGCATCTTACAATGAAAAAAAGTACATATAAATCTAACAATTTGTAGGATACTTTTATAAGTAATTTTTATTAGTAATTTTTATCCTAAGGGGAGTTTTTTGTGTAACTCTATACACAATAGGTGCACTATGGATTGTCATTTTTCTGTATTTTACAACCATAGCCAGGAAAAAAAAAAACTTATCAGGGCAGTCCCGTTACCTAGCCTTTAAAAAGATTCCGTCTATTAAATCGATGCATTCTCAGCATAACAAATAGGAAGTCAGTCATGAAGCTGACCCACTGAATTTCCAATAAGCAGCATAAACAATGCATTTGCCAAGCAGTGCTATTATTCCGCCTGGTGCATTGGGAGCCACAGCAAACCTAAACAGAACGGAAGAGTCGTAGGCAAGTTTAATCTAATCAGGGCATCAGCAGGTAGTGTCTAGCAGGAAAAATGGTTATGCAGCACTGTATTAGCATATTCAATAGCTCGACATATGTGGAGCAGGACCTTTTCCAACAGGGTACAATGAAGATTAAAAAATGTCTACAGATGTTCATAATTCATATTTATAAATGTGCGTCCTCTCAAGGTTGCCTTTGAGGGACCCCTTTTTTCTTTTTTTTTTTCTCTCCGTAATCCTTACTGTGGGACTGGCTTGTAACTAATACATTATTAGCCTTTTCGCCTTTTGAGTGCCTGCAAAAATTAGCAAAGCAGTCTTCATATACATTGGGTGCAATTAGCAATTAAATGCTATATCTTACCTACAGTATAGCTCTAAACACATTTAGAAAAGCTTTTAGAGGTGGAATACTCTGGACTCTTATGAGCTTGTTGCCTTGGCAACACAGCCCTTTTTTTCCTTAAGTGGCAGGGTAAATAAGTACTTTTTCACATAATCCTGACAATTGTCTTGACAATAATAATATTAATACCAAAACACACTGTAGATCATTTGAAATGTAGTTCAATGTCATTTTTGTTTTTGTAAGCTCTAGTTTAATATTTTTTTAAAGTTCAGATTATGACATTTTTAATATAGATTCTTTACTTTATCAGAATGGTTTGTTATGTTAGCATCTAGACATGTGCAGAATGGAAACATTTGTTTAGTTTTAATTTGTTTTTTACATTAATTTGTTTGGTAATTTGGTTAATTTGTTTCATTTTCGGGATTTGTTTTGTTTATTTGTTTTTTAATCGATTCAAAACGTTTTCGAATTGTTTTCAAATTGGAAAAGTTTTCCAATAGTTTTCGAATTCAAATCGTTTTCCAATTTCCAAAAAGAATAAAACAGAATAGAAAATAAAGAAAAAGAATAAAATATATATATATATATTACCGTATTTATCGGGGTATTGCGCACTCCCGCGTATAGCGTGCACCCCTAATGTCGACCTTGAATTCCTGTAAAAAAACATTTTAGTACTAACAGTTTGGGTGTCTTGAGCGGCGTCCATCGGCGGCCTTGTCCGGTCCGGCGTCTGTCTTCGGTGTCCTCCTGGCTTCTCCAGCGCTGTCTCTTGTCGAATCCCTGCTTCCCGCGCTCAGTTTGAACTAACCCGCCGACGTATACTGAGTGCAGTACACTCTGGTACATTCGGCAAGGCTCGGCTTCGCTCATGCTCACGCTCTGTGACGTTTATGCGTGAGCACGAGCGAAGCCGAGCCTTGCCGAATGTACCTGAGTGTACTGCACTCGGTATATGTCGGCGGCTCAGTTCAAACTGAGCGCGGGAAGCGGGTATCGGCGTATATCGCGCACCCACGATTTTCTCCTTATTTTAAGGGGAAAAAAGTGTGCGTTATATATATATATATATATATATATATATATATAATTTCTATTCTAGTTCTTTATTTTCTATGCTATTTTATTCTCTTTGGAAATTTGAAAACGATTGAATTCGAAAAAAAAATTAATTTGAAAACTATTTGAATTTGAAAAGATTTTGAATTGGAAAACTATTCTTAATTCAAACACTATTCGAAAACGATTCGAATTCAAATTCCGTTCAAATTTGAAGGTGTTGTAAATGTACAATTTTTTCTTTCAAAAATGGTTTCCTTTACCTTAGTGCAGTCCTCCTTTACTTACCTCATCCTTTGATTTTGCTTTTAAATGTCCTTATTTCTTCTGAGAAATCCTCACTTCCTGTTTTTCTGTCTGTAACTCCACACAGTAATGTAAAGCTTTCTACCTGTTTTGGAGTGTCGTGCTCGCTCCCTCCCTCCCAGGACTACAGGAGTAAAAGGATGCCTACTAACACACAGTTTCTTTCTCTATCTGCAACGTAGAGAGCGTCCTGACTCTCCTGTAGTCCAAGGGAGGTGGTGATCTATGTACATTGCAAGGATTTTAACAAATTTTGTTGCAGATTTCTGAAGAAACCTCTGTGCGACCCCCTGATGCCTCGTACACACAACCGGTTTTCCCGTCGGGAAAACTGCCATGACAGCTTTTGGCTGGGAAAACCGGGCTGTGTGTATGCTCCATCGCAGTTTTCCAGACGAGAAAACTGTGAGGAAAAAAAGAGAACGTGTTTTCTTTTTTCCCGCCGGGATTCCCGGAGTACTTTTTCCCGTCGGGAAAACGGGTCGTGTGTATGCTTTCCCGAGGGGGAATAAAATGTGCATGCTCAGAATCAAGTATTAGACGGGAGCGCTCGTTCTGGTAAAACTAGCATTCGGAATAAAGATAGCACATTCATCATGCTGTAACGGACTGAAAAGCACAAAAACTGAAAAGCGCAAATCGTCTCTCACCAAACTATAACTAACGGGAGGATCAGCAAAAGCAGCCCAAAGGGTGGTGCCGTTTTATAGTCCCGTTTTACCATGCTTTAAACGGGCTGTATTTGGCCTGAACGTGTGTGTGTATGCAAGGCAGGCTTGAGAGGAATCTCGTTGGGGAAAAACAACGTTTTTTTTTCCTGCCGAGAAAAACAGTCCTATGTACAAGGAATGACATGCCACATTTGGCATGTCATTTTTTGGGGGGAGCAGAAATCCTCTTTTTAGACAATTTCAGCTCCCACTTCCTCCCTGGGCATCGCCGCTCTGGAAGGAAGGTCATCTCTCCCCTAGGGTGACCACATTTCCAAACTACCATTCAGGGACAACCCCCTCTCAAAAATCAGATTGTGCTGTATCAAATCACAGCACAGTGATTGGACACAAGAGGCGGGATTTATGATTTCTCCAATCACAAACAGGGGGTGGGGATTGTACTCCTCGATGCATTCCCGCCCAGGACAAGTACTGTCAGTGTGTAAAGTGGTGATGTTGTGCCCTTTTTGGGTGGCATCAGATTGGCCCAGGGGGGGTGGCTGTGTCAGTTTCATTCTGGGACACTGTATTGTCCTGCAATGAAGGTGCCCGGGACAGACCTGCAAAATGCGGGACTGTCCCAGGCAATCAGGAACAGATGATCACCCTACTCTCCCCCTCACTCTAGGCAATCATCTGGGACATGTCACAGGTCCCAGATGATTGCTCGGCCAATCACGGTGTGCAGCTTTTATTTTAGTAGGAACTCTGCTTTAACATAGGTATGAAGATCAATTTAAATTTTCCAACTATCTGCTGTGTCCTAATAATTTACCAGTCCTGTTCAGCACCTTAGATCTGCAGGGCCTCAGTTTAAATGATACATCTTTACATTCCCTTCATTGCCATAGAAAGCAAGTACTGAAAGAGGTGTTGTAGTATTCAGTAAAAAGAAAGGAGATAAAAACAGTTGTACTAGCAATAATTATGATAATAAGGATCATCATATTTTTTTTCCTTTTATGATATAATTGTTAGTACTCCTACACAATAATATTCTATAACCTCAGAACATACTTCTTTTAACTGTATTTTTTGCAGAACTACAAACAGCTGTCAGTTTTAAAAAGTAGAAACACTCAGAGGAGTTTTTTTTTAAAGCTTTGAGGGGGGGGGGGGGGGCTGTTTTAGGCTGGATTCACGCCATAGCATTGTTAGTGCTTTTTGCATTTTGGGATGCCCACACGCTCTGAAATGGCTGTGCGGCTTGCAAAGGGGATCTGTGGGCTTTAGCTTTAAAACACATTAATGGTTATTTTTCACTAGCCTGAAAGCAAGACTTCGGACAGGCTTTGTTAAAGCTCTCTGAATGCTAGTCAAAGCTCCTGTCACTAAATTAAATGGTTAGCTTACAGTCATCTTGCTTTTGCTTTGCTTCGGCATCATGTCAAAAATGATACCCCATGTAATTTTAGTGGTGCTTCAAAGTGTATTTTCAAAGCCTTTATAGAAGTTTATGGCAAAGCTCACTTGAAGCCCCACCGAAGCCTTTATCAAAGCCCCATGAAGCCTCACCAAAGCCCCATCAAGGCCCACATCTTGCTTTTGCTTTGCTTCGGCTTCACGTCAAAAATTATACCCCATGTAGTTTTAGTGGTGCTTCAAAGAGTATTTTCAAAGCCTTCATAGAAGTCTATGGCAAAGCTCACTTGAAGCCCCACCGAAGCCTCATCCAACTCCCATGAAGCCTCACCAAAGCCCCATCAAAGTCCACATCAAGGCCCACATTTTGCTTTTGGTTTGCTTTGCTTCGGCTTCACGTCAAAAATGATACCCTATGTAGGTTTAGTGGTGCTTCAAAACGTACTCATAGCCTTAATAGAAGTCTATGGTAAAGCTCGCATGAGGCCCCACCGAAGCCTCATCAAAGCCTCATGAAGCCTCACCGAAGCTCCATCAAGGCCCACATCCTGCTTTTGCTTTGCTTTGGCTTCACGTCAAAAATGATACCCCATGTAGTTTTAGTGGTGCTTCAAAACTTATTTTCAAAGCCTTCATAGAAGTTTATGGCAAAGCTCACTTGAAGCCCACTGAAGCCTCATCGAAGCCTCACCTAAGCCCCATCAAGACCCACATCTTGCTTTTGCTTTGCTTTGCATTTAAGTAAAACATTATACATTATGTAGGTTTAGTAGTGCTTAAAATGCATATTCAAAGCCTTCATAAAAGTATATGACAAAGCTCACTTGAAGCCCCACCGAAGCCCCACCGAAGCCTCATCGAAGCCTAATGAAGCCTAATGAAGCCTCACCTAAGCCCCACCAAAAGCTCATCGAAGCCCCATAGAAGCTCCACCAAAGCCTTATCAAAGCTCCACCGAAGCACCAAGCAAAAGCAAGGTGTAAACTGTAAGCCAAACATTTTATTTAGTGACAGCTTTGACTGGAATTCAGAGAGCTTTAACTAAGCATGTCCAAAGCCATGTTTTGAACTTATGTGTAAACTAGCCCTAATAGGAAACAATGGCAGTCACCGCTAAGGCCACGTACACACGATCAGACCAGTCTGATGAAACTGGTCCGACGGACCATTTTCATCGGCCCACGCTGAAGTGGTCTGATGGTCTGAAGTGTATACACACCATTCTGGCCAAAAATCCGATCAGACCAGAATGCGGTGACGTAGAACACAACGACGTGATGAAAAAACGAAGTTCAATGCTTCCAAGCATGTGTCAACTTGATTCTGAGCATGCGCGGGTTTTTGGTCGATGCTTTTGTGTATTAACCATCGTTTTGGACAGGTGTCCGTCGGACAGATTTTAGAGCAAGTTTTAAAACTTTGGTCTGACGGACAACGGTCCGATGGGCCGTACACACGATCAATTTGGTCGGATGAAAGTGGTCTTCAGACCAGTTTCATCGGACCGGTCTGATCATGTGTACGTGGCCTAACAGCAACCTTTGCAATCCTTCAGAATTCAGTGAAATACATGCCAGATGCACACAGATTTTTCATGATTATATTGTCTCAATTGTCTCACTAATAGGACCCTCCTCCACCGACAGGTCCCATACGAGTTGCTATAGCTATTGTTTTCCCATTGGCTGACATACTGGATTGGCCTAAGGATCCCCTTATCAAAGTTTGTGACAGTAGCTGAGGGTTGACTTGATAAGCTGCAGTGCTCTGAAGAAGTCAAACTATTGGCGACTAAAATCCTCTTGAGTGTGCCAGATCACTTACTATACTGAAGAGTAATGAACTGTCACAGCTAATTCTACTACTATATAGTATAGATTGTAAAATGTCACTTCTGAGCATTACGTAGCGTGAGTCTGTCATCTTTTGTTAGAGCAGAGTAAGGATCTGTCATCGCTTATTGAGCTAGACTATAATGGTAGTACTGAAGCATCTGTCACCGGTTATAATTGTTGACCATCAAATTGTATGTTAAAGAGAGCCTAACCCTTCCTAAAAAATGTTAAGGTAGCCACAGTACTGAGATTAAAGCTGGACATCCTCTAATCGAATTTTCTTTGAAAATTTTAAGAATGTACGTTTGATATTTCAATGGTTAGTGGGGGTCAAATTGACGTGTTTTCAACTGTACTAACAAGACATTTTGAAGGAGCAAGATGGAATTTTTTTTTTAAGATTGAAAGCATTTCTTACAGTAAATGTATTTTTTTTCAACAAAAAGTTCATGCACTTCAAAATGAAATGTTAAAAGCATGTTGTCATTTCATTGAGTTGACTGATGATAATTTTCGTATGAACATTGTTCGAAAGCACTACTGTATGGCCAACTTCAGTCTCATTTCCTTTGATGCTAAGCATTGCAACATGTCATTTCACTGATATTTTGGCTTTTGACAGAAAGAGTGGGGGCGTCATATAGGATTAAAAACCCCATGCACAGCCTGATCCTAGAACTTAAAGTGTCACTAAACCCACATCATAGAAAACTGTCAATAAATGGTGTGTTACATGCTGTTCATACTCACTCTTCTACTTTCTACCTCCACCTTCTGTTCATTAGATATGTGCGTTCCCGTTCGTAACAAATGTATTTTCGTACGAATTTGTTCATTTTTGTACCCGCGGAATAATGTGTACATACGAAAAAATTAAAGCACCAAAATACGAAAACGACGGGATTACAAATGAGCCGCATAACAAACAAGCGCAAATACGAATGAACGATACGTCAATCTTACGAAAATACGACAAAACGGAAACGGCAAAAGAACGAAAATGACATCTATAACAAATGATTTGCATTCTGTATTTTAAATCCTTTTTTCTGTTCGTATTTTCAGTCGTATGTTCATATTTTCATTTGTGTGTTTTGTAAATACGTTTTTTTTTTGGTCTGTTTGTAAATTTGTGTACTTGATTCGTTTTTTTGAATGGCCAGTGAGTGAGTGTAGTTAGTGAATCAGCTTCTCTTTTGTACCGACTGCCGAGTACAGTAAGGCCAAAAAAACTTTTACATGGATTTTCATCTGAAGGGAGATCAGTTGGCCAGACTTTTGAACCCAAAAATGGTTTTCTGATGGAGCTTACAAATAAACTGATTTTTTGAAAACGAACGGAAAACGTTCAAAAATGTGCAGAGAAAAACCGCACTCCAAAAAAATGGTTCCTTTTAATAAAACTGGTCATAAAATGAACATATCACAGCAAAAAATCAGGAGAAAAGCTGACGCGTTTCACACTATCATACAGTGCTTATTCATAGCGTTCGTTTTTATGTTTGTTGGCAAAAAAGTCTGACCAAGTGTACGGGGCTTAACAATAGTTAATATGGATGAGCCGCGTGTTGAAAGTGCAGCGAAATTCGCGATATATTTACGAAAGTACAAAATAACGAAAATTCACGAAAATGATTGTCTTACAAGAAACGACAATAAATTAAACAGAATAACGAATCATCCCGCAAGTACGAAAATAAAACGGTAACCAAAATACGAAACGATCGGAATACGAAAAAATTGCGTCGTACGAAATACGAACGGGAACAAACAGGAAAACGGGCATCTTACGAAATTACGAAATTTTTGCTGTGCACATGTCTATTGTTCATGTCCCCAATACAGCTAGGGATTAGACACGAGCGGTTTGTTTCGTTACGAATACATATTTTGACACATTTTTCATTATTCTGAGATTCTGATTATTTCTTAAAACCTGATTTACAGTATAAACAAAGTCTACAGAATGTTCTGAATAACACAACTAGATTCGTCCAAATTTTCAAAATTCTAAGGCTGCGTACACACGATCGAATCTATCTGCTGGAAACGGTCTGATGGACCGTTTCAGCAGACAAATTTGATTGTGTGTACGGGCGGACAGACGGGTTTTTCCAGCAGACAGATTTTAAAGCATGCTTTAAAATCTGTCTGCTGGGAACCCATCCGTCCGACATGTCTGCTGGTTAGTACGCTAACCAGCAGACATATCTGCCTGCGCATGCGACGAATGGATTTGATGCATGCGCGGAAGTGTTTTACTTCCTGGTGACGGTGACGTGGCGGCGTCAACGTCACCGTCACCAGGTCATCCACTGCCGGCGTGGATTTTGGTTTGATCGTGTGTACACAATCAAACCAATACATCCCAGCAGACAAATCCGATCAAATCGGTCTGTCAGACTTATTTGATCGGATTTATTTGGTCATGTGTATGCGGCCTAATTGAAATTAAAATCAAATTTTACATAAAATTCCAGTCAAATTCGAACTGTAAACATATTTCTGAAATCAAAGACAAAGATATATGTAGGTGCATTTAAACCATTTTAACCACCTGCCGACCGGCTAACACAATATACGTTGTCAGAATGGCATGGCTGCACAACGCAACGTACCTGTACGTTGCTTTGAATTTACCACCGCCCACGTGCGCACCCGCCACATGATCCGTGAGTGTGCTGGCGGGTCCCTTGGAATCGATGTCTGACGGGTGCCCGCGATCGTCTCACAGAGAGGCAGAATGTGGAGAAACAAGGCATTTCCCTGTGCTGCCTAGAAACATGACAGAGATTTCCCTGTCATCAGGAGCAGTGATCTCTGTCATGTTAGTGGTAGCCCAACCCCCCACAGTTAGAATCACTCCCTAGGACACACTTAACCCCTTGATCGGTACCCCTAGAGTTTAACCCCTTCCCTGCCAGTGTCATTTACACAGTAATCAGTGCATTTGTATAGCACTGATCGCTGTATAAATGACAATGGTCCCAAAATAGTGTCAAAAGTGTCCGATGTGCCAGCCATAATATCACAGTCACAATAAAAATCGCAGATCGCTGCTATTACTAATAACAACATAATAATAAAAATGCTATAAAACTATCCCCTATTTTGTAGACGCTGTGGGCCAGATACACATACAAATAGATCGGCGCAGTGTATCAGAGATACACTACGCTGCCGTATCTTACCTGGCTTAACTTCGAATCCTGGAAGAATTTGCGCGTAGTGTATTTCTGGCGGCAGAATTCAAATCGGTGAGTAGGGGGCGTGATTCATTTAAATGAAGCGCGTCCCCGCGGCGATCGAACTGCGCAAGCTCCGTTCAGAAATTTCCCGCCGTGCATTGTGCTAAATTACGTCGCAACAATGTTATTTTTTTGACTAGCGTAAATCTTTAAAAAATTCAAATTTCCACGCGGGAACGACGGCCATACTTAACATGGCAAGTCTAACTATAGGCTGGATAAAAGCAGCTTTAACTATACGCCGGAAAAAGCCGTCTAGAGACGCTGTAAGAGATTGCACGTTCGTGGATCGGCGGAAAAAGGTAATTTGCATACCCGACGCTGAAAACGACGTGAACGCCACCCAGCGGACGCTGAAGTATTGCATCTTAGATCCGAAGGCGTACGAAGACGTACACCTGTCGGATCTAACCCAGAAGCCGCCGTACCTTGGTTTGAGGATTCAAACTAAAGATACGATGCGGGAACTTCTCTCTGTGAATCTAGCCCTATAAATTTTGTACAAACCAATCAATATACACTTATTGCGATTTAGTTTTTTTTACCAAAAATATGTAAAGAATACATATTGGCCTAAACTGAGAAAAAAAATTGTTTTTTATATACATTTTTTGGGATATTTATTATAGGAAAAAGTAAAAAATATTGCCGCTCTTTATTTGTATATAGTGCAAAAAAATCAAACCGAAGAGGTGATCAAATACCACCAAAAGAAAGCTCTATTTGTGGGAAAAAAATATGTAAATTTTGTTTGGGTACAACGTCGCATGACCGCACAATTGTCAGTTAAAGCGACGCAGTGCCGAATCACAAAAAGTGCTCTGGTCAGGAAGGGGGTAAATTCTTCTGGGGCTGAAATGTGGTTAAAAAAAAACTACACTTAGGCCGCGTACACACGATCAGACCGGTCCAATGAAACTGGTCTGAAGACCAGTTTCATCGGACCAAATTGATCGTGTGTACGGCCCATCGGACCGTTGTCCATCCGACCAAAGTTTTAAAACTTGCTTCAAAATCTGTCCGTCGGACCAAAATGATGGTTGGTACACAAAAGCCTCGGACCAAAAACCTGCGCATGCTCAGAATCAAGTCGACGCATGCTTGGAAGCATTAAACTTTGTTTTTTCAGCATGTCGTTGTGTTCTACGTCACCGCGTTCTGGCCCGATGGGATTTTGGACTGATGGTGTGTACGCGCATCAGACCATCAGACCACTTCAGCGTGGTCCGATGAAAACGGTTCGTCGGACCATTCTCATCGGACCGGTCTGATCGTGTGTACGTGGCCTCAGATGTTTTAATTGTAAATAAAATGCCTGAACTAAAACGGTGCCATTCTTCTGATGTTAAAGTCATTGTCAGGGGGATTGGTAATAAATAGCTGTAAATTTAGATTACTTAGCATGTATGCACTCCATTTTAAATTCAGCCCACATCACATATAGGATCAGAGCAATCCTTTTTCTGTAAGGAATTCGAATAATAAAAGTCTGAAATAAATATATTTCATAGATAAAGAACATGAATCTTCAGATGTGAACAGCAGGTAAGGATTCATGTTAAGCCCATGGAAAGAGCAAAGACAGGTATTATTAACTGATGACTTTATTTAGACTTTCAGCATGCACATTGCCTAATGTGCTGAAATGACAGAAATGTTTATGACATTCTCCGCTCTGAGATGCTTGTGCGTCATCTTTTCGGGGTTGGGTAATAGTGGGGTTTTTGACAACAGAATACAAGATTTTGAATAATTCCATTGATGAAAATTGGAGAATTTGCATATATATTATGTGTGGTACCTACACAATCTGTTGTAATCCATCTCTGTAGGGTAAGATGTAGGGTGTAGGGTGTTCTGGCTGGAGGGTCAGAGTCTACTGTTGTTATATTTCAACCTATAAGGAAACTTAGTATTATTCATAAAGGCAAGTCATGTGCTAAATGCAGGAATGGACAAGCATGGAGTAGCAATCCCTTTTTGAGTATCTAAGGCCGTGTACACACAATCGAACATGTCCGATGAAACTGGTCTGCAGACCAGTTTCACCGGACATGTTCGATCGTGTGTACGGCCTATCGGACCGTTGTCCGTCGGACAAAAGTTTTAAAACATGCTTTAAAATCTGTCCGATGGAAACCTGTCCGTCGGACAGGTTAGATTGTTAGTACACAAAAGCATCGGACCAAAAACCCACGCATGCTCAGAATCAAGTCGACGCATGCTTGGAAGCATTGAACTTTGTTTTTTCATCACGTCGTTGTGTTCTACGTCACCGCGTTCTGGTCTGAACGGATTTTGGTCCGATGGTGTGTACGCACATCAGACCATCAGATAAGTTCAGAGTTGTCTGATGAAAACGGTCCGTCGGACAAGTCTCATCAGACATGTCTGATCATGTGTACAGGGCCTAAGAAAACTGAAATCATGTTGCTTATTACACTGTGCCTGACATCATTACTCTTAAGCCCCGTACACATGATTGTCCGACCAAAATCACATCGGAATTCCATTGGAGTAAAAGAGAACATGTTCTCTGTCTAAACTCCGATGGAATTCATCAGAATTTCCGATGGGGAATACACATGGTTGGAATTTCCGATGGAAAAAGTTCATCTGAAATTCCGATCGTGTGTACGGGGCTTTAGTACTGACTTATTAAAGAGTAACTTCTGGAAGTGGGTCAAGCATAGGGGGGACACCAACTAATATGAGGTGTGGAAGATGTGGTATACACAGTATGGGGAAGAAGAGAGTAGAAAAATAGAGAAAAGCAATAGATTCCTCTATCGGCACTAAACCGGATAGAGGATCTCCACTACCAGCTAATGTATTCAGGCAGCCAAGGTTCTCCTGTCTGTCTGAATGCCCACTCCAAATAGTGAATGCATCTAAGAGGATCCCAATAATTACTACATAAGTTAAAATATTCAGCCACCCACTCGATTACCCATAATGGGGCATCAGCCACGATCACCAAACTGGAGGATTTTCTCCAGAAAAAGGGAAACAAAGGTAATGAAGGGACTGGAGGACCTTAGTTATAAGGAAAGGTTGTGAGCACTGAACTTATTCTCCCTGGAGAAGAGATGCCTGAGAGGGGATATGATTTCAATGTACAAATACCATACTGGTGACCCCACAATAGGGATAAAACTTTTCCATGAAAGGGAATTTAAAAAGACACTCAGCCTTTCACTAAAATTAGAAGAGTAGCAGTTTAACCTTAAACTGCATAGAGGGTTCTTTACTCTAAGAGCGGTAATGATTATGTGACCACACAAGGTGCCACCTAGTCTGCATAACCTTACAGATGCTTACAATAGGTCAGTAGACTGAGATCATGGAGAGGATCCCTCTAATTTATCCCCAGAATGGTTTGATCCCATGTAACCCAGATACCCAATTTTGGTGAATTTACTAGGACAACCCCTGGACTCATAAGTGAATTTATACAGCAGTATTGATGAGTTGACCAGAGTTTTCCAAAAATCAAGTGTAGGTGCCATTAGGGACTTCCATTTGAGCAATATGGCCTTGAGGCCATAAAACCCTATCAGCAATCTCATCGCTCTGGACTTGGTCAGCAAGTAGACCAGACCAAATATACAAACATCCACTGTCAGGATTACAGTGATTTGAGTACACTTTTTAATACTTTCAGTAACATCTTTCCAAAAGAATTGTGCCATTGGACATATTTAGAATACATTAAGAAATGTATTAAGGGTTATGTACACAAAATTGATGTTCTAAACGTATCATCAATCTATAGCACATTAACAGCGCTAACTAGTAGGTTCATAAACTGATCTCAGAACCTGAAAATGTGAATTAACACACCCTGCTTTTGGGAACCACAAGTAATACCAGAAAAATGCATGTGAACGCATGCATATGAGCGCATGTGGATCTTAAATCATGGGCTATGCCTTAATCTAGATCAGTCATCAGCTGGCATAAGTATGCAACCTTGTATCAAAAATACACGCGTTCTAATCACTACAGAATCAGTATGTAACTACTACTGTAAATGCATATGTAATTATAATAAATTTACCATGAAATAAAATAAAATAATATAATAATAATATGACATATATAAAAAATAACATATATAAAAGTAATGCTGTTAATAGCACAAGTCCGTGAATGAGTCCTATATATCAAGATATGGAGAGCTCTTAAATCTATAGGTTCCTGCAGTTTAGGCTTGCATCAATAAACAGAAAATTTGCCTCGACGGGATCCCCCAAGAGGACCTCACTCACCAGATAGACGAGATAGTTGTGCAGTCAGACACCTGTTGTTTCATAAACGGCTGAAAGGCTCCTCTCAAACTCCACTCATCTCTGGTCAATGTTAAGTGCACTAATCCTCCCATAGATGGATGATCATGTAAGGACAGAAGAGATACTCCACACAGTGTAAAACTGCATTTTATTAGACATGGGATCTCTTCAAAGTTACACTTACAAAGTCGGGGTTTTTAAAAGTCAGCGCTAAAAAAGCTAGTCCATACGTGGATCGGCTCTCACTGTGCTGTCTGCCGGGGGATTCCTCCTCCTGACGCCGTGAGTCCCGGGATGCCGCTCACTCGATTGGCTAGTTGGTTCACGTGGCCTTGCCCTGACGCGTTTTGTGATTGGACACAAGTCCAGGAACGTCTTCAGAGGGCCAGCATGGGTTTTTCCAAGGCGTCTCGCAGCATACTCTAAAAATCCAGATTCCACAAAAGTAAGAGTGTTTATTTTTTGACAAACAAAGGAAAAAACTGAATTTTGAAAAAAAAGTTGCACTAATGGGATCTGATAGGCATCACTAATGGGCACTGATTGTCACTGTTGATGCTGCACTGATAATCAGAACAGTGTCCTGATTCTCAGTCATACTTGATAGTTACCGGCTCTCCTCACGCTGTGAAAATGCGTAAGCAAAAAAGAATGCCGATAACTAGCAAGTTTGTTTGTGATCAGGTTTGACATGTGATCAGCTGTGATTGGCAAATCACATGGTAAAGGTCGCTGTGATTGACCCTTTACTCTGATCTGTGATTAACTGTGTCTGAAGAGTCACAAAGCGTGCTGCGTGGTTCTGGGAGGACGTCCATGGATGCCCTCTCAGAACTGGATGACCGCGCACTGTACAGTAGCTGTCTGTTGCCTATAGTGCAGTCAGGAAGCAGTTAATTTGTATGTGTTCGGCCCACCAAACAAAGTCAGTCGGGAATAAGGAAATTAATTAAACTTAATAACATAACAAATTTAATACATATTAATTCAGACTCATTCATTTTGTTCGGATGAGAGCAGCACAGTTGTCTTTGACTCTTGGATAATCAGCCGTTTGCATTAACATTTTTTGTTGTTGTAAAAAATGCATATATATATAAAATGGAAATATATTGCAATAAATACACTAAGGTATAACAGAAAAATAAGATGATTCCTACTTATTGGGGGTTATTTACTAAAGGCAAGCCCACTTTGCACTACAAGTGCAAAGTGCACTTGAAATTGCACTTAAAATGCACTTGGAAGTGCAGTCACTGTAAATCCGAGGAGGAACATGCAAGGAAAATAAAAAAACAGCATTTTAGCTTGCACATGATTGGATGATAAAATCAGCAGAGCTTCCCCTCATTTCAGATCTACCCCTAAGATTTACAGCGGCTGCATTTCCAAGTGCACTTTCAGTGCAATTTCAAGTGCACTTTGCACTCGTAGTGCAAAGTGGATTTGCCTTTTGTAAATAACCCCCAATGAGTAACCCCCCTGTGTTGTGTTTGGGTTTGATGAAGGTGGATCCATCGGAATCTCTGAATTATAACCTAACGAATTAACCCATGATTAATTTAGTTCCATTTTTTACTTTGGAACGCACACGATAATGTCCAATCAGCTCATTCCATTTCTCCTCTGTAGGTTGGACTAGCAGGGATGACTCGGAGTGCATAATAAATCTCCCGAAATTAATAAATTAACACATTAAAAAGGAATATAGTCTATCTTCTAAAATACTTTCACAAATATGAATTGATTCAGAACAACGAATACACGGACTTAATCAGAATATGCCAAACTAATTCTGAAAACAAATATTTTAACATAACCATTATGATAAAACTTGATGATTTACTTAAAGCGGAGTTCCAACCACAATTAGCATTTTTTAAATGTATGTCCTTTCATCATACGTTTCTATAATATAAATCCGGTCACTTACTATTTTACAATCCGCCGCCGCTTCACATAGTTATTCAAAAAAGATAGTTTATAAAACTATGTCCACACCGTTGTCATTTTGCTTGTGGGCATTGTGAAGCCCACAAGCACTTACTTCCTGGAAGTCTTGGATGGGGAGTGATAATTGGGTAGCGCACTGCGTCCTGGGAAATGATGACACACATTTCTTAGGAGCATTAGCGTGCTGAGGAGCTAAGGGAGATGATGTCAGAATCCTAGGTGATTCCGAAGGCAGATTTCGTGGGACCGCATAGCAACAGGCATTTCCAGGGGAGTAAAACAATATTTTTTTTCTTTTTTAGGTCTAATGAGCACAATAATTAAAACTAAAAAAAAAATTGGGATGGAAACTCCACTTTAACCACTTCCTTACTGGGCACATATACCCCTTCCCGACCAGGTGAAATTTCAGCTTGTGGCACTGCATCAATTTAACTGACAATTGCGTGGTCGTGCGACGTGGCTCCCAAACAAAATTGGCGTCCTTTTTTCCCCACAAATAGAGATTTCTTTTGGTGGCATTTGATCACCTCTGCGTTTTTTTTTTTTTTTGCGCTCTAAACAAAAATAGAGCGACAATTTTGAAAAAAAAACTATATTTTTTACTTGTTGCTGTAATAAATAGCCCAATTTTTTTTTAAAAAAAACATTTTTTTCTCAGTCTAGGCGATACGTATTCTTATACATATTTTTGGTAAAAAAAAATAAAAAAATCGCAATAAGCGTCTGGTTTGCGCAAAAGTTATTGTGCTTACAAAATAGGGGACAGAATTATTATTATTATTTCTTTTTTTTTTTACTACTAATCAGCATTTTTTTCGTGACTGTGACATTATGGCGGAGACATCGGACACTTTTGACACATTTTTGGCGCCATTAACATTTATACAGCGATCAGTGCTATAAATATGCACTAATTACTGTGTAAATGTGACTGGCATTGAAGGGGTTAAAACTAGGGGGTGAGGAAGGGGTTAATGTGTACCCTAAATTGTGTTCTAACTGTGGGGGGAGGGGGGGTGACTGGGGGAGGTGACCGATGCTGTGTCCCTATGTACAAGAGACACAGATCGGTCTCCTCTCTCCCCTGACATGACATGGATCTCTGTGTTTACACAGAGATCCACGTCTTGTCCCTGCAGCCGCCGATCCCGAGTGCCTGGCGGACATCACGGCCGCCAGGCACGCGCAGCGGCATGTCAGCGATGCGGCGGGCACGCGCCCCCCAGTGGCCTGGCTAAGAACAGGCCGTAAAAACACGGCCTGTTAGAGATTCAGGACGTCCCTTCGTCCGTACAAAGTCGTACCGCCGATGGGAAGTGGTTAATGAATAAATCCAAGAGAAACTAAACCAATCTTTCCTTTGTTCACATCTCTATTGTACACATATTAGTCAATGATTGGTGAATGAAGGGAACAAAGTGGAATGAGGGGTGGTGATCCCATTCAGTTTAGGGAAGTAAACTAGGAAGTGTTCCCCTGGAAACATTTTGGGTAAACTCTTTTGAACACTTCTGGGTTGTGTAATTAAAATATCAGACAGGGATTACAATAAATCTTGAATTTCTTTTTCCTCTTAGTCACAATCCTTGCGGCTTTTATTCAGATTTCTATTAATCACTGGCTTCAAAAACCTCAAACGAGTAAGCACAATATTTTTTTTTAATTTAGAGTGTAACTCCTTCACATATTTTTGTATTTTTTTGTGTTAAAACGATAGTGGAAGTGTTGGCATCTCTGTCACCCCTGTGTCATATCTGTCCCTGGCTTCCCTTGTACATGATGTCCCAGTTACACATTGTAAATCAGGGTGTCACAGAATGTCAATGGGATATAAAATAAAGGGAATTCTCCAGATCATGAACATGACACAAGCTCCAATGAAATTCTGATAGAGGTGGTTACCGTTTCAAGCTGTGTACCATTAGGATTGCAGTTAAAGTTTAGAGGATAATTACATGAATGCTAGTACTAAAAGCACGAAGAGTTCAATTTCGGGGGTAGGTTAAGTAGTGGGGGGTCTACGTACTAAGAAAAAGTTAAGGGCTAAGTGTCAGGGTGAGTTAAAGTATGTTACTCCTACTTTTTATATTCCTTATACATATCTGTTGTACCATGTACTTGTGTTAAAAAAAAACTATGCTGTTCTCTTTGTATTGCTTCTTTTGTGGGAAATATCTAATGTTCCCACCGGTCCCTGTGCTCTTTTTTCAAACTGGCCATAATAGGCATGAGAGGTTATCCTTCCCAGTGTGGTCAGTTTTAAGGCTATGCTGGGAGTTTAGCCTACCTGTCCTCCATTTTCCAGATGTGTGTTGACACCCCCCCCCCCCTGCACAGCCATTCACTGAGAAGATCCTTGTGCTGCTGCTTCTCCACTCCTACCCCTCCAAGACCTTTTGCAGCTGAGAACAGAGATTATGTAATCACTTATGAAAAGAAAGGCATTTGTATTTTTTCTTCTTAAACATATACAGTATATAGATAAATATTTTGCTTTTCTTAAACTGAATGGGTAGTTTTCTAAGGAAAGTGTTCACATATACTTTAAGAGTAATGCCCCGTACACACGAAAGTCCGATGTGAGCTTTTGAACGGAAATTCCGACTGTGTGTATACTCCATCTGACTTTTGCTGTCGGAATTTCCACCAACAAAAGATTGAGAGCTGGTTCTCAAATTTTCAGTCGGAAAAAATTCCTATGGAATTCATACGGAAAATCCGGAAAATCCTATCGTGTGTATGCATCATTACAGTTTCATATTATAGCATTAAAAGTACTGTATGATGTTTTCTCTATAATATTGTACTACAAGCTCCTGAAAAAGGGGTGGTGTTCCCCGGGAAACATGTTGAGCATCAAAAGAGTATTCAATATAGATTAGAGTAGTTGTTCTCAACTTATGAGCTAAAGGAGGCCTCAAATGCAGCTCCTGGCATTACCTTGGTCTCCCAAAATACCAGATCGCTCATCTACAAGTTGTCCAGAACACAGCGGCACGACTGTTAACAGGGAAAAAACCCTGGGAATCAATTACCCCGTCCCTGAGGTTCCTCCATTGGCTGGCCGTAAAGGACCGAGTCACATTCAAGGCCCTTTGCCTGACGCACAAATGTGTTTAAGGAACTGCCCCCCAATATCTATGTGAGAAAATAAAACACCACAACCCCAATCCCGTTCTTTGGTCCACTAACCAAAATCTACTACAAATCCCCAAGGCCCGCTACAAGACCCAAGGAGAACGCAGATTTGCAGTCCAAGGACCACGACTGTGGAATGCATTACCAGCCGATATCCGAATGGATATCACCTGGCCTTTAGGAAAAAACTCAAGACCCATCTTTTCTGAAGGCAAAATAGAGGGAAATGGATACCAAGCGCCTTGAGGCGATTTAGTTCGCATTTGTATCGCTATATAAGTTATTCACTCACTCACCCAATGGCCACACGCAATGCTTGAGAGGGCTGTCAGAAATGCTAGACCTAAAAAAGAAATGAGGGACAGAGAGTGTGGACCTGACACATTTTTTTGTGGGGATATGCTGAAGAAGACGATAGGGAACTAGGAACATGTTTAATGAGGCTAGAAGGTATCAATGCTATTACCCTAATCAATGTTGCCACTAAAAACCACTGAGGTCCAATGGACATACATCATATACCAAAGAACTGCATGTGGCCCTCAGGCCACAGGTTGGGCACCAGGAGGTTAGTGGGTAATTAGGCTATTTGGGACATTTCAGAAAGTACTAATATTTCCACTTGCACTCCATACTGAAACCATGGTCCCAAACTCCGAAGACCAGATCATACAACACAGATGGTAGCAGAGAGCTGGGTGGGTATCAGATTTATTGCAGCCTATTTATTTCAAATTGTACTTTCCCTCAGTGCTCTGCAACAAAATGGATTATATACTGTGCAGAAAATCAGGTTACAGTGTGATCCCACCTTTTGATGGGTCCATGGGCTGTTGCATTTTACTTGCTTCCAGTAGGTTTTGCATACCCATACAAATGTAATGGGAAAGCCACTTTAAGCAGGTCAGCTGTAAGTCCAGGTCCCCTGTCAATGCATTCTTAATGATCTCAGAAGCATCTTAACCTGATATCAAACAGATGCCATTGACACAAGCCAATAACCCATTGACACATGCTTTAAACAGTGTAAGGAGCAAACTGCAGTATTTATGGCAGTGACCAGTCATAAGAACTATTTTATGTGCTAATCTGTATTCAGTGACATGAATACTAATATACTTAGGTACATTAGAATTCATGTTACTTTACTTTTTATTTTTATTGCCTAGTCAAGTAGCCTTGCTATGTAGGCCAGATACCAAGTAATTAGTCAAAGTGCTGGTAAGAGTATAAGCTAGCAAAGATCATTGTGGTGTGCTGACAGTAACCTGTCCCAGACTAAATATCTTTAGTTTATTACAGTCCTGTACAGCCCATCCCATAGCAATTTATTTGCCTACATAATGTCTACCCAGAGTCCCAGAGGTTTAATCATATGTATATTTTCCACATGTATCAGTTTTCCAAGGGAACCATTTAGGATGTTTCCATTGCTATGCTATGCTAAGCTGTTTTTTTTTTGTTTTGGATAGAGTGAAGAAGGATTAGAATGCTTGTCAGTTTTTATTGCTGTCTGTGGCTCTGTAAAGGAGATTTAACCTCGTTATTTGTTCATGTTTACCATTATCTTCAAAATTGAAAATGGAATTAGCTTAATTTGCAGGGATTTCCTTTCATTTCCTGTTTGGTTATGGGACAGGAAGTGAAGGTAAATCTCTGCAATGGGACACAGATGTCAGAAAAAAAATCTGACAGGGGTTATAACCCTCCCTTACTCTGTCTGAAATTTAAAAAAAATGCCTATAGTTCTACTTTAACGGCATAGCTGGAGGCCCCACTTGCTGACCTCTCCTTCTGTAAAGAAAGTTGACTGGCTGTTGTCCTAATTGAAAATGAGGGCATAGATTTCAGTGAAATTAGTGTAACCACAAGTGGAAAATCCCAATTTCCCTTTATTGAGCTGCTCAGGTAAATATGCTTAAAAAAATGAATTTGTGTATTATATTTGCGTACTGTTATTTTATATCTTTATTCAACTTCTCTTTTCATTTTTTTTCTGTGTTAAAAATGTAAATGAATGACTTAATGTGATCCTTTTTCGGGACAGGACAGGTTCAGATTGGTTTAAAAGGGGCTTTCACAATCCTCAGGAGCCATTTATAGTCCATCAAACTGTTAAAAAGTCACTAAAGACCACAATAACTTCTTCTTCCCCCATTGACTCCATTGCATTTCACCAAAATGAAGGGGTTGTAAAGGTTCATGTTTTTTCACCTTAATGCATTCTATGCATTAAGGTGAAAAAACATCCAGCGACTGGCGGCTCCTCAGCCCCCTGTTTACTTACCTGAGCCCTAGAAAGTCGCGCGTCGTGAACGGACTTTTCGGCTCTTCTTGGCTCATTAATTTGCTGTGTGATCTGCAGACCTGATCCTGAACCTGCACCTGATGTTATACTGACCTGGCTCTCTGACTCCACTGCCATCTCCAGTCCTGACCTTTGACTTCCTTGACCCTGCTCTGTTTACCTGTCTGCCAGATCCTCTGTTTCCGAATCCATCCTGAACTCTGACCATTCCTTGCCTGCTGTTTTTGCCTGAACTAATCCTCTATGTATGACCTGGCTTGTCTGACTCCTCTCCTGCTGTAGTCTGCACTTGCATGCACTTGTTGCTCTCAAGCGCACCTGCATCCGGTGACCTGCCTCCTGCTGACCAGCATCCAGCTAACCAGTAACCAGCTAACCAGCATCTGCTGATCTGCATCCGGTGACCTGCATCCGGTGACCTGTATCCAGCTGACCTGCACCTACAGCACTCCAGCCTTTCTCATTGGCCTTCATCTCCAATCTCAGAGAACTCTACAGGCACTCATATCTCACTGTGCTTCTACGGTCACTGTCTCAACCCCAGTGATCCTCGAACCAGAGCGATACGAGAGGTCTCCCTCTGCATGTCAAGCTCGTGCCCGCAAGCTAACCCCCTTGGGAGAGAGCTTCCCAGAACGGGGATTAGCTTATGCGGGGAGGAGCCAAGACAGCTGCCAAGGGACACCAGAAGACAAGGATCTGGGGGGCACTCTGTGCAAAACGAGTTGCACAGTGGAGGTAGGTATAACATGTTTGTATTTTATTTTTTATTTTAAAGGAATCTTTTCAACCACTTTAAATATACAATTTTTGGAGACATTTCTGAAAAATGTAAAACATAATAATTTCCGAAGACCTGGCCTAGATCAGGTATGCTGATCAGGAGTTTTGTCTCATCTTCAAACTTGTTCAGGGTCAGTGATTCAGAAAGTATTACAATCAGATGCAGCCAGCATTTTTAGAAGGTGGTCAACAATGGCAATTCTGAATTTGTCTCTGTGCAAGTTTACTTTCAGCACTTTATGTATTTCTTTATGACTCCCCCGATTTCCTCAATTGCTCAGTATTGTATACAACAAAAAGCAGCAGAAGATGCAACTTTCTTTCCTGAAAGTAGCATTACACAAACCCTTTTATCTGCCCCAACGTATTTTTTATGCAGCTCATCACTTTCTAATGTAAGCCATGAATATTTCCACTGGAAGAAAATCTTTCTTGGACAGTTTTACTTGAATGAAATATGCAGCCAAGAAGCCTATTGATTCAGTCGACACTTTTGGGAATGGCAGCAGCTGGATGCTATTTGATCAGAGGAAATTCATTCATGAATTCAAACTGTGGCCATTTTGTCTGACTTCAAATGCAGTCAATTCCAGCTTAGAATTTTTAGGGAAAAAAAGACTCTTTCAGGAGCTCTTTAGCACAATTGATCTGACATCATGGCAAATTCATATTACATGGTTGAATATTATATTTATAATAATGGTGAGGTTTTACAATGGGTATAAAGGTCAAAATGCTATTTAGCAAGGAAATAATCAGAAATATATATATATATGGTATGAATACTTACATTAAAAGAAAGATGTTAACGTTATGACTGATATTAATGTTAAAGCGAACTTGTCCTCTATTTTAAACATTTGAAAAGAAGAGACAACTTTATTAAACAGAACTTCTCCTCCGTGTGCCCCTCACTTTATGATGAAGCTTTCACTTTATTACTAAAGGTTTATCTTATGTAATTTCTAGGCTAATCTCTGGCCATCCTCTTACAGATAAACATAGAAGGACAAGGGTAACAATTAAAAGACCAAGCAGTCCATCAATGTTATCCTTTTGTTTAATGTTCAATACTAGGGATGAGTCGAACACCCCCCAGTTTGGTTTGCAGTAGAAAATGCGAACAGGCAAACAAATTGTGTGAACTTGTGAACACTGTTAAAGTCTATGGGACATCTAAAAATCTAAAGTTGAAGAAACAGTTGCTATTGCTAAGGAATCCTCTGAAAAATTGAATACACCGTGGTCTCCTTGGGTAGTGTTCTGATATTCTGACCAATATGCTCAATTGGACATGGGATGAAACCTTTGCTGTGACTCGGACTATTGTTCCTCTTACCTTTGGGCAGACTGAAACACTGACTGACTGTGTGTCAAAGCGGAATATTGATTTTAATATCCTCTATGTAAACTTAGATGTTCTTTATTCTCACTTCACAGATCACATTTGGCCTTTTGGGTTCCCTCGGCAGGGATCTTCTCACTAATGTTTGTAATTATGCTCACACCACCTCCCTCCCTCCTCCTAATTTTTTTTCTCCCCTTTTTTTTTTTTTTATGTGGGGTCCAGACAATTTAAAATTCTTAGGTCCCATCTGCACTCTTTAGTTATGGTATCTTAACAGAAGTGGGTTAAAGCAAGGTTTGTTGGATTAGGGAGTCTGTAGAATCCCTTCTAGATTGTAAACTCTAATGAGCAGGGCCCTCTGATCCCTCCTGCATTGCAAGCTTAACTGTTGGTGCTATATAAATCCTGTATAATAATAATTAGACATGTGCACACTGAAATATTTTGTTTCGGAATTTCGCTTTAGTCCAAAAAATGTATTTATTTAGTTACTCCCAAAATTTGTTTTTATTTATTTTGTTTTTCATTAGAAATTGCATTCGTCTAAAAATCTGAATGAATTAAGGTCAAATCTGTCATTGAAGGCTTATGGAGTCTGTCGAAGATTTGACAGAGCAGCGAAACTGTACGGCGCCGCGACCGTACATTTCTGATTGAATGTTCTGCCTACAAGCTAGCTATACTAGAATTCTAATGTTATATGACACTAGTAATAATTGTATTTATTAATTATTATTACTAGTCAACCAACATTAGAATTTTTCGGGACAGGACAGGTTCAGATTGGTTTAAAAGAGGCTTCCACAATCCTCAGGAGCCAAAACGATAATAAAGCATATTTCGGATCTTTCGGTTTTCGTATTCTGTGCATTTGTTTTCATTTGTAAAAATGATAATGAAAATACCTGAAATTTGGACGAAAATGCATTTGGACGAAAACAAATGCATATGTCTAATAATAATAGTAAAATGGTTACAAAAATTCCATTGGGTCCTATGGCGCTTCCCCTTATGGGTCTCGGTTGTCTTTACTGGGGTCTTGGTTGGTAAGGCATAAATTGTCAATTTGGAGCTGTCCCCAAGCTAGTGAAGTGAGGTCTTTAGGCTAGCTAACACCTAATGCCCTGTACAGACGGTCGGGATTCCCGATGGGTCAAGGTCCGTCGGAAATCTCAATGGGAAAATTGAGAACCTGCTGTCCTGTACAAGCGAGCAGGTTTTTCAATGGGAAAACTCCAGTGAGAGCTTTTGCTCGAGAAATTCCCAGCCGTGTGTATGCTCCATCTGATTTTTTCGGTAATGCCGACGGGAAAAAAGGAGAGCAGGTTCTCTTTTTTTGTCCGGCAGTTTTTGGGCAGTTTTCCCCAATAAAACCTGGTCGTGTGTACGAGGCATAAGACACCCTCCTAGAATCCAGCAGTGGCTATTTATTGGCTATGGTTTATTTTTGTTATGGTTATTTATTATATTGTTAATTGTGGCTACCGTATTTATTGGCGTATACCGCGCACTTTTTCCCCCTTAAAATAGGAGGAAAATCGTGGGTGCGCCATATACGCCGATAGCCGCTTCCCGCGCTCAGTTTGAACTGAGCCGCCGACATATACCGAGTGCAGTACACTCGGGTAGAATCGGCCAGGCTCGGCTTCGCTCGTGCGCATGCATAAACGTCACAGAGCGTGAGCACGAGCAAAGCCGAGCCTGGCCGAATGTACCCGAGTTTACTGCACTTGGTATATGTCGGCGGAGGCATTAAAACTGAGCGCGGGAAGCCGGGATTCGACTCGCCGGAGCACTGGAGAAGCCGGGAGGACACCACAGAAGCCAAAGACGGACACCGGACCGGACGATGGACGCCGTGCAAGACACCAAAACGGTAAGTACTAAAAGTAATAAAACATTTTTTTACAGGTCCACATCAGGGGTGCGCGCTATACGCCGGAGTGCGCAATACCCTGATAAATACGGTAAATAATGAGCTGCTGTTACCATTTTAAATTCCATTTCACATAGTTCATGTTCCTATTTAGGCTCCGAGGGGGGGTCCAATTTACTAATCCAGAAGATACATGTAAACTGACTTCATGAAAAATCATTTTGTATTTGGTTTTGTGGCTTTCAACTTGTTATCCTGTTTCCCTGGGGCTAGTAACATTTCACAATTTTTGCAATTTTTTGGGGACAAGATTGATCCTAGAGACATCTTTTGTTTGTGGACATCCAAACACCCCTTTCTTGGTCATTCTACATTGTCTACTAGTACTATAATTATGCCTTTGCTATTTGCAAATATTAGTTTTTTATTCCTTTTTATTCTTTCTATAAAAAAAGTGCTCATTGATTGCAAGGGTTAACCAGTATTTTTTTTCCCTCAAAAATGTTGTGTACACCTTAAAGATCAGCCAATATTTCCATATTTATAATCAAAGTCTTTTAATAAAGATTGAAAAGTACTGCACGTAGTGAAATCCATTTCATAGAGGATTATACATTGCCCAGATCAGAAAGACACTTTGATCTTCCATAAGTGAAGTCCCGTGTCAGACAGACTGTTGAAGAAAAACCCCTTACATTTTTATCCTTTCTCCTCAAACAACTCTGCATTTTCAAAGCGTTTTTTTTTTTTAGTTTAACCTCTAATCTCGTATTTATCACATTATTAAATTAGTTAATGGAATAGAAAGGACTAGCATGTTTATATCATAATTTAATTGTAACTAAGATGCAGATGGCCCCCAAGTCACCCCTATGCAGTGGACACTGATTGTAGCAGATGGCGAGTGAGCAGAGAGCTGACACTGGGAATTTTAGGTCTCTTAGTACATTTCTTGCCATCATTTCATGCCTTTTATGATATACATTACACTTGTGTTTTAATTATTAATTACATTTGAATTTTAATAGGATAATGCTTCCAAGTAGTTGAAAGTACCCAAACTAGAAGGCTATATATACAATGTTTATACATTAATAGCTGAACTATTAAACTAGTTTATCTATAGCCAAATTATTGGTGTTTTTTTTGTTTGTTTTTTTGGCTGTCCGTACTTCATTTGGGAAATTTCACCCCTCTTCCTGTCCTGGAGGTGTAACAGGAAGTAAGAGGAAATCTATAAGTGGGGGGAGTTTCACTCTTAAGCCTCATACACACGATCGGACTTCAAACAAACTTTTCCGTGGATTTTTGTCCGAAGGGAGTTGGCACACCCATAGCAAACACACGGCAGGACTTTTCTGCTAACTTTCCCCCAAAAAATCCCAACATCACATGTTTTTTATGCTCTTTACCGCCACCCTTTGGTCAACTTCTGCTATTGTTGGTTGATTTTAACATTGGTTCTGGGCATGTGTATTTGTACTTTGGAAAAAAGTCAGATGGATTTCTGTACACACGGTCGGACTTTGCACCTTCGGAATTTTGTTGCCAAAAAGGCTGGTCCGTTGGCAGAGTGAACTTTTGTCCGATGAAAACCGAAAAAAGTTTGTCCGATGGAGCGTGCACACAGTCGTATTTTTTTGAAAACTTGCTCCACCTAGTGGTTAATACCTTCACTGCCAGTGACATTTTCACAGTGAACAGTGCATTTTTATAGCACTGATCTCTGTAAAAATGACAATGGTCCCAAAAATGTGTCAAACGTGTCCGATGTGTCGCAGTCATGATAAAAATCGCATATTGCCGCCATAACTAGTAAAAAAAAAAACAGTTATAATAAAAATGCCATAAAACTATCCCCTATTTTTTAGACGCCGGGGCCAATTTTATCATTGGGCTTGGCTGGGCTCAAGCCCATGGGCCCTGCCCAATAGGGGGCCCCGCCTGTTTACGTTAATTTTTTTTCAATAATATGCCAGTCATTAAATTTTTCATTAAAAGTGTATTGATTGGTCTAGTATTTTTACCTGCTAGGGACATTGATCATTTCAAGTAGACAAACTGTATTTCTTTTATTATTACCCTTGTGAAGCTATTTTTGCAATATTATGCCCGGTGTCTGTCTTTTTGCTGGATGTGACATGTTACTTTGGCTCCAATTGCTGGATTTGCCCTTTGAATACATTGCACTCTGACTTGTGTCAGTGCTTTTTTGTGCCCATGCGCAGTATAAATCATGTCCTTCAGGAAAACGCTATGTTTACTATTGATGACTACGTGTCATCATTATGCAACTTGGTCGCGATGACGTCATTATGCCCAGTCATTCTTCTGCGCATGTGCGGTCATCCAAATGGCACTATTTATAGCTGCAGTGGCTACCGATGGACAGACAATTATATGATCCCTCTCCATCTGACAGGTACAGTGTAAGCTCTTTCCCTGCCAGGCTCTTTGTAGTGATATTGGGTTATTTATCCCCATGCACACATTAATTTTATGCTGTTTTGCTTCCCTAGGCATACCCCTTTAAAGTGGAAGAATACATGTCTAGTGTATGTATCATTTTGTTCTATTTAAAGTAATGTATAGAAGGTAGGGCCCGAAAGTGACTCAAGCACCACCACCCTAAGTCCTGCCCTGGTAGACACTATAACTTTAGAGCAAACCAATCAATATACGCTTATTATGATTTTTACCAAAAATATGTAGAAGAATACATATCAGCTTAAACTGAGGGGGGGGGGGGAATTATATATATTTTTTGGGTGATATTTATTATAGCAAAATGTTAAAAATATTGGCCCAGATTCACAGAGCAATTACGCCTGTCTAACTGGTGGTAGACAGGAGTAATTTCAGATTTCGCACGCCGTATCACTAGTTTGAATCCTCAAACTATGAAACGGCGGCTTCGGGCTTCGATCCGAGAGGCTTACGTCCTCGTAAGCCTTCGGATCTACACTGCGATATTTTTTTTTTTAAACAAATATTTTATTGGGTTTTACAGGTGATACAGATAATACTGTGTACAGTTAATATTGTACGTCAAATAACAACATAGAACCATGGAATATAAAACCCGTAGCATGTTCACTAGGAATAACATTGTGGTATAATAACGGAATCAACAGAATAAACAGAGGTTTGGCTGGATAGCATTAGCAGAAGTATATATCTCAGGTAGATCTTTCCACCGAAGCGGCACCCCAAAGGGGAACTCAGTGCCACTAGGGCGGGAGGACCTCGTCTGTGGTGTCCAACCATCATTGGGTTATACAAGGAATTTGAGGTTACATGTTTCAAACAGAGGAGAGAAGAGAAAAAAAAAAAAGGTGGGCAATCCCACGCATTGCTCGGTCAAGAATAAGGGTCGAACGGGTCGAATGGTCTATAGTTCTATAGGTCTCTTAAGCTCAGCTAAATGTGGCTTTAAGCCATTCGGACCATGGTTGCCAACCAGTATGGTGTTTCATGGTTTGTTGTCTAGTGGAGGTAGTCAATTTCTCGTAGCTGTAATGTAGGGCCACCAGGTCCTTAGTCTGAGTCAGGTTTGGGATGTCAGTGGACCTCCAGAGTCTTGTAATGGAAAGCCTGGCTGCAAGTAGTATATGAGTGGTAATATGCCTAACAGGGAAGGGTATATCATCAATGGTCAGGTTTAGGAGTGCCAGTGCAGGTGTTGGAGGAATCGGGGATCTAGTGATTTGTGAAATCAATGTAAAGACGTCGCTCCAGTACGTTTGGATGGCGGGGCAAGTCCAGAAGATATGTAACATATCTCCCCGTGCAGTACCACACCTCCAACACATGTCGGAGACATGATTGCCAAAGGATGCCATCCGGGATGGAGTCATATACCATCTAAGAGAATTTTTTTGTGTGAGTTCCCAGAGGGTCGAGCACTTGGTGGACTTGTATACTGCTTCGAGCGCTCTTTGCCATTGGGTAACATCAAAAGTGAGACCCAGATCAGTTTCCCACTTTTGGTGTTGGCGTGACTTGGTGAAGGTTCGTTTGTGGTGTAAGGTGTTATAAAAGTAGGATATACCCTTGATCCCAGACGTGGGGTCAGTAAGGTATCTCCATGTCTTCGGATGAATACCGTATAGGAGGGTTCCAAGAGATTCCAAGCAGTGACGTATGCGAAGGAAGGTGAAGCTGTCGTTAGGAGGGAGTTGGAACTCAGATTGGAGGGCAGAAAAGGGTTTAGGACGGTTGTTGTGAAGCAGGTGCTGGAGTGAATGAATCCCTTTGCGTTTCCATGTAGTAAGTGGTAAATCCGGGGATAGGTAGTGGAGGACTTCCAGAGGTATGTGGTACTGTGGGGTGCTTGGAGTGTAATCCACTATTTTAAGCATTTTCTTCCATGCGAGGACTGAAGCCCTCATGGGTGGGGAGATAGTTGATGGGATGGGGGTCCCGAGGGGAGTACTTAAGAGCCAATTTTTTAGATTGGGGCGGGAGAGCGTGAGAGTGAGGGCTTCCAGTTGGCCCCAGGGGGCGCTCGGTTGGGGTTGAAACCAGGTGGGGAGTTGTGCTAGCACTGCTGCTAGGTGGTAGTCACCAAAATCTATGGATCCAGCGCCACCCACTAGTTTATGTTTAATCAGTTGTGTGTGTGCACATCTAGGACGTTTGTCTTTCCATAAGTATCTATTTAGGAGCGTTTGGAGGGCTCTAAAAAAGGATACCGGCAAGGGGATTGGGAGCGTTCTAAAGAAGTATAGTATTCGAGGTAGGCATAACATTTTGAATGCCGCCAGTCTACCTGACCATGACAGTTCGTGTTTGGCCAATTGGGAGGTGTGCGTTTGTATGTCTTTAAGTAGAGGGAGGAAGTTGTGTGAGTAAAGGTTTTTAAGGGATCTCGGAAGTTGGATGCCTAGGTAGGATATGCTAGTGTCTGCCCATTTGAACGGGTACTGTAGTTGGAGTAGATTCTTCATTGTAGCGTCTATGTTGATGTCAAGTATGAAGGATTTGGTTGCGTTTACCTTATAGTATGAGACTGCACTAAACCAGTCAAGCAATTTCTGTACTGTTGCCAGGGAAGAGGCCGGATCTGTGAGAACCAATATGACGTCATCGGCGAAGAGGCTGATTTTATGTGATGTTGGGCCTATTCGCATTCCCGAGATGTTTGGGTGAGATCGGATATGTTCCGCTAGTGGTTCCATAACCATGTTAAAGATTAAGGGGGATAACGGACAGCCCTGCCTCGTGCCGTTGGTGATGCTGAAGGGGCGAGAGAGCATACCCTCAGCGAATACTTGGGCGGAGGGATCGGAGTACAGTGCCATAATGGCGGAGAGTATGTGTCCTTGGAAACCAAATTTATTGAGTACTGCTCTAAGGTATGACCAATGGACTCTGTCGAACGCCTTCTCTGCATCCAGGGAGAGAAGCAGAGAAGGCGTTCCGCTGGTCTCGGCGTGGTGAATGAGGTCAACCATTCTTCTGGTGGCATCGGAGGACTGCCGACCTCTCGTAAACCCAGTCTGGTCTTTATGGATTAGAGTGGGCATGACATCTATCAGACGTGTGGCTATCGTTTTGGCGTAAATTTTGAGATCAAGGTTAAGAAGGGATATCGGGCGGAAGTTTTGGGGGAGATCCGGCTCCTTACCCGGCTTAGGAATCGTTACAACCAATGCATTCAAATATTCGGTCGGAAAAGAGGAAGAGGAGGCAGCTCTATTAAATACCTCTGTGAGGTGTGGGGCTAGGATGTCAGAGAATCGCTTATAGTACTCTCCAGTTAGGCCGTCGGGTCCAGGCGTTTTACTGTTGGGCAGGGAGTCAATGGCAGACTTAACGTCTTGGAGTGTAAATGGGGCATTAAGGATGTCAAGTTGGGAGGATGTTAATTTAGGTAGGTTGAGGTCACAGAGGAATCGATCAATGTCAATTTGTGCAGGTTGTGGGGTAAGGGGGTCCTGTTTCAAATTATATAAGTCCCCATAGTAGGCGCTAAACGCGTCAGCGATGTCCTGGGGGTTGGATAGTGGCTGGTGCGTATGAGGGTGGAGTAGTCGTGCAATTTTAGATTTAACTCGTCTTCCCTTAAGGCGTCGAGCCAATTGTTTCCCCGCCTTATTGGAAGTGGAGTAGGTAGTGGCTTTCAGCCTTCTATAGAGGAATTCATAGGAGTGTAATAGCAGGGTTTTAAGTTCTTGTCTGAGGGACAACAATTGGTCTGTCAGGGGTTTCCGAGAGTCTACCTTATGTTTGGATTCCAGGTCGGCAATTTGGGACGTCAATTCGTCTAGTCGCTGCGTCCTCTTTTTCTTATGGTAGGAGCTGAGTTTAATCATTACACCTCTCACAAACGCTTTGTGCGCACTCCACACCACGGCAGGGTCAGGGACGGAGCCCCCATTTATAGTAAAGTACTCATTGATGCTATCAGATATTTCGGTGGCATATTCATTTTGTTGAATAATATAATTATTTGCCCGCCACAGATATGTGTTGCGTTGTGGGCTGGAGTCTTCGATTGTAATGGATATGGGGGCATGGTCTGACCATGTCGTGGTGTGGATTTCTGAATTACAGATTACACTGCGATATTTTTGCGGCCGCTGGGAGGAGTTTGCGTCGTTTTCATGCGTCGGGATATGCAAATGAGTTTTTACGGCGATCCACGAAGGTACGAGTGTCCCTCGCAATCGCCTACGTCATTTTTTGGCTACGTAATGTTAGAGGAGCTTTTTGCTGGTCTAACAGTGCGTAACCCATGTAAAGTATGGCCGTCGTTCCCGCGTCGATTTGAAAATATTATTTTTTTTTTTAACTTAACTCGTTCGGGAATAGGAATGTACGTAAACGACGCTACTACGACGTGACGACGTGTTTTCGCGCAATGCACGGCGGGAAATTTGCGAACGGAGCATGCGCAGTTCGATCGCCGCGGGAACGCGCCTATTTTAAATGCTTCACGCCCCCTACTCGCGCAGATGGATTGCGACGGGAGAAATACACTACGCCGCCGTCGTTTACTGGACAAAATCTACCTGGATTCCACGTAGAGCCAGGTAAAAAACAGGGGCGTAGTGTATTTCTGATACTCTACGAGAATCTAATTCTCTGTGGATCTGCCCCATTGTTTTTTTTTTTAATTGTCGCTATATTTCTGTATATAGCGCAAAAAATAAAAACCACAGAGGTGATCAAATACCACCAAAAGAAAGCTCTATTTGTGGGAAAAAAAGGACATCAAATTTGTTTGGGAGCCACGTCACACGACCGCGCAATTGTCAGTTAAACCCACGCAGTCCCGAATCGCAAAAAAGCAGCCCGGTCAGTTGGCAGCCAAATCCCCCGGGGCTGAAGTGGCTGGACAACTCAAAAACTTTAAATATTACTGTAGTTGTTGATTTAAGAAGTCAAAAATGTCTGTATTTGATACTAAAGCCACGTACACACGATCAGACCAAACCGATGAGACTGGTCCGACGGACCGTTTTCATCGGACCACCGCTGAAGTGGTATGATGGTCTGATGTGCGTACACACCATCAGTCTAAAATCCCATCAGGCCAGAACGTGGTGGCGTAGAACACAACGACGTGCTGAAAAAACGAAGTTCAATGCTTCCAAGCATGCGTCGACTTGATTCTGAGCATGTACAGGTTTTTGGTCCGATGCTTTTGTGTACTAACCATCGTTTTGGTCTGACGGACAGGTTTCCATCGGACAGATTTTAAAGCAAGTTTTAAAACTTTGGTCCGATGGACAACGGTCTGATGGGCCGTACACACGATCAATTTGGTCCGATGAAACTGGTCTTCAGGCCAGTTTCATCGGACCGGTCTGATCGTGTGTACGCAGCCTAACACCTCCAGTTCAAATCACCCACCAGAGTACTTTGGGTTTTACTTAGATGTTTTGTTGATTGATTTAATATTTCATATGTTATGTGAAAGAATGCTTCATAAATGGGCTTTACAAATCTGTCATGAGGCCTACTTTAAATTCCGCTTAATACCCGAATGTCTTAAATGTATTATTATGTTTGAGCTAATGCCATTTCCAGCGCTATGTGAATCTTTAGTGATGTACTGATGATCTTGTCTTGCTGTCAAACAGAATAGCCGCTTCAGGTTATTTCAAAATGTATTTAAATCAATTTAAATCAGATGACAACTATATATAACTGACTAAACTGTTTTAGTTATTTAATACAATGAATAGATAAGCCCGTACTGACAGATCTGAGCCTATAGGGAGGACTGTGAATGGCTTTGCAATATATCTGCAAGGCATTTTATAACTTAATATTACAATCTAAATGTTACAATATATTACATGCAATTAAGTTTGCAGTTTTTTATTTGAAAATTTAGCAATAAAGACTTTAGTGATCCATATTTATTTCAGATGTGTCAAGTAATAAATAGAATATTTTAGCTATGATCAGATTGTGCCTATGGCTTGGCAGGGGGGTTTAATGGATTTTGATTGGGTTAATTACATACCTCTTATACGAGCTTGCATTGTATCCATATCTTTAATCTTATATCACTGTATATAGGTGTATTATTATTAGTACATCTGTCAGGTTTCTGTTGGTATCTGTACCTCCGGTGGGGAGATCCAATATCTCTGTTCTTGTTGTTATTGTTACCAGAACAGAAAGTGATTGAAAATGCAAAATGTTACAGGAGGTAGGGTAATCTTTCAAGATACATAATCTTGTGTTATTTAAAAGGTGATTTGCCTTAAACACTTAAGCCCCGGGCCATTATGCAGCCAAATGACCGGGCCACTGTTTTCGATTCGGCACTGCGTCGTTATTTTTATTTATTTTATAAATTTTTACACTAAAAAAAAAATGGATCGCTTTTATTCCTATTACAAGGAATGTAAACATCCCTTGTAATAGAAAGAAACATGAAAGGTCCTCTTAAATATGAGATCTGGGGTCAAAAATACCTTTAGATCTCATATTTAGACTAAAATGAAAATAAAATAAAAATTAATTTGAAAAAATTACAACAAAAAAAAAATTGCTTTAAGAAGCATGGGCGGAAGTGACGTTTTGACGTCACTTCTGCCCTGCTATGCAATGGGGATCCCAGCCGAGCAGGGGAGAGGACACGATCGCCTCCGCCGCTACCGACAGCTCTGGTAAGCAGGGGAGGGCGCGGGAGAGCGACGGGAGGGGACCCTCTCCCGCCGCTGATTATGGTGATCTCGCGGCGAATCCGCTAAGATAACCGTTGAAAGGACCGCTCACTGAAGAGATGGATATCTCGGTTGTGGCAGTAGCTGCTGCCATTACCGAAATATCCATCTTTAAAAAAATGATCTATATATACAGTGAGTGGTCCTTAAGTGGTTAACAGACAATTGCGCGGTCGTGCGACGTGGCTCCCAAAAAAAATTGACGTCCTTTCTTTCCCACAAATAGAGCTTTCTTTTGGTGGTATTTGATCACCTCTGCGGTTTTTATTTTTTTGCACTATAAACAAAAATAAAGCGAAATTTTTGAAAAATAAAAAATATATATATATATATATATATATATATATATATATATATATATATATATATATATATATATATAAAAACGTTTTTTCCCCTCAGTTTAGGCCGATATGTATTCTTCTACATATTTTTGGTTAAAAAAAACCACAATAAGCATATATTGATCGATTTGCGCAAAAGTTATAGGGGCAGATTCACGTAGATCGGCGCATTATCATTCCGGCGTAGCGCACCACTTTTCCGTTAGACTTGCGCAATCTAGCCGCGTAATCCGGCGATTCACGTAGCTTTTACGCAAGAGCTTGCGCAAACGTAAGGTTTTTTCCGGAGGCGTAAGGAGGAGTAATACAAATTGGGAGGGACGTGGGCGTGTTACATTGAAATGAGCCGTGACCCCATGCAAATGAAGGGCCGGCCGACTCGCGCATGCGCGCGTGAAGGAAACCATGTCAGCTCCGTTGTGCGCATGCTCACAACTCGGGAGCGGCGCAATCATTGAAATTGGAAATGGACTAGGGCAACGTTGTGAACTACGCAGACAGCATAAATAGACACACACAAACGCCCTTCCATTGCAAAAGTACATCCCTTTGTGTCCCTTCCCATTGAATCAAGTGCTTTTGCTCTGTTGTTCGTTAGAGTGTGTTTTGTAGTTGTCAGATTAGTGTTCTGTGTGATCTAGTGCTTGTTGGTAGTTTTGTGAAAGTGTATTTTGATAAGTGTTTGAGACTGTTTGTTTGATTGATATATTTCTGAGCGTTTGTTTTCTGGCTTTATTTTTTCATCTGATTTTTTTGTGTCTGTTTCTTGCTGAGTGCTAGTGTGATTTTTGGGTGTTCTTTTTCTCTTTGTGTGCTAGGGACCACAGTGGTGTACATGCATGCATTCTCATTGTGCCATGATTAATGTGTGTGTTTAACGTGCAAAGATGCATAATGTGAGCTAGCATGAGATGGGGTCATGAGATGGGGTCCCAGTGCATATGCAGAGTCACCTTGAAGGGAAAAGACAGGAGGATGTTAGTCATGCATGTGCCACTTGTGAGGTGTGCATCACGGGAGGGGATAGTCATGCCTGACTCCCATGTCACTCACCAACCAGCCAGCTGTCCCCATACATGTTCTGTTTGAAATCTGTGGGGATGGGGCTCTGATTGTATATGTAGCTGTCATGGGTGTCATGGGTGGTGCCATGTGTTGGGCTGCTGATGTCCTCCTGCAAGGTTGTGGTAATTCCAGGATGACATGAGGGGTGAATCTGAAGATGCGAGACACCTCAGAATCTCTCATGCCAAAGATGTCTATGCGTGTGTGATATATCAAGTGAAGAGTGAGGGGCTTGTATCAGATAAGAATATTGTATTAGATTAGATTAAATGGTAAATTTTATATAAGCAAAAAAAAAAAAAACATCTCCCGTGCCCTCCTTAGTGCCATCCTCCGTGCCCTCATCCTTCTTTGTTCATCTAAAGTCAGTAGTATAGCTATGCGCGACGATGCCCCTGGCATGTTGGCATACAGATTGTTGGGCAACACGTGTGACTGCTGAACTCCTCACTAACAGTGTTGCTTTATCAGACAATTAGACTTTTTTTCAAAATTTAGACCAGCTTTTAGGTCCTCTAACTTTAGACAGAACATTTTGCAGTTGCGCACATCGCGTAGCCTGCGCAGCAACTGCGTTTTTTTGTGAATCCCCGTAACTCCCTCATTAGCATATTTGACTAGCAAATCAATGGTGTGTCTAGCGCAGTTTTGCGCGAAGGGAAGCGAATGTCTAATTAAATTACGCCGGACCAAAAAACGAAGATTTCTGGCGTATATTGTTTTGTGAATCGCGTCCAACTATACGCACGCGCACATTTAGACTTACGCACGCGCAACAGCAGTTGCGCAGGCGTAATCGCTCTGTGAATCTGGCCCATACCGTCTACAAAAGAGGGGATAGTTTTATGGCATTTTTAGGCACCATACTAGGCCACATGCCCTCAACATGGGGGGGGGGCTGTTTTGGGGTGGGGGCCCCCGCCTCAAAGCACCTTGTCCCCATGTTGATGGGGACAATGGCCTCTTCCCCACAATCCTGGGCTTTGGTTGTGGGGGTCTGCGGGTGGGGGCTTATCAAAATATGGACAATGGGGCCAACAGATCCCACCCGTCTATGTGAATGAGTATGGGGTACCTGGCTTGTACCCCTTCCCATTTGCCAAAAAAACTGTCAAAAATAAATAAAAACAGTAGACTGTTTTTAGACAACCATTCGCCCAACACTATATCTAAAATTCCTCTCCATCCAGACTGACAATGTTGCTGTCCAAAGATACCCCCTGGTCTCCTTCATCTAGAATAGGGGCATTCTAATACAGGAGGTGCATTACTGGCCAGATCATAAAGGGTGAAAGCAGAGGAAAAAATACCTACAAAAAGAAAACGAATAATCCACATCCAATAATTGGTACAATATAATATGTTTTTGGTTTAAAACCACTTTAACCACTTAAGACCCGGACCAATACGCTGGTAAATGAACCGAGGTGTTTTTGCGATTCGGCACTGCGTCGCTTTAACAGACAATTGCGCGGTCGTGTGAAGTGGCTCCCAAACAAAATTTGCGTCCTTTTCTTCCCACAAATAGAGCTTTCTTTTGGTGGTATTTGATCACCTCTGCGATTTTTATTTTTTGCGCTATATACAAAAATAGAGCGACATTTTTGAAAAAAAAACACTATTTTTTACTTTTTGTTAAAAAAAAAATCAAATAAACAAAATTTTAGTCAAACATTTAGGCCAAAATTTATTTAGCCACATGTCTTTAGTAAAAAAAAAAATCGCACTAAAAAAAAATAGCTACCTAGCGGGAACAGCGACACTAATACAGCGATCAGAAAAATGATCGCTTAGTGACGCTGGCAATAGGGAGTGAAAGGGTTAACTAGGGCGGTGATCAGGGGGTTAAAACTTTATTAGGGGGGGTGGGGGGGCTATCCTGAACCAAACACTAACTGACTTTTACACTGCCTGTCACACTGACACTAAATGCAGTGATTAGATCATATGGCGGTGGGCGGGCAGCTAGTGGTTAAAGCTGAGTTCCACCCAAAACTGGAACTTGTGCTTATACGCTCCCCCCCCCCTCTGGTACCAAATTTGGCACCTGTCAGTGGTGAACGGGGACCTGTTTTTGACAGGTCCCCTTCTCAACTTCCGGAGATGGGGCCGCGACTGGATCTCAAGGACAGTTTGGACTTCGTCCTCCTTCGCTCGCTGCCGAGATAATTAGAAAGTGCAACGAGCTTCACGCATGTGCAGTAGGGAACCAGCTGTGAAGCCGAAAGGTTTCACTGGTGGGTTCCCTTACCAGGAATGTCAACGGGAGCACTCCAGAGTTGAACCGAAGATCGGCTGGTGTGCCGACATCGTGGGCTCCCTTGACAGGTAAGTGCCCTAATATCAAAAGTCAGCAGCTACAGTATTATTTTTTTCACCAAGCCTGGATCTCCTTTTTAAGCCTGCTCCCTAAATTCCCCAGATGACAATTTTTTCGAGTTGGCGAAATTAAAAACTACAATAGACAGGCTGTTTTTTCCAACAGAGTTCTCAACACTGAGCCCAAAATTACACAGTACTGTATCTTCGCTCTAATGCACATTTTCAGGATTACACAAAGTACCTAGGTAATTTTAAAAGAAGACATGGTAGCAGACTGACACATTTAATCATATCGTTTTCTGACAAGGCGAGTAACTGCAGCAGAACTAACACTCGTTTTTATACCCTGCTGCCTCGCTGCACCTTCGACTTAATCTGTGCTGGAATTCATGCTGGTAAAGTTTAGACTATTGCATTTTTCATCTTGTCAGGATGGAAAGTATGGAAGCCTCATCAGTTTAGAGGTCTGGAGAGAAGCCAAGGAAGGAGAAATAATGTAAAAGATATTAATGTTTTCTAATAATCAGACAGCACATTATCAAGGAATCGAGGTCTATTGTATAGATTCCAGGTCTTAAATCATTTTGCTTGTGCAAAATTTACATTGCAATGAATATACTTCAACATGGAATGGAAGCTCTACTGCTTGCAACTGTGCCTGTGAAGACAATAATTCTTACACATGGGCAGACAGGCATTGCTCAATTATTCTGCCTGTCAATCAGTGCAAGAAGGCGGAGTCCCCCGCACTGCCTGTAAGAGGGGATGGAAAATAAATATGAATTTGCTCAATTCAGCCATGGTTATATTTGTAAAGATGGGATATTTAAGTAATATTAAAGGCAGATTTAAAAAAATATATATATATATATATATATATATATATATATAAATACTTACCTGGTCTGTGTAATGGTTTTGCACAGAGAAGCCCTGGTCCTCCTCTTCTTGGGTCCCCCCGCCAGCGCTCCTGGCCCCTACCTCCTTCCTGCTGAGCGCCCCTGTAGCAAGCAGCTTGCCACTGCTCTGTTGGTCCATTTACACTCGGGGCTCGGGCCACCGCTTTCTACTCATTGGCTCACTGGCTGTGATTCAAAGCCAGTGACTCCCACTACTGTCTCAGCCAATGAGTGAGTGAGTGAGTGGATTACTTATATAGCGCTACAAATGCGAACTAAATTGCCTCAAGGCGCTTGGCATCCATTTTCCTTCTGTTTAACCCTCAGAATAGTTTTTTTTCTGAAGGCCAGGTGATCAATTTCCATTCGGATATTAGTTGGTAAAGCGTTCCATAGTCGAGGTCCTTGAACTGCAAAACGACGTTCCCCTTTGGTCTTATACCGGGCTTCGGGGATTTGTAGTAATTTGATCTAAGAACTCGATTTGGGTTTTGTTGTTTTATTTTCTCACTTAACCACTTCGGGTCCGCGCCATTGACAGAATACGTCAACAGCGCGGACCTGAGGCGCTGGGGTCACGTCTTTGGACGTGATTTACTTGTAATTCCCTGCGCGCGCCACAGGGTGGCGTGCGGCGGGGAAAAACAGTCCCGACGCATCACCGAGGATTCGATGCGTGTACACGGCGGTCGCGATGTCCGCCAGGTACATACGATCGGCGGTGACAGAGCAGGGACGTGGAGCTGTGTGTGTAAACACAGAGCTCCACGTCCTGTCAGGGAGAGGCGACAGATGCTGTTTCCCTTGTACATAGGGAGACAGCATCGATCACCTCCCCCAGTCACCCCCCTCCCCCCACACAGTTAGAACACACCCAGGCAATACATTTAACCCCTTCCTCACCCCCTAGTGTTAACCCCTTCAATGCCAGTCACATTTATACAGTAAATTGGTGCATATTTATAGCACTGGTCGCTGTATAAATGTGAATGGCGCCAAAAATGTGTCAAAAGTGTCTGATGTGTCCGCCGCAATATCGCAGTCCCAATAAAAATCGCAGATCGCCGCCATTACCATTAAAAAAAAATCATAATTCTGTCCCCTATTTTGTAGGTGCTATAACTTTTGCGCAAAGCAGTCACTTATTGTGATTTTTTTTTTTTTTTTTTTTTTACAAAAATACGTAGAAGAATACGTATCGGCCTTAACTGAGAAAAAAATATATATTTTTTTAAAAAAAAATTGGGATATTTATTATAGCAACAAGTAAAAAATATATATATATTTTTAAATTGTCGCTCTTTTTTTGTTTATAACGCAAAAAATAAAAACCGCACGGGCGATCAAATACCACCAAAAGAAAGCTCTATTTGTGGGGGGGAAAAGGACGTCAATTTTGTTTGGGTGCCACGTCGCACGACCGCGCAATTGTCAGTTAAAGCGACGCAGTGCCGGAAGCTGAAATTTCGCCTGGGCACGAAGGGGGTTTATGTGCCCAGTAAGCAAGTGGTTAAATATAGGGGCGCTCTTCCGTGTACACAGAGGAGAAGGAGACCCGGGAGTACCGCTGTTCTTGTGCACATTTCTGAATGGAGATGGGGCTCAGGTAAGTATTAAGCGGGGCTGTTGCACACAGAAGACTTTTTACCTAATGCATATAATGCATGAAAGTGTAAAAACCTTGAGCCTTTACAACCACTTTAAAGCAGAACTAAACTCTCTCAATCAACATTAACCATTTTAATCCTTATGCTGCTAGCATTGGTAAATAGATGGAAAGGTAAATTATGTTTACTTGTTTTAACCTTTTTTAACCAGTTTCCGACCGGATCACGCAGATATACTAGGTCCAGACGTCCAGATCCAGACGTCGCAATGTTGCAGTTCCACTAAAGATCGATGATTGCCGACATTACTAGTAAAAATATAATGATAATAAAAATGCCATAAATCTATCCCTTATTTTGTGGGAGCTATAACCTTTGCGCAGACCAATCAATTTTTTTTTTACCAAAAATATGTAGAAGAATACATATTGCCCTAAACTGAGAAAAAAATAAAAAGACCCTAGCCCCTAGTTGGTGGACTGCTTATGCCCTTTATCATTTTACTATAGTCCAATACATCTTCTTTTTCAAGGTTACTGAGAACAGGCTAAGGGACAAATCTGTGTTGCTTTTTTACTTGGACCACTATACAGCCTCATTGACAATATCTACCAGACGAATACCGAAACAAAATAGTCAGACGTTACTGGCACAAAAGTGGGACACCCATAAATCAATATAAAATCATATACATTTACATTTACAAATTGCCAAAGTAAAGTAGAATATGTCCCATAGGTCATAAAAGCATAGTCTATATGCAATAATAAGTAAATACCAACTGCGACCTATCTTTCATAGTAAAATTCTTGCTTAAACTCTTCATTAGGGATGAGAACCGCGTTCGATTCAAACGTATGTTCGACTCGAACATTGTCTGTACGTACGTTCGACGAATTTCGAACAAACCGGGTCGTTCGCGCCAAATTTGAGTGATGCGCAACGGCCCATAATTCATGCATTGCGCGCTGATGATTGGCCAAACATGCACTATGACCCTGCATGCTTGGCCAATCACAGCGCGCAAAAAACGGACAGCCATAATTGGCCAAAGCCAGGGTGGCTTTGGCCAATTATGGCTCAGGGCTTTAGCACACGCCCCACACTATATAAGGCTGCCTGCTGGGCAGCCTCGTGTAGTGTGTTCCAGCACTGAACAGAGATTAGTCAGAGAGACAGAGAGATTGTCTTTTTATATAGCTAGATAGAGCAGACAGGCTAGTCAGTTTAGCTTAATTTACAGTGTGTAGAGGATATATATATACATCCCAGAGTTGTACATAAATATATACACTGTATAGCTTAGCTAGATCACAGGTATAGACACCCAGGTATAGACACCCAGCAGGTACAATATTTAAAGGAGTTTTTCATTTTTTTTAATTTAAGCATCAATAAAATCACTGCTCCTGGAGCAGTGATTTTAATGATGTTTAAATAAAAAAAAGAAAATGAAAAATTCCTTTAAATATTGTACCTGCTGGGTGTCTATAGTTTGCCTGTGAAAACAGAAATAGACATCCTTTGCGGAGTAAAATAGCTTCCACATTTTGTATGTATTTTGTCCGTGTATGTAATGTGTCTGGATTTCAGTTGATTAAAAGACACTAACCACTTAGCTGTAAATACTAACTGATCCATTAAAGTTCTGATTCTGGGCCAGTTGACCTGAAGCTGAAACGTAAGCTTACATAACCTGAAGCAACTCTGCATTGTTGCAGAAAATAATTGGCTATACATTTCAGAGTATTCACACTCCTTTATTAAGCCAGTATGTGTGTCAAATAAAAAAAAAATACTTGCTTGATAATTAGTGTGGATTCCCTAAAACACGTAGCCAATTACTGTATATCCTGCTGCTGTGATGTCACCTCTACCAGCATAGTTCCAACGTGGTTCCTGTTCAAAGCGCCATCTTTTCACCATCTATATGGATATACTAAACAACTTCCACACAAAGAGATGGAGACATTGACCGCGATTCAGATACATTGGCGTATCTTTGTGCGGGCGTAGCGTATCTTCTTTACGCTACGCGGCCGCAACTTAGGCCCTGTACACACGATCAGACATGTCTGAGGAAACATGTCCGACGGACCGTTTTCATCGGACAAGGCTGAAGTGGTCTGTTGGTCTGATGTGCGTACACACCATCGGACCAAAATCGCCTCGGACCAGAACGCGGTGACGTAGAACACAACAACCTGATGAAAAAACAACGTCGACTTGATTCTGAGCATGCGCGGGATTTTGGTCCGATGATTTAGTGTACTAACCATCGAACATGTCCGACGGACAGGTTTCCAGTGCACAGGTTTCTAAGCATGTTTGGAAACTTTTGTCTGCTGGAAAACGGTCCGATAGGCTGTACACACGATCTATTTAAATTAAGCGTGACCCCATGCAAATGAATGGCCGGTCGAACTGGGCATGCGCGTGCATGCTCAAAATCACGTCGCATATACTCACTAAGATACGTCGGCGCAATGCCTACAACGTGAACGTAACCTACGCACAGCCCTATTCACGTAGTACTACGTAAACGGCGTACGCGACGTAAAATTTGAAGGCTTCGTTCCCTGGCCCATACCTTTGCATTAGCTGCGCCTGCTATATGAGGGGTAACTTTACGCCTGGACGTAAGCCTTACGCAACTCGCATGTATGAAGCGGCTGGGCACATCTACGTTCATGAATCGGCGTATCTTACTAATTTGCATATTTTAAATGGGAACGCCGAATGCGTCCAGCGTAACTATGCGCCCACGATACGCCGGCGTAGGCAAGTTACGTCGGATGGCTAAAGCCATGTTTTCCGGCTTATCTCGCTTTGTGAATCGGCGCAAAGATGCGCACATTTTTACTTATGACGGCGTATCTTTTGATACGCCGGCGTAATGCGTTTCTGAATCCGGACCATTGTATATAGATCAGCAGTCTTCTTTATTGATGAGACTGTTGATTTTTAACAATGTGAGTTGCCAATCTTTTTTTAATAACCAGTCCTTATGCTATACTTAGTAGGCACTTCCCTCTTTCCCATGTTTGTAGACCAAAATAGAAGCTCCTCTTCAACTGCTTTATACAGTATAATACAGTTTAATTCAGACTTTACTACCCTTCTTCTTATCATTAGTCTCCTGTCTTATTATTAGCCTCATGTAATCCCCAGTGGACTGGGTTTGCCCCTGTTGCATGCAGGAGTGGTGGCAAATAAACATCCAAAAGACATTGAAAGTAGTTCCTTTATTGTCCAATTATGAGGTGACCAAATTCTATTGCTTAGCTACAGTACTTTGTTAGGCAAAACAACTCCCGTTAGTATACACTACAGTATTGCCAAAAGTATTGGGACCCCTGCCTTTACACATACATGAACTTTAATCTCCCTAGTGGTAATCTGAGTGTGTCTTGGGGTGAATTTTCATTAACAAAAGCGGTAACCCGAGCCATGCAGGAGCCAGCAAAGTTACTTACCATGTCCCCAGAATCCTGCGATGTCTCCCCGATGTGTCCGTGGGCTGTGTCCTCCACTCAATCTATCACTGTACCGGGCTCTGTTCTCTGCGACTGTCACGACCCACAGGGACGGAGCCCGTGCCTAATTCAAAAAGTGCAAAAAGCATAGCACAAACAGTACACTGTAAACTTACAGATTACATTACTGTATCAAAAATGTCACATCTCTATTGTCCCTAGTGCTTTGTCCAGTGCCCTGCATGCAGTTTTATATTATATACACTCTTCTTTCTGCCTGGAAATTTGAGATTGTCCACGGCAACTAAAAGGTGTACGTCAAAAGCGGTTTTAGACCAGCTAGAAAACAGCGATAGTAAATTAGAACACTTGCAGGATTGAGCGATAGTGATTTGTTGGGAAATACTGAAAGTGACGACAGTGACAATTCTGCAACCAAGCAAATATCATTATTTTTGATTTAATTGCACTATTGAATACATTTTTCTATTATTATTATTATTATTATTATTATATTATTTGTTATAATTATTTATAGTTATTTTGAATATTATAATTTATGATTTTGTGTTTCAAACTTTACCATACCCAGGATGTCTACTAGACTCTTGTTTGGACAGAATTAAGTGAGTTATTTCTAAAGCCTTATAAGTACGATTAGACTTCCAACGACTTTTACGTGCATTTTGCTCCGAATGGCGTTGTCTGTAAACTTAGTATGCATACACACAGTGTAGTCACGTGGGTTGTGATGTCACGCGTAGGGAAGGGGAGGCACTCGAGTTGATGATAGCTGACGAGTCGGCAGCTCATAGGAGATAGGTACAGTGTTTGTTTTTATGTGAGTACCCTTGAACTATTTACTAATAAAATCACGCACTTTTCTAAAACGCACTACACTATCTGGGGTTCCCTTTATTTTTGTACCTTGCTGCCACTGAGGGACAAAGACCAAGCTCATTATCTGTTGGCCCAGGAACCCAAGAGGGGAACTCTACCCAAGGCTTATTTTATATGCGGTTGTCTCATTACCGCAAGGTAAGAGGCCACCCACACTTTAGTGTCTAGTTACACGAAGAAGAGACTTCCATCTCTCCAGCACTCAGCACTTTGCACCATTTTGCACATTGGAACGCAGTAACGGCACATAGGAGGAATTGATCCATTGTTGTCTGTCCACGATTTGATTGCATTTGCACTATTGGACCATTGGGACTGTATATATCATTTTTGACAGGTGTTCTGATTTCAGTCCTTTGGACACGGATGTCATATGTTCTGCACTAAGGAGTTTATCTACATTTATTTATTGTCACTTTGCACATTGTTATTACAAAAATTCCACAATTTATTCGTTGCAGATTTTGCACACAGTACCGTGGAATTTGCACCAGTTTGCTGCTGATTTACACAGTTAATTTATTGTATGTTGCACTTTATTTGTATGATTGCACTACTGTAGGTGTGTACACTAGACATGTGCAAAAGGAAAAAAAATGTTTTGTTTTGTTTTGTTTTAATTTGTTATTTAATTAATTTCGTTAAGTTAGATTTGTTAAATTTGTTAAATTCATTTTCGGAATTCGATCGTTTTCGACCAAATTCGAAAAAACCCGGTCGAATTCGATTGTTTTCACCCGAATTCGAAAAACCTGGTCGAACTTGAAAACATTTCTACCCGATTTCATAGTATTTCTACCGGATTCGAATTCGATCATAACCGAATTTGAAATTATTTCAACCGAATTTGAAATTATTTCAACCGAATTTAAAATTATTTCAACCGGATTTGAAATTATTTCAACCGGATTTGAAATTATTTCAACCGGATTTGAAATTATTTCAACCGGATTTGAAATTATTTCAACCGAATTTAAAATTATTTCAACCGGATTTGAAATTATTTCCACCGGATTGGAATTTTTTTTAACCAAATTTGATTGTATGTATTTGTATTTGTATTATTTTATTTGATTACATTCTATTAAATTCTATTCTGTTCTTTACTATTCTTTGATTTTCATTCTATTGTTTTATTATTTTATATTCTATTTTATTGTATTCTTTTTTAGAAATCGATTTATATTTTTTAGATTTTGATTCAAATTTGCTTTCAATTTTCATTCGAATTTATTTTCGAATTCGATTCGAATAGGATTTGTTTCGAATTCAATTCGAATTTTTTTCCGAATTCAATTCAAATTCGTTTCGAATTCGAATTTTGTTCGTGTTTTTTCGAATTTGTTTAAATTTGGTAATTTTGTAATTGTAATGAAAAATTCGTCCAAGTTCGCATTCGTAACAAAACGAAATGCACATGTCTAGTGTACACTTATTATTTATGCACATAGCACTTTATATGTTTGGATGTTTACCTTGCAGTTGATATATTTCCCAGTCTTTATGCCCTTTTATTTATATAGGGATATATTGCATAATCATTTTTTACTTTAGCCTAGTGGTACCCTTTTCAACCTCCCTACCAAGACATTTTGGACAATTTAATGCTTCCAGCTTTGTGGGAACAGTTTGGGGATGTTCCAACATGACTGCACACCGGAGTACAAGGCAAGGTCCATAAGGGCATGGATGAGAGATATTTTTGTCAATATAGTGTAATTTTTTCTGTATTTACCGGTAGTTGTTTGCCTGTAAGTATTTGGAGAAGCTGGTATGAAATTACAGTATAACTCTATGTACCTTCTCTTCTGTTAAAATTCAACTAACCTAGAAAACTTTTTCTTTTAAAATTATTTTCTTTTTGGAAGAAAAGCACTCATTTCGGCAGGAGGGAAAAAAAACTGATTTAAAGACATTGGAGAATATCTGTAAAATATTTGTCTTATCAGCTTGGAGCTGTCAGAAGCAATTGTCTAGCCCACAAATAAATAAATCCTAGATGGAGGAGAATTATCATCTAAATCACTTTTTTTTTTTCATTTAAAACTGTATTCTTTTAAGAATATCTTATTTGATCTAGTGTGTCATTCACTCACCTAACAACTGTAACTGCTCGGAAAATGTACCTACCAATTATTGCTTCAGGTTTTAATAGTGAAATTCCCTGTAATTACTGTGACATTTCCTGCGAGTTTGGCTGGCTGGCTATATTTTTAAATATTATTTCTTGTGCTGTTAAACACTCCCAGTTATTTCTAACTGAAGTGCATGGCAAAGTGGAGGAAAATGCCTCCATTTGACATTACACTTGTCATGCTACATTTTTATTGCTTTTTAAAGCTTGCATCATTATTACTTAATATTGCCAGTAAAATAATGTTGTTTTTGTTGGTTACAATTATTATTATTATTATTATTATTATTATGTGTTATGCGCTATGTTGATCTTTTGTGCTGAGAACCTATTGCCAGATATAGAGCAATATTTACCATCAGGCACACTAGGCCTATGGACAATGGAGAAAAAAAAGGGTAGGCTTTTCTGTCCTGTTCTGGCCACACATTTTTACCTATGATCGATAAAAATACTTATAAATACTCTCATATAAGCTTGTGTACATTATATATAACAAAGTGCAGCGCTAAACATGTGAAATCACAGTGCAAATATTAACTGCTTGCCGATCAGCCGTCCTTGTTATATGGCTCTCCTGCACGAATAGCATTACGTCAGCTCGTATAGGCATAGCTGCAATTGGACACGAGCACGCTGCGGGCCGAGGGAACTTGATGTCCGGCGGCGACCTGCCATAGACTAGTATAGAGGCAGAATGGGGATCTGCCTTTGTAAACAAGGCGAATCCCCGTTCTGACAGGGGACATGACAGAGATCTACACTTCCCAGTCATCGGGAACATTGATCTGTCATGTCCCTGGCAGCCTACAGTTAGAACACACCCAGGGAACACAGTTAACCCCTCGATCGCCCCTAGTGTTAACCCCTTCCCTGCCAGTGTAATTTTTACATTGATCAGTGCATTTTTATAGCACTGATCAATGTAATAATGTCATTGGTCCCCAAAAAGTGTCATTTGGAGTCTGATTTGTCAACCACAATGTTACAGTCCTGCTGAAAATCGCAGATCGCAGACATTACTAGTAAAAACAATAAAAAAAGTCCCTAAATCTATCCCATAGTTTGTAGACGCGATAACTTTTGCGCAAACCAATCAATATCAGTAGAAGAATATACATCAGCGTAAACTCATGAATACATTTTTTTTTTTTTGTAATATATATTTATTTGAGATATGTATTATAGCAAAAAGTACAAAAAAATATTTATTTATTTTCCAAATTGTCACTTTTTGTTTGTTTATAGCACAAAAAATAAAAAAAAGCACAGAGGTGCTCAAATACCACCAACAGAAAGCTCTATTTGTGGGGAAAAAAAGGACATCAATTTTGTTTGGGTACAGCACTGCATGCCCGTGCAATTGTTAGTTAAAATCACACCCCTTCAGGGGCTGAAGTGGTTAACCAATAAAGTGCATATATCAATGTAATCAATTGATAATGATCAAACTTGAATCTATCTATATAATTAAATTGCAGTGCTAAACAAGCTAAACGTGGCAGACATATAGCCCCACTTTTGCTCTAAAAGTGTGCAAAGTTTGTTGTCTGGGGGACCTAAGGCTGGGGATCACCAATTTTTCAAAGTTGGGCACCTCTTCAATAGACTCCCATGTTAAATGGTAATTTCTCCGGTAACTTTGGGGACCCGGTACTGGCCGGCCGTAGGTCCCCTGGACCCAGAACTTGGCACACATGTAGCCCCAGTTCTCCTCTACAAGTGTGCATTTTGCTGTCTGGAGAACCTACAGCCAGGGAGCACCGATTTTTCAAAGCCGGGCACCCCTTCTATATACTCCCATGTTAAACGTAAGTCTAGTCATGGGCACAGTAAGGCATTGACACAATGAGGCATGGGCACAGTGAGGCATGGACATGGACACAGTGAGGCATGCAGATGGACACCCTAGGCTTATACTAGAGTCGATAAGTTTTCCCATTTTTGTGGTAAAATTAAGTGCCTCGGCTTATATTTGTGTCGGCTCATACTCGAGTATATACGGTATGCACTTTATTGTTTAGCATTAGCACTTTATTGTTTAATATTTGCACTTTAATTTTACATGTTTAGCACTGCACTTTGTTATATATATATTCTTATGTGCATGGTACTGTATCTAAGATGTTAGCGCATGCTTGCATTTTTGTTCCAACCTCGGATATATATATTTTTTCTTAAGCTTGTGCACATTGTCACAGTATTAAAAGTTGAATAAGGAAGGACTAGTAAAATGTTCTGGGTAAAGAGATGATACTACAAGAGGGCTTTGTGCCAAACTTCAGTGATGGAAGTTCAGCCATGGTCATTTTGTGCTTAAAACAAAGACTAAAAAGCACACCATAAAAAAGGAGACGTGTTTGAGAGGGAGGCATTGAATCTATGTCAAATCAATCAATATTGTTCCAATGTCAAACCAATCAATGCAATGTTAAATCAGACATAAACCCATGTATAATAGTTAAGCTGCTTGGACAAAAGTGTCAAGAAATGCATGCTACCCCCAGGTGTAGCTATGCACAGTGAAAAGGAGGAGTAGCTGGTAATTTATAGATCTTTAGAAAGATCGAGAAAATATGTTTGGGATTTATATATATAGTCACAGTAGGAAGTGCTGCCACTGTAAAAATGGATGTAGGACTAATACAGGGTTGGCACTAGTGCTGTGCTGAGTGATGGTCTCCCTGAAATGTTTGTGAGCCAAGAAAATTGGTTTTACAACTTTCTCTTGGTTTTACAATCCTGGTTAAGGATCAGAGCTTGAAGAAGTCAAAGTGTCCTCGGTGGGATGAAGTCTTCAATCCTGTGTCTGGGAGGTGTGCATATTCAATAAAATCCACGAGCTAGCTTTAGCTCTAGGTCCTTGTTTGAGGATAGGTGTCTGCTGCAGCCAGGAAATGTGATCCACCCGGGAGACAATACTCCATGTTGAAGAGACTCTTTACCTGCAGGACTGTGGGAGTTGGGACAGCTGAGCGAGTCTGCAAGACTGAAAGAACTGAGGCAATCAGTGAGTCCAGGGGACTGTAGGGATTTTGTAAGTGTTGTAAGAGTGAGAGATCCCAGGTGGTGCCAAGAGCTCATGCAGCAGGGTGCTGTAACTAAGCCTGAGTGAGCCACAGGAGACAGAGAGCTGGGTCTGAGGGATCAGTACTAGGAGCTGTGGTGCTGCCAATGAGAGGGCCAGATGACTTGGTGATTTTTCTTCTTTTGCTGTTGAAATTCCCCAGTGAGGGCAACTTCATTGGCACTTATCATGTCTTTGCAGATTGTCTAAGGCAATAGATGCTCTTTTGAAATTTACACACAGAGTTGTGTCTTTCCTTAAACCCTGGTCGATGCTCCATGTAGAGATCTTCCTTGATATCTCAGCGGTTTTGACATCTAGGTGCTTCACTCACACACCCTTCCCTGTTACAGCGATAAGAAGGATTCTAAAGGTGGAGTGTTTTATAATGGGAGAAATTGCTTCATTGTAATCTTCTCCAGATCTCTGGAAATATCCATTGACAACTAATATGCCCTTATATTTGTATATATCTCCTTTAACATTAAGCTTTACTTTAAAAATCCACTTTCTTCCTATAGTTTTAGGGTGTGTGAGCAAAGTATCTGTGGAAAAAATTACTGCGCTGGTCTTTAACAATATATATAAAACAATGAAGTGATTGGTTGCTGCTGCTGCATAAACAATGTGCGATACACATAAAATTACCTATAAAAACAAAAATATGCTGCGCTGCACTGACAAATAAATCATGAATCAAATATCAAATGTGACCATTCCTCTTAGTGTGAACATAAGTGAAACGTTAGTGACGTGACAAATCCAAAAAATATCACATTCAAAAACAAATAATAAAGTCCATGTGTGTCAAACTTGCACCCGAAGTGTGTTTGAAATAAAGTTCGTAGAGTAAGATCAGACAAAGGGCACCTCCACCTCTAATAAAATTGCCTGCTTACCAACTCCCAATGATCTTATTGCTAAGATCACAATCGCATGTAGCTCTATGTCTCTATGGTAGGCTTGCTTCTAATATTCATCTACTGTTCATCTCCACATGTAGGTAAACCATACATCGGTGCATGCCAGATCCCGGAGTGTAGAGAAAATAGAAAGAAGGTCAAAATAGAGTAGTACCGTAGATAAAATCTATGTTTAATAATTAAAAATACACTCACATGGTATGTGTACAAAATTAGCGTCTTAAAAGTGTAGCCGGCCGGCTCCAAAATTCGCTCGTCCTTCCGGATAGTCAATAGCGGTGACGTCAGCACGCCGCTTTCCCTACGCCGTTTCGTCACAGATGACGTCTTCCAAGGTGCCCTTGTCAGGGACAGTGTTCGGTGACAGTGAGAGGTTTCCAGAAGAGTAGCGAAAGTAGGGAAACCTGTTCCTACACTAACCACTCACACAGTGCACTCCAAACCAGAAAGCCTGGGCCTTAAATAGGCCCTCACCCAAGATAGTCTTAGAGGTCATGAGGGGCACCAGCGTCCAATTAGACAGCTGTTCCCCCGGAGTTCCTTGCGACTTCCTTCCCTTTCTGCATTTTTGCTTCAACCGAGTGGCCATTACAGTAAGGGATACAGACTGCACCTCCCTACAGGGGGGTTCTGTGAGTGTATGGGTTTTCTTTTCTCGAAGCAATTTTATTTATTCTTCTGCTACCTTTCACTCATTTATTGCCTTCACTTTTTGGTAATTTTTTATTTTTGATTAAATTGGGTGGTAGAGCTCTACAAAGCAGGGCTTGCATTTTTCTGTATGGTCCGTTTCAAAGACATCTATTGCCGCGTACACCACAAGACCGTTTTTAATGGTCTAGAAAAAACAAAGTTTTTTTCAACCAGATCATTGTTAAGCCGGCCTTGCCTACACACGATCGTGAAAAAATGCTCTAGCAAAGCACGGTGACATACAACACGTACAACAGCACTATAAAGGGGAAGTACCATTCGGATGGTGCCAACCTTGGGGCTGCTTTTGCTGATTTCGTGTTAGTAAAACTTTGGTGAGAGACGATTCACACTTTTCAGTCTGTTACAGCGTGATGAATATGATATCTCCATTACGAATGGTAGTTTTACCAGAATGAGCGATCCCATCTCATAACTTGCTTTTTTTTCACGTCGTTAAAGTCCACACACGACCGTTAAAAACTACGCGAAAATTTAGAGCATGTTCTAAATTTTTAATGCCCATTTTTTATGGCACGAAAAATGCTCTGGAGCCTACACACGGTCGTTTTTAATGACATTAAAAATAAAAAATTACATCGCGAAAAACGATCGTGTGTACGCGGCATAAGAATTTAAATGTGTTATGCCATTTTAAAGTGTAACTCCACTTAAGACCCTACACTCTACTACACAAACGTATGTTTTCTCAACATGAGAAACCATGCCTGAAAATGTTAAACTACATCTAGGTATTAAGCTGCTTTTACTTTTTTTTTTTAAACGTGTCCTCTATATTCTTCTCCATTGGCAATCCATGAAAAAGAGAAAATGAGGTCACAACAGCTTTATTGCTGTAGCCATCCATGCGCTATGGTCTTTTTTGAAAATCTTACTTTAATGAGTACAGCAGCTAGCTGATACATTTCAGAACCACTTCACATCGTATGTCTCTAAAATACTAGTGAGGTGACAACTCTATCCTCTGCTCTGAATCTTAATACAGTATGATTCACACAGAACAGCTTCACAACCAATTAAACACGGTGTCACAGTGGAGTGTGTAATGGCAAGATATAGTATTTAGGCCAGAACTGTATTTTAAGTTTCCCATTCTTTATTTTTACCAAAGTGCTGCAGGTGTAAAATTTCACTCATTTAATATTTATCAGAGTTGAATAAAGTTTTAGGTACTTTTGGATCTTATCAGCCTGTGCCTACCTCGAAAAAGAGGGTTCTTCTTCTTATCACGGGGCAAGGTGAGAATCTTGTTTCCTGTTTTACTCTCTAGAGGCAGCATGAAGTGAGGATCTTATAGTATAGAAGTGGTCCGTATTCTCAAGCGTAATATATGTAATATGATGGGATTCATTTATGGCCAAAGGGACATTTTATAGGTTGACTTTACCAGCTAACAACAGATACCCTTAGGAGGTCAGTCTATGATTTAGGACCACTTGTCTTTTCATGAACTGCAGCCTGTCCCCAGTCATTGTGCCCAGTCGAAAACAGTATATATATAATTTACTGCATGTATATTTCCATCTTACCTATCCCACCGCCACCTTCAGCGTTACTTACAATTCTACGTCTTCCTCTCCTGTTCCTTTCTATGTTGGGGTCCCAACACTTGGACCTCTCTTATTCTCAATCTACACTTCCTCTTTGGGTCAGCTGATAGCCTCCTATTGCTTTCAATTGCAGTTCTACACTGACGACATCCAAATCTCCAAATCTATCTCTCTACTCCTCAGCTCACTCCATCAGTCTCCTCACACATCACTAATTTACTAACAGACATATCATTCTGGATGTCACACCTCTTCCGTGAACTCAACATGTCCAAAACCAAGCTTATAATATTTCCTCCCCCATGTTCCTCTTCCCCTGACTTTTCTGTCAAGATCAATGGCACAACCGGCATCAACCCATCCCCACGTGCCAGGATGCTAAGTGCTATCTTGAACTTTGAAATCTCTTTTTAGCCCCACATCCAATCACTTTCCAAAGCTTGCCACCTCAACCTCTGCAACATCTCCAAAACACGTCCCTTCCTAACCAATGATACCACAAAGCTACTAATTCACTCCCTGGTTACCTCTTTCCTCGACTAGTTCAAATTCCTCCTCATTGGCTTATCTTTAAATAGGCTATCCCTATTCAGCCCATCATGAGTGCTGCTGCCATACTTCAGCGTCTGCTACCCCTCTCTGCCAACCCTAAATTAGCTGCTACCCGTGTTGCTAACCTCCTGCAGTACTTTTTATTGACAAAACATGGAAATTTTACTGATGGAGCACATTGTTTTACTGACAACCTGAAAAATGACAGAACTCCTATTAAAAATGAAGATAATCAATATTTAAACAGTATAAACACAACGTGGCAACACTGACAAAACCCATAACAAGTAATTTGCCTGGTGTAAGTCAACACAGCATGACAAATTATCAGCCCCTGATATTTACAGACAGTTGTAAAAAAATCACTGATTTTTTTTTACAAACTATTCATAAATTTACTGACGGTTGGCAACCTTGGCTGGTACTCACCCAACAAATTAAATTCAAAATATGAATAACTTACAAAGCCATCTACAATTTAGCCCCTAGCCACAGTACATCACTAACCTAGTCTCAAAATAACAACCAAATAGTTCTCTTTGTTCCTCCCAAGACCTCCAGCTCGCTTGTTCCCATCTCATCTCCTCCCATGTTTGCCTCCAAGACTTCTCCAAAGCCTCTTACATCTTTTGGAATTCTCTACCCCAATCTGTCTGACTATGGGATATAAAGAGCCGCGCCACACACAAGTTGATAACACCAGTGTAAGTGATGGTAAAATTAATATAACACTAAAGTCCAATAACGTCCATAATGATTGAAATAATGATGAATCTCGGAAGCGATCCTCTGTGAAGTGTCACCAAACGCACACAGGTCAGAAGGTGCACCCGCCACCACATGAAAAAGCAGCTTACCAGAGGTCAGATCTATGCTAGCGTCTGACTATAACCCAGTCAACGGCCTTTAGATCCTTGAGGTTCCCACGATCAACTCGAGTAGACCAGGAGAGGGACACTTCTTAAACTCCGGAAGGAAAGAAGGCGCACATAGCATAATTCCATATCGAAAATTTATTATAAAAAATGAAATTGTACTTACACAGCACATGAAGTAAACGAGCATTAAAAACAAATACAGGTATTGCCGGCCGGCATGTAGGAGCCCTTCCTCCTCAGCGTGGTGACGTCACTGCGTCGCCTCCCAGACGCGTTTCGTCACAAAAGAGGACGTTTTCAATGGGGATAGGGCTACACAGTGATGCACCACTTAAAAGGACCAGCCGCCCATTGTGAGAAGCAGCACGCTGAGTCCAGACGCGCCATCTTTGTTGTGGTAAACAACCAAGGCAGAAAAAGCAATCTCCCAGGTATAACGGGCGCAACTAAAAAATTCCTTTACGGAAAACAGAGTGGAAAAAAGAAGAAAATTAAAATTAAAATTAAACTGGTCCAAACCCCACCAGTAATTGGGGTGGGCCAAAAGGTTTTATTGATTTACTTAAACTTGGTGGTCTGAATGTGATGTGGACGCAGCGATGTGGGGATAGGCGAGGTGGAAGAGCGCTGGCACTAAACTCTACCTCCCCTCCCCCCCCAGAACACAGCGTCATCTGCGGGACAGGTCTGGTAAGCAAAACCTAAACTTACCGAGAAAACAAAAAAGAAAAAATATAATAATAAAAGATATTCTAATAAAAAAATATTCTTTTTGAACAACAAATGTATATTATGTGTATTCCCTAGGGACTAATGTCCTCATAGGGAAGAGAGTACTAAACATAGTACAAGTGCTGGGGTGATATATTAATATCTTACGTTCCAATACTCACAATTGGTGGAGAGTGTAAATAGGTAAAAACCCAGTGTAGTGATCAAAGGGTGAAAAAAGGAAGACAAGTGAAAAAAAGCTATTTATTAACAAATAGATTGGTGGTATAATATTAGTGAAGAGTAACTTCACAGATAGTATCCTATAATCAAAACTATATTGAAAGAGTGATACATTCTAAACATTTAAAGTCAGCCAGTAAGCTATATGACCAATAGTCGACTGTGAAGTAAAAATTGGAATAAAATATAATCCCCAAAACTGAAAAAACGAAAAAAATATTTTTTATAGACTGAGTGAAGACGACTAGAAGGGAAAATTTATTTTGATTAAATCATAATTCCATATAGGATATAAATATATATCTGCCCTCAGGCGTGCTTCTCACAAAGAACCATTATAGGCAATGCTAATAGATGCACTAGCATATATAGACTAAGTGAAGACAACTTACATGATATAAATTTCAAGAATCTATACAATAAACATATCGGGCAACAATATCCCTTACAGACATTGCTGGTAGGCATATGGCCCTATATAGACTCAGTGAGGACGACTCAAAGGGGCAGGAACAGAAAGAGAAAGAAACCGATCTCATAGACCTCAAAAAAGGAAAAACAGTTAAACCAAAAGGGTTGTTGTTCCCCAAGTATGTTTCCCACAGGGGTTGTATCAAGCATTACTAATGAATGCATTCACATCCGTTTCAATATTTAACCCAAAGGGGGCGTATGTTTTCAAACGAAAAATCCAGCCCATTTCCATCTGGGATATCCCTTGTACTAGATTACCTTTTCGTTTGAAAACCTACGCCCCCTTTGGGTTAAATATTGAAACGGATGTGAATGCATTCATTAGTAATGCTTGATACAACCCCTGTGGGAAACATACTTGGGGAACAACAACCCTTTTGGTTTAACTGTTTTTCCTTTTTTGAGGTCTATGAGATCGGTTTCTTTCTCTTTCTGTTCCTGCCCCTTTGAGTTGTCCTCACTGAGTCTATATAGGGCCATATGCCTACCAGCAATGTCTGTAAGGGATATTGTTGCCCGATATGTTTATTGTATAGATTCTTGAAATTTATATCATGTAAGTTGTCTTCACTTAGTCTATATATGCTAGTGCATCTATTAGCATTGCCTATAATGGTTCTTTGTGAGAAGCACGCCTGAGGGCAGATATATATTTATATCCTATATGGAATTATGATTTAATCAAAATAAATTTTCCCTTCTAGTCGTCTTCACTCAGTCTATAAAAAATATTTTTTTCGTTTTTTCAGTTTTTGGGGATTATATTTTATTCCAATTTTTACTTCACAGTCGACTATTGGTCATATAGCTTACTGGCTGACTTTAAATGTTTAGAATGTATCACTCTTTCAATATAGTTTTGATTATAGGATACTATCTGTGAAGTTACTCTTCACTAATATTATACCACCAATCTATTTGTTAATAAATAGCTTTTTTTCACTTGTCTTCCTTTTTTCACCCTTTGATCACTACACTGGGTTTTTACCTATTTACACTCTCCACCAATTGTGAGTATTGGAACGTAAGATATTAATATATCACCCCAGCACTTGTACTATGTTTAGTACTCTCTTCCCTATGAGGACATTAGTCCCTAGGGAATACACATAATATACATTTGTTGTTCAAAAAGAATATTTTTTTATTAGAATATCTTTTATTATTATATTTTTTCTTTTCTGTTTTCTCGGTAAGTTTAGGTTTTGCTTACCAGACCTGTCCCGTAGATGACGCTGTGTTCTGGGGGGGGAGGGGAGGTAGAGTTTAGTGCCAGCGCTCTTCCACCTCGCCTATCCCCACATCGCTGCGTCCACATCACATTCAGACCACCAAGTTTAAGTAAATCAATAAAACCTTTTGGCCCACCCCAATTACTGGTGGGGTTTGGACCAGTTTAATTTTAATTTTAATTTTCTTCTTTTTTCCACTCTGTTTTCCGTAAAGGAATTTTTTAGTTGCGCCCGTTATACCTGGGAGATTGCTTTTTCTGCCTTGGTTGTTTACCACAACAAAGATGGCGCGTCTGGACTCAGCGTGCTGCTTCTCACAATGGGCGGCTGGTCCTTTTAAGTGGTGCATCACTGTGTAGCCCTATCCCCATTGAAAACGTCCTCTTTTGTGACGAAACGCGTCTGGGAGGCGACGCAGTGACGTCACCACGCTGAGGAGGAAGGGCTCCTACATGCCGGCCGGCAATACCTGTATTTGTTTTTAATGCTCGTTTACTTCATGTGCTGTGTAAGTACAATTTCATTTTTTATAATAAATTTTCGATACGGAATTATGCTATGTGCGCCTTCTTTCCTTCCGGAGTTTAAGAAGTGTCCCTCTCCTGGTCTACTCGAGTTGATCGTGGGAACCTCAAGGATCTAAAGGCCGTTGACTGGGTTATAGTCAGACGCTAGCATAGATCTGACCTCTGGTAAGCTGCTTTTTCATGTGGTGGCGGGTGCACCTTCTGACCTGTGTGCGTTTGGTGACACTTCACAGAGGATCGCTTCCGAGATTCATCATTATTTCAATCATTATGGACGTTATTGGACTTTAGTGTTATATTAATTTTACCATCACTTACACTGGTGTTATCAACTTGTGTGTGGCGCGGTTCTTTATATCCCATTGTTTTCCTGTTTATCACACGCTTGCTGCAGCCTATAGTTCTTTTGGGGGGAGGGGGTTTTCTAGCGCGGTTTTTTTGTTGTAAATCTGTCTGACTATCTCCTCCTACTCTATCCACTTTTATGCAATCCCTGAAAACTTTTCTCTTCAGAGAAAAATCATTACAGTTTGCCTTTAAAATGATGGAATATTTTTACAGTTGGACAAAGACTTACAGTGCTGCATCGTGAAACTTAAAGAGGGAGGTTATGGAAAGCTAGGTCAGTCAAAAAGATTTACTTAAAATTTCCATAAGAAATATTTGCACCAGATGCCTTGCTTTTGCCTGCATGCCTATAGTTTGATCTCTTTGAACATAAAATAACTATTTTAGCATATTCACACCAGGGCATACTCTATGACTCACAATATTAAAACAATCCATATTTGTTGAACATACTGTATGCAAACTATGATGCATGTGGATTTTTTTGGAAGGATCAGAAGTGGGACAAGTTAATCAGGATTCTGAGTTTTTGATTATCCTTGATATATATATATATATATATATATATATATATATATATATATATATATATATATATATATACAATGCCTTTATTCACCCCCTTGGCTTTTTACCTATTTTGTTACATTACAGCCTTCCTTTAGTTCAATGTTTTTTTTTTAATATGAATTATATGTGATGGATCCGAACACAATAGCCTAAGTTGGTGAAGTAAAATTAGAAAAATATAATAAATAAAACTATTTTTCAGAAATAAAAAAATGATAATTGGCATGTACATATGGCCTAGTCAAAGCGCAGACCTCACTCCAATAGAAACTCTGTGGTTAGACTTAAAGATTGCTGTTCACAAGCGCAAACCATCCAACTTGAAGAAGCTGGAGCAGTTTTGCAAGAAGGAATGGGCAAAAATCCCAGTGGTAAGATTTGGCAAGCTCATAGAGACTTATCCAAAGCAACTTGGAGCTGTGATAGCCGCAAAAGGTGGCTCTACAAAGTATTGACTTTAGGGGGGTGAATAGTTATGCACATTGACTTTTTCTGTTAAGGCTCATACACACGGTCTGACTTTTTGCTAACAAACTTCAACATTAGCAAGTTTTCAAAATAGTCCAACCGTGTGTACGCTCCATCGGACAAACTTTTTTGTGTTCCATTGGAAAAAAGTTTGGTCTGCAAACGGACAAACTTTACATCAACAAAAGTCCTATGGTGTCTAGTCCAACCGTGTGTACAGCAAGCAATCGGACTTTTGTACAAAGTACAAACGCGCATGGTCAGAAGCAAAGACCAGTCGTAAGCGTTCTGTCTGGTAGAACTAGCCTTCGTATTTGAAAGAGCACATTCGTGACGCGGCAAGTTCTGAAATCAAGAGAAGCAGCGCACATTCTCTTCTTCTTTATAATGTGATAATACTAAAAGCTGCTTTGCTGGTGATACTGACGGAGTAAAAACAAATGTCTTTACTTTGGATTCGTGTATTTTGGTTATATGAATCAAACATATTTTTATATATTTTTTTGTGGGTCAAGTTAGCACAACCCCATTGCGCAACATGTCTGCTTGATGAACTGACGTTCAGAAACGAACAAAATTGCACGAAACTGAAAATCGCGAATGCACACAGACGAAACCTCTACTAACTCTCAATTAGCAGAAGGAGCCCAAAGGGTGAGGCCGAAGAATTGAACTTCCTCTTTTAAACTCTCGTCAGTACGTTGAAACGTCACTACGTTCGTGTTTGTTGCCGAAAAAGTCCGAGCGTGTGTATGCTATGGGTGTGACCGGACAACTCCCTTTGAACAAAAATCCAAGGGAAAGTTTGTTTGATGCCCGATCGTGTGTACGAGGCTTTATTTTCACCAAATTGTTGTTTGCTTCACAAAACAAAAAAAATTATAAAAATCGTCAAGGTTGTGGGCAAGTTCTGTAAATTAAATGATGCAAATCCCCAGGTTGTGAGGCAACAAAACACGAAATATGCCAAAACTTTTGATTGCAAGGCACTGTATATATATATATATATATATACTCACTATGGAATTCCAACATGCTGCAACAAAGAGGAAAAATATTGAGGTAATACCTTTTGCTTTTCTCTATCAAAAACTAAAAAAAACATAGGCCCGGATTCACGTACCCGAGCGTATCTTTGTGCGGGCGTAGCGTATCTTTTTTACGCTACGCCGTCGCAACTTAGAGAGGCAAGTGCTGTATTCACAAAGCACTTCCTCCCTAAGTTACGGCGGCGTAGCGTAAATGGGCCGGCGTAAGTCCGCGTAATTCAAAGTAGCTAGGCAGTGGGCATGTTTTAGTATAATGATCCGTGACCCCATGCAAATGATGGGCCGAACGAACGGCACATGCGCCGTTCGTGGACGTATCCCAGTGCGCATGTTCAGAATCACGTCGGATAGAATGCCTAAGTGACGTTGGCGCGCAATGTTTACGACGTGTGAGCGTAACCTACGCCCATCCCTATTCACGTACTACGTAAACGGCGTAAACTACAAAAAATTTGACAGTATCGTTCCCTGGCCCATACCTTAGCATTAGCTGCGCCTCATATAAGCAGGGGTAACTTTACGCCGGACTTAAGCCTTACGCAAAGCGCGTATATGAAGCGGCCGGGCGCATCTACGTTCGTGAATCGGCGTATCTTGATCATTCGCATATTTTACATGGGAACGCCGAATGCGTCCAGCGTTACTATGCGCCCACGATACGCCGGCATAGGCAAGTTACGCCGGGCGACTGAAGCCATGTTTTTCGGCGTATCTCGCTTTGTGAATCGACGCAAAGATGCGACGGCGCACATTTGAAATTACGGTGGCGTATATGGAGATACACCGACGTAAGTCTTTGTGAATCCGGGCCATAGGCTATACATATGCTTTATTATATGCAAATTGGGCTGTGGATGAGGGAAAGTGGAGGCAGGTTTACGCATTAGATTTGGTTATGCTATTGATTTAAAAATGTCTATTGTGAGTTATTGTGATATCTAAAAGAATTCAGGAGACATGCTTGCTGTAGCAATTAGTATATTCAACATCTAATAGAACCAAAGTGGCTGCAGCCTCATTGTTACAAAGCAAAACCCAAATAGTTTTCACACATTGCCAGTCTTTGCTGTAGGTGCAAGATATGATCTTCCATAATACTTTGAAATTATATCACATAAACCAGCATTGCAGCTGTCATCCCCCGAGGACCAGCGTTCTCCTGGAATATTACATTCAAATAAAACCTTCCTGCCCATCCGCTTCTTTACTTAGCTGCCTAAAAAAATATTAACTCGCATGACTTCTGTAGTCATCTGGACATTCATAATTAAAGAATTAGCCTGAAAGACAGGAGAATATATTGTCAAAACATTTTCTCTATGCTTTATTCCCAAAATGAACTAGTGTATGTACAGCGTCTGGAAACAATATGTAAAAAACATATACATGCTGTAACTGAGTCAACGCTGTTTCGCTTCTTGCAAAGACCTTCATAAAATATTACTATGACTGCAGATAAATAATGTACACGTTTGAACATACGACTGCTTTCTGGGTTTTGCTATAGCAGCTGCAAAAATAAAGGGTAATATGCAATTTGCATATGAAGAAAATATCTTTTCAGGAAAAACAGGGTAGATACTGAAGTGTTTAAAGGAGAACTTGAGGGAGAATACAAAATTCAATGATAAATATGCAAACAAAAATGTTATTTACTTTTTTTTTGTTTTTGTTTTTAGATCTACCATAAGGAAGAAAAAAAAAATGCCTATCAAGTTTTTTTAATTAAAGACTGCCTAAAATAATGTTTTGCATTAATGGGTTCTTGGAAATCTTAAACATATGTCCTTAACACATGCACTGATGAAGATCCTACCCAGATGATAGGGCACCCAAAGCACAGATGAGATAATTCTAATGCCGCGTACACCCGATCATTTTTCGGCTTGTAAAAAGCAAAGTTTTTCAGTGTCTAGAAAAAACTACTGTATGGGCCAGATTCAGAGAAATTTGCGTAAATTTCTGCGGGCGTAGCGTATGCTCTTTACGCTACGCCTCCGCAAATGTTATGGGCAAGTGCCTTATTCAAAAAGCACTTTCTCCATAAGTTGTGGCGGCGTAGCATAAAGTGTCCGGCGTAAGGGTGCCTAATTCAAATTAATAATGCGGGGGCGTGATTCATGTAAATAAATCTTGACCCCACGTAATTTACGTTTTTTCTGGACGTATCCCGGTGCGCATGTGTGATATCACGTCGCAAGTTGTCAATCTAAACGACGTGAACGTAAATTACGTCCAGCCCCATTCCCGAACAATTTATGCAAACGACGTAAACGACTTACAATTTGACGCTGTCCTAACGTCCATACTTAACATTGGCTGCGCCTCATACAGCAGGGGTAACTTCACGCCGGACTAACGCTTACGCAAACGATGTAAACTACGATGCCCGGCCGCAAGTACGTTCGTGAATCGACGTATCTCCCTAATTTACATATTCGACACGTAAATCGACAGAAGCGCCAATATTCAACTAAGATACGACGGTGTAACAGACTTACGCCGCTCGTATCTTAGAAGAATTCCGGCGTATCTTGTTTTCTGAATACAGAAAAAAGATACGCCGGCTCATAACAGACTTTACGCGGCGTATCTATAGATAAGCCGACGTAAAGGCTATCTGAATCTGGCCCAGCGTTTTTTCCAACTTCATCATTAAAATGACGTTGCCCACACACGATCTTAAAAAAAAAAATTGCTCTAGAAAAGCGCGGTGACGTACAACACATAGGGCGGCACTATAAAGGGGAAGTTCCATGCTGATGGCGCCACCCTTGGGGCTGCTTTAGCTGATTTTGTGTTAGTAAAAGACGATTCGCGCTTTTCTGTCTGTTACAGCGTGATGAATGTGCTTACTCCATTACGAACGGTAGTTTTACCAGAACGAGCGCTCCCGTCTCATAACTTGCTTCTGAGCATGCGCAGGTTTTTCCCGTCGTTTAAGCCCACACGCGACCATTTTTTACAACCCCGTAAAACGACAACGTTTAAAACATCGTTAAAAAATGCAGCATGTTTGAAATTTTGTTTGTCTTTTTTCAGAACCCGAAAAATTATGTGAAGCCTACACACGATCGTTTTACGTTTAAAGGTTTTTATTGGGTTTTACAAATACAGGCCAACAAAGTCATACAGTGGTGAGCATGAGAGAAACATGTTACATATATATCACATGTGATAACTGTCAGGCAAACGACTACACCGGTAAAATAATCAGGGAAATAAGGTAGCAACAGTAGTAGGCCGAAGACCTTGCCTGGGAAGTACAGAGGCCCAGGCATCCCTTAGGAGAAACCCCCTGCAGCCTATCCCCCGCACCCCGGTAGGGAGCTAACTGTGCAGGGGGGGATGCAGGGGGGCCCTGCCCCAGAGTATATCTAAAGAAGCCTGAAAATAGGGGACTCTGCGTTCTAGTGAGAAGCCGTAAAAGGCAGACAGTCGTACCGTGGCCCGGTACAAAAACGCACCACCCAACTTATAACCTAAAGAAAAATAAAACAAAAATGGAACAATGCACAGACCTGTTGAGCTCTGAATCAGACGGTGAGAGGGACAGCTCCCGGGGCAAAATCCCCGGTGCTTCCCCAAGGGGGTGTCAGGTGGAAGGGGATAGTCGGAAAGAAAAGAGAAGTAAAGAAGGAGGGGACAGAGGAAAAGGAGTGCAGCAACAGAAGGTGGAAATCTAAGCCAGGACCTCTCAGCAGGACAGGAAAATGGAATCGCCAATCCCCATGTAGGTGGCCCATGGTTCCCAAATCTCCCGAAACTGCGGGAGAGTGTCTAAGATAGAGCTCACCATTTTCTCCTGCGACATAAGCCAGGATATCTTTCGTTTAACCGCTGTGACGGAGACTTTGGGACATTTCCATGCTCTGGCTAAGGTGATTTTGGCCCCCAAGAAAATGAAGAAAACTAATTTACGGGTTGGCTGTGTTGCTCTGGGGAGGCGCTGATTAAGCAGAGCCATCAAAGGAGACTTGGGGATCGTTAGGCCCGAGACCATGGACGCTATCCGGAATATTTTGGTCCAGAAGCTCCTGATTTTGGGACATTCCCACCAAACGTGCAGCATGGTGCCCCTCATCTGGCACCCTCGAAAACATAAGGGCGAGGCTGAGGGGAACATAGCTGCCAGCCGGATGGGAGTGAGGTACCATCTGGTGATCACCTTCAAATTGGCTTCAATGAGAGAGATACTGGAGATCCCTTTAAAAGATGAAAAATAAGTTTTGTGCCAAGTATCTAGGTCCCACGTCACCTGCAAGTCATCCTCCCAGGCTAGCATGTAGGCCGTCTTACGGTCATTAGAGGCAAGTGACGAGTATATTCTGGAGATCCCTCCTCTCTGCTCCATGTCGTCTCCACACCACTGTTCATACGGTGTGAGTTGGGGGGGTGCAGGGTTCCCCGACCGGAGAGATCGGAGAAAGCAGGATAATTGATGGTACCGAAATCGTTCAGACGAAGGCAATTTCAAGGTCTTAACACAATGGGCGAGGGAAAGGGGTCCCGAAGGCGAGAGGAAGTGCCCGATCCGATATATCCCCTTATCCAACCACCACCCGAAGGCCCTGATGTCCATCCCCGGGGGAAAATCAGGATTGTGGAAGATGTGTGCTAAGGGCCTACAGGAAGAGACCAGGAGAGGGTTGTTCCTGAGTCCGTCCCAGATTGCAAACGTGTGAGATAGGGATGGACAGAGGATAGGCGGTCTAGCTTTTGGGGGTGTCCAGAGGAGGAAGTCAAGGGTAAAAGAAGGGACCGCTTGCCTCTCCATGTCCACCCAGTCAGGCCTGGCCACTTTACTGTATACCGTGGAGAGCTGAGCGAGTCTAGCCGCCTGGAAGTACCAAAGTAGGTTGGGCAATCCCAATCCCCCTTGGCTCCTAAGCCTAAAAAGGGTGTGTCTAGACAGGCGACGGCCCGACCCTCCCCAAACAAACTTGATGACCTTAGATTGGAGTGCATTTAAGTGATCCCTCCTGATCGAGATCGGGAGGGAGCGGAAGACATATAAGAGTCGCGGAAGCAGGGTCATTTTTACGGAGTTGATCCTACCCAGCCACGACAATTGATGTGGGTGCCACTGTTTAAGATCTAATTCCAGTTTCTTGAACACGGGGGGATAATTGGCTTGATAAAGTAGTTCGAATTTAGGGGTTAAATTAATTCCCAAGTAGCGGACAGACGAGTCACTCCATCGAAAACGAAAGGAGTCCTTCAGCTGGGCGACCACAGGTAGAGGGAGGGATATATTTAGGGCCTGAGATTTGGCATAATTGACCCGTAACCCCGAAACATCCGCAAAATCATCCAATGTTTTGCAAATCACTGGGAGAGAGGTGACCGGGGAGGTCACAAAAAGGATCAGATCGTCCGCGAACAGACCGCATTTGTGTGTCGAGGAGCCGCAACGGACTCCCACTATGTCTGGATTAGACCTAATGGCAATGGCCAGAGATTCAATGGCTATGGCGAAAATTAGCGGTGAAAGGGGACAGCCTTGGCGAGTGCCTTTCCTTATTGCAATGGGGTCCGAATACAAGCCCAGTAGTTTGACTCTGGCTTCAGGGTTGGAGTATAGGGATCGGATAAGCCCGGTGAACCTGGGGCCAAAACCCCAGCGCTCCAGGATCGTGTTAATGTAGGACCATGAGACAGAGTCGAAGGCCTTCTGAAGATCCAACGACAGCAACATCCCCGCCTGAGCCCCTCCACCATCCCAGCCTGATTGTAACAGTGACATAACATCGACCACCCTCCTAATTTGGTCTGGCCCCTGACGACCGGGTATGAACCCGACTTGGTCTTTGTGGATGTAAGTTCCGATGAAGGACGCTAAGCGGTCGGCCAGAACCTTGGTCATTATTTTGAGGTCGTTATTAATGAGGGATATCGGCCTATAATTACTGACCTCTCCCGGGTCCTTGTCAGGTTTAGGGATAACGGAGATGAAGGCGGCATTCAATTGCATACCCATGGGCTCTCCCTTAGTTTTAGAGTTGAAGAAGTTTGCGAGATGGGGGGCTAAGATCGGTGCGAAGGCCTTATAATAGGGGGTGGAGAACCCATCAGGTCCCGGGGCAGAGGTGCCCTTCAGGCCTTTAATGACCTCCAAGATTTCTCCCGTGGATATTGGCGCCTCGAGTCTGTCTCTGTGGTCCCTCGAAAGAGTGGGGATGGGGAGGTCGTCCAGGAACTTGGTCCCGGTGAGGTCCCTCCCAGCCCGGGGATCATCGTAAAGATTCGTATAGAAAGTGTGAAATGCCTGCAATATTTTGCGAGGGTTTGCCGTGGGGGGACATCCTGCTATGTTGATTTTAGGGAAGGCGTACGTTCGGGGACGCGGGGTCAATTTGGAGGCTAGGAGGGGCCCCGGTTTGTCTTTCAAGCGATAGAATTTTGCTCCTTGCCATTGCAGGCTGGACTTGGCCCTAGCTGTGAGGGCCAAATTCAGTTCCAGGCGGGCCGAATCAATACGAGAAGTGGGGCATTGTCCCGGGTCGTTTTTATGTGCTATACAGAGGTCCTGGAACTTCTTTTCCAGGTCCTCAATTTCCGCCCTACGTGCCCTATTTGTCCGTGCTTTAATTTGGATTAGACTGCCTCTGATGGTCGCCTTGTGGGCAGCCCATAAGGTCTCTGCTGAGATGTCAGGGGAGCTGTTTAGGGTGAAGTATTCAGAAATGGCCATTTCAATCTCGATTTTATGCGCTGGGTTAGATAGTATCGTTTCGTTAAGGCGCCAAAAAGGGGATGTCGAGGGTGCAAGGTGGTTGGTCAAGGACAGGCTCACTAGAGCATGGTCTGACCAAACGGTGTCTGTGATCCGTGAATCGCCAACCACTGGAATCAGGGCATTAGAGACCAGGAGGTGATCAATCCTGGCATAGGTTTGGTGTGCATGCGAGAAATGCGTATAATCCTTCCGGGTGGGGTTCATTTCCCTCCAAATGTCCGTGAGGCCCTTTTGGAACAATAGTTTGGCAATTTTAGAGCTAAGTCTAGTGGGACGTACATTCCGTGCAGAGGGAGGTTTGGATTTGTCGGTGCTCTGGTCGAAGGCGACATTTGAGTCCCCCCCCAGAATCACCGACCCCTCTAGCAAAGGATCTAGAGTTTTGAATAGGTCAATAAAGAATTTGAGTTGGCCCACGTTGGGGGCATAGTAAGAAACCAGGGAGTACAGGTGACCGTCAACCGCCTTTGACCATGACAAATCTACCCCCCGGATCCTTATATTCTAACTGTGGGGAGAACCTACAGGTCTTGGAGATGAGAATTGCTACCCCCTTGGTTTTATCCTCAGCATTGGCTAAAAAAAATTGCGGGAACTGGGCATGGAGGAAGTTGGGTTTGTATCGGATCGGGAAGTGGGTTTCCTGCAAAAAGAGGACATCCAGGTGACGGGACTTTGCAAAATCCAGTACCTTTCGCCTTTTGGAGGGTGAGTTGAGACCTTGTGTGTTATGGGTGGCTACCTTCAACTGAGTAGCCCTAGGAGTGGAATTAGCCATGGAGCAGAGGAATGAGGAAAAGCTGCAGAACCCCGCCACTTACCGGAATGAAGAGACCACAGTCGCTACGGTGACCTGACCTCTGTAGGAGCTGAGAGTGTCCTGGATACGAAGAGCCGCTGGCAAAACAATGACCTCCTGTAAAGAAAAGAAAAGTTAGAGAGGAAATGGACAGACAATAAAGAGGAGGGAAATGTAGGGGTAAGTGATCCGAGCTCACAATGAGCCCGGGGGGGTGAGGGGTAGACAAGCACCCCTCACCAAAAATCTCATTCAAGTCGTCAGTACCCAGCAAGCTGGGCAGACGCCTAACCCACGGAGAAGGCATAACCAAATCCGGGAGGTAGGGGGCGGCGCAGCGACGCCGCTCTGACCTTGGCGTTACAAACAGAAGAAAAAAAAAACTTGACAGGAGCATAAAGCCCCGTGGATACCAGCAGGGGGGCATGGAGCCCCAGAGGCCACCAACATAGCTAGAACAACACATTATGCAGAACAGAAGTCCAATGTATATATCAGGTTTAACCATATCGAACGGGACTATCAAATGTATAGTTGTAGATCAAGGCTAAAGCAGAAATCGTACTCGCCCCAAGGGGCATGAACTAGAACAAATTCAAAAAACACGGAGGGGGGGGTAAATCAGTTCCCCTAAAAGAACAAAAACAAAGGGAAGACTCATCAAAAAACAGTACTTCACAAACTGTTCCCGGTGGAGTTGTCAGGAGAAATCAAGGGGGTCTGGTATCCCTGGTCTTCTTGAGTTTAGGCTTTTCCCAGGTGTTTGCCAGTGGGCTTGCAGGTGATGGTCGTTTGGTTGATCCAGGATTGGAGTTGGAGATATCCATTGCTGCTTCCTGGGAGATGAGGCGCAAGTGCAGGAGAAGGCGTTCTCCATCATGAAGACTGTGAAAAGAGTGTTCCTTGCCTTTATACTCAAATTTCAGGGCAAAAGGGAAGGCCCATTTATATTTAATGTTGCGCTGCGACAGGACCAGCAAGAGAGGTTTTAGAGCCCTCCTCTTTTGGATGGTGGTTGGGGAGAGATCCGCAAACACTTGTATGTTGTGACCTCGGCAAGTAAGAGGGTTCTGGTGCCTGCTGAGCTTCATAACCTCCTCCTTAACCGAGAAGAAGTGGAGTTTGACCACTATATCCCTAGGGGATCCATCCTTTCTGGGGGGTCCCAGGGTTCTGTGAGCACGGTCGATCTCAAGTTTGTGTGGGGGGATATTGGGGATGAGATGTTTAACAAAGTCCTGGACAACCGAGAAGGTATCAGTGATCGATTCAGGGAGCCCCCTGATCCTAAAATTCTCTCTCCTGGATCTGTTCTCCAGGTCATCAATCCGGGATAAAGCAGTATCCAATTGGTCCTGCAGAACCTGTATCTGGTCAGAGTTTTGTCTAGTTGAGGCTATAGTTTGATCCAGTTTATTTTCAATTGATTCCATCCTTGCGCCGATCATGTGAAAGTCCCCCCTTAGGTCTTTTGTAATCTTTGCAGCTGTCTGCGCCAGCCCTCTGTCCAGTAATAAGGACAATTGTGCAAATAGATCAACAGTCTGTGAAGCGCTGTGAGGGGAGACAGCCGCCATGACAGGCCCCATTGTCGCCTGAGGTGAGGCAGGCCCCAGGGGGGAATTCATCAGCTCAGCCATGGTCTGTTCTAGTAACGACTCTGTGGATGCTGGAGAATGTGCCAGGACTGATAGGGGGCTGGCCGGGGTCCCTAGAGCATGAGAGCTGACTACAGCAGCATACGACAGCTGAAGAGCAGGGGATTCCTCCTCTCCTGCGTGAGGTGTCTGTGTGACGCCCGCCATCTTGGAAACGAGCGCCCCGCTTACCGCGCTGAAACGTGGCTCCAGGCTTCTCCTCACGGTTCCCACCGACATGGACCGGTGCCCCGACAATCCCCCAGCCTGATGGTGTATCGTAGGCGACCTCCGGGGATCCCACTCCCCCGCTATCACCGCCGGTCAGTCAGAGCGGTGCGGAGCTCTCAGGTTAAGCTGCCATCCCTGAGCAGTCCGCGCATGCGCCCTTGCACACGATCGTTTTAAATTACATTTTTTTAAAACGTAGTTTTTTACATGCCGAAAAATGATCGTGTGTACGCAGCATTAGGTAACCAAATTCGGCAGGGAAAATAATTAATGGCAGTCTGCAGGATCAAATATAGGATACGCTTGACTGAAGTTTGACTTAAAGGGGTGTTCCAGCCCAAAAATGTGTTTATTAAAAGTCAGCAGCTACAAAAAGTGTAGCTGCTGGCTTTTAATAAACACTGACTTACCTGCTCCTGCGTTCCAGCGACGCGCCGACCGGGGCTCCGCTCCTCTCCCCCCCTCCCCGGCCGGCGTCTCCATCCCGACTGTGGGCACCCAGCCATGACAGCCTTCGGCTTCACGGCCGGGCACCCACTGCGCATGCGCGAGCCGCACTGCGCATGCACGCGCGGCGCGGCTCGCCGCTGATTGGAGAGGCGATTGCCTAGGACCTGTCAGTGTCCTAGGCCATCGCCTCCAGGGAGGGGCTGAAAAAAGGCGATTACGCCTCTCGCCTATTCAGCCCCTCGGCGGAAGCAGGAAGTGGGACAGGAAGTCCCACTCCTACTGAAGCCCCCACTCCCCCCCCAAAAAAATGACATGCCAAATGTGGCATGTAAGGGGGTGTGGAGTGGGATAAGAGGAAGTTCCAAATTTGGGTGGAACTCCTCTTTAAGCACAGTCTGCATTTAGTCTCTACATGGGAAGAAGACTAGGATTACTCTTGGGTGTGTTCTCTTTTTGCATAGTCTCTTTATTACAGTCTTGCTCAAGTTCCAGATTCCTTTAGACAAGCCTCTGTCAGCCCATGCTGTTTACATAATTTCATGTAAATTTAGCTTTAATTTGCTTACAAAGAAATGAGTCTTATGCCTTGTACACATGACCAGTTTTCACGACGAGAAAACTGCCATTTTTTATATTGGTCTTGAAAACCGGGCGTGTGTTTGCTCCCTAGCAGTTTTCTCCAGCTCTTTTTTTTCTCCTTGTGTTTCCTGTCAGTCGTGTGTATGCTTTTCTGAGGGAAGAAAAAAGCGTGCATGCTTAGAATCAAGTATGAGATGGGAGCGCTCGTTCTGGTAAAACTAGTGTTTGCAATGGAGATAGCACATTCGTCACACTGTAACAGACTGAAAAGCACAAGGCTAAAAAGCATGAATCGTCTCTCACCAAACTTTTACTAACACAAGGATCAGCAAAAGCATCCCAAAGGGTGGCGCCATTTGAAAGGAACTTCCCCTTTAAAGTCCCGTCGTATGTGTTGTACGTCACCGCACTTTGGTTGGACGTTTTTTTGCATGAACGAGTGTATGTAAGTCAGGCTGGAGAGGAATCACATTGGGAAAAACAGTTTTTTTGCACATCAGGAAAAACGATGGTGTGTACAAGGCATTCGTTCACAACACTACACTGCAAGAGCTACTGTATAGTCTCCTATACCAGCCTTTTTCAACCAGGGTGCCTTGAGGTTTCTTCAGGGGTGTCTTGGCAAAATGCCTAAAAAAAATTCTAATTATGTATACAAGCCAGCAGATAGATCAAGACTGCCTTTTAGTTACACAAAGCCACCGGCTTTCTATAAGCACCATGCTGGGGTGACATTAGCTGACTGATGGAGAGAAATTGAGGGAGAAGAGAAACATTGGAATACTAGTCAGTACTAGTGTGCAAAAGTGTATTTTTTTTAAGAATAAACCACTTCTAACGTTGGGTGTATTACATGTGGATATTGCTGCATTATGTAAAGCCACAAGACTGTTCATAATTTTAAAGGGTGCCATTTTTTAATGGGTACCTTAAAGGGGTTGTATACCCTCCTGTTTTTTTTACCTTAATGCATCCAATGCATTAAGGTGAAAAAACATCTGACTATTACCAGTTGCAAACCAGACTTTGTGCTAAAATAACTTCTCCTGAACAAGGTTCATACTTCTAAACACAGACGTAAAACAATTTTACTCAAGACTGACCTTACACAATCACCTCCCGTATTACCTTAAAGGTTTTCTTAAAGTGTATATAAGGTTTACAGCAAAAATACTGCATAGTGCGTCTGCAGTGTCATTTGTCTCATTTTATGCTGTAAAATACCTGGTTGATCCTGCCTGTTCCTGTGTCCCCCTAGGTGTGCTAACGGTGGTAATCATGGCTGATGATTCACGATACTGTGGTCAGTTTGCATGCCTCCATCATCCCATTGTGTTTCGAATCACACCCTCTCCCCCTCCCTCCCTACCTATCAGTTCCTAGAGTATGTGTGTGTGAGCCGATCTCCTCCCCTCCCCTCCTCTCCTTTCGCTATTCTATCTGGCTGTAAAGTCACTGAGCAGAATTACTGGTATCCCCTTTGTTATAGCAAGCTACACAGTACAGTGAGTGTTTTTTTATTCTAAAGCTAAATACCTTATTTTGCAGCAAAGCTGTGTGGTCACATGACCTTCCAGCTGACTTCAGAGGAGAATCTCAGCCCCTCCCCTGTAGTCCTTAGATCAAGTAAAGAGAGCAGCGGGAGGTCACATGACCGCACAGTGGCACTGTGAAATAAGGTAGTTAGGTTCATAATTAAAAAACACACATACTGCACTGTCTAGCTTGCTATAACAGAGGGAATACCAGTATTTGTCCAGAGTGATTTTACAACCACTTTAAATCTATTTCATTTGCTAGGCACCCTGCCTCTCTATATACAGTTTTCTTAAATAAATACTTTTTTGTAAATCTTTTGAAAAGTGTCACAGAAAAACTGGACATTGAACCCTCTGTTGATCTGAGAAACAAAGACTTGTTACCAGGAGAATCTGCCAGTAACAGCACTACCTAGTGTAGGTTGATGGGTAACCCAATGGCCAACTAAAGGAGTGTGCAATGTAGGCTGACAATGCTTTTTGTTCATTGAGAGGCAGTGCTTTCAACTTACAACAGGAAGTGCTCTTATTGACAGGGGGTTCATCTAGGAGATGCCTTGTATTATTTGTTTTAATTAATACAAATCTTCCTGTCGGAGAGGTGGGACGATGGTGTCATGATTTCCACCTTGGCCAATCAGAGGAAGCCTTGTATTCATCATTAAAAATACAAGGCTATTCCGGGCTGATGGAGAAGCACTCATCCCGACTCAGGCGCAAAGTCTCCCACACTGCTGCTGGAACACAGCACTGTATACTGTATAGACATGTGCACAACAAAACATTTCTTATTTTTTTGTTCCGTTTTGTCTTGTTCCGTAGATTCGTAAAGATTCGTAATTTCGTAAGACTCAAGTTTTCCTATTTGGACCCGTTCGTATTTCGTAAGACGAAAGTTTTGCTATTCGGACAGGTTCATATTTTCGTAACAGTTTTATTTTCGTTTACATTGAATGATTCGTAATTCTGTTTATTTTCGTTGATTAGAAATCCGTAATTTTGTTAGATAATAATTTTCATTTAATGGATTTGTAATTTTGTACTTTCGTAAATACATAGCAACACGCGGCTAATCCATATTAAGATAGACTTTCTCTTAAGCCCCGTACACACGGTCTGACTTTTTGCCAACAAACGTCAAAATTAGCGTTTTACAAAAAATCGGACAAAAATTTTCGGTTTCAAAAGTCTGGCCAACTCCCTTCAGACAAAAATCCACGGAAAAGTGTGTACGAGGCTTTACACTGTACAATGTGACTCAACACAAAAGAGATACGCTGATTGGCTAAGATATTAAGTACGATACATCACTCACTAACTACACTGCCCAGTGCCCATTCGAAAGAACGATAAAAGTACACAAATTTACAAACAGACAAAGAAACGGATTTACAAAACACACAAATGAAAATACGAACATACAAATCAAAATACGAACAGACAAAGGATTAAAAATACGGAATGCAAATCGTTCGTTATAGATGTCATTTTCGTTCTTTCGCTGTTTCAGTGTTTCGTATTCAAGTAAGATTGTCCAATCGTATTTTCATATTTTCGCTTGTTCGTTATTTTGCTTATTTGCAATTCCGTAATTTTCGTATTTGGGTACTTTCAGCTTTTCGGATGTTCGAATTGATCCGAATGTACGAATACTAACAAATTCGTACAAAAATCCATTCGTTACGAATGGGAACGCACATGTCTAATACTTTATGCAGCTTATGCTACTACAGTACAGGGGTCTGTAGGTTTGTTCTCAAGTTGAATTTGTTTGTAAGTCGGAATAGGTACAATTGCAATTTTTGGATAGCAAAGGGAAGGCCTAACACCAATGTATCATTTGTTTTGCTGTTTGTGCCCCTGTTCAGAAGATTTCAATTCACTTTCTGTCCCTATAACAATTGAAATTTAAAAATGTTGGGTTGTTGTGGAAACAAGGATTGGTGATAAAGCTTTAGTGGAGACACCTTTTTCCCATGATAACTCTTATAGGAGTACATTTCCCTTCCTTGGGGTAGATTTTCTCTCACTTCCTGTTGTCTCCCTCTGTAAGTAGGAGTCATTTGTAAGCCGGGGACCATCTGTATATTACAGAACACACAACACCACCTTGTTCTGTAATGGAGATAGTTTGTTTGGATCAGCTTGGCCCAAACCAACTGTTTAACATGACACTAAACCTGGAATTCTACTTTAAGAAAACTACAGAAAGACATTATCCCAATCAAACTGAAAAATTGATTTTGTGATTACATGTACCTTAAGTGCTGCCACTGCAACAAATCTCTCTGAGAATGAAAATGCTAAGGGCATCAGTTTAAAAATAATAGACAGAAAATTAGACCAAATGAAACCTTTTGCCCACAGCACATTATTTGCTACATTATAAAGAATAAACCCGATTGGCTGCTTTGCACAATTGTTTCACGTTTGCTAGAGTTACTATGCTTCCATTTGTGTAGATCATTCCAGTCTTGAACGACAAGGGAATTTTGCTTACTAATAGAAGAATGGTAATCTCTGAGAATGATGGACACTTACAGGATAATAGTGAGAAATCCAGAGACAGAGATATGTTTAGGAGTCAGAGGTTGAGGGCATGGGCAAACAGGTACAGATTGATCTGTTCACTGTGTTTTAATAATGGGGATAGGTTAAGTTCAAGTGCAAGAAGTGCCTGACCTTTAATGAAGATGTCTACAAGAAAGTTTGAGCTGCATGACATTCCAGATCACAACCTTTAGGTTTTCCCTACTGACAGAACAGGCAAACCAAAGAAAAGCAGCTTATCGTGGGTCAGAAATGTGATCCTTGAAAAAACAGGTCATAGCAGAGAAAGTTTATTCAGATTAGTTACAAAGGCAGAGGTTTAACAGGATGCCCCAGGTTACAATGAGCATGTCCAGTAACACAGGTCAAGATGCACAAATCAAGACGGCAAACCCAAATGTGGGAGAGGTTAGAGGAATAGAAACAAGACAGAGTAAAGGTGTGAAAACGTAAGGAAAAGAAAGTAGGAAGCATATTAATAAAACTTGGAAAGTAGACTAGGGCAATCAGCACATATCCTGTAATTGCTGAGAAGAAGAGTCCTTATGTTCTTGGCAGTTTGATCAAGTCAGATATAGGTGGGGATACAAACACTGACTAGAAGATAGATGAACTTTAGAAGGCAATGTGAGTAAGTAGGTGGAAATTCAGTATTGTAATCCAAAATTTAGCTGCACACAACTCCCTGTTATTAACTGCTTTCCATCCCAGTTATAGACATAAGACATACGCAGAAGGGATCTCCTATCCTGGGCGGGCATCATATGATGTTTCTGGGCTTTCCTGCCATCTAGGGGGCGCAGCCTCTGTATCGCTTGTGACCCGGTGCGCATGCACGGCAGCCACGATGTCTGCTGGCACCCGGGATTGCTGGTAACACAGCCAAGGACGTGGATCTGTGTGCCTAAACAAACAATAGCAAGAGCCTGGAAAACCCCCACCGTATGTGTTCTAGCAGCCCAAAACAGAATTACGCAATCTATGATCCATGCTGAAATAGATGCTGTACTGTTGGATAGGATCTCTAAATATGAAAAAAATATGAAAAACTCTGGAGTTCTTGAGTAGAACATTACTTACCCTCCAACTTTGATTATACACTTCTACTTCCTTAGAAACTCTTGTGCATAAGCGAGGAGCAATGACCACAACACCCCCTAGATGACCCGGTCTCCCCTGGGGACTGCTACCCCCTATCCTTTCTTCTGCCCTCTCTTGACCCTTTACCCCTACTCCCCACTAGGAATGAGCCGAACACCCCCGCATTCGGTTTGCACCAGAACCGTCGAACAGTCCGATCGTTCGACGAATATTTAGAACCCCATTAAAGTCTATGGGACTCGAATGTTCGAATTCAAAAACGATAATTTTAAAGACCAATTTTCAAGTTATTGTTGGAAAACTTCTTTCAGAACCCGAGTCTTGCCCCAGGGAACATGTATCAATGGAAAAAAGTTTTAAAAATTGTGGTTTCGTTTCACTCTAATTTGCCGCGAATAATCGTTTTTGTTCGAAATATGACGAACGATCGAACGGACGATGTTCGAGTCGAACATACGTTAGTTTTGAACGCGAACCTCATCCCTACTCCCCACCTCTGTACTTACAATCCTCACATGTGTCTCTCTCTTCAATCTGGTGGTTTATCATAACCTTCATACTGTATACCATACAATCAATCATCCCCTATACAACACAAGCCCACCTTGACACTAAGGCCAGGAGATAGCCAACACATGCCCATCCTCCCCATCCTACATATAGAACTACTCGTATCAATTAAGCTACGCATTTCTATTGGGTGCACCCCCATGTCTGGGGTGTTATAGACCCAACAAACCATAACCACTCTTACTCTAAAAGCAATTGGTTTCCACGACACACAACCATTAAGATTGGTTTCACTTCAGTTCAAAGAAGTATGATTTTACCAATGTTTTTTCCACAAATCCCCCCAATACATCTTAAATGGGTTGTAAACCTTCATGTTTTTTCACCTTAATGCATGCTACTTACTGCCCCCCTGAGCTCCTGTTTACTTACCTAAGCCCTTCAAAGTCCTGCGTCGAGAGCACACTTGCTTCTTGGCTCATCTTGGCCTGCTCTCTATTGGATAGATTGATAGCAGTGCAGCCATTGGCTCACGTTGCTGTCAATCAACTCCAATGATGCGAGAGCCGGGTTGGGGCCGAGTTCTGTAATCGGTGGCTATGGAAGCCAGATACAGGACTCGAAAGTGTGCCTGCAAGGTACCCCCTTGGGAGAGTGGTTCCCAGGGGGGTTACCAGAAGCAGGGAGGAGCCGAGACAATACAATCCAGTGTGAAACTTTGCCTCTCTTCGAGAACTTCCTTTAATAAGTGTCAGCCACTTACTTTAATAAGTATCAGTCACTGCTGCTCTCCCTGCTGCTGCTCTCCCTTCATGTGCAGGGTGACTGGTCTTGTATCTGCACCCTTATGTAGCTTTCTGCCAGCAGCCTCCCAAAGCTCTGCTCTCTGCATATGAACAGCACAGCGATGATCTCACTGCTACTTTTACAATGTAATATTGTGGTGTGTAAAGACATTTTGGTGCACAAAAAATGGATTTATACAATTTATCACTTTTGAGGATTATATTCAGCTTTAAAATCTGCTTCCAAAATCAAAAAGGGAGAGATTAGTAAAACTCACTTATGAAATGCTATATCTTTTCTTGTCAGGGTCATAAAACAACATTTCTGTGTGGGAAGAGAGAAGCTGTAGACTGTCCAGATTGATTAATTTTACTATTTTATTAGAACTACTACTGAAGCCAGTGTGGTCTATCGTTATGAGCCTCATCGCTGTAATATGATATATTGTCTCATCCAATTATAGAAAGTATCGCCATCAAACATACCGCATATTCCTTGACTAAAATTCATGATATTGGAGCTGGCTGCTTAGTTTAAATACAACAGTCTATTTAGCTTGTACAGTAAATTCTACTTACTTTATCTAAAATCTGGTATATTTCGTTTTTTTTTAGAAAACTAAAATCAAACTGGTTATAGAATGTGCTTAACATAGCATCCTTTATAATGCTCTTGCTCAATTTAACAATCTTTGGACACTCCACGTGGTGATATTAGGTACTGCATGAAAAACTATGGTGTGTAAATTGGTGAATCCAGTAGGTAAATTCAAAATGGCAAATCCAGCAAAAGTGTTTTTCTTTTTATTGCATAGAGTAGGGAAAGGTTAAAACTTTTGTCAAGTTTTAATGGCTGTCCTTGCCTCAGCAGTGGATTTTTCCTCTCATTACCTATCTGTGTGAGAGTTGAACAAGAAATTAGAGCAAAAAAAAAAAAAAAGTGTCATTAGAACAGGAAGGAACAGACAGCAATAAATCCTGAGATTCCAAGTCTTGTCTAAAATATTGTGGCCTGAACTTCTACTTTTGCTCCTTCTGCAACATACTTACAGCTTATTTGCAGGAGCTGTCAGTGCTGAAATATATCAAGTAAAAGTAAGTGTGTTGATATCCCAACACTGAGAGCTGATGATCTGATTACAGGAGTACAGGAGATGTGGTGTAAAAACCACATGAAATTTGGATCAATTTTTTATCATTTTTTTTTTTTTTTTTACATTTTAAGCTGTTGCTTTATATCAATTGTTTTCACAGTCTACATACAATCTTTGTTTTACATATAAACATTTAAATTGATTTTAAAGGCTAAAAATTTGAATGCATGAAGGTAAAAAAACCTTTTGCATGCAGCAGTCCCCCCCAGCCCTTGTAATACTTACCTGTGCTCCCTCTTAATCCAGATATGTGCATGGGAGCATCAGCTCTCCAGGGGTTCTCCCTCCCTCCTCATTGCCTGAGACAGCAACAGGAGCCATTGACTCCCACTACTGTTAATTACAGCCAGACAGCCAATTAGGAGAGAGAAGGGATTGGGCTGAGCGATGGCTCCATGTCTGAATGGACACGCAGAGCAGCAGCTCGGGAGTGCGCCTACTTGGGTGCTCCCATTGCAAGCTGCTTACCCTGGGGGCACTTGACAGGATGGAGGAACCAGGAGCACTGACGGGGGACCCAAGAAGAGGAGGATCAGGGCTGCTCTGTGCAAATCCGCTGCGCAGAGCAGGTAAGTACAACATGAGAAAAAAGAAAAAGGTTTGTTGTCCCCAGTAGTCTAACTCCATCCCTAAAATATAGCGAAAACAGGAAAATAGCCCTGGGACTTTAAATTAAGTGGGTACTGTTCTGCCAGTGAGCATGACAATGGTAAATACAATATGATTTTAGTAAAATAAAATAAAATGATTTTGTACATAATTAACACCAACAGTGGTCAATTTAAAAGAGAATACATCAATTAATGGTACATGGTTCTAATAATAAAAATAACAATCAAAGATACTCAATTGCCATAGGAGAATATAAAAGAGGTAAGTAACAGGGTTGTGGTCGCAATCATTATGCAGCGGCATCAAAAAATACCAACGCGTTTCGCGAGGTTAACTTGCTCCTTCATTGGTTGCGTGTAAAAGACAGAATCACTTTGAAGGCACTCTGTCTAACGCATAAGTGCATTCTGGGAAATGCCCCCCAATATCTATGCGAAAAACTAAAAGCTTACAACACCAATCACATTCTGCGATCCACCAATCAAAATCTACTCCAGATACTCAAAGCCAGATACAAGTCCAAAGGAGAACGAAGATTTGGGGACCAAGGACCCAGACTTTGGAACACTCCACCAACCAGCATCCGGTTGGAGGTAAATCACCTGGCCTTCAGGAGAAATATTAAGACCCATCTCTTCTGAGGGCCCAGGGAATGGATACCAAGCGCCCAGAGGCGATTCAGTTTGCATGTGTTGCGCTATATAAGTTTCTCACTCACTCACTCACTCATGGTGTTGGTTTATAGGAGTAACAGGGTGAGAGGGGTTTCAAATGAAGGACCCCATTCTTGCTGCATTCACTGTTGTTTGGCCAATTTATACATTCTTTATCATTTTTACTCTAGGAATATTGTCATGTGCATCCACCCCTGATGAGTAAGTACAACATGTTTTTTTTTTTTTTTTAACTTTGCCTTTAATATCACCTTAATACATGAAAGTAAAACCCCCAGAACAACTTGCTTTGCAGCCTCCTATTTCTGATTGAAATCCCTGGCTTGTCTGTCTGATAAGGGAAAAACAACAAGCTTCTTTGCAGCACAGATGAAACGTAATCATGCAAACAATGTGAAAAGAAAACCAGAGCTCCACCTGCAGGCTAAATAGTAGTCTGTACAAAATTATTATGCAACATTGATCTCGATCTCTAAAATGCAACATTTTTAAACAGTGATTTTTTTTTTGACCTAAGAATAGTAAACAGAAAAAATATATATATACAAAACCACTATACCGTACATTCTATTTATATACCTTTAAATTAAGGAAATGTGTCACCAGTTGTACATCCCCCACATTTTAGAAAATCTTTTTTGGAAAGAGTGATTGAAACTGTAAATAATCAAGTATTGCAGCAAAATGCACAATAAACACTGCAAGCTGAATTTTCGAAGTTCATTTTTTTCCCTTTTCATATAAAATGTTCTAAATGGAAACACCTCGTCTTTCTGTAGCTATAGCCTTTAAGAGGTCATTTTCAGACATACACTATACAGCCAAAAGAGTTTGAAGGTCAAACAGCCTAAAACATGTAGCAGCTACAGGACATTATGATTAAGTATAACGCTTGAGCAAAATAGTTCTCTTTTAAAAAATATGCTGTTTAATGGAAGCACATGATAAGAAATCTTCTGTTAAGAGTACACTTTTGTGCAGTTGATGTAATAACTGAACAGAGGGAAAACTGACATTATAAGTGTAGAATACTGGTCAAGAAACACTTGCAAATATTTGGTGTGGATAACTTTATAGAGCAAGAAAAAAACATTAAAATTGTGCGTATTATTCTGAGTGTATAGATAAGAAAATGTGTTCTTTTTAGGGCTGTTACTGATTAAGATTTTCGTGTTTGATTAATATTTTTTTTAAATCGATTAATCGACTAATTTAGATTAATTATAACGCACATACATTTTTCGGATCACCACCATATATAGACCCCAATGTAATATCCACAGACATCTCCCCCACTGTAATATCCACAGACATCTCCCCCACTCTAAACCACAGACATCTCCCCCACTGTAATATCCACAGACATCTCCCCCACTGTAATATCCACAGACATCTCCCCCACTGTAATATCCACAGACATCTCCCTCCACTGTAATATACACAGACATCTCCCGCACTGTAATATCCACATCTCCCCACTTTAATATCCACAGACACCTCCCCCACTGTAATATCCACAGACATCTCCCCCACTGTAATATCCACAGACATCTCCCCCACTGTAATATCCACAGACATCTCCCCACTGTAATATCCACAGACATCTCCCGCACTGTAATATCCACATCTCCCCACTTGAATATCCACAGACATCTCCCCCACTGTAATATCCATAGACATCTCCCCCACTGTAATATCCACAATCACCCCCACTGTAATATCCACATCTCCCCACTTTAATATCCACAGACATATCCCCACTGTAATATCCACAGACATCTCCCCCACTGTAATATCCACAGACATCTCCCCCACTATAATATCCACAGACATCTCCCTCCACTGTAATATCCACAGACATCCACATCTCCCCACTTTAATATCCACAGACACCTCCCCACTGTAATTTCCACAGACATCTCCCCCACTGTAATATTCACAGACATCTCCCCCACTGTAATATCCACAGACATCTCCCCACTGTAATATCCACAGACATCTCCCGCACTGTAATATCCACATCTCCCCACTTTAATATCCACAGACATCTCCCCCACTGTAATATCCACAGACATCTCCCCCACTGTAATATCCACAATCACCCCCACTGTAATATCCACATCTCCCCACTTTAATATCCACAGACATATCCCCACTGTAAAATCCACAGACATCTCCCCCACTGTAATATCCACAGACATCTCCCCCACTGTAATCCACAGATATCTCCCCCACACTGTAATATCCACAGACACCTCCCCCACTGTAATATCCACGGACATCTCCCCCACTGTAATATCCACAGACATCTCCCCCACTGTAATCCACAGACATCTCCCCCACTGTAATCCACAGACATCTCCCCCACTGTAATCCACAGACATCTCCCCCACTGTAATATCCACAGACATCTCCCCCACTGTAATCCACAGACATCTCTCCCCACACTGTAATATCCACAGACATCTCCCCTCTGTAATATGATCCACATCTCCCCCACTGTAATATACACAGACATCTCCCCCACTGTATAGGAAGATTAGTGCTTGCTTAGTCTTACTAGAAAAGCCAGCCAAACACGAGCAGTTGAGGCCGGGTGATGACGTCAGCACGACACTCTAGGCTCACCTATGCCGCCGGGTGGACCAAGATGGCCGCCGCTCCGGGAGCTAGGTCGAAGCTGCGCCCTTTCCTATGGCCGAGGCAGCAGCGGAGCTCCACGGATCACATGGTGCGCCGATTCGCATATGGTGACCCGTTCAGGTCACACATCATTTACGATCCGTTGCACCACTAGTATCTGTTGCACCACTAGCACCACTAGCCCACTAACACACAGCTCATTTTTCTATCTTCAACGTAGAGATTGTCCTGACTCTCCTTTAGTCCAAGGGAGGGGGCGAGCACAACACTCCACTCCAGGGAGAAAGCCTTGCATTACTGTGTGGAGTTAGACAGAATAACAAAAAAAAAAAAGTACCTTTACAAACCCTTTAAGCCCCATACCAGGGCAAAACACACAGGGCGGAGTCTGTGTCCTTTGGGATGTTGATTCTCTTGAAGTGTCACGGAAGAAATTAAGCAAAAGAAGTGCTGCCTCAAAGTTTAGTCTTGGGTGTCCCACGGCTGTCTCACTGGTTTAGTGGAAAGATCTTTGGTTCCTTTTAGCCAACTTCACCATAGTCTGTCTGGTTCTACCGTCTAATTGGCCTCCAAGTTCTAATTATAGAGGCCATACACTGCGCTGATGATGGTCAGCAATCTTGAAACAACAACTTCAAAGATACTTTGGGCCAGATTCTCAGCGGCGCTACGACGGAGTATCTTAGATACCCCGTCGTATCGCCGTTTTTTTGCCTCGTATCTATGCGAGTGATGATTAGCATCACTTTGGCATAGATACGCTTCAACATCCGACAAGTGTAATACCATTACACTTGCGGATCGTAGTTGTAATGACAACTCCGGCCACTAGGTGGCCTTTACGTTGTTTTTTCATTTGCATATGCAAATGAGGCTAGTACGCCGATTCCTGATCGCTTTTACGCCGCCCCGTCGTCGCGTACGTCGTTTTCGTCCACGTAAGGTTACCCCTGCTTCTATGAGGAGTAACCTTACGAAGTTCCGGCGGATGCCGTCGGGTGCCGTTGGATGCCATGTTAAGTATGGCGTCGTGTCAGCGTCGTTTTTTTCCGTCGCTTACGTCGTTTTACTAACTCGTTCGCGAATAGGGCATTGAATAAGTGACGATCACGTTGTTTTGACGTCGGTTTTAACGACCCTTTCCGACGTGAGCTGGAGCATGCGCACTGGGCTTTTTCCCCGGCCGGCGCATGCGCAGTTCGTTCGACGCGGGGGCGCGCTTAATTTAAATACAAGCCGCCCCATTTGAATTACACGGGCTTACGCTGGGCCATTTTCGCTACGCCAACGCAAACTACGGAGCAAATGGTTAGAGAATACGGCACTTGCTCTAGTACGATGCAGCGGCGTAGTGTAAATGGCTTACGATACGCAAGCGAATTTCTATGAGAATGTGGCCCTCTATGTTTTAGTAAGGTGTTATTGCATTTCCGGCTGCTTTCGTGGGGGCCCATGGTTTCTTTAAAGTGGAAGTAAACCCATCCATAAAACAGTTACCTTTCCAACACATGCTGGAAATCCCATTGGTTGTGCTCTCAACCAAACTGTCAAACCATCCAATGGCCGATGTCATAACTGATCACATGTGCAGGATCATGGCAGTTGTAGATTAAAAAGAGACCAAGATGGCAGCTTCCTTGGCTGAAAACGATAGGTGGGGTTTACCGTCACTTTAAGGCTATCACCCTGTCAGAATTCAATAGCTCAGTGGGATAGATTGCTGTACTAACATTGGAGTTCTTTTTCAATCAACCTGCTGGGTTGAACGAAAATTGAAAAAAAATAAAATAATGGTGTGTACCAGACTTTACACAGCTTGGCCTCTCTTCTCCCAAGCAGAAGTTTGGTGTTTCGGGGGTAGAAGTAAAGAGAAGGTGTGTATAGGCAACTGCCGGCATCTGACAATACCACAAATGTGTTGTTTTGTCCAACATGTGCTAAGCACTGGTTCTGCTTAAACTGAAGTAAAAGTTCTATAGAAAAAAAGTCACTCCATGCATATGGTAAAAATGCTAAACTAGCATGCTATATTCTTAGGCCTATTGCTGCATTTTTTAAATTAAATAAAGAAAATAATATTCTTTCTGCCACTCATAAATATAAGCGGCCTGATATTTTTTTTGTAAGATATAATACAATATAAATTAGATTTGTGTAATAAATTGTGTTGCATAAATCAAATTATAAAATATGCAGTTATTAAATATTCCTGGAGTGCAATCTTTAATCATTTTTTATGTATCCTGGACTTGTACTACAATTTTACGTATCATTTGAAAGTCAAATACTTACAGCTGAAAACTTGCTGACGTTTTATAAGTAAGAAGAAAGTGTCCACATTATGTTTTTAACCGTTTCTACTGGATGTTAACAGGCTCCGTAGGACTTTTTCATCTGTGATAAGAAATTGTCAATTATTTATACGATCCAGGATTTTGCCTTGAAAATTTATCTTGAGATAGCCTTTCATTTTTGCCAGAACACAAGCCTGGGCATAAATATTCAATTTATGATTCTATTTGAGAAAATAATAAGACTGCTATAAAGTGTAGGGCAATGTGTGAAAATTTGATTTGTACCATGTCGTGGCCTAAAGCCCCGTACAACAGAAACCGGACGATATTTGTCCCATGTGTACGACAGCCTACCCAACAGAAGACAGCTTCTGTTAAAGGGGCGTGACCAAAATGATCTGCCAATCGGCTTCCGATTAGCGATCTCAGCCAATGGCTGAAAGCGCTGAGTGATCTATTTTGGCGGGGGAGCATTTCCCCTGTAAGAACACAATAGCTCAGCAAGGAGATCATTGTACTAACATCAGATACTTGGTGTAATGGAATGGCCCGTGGGACCCAGAAGCTCTTGAAGGGTGTGAGGTACTCAGGATGACTGAGAAATGATATCTTGGACTACATGAGATGGGGCAGTAATGATAATTCACAATGTATTCCAGGATATCTTGAAATATTACTGTTTGGTGATTCTGAACCCAACAGGTCAATTGAAAGAGTGACTCATTCAATGTGGGAACATAGACTGTTATGGGTTAATGTCGTCTGCTACTGTGATGAAGATTAAGCTTAGTATGGCTCCTAAGAACCTTTCATTGTGTTATACTAATTGACACTGTATTGTGTGAACGTTCTATTGATGATAGATGTGTGTTGTGAGTTAGCACAGTCTAAAGGTCAGCTGTAGTTAATTAGCTCATGTAAATTAGGGAGTCAGAATGTCTGACTAAAAGATGTGTATTGGAGGCTCGTTAGGAACCATTGTATGATGGTGTGGGTGGAGTGTGTCATTGTCCATTTGATTACTGCAGCATCCTTTTTGTGTATATAAGAGCCTACTTTCTCAATAAAGATTGTCTATTTGTTTTGTACCAGAGAACAGAGCTGTGTGTCTCATTTCTGGGGGAAATCCGTACTGTTCGCCGAATTGTGGAGTGTCAATAAGCTGTCTTGGGTTCGAAATGGAATATCTTAAACGGCATTAACCCCTGTCCTATTTGGGGTTCCCTTACACTTGGTCTTGCAGATCTCCATTTTTTTTTCCCATTCATCCCATTGGGTTGTATGTAAAAAAATGATAGTGTGTACCTAGCAGATGGACATACATGGAAAGTCACATGACATAGTCTGATGCCCCGTACACACGGCTGGGATTTCCGAATGGAAAACTGCGATGAGAGCTTTTGGACAGAAATCCAGACCATCTGAGTTTTTCCAATGGTAAAACTGACAAAAAAAGGGGCCTGCTCTCTTTTTTCCCGTCAGGATTCCCGACTGACTTTTTCCCATCGAAAATCTCAGCCGTGTGTACAGGGAATGAGATGGAATTACTTGGGAGAAAGGAAGGTAGGAAAGAAAGCTTCCTTCCCAGCCTCCATGTAGATGAACTGTCACTTTATCACCAAAAGTAAAGGGCAAGTACAGTTCTGGGGATGCATGTAGATATCTACCCTAAAGCAAATCTAAACCCAAAAAACAAATAGCAATATATTGCAGCGTGCTAGACCTTGGATGTGGTGGCTGCATTTGTTTTCTTTTTTCACGCTAAAACATTTTTGTCAAGTACAGAAATTAAATTTTGCCAAAAAATGCTGTGGGCTTGTCACTTCCTGTGGGCTGAATAGAAAGCTCAAACAACCTTATCTTTCTTTTGTAAGCGACTAATCTTCCTATCTCACATGTAATAGAGATGAACAAAGGCAGAGATGATAGTCAGCTAGGGTAGAAATCACGGCCATAGATACAGTGGAGAACCGACTGTAGGGGAAATGCTAAAAACAAATGCACCCCTAATCCAAGGACTGCTAAGATGCAAAATATAAAAAAAAAATTGTGGGGTTTAGAAAGGCTGTTTGCAGAGGCCTGTAAAAACCAAGGAGTCAATTGCATAAATTGATATATACATATGGTCTGCTAACCCCCCTGTGGTCTGTCTGGCACCCTTACCACAGAGGAGCCCCAATCCCATTTTGGGACCAAAACATTGGCAATGAGCCTGCTATAAAGTTTTGTTGAACCAGGACATTGACTTTTAACTTGTCTCTAAAGAAAGCAGGAGCAGCCTAGTTTGCATGCTGGGATGCATGCAGGGCACCAGACTTTTTTTTAAAGCCACATGATTGGAGCCTGAGGCTCTAATTGGTTTGAAAAAAGTTGGGTTTGGGGCACAGATCACCCACTTGTGACAATAGTGAATCAACTTTCGCTATTGTCTCCCGGCTTCTCCTCCCAGGCCTGTCAGAACAGGGGGTGGATCGGGCTGAGCAATGGAGGGGCTGAGTAGGGAGGGGCAGTGCCATGGAACGTTGAGTGTAGGGAGACCGTGCCATGGAGGGGTGAGTGCAGGGGGGGACTGTGCCATAGAGGAATGAGTGAGGGAGGTTCGTGCCATAGAGGGGTGAGTGTAGGAAGACCGTGCCATGGAGGGGTGAGTGCCAGAGGACTGTGCCAAGGAGGAATGAGTGCAGGGGACCGTGCCATGGAGAGGTGAGTGTAGGAAGACCGTGCCATGGAGGGGTGAGTCCCGAAGGACTATGCCGAGGAGGGGTGAGTGCAGGGGGATCAGGCTATGAAGATGTGAGTGTAGGAGGACCATGCCATGGAGGGGTGAGCGCAGGGGGACCGGGCCATGGAGGGGTGAGTGTAGGAGGACCATGCCATGGAGGCGTGAGAGCGGGAAGACTGTGTTATGTAGGGGTGAGTGCAGGAAGACTGTGCCATGGAGGGGTGAGTGCAGGAGGACCGTACTATGGAGGGGTGAGTGTGGGAGGACCAAGCCTTGGAGGGGTGAGTGTAGGAAGACAGTGCCATGGGGGGTGAATCCTGGAGGAATGTGCCGAGGAGGGGTGAGTGTAGGGGGAACAGGCCATGGTGGGGTGAGTGTAGCAGGACCATGCCATGGAGGGGTGAGTGTGGGATGACCGTGCTATGTAGGGGTAAGTGCAGGATGACTGTGCCATGGAGGGGTTAGCGCAGGAAGACTGTGCAATGGAGGGGTGAGTACAGGAGGACCATACAATGGAGGGGAGAGTGTGGGAGGACCATGCCATCGAGGGGTGAGTGCGGGAGGACCGTGCTGTGTAGGAGTAAGCACAGGAAGACTGTGCCATGGAGGGGTGAGTACAAGAGGACCATACTATGGAGGGGTGAGTGCGGGAGGAATATGCCGTGGAGGGGTGAGTGTGGGAGGACCGCGCTGTGTAGGGGTGAGCGCAGGAAGACTGTGCCATGGAGGGGTGAGTACAGGAGGACCGTAACATGGAGGGGTGAGTGCGGGAGGACTGTGCTGTAGAGGAGTGAGTGTGGGGGGACTATGGAAGGGTGAGTGTGGACCTGGGGGGGGGGGGGTTTTGATGGCTGCCCCCTTAAAGAGTTTAAAGAGTTAAGCACCAGCGGTCACTGAAAGAAAGCTATTTTTGTTTATTTTTTCTTTCTTTTTTTAATAAACAAACTGGTTGCTTTTACTAGACCAACTGTCTGCCATTCCTGAGTTTCCTCAGATCACTATATATATATATATATATATACATATATATATATATATATATACTGTATATATATATATATATATATATTTTTTTTTTTTTTTTTTTTTACTGTACATAGGGGTGTACGATAAAAACATAATCTTGTATTGTTTTCAGATATCATGCTTAAATTTGCAGTAGCACGGTGTCACCTCTGGCAGATTAGCACATTGTAATGCAGGAATGAATTCTGACTGCTTCAGGGGCTGAAAGTGTTTGGGAAATTTCCTTGATACTGGCACTATAGGTTGAAACTGTCAAAAAGTGCAGAGGCCACAGGGAAATCTACCGGAATATTTGACACAGGTTCTCGGCGGGCGATTGCCATGAGAGCCATGCACAGCATTAACGAACAAAACAATTATGGAGCTCGCAGAGAGACTGTATGTGTTAATAAGAAACTGTTGTGTGGTTATGAGAATATGCTTTACCTTACAAAGGAGTGAGAAGCAATAATTGTGCAATGAATGGAAATTAAAATATGTTTAAAGAGGAGATTGTGCTGTAGAGTCCTACGTTTAAGGAAACAGCTAGCAAGTTAAATTGTTTTCATGGTACATGAAAAAAAAAAAATTATTAATTTAGTGAACTGCCACTGCAAATGAGAATGCTAATAAAGACTACCCAAACTGAATATCTTAGGCCGCGTACACACGATCAAATCTATCTGCTGGAAACGGTCGGCCCGACCGTCCCAGCAGACAGATTCGACCATGTGTACGGGCGAGCCGACGGATTTGGCCACCCGACAGATTTCAAAGCATGCTTTGAAATCTGTCGGCTGGGAACCCGTCCGCCCGACATGTCTGCTGGTTAGTACGCTAACCAGCAGACATGTCTTCTCGCACACGCGCCGAATGGTTTCGACGCATGCGCGGAAGTGTTTTACTTCCTGATGCGGTGACGTGGCGGCGTCAACGTCACCGCGCCATCTGGCGGCGGGGATTTTTGTTTAATCGTGTGTACAAGATCAAACCAATATGTCCCCAGCAGACAGATTTGTTCAAATCAGTCGGGCCCGACCGATTTGAACAAATCTGTCTGCTCGTGTGTACGCGGCCTTACAAATGCAAATAAAATAGTTTTTACAGTTTAAATATATATCACAACATGATTAGCTTAATGTAAATGAATATTCTATCGTATTGCGATATTTAAAAAACCTTACTTTATCTTATGTAATTATATCTGACATAATTTCCCCTATTGCACAGTCAGGTACCAGTTGCCAACATCCCATAATATTGTAAACAAGACAAAAAACCCCATAGGATTTGAGACTTTAACCACTTCAATACTGGGCACTTACATCCCTTCCTGCCCAGGACAATTTTCAGCTTTGAATGACAATTACGCGGTTATGCAACACTGTGTCCAAACTACATTTTTATAATTTTCTTCCCTCAAATAGAGTTTTCTTTTGGTGTTATTTGATCACCTATGGGGTTTTTATTTTTTACTAAATAAACTAAAAAAGACAGACATTTAAAAAAACAGAAAAAACTGATGGGCACTGATAGGTGGCACTGATGGGCACTGACAGATGGCACTGGATAGGCAGCATTGATGAGGGGCTACTGACAGGCATTACTGAGTGGTATCTGAAGGGCACTGACAGGCATTAGTGATGGTACATTTATGCGCACATTCATGGGCTGTTGGGCACTGATTAGCAGTTGAATGGCACATCTGATGGGGCTGTGCTGATAATCAATGTGCTAATTATCAGCACAGACCCCCCCCCTGTCAGAGAGAGCCGCCAATTGATTAGAACTGTTACTGCCTGTCCTCACCAGAAAGTGTGGTTACAGTTGTTCATTGACCCTCGAAGGGGGTACATCCCTCCTGTGTTGTAGAGAGCCATCCATCTAGCATCCTCCCAGGTATAACATTATGTTATGCAGGGCTTTTTTTCAGCAGGAACGTGGGGAAACACAGTTCCGGCACCTCTCCCACTGTATGTATGTTATGTCAAATGGTGCTTGGGTGTGTTGCAGGGTCTGTTGATGCTAGCCATTGGGGGATCTATTGTCGGAAGTACACCTACTACTGAAGATGATACATTTTTTTGCAGGTGGGTATATTATTGCTGGGAAAGTCTGTTGTTGCTGGTGGGGAATCTATTGTTGCTTGGGGTGGATCTTATGTTGCTGGTGGTCCATTTAATGCTATTGTTGCTGGGGGAGTCTATTTTTGTTGGCTGCAGGGGATCTATTTTACTGCTTATCTTGTTATCATTAACAAATTCCATACAAATTATTTAGCACCACAAATGATATTTGGTTCTGTACTCCCCTAAAAAGGGTAGTACTGGGAGGTGGGTAGGTGGTGGAACCAAGGAATGGTGCACAAAGGTGAGTAGAGGCAAAGACAAGGGGTGACTTGGAGAGGGGGGGGGGGGTTCCTGTACCTATTCTCTGAGAAAACAAGCCCTTCCTATAGGTAAGCCTTACTATAGGCTTTCCTATAGGTGAAAATTGTTCATGGGAGTTTACTCCCACTTTAAGGGCTCCATTACTGGTTCATTTAATTCAGAACCAGTGCTTTGCATCATACCATCATCTTGAGAAGTTTAGTGAATGCAACAAATTACATTTTTTTCTAAAGCCTCGTACACACGATCGGATATCTGATGGAATCTAGTCTGATGGATTTTTTCGTCGGATATCCGAAGAAGCTGACTTTCATCAGTCTTGCCTACACACCATCAGTCAAAAATCTGACCGTGCCAAAATGTGGTGACGTAAAACACTATGACGTGCTGAAAAAAATGAAGTTCAATGCTCCGGGCATGCGTCGACTTGATTCTGAGAATGCGTGGATTTTTGACCGATGGAGTTCCACACATAGGATCATTTTTTTTTCTATTGTTTTTTTATCCATAGGAACAATTTAAAACATGTTCTATTTTTTTTCACCAATGGAAAACAAACCGATGGGGCCCACACACGATCGGTTTGTCCGATGAAAACAGTCCATTGGTCTGTTTTCATTGGACAAACCGATCGTGTGTATAGGGCTTAATATTTTCTACCCTATATATCTTGCATCAACCAAAACAGTAAATTTGTGGATTGCCAACACAGAACAGTCCAAACTGAATCTTTTTTTAGGTGATAAAGTACAAATAAGCCACAAAGTAAAACAGGTCAATCTAAAATAAAGGTTAGAACTAATCTCTTTGCAAGTTTCAATAAAAAACACTTTTATACGTCAATGGTTTACATGTACGGTGAAAACAAAATACAAAAATAAAATAAAAAGCAATTAAATTCTTTATCTTTTTTGTAGGTGAAAAAAAAGATCAAACAAAATCTTTCAAGGCCTGATATATACTTAAAAAAAAAGTAATAAATATGAAATATAAATTGTAAAATCTGTTCTTTAAAAAAAAACACATTAATGACAAAAGGTATATATAACTCTTGGTTCACACAAGTTGACAGATCAAATATAATTGAGCTACTAACAAGTGTGAAAAAAAGAAAAAAGTAAAAGCTCTATGGATTGTATAAAAAGGCTGCGAAAGTCATATAGTAATTGTGACAGAAGCACCGGGAAACTCAGTATGGATACCTGAGAAAATAGATTAATTAAGGGCAATTATGTCATTTTTGTATAAGCTCTGGACAAAGGTGTTATCTACCTTCAGGGGTTCCACACTAGACTGGCCATGTTGCTGGAACCAACAAATAGAACTGTTGCGTTGTGTTTTATATTGTATATCCAAGTTGGAAAAAACTTCCTGTAAGTCTAGATTTACGCCTCTGCCTTTTTGACTGATGTGGTTTCCCTTGAAATCAATCAACACGGTTGCTGTGCATTTCTACATGTTTTGCAATACACCTTATATTGTACATTAATGTATTGTAATATAATGTGTTGCCATACCATTCATTTTACATTTCACCCTAATTGTTACAGTAGGGAGCAATGCACCTAGACTGCAGCCCGGTGTGCTGTATTACTATAAAGGATCATGCTTGATTTCCTGTTTGTTAAAGGGGTTGTAAACCCTCATGCCGCCTACACACGATCATTTTTCGGGCTGTAAAAAATGACGTTTTTTAAAAATGTAATTTAAAACGATTGTGTGTGGGCTTCAGAGCAGTTTTTGTGTTCTGAAAAACGACAAAAAGAAAAAATTCGAACATGCTCTACTTTTTGACGACATTTTAAACAATGTAGTTTTTAAGGTTGTAAAAAATTATGTGGGCTTTAACAACGTGAAAAAAATGTGCATATGTCATGCCGCTGTATGCTGCATTCCAGCCTCTCCTGTGATCTACCAGCTGTTTTCCAGGCCTCGCTCTGGATCCCGCCTGAACGCCGAAAGAATCCTGCTGGTTAGGACGCTGGCCACACAATGAGCAACAGGAGAAGACCACTGCTGACAGCCAGGCCTGTCTCAACAGGACAGGCAAAACAAACAATTGCTTGGGGCCCCAAGCTGGCCTGGGGCCCCCAACTTCCCCTTCCCAGGCTGTTTCATGGCCGAGCTCCTCTTCCTTCCTCCTAAGGTCCTGTCAGTCCGACCAGATACCGCACGTGGTACAAGAGATTCAGTTTCCTGTTCCCAGCTGGACTGACAGGAAGTGCACACTGAGTGCTCACTTCCTTTCAGTCCAGCCGAGAACACAGGAAACTGAATCTCCTGTACCGCGCGGTACCCGACCTGGGCACTATCTCAAAGGGGACTAAGGACCGATAATGATAGAACACCGGACTGACAAGAGGAAGAGGCCACATCCTACAGGGAAGAAGGGGAGGTGAGAATAGAAAAATATAGGGACTGGGGGGGGAGTAAGAACATGGGTGTAAAAAATGTGTTTAGCGCTAACGTAGGCTTTGCGTGTGGGGGGTGCTTGGGGGCCCCCATTTTACTTGGGGCCCCCAAATTCCTTCAAACGGCCCTGCTGACAGCTGAGACAGAGATAGGGGTACACTGGACTTTACTGTGCCTGTTTAAAGATACCACAAATGTGAGTTTTTTAATGTTTCCTATTTTTTCTTTACATGTGCTTTAACTCCCTCTGCAAGGCTGCCCTGCTATTACAGACTGGTTTCTCACACAGAGCTAGAAAGCTCTAAGGACTCTATCATGAACTCACAATGCATTTTACATACTATAACCTGTGCCACTCTCCACTGTATTTCTTTAAATAATATAATTCGGGTTATTTTGTTTTACCAAAGAAATGTAACAGAATATATGTTGGCCTAATGAAGAAAAAAACAACATTTTATAACAAACTGTGGTGGTGGGACTCTATCCTACCTGAAAGATTGCTGGTTTATGCCAGATTTTGTAGAGAAAGACACACTGATTGCACAGCTGTGTGTTTTGGCTATTTAGTTCTGACCTGACTATGGCTCAGGGCCCCACCCAACAGACAGGAAGTCTGTGCATGGGAGTCAGATGAACTCCCATCCCGCTGAGTGGAGTCAGAGGCTGTATGCATGTCTGCAGGAGGCAGATGTCATTGGTGATTGAGCAGCAAGGCTCTGATCAGGAGTAAGCTAGGAGAGAGCTTAAGAGCAGATTCACACTGGGGAAAGTCGCGTCCCATTCTGTGCAATAGAACCGTTGTAATAGGAGTGATGCAAATCACTCCGACTTAGAAAAGGTTCTTGCACGACTTCGGGGGTGGCTCGGGGTGACCTGCATTGACTTCTATACAGAAGTCATTTTGCAGGTCGCCTCTGAAGTCGTCTTCAGGACGACTTGCAGAGTTGCCCCCGAAGTCGTGCCGCCGCTGTGTGAACCGGGTCTTACTCAAGGAAACTGGTTCTGAGAAACAGACCTAAGGCCTAGGCTAAAGGCCTGAAGCAGCCGGATGGCAAGAATGAAAGTCAGGAGTGTTGAGTATACAAGATACAGTAATGGTGGAACCCCCTGTGAGAGCTACTAATGTATTTGTGAACTTTTTGTGCTTTTAAATAAAAGTGGGCTACCAAGCCCTTAAAAATTCAGTTCTGAACTGGCGTACCCAATAAAAAAAAAAGGAACCTACCGCTGGAGTCTGATCACCCCAATCTTACAAAACAAAGAAACCATGTTTTTGGTACTTTTTTCATTTATAGTGCAAAAAAGAAAAAAAAACAGTGGTGATTAAATACCACCAAAAGAAAGATCCATCTCTTGGTTAAAAAAAAAACAGTGTACAGTGTTGCATGATTGAGTAATTGTCATTCAAAAGTGCTGAAATCTGAAGATTGTCCTAGGTGAAAGTGTCCAGTATTGGGGTGGTTAATAATAGCATGTAATGCTAAGTTGCAGTTTCCAAAACAACCAAAATGGTCTCTTGTATTAAAAAGGTATAGAATCCAGAGTGAGAGACATAATAATGTTGCCCCTGTCCAAAGTATTAGTAATATCTCATCTGGAACATACAGCTCAGTTTTGGACAATAGTCTACAAAAAATTGTATTCCTTAGACCATGGGTGCTCAAACTGTGGCACCATCATGCCTCAGCCCTTGGGAGTAAGGCTGGCAATTGTCAGCCTTGCAATGCAAGTCAAGCAACTTGAAGATCTGCAACAGCTAAAAGCCCACAGATTGAGCACCCATGCCTTACCTTGCACCAATTTGGTTGACCATCTGTCACATATCAGATAAGACCAGAACTGTGTGGACTGCAACAGAGGAAATCCAGACGTGTGTAAGTGAAATATAATGATTTATTAAGGATAAGTAAAATAATATAAATACAACCACCTCCAATACCACACAGTGCACAGCCATAAATACCAAACAGAACCCACAGTAACAGACAAATATATACAAGTAATTGGGAAAACCAGACTTATCATAAACAGGGCCAGGCCAGGGCCGTCAACGGGAGGTCAACAGCTGGGAAAAGGCAAAACAAACAGGACAAGGAGAGGATGGATGGATCACAGGAGGGACGGGTACAGGTACAAGGCTCAGGGTTCAGGTAACAGGCAGGAACAGGAACAGGTACAGATACAGAGCTTCTCAGGTTCAGTGCGTAAGGAAAGATACCAAAGCCAAGTATGAGTGTGTCTGCTGGGTATTTATACATATCTCCTGCAATCAGACTCATGTGATGCCTGACTGCAGGAGATGATGATGGCCCCACACTGCCAGGAACCACCCATTGGTGGACGCCAGTACTGCGGCCCAAAGATCACATAATACCACCACCAGAGTAAAGCTCCCCTGGCAGTTCCAGACTGCCAGGAGACACCTGCTGGTGGACCACAGTGTCTCCTCAGGCAGTGTCATCGGCGGATGGCGGACAGCGTTTTTATTTTTAGAACATAAATAATTGTAATTTTTCTTTGATTTTCAAAATGGAGCCCCAAAGCAGATTACTGGCAAATATGGACTCGTCTGGGATCGGAATCCAAAACGGATTGAGCTCCCTTCCTACTTCTAGATTCTCAAGAGCATCATGCTACTTCCTGCTGTTGCTTTATAAAAATATGGCTGGAAGACAGTGTGATGGAACAACGTTGAAGTTATCTGAGCATGCTGGCTCTGAAGTTCACCAGCATGCAGTTCCGGCCATTCATCATTAAATGTGTTTAGCATACATGAGATGTATGGGATAAATGATAAACCGTAATTTAGACAAATACATTGTGGGACTTTGGTAATATCATAAACCAAGTGTCGCCCGAGAAAGTCATTAGATTTATCTCTGTGTCATCTTCAGCTCATCTGTTATGCTACGTGTCTCTGAACTGTTAAGAGGCAATACATCGGTAATTGTGTTTTCTATCAGAAGCTTTCAAAAGCCTTGCAGATTACTTAGGAAATCAGCATCAATCATATTCCCTAGCAGAATTAGTTATTTTCATTCTTGTGTTTGCTTACGTCTAAACCCAGTGCCATAAAATGTAATAACGCGGAGGTGTGTAAATTAAAGAAAGTAATGGGATATCATTTGACCTTTGCATATTTCTGAATATAATGATGTTCAACAGAAGGAAATGATAAAGGTCTGTCAACAACCACAGCATAGAAATGATCAGCCATATTCAAAAACAATTTGCAAAGTGGTAAATCAGTCTTAAGTGTACGTCAAATCAAAAACTTTTTTTTCCTAGTTTGGAATAGCATAGGAAAGGATTAGAACTTTTATTGGATCTATTCTATTGGATTCAAACAGGATTCGCTGACCACTCAAGAAAATTAACCTAAGCAAATTTGTTCATCCCTAAGGCCTGGTTATTATCACCTACCTTTATGCATTTTTTAGTGTATTTTTAGAAACACACTATAGTCTAAACATGTGCATTCATTTTCGTCCGAATGCATTTTCGCCCGAATTTCAGGTATTTTCGTTATCGTTTTACTGTAATAAACAATAACGAAAGCACAGAAAACGAAAAGCGAAAGATCTAACATAAACAAATGCTTTATTTTTGTTTTTGTTGCAGTCGAATGTGCCTAACCTTAACTCTATTAGTCCAATATTATTCTACATAGAGATAAAAGATTCGACAAAGAGAGAAAAGATTTGACATAGAGAGAAAAGATTGGACATAGAGAGAAAAGATTGGACATAGAGAGAAAGATTTGACATAGAGAGAAAAGATTTGACATAGAGAGAAAGATTTGACAAAGAGAGAAAAGATTCGACATGAATGAATGAATGAATGAAAACTTATATAGCGCGGCACATGCGAACTGAATCGCCTCTGGGCGCTTGTTGTTCCTGTCTCCTTTGATATCAAAAGAGAAAAGTCTTGACCTTTTTCCTAAATGCTAGGTGGTTCTCCTCCAACCGAATGCTGGTTGGTAAAGCGTTCCATAGTCTGGGACCTTGGATCGCAAATCTTCTTTCTTCTTTGGACTTGCAGTTGGCTTTCGGAACCTGGAGCAGGTTCTGATTCGTGGATCGCAAAACGCGATTGGGATTATGCGCTTTTATTATTTCGCATAAATAAAGGGGGGCATTCCCATGGACACATCTATGCGTAAGACAGAGAGCTTTAAAAGCAATTCTGTCTTTAACTGGCAGCCAATGAAGGGCTCTCAGTGAAGGTGAGATGGATTCCCAGGGTTTTTTCCCAGTCACAAGTCTGGCGGCCGTATTCTGAACGACTTGCAGACGAGCGATTTGGTACTTGGGGAGGCCGAGGTAAAGGGCATTTGCATAATCCAGCCTGGAGTTTACAATTGCTCCCACCACGACCGCTAAGTCTTCTTTAGGGATGAACGGAGTGAGTCTACGTAGTAGGCGCAGTAGATGGTGAGATCCGCTGACTACTGACCCTATTTGTGCGTCCATTGTCATAAAGGAGTCAAAAATGACCCCTAGGCTTTTGACTTTGGCGCTAGGGGTGATGAGCTTGCCCAAAATAGGCGTTGGGGTCCACACTGTTGAAAGTTGATTCCTGCGCTTGGTGTGAAACAGAAGAAGTTCTGTTTTCGCTCCATTGAGTTTAAGATAACTCTTTGCCATCCAGTCCTCTATCAAAGAGAGACATGTCTCTAGATTGAGGTGGTGATCCTGTCTGTTGCAGATGCGGAAATACAGTTGCGTGTCGTCTGCGTATGAGTGATAGAGCAGTTTTTGGCTGCTGATAATCTCAAAAAGAGGACGAAGATAGATGTTAAACAGCACTGGTGACAGAGGCGATCCTTGAGGGACTCCGCATGTTACTGTGCGTTTTTCAGACGTAACTTTACTGTTTGCGATCGGTTTTCCAGAAAAGAGGAGAACCAAGATAAATCGCCTTCTGCGACTCTGGCTACTTCAGCAAGCCGAGTCAGTAACAGATTGTGGTCTAAAGTGTCGAAAGCTGCACTTAGGTCCAACAGAACTAGAAGACAAGATTCTCCTTCGTCTGCGGACTTGAGAACATCGTCCCATACTTTCAGCAATGCTGTTTCCGTCCCGTGTCCGGGACGGAAGCCTGATTGCAATGGATCAAGTAGCTTGTAGGTATCTAGATGCTGTTGCAGCTGTTGTACCACTACTTTCTCCATTATCTTAGAGAGTACGTTGAGGCTTGTTATGGGACGGCGGTGGAGTGGGTCCTTGGGGTCCAGGGAGGGTTTCTTCAGGATGGGTTGGATTATACCCTCTTTCAACTGTGAGGCACTATGCCCTCCAGAAAAGACTGGTTGATAAACTGCGTGATGGGAGGAGCCAGGATGTAGGTGCATTCCTTCAGCAGTTTTGTGGGGATAATGTCATTTGGCGCTGTGCCATTACGCAGAGCGGCAATGACATTTTTAGTGGTCTCGATGGAGATGGGTTCCAGGGTAAACTTACCTGATATAGGAGAATTACTATGGGTGCTGTGTGAGAGGCTGCAGGGGGGGCTGAGGGGGGAATTGTTTTGCTGAATGCTTTCACGGATTGCCTCGATTTTATTAATGAAGTAATCCGATAGTTCATTGCAAAATTCTTGTGTGTCCGAACTGGGGGCTTCAATGCATTCTGGTTCCATGGTCTGGGTGACCATCTTGAAGAGTTCGCGGGGGCGGTTAATGGCACCGTTGATAGCCTCCGAAAAATAATTTTTCTTGGCTTGGAAAATTCCTTTGTGGTATTTTCTTGTCGCCGCCTTGTAGATGGATAGGTTTAGCTCTGAAGAACATCTTTTCCAGGTAGATTCTGCCCTTCTGCGTTCTTGCTTCAGTAACGACAGCTGGTTGTTAAACCAGCTGCGGTTGTTTTTCCGAATGCGGGTACTAGAGAGAAAGATTTGACATAGAGAGAAAGATTTGACATAGAGAGAAAGATTCGACATAGAGAGAAAAGATTTGACATAGAGAGAAAGATTCGACAAAGAGAGAAAAGATTCGACATAGAGAGACATGAAGATTCAACATAGAGAGACAGTTTCGTTGCTCCGTCAAATCTTTTTTTTTTTTTTTAAAGATTCTGTCAAATCTTTTTTTTTTTCTTAGAACATTCGACAGACACCATAAGCCTTTAATGACAGATTTGACCTTAATTAATTTGGATTTTCGGATGAATGCATTTTTTTTAACGAAAAACTAAATAAATAAAAACTAATTTCGGGAGTAACTAAACAAATTTATTTTTCGGACGTAAACGAAATTACGAAACAAAATATTTCAGAGTGCACATGTCTACTATAGTCCATTTAACCTGGTTTCCTATTGATGTAGTTCACATCTGTGCATTTTATGGTAAGGGACACATTTTTTTTCAATATGCAAATTTAGAATCTAGACAGTGGTGATGGGTGGAAATTTTGTTTTGGGGGGGCGGCAAACAGTATGCTACACCCCCCTCCCTGGTTGGTATGTCAGTAGCACTTAACCAATCACTGAAGGCTTCTCCTACTCTCCACGGGTCATCATGGCGACAGCGGTGGTGGTTTCCATTTCCTCCCTCCTCCTTGGGAGTCTTTTGTTTTTGTCTGATTGCAAAAAGGGTCTCACACCGCTTCTGATTGGCTGGATTGAGGATCAGTGTTTAAACAGAGAATATTCATTCACTGTTGAAACACACCTGGGTGGGCCCCCGTTTGCATTCCCTGTGACCCGAGCCCAACCTATTTTGAAGCCTATTAGAACCTCTGGCTCTAATCAGGTGCTTAAAAAAAACTGGCCTCTGTAATTCATGCGCCCGGTGGCCCGATAGGGGCCGGACGCATTGATAGCGGATGGCCGCGGCAGCTGTGGATAGATCCATGCAATGCATGAATCTATCCATTGCATATAGAGGGTGGTCTGGAGAGAGGGGGTGCCCCTAATTGACAGGCTGCCACTGCATGTAGAAATGGGTTTGTGATTATTTACTCTATACTGATATCAAGGCTCAATTCACAGAAGCATAACCCTGGCAGTATTTTTATCCGTTTGTGTTATTTCCTTTTTTATAAAGTGATAATTATCGTATTTATTGGCATATAACACACACTTTTTTCCCCCTGAAACTAGAGGGAAAATCATGTGTGCGTGTCATACGCCCATATTGTACCTGGTTCTTGGAGGGAAAGGGGTGGGCAAGCGCCGCCAAATTACACAAAGCCGGGATCTCCTGTTTACTTGCCGCTCGCAGTCACACACAGTCGTGCCTCCTTTGCCTGCCTCTTAGGATAGAAGTCACATGTCCGGCATTTCAACCAGTGTTCTGTCTATCATAAGAACCAGCCAAGAAGGCGGGACTGTGTGTGACTGCAAGAGCCAAATATACAGAAGATCCCTATGTGTAATCGGCACAGATCAGCAGTAACCGTCCCCACCGGGAGAAGACAGTGATTATCACTAGTGGCTATAGCAGCCGATAGCGCTAATTGTAAGAAAATCTGGCAGTCTGGTTGTACCCAGGTTGATTGATCGATCAACTTGGTACATTTAACCTGCCTAATAATGGTTCAAATCTCACCCGGTTCCTGCTGCCTAAAATGGGATTTGCTCACATTTGGGAGATTTCCTCTTTTTTTGTTTTTTTTATGAACAGGGAATGTATTGAAATTTTCCTACTTAATCCAAAACTAACATAAAAAGTTTGGGCTTTAACTACTTAAAATAAAAACACACATTTTAAGGCAAGTTATACAGTAACTGAGTTTCAATACAGATTAAGAGAAGAAGCCATTTCAACAGCTGATAAGATAACGCTTTTTATCTTTTTTACAAGAAATAAAATAGTGGTTTATGAGAAAATAAGGTTTAACAGTCAGTTGTCCCTTTAATAAGGGCTAATAATAATTTCACACCAAACAGATACCTATGTTTAGAGAAAATTGTCATGAGATAAAATAATGAGCAGTATTAACATAACTCATCCATCTTGCTGAACTAAACCTTATGTGCAATACGTCCTTTTGACCTAAACTTATGGCTGTCTTAATTTGAACAATTTTCAGCCTCTCTAGGGATGATGTGCAATAATCTAGACATGTAGGGGTTAACAAATTAAGGATGTGCTAGTTAACACTTGTGGAGGTTATCTGATACATTATGAAAACCTTGAGATCATTGATGGATTGGATTTTGTCACAAAAGAAAGGGAAGATATCAGCAGACTTAGCAGTGTAACAACTATAACAATGAATGGTAAATGTCTAATTTTCATTTGTTGCTGGGGAGAGAACTGGCCACCTTTGGTAAGGGACTCTATCACAAAGCCCTATGCCTGCTTGGGAAGCCGGAGATGGAAACTACCTTATACCACCTTTCAGTTGGAAAACTAATATTGGGCTAATCACATCATTTGCAATGAATCTATTTGGGTTCAGTTTCAGTTCCTTGGGACAGAGAGTACAAACTTCAGTCTGAGGTTTCTTGCATGGGTGTGATAGATTCCCTTTAAAGTGACACCTCAATATAGAGCAGGGGTGTCAAACTCATTTCATCGTGGGCCACATCAGCATTATGATTGCCTTCAAAAGGTCTGGTTCTATCTGTAAGATTAGATGTCCAGCGCATCCCCTCCCCATACAGTAGATGTCAAGGGAGCCACCTCACCATCAGAAGTTGAGTCCCCCACCCTCACTAACATTATAGTGCACCCCCTTACCTTATGCTGCAGCTGGGAAGAAGATGGATGCATTGCTTCAAAGCAGAAAGTACAGGGTCTGGATAAGGACCAGAGGAGGGCTCCAGGAGCTGCAGGAGAGGTGCAAGGCCTACATGAAATGGCCTGGAGGGCCAGATTCGGCCCGCGGGCCTTGTTTTTGACACCTGTGATAAAGGGGATCACAGCCTGGCTACCTACTGTATAATTTTAGCTTTGCTATAATATACACAACCAGGCCTTCTATAATTTCCTGGTTACCAACAACCTGTTGTTTTACAGACAATAAATTCTGTAAAGTCTGTAATTATCCAGGCCAGGCACTAACTACTCTGCAGTTTAAAACCCAAGTGAAATCTCATACCGTTTTACCATGTTATCTCTTTATATTCCTGTACCCTCACATAATTTGGAAATGCCTTCAAATACATTTCTCAGTAAAATGTTGCTTCCTGCATTTCTGTTCCAGTGCTCTGTGCTTGCATAGCTGAGTAACAGCCACATCCCCCATCCTAAGTGTTCTAACACAGACTTGCATTGCAGAGGAAGTGAGGGGATGTGTTGGACCAGGTCTTTTAGGCCCTGTACACACGATCATACCGGTCCGATGAGAATGGTCCGATGGACCGGGTTCATCGGGCCACCGGTGAAGTGGTCTGATGTGCGTACACACCATCAGTCCAAAATCCCATCGGGCCAGAACGTGGTGACGTAGAACACAACAACGTGCTGAAAAAAATAAGTTCAATGCTTCCAAGCATGCGTCGACTTGATTCTGAGCATGCGCGGGTTTTTGGTCCGATGCTTTTGTGTAATAACCATCATTTTGATCCGATGGTCAGTTTTAAAACAAGTTTTAAAACTTTGGTCCGATGGACAACGGTCCGATAGGCCGTACACATGACCAATTTGGTCCGATAAAACTGGCCTTAAGGCCAGTTTCATCGGACTGGTCTGATCGTGTGTATGTGGCCTAAGGGTTCTTTCACAAGAGTGATTAGTAAAGACAAAGGGTTAAACTGTCATTTTCCGGAAATGTAAAGTCCATAGAGATTGGGGGCTCTGTGGGGCTAAAGTTGTTTGCAGACATCGAAGAACGTATGAGTGATCCAGCTATTTATGGTTGGAATGGGAATAGCCCTTCCCTAAAGCTTTTGATCATGCCTAATAAAGGGAAGAATCAATTGGATAAAAGGGATTAAGCACCAGAACGCTCCCATTTAGTAGCCCAAAAGCCACAAATATACATACTCAAAAGATGTCTTTCTGCATGTTTGTGCAAAGGCCATTTATAAGATCAATCGATTGCTGGCCACATTATGCATACATGACCACTTGCTATCTACTGCTTGTAGTCACCTTGAGCATTCACTGTTTACAGTATGATTGAGTTACCTATACAATGCATAGAAAATAAATGTCTCCCCAGAGACACTGTAGCTTTAACCCCCTCTTGATCCCTACACAGTAATTACATGTATACCCAGGGGGCAGCAGGTAGCAACAAGACCTACATTCAGATATAATTATCCTTCTTTAGTCCCATTTGATACATGAAGGGCATTGTGTCGACATGAATGCAGTTCTAGCTTTTCAAGCCATCTTTTCTATTAATCTGTGCAAAAGGCCAAGAGCCAGACATGAGTACGCTCCCTTACATAACCCAATCTGCATATTTATAAGCTCAAAAAGTAAGCACTAAAATGAAAATGTTATTAAGTGCATCCAAACACCAGCAGTCAGGATGTGCATTTTGGTAATGCAGGTAAATTAGCAAAAATTGCCCTCGCAACACATTTAGATGTTGAGAGGCTAAGCATGAGATCAAGTGGTTCCAGGAAGAACACAAACACAGCGTTCCGATACAACATAAACAATAAAAGCTTCAACTTTCCATGATGACAACTGTCACTTAGGAAATGCTATTCAGATGGCAAAGTGCTTGTCAAGATTAAAATGGTAATCATTCTTAGCTTAAAAAAAACAAAAAAACACCCCCCTTCCATCTTGTTTTCAACTGCAGCAGTAATGACGGAATGCACTAAGTAGCAGCTGTGCCATGTTATTGCTCTTCTGCAGCCGTATATAAGTGTTTTTAATCAGTTTTTTATTTTTTTCAGGACAAATTTATAGACCATGCAACAATATTTCCCATAACGCGAGGAAACTGTAAATGGCCGACAATAGGTCGTTTATATCTAAATTAGTAGACATCTCGTTCCTGCTGGTAACTGCCAAATGTCTTCTTTGGGATACTCCTTATTTATTTTTCCAATCAAACATTGGCTTGTCTCGTGTATGACACATAAAGATGATGAAACATAATTTGCTTGCAGTGGTTGGTTGAATAAGGGAGCGTTGTATTAGATATTCCACATCATATTCTTTCAGCGTGATTAAATCATCCGTTCGAAGATGTGATTAGATATCAGCAAAGTAAATGTTTCATGTAATTCACACCGTGTATAAATGAACTGAAAGAAACATGACAGCGTATAGCAGATGCATATTTCCTGCTATGTCAGGAAGGCTAACAGGCATTAATTATACATCGGATTATTAGGTGGGTTACTGAACAGACAAAGTTGATATAGATGTCCCATATGTATTTAAAAACACACTGCAGCTGAACATTAAACTTTTTAATTTTTTTAAGAAATTAACAGTCTTCATGTGCACCTGGCTTAGCTTGCTAAGATCCTTTTGCTCCCAGTGTCTTTATCTTCTAAATGGTGCTGAGCCTGTAAAATTCAGGTCAGTGTGTGTGCTCCATGATTCAGGCATTGCCTTCAATGGAAACCTAGTGCACCCCAGCCCACGCACTGGTCAGGGTGGTTGCCAGTGGCGGTGCATTCATAAGGATGCACGTTTGCCGCCCCCTCTCTCCAGCCACCCCCTCTATCACCAATAGATAGATTCATGCAGTGTGTCAATCTATCTATGGCTGCCGTTGCCACTCCCTATTCAGACGTTTGGCCCGCTTTTGGGCACCAGGCGCCTGAATACAGCGACTGGGGGTGTTTTTGAAGCGCCTGATTAGAGCTATGGGTTCTAATAGGCTTCAATAAACAGCAAGCGCCATGCTTGGCACTCTCGCAGTTCACCACCAAGCTGTGTTAGAAAAGAAAATTAATATTTGCTTTCCTAACACTGAACTGCCTCTCAGCCAATTAGGTGTTCTTGTCTGTTACCCATGACCTGATTGGCTGAAACAACAGGCGCTGTGATTGGACGCCGATTAGGTGTCCAATCTTAGGAGAGGACGGGAGAAGCGGGCAAGAGAAGACATCGCTAACACGGAGGAGCATGTGGGACACCGTTTGCTGCCCCGGGTGGGGGGGCACTGTGGCAGCATTCAATGGGCACAGTAGCAGCATTCGATGGGCACAGTGGAAGCATTTGATGGCACAGTGGCAGCATATCATGGCACACTGGTAGCATTTGATGGGGCACATTTGGAGCATTTGATGGCACAGTGGTTGCGTTTGATAGTACAGAGAGGGTGGCATAATATGGGGAACTTATGAGATACATGCAGCAGTGACCAGAGAGGTGGGGATATTGTTGTGAATTGTTTCACTTTTTAATTTTTAATTCAAAGATGAACCAATATTTTAAACCATATGTAAATTTCCTGTATCTCTTTGGGACTTTTTTGGTAAAATATCTGTATCCGAGAGCAGTCCTAGGTCTTCGTTTTTGGCTGTGGCCATTATGAGGGGTTGCCAATCTCTGTGCTGGATTTTATTTTATGTTATGGAAAAATCAACAGATGGTCAGGAACACCCACACCCTCTAAGGTGGACAGGACCAGAGTCAGGAATTATAGCAGAGAGGTATATCTTTTTTAGCACAACCAACAAATATCAGAAGCTAGAGGGTAACTCATTTCACCAGGCTGCAACTTTTTGAGTGGATTGACCCTTTTTAGCGACAACAAACAAAATCTAAAACATACCAAATGTTCAAAAAATTACATAAACATACGATATCTAATTTTTTAATAAATGCAGACGTTGTATCAATAGCTTTTTATGCGTGACATAAAAAATGGAACAACGTTTATTTATTTTCTCCATATGTAGATTTTCAAAGGGCAGCCATGTTGGTTTAAATTTACTAAAACTGGCTCCCAACAGGAGAACCCAGACCTGTTTTGTAAGAAAGAATATCTCTTAGAGCATCAGCAAGTATTCACTTGTCACTTACTCTTTAAATATTGTTTTAAAAAGGTCTCCTGATAAATTTTATTAGAAAGTAGACAGGTCATAGCTGTGATCCAAGGATCAAGCAATAATAAATTCATAGAGGCCCTCAGGCCTCTGCAGTAAAAAGAGTCACCTTTCCACACTCGATAATGAAGGAGAGACAAAGAAAATAAGGTCGATGGCAATTACTGTAGCTGCAATAAATAGTCATCCTTAATTAAGACATTTTTTGAAATCTCATTGACTTTGAAAAAGCCTCAATTTATCAAAAGGGAATCATACATTGCAGCAGCCATATTGGATTGGTGATTACTAGTTCTCTTCGCCTCAAAGCAATTGCCACAAATTTCACACTGAAGCAATCAGCAGCGGCAATGTGATTTCCCTTCTCATTGTCTATCCTAATCATATATTCGTTATTTATGACACATCGCGGTGAGCGTGTTGTTATGCATGCATAGAGAAACGGTGGCAGTTACCTGCAAAGGTTTAGAATAAATTAGATTCAGCGGTGCATGACAAAGGAAACCAAACTGTCAATCTTTTCAAAATAATTACATATATACAATATCTATTGATGCAGAGCTATGTAATCTGGCCCCCTTTCTGGTCATTGTGATATTGGAAAACGGGTCAGTGAAAAAAAATTAATTCTCTGAATAGTTTGTATTAGCTTAGCTTGGCTTATTTACTAGTAACTACTGAAGCAGATTTTGTTTTTCTGACCATATTGGTCCTTACCCACTGGTCTGTTTAATTCCACTTCCTCTAATAAGGTGATTAAACTGTTCAGCAGTGGCGTTGCTATGGGGGTATGGACCCAACCTGGGTAACACCCACCAGAGGGGTGACACTATCAAGTAGAAACTGATATCATACCACAATGGTGTCACCCCCATCTGTGACAGTGCATGGATTAGGTGGGCTGGCACCGACGCGTCATTTACAGAAGCCAGTTTGGGATGCACACCATGACCATGTGCTGCCATCCCCAAACTAGCCTGCCCAGTGCCCTGCAGGCTAGACAGGAGAGAACCTGATGCACTAGCCTGCCCAGGGTCTACTAGATATGTGCACACTGAAATATTTTGTTTTGGAATTTCGTTTAGTTACTCCCGAAATTTGTTTTTATTTATTTTGTTTTGTTAAAAAATGCATTAGTCCGAAAATCCAAATTAATTCAGGTAGAATCTGTCATTGAAGGCTTATTGTGTCTGTCGAATGTTCTAAGAAGATTCGACTGAGAAGCTAAACTCTATGACTCCGCAATCGTACATTTCCGGGTGAATGTTCCGCCTCCAAGCTATAGAAGAATTCTGATTTTGTATGACTAGTAATAATTATATTAATAAATTATTACTACTAGTCAACCAATATTAGAATTCTTCTATAGCCTATGGGCTGAGTATTTAACCAGAAATGTACGATTGCGGCGTCGTACAGTTTAGCTGAATCTTCTTAGAACTTCTTCTTAGAACTTAGAACTTTTCGAAAGACACCATAAGCCTTCAAAGACAGATTTTATGTTTGTATGTTTTTCTCTGCTTCGTCGAATCTTCGTAGTTTATGTCTAATGGTCTTCCCCAACACTGTCTCTATACTGTTGAATCTTTTCTCTCTATGTCGAATCTTTCCTCTCTATGTAGAATATTCTTTGACTAATAGAGTTAGGCCTCGTACACACGATCAAATCTGTCTGCTGGAAACGGTCTGCTAGACTGTTTTAGCAGACAGATTCGATCGTGTACGGGCGAGCCGACGGATTTGGCCACCCGACAGATTTCAAAGCATGCTTTGAAATCTATCGGGTGGGAACCCGTCCGCCCGACACGTCTGTTGGTTAGTACACTTACCAGCAGACATGTCGTCTCGCACCGGCGCCGAATGATTTTGCCGCATGCGCGGAAGTGTTTTACTTCCTGGTGCGGTGACGTGGCGGCGTCAACGTCACCGCCACGTCACCGACACGTCAGCGCGCTGTCTGCTGGCGGGGATTTTGGTTTGCTCGTGTGTACACAGATTTGTTCAAATCGGTCGGACAGACCGTTTTGAACAAATCTATTGCCTCGTGTGTACCAGGCCTTAAGGTTAGGCATATTCGACCACAGGTTCGATAGACTCAGATTGCTATTGTCAGCGTCATGTCAAATCTCCTATCTATATCGAACTGTCGTAGCAACGAAAACGAAAATAAAGCATTTTTTTATTTCGGATCTTTCAGATTTTGGATTCTGCGTGTTTGATTTTGTTTGTTAAAACGATAACAAAAAATACACAAAATTTGGACGAAAATGCATTCGGATGAAAATGAATGCACATGTCTAGTGTCTACTGCTCTGTCCTGTTCCTGCTGTTACTTCGCAGCGGCAGGACAAAGCACTGAGGAAGGCTGGGAAGGAGCTGCGCCCGGGGGGTGACACCATGTTTTACTGCACCAGGAAATAATAACCCTAGTGATGCTACTGCTGTTGATTTTTCAAACACAGTATGGTTGTCACACTGAAATTATTATATTGTGTATTTAATTGGTAGGGTTTTTTTGGGTATTCTGAGTCACCACTGTAACAATTATTATCTATTGTTCCTGCCAGTAGATCTGTTATTTTCTATTTATTTAAACATAGAGACAGCACTATTCATTAGGGAGTAAAATCTCTGTAAAATTAAAGTTTTCTAGTTTGGAAGTCAAAGAGAACCCCACTATGTGTTTGTTATTTACTACCATTCACATGGCATACTGTACCTATACCTTACATTTTAGATGTTTTTGATGAGTATCATGTAGACATGTGCGCAACAAAAATGTTCGTATTTTTTTGTTCCGGTTCGTCTCGTTCTGTAGATTCGTAAAGATTCGTAATTTCGTAAGATTCAAGTTTTCCTATTCGGATCTGTTTGTATTTTCGTAACAGTTTTATTATTTGTTTATACTGAATGATTCGAAATTAGTAATTTTGTTAGATAATAATTTTTGTTTAATGGATTCGTAATTTTATACTTTTGTAAATACATAGCAACATGTGGCTAATCCATATTAACCTCCCTGGCGGTATGATTCTTTCAGATTTTAGGTGCTTAAAGCGGTACCATTATTTGCAAGGGAATTTGGCGTTTTATACTGTAGGCTTGTAATTCTTAGGAATAACTCACTGAAATCTATCCAAACAAGAGTCTAATAGGCATCCTGGGTATGATTTTTTTTTTTTTTTTATTAAAAATTATAATATAATAAATAATTATAAAAAATTATAACAAATAATAATATAATTATAGTAAAAATTATTCAATAATGTAATCAAATCAAAATCACTGAAATTTGCTCAGTTGCAGAATTTTTGCTGTCATTATTTTTTTTTTTTATGACGAATTTCCCCATAAATCGCTATCGCTAAATTCTGCAAGTGATTCTGATTTATTATTGCTGTTTTTTAGCTGCTCTAAAACAATTTTTGCCATAAAGGGACACTTTTGGTTGCTATGGGCAATCTACAGTTTGCAGGGAGAAAGAACATTTTTTTTATATAAAAGGACATGTAGTGTACAGGGCAGACCACTAGGGACATGGGGGGTGTGTATTTTTTACATACAGTACTGTAATCTATAAGATTACAGTGTACTGTATGTATAGTGTTTGTTTACATTTTTGAATTTGGCGCCGTTCCCCCCCCCTACGTCGCGACGCTCGCAGGGAAGGGAATTGGCGGTACACACAGCATCAGGCGGACATCCGGCCGCCGTGTACTGCGGAGATTCATCGCTGGATCGCAGAGGAAAGGTAAGTAAACTTTTTTTCTGCATCCAGCGAGACAAGTCCGTGTGTGGCACGGGGTTAACGATCTTAGCTTAAAAATCTCACCCCGTGCCACACATGGGAAGACCGCCAGGGAGGTTAAGATATATTTTCTCTTAAGCCCCGTATACACGGTCGGACTTTTTGCCAACAAACATCAAAATGAGCGTTTTCCAAAAAATCCGACCGTGTGTACGCTCTATCGGACAAACTTTTTCGGTTTCAAAAGTCTGGCCAACTCCCTTCCGACAAAAAGCCACGGAAAAGTTTGTTTGAAGTCCGATCGTGTGTACGAGACTTTACACTGTACATGGTGACACAGCACAAAAGAGATAAGCTGATTGGCTAAGATATTAAGTAAGATACATCACTCACTATCTACACTGCCCAGTGCCCATTCAAAAGAACGATGCAAGTACACAAATTTACGAACAGATTTACAAAACACACAGACCATACGAATGAAAATACGAACAGACAAAGGATTTAAAATACGGAATGCAAATCGTTCGTTATAGATGTCATTTTCGTTCTTTTGCTTTTTCGGTGTTTCGTATTTTAGTAAGATTGTCCAATCACACGTTCGTATTTTCGCTTGATCATTATTTTACTTATTCGTAAATACGTAATTTTCCTATTTTGGGTCTTTCAGCTTTTCGGATGTTCAAATTGATACGAATGTACGAATACTAACAAATTTGTACGAAAATCCATTCGTTTCATGGCTAATTACAAGATTTCTCAACTAGCTCATCGTGATCTGTCACAATAGCTGGGCTAAAGATTGGCTATGACCGGTTCTCATTAACCTATAATGGAGAGGCCAAGCTCCTAAACCTTTAATCCCTTCTTTAAAACAGGCATGGTCACATTAAGTTTAAGTTATGTAAATGTAATTAATATAAAGAAGGTATTATCCTAATGTGGCTGATAAAATCAAAGTACACTTTAACTACTTGCCTACTAGGCCCTTACCCCCTTCCTGACCACCAGGCCAATTTTCAGTTTTTAGCGCTTTCACACTTTGAATGACAACGCTGTACCCAAACCCAAAAAGAGTGCTGTTTTTTTTTTTACTAGATTTCTCAGTTTATCATCCCAGTTTCTCATCTAAACACTTGCCAGCATTATTAAGCCCTAGTGAAGGGGGGGCATGTTTTGCCACTGAAATATACTGATGTTTTGTGCAGGGCCGTCTTTAATGTTGATTTGACCCTGGGCAAAACATTTCTTGGTGCCCCCCATGAAATTTTGCTCTTCACCTGCTCTGAGACATACAATAAATATCAGGTAGCCTTAACATTAGTTTACTGTATCAGATCAGGCAGTGATTGCAATTGGTTGCCAGAGGTTACAGCATATCATTACCTCTTACTTACTGGTTGCTAGAGGTTACAGCACATGATTTCTTCGTGTTGATTGGTTGCTAGAGATTACTGTAAATTAATACTGCTCACTTATTGGTTGCTAGAGGTTACAGCACATCATCTCATCACTGCAGAGGGGCATGATATACATATGAATGCCGCCTTTATTTACACATGAATGCCACCGGCCTCAGCTATTTACATATGAATGCTGTCAATATTTACATATGAATGCTCCTGTTATTTACATATGAATGACGGTTATTTACAGGGGCTGCAGGTGAGTCATCTGTACACAACAATAGGGAAGAGCTGGGCAGCATTAGTACCAGCACTTCACACTGAGATATCAGGACACAGCAAAGGACTAAGGCCTCGTACACACGAGGCAATTTATTTGTTCAAATCGGTCGGACCGACCGATTTGAACAAATCTGTCTGATAGGATTTTGGTTTGCTCGCGTGTACACACGAGCAAACCAAAATCCCCGCCAGCAGCCGGCGTGCTGACGTGTCGGTGACGTGGCGGTGACATTGACGCCGCCACGTCACCGCACCAGGAAGTAAAACACTTCCGCGCATGCGCCGAATCCATTCGGCGGTGGTGCGGGACAACATGTCTGCTGGTAAGTGTACTAACCAGCAGACATGTCGGGCGGACGGATTCCCACCCGATAGATTTCAAAGCATGCTTTGAAATCTGTCGGGTGGCCAAATTCGTCGGCTCGGCCGTACACACGATCGAATCTGTCTGCTGGGACGGTGTAGCAGACCGTTTCCAGCAGACAGATTTGATTGTGTGTACGAGGCCTTAAGGTTCAAGGGACGAGGGAATTTAAACTAGGGTAGTTGCCAAGTATGAGGCAGCTGCTTTGGGCCCCACAACAATGACAGGGCCCAGGGCAGCTGCCCCTTTTGCTCTGCTTTAAAGATGGCCCTGTTTTTTTAATCATTAAAGCGGTTTTTGGACGACTTTATACATTTGGGCTGGTATTCCTTCTGCTGGGTTGAGTTCTGAGTAACATTCCAGTGTACCCATTGTAGGGTTGACCAACTGCATGGAGCCGGTGAGCATTTTCAATTCCAGACTATTTTTCTTTACTACTCTGGATTGCTAAGCATTGAAGTCCCAGTGCCTCGTGGATGTATCCCATATTGAACCTTTGTGCAATGTGTAATGCCTTTAAACTTCACTGGAAGAGTTTGACAAGGCACAGTTGATAGACAAGGGCAGAACATTTTCACCCATAACAGTTGCTTTGACAAGGACATGTCAGGATCACCAAACATTATTTTAATGAAATCTAAAAATATTTTTTTTTTATTATTTTTTTTTAAAGTGGACCTTTAATGTAAATTAAAGATCCACTTCGATGACAGCCCTACACAGACTGTGTCAACAAATACAGTTGCATAAAAATAGCGTTTTAAGAAATAAAAACTTTTTTAGTTATTTAAAAAAAAAATCCTGGAAATGGGAATTTTAAGTGTATGCACACTAAAATTTCACTTGCCCCTTTAACTCCTTAAGTAGGACACAGAGTAAACCTTTTGATTAACTTATTCTTTAGGTTTAAGCAAGTAGTGATTATTCATTACATTTAACCCCAATGACAGGCAGCAAAAAATGAACTCTGGAAATAGCTAAAAAAGATATATTCTGAAAATAGACTTATTCCATCCTGAGGCGAAAACCATAATGATTAACCCCTGTTTGACATACAAGTCTACTGAATTGTTCCAGGAGAAATGATTTCTGACACTATATGGATAATTTTGACTTTTTCACACTTCTTGCCTTAATAAGTACATACACTTATCGCTCCTTCAATGTTTGTGATTGCTGCTGCATTTTTTTTTCTGTTCGTCCCTCACCATGTCTATGCTAGCCATTAGATGTTAGCAAATTATTTCTGAGTTTGGACCTGGATGGGCAGGTTTGTAGCCTGTGGTATAATATATATATATATATATATATATATATATATATATATATATATATATATATATATATATATATTATAACTCAATCCACCTGATAATTTGGGATTTAATGTGCTTCTCTTTCTCCTTGTTTAATTTTGTCAATTTTTATATATTTTTATTTTAAAGCTGGCCTTTACGCAGATACCTCCTGGAACAATTGGCATGTTGGCTTGACCTTTATGATTGGAGTATTGAGACCATTTTGGCTAGTATGGTATACATTCAGGTTTTAGAGGAACCAAAAAAAAAAAAAGTGAAAGAATAATGTGCACCTATGCCACCTCACATTCACCACATTTCTCTTTCCCCCTAGATAAAATAAAAAGTAGCAATACAACATTTAGTCCCATTATCCTTGAATAAAACTGATCTGCTGCTGATCAATTTTACTGCTGTATCATCTGAGGCATTTTCATTATTGGTAGTATGTAGTAAAACATTTGCTTGTGCTGTTTGTCGCTAGTAAATTTGGACCTAGCCTTGCTCATTAAATTTGTCTTGCTGCTGGCTGCTGCTGATACTACTGTATCATTGTGTTCTTCATTCTTGTAGTAAAACACTTGTAAGTGGGTTTAAAGGAGTTGTAAACTCAGAAGGTTTTTTTATCTTAATGCTATCTATGCATTAAAGGGTTAGTATATTATTACTTTTTTTTCATTTAAAATAACAAACATGTTATACTTACCTCCACTGTGCAGTTCGTTTTGCACAGAGTGGCCCAATCCATGTCTTCTGGGGTCCCTCGGCGGCTGTCTCTGGTCCTCCCTGCAATTACTGACCACAGTCATGCGAGAGCTCGCATGGTGGTGAGTAATTGCGGGCGCGCTCCCGTGATACAGCGAGCGGCCATATAAACAACCATATAATAAACAAAGTATATGCTGTCACGTGAAACTAGATGACCAATCAATTTACTTGACAACACTTTTGACTTTATTTGTATGTTATAGATGGTTTGGGCTTACAGTAAGGCCTTGTACACACGATCAAATCTGTCTGCTGGAAACGGTCTGCTAGACCGTCCCAGCAGACAGATTCGATCGTGTGTACGGCCGAGCCGACAGATTTGGCCACCCGACAGATTTCAAAGCATGCTTTGAAATCTATCGGGTGGGAATCCGTTCGCCCGACATGTCTGCTGGTTAGTACACTTACCAGCAGACATGTCGTCCAGCACCGCCGCCGAATGGATTCGGCGCATGCGCGGAAGTGTTTTACTTCCTGGTGCGGTGACGTGGCGGCGTCAACGTCACCGCCATGTCACCGACACGTCAGCGCGCCGTCTGCTGGCGGGGATTTTGGTTTGCTCGTGTGTACACGCGAGCAAACCAAAATCCTATCAGACAGATTTGTTCAAATCGGTCGGTCCGACAGATTTGAACAAATAGATTGCCTCGTGTGTACGAGGCCTAAGACTCCTATGGGAGCAAGTTCTGCTCCAGAAGTTATTTATAAAAAGCCAAATCAAGTCTTAGGCCTTGTACACACGATCAGACCAAACCGATGAAAACGGACTGAAGTTCATTTTCATCAGGTCACAGACTGATGGTCTGATGGTCTGATGTGCGTACACACCATCAGTTCAAAAACCGATCGTGTCAGAACGCGGTGACATAAAACACAACGGCGTGCTGAAAAAAACGAAGTTCAATGCTCAGGCGTCCATCAGTCCGATTTTAAAGCAAGTTTTAAAACTTTGGACTGAAGGACAAAAGACTGATGGGCCATACACACGGTTGGTTTGGACCAATGAAACTGAACTTCAGTCCGTTTTCATCAGTTTGGACCAATCGTGTGTACAGGGCCTTAGAGGAAAACAAGAGCAGACTATATACTAATTATTAGAGAAGGTGATAACATGGAATCTGCAACAAAAGATCATGATTAGAAAATGATAATACACAAATGAGACACATTATAGTATTTATATATTCAATATAGTGATGTTATGTGGAAAAGGATGATTTTGTTGTAAGTTCCATCAGCAAATAGGGCGATTTATTGTCATATAACTTTAATTTTGCTTCAAACATTTTTTTTGAAACATTTCTAGCTGGGAAGAGATTTGGCTACCAGATGGCTAAGCCTTTAATTAGCATTGACTTGTGCTTCCCTGCTTTATCTTGGTCTTTAAATTTGCTTTACTTATTGTTGCTAAGGTCTGCGGATATTAATTTTGGATCTAATGGTTATTTCTCCATCAAGCTGTTCGCTAATATTTTCTAACCTCTCTGACTTTATACAAATGTGAAAAGTCTTGAATACTAATGGACAAGCAGAAGGAAGGTTCCTGCTCAATGACTCTGAAAAACCATTATGTCTTATACGTTTTCAGACTGTGCCTGGCAACTGCCAGCAAACGTAAAAAAAAAAAATTATAATAAAAAAATGTAAATTGCAGAGTAGGTTGCAAAAAATAGCTTTATTGTTTTTTAAAGACATACTGTTATGATTGGCCTTGCAGGGCAAAGTGACAAAGGGTTCCCCTCCCGATCCTCTTATACTCACCTTGCCTGCACTTTCTTGCCACTTGTTACATCACAGCCACTACCAAAATCAGTGGTGTTGGTGAGAAAAGGGAGCAGTGACATCACTACACTGTATAATGTGACAGTGCTTATGCCGCACTTACTTTCTAGAACATTGTTACATATTCCCCTATACCCAGAAGTACCAGGTAGTGTCTCTGACTGCAGCGGAGGAATAAATTGTAAGGTAGCTCTAGTAAAGTGAGTATAAGGCTCCATGTACACTAGCAGCTCCTAAACTTGAGTTGTATTGCCAAAGCTGCTAAACTCAGCTCCAAAAAAACCTATGTGTCCATGAACACATAGGTTTTTAGGATCGCTAAGAAGCTGCTGCAGTTAGGTGAGGTTTAACCTCCCCTAACCTCCCTCTCCTGAGCATGGAAGAATCGCATTCAGGATAGGAACTATTTGACCGCCACCGCAAAACCCGCCTTTTCATTTTCCTGTGGCCGCGGTCAAAGTACTTCAAGTGTACATAAAGCATAAGGGGGTAATGAGCACCCTTTTCAGTGACACTGTGGGGGTATTTACAGAAGGCAAATCCACTTTGCACTACAAGTGCAAACTACGGGCCAGATTCAGAAAGAGCCACGGATCTTTCTGCTGGCGTAACGTATCCCCGATACGTTACGCCGTTGTAAATATTTGCGCAAGTTCTTTATTCAGAAAGAACTTGCGCCCTTATTTATGGTGGCGTAACGTATGTGTTGCGGCTTAAGCCCGCGCAATTCAAATATCTGAAGTGGGGGCGTGATTCATGTAAATGAATCATGACCCCACGTAATTGATGTTTTTTTTGGACGGCGCCCAGTGCGCATGCCGAAATCACGTTGCTTTTTTCTCACTGTAAACGACGTGAACGTAACTAACACCGAGCCCCATTCCCGATTGATTTACGCAAACAACGTAACCGACGTTCAATTTGATGCAGTCCCGACGTCCATACTTAACATTGGCTGCGCCTGCTATAGCAGGGGTAACCTTACGCCGCTCGAACGCTTAAGCAAACGACGTAAAATACGACACGCCGCCGCAAGTACATTTCTGAATCGGCGTAAATAGCTCATTTGCATATTTTACCCGAAAAACTATGGAAGCACCACCTAGTGGCCAGCGTGAATATGCAACTAAGATACAACGGTGTAAGCAAATTACGCCGCTCGTATCTTAGAAGAAAGCCGGCGTATCTTCTTTTATGAATAGCAAAAAAAGATACTGTACGCAGGCTATTCTTAGTATTTACGCAGCGTATCTATTAGATACGCTGGCGTAAATGCTTTCTGAATCTGGTCCTACAAGTGCAAAGTGTAGTTGAAATTGCCCTGAAAGTGCACTTGGAAGTGCAGTCGTGTAAATCTGAGGGGTAGATCTAAAAAGAGGGGAAGCTCTGCTGATTTTATCATACAATCATGGTCAAGCTAAAATGCTGTTTTTTATTTTCCTTGCATGTCTCCCTCGGATCTACAGTGACTGCACTTGTAGTTTGCACTTGTAGTGCAAAGTGGATTTGCCTTTCCTAAATAACCCCCTGTCTCTTTTCCTGAATGGGCAAAGTGACAGTGCATCTGTAAAGTTTATGTTAACCCACATAGTAAGCTTCTTTAAACTGATACTATAGGTTCAAGTTTTTTTTTTCTTTTAAATAACAAATATGTCATACTTACCTCCACTGTGCAGTTCGTTTTGCACAGAGTGGCCTCAATCGCCCTCTTCTGGGGTCCCACGGTGGCTCTCGCAGCTCCTCCCCACAATAGATAACCCCCTCTGGGAAGCTCTCTCCAAGGGGGTTAGCTTGCGGGTGCGTCAGCGTCCATAGCCGCCGAGTTTATGACTCGTTCCTGTCCTCCAGCAGCTGCTTCATTGGATTTGTTTGACTTCAGCGGAAGCCAATGGCTGCGCTGCTATCAATCTATCCAATAAAGGGCCAAGAAGCCATGGAGAGAGCAATGCAGAATCGTGCCCATGGAAATTCGGGGCTCAGGTAAGTAAACCGGGGTGGGGGGCTGTGGAGCCAGACACAGCATGGTGTTGTTTCACAATGCATGTTAAATATAATAGGACAAGCTTTTCATAATTGCTGAGGTGTATAAAATACCTGTTAATCCTGCCAGTTTCCCCAGTCTGAGTGGACTCCCCATAATAGGGTGACAAGGCTAACCGAAGCATTCTAATGCTGTGGAGGCGTTGGCACTTTGCCATGTGTGCTCGAGCACTGGGACTGCAGGATCCCATGCTAAAGCACAATGTGCCCTCAAGGTTCCTATTTCCAAAGGCTACAGGGGAGTCAACCAGGAAACAGACTCTGCAGTGGAAAATTCTGTAAGAGAGTCGAGGACTTCCTAACATCCTGACAACACCACGTGTTGCTCCCAAGCCAGTAAGGGGTCTCCCCTGTTCACAGCCTTGGTCCTGTATACCTAAAGATAATTATTTAGGAGTCAAGTGACCACTGAATAAAACTTAAGAAAATATTTTTAATGTGAACTAACACAATGAAAGTCACTTTTGCCCGGATTCACAGACATCGGCGCACATTTATGCCGCCGTAGCGTATCTCTTTAACGATACGCCGATGCAGCGCAGAGAGGCAAGCATGGAATTCACAAGGCAAATGCTCCCAACTCTGCGCCAGCGTAGCGTACATTTCAAAGGCGCAGGCTGGTGTAAGTGGAAGTAGGTGGAAGTGTGCTGGAAGTGGGCGTGATCAATGCTAATGAAGCGTGACCCCATGCAAATGATTGGCCAGGCGCCAGACAAGTACTTAAAATGAACTGCACATGCGTCAAGACGTGGACGTATCCCCGTGCAAATGTGCACAACCACGTCGGAACAATTGACTAAGATACGCCGGATCACTGTGTACGCCGTGAACGTAACCTATGCCCAGCCAGACCCACATCGGCCCATATACACAGATGTCCAACGTACAATACGTAGGCTTGTGTTCCCTGGTCCATACCTTTGCATGGGTTGCGCTTCATCTATGGGGAATAACTTTACGCCGGACATAAAACTTACGCAAACCGTGTATATCATGTGCCGGGCGCAAGTACGTTCGTGAATTGCCGTATTTCCCTCATTTGCATATTTGAATGCCTAATCAATGAGAGAAGCAACATACGTCCAGAACATATTTGCGCCCACGCCACGCCGGCGTAAGTAAGATACGTCGGGGTAGGATGGCCTATTTTTAGGGTTTGTGACTGTGGCGCACACATACGCCAGGCGCATATTTACGCTACACCTTTGTGTTTTGTTTTTGTTTAACATACACTATAATACCAAAAGTATTGGAACACCTGCCTTTACAAGCACATGACATTTAATGGCACCCTAGTCTTAGTCCATAGAGTTCAAGGAACTTGATTGGCCTGCACAGGAGTCTTGACCTTAACCCGATAGAACATCTTTGGGATGAATTTGAGTGGAGACTTTGAGCCAGGTATTCTTTTCCAACATCAGTGCCTGACCTCACAAAATTGCTTCTGGAAGAATGGTCAAACATTCCCATAGACACACTCCTAAACCTTGTGGGCAGCCTTCCCAGAAGAGTTGAAGCTGTTATAGCTGCAAAGGGTGGGACAACTCAGTATTGAACCCTATGGACTAAGACTGGAATGCCATTAAAGTTCCTGTGTGTGTGTAAAGGCAGCATTCCTAAAACTTTTGGTGTATCTCGGGTTGCACAGCAGTCTTCAAGGATGTATAGGCATTTGCACAAAATAAGGTGTAAAGGGGTATCTATACTGGATTAAAGATGTTCCAAAGGCTGAATAAGTTAAAAAGCACAGAGGAGACCAGTGAATCAAGCCATACACATACGCACACAAGCAATCAATCCTAAATGATCTATTTACCCTAGTATAAATCAAAATAGGAGACTCCTACAGTTATGAAGGTTGATATATTCTGCTTCATTGGTTAAGGTGGCGTTCTTGCTTGGTCAGGGAGCACAGACATGGCTGTTTTGTCAGCTCTTTGAGGCCTTTTCATACACATATGGTTGTATGATATCACTTCCTGTCTCCCTATAGTTCATGCCAACATCACTTCCTCTTTACCAAAAGTAGCTAAGCAAGTTAGCTTTAATATTGAGTAAGCACAGGAATTAAAGAAAACTCATTGGAAACTGAATAGTCTCCTTTAAATGGTAGCTAAAAATGATATTCCATAATGTACATATACATATATATAAAAAAAAAATCACGATAATGGTAATAGCAACATTTATAGCACATTATATGCATGCATTCCACTGCTTTAAAGCTATATGCTTTTTTCAAGGTTGTGCCTTCTATACTTACAATACAATACAATAACTCTATAAACCATTTGCCTGTATTTATTTTTACATCCACTTTTTAGGAACATAAAGGGCTTTATTGAGAATACTGTTTTTTTATTAGTACCCGTTTATGTTCTTTATTATGGTCTTCCAAAGGGACAAAAAGCGGGAAACAATTGTGCTGTTCTACCAATGCCATAACTACTACTCCATACTATTGGCTGGCTGCCACTGATCATTCCACCCATGATTTTTATTTGTTTTAAGATGTTTGGGGATGGCCCCTTCCTGTTCCAACATGACTGCACAACAGTGCAAAAAGCAAGGTCCATAAAGACAGGGATGAGAGAGTTTGCAGTGGAGGACCTGACCTCAACCCAATAGAGTTCTGACCTCAACCCACTAGAATACCTTTGGTTTGAATTAGAGTGGAAACTGTGATCCAGGCCATTTTATTAAACATCAGTGCCTGACCTCACAAATGCACTTCTGGAATAATGATCAAACATTCCCAAAGACACACTCCTAAACCTTGTGGACAGCCTTCCCAGAAGACTAGGGTGCCATTAAACTTAATGTTCATGTAAAGGTATGTGTCCTAATACTTTTAGTAATATAATGTATATATTTAAAAAAAAAAAAACAAGAGACTTTCATTGTGTTAGTTCAAATTAAAAATATTTGTTACGTTTTATTCAGTGGTCACGTGACTCCTGAATTATTATCTTTAGGTATACAGGACCAAGGCCGTGAACAGGGGAAAACCCTTACTGGCTTGGGAGCAGCATGTGGGAGCAACATTGTCAGGATGTTAGGAAGTCCCCGGCTCTCTTATATGTTCCAAAATATTTCAGCCCACAAGAGCCTGAATCACAGTTAAGCCCTGTACACATGAACGGGAATCCTGTCGAGAAAAAAAAGTCGGTATTCCAGATGGGATTCCTGGCACGCTCGACTTGAAAAGCTGTGTATACACACGGCCACACAAAATCCCACCGTTTTTTGAATGGCAAGAACACAGGGACGTCATCAACTATGACGAGCCGGTGTCTCGTCACATTCGATGCCGTCGCCGCCATCTTGCTACACCTCACACTAACCTTGTATGCTATTGCACATTCGTCGAAGTGTTATCAAGCATGTGCGTTTTTTCACCCATACAGACAACCTGTTTTTTCGGCAGGAAACACTCTGCCGTGAAACCCAGCGAGAAATTATAGAGCAGGGTTCTCTATTTACCCGTCAGGATTCCTATTGGTTTTACTGATGGGAAAACTGCTAGGGAGAATTCACACGGCCGGGATTCCTGGCAAAAAATCTCTCCTGGCAGTTTTCCTGCCGGGAAAAACGGTTGTGTGTACGAGGCTTTAGTCTGACATACCTTACAAGAAAAATATAGCCAGCCCATCTCCCAGCTGCAGCATTAACCTAACATTTTAGTACCACCAGCAGTTATTGAGCACAAAATATATTTATTACTATTACAATTATTATAGCACTACCCCCGAAAAAAAACTGCTGGATTTTTGGTCGGCACATTACCTCATGGCTCCTACGAAATTCCTAGGGGTGAATGATGTGTATTGCATATATTAGAAGTAAAGGAATGTCCATGACAGGTACTCTTTGCTGTGCTCTTTATTACCCAGCTGGGTAAAAACAGTAAACTTGTGGTGAGGAGAGTAAAGTTGAAGAAGAAAGGAGAATAGCAAATTCAGAAACAGTCCTGCTCCCAAGCGTAACACTTCTCTGTGCCACTCCCGCGTGGGCTTAGTGTACCCGGACAGGCCTCTCTCACTGACCTGGCAGCCGGAGTATCACTTGGACAATTGTAGGATAAAGTCTCTGCTACAGACCCTCCTTGGTGAACTTGAGGAAATAGTCTCTGCCACAGACCACCCTCAGTGAGCCTCAGAAAGACACCTCTGCCACAGGCCCTCTCTTGATTGGATTCTTGTAGATATCCCTCTTTGGATAAGTTACGCCTGGATTTCCTTCAACTTGTTGCCCAGGTGCCGACTGACAGGTGATCAATTTGTCAGTGTGCGGCTACCTTGATCCTGGTGGTTTGTCCAGGCCCTTTTGGACCGCCAGCCTCTCAATGGCGCTCCTCAGACTGAGTCCCCACTGAACTCACAGTACAGCTGGGGATCTTCAGAAGTAGGAACCCAGTCACTGTTTAGATGTTCCCCCGGGCCAACATGGACCTGGAACCAGGAACACCACGTGGCACGCACACCCCGGCCAGGTAGGCCATAGCGCCGGGGCGAAAGGGTGTGGCCACACTGAACGAAGAAGACCCAGAACCAATGGCGTCTGTCTTATAAATACCCCTCCCTAGCATGAACAGCGAGGACAAACCCTCCTGATTTGCTGCCAGGAAAGAGCACCCAAGCCTTGACTCCACTGCTGCCACCTGCAGGACCAGGGCTGGAACAACACCCCAGTACAACCGAATGAGCCCACAGCACAGCCAAGCTGAGACAGAGACCCTATTATTCATTTAACAATCTGGATCAGAGTTTACACTCTGATCTAACCTTAAATTTAACTAGCACCGGTACTATAAAGTACACAGGCGCTACATTTAATTTTTTATTGACATTATTTAACTGACACCTGCAGAAATTGTGGCAGACAACACATTGTAAACCGTAATTTTCTTCTGTAACCAACCACCGCCATCACTCTAAGAAAAGTAAACATACTTTATTCCTACTACTTGTGTGTATATTATTATTGACTAACAGAACAGTGAAAGGCTGAAACTGAATCTACATAAATTACATACTGATGTCAGGCACAGTCAGATTTAACCCCCTTCACTACAGGCCGACAGCCTTCCTTCATTGTTACAATTGGTAAAAATAGATCAGAATAACATGCAATTGTATGTCTTGTTATGGTTAATCTGTTTCTTCCACCATACTACAAAAAGAAGCCTATAATTGGGACTGATCAGCTCCGGGGAGCACTGCAAATATAATTATACATTTTATTAAGGAAAAAGTAATAAACAAATACACCGTCAAACCAATAACATGGTGTGACTCAAGCTTTTGCATAATTGTATGTTGGACAGAGATTAAAATGTATGCATCAACAATAACAACAATTTTAATGATTACCGAGGAGTTTTGGCTATACAGCTGTTATGGCAAAATAATCTCCTTGGTTCTAGTTAGGGATACACTTTAACAGCTTCCCGACCGCCACACGTCTATATACGTTTGGCAGAATGGCACGGGCTGGCAAATGGGCGTACTGTACGTCCCTTTGAATTTGTCGCCTAGCGGGCATGCGCCTCGGGAGTGTCCCTGCAGGTCCCGCAAACTCGATTGCGGTGAGGAGAGACAGAACAGGGATATGCCTAGTGACATGACAGGGATCTACTGCTCCCTGTCATCGGGAGCAGTGATCGCTGTCATGTCAGTGGTAGCCCATCCCCCCCACAGTAAGAGTCACTTCCTAGGACACACTTAAAATGGATGTAAACCAGACATGTGCACAGCAAAAAATGTCGTATTATTTTGTTCCATTTCGTATCGTTCCATAGGTTCATACCGATTCGTAGTTTCGTAAGACGCACGTTTTCCTGTTCGTTCCCGTTCGTATTTCGTATGACGCAATTTTTTCGTATTCCGATCGTTTCGTATTTTGGTTACTGTTTTATTGTCATACATGCAGGATGATTCGTTATTCTGTTTAATTTGTTGTCGTTTCTTGTTTGACAATAATTTTCATGAATTTTCGTCATTTTGTACTTTTGTAAATATATCGCGGGATTCGCGGCACTTTCAACACGCGGCTCATCCATATTAACTATTGTTAAGCCCCGTACACTTGGTCAGACTTTTTTGCCAACAAACATAAAAACAAACGTTTTCCGTTCGTTTTAAACAAATCAGTTTGTTTGTAAGCTCCATCAGAAAACCATTTTTGAGTTCAAAAGTCTGGCCAACTGATCTCCCTTCAGACGAAAATCCACGGAAATTTTTTTTTGGCTTTACTGTACTCGGCAGTCGGTACAAAAGAGAAGCTGATTCACTAACTACACTCACTCACTGCCCATTCAAAAAAAGGAATCAAGTACACAAATTTACAAACAGACCAAAAAAACGGATTTACAAAACACACAAATGAAAATATGAACATACGACTGAAAATACGAACAGAAAAAGGATTTAAAATACAGAATGCAAATCATTCATTATAGATGTCATTTTCGTTCTCTTGCCATTTCCGTTTTGTCGTATTTTCGTAAGATTGTCGTATTGTTTGTTCGTATTTGCGCTTGTTCGTTATGCGGCTGATTTGTATTTTGGCGCGTTCTTTTTTTGTATGTACACATTATTCCGCGGGTACGTAAATGAACAAATTTGTACGAAAATACATTTGTTACGAACGAGAACGCATATATCTAATGTAAACCCAACAATTTTTTTATTTTTGATGTCACAATGTAGAGTATAATATTTCCTATCATCTGTGCCCAATCTTGTCACACAGAGTTAATACAGCTCTGAGCAATCCTCTTTTATTGTTCAGTGAAATAAAACGAACTTACAGAGAATAACCTTAGTCCGTTCCGCCCCCTTGTTGTGACTGACAGGTTATTTACATATCTCACTCCTTTTCTGAAGTCATGTGGTTACTTTTCTGGATTTTTACTGGATGTTAGTTATCACAGCAGAATTTAGTGTAAGGAATACACAGGAAAAAATGCATGCTGACAAGGGGAGTGTAGAGGAGAACGGGGAGTCTCCACCCACTGAGCTCCAGACAACAGATCCACCCACAGAATCTGCAGTTTTTCAGTTCTTATAACAGACAGAGGGGAGACATTTGACAGGTAAGGATACATGCAGGAGGCATCTATATCCTTATAGATCAGCACTATGGCAGTAGTTTAAAAAGGATGAGAGTGAGATTACATCCACTTTAACCCCTTGATCGCCCCTAGTGTTTAACCCCTTCCCTGCCAGTGTCATTTACACAGTAATCAGTGCATTTTTATAGCACTGATCGCTGTATAAATGACAATGGTCGCAAAATAGTGTCAAAAGTGTCTGATGTGTCCGCCATAATGTCGCAGTCATTATAAAAATTGCAGATTGCCACCATTACTAGTGAAAAAAAAAATATATGAATAAAAATGCCATAAATCTATGTCCTATTTTATAGATGCTATAACTGTTGCGCAAACCAATCAATATACGCTTATTGGGATTTTTTTTTTTACCAAAAATATGTAGAACAATACATATCGACCTAAACTTTTTTTGAGATATTTATTATAGCAAAAAGTCAAAAATAAAGTTTTTTTTTTTTTCAATATTGTACTCCTATTTTGTTTATAGTGCAAAAAATAAATACTGCAGAGGTCATCAAATACCTCTAAAAGAAAGCTCTATTCGTGGGAAAAAAAAGAACGTCAATTTTGTTTGGGTGCCACGTCACACGAATACGCAATTGTCAATTAAAACAACGCAGTGCCGTATCGCAAATAGTGGTCTGGTCAGGAAGGGGGTAAATTCTTCTGGGGCTGAAGTGGTTAATTATTATTTTATTTTTTTATCATTTATTCTGGATCACTAATATAAACAAAACAATTTTGCATCTGGCATCCTGAAAATGTTGTTTAGCCGTGCATAGAAAGTGAATGGGGTTTTGTTAATCTATCTGTAAATTCTATCCATCAATTGTTCCATCAAACGCATAGCATTCCTCAGAGTCATCGTAAATTAAAATTTTCAATTTCCAATAGACGTACTCCTGCACCTTTGTTTCAGTTCTTATATATTGTTATAATTAGTCTATCATTGAGATAGAATATGTGGTGAAGACCTTGGTTAATAAAATCATTGTTCATCTATAAATGGGTATTTAGTGGTGCAGATAACGTGAAGGAGTATTACTGCTGAACCTCCGCATTGCACAAGCTATGCATTAAAAGCCTATTCATTTCCCATCTCAGAGGTACAGATACTGTATGTATCCGTATGTAGAAAGATTTCTAACACACATTTCCACTGGGCAAATCCCCTCTGTAGCTTCCAATTTCCTCTAGAAGGGAACTCAAAATATTCCATTTATCATATAAATCCTTCAAATTATGTTGCTTCTTCTTGAATGTCAGTATTTTTTTTTTAAATGGATTGCCTGCACCTACATTTCTATACTTATCATGAAATGGGAATCCAAACCCCACTAACATTCTATGTGGCACTTTGATAGTTTTTTGTAATGCTGAAAATATTACCGTATATACTCAAGTATAAGTATTTTTTTGTGCTGAAATGCCCCCCTCGGCTTATACTCAAGTCACCTTTTTGCTCCTAATCTCCTGGACTTTGGAGATTCGGTACCAGCCGTAGATCCTCTGGACCCCAAACGTGGCACACTTGTAGCCCAAGAATTCCTTTACAAGTGTGCAAAGTTTCTTGTCCCAAGGACCTACGGCCGGGAAGCATCGATTTTTCAAAGCCGGGCACCCTTTCCATAGTCTCCCATGTTAAACAGTAATTTCTCCTGTGATTTTGGGGACCCGGTACTGGCCACATATAGTCCCATTTATTTTCTATAAGTGTGCAAAGTTTGTTGTCTGGGGGACCTACGGCCGGGAAGCACCGATTTTCAAAGCCGGGCACCCCTTCCAAAGTCTCCCATGTTAAACAGTAATTTCTCCTGTGATTTTGGGGACCCGGTACTGGCCACATATAGTGCCATTTATTTTCCATAAGTGTGCAAAGTTTCTATCTATTCCTTCTCGAGCCCTCTCGAGCCCCGTAGTCAATAAGTTAGGGGAAGGCGGGAGGGGTTTATTTTGTGCCCTTTTTTTTTTGGTTGCTCTCTCCCCCTCTCTCCCCTCCTCTGGTGAGGAAGGGGAAATAAACCTCTACCCACTTATAGACGTGAGGACCTACTTTCCATAAGGTTAGCAGAATACCCAGGTCAAGATGGGGGGGATAAAGATAACAACCATTAATGCCAAAGGACTTAATACCCCGGAAAAAAGGAAAATACTTCTCAATGAACTTAAACGAGCCCGAACAGACATAGCATACATTCAGGAAACCCATTTTAGAGCTAGCCGCCTACCTTACCTACAAAACAGATTCTTCCCATGCACCTACCACGCATTTAGTCCGACATCAAAATCCAAAGGAGTATCTATATTAATCTCCAACCAGATCCCCTGGTCACTTACAGGCAAACAAATAGATGATGAGGGAAGGTATATATTCTTAAAAGGTAGAATAGGAGACGAGAAAGTAACACTAGCTACAATCTATGCACCTAACTCACATCAAGAGACCTTCCTGATTGGAGTACTGGCCAAATTAGATAATTTCTTAGAAGGAAAATTAATCCTGGGGGGCGATATCAATATGACACTTGACCCCAAACTGGATTCATCAACAGGGTTATCGTCTGTAACAGGAGGCCCCAGGAGGAAAGTCAGGCGAAAGATGAAAGAACTGCATTTAGTGGATGCCTGGAGAATATTCCATGGGGGGGAAAGTGACTATACCTTCTATTCCAACCCTCATAAAAGTTACTCCCGGATAGACTATTTTTTGATCCCTCATTATCTATTAACAGCAATTGAGGAAGTGAAAATCGGGAATATAACTTGGTCAGACCACGCCCCAGTATCATTAAATATTAGGATATCAGGCAAGGCTCTCTCCACGGGGTACCGATGGCGTTTGAATGGAAGCCTATTACAGACCCCAGAAGTACGAGAGGAGGCAGAGAAACAACTAGGAGAATACTTCCGAATGAACGAAACCCCGGGGAGTGACCCAAGTGTGGTCTGGGAAGCCCACAAGGCAGTGATGAGGGGGCTGTTAATAAAACATGGAGCGAGAATAAAAAGAGCACGAGAGAGCCAGGTGGAGAAATTAACAACAGAGATCCAATTACTGGAGTCACAACATAAAGTAAGTCAGAGGTTAGCTTCTGGGGAAGAATTGGATAACAAGAGGAAAGAATTAGCAGACTTATTAAGATATAAAGCAAAAGCAACCATCCAAGCAGGAAAGAAGACAATATATGAACTCGGGGACAAGTGCAGTAAAGTACTAGCAGGAAAGCTAAAAGATAGAGGGAATATGGTATATATACCACAGATTAAGGGGAAGGACGGCCAGGTAAAGTCACTCCCTAAAGACATAGCACAGAGATTTAGAGAATATTATACCTCTCTCTACAATCTAAAACAAATGGATGAAACCAACGAGAAGATAGAGGATTATTTGACTTCAGCGCACCTTAAAAGAATTCCATCAATAGAAAGGGAAAACTTAGAAAGACCTTTTACAATAGAGGAACTCCAAGGAGTGACGAAAATGGTTAAACCGGGGAAAGCCCCAGGACCGGATGGGTTTTCCATCCAGTACTATCGATATTTCCTGCCTATACTTGGACCACATATGATTAGGATGTTCAATGAGATCGGCCGAACTACCGCATTCCGCCTGGAAACCCTTACGGCACACATTGCAGTAATTCCGAAAGAGGGGAAAGACCCGGCGGAGTGCGGTAGCTATCGCCCGATCTCATTATTGAACACAGATCTAAAATTATTTACGAAATTAATAGCCTCTCGAATACAACCCCTATTGGGACAGTTGATCCACCTAGACCAGGTGGGCTTTGTCCCGACTAGGGAGGCGAGAGATAACACTATCAAAGTCCTGAATCTGGTGCAATGGTCAAGGGGAACTAGAACACCTTCTATCTTTCTTAGCACAGATGCGGAAAAAGCCTTTGATAGAGTTAACTGGAAGTTTATGGCAGGGATGTTAAGACATATTGGACTAGGAGAACATATGTGTAGATGGATTATGGGAGTATACACACCCCCCAAGCTCTAGTCAAAGTAAACGGGATTTTTTCAGAGCCAATTAAAATAAGGAATGGAACAAGACAGGGATGTCCATTGTCCCCATTACTATATGTCTTGACATTGGAACCTCTGCTAAACAGGATAAGACAGAACTCTGAGATCCGGGGGTTGGAGGTAGGAGACAGGGAATATAAAATCTCTGCATTTGCAGATGATATGTTGTTTACTATATCCAACCCCAGGAAATCACTACAAAATTTGATGAAAGAAATAGAAGAATATGGGAAATTAACAAACTTAAAAATCAACTATGGGAAATCTGAAGCAATGGGGGTGGAAATTCCAGGTACAATACAACAGTCTCTAGAATCTAATTGTAAATTTAAATGGGTAAAGGTTGCTTTAAAGTATCTGGGGATCCATATTCCATTAAGAATAAGGAACACCTTTGAAGCAAATTTCCCCCCACTGGTAAGTACAATCAAGGGAACTCTGGAGAAATGGCAGAAGGGATTCCACTCTTGGTTTGGGAGATGCAATGCAATTAAGATGAGTATACTCCCCAAACTAATGTACCTATTCCAAGCAATACCAATTAAAATCTCCCTAGCTTTTCTAAATCGAGTAAACAGGCTGCTCTTTAATTTTATCTGGTCTAATAAAAGATCAAGGATTAGGAGGAACAGGATGTGCCTACCTAAGGGTGATGGAGGACTGGCGGTACCGGATGTAAATAAATATTACCAGGCAGTACATTTGGGAAGGGTTATAGAATGGGGTAGGAGTAAAGGAACCAAACTTTGGGTAGACCTCGAACAGGAAATAAGTCAAGTCCCTTTAAAAAGAGCAATCTGGTGCTATCAAACACTTCCGGCCCAGTTAAAAAAACATCCAACTATAGGTGAGACTCTCTATATAGGCCACAAGATATGCCAGCTGGGTAAACATACATCAAGATACTCTCCTCTATACACAATACTGGGAAACCCAAACTTCCATCCAGGATTGGAGAAAGGAGCATACAAAAACCTCAGGGAGAGGGGCTTTACACAGGCAGCACACTTTGTAGAACTAGAAGGATGGCCGACAGTGACTTCATTGGTATCCACAGAAGGACAATCTGGAGTTAATCATTGGCAGGCGATACAACTAAGCCATTTTTTGAACTCCTTAGGTCCAACGAGTAGATTCAAAAGGGAGTTAACACAATTCGAAAGATATTGTGAGGATCAGGAACCCCCGGCAAGATTACTGTCTAAAATGTATAGATTGATAATTGCCCCCCCAGAAACTCAGGAATTACCATCAATGAAAGAATGGGCAAAAGATATGGAGAGGAATTTTACCCAAACCCAGCAGCAAAAGATAACCCACTTAGCTATGAAAACATCAACTTGCACCAGGCTACAGGAATTAAACTATAACATTTTAAATAGATGGTATTATACACCGGAGAAGCTGAGTAGGATGTTCCCGGGAACATTAGACTCCTGTTGGAGATGTAAGAAGAGTAAGGGAACTCTGTATCATATACTCTGGGCATGTCCTAAAATTAGGAAATATTGGCAGGAAGTCCAAAAGATATCTCAAAAATTTACAACCTACCAAATACAAGACGACCCAGCCTTCTGCCTGCTACATTTATCACAGATCCCAATAAAATCATACAAAAAATCGATCATCTGTCATATGATGAACAAAGCTAAGGCGGGCATAATATTAAATTGGAAAAGGACTAAAGTGCCAACGATAAGGGACTGGCTGAATGGAGTCAGAAGGGTGGGTGCGATAGAAGACCTGGTGTTATCCGCACAAGACCGAAAGGAGCAATATAATGTAACTTGGGGAACATGGAATGTATTCATATACTCAGAGGAAGGGAAGGAATTGATGGGGAAAAAGGATGGAGAACAGGAGGGACCACGCGTCCAGATCAACGGAAGTGAAGGCAATACCGGAAGGGAGGAGGAGGACAGGGGGGGCTAGAGGAGGACGGGAGAGGGGGTAATTAACCATTTAACCCTACTATTGATTCATATTTGCGAGCCCCCTCCCCCCCTGGGCTGGGGGTTTCTGTTCGTTTTTTTTTTTTTTTTGGGGGGTGGGAGGGAGGGAGGGAGGGAGGTGGTTAGAGGGGTGGGTGGGGAAGTGATTAGGGTCAAAATGGGGTAGGTATTCTAAATAGAATATAAGAAGTCATTTCTTAAGAATAGATACAGGAAGGGAGTACAGGCAAGACCGAGTTATAGAGTGAGATTAAAAGAAGAGGGGGGAATCGGGATATCGAGGGCCTAGAAGGAACCTATCTAGACATAGCAGATGAGCCCTAGATAAATATGGAGTGAAACTTGGTCTAGGATGGGACCCTAGGTGGGGGTATGGTATTCCCTCCTCCCTGCCCTAAATTCTCCCCTCCTATGTCTCCCACCAACAGCAGGGGAGACTATTATCATTACTATTATTTAGTCAAATATGACAAGGTTTAACTGTCTTTTTTTTTTATTTCTTTATTCTTTTTTTTTTATCCATGCAATGAAAGATTAATTTTACCCGAAATGGAAAGTGTGAGCCATTAAGATATTGTTTGTATAGAGCTATGGATGCTTATTCATTGTATGTATAGTACTTACCCAAATAAAATGTTTAAATTTAAAAAAAAAAACACACAAAAAAAAAAAAGGAGAAGTGTGCAAAGTTTGTTGTCTGGGGGACCTACGATCGGGGAGCATCGATTTTTCAAATCTGGACACCCCTTCCATTGACTCCCATGTTAAACAGTAATTTCTCCTGTGATTTTGGGGACCCGGTACTGGCCAGACGTAGGTCTCCTAGACCCGGAAATTGGCACACATATAGTCCCATTTATTTTCTATAAGTGTGCAAAGTTTTTTGTCTGGGGGACCTAGGATCGGGGAGCATCGAATTTTCAAAGCCGGGCACCCCTTCCATAGTCTCCCATGTTAAACAGTCATTTCTCCTTTGAATTTGGGGACCCAGTACTGGCCAGCCGTAGGTCTCCTAGACCTGGAGCTTGGCACACATATAGTACCATTTATTTTCTATAAGTGTGCAAAGTTTGTTGTTTGGGGGACCGACGATCAAGGAGCATCGATTTTTCAAATCTGGACACCCCTTCCATTGACTCCCATGTTAAACAGTAATTTCTTCTGTGATTTTGGGGACCCGGTAATGGTCAGACGTAGGTCCCCTAGACCCGGAACTTGGCACACAGATAGTCCCATTTATTTTCTATAAGTGTGCAAAGTTTATTGTCTGGGAGACCTACGATCGGGGAGCACCGATTTTTCTAATCTGGACGCACCTTCCATTGACTCCTATGTTAAACAGTCATTAAACAGTGATTTTGGGGACCCGGTACTAGCCAGTCATAGGTCCCCTAGACCCGGAACTTGGCACACATGTAGCCCCATTTCTCTTCTATAAGTGTGCAATGTTTTTTGTCTAGGGGACCTACGATCGGGGAGCACCGATTTTTCAAAGACGGACTCCCCTTCCCTAGTCTCCCATGTTAAATGGTCATTTCTTCTGTGATTTTGGGGACCCAGTACTGGCCAGTCGTAGGTCCCCTAGACCCGGAACGTGGCACACATGTAGCCTCATTTCTCTTCTATAAGTGTGCAAAGTTTGTTGTCTGGGGGACCTATGATCTAGGAGCACAGATTTTTCAAACCCGGACACCCCTTCCATAGACTCCTATGTTAAACGTCAGTCTAGTCATGAACACAGTGAGGCATGGGCACAGTGAGGCATGGGCACAGTGAGGCATGGGCACAGTGAGGAATGCACATGGGCACATTGAGGCAAAGTGAGGCACAGTGAAGCACAGTGAGGCATACAGATGGACACCCTAGGCTTATACTCGAGTCAATAAGTTTTCCCATTTTTTGTGGTATAATTAGGTGCCTCGGCTTATATTTGTGTCGGCTTATACTAGAGTATATATGGTACCTTCTATTTTTGATCTAAGGATCTTATATTTAAAGCCCAATTCTGGGATTGCTAGGTATATAAAAATCCCTGCTTTCACTTAAATTGAAAACCACTTCAGCCCCAGAAGAGTTGGCTGCTGAATGACCAGGCCATTTATTGCGATCCAAATTAGGCCGATATGCATTCTTCTACATATTTTTGGTAAAAAAATCACAATAGGCGTATATTGATTGGTCTGCACAAAAGTTTTAGCGTCTACTAAATAGCCGATAATTTTATGGCATTTTTATTATTATTATTATTTATTTTTTACTAGTAATGGCGGTGATCAGCTATTTTTATCACGACTGCGATATTGCGGTGTACACATCAGACACTTTTGATGCTGTTTTGGGACCATTGTCATTTATACAGCGATCAGTGATATAAAAATGCACTGATTACTGTAAAAATTACACTGGCAGTGAATGGGTTGACTAGTAGGGGGCAAGGATAAGGTTAAGTGTGTCCTAGGGAGGGATTCTAACTGTTTAGGGGCTGGGCTACCAGTGACATGACACTGATTACTGCTCCCAATCACAGGAAGCAGTAGATCAGTGTCCTGTCACTAGGCAGAACAGGGAAATGCCTTGTTTATAAAGGCATCCCCCCGTTCTGCCTCTCTGTGACCCGATTGCGGGACACCAGCGGACATAGAGTCCTCAGGTCCCGCGGGTGCACGGTCAAGGAGGTACGTTGCTGTACGTTGCTTTGCCTACGTATACCTATGTGAGGCAGTCGGGAAGTGGTTAAGCCGTGACCACATGATCATCCAGCACCTGGTCCTTATCTTCTCTGTTTATTTACTAGATGGGTCCTTCCAAGTGTGCAGACATATCTCATTGGGTGGCAAGCTGAGGGGTCCTCTTGGGATCCAGAAGAGGACAGATGTCAGACCAAGAGGAGTGAAGGGGACTACCTGATGAGGCTTAACGTTCAGCACTGGTCTAGAGGTCCCTACAGATGGAAGCAGTGAAGGAAGTCAATGGGGGGCTCAGGTGAGTATAACTGACTTCCCCAAGTAAGGAAAATCTCACACCCAGAAGGATGAGGTAAATGGGGTGTGATTTAGAGATGGGCAAAAAAAAAAAAAAGTTGGATTTTAAAGTAGAATTATAAGCAAAAAAAAATAGGCAATTTTTATGGGAATCAGAGATTCATTTAAGTAAATGTGCTCTCACTTTCTTCCTAGACTAAACAAGCAGTTAACCTTTTAACCGCTTCAATACCAAGCACTTTAACCCCCTTACTGCCTAGGCCAATTTTCAGCTTGCAGCGCTGTCACATTTTGAATGACAGCACTGTACTTTTATGATATTTTTATCATTTTTTTTTTTTAAATCAAGCTTTCTTTTGCTGGTATTTATTAACCACTGTTTTTTTTTTTTTTTAATAAATAAAAAGGTTTAAAAAATGTGAGATAAAAACATGTTTTTCTTAGTTTCTGGGAGAAATTTGTGTAAGCAATTTTTCTCTTTTGCTAGTGTGGGCTGATGAGGCTACACTGATGGGCACTGATAGGCTGCACTGATGCGCACTGATGAGGCGGCACTGGTGAGAGGGCACTGATAAGCACTGATGAGGAGGCAGTAATATGCAGCACTGATGAGCACTGATAGGCAGCACTAATATGCAGCACTGATGGGCAGTGATATGTGACAGTGATTGGCAGTCATAGGTGGCACCGATGGGCACTGATAGGTGGCACTGATGGGCAATGATAGGCAGCATGGATAGGTGGCACTGATGGGCACTGATGAGCAAGCACTGATGGGCAATGAAAGGCAGCACTGACTGGCATTACTGATGGGCACAGATTTACCTCACTGATGGGCACACATTTGCATCACTGATGGGCACATATTGGCATCACTGATGGGCACTGGCTGTTATCCCTGCTGGGCACTGTTGGGTCTGCACTGACAAGAGTATGACACTAGTGCCCTGATTATATGTGCAGCTCTCCCTGTGAGGAGATGCCTCTGATCGGCTCTCCTCACCTCATACTCTGTCAGTATGAGGCGTGGGGAGACGATAAACAGCATTTTCATGTTTACAGCTGTGATTGGAGCCTCGTTTACCAAGATCGGTGTTGTGCTGTATCCCGGCCATCTGTGCGGTCGTGCAAGCGTGGTGAAAATAGGGCGACATCAAATGATGTCATCCCAGATCGAGAGAGGATCCCACCCGTTGTGATTTGTCTATACACTGGGCAGGAAGTACCGTATTTATTGAGGTATAGCGCGCTCCCGCGTATAGCACGCACCCCTAAACGGCCCCCATTCCTGTGGAAAAAAAGATTTTTGTACTTACAGTTTTGGTGTCTTGCGCGGCTTCGGGTGTCCTCTTCGTCGGGTCCGGCGTCCTTCTGCGGCGTCCTCCCCGCTCGATCCTCGCTTTCCCACACCGAGTTTGAATACTGCGCCTGCATATACCGAGCACAGTACACTCGTGTATAGTCGGGCAGGCTCGGCTCCTCTGGCGCTCACGTCCTGGACGTACAGGATGTAAACGCGAGAGGAGCCGAGCCTGCCCGACTATACCCGAGTGTACTGAGCTCGGTATATGTCGGCGCAGTATTCAAACTCGGCGCGGCAAAGCGGGTATCGACGTATATGATTTTCAGGGCGAAAAAGTGTGCGGTATACGCCGATAAATACGGTAGTTAATATAAATAAATAAATAAATAATACCTTTATTCATTATCATTTGAGATGAGAAAGAAATGAATGAAAGATTGCAGTATGCAATCCATTTCTTGTTCTGCCAGGCAAATATTTAATTTATCTACCATATTAGAAAATTATAAAGAATAATACTCAGACTACTGAACAAGCAGAATTGTGACTGGTTCTCTTTAAAGCATGTATGGCTACTTCCAACTTCACAAAGGTCACACAAATACTTTCCACATTTTCTTTAACTTTTCTTTTCATCTAAATTTGTCTCTGTTCACTCAAAACCTTTATTTCAAGTCAATCCAGCAAAGCTTTGACACTGCTTTGTGTTTCAAGCTATTTCAAGCTAAAATGTAACTTCCTCACAGTACAAGACAAAAGAGTTTAAAGAAGAGTTACCGTTAAAGTTACCAACTTGTAGTAATGCCATCACTAAGCCATAAATTGACTCAATTCTAGCCAGGAACTACTACAGACTTATTGTTAAATCTGAGCTCTTGCCTGAAGTTTAAGGCTTCATGTACACGGGACGTTTTTACAACTGCTCCTGAATGATTAAACTTGACAGATAGTAACCCACATTTAAAACGTCAGTTTTGCCGCTTTTAAATGCCACATTTTTTTTATTTTTTTAAATGACCAAAAGCTGAAAACGCCTATAAACGAAACGCTGCTAAACGCGGGTTGTGAGGTGGAACTCACAATGCCTAAATCAAGTCCCCCACCAGATCCCGCTGAACTGCCTGAAGTCAGAACATCCACTCGGCCTACAAAGTGGATACCACCCCGCAAGCTGTCATACACTGTTAAAACACACAGCATACTTGAACCAACATCCTGGGAAGACATAGAAAAACTGCCGAAATGTGAAGCCAATAAATGGAGAAAGACAGCAGAAGAAGAATTAAAGTCACTTCAAGAAAAAAAAACCTGGACACTCACAGAGCTCCCTTTTAACCGTAAAACTATAGGAGGTAAGTGAAATTTCAAAGTAAAGTCAGATGCATAAGGGAATATCCACAGATACAAAGCCTGACTAGGTGCCATGGGTTACTCCCAGAAATCCGGTAAAGATTACGACGAAACATTCGCTCCCATCATAAAACACTCCACCATTAGACCGCTTATTAGTGTTGCAGCCGGCAAGGGCATGCAAGTGAAACCCCTATATGTTAAAACCGCTTTCCTGTATGGAGCCATTAACCCCCTTGGCGGTATCCCTGAGTCAGGCTTGGGGTGGTATTTCATTACCAAAATCGGTAACCCCGACTCGGGATCGCCTCGCAGCATCTACAGGCAGGGTTTACTTACCTTGTCCCTGCATCCTATGATGCCACCACGCTGTGTGATCGGGCGGTGTCTCCTCACTCGATTCACAGTGTCCCTGTGTGCCCCCGAGCTTCGTTCCCTGCGACGTTAAAAAAAGTAAATAAACACAATACATACAGTACAGTACTGTATACTGTAATCTTACAGATTACAGTACTGTACGTAAAAAAAATACACCCCCCCCCCCGTGTCCCTAGTGGTCTGCCCAGTGTCCTCCATGTACTTTCTGTTCATTCTGCCTGCAAACTGTAGATTGTCCATAGCAACCAAAAAGTGTCCCTTTATGTCAAAAGTGGTTTTAGACCAACTAGAAAACAGCGATAATAAATTATAATCACTTGCAGAATTGAGCGATAGTGATTTGTGGGGAAATTCATCATAAAAAAATAAAAGTAATGACAGCGACAATTCTGCAACTGAGCAATTTTCTGTGATTTTGAGTTGATTACATTATTGAATATTTTTTGTTATAATTATTTATAATTATTTATTAGACATGTGCAGACTGAAATATTTTGTTTCGTAATTTCGTTTTCGTCCGGAAAATACATTTATTTCGTTACTCCCGAAAATCGTTTTGATTTATTTTGTTTTCGTCTGGAAAGTTTTCGTCCGAAAACAACGATTTTTGATGCGTTGTCGAATTTTCGTCATCCAATTCGACCAAGCATCGAAAATCGTTCTGAATACAGTGAATAGGTAGAAATTGAATGACGAAAATTCGACGATTTTTCGATGCTTTGTCGAATTTTCGTCGTTCAATTCGACAAAGCATCGAAAATCGTTGTTCTGAATACAGTGAATAGGTAGGAATTGAACGACGAAAATTCGACAAAGCATCGAAAATCGTCGGATCTGAACGAAAACTAAAATAAAGTCGGATCTTTCGGTTTTCGTTTCTTGCTCTTTCGTTTTCGTTCGTTAAAACGATAACGAAAATACCCGATTTTTGGACGAAAATGCATTCTAAAGAAAACGAATGCACATGTCTATTATTTATTATGATTTTGTTTTTCAAACTTTTTCATACCCGAGATGTCTACTAGACTCTTGGTTTCGGACAGATTTACCGTAAGTGAGTTATTCCTAAGAATTACAGGCCTACAATGTAAAACGCCAAATTTCCTTGCAAAATAATGATATCGCTTTCAGCACCTAAAATCTGAAATAATCATACAGCCAGGGAGGTTAAGGAAGACCTCTACATGGAGCAACCACTAGGGTTTAAGCAAGGAGACAACCTTGTGTGCAAACTTAAGAAGAGCATCTACGTCTTAAGCAATCTGCAAGGATGTGGAATGAGAAAGTGAACAAATTACTTCCCAGAAAGGGATTTTCAAGAAGTAAAGCAGAACCCAGTCTCTACTCCTGAAATCAAGTAGACAGATGGATCTTGGGAACATTAGCTACTATCTGGGAATCCAAATAGAGAGAGAGAAGAAGATGAAAGTAATCTTCTCAACCAATCTTAGAAAATCTCATAAATCTTGGAACAATTCCATATGCAAGATGCAAAGGAAGTGAAAACTCCTATGGAACCAGGCTTTAAAGAGCAATGAAGCAGAAAACTTGCTTCCCAACAGTGACATGTATCACAGAGCAATTGGTAAGCTTCTATATGTTGCCACTGTGACAAAACCAGACATAACTGCAGCAGTGGGCATCCTATGCAGGAAAGTTTCAGCTCCCTGTCAGTGTGACTGGAACGCAGTGATACAGCACCTTAAAGGAACAATGCAGATGAAGCTACAGTTACATCTTCATGGCTGCAAAAAGTATGTATTATACTATGTGAGTGTTTTTTATTTATGGGGATATGATTGCTGGTTTCCTGTATCGACTGGCGCATTGAGTCCTATCCAGTCCGGTTAGTGTCCACCGCTGTGAGTTGGAGTTCGCTGCAGTCCTGGAGTTAGATCATTACACAGGCGTTACATAGCTTGCCTTCCGGTAAGCAGGAAATCTGGTGTTGGCACATGCATGATTGTGATGTTATCCTTGAGATTCACTCTTCTATCTGCTACTCCGCTTAGTGGTTGACCACATCCAGCCAGCTTCTATATTCAATCTATGGTCTCTGAGATCATCTTATACAATTGTGTTTGAATTAATTTTTAATTATCACTGTCACTGTTTTATTTAGAACAGCTCTCTTTCTTTTCTTTTCTTACAGTTACCAGTAACATCATATCCATCACTGGTCGAATATGTGGATGCTGATTGGACTGGTGACTGCAGAGACCACAAATCTACAATTATATTAATCTTGCAGTATGGGGAAGGAACCATAAGTTGGTCTAGTCAAAAGCAAAGAACTGTCACTCTATCTTCAACAGAAGCAGAGTACATTGCAACAGCACACGCATGTCAAGGGTCAATCCTAGGAATAAACACATTGATGTCAAATCTCACCTACTGAGGGACAATTAAGAGCAAGGTGTTATTGACACTTAATACTGCCCATCAGAGAAGATGACTGCTGATGAATTCACCAAGCCTTTATTGAAGGAACATCATAGTTATTTCCAGAAAACGCTGAATATAATTTGACAAAGCTCATGCTGTTGAGAAGGGGTGTTGATCGGAAAAGAACAACAGCATGTAATGTAAAGTTGTTGATAAACTGAAAATTCTGTGTGCATTATACCTATCTATGCAACAGGTCACACTGTAGTATTAAAGTGTACAGTTCATGTTTTCTATGCTATAACAGGATGTATTGTCTATCTCAGTGATTGTACTTGTATATTTGTGCTTCCTGTTAATATTTCTCCATGCATATTTCTCCATGCAAGACATACAATATATTTTTTCATTAAAGTACAGCCAAAAATATTGCAACCAAGAAGCTTCCAGCGCTTATTGCAATAGTCTGCACAATAGTTAGGTCTGCTCAGTGTGTTCAACTGCTGCCAGTCTGGCCTATAGCTTCCTTCATATCCAGAAGACTTGAGAAGTTTTGGCATAGTAAGTGTGAAGCTACAGTATGCAGATGGCAGCATGAATATTGATACAGACATGGCCTATCCCAGAAAAACAGGCTCTGAAAGCAGGCTGGGAAGTCTGTATTTATTCAGTGAGCACCCTGAGCTCTGGGTCCTGTCCCAGAGGGAAGCAGTCCAGCCTGAAGGGTCATGCTGCCATATGGAGGCCTCGGGTGGGCCACCTGAGGGATGAAAGAAGAGAGAGAGATGAAAGAAGAGACTCAGGTGCTTAGAAGAAGCTGACCGAAGGGTGCTGCCGGCCACAGATCTGTCTAGTATTACTGGAGGACATTGCTGGGAGGATTAATAGGTGGCATCTATCTGTCCTTGGTCCTTGGGCCTTGTGAATACAGACATTGCTGGATCTTGGAGACCTTCTGCTCTAGCTACCCTTCTGGTGCCCAGTTACTGTATAGTCAGCTGCAGGTCTGTTAAATGGGACACGGGCTTGTGTCCTGAAGAGCTCTGTCCAGATATTGTCCACTAAAGGAAAGGGACTTTGCTCTACTTGTTCTACTACTACTGGATGGAAGACTAAGTGCTCAGTGTACATTCTTAGAGCATCCTACCCTATCCCTCATCCCTATCCAAGTTCTCCAAACATAAAAACAACAAAAACAACAAAATCTCCAGACTTTTTGGAGAAAGAATGAATGAGCCTTCTGTGTGCCCGACTGCGGGGCTGAAGTTGGGAAGACCTGGACAAGTAATTCCAGCGGCTCCTATGGAAGTAGCGCTAGAAGAAGGATATGCTGTGTTAATTTTTTTAATTTCAGAAATTTAAAAACACTTTAACTATCCAAACTACTGTATTTGTATCCAGTCAAGCAGGTCTTTTTACCACACAGTTGTTTGTACAACAATATTGTAGAGTCAGATAGTAACCTATGCTGAGCTTAAAGGGGGGCATAAAAAGAATGTATATTCAGATTGTAACATGTATGGCCAGTATTAAAAGAAACTCTGTAATGGCAGCCACCATACTTTTTTAAATACAGGTTCCCTTTAAAAATTAAATTCCAAACTTCTGATAATGAACAACTGATTTTTGCTTAACTCTAGACCAGTGCGGAGAGTATATTTCCAGCAGCAGAGAGGAAAAGATTGCCGTGTATTCCTGCTCTTATTAGACGGCCATCTGTGTACTTTACTTACATGTGGCCTTCTTGCCGCATCAAAAGTCCCTTTCCTCTATTTCATCCAGACCACTTTAATTAGACCGAAACATGTGTTCGATTGCAAAGCAACTACCGGTCTCCAAAGAATTCCTGTGGAATTTTGTGATACCTCTAATCATTTGTGTTCCCTTTTGGTCTTTTTATTTAAGAAAAATCATTCATGTAGCAGATTGCAGATGCCAGTCTATGAAAGCCTCAGGAGTTGTCAGCCCGTTCCTGACTCTCGTCCAGCACTCGCCCCAACACTCCTCAGCACTTTGTCTGCAAAACTGTTCCAAGCTAAAGGGTTTAAAGGAACATTTTAGTCAAAACGAAGAGAAAAGTCTGTTCTCCAGACAAACAACTAAATATACAGATTCAGTTTGTATAAGTTTATTGTTTCACCTGCAAAAAGGTTTGAATTTCTGTCTATGCTGTATGGAGCAAAAACCCCAAATTGTATAAAAATAAATATCTGTGCTAGGTCAAAATACTATTAAAGAAAAAAGCAGCCGTGACATCAACTAAAAAGTGTACATAAAAAGCAGAGCTAATTTAAGCATAATACTTAACCACTTCAGCCCCGGACCATATTTATGGTCAATGACCCGGCCACCTTTTGCGATTCGGCACTGCGTTGCTTTAACTGACAATTGCGCAGTCGTGCGACGTGGGTCCCAAACAAACTTGGCGTCCTTTTTTCCCCACAAATAGAGCTTTCTTTTGGTAGTATTTGATCACCTCTGCGTTTTTTTATTTTTTGCGCTATAAACAAAAATAGAGCGACAATTTTGAAAAAAATATATATTTTTTACTTTTTGCTACAATAAATATCCCCAAAAATATATAAAAAAAAACATTTTTTTTCCTCAGTTTATTCCGATACATATTCTTTTACATATTTTTCATTAAAAAAATCGCAATAAGCGTTTATTGATTGGTTTGTGCAAAAGTTATAGCGTTTACAAAATAGGGGATAGTTTTATGGCATTTTTATTAATATTTTTTTTTTTACTAGTAATGGCGGTGATCAGCGATTTTTATCAGTACTGCGACATTATGGCGGACACTTTGGACACATTTTTGAGACCATTGGCATTTTTATAGCGATCAGTGCTATAAAAAGGCATTGATTACTATAAAAATGCCACTGGCAATGAAGGGGTTAACACTAGGGGGCGAGGAAGGGGTTAATCGTGTTCCCTGGGTGTGTTTTAACTGAAGGGGGGGTGGGACTGACATGGGGAAATGACAGATCGCTGTTCATACATTGTATGAACAGACAATAGGTAATTTCTCCCCCTGACAGGACCGGGAGCTGTGTGTTTACACACACAGCTCCCGGTTCTCGCTCTGTAACGAGCAATCGCGGGTTCCCGGCGGTGATCGCGCCCACCAGGCACGCGCGTCGGGATCAGGGGCGTGCGCGCCCCCTATTGGCTGAATGGCAAAGTGACGTATAGCTACGTGATCTCATCCAGCCGAGCCGACCTGCCGCCGTATAACTTTGGCGGCTGGTCGGCAAGTAGTTAACATGTGATAAGTGTTAAAACTTCAATAATGTGTCTATGTGTGCGAACCATTGGGAAATGGGCCAAAAATTAATTAAGTAATTCAAAATAGGATGGGCTTGGGGCACAAAGAATGCGAACAGAGCCCACCCAGGTGTGTTGCATTAGCAAAGAAATATTCGCTATCCTAACACTGATTCTCCTCTCTGCCTCTGGGCGCTTAGTATTCATTCCCTACTGTACTTTTGCCCTCAGAAAAGATGGGTTTTGAGTTTTTTTCTGAAAGCAAGGTGATTCACCTCCAATCGGATGCTGGTTTGGTAGAGCGTTCCATAGTCTAGGTTCTCCTTTGGACTTGTATTTGGCTTTGGGTATCTGGAGTAGATTTTGGTTAGTGGATCGCAGAACGCGATTGGGGTTGTGAAATTTTTATTTTTTGCATACATATTGGGGGGCATTTCCTTGAACACACTTAGGCGTCAGACAGAGTGCCTTAAAAGTGATTCTGTCTTTTACTGGCAACCAATGAAGGGATCTCAGTGAAGGAGAGATGGATTCCCATGTTTTTTTCCCAGTCACGAGTGGAGCGTCCGTATTTTGAACGACTTGGCCGCTGGTTAGGCGTACTAACCAGCGGACATGTCCGACGGACAGGTTTCCAGCGGACAAATTTCAAAGCATGCTTTGAAATTTGTCCGCTGGAAAAACCTGTCCGCTAGGTCATACACACGATCGGATATGTCCGCTCAAACTGGTTGGCAGACCAGTTTCAGCGGACATATCCGATCGTGTGTAGGCGGCCTAAGGCAGACAATCTAAAAAGATAGAATGCGTGCTGGAGGTCCAAGAATGCCGCCTTCACCAGGGCTTGATTAAACGCATTGTGAATAGACTAGAAGTGAATGGGACCCCTGAAACATGCGGAAAACCTTTTGGATTGTGATGTGGCACCTCAATTTCTATTTTTGTTACTCTACGCCACAAGCAATAGAGATCATCTGGGGTGTAAATGCCAGATTATTTACATCAACATCAAGATAGATAACCTTACATTTTTCCACTTTTCTCAGCTGGTCGGAATGTGACAGGTTTGCAAGGGTGGGTGAGGGGTCTTGAGTGCACATTGGGACCATAAAAAAAGTCATATTCATGTTATATGGGCATCAGTGCCCATGTGAACATGGCCAACTACTTTAATCATTTATTAATGAATACAAAGCTTTATTACTTTCACATCTGACCTTAGTTTAGCTTTAAGCACTGAGATTTATAGAGGGAGCAGCTCAGTTTTTCATCCATGATTTGCTGTAATGTGCAAGTCCATCCTACACTGCTACTCCACCACAGGGAACTGCCCATTCAACAAAATATCATGGCATTGCTACACATAATCCCAAAACTCATGATAATTAAAGTGAAAAGAAATGAAATACAAATGATTTATGTAAGTTTCCTGGCATTTTTCACCCTAATTGGCATTGTTCTTTGATACATTACAGTAAGAAGGATTTTCATAATAATGGAACATTACCGAATGCTCTCATTTCAGCAGAGACTTAATAATACATGTGCTTCTATTTTACCTGAGATAGTAATATTATTGATCTCACACCATTAAGGTATTTTTTTCAGATCCATTATTTTCCCCTTGTACATCTCCCTGAAAATGTATCTCACTTTCTACGTTAGATTTTGGCAGCCGTCAATGGACAGCAAGATATATTCTAACTATTGTAGTCACCCAGACTCCTTCGTAATGTCAATCAATAGACAAACCTTCTCCCTTTTCAGCTAGCTGGATGCATGGTTTGAGCACCTGAGTGAAACTTGCTACATATCATCATTTATGACATTTAGATGCCTAAGATGCAGATGAATTATTTACTAACTTTGCATTGGTAGCCTATAGAAGAATCATTTTCATTAGCCATTAGGACCCAGTCCTCTTAAACCATTAGGATATATAATGACTTCTATGCAGAGGAGAGAATACTGATTGTGATATAAGCCATCTCTATTGGGAAAACATTACTAGATATATTACTAGTAATATACTGAGCCAATATGTGGGATGAGAAATAGAGATGTATTATGAGTGGAGTGGATGTTGAGGTCATTTCAAGGCTATTGGGTAAACACACAAAGGATGTTACATACTGTGAAGGGTTAATCATCAAGGCTGCGCAAAAAAGCTTGGCATGCATTTGCAATATGCATTTTGCCATTGTCAATAATAGACCCTTTAAACCCAGCTCATTTTTTTAAATGTTCCTCAGGCAGTGTTTAAAAAAACAGCTCAGAATGTAATACATATCTTCATTCGGTCCCCTGCAGTACCTCTTCTCCACAACTCGTTGTCCTCATTCTCCTGGATTGAACAATGCCTAGCATCACTCAACTGGAAATACTGTAAGTCAGGGGTGCCCAACTTATTGAAGGCTGAGGGCTACTTAAGCGACTTAGTAACCAGTCTCGGGCCACAATGAGCAAAGTGGGCAGATGACAGGTCTGTGTCCAGCCTGCATATGCAAAGCAGACACTCTATGGGCCCTCCGATCCAATCAGATAGAAGGGGGCAGATCCACTTCTGTCTTTGTTTTTTAGCAGATCGGATTGAGGTAGGCAGGGGTAAATGGACAAAAGTCTGTTTACATCTGCCGCTCCATAGAGGTGAATGGAGGGTCCGATTGGGTCAGACCGATCGTGTGAAAGGGGCCTAAGGCTGCTTTTACACTGATGGTCTGCGGTCTATTGTGGCACAGTGTATGGTTTTTCCGCAGGTTAGCTGCACTTTGCCATAAACATCTATTATATCCGGCAGGTGTGGTACACTTTCTGAAAAGGCGCTTGCTTCCTCTACCACTGGATTAATTTACAACACTGATGCTCTTGGATGGCAGGTTGGTAATCTGGGCTTGCCAACTAGCCATCCCAGAGCAGGAGGTTGCAGGCCACATCAGAGGGCTTCGCAGGCCACTGGTTGGGCACCCCTGCTGTAAGTGTAGGGACTCATTGAACCTTCCACCTTATGAGCCATTATAATTGCATGATAATTGCACCCTATATTCCCTATAATAGTGCAGAGCACATCACATCAGTGCTAATGTGCATCAGTGAAGACTACACAGTCTAGGGAAGATCAACAGAGATCCCATCTCCACGCATCACATAACCAGTTAGAAGACATCTGGAAATGGTAAGTATAAAAAAAATGCAAAAACTACAGTTGGGTGGGCAACAAGGCAGAGACAGCTCCCCTGCTGAATTATGAACACAGGAATATGGCCTCTAGGCATAGGCGCCTTTCAGAGGATGCATTGCTTTGTCTGAATTATTTCAAAGCATTTTCTGAATGGCACACATGCCAAGTGGCTAGCCTCCTGTGTTGACAAACTCGGCGTGGGACCCGGAAGTGGAGATCACTGGAGTAGCGGTGTCTTCCAGCTTCCTGGGACATTGATTGGATGGTATATACATAAATACGTATCTCGATATACGCCGCGTAAGTGTCAAGATGCGCTGTCGTATCTATGCGCCGTACTCACCTAACTAAGATACGCCTAAAATCCGTCTTCAGTCCATCGACGTAACTTGCCTACGCCGGCGTATCTTGGGCGCATAGTTACGCTGGACGCCCCATTGCAAATATGCAAACGAACGTAGATGCGCCCGGTGGAAAAGATACGCGGTTTGCGTAAGGCTTACGTCCGGCGTAAAGTTATTCCACATATAGGAGGCGCAACCCATGCAAAGGTATGGACCAGGGAACAGCCGTCGTATTTTACGTTGTTTACGTAGTACTACGTGAATAGGGCTGGGCGTAGGCTACGTTCACAGGTAGGCAGTGATTCGACGTATCTTAGCCAGTTATTTTGACGTGGTTGTACGCATGGGCACGGGGATACGTCCAAGTTACAACGCATGCGCCGTTCATTTTAAGTACTTGGATGACACTCAGCCCATCATTTGCATGGGGTCACGCTTCATTACTTCATTTATTATGCATCACTCCCACTTCCAGCCCACTTCCACTTACTATGACTTACATCGGCTTACGCCGACGAATATACGCTATGCCGGCGCAACGTTGGGCGCATTTTCTTTGTGAATTTCATACTTGCCTCTCAACGTTGAGCCGGCGTAGCATAAAGAAGATACGCTACGGCGGCATAAAGATGCGCCAATGGCTGTGATTCCGGGCCAAAGGCTCTAATTGGCTTAAAAATAGGGTGGGCTTGGGGCACAGAGCACTTGCGCCCTGAGCCCACCCAGTTGTGTGACAATAGCAAATTAAAATCCGCAATTTCTCTTCCTGATTCTCCTCCAATCAGGAAGCGTGTCCTGAGACCCGATTGACCAGGGAGTCTCAGGACCCACTTTCTGTTCAGCCGGGAGGAGAAGCCCTGGCTCATCTCCTAAGGAAAGGCCGCCTTCCTGTCCGCAACTTGTCTAAACTCATCTAATGTAGCTCGGTAAAAAATATCCATACCTGAAATTATTCTTAAGAGCCCTTTCACACTTGCATGACTTGTCCAACGATTTTGGACTGCAAAATCGTATGACAAGTCATTCTCCATTATTTTCAATGACTACCATTCATACTGGCACGACTTTAAGTAGTGCCGACTTCAAAGTAGTCCTTGGAATGCCAGTTATGGTAGGTTAACTGGTAACCTTGAGCCGGTGTGGTGCGGCTGGGGACCGTGAAAGTAGTAAAGAGGTTACAAAGTGGATAATTGATACTTGGTGCCTCCAAGGTTTGGCGACCTTATTTTTCTGGTTATTGTAGTATTATTTTGGTTTCCTGTTTTAACCACTTATCTGCAGGGCACTTTCACCCCCTTCCTGCCCAGACCATTTTTCAGCTTTTAGCACTGTCACAATTTGAATGACAATTGCGCGGTCATGCTACACTGTAACCATGTGAATTTCAGCTTTCTTTTGGTGGTATTTAATCACTGCTGGGATTTTAATTTTTTTCCTAAAGAAAAAAAAATTGTCTTTGTTTCTGTCAGTAAATTTTGTAAATAAGTAATTTTTCTCCTTTCACTGATGTGCGCTAATAGGCTGATGATACGGCACTGATGGGCACTAATAGGCTGCACTCATGATGTGGTACTTTTAGGCACTGATTAGGTGGCACTGATGAGGAGGCACTAATATTCTGCACTTATGGGCACTGATAGGTGGCACTGATGAGCACTGATAGGCGGCACTGACGGCCCTGATAGCCGCCACTGGTGGGCACTGATAGGCGGCACTGATGGACACTGATGGGCGGCACTAATATTCACTGATGGGCATTGATGGTTTTTACTGACGGGCATTGATGCGCATCACTAATAGGCGGCACTGAAAGCTAGCACCAACTGCCATCCGTAATGGGCACTGAATTCTGGCTGGGGTGGGCACTGATTGTTGGCACTGGCGGCATTTATTGCTGGCACTGGTTGGTACTGGTTGCTGGCACTGGTGGGCAATGGTTTCTGGCACTGGTGACACTCTAATGTAATCAAGGCATTGAATATCAGTGCCCTGATTACATCTCTCACTGTACCCTGGGAGGAGATGCCGCTGATTGGCTCTCCTCATCATACACTCTGTCAGTGCAAGGCAAGGAGCGCCGATTTATGGCACTTCCTTGTTTACATGTGACCGGCTGTGATTAGACACAGCCGATTACATGGTTATACAGAAATTTTACAGTGATCAGGGTCGCGCCGTGTCCCAGCAACACGGCGTGACAGCGATCGCCGTGCTGCACGCCCCCGCGGGTGAACGTCCACCCAGAACGAGAGCCGCACCATCCCGCCTTTTTTTTTGACGGTGGGCGGACAGCACGTGGTTAAGAAATGTTTGTTACTGAATATTTTTGTTATTATTTTAATAAAGGGCCGAGACGGACAATTTCTACTCCAACAATTGTGTCGTGGTTTTTGCAATTTTAATTGGGGTAAAAGGATGGGGGTTGGTTAGCAGTTAATGGTACAAGGGTTTACAATTAATTCTGAGGTACCTTAGGCAAGCATTTGAAGTCTGTATGTTTCTAATATGACAGGTTTTATAAAGATGAGTTGCCAATGATACATATACAGTACTGCAGAACGTTTTAAAAATAAGTTTGCATTTAACCTCAGCTTGAGGCTGTTCTTACAGCAATTTCAAGGCATATCAAATTCTTTCAAAGTAACAGAACTTTTTTACATCTATTTCTGTATATGTTTGTTAACAGCTTGTTATGTAGGTCAGTGCGTGTTTTAGGTTTTAGTGCAGTCTTAAAGGGAAAATATCCTATTTTTCAGCAAGTAGACATGAGCTTTTCTTGTAAAAATAATCCAGATGTGTTTCCGAATGCAAGTAACATACATAGGGCCCGATTCAGAAAGTATTTACGGCAGCGTATCAAGAGATACGCCGCTTAAATATTAAGAATATCCGGCGTATCTTTTTTTACTATTCAGAAAAGAAGATACGCCGGAATTCTGCTAATATACGAGTGGCGTAATTATGTTACACCGTCGTATATTAGTTGCAGTTTTTACGCTGGCCGCTAGGTGGCGTTCTGTCGTTTTACGCGTCGAATATGTAAATTAGGGATTTACGGCGATTCCCGAACGTACTTGCGGCCGGCCGTCGTAGTTTACGTCGTTTGCGTAAGCGTCATACTATGGAGAAAGTGCTTTCTGAATAAGGCACTTGCCCAAAATATTTGCGGCGGCTTATCGTAAACAGCATACGCTACACTGCCGGACAGATACATCACATGTATCTGAATCGGGCCCATAATGTTGATCCAGGGAGTATCAGGTTGTCTTTGGGGGTCAGAAAATATTTTTCTTATGAATTGGAACACCTTAGCAATATAACATGCTAATGCTTTTAATGGTGCTAGCTCCCTAATATGCCGTGCATTCGCCAAAAAAGGTCATGTCCATTTTTTTTATCTGTTAATACTCTTATAAGCGATAGGGATAGCAATGTATATTAACGCATAATTAAGTGTATCAAAAATCTTCCCCCAAAAAAAGCAGCAACCCAGAAGCTCAAGTGTGAATCCAGCCTAATGCCGCGTACACACGTCCGTTTTTCGGGTTGTAAAAAATGATGTTTTTAATGGTCAAGAAAAAACACAGTTTTTTTCAACCCGATCGTTAAAACGGCCTTGCCTACACACGATCATGAAAAAAAAAATGCTCTAGCAAAGCACATTGACGTACAACTCATACGACGGCACTATAAAGGGGAAGTTCCATTCGGATGGCGCCACCCTTGGGGCTGCTTTTGCTGATTTTGTGTTAGTAAAAGACAATTTGCGCTTTTCTGTCTGTTACAGCGTGATGAATGTGCTTACTCCATTAGAAACGCTAGTTTTACCAGAATGAGCGCTCCCGTCTCATAACTTGCTTCTGAGCATGCGTGTTTTATTTCACGTCATTAAAGCCCACACATGACCATTTTTTACAACGTTAAAAATGCCAACATTAAAAACGTTGTGAAAAATTAGAGCATGTTCGAAATTTTTAATGGACATTTTTTACATCGTGAAAAATGCTCTGGAGCCCACACATGATGGTTTTTAATGACATAAAAAAAGCGTAATTTTTTACAACCCAAGAAACAGTCGTGTATGTGGCCTAAGGGCTCATTTACACCAGCAGCAGTGGAATACCATGGCCTCTAATGTATGCTGTGAAGGTAGCAGTGCCAATGCATTAATGTTGCAACTCACTGTTTACTTTTTATTTTTCAACTTTATTAAAATGTCAAAATATGTCATTTTTCTTTAATGGCCACAGCTGGTTGTGGTGCATCACACTTCACTGAGATGCAAAAATTTAGGCATGCTAAAAAATAAATACATTTCTAAGGTTCAAGTTGGGCAAAGAAGGGGCCAGATTCTTGTATTTTGGCGTATCTGGCAGCGGGGCGTATCATATTTACGTTACGCCGCCAAAACTTTGGACGCAAGTGCAGTATTCTCAAAGCTCTTGCGTCCTAAGTTTGGGCGGCGTAGCGTAAATGTCCCGGCGTAAGCGCGCCTAATTCAAATGTGGCGGTGGTTGGCGTGTTTTATGTAAATTACTCGTGACCCCAGGTATTTGAAGTTTTTAATGAACGGCGCATGCTCCTAAGTGCCATCCAAGTGCGCATGCGTCAGATAGTATGCCTAAGATACGTCGAAAACTGCCTACGACGTGAACGTAACTTACGCACAGCCCTATTTGCGAACGATTTACGCAAGCGACGTAAACAACGTAAAAGTCAGTGTCCCGACGTCCATACTTGACCTTCAATGGGCTGCCCTATGCGCAATGCACATTTCTACTTGAGAATTCACGGGAAGGACTGCAAGCTCCTGCTACTCGTAGAGGCTCCCCACGCCCTTTTTTTACAAAGAAAAAAAAAGAAGTCCACTGTGAAATTAACTAAAACAATTAAATATTTTTTTCTTTCCAAATTTTTATTGCAGTACCTCATACAGATATGCACAGACCCAGCGCACCAAAAGGCATGTTATTTAAAGGAATTGTGAAGTTTTAATGTTGTTCTGTAAGCATTATTGTAAATTTGGAACCCCATTGAACTGCATTTTTAAACATTGTTTGGTTCATGTTCCGAAGTAGTTGCCAGCTGCCCAAGCACTTTATAGACAATATTTTTCTCATTAAGCCCTGTACACACGGCCGGGATTCTCATCAGGAAAAAACGTTGTTTTTCCTGACGTGATTGCTGGCCGGCCGAGTGTACACACGTACAAACTCGCTGACGGCATCGACTACGACGAGCATGCACTCGACGAGAAACCTCAAAGCCTCGAACAGCAAGAAAGCTCTGCCAGCAGTTTTCTTGCTGTTTCTGGCCGAGAAAAGCAAGCGTGTGTACGAGACTTTAGCTCTGTAATAGGGCCAAATGAATTTTAACTGTTTAACTCTCATTGACTTCAATAGGGTTCCAATTTAGCAATTGAACTTCAGCAATATTTGACTAACCTCCTCTAATCCAAATCCAGAATGTTCATATCACTGCTAGCTCTAAAGCCTCATACACAGTATTAGTTTTCCTGCAGGTTTTTCTCTTCGGGTTTACCAAAACCATGCAGTGCAAGGGCCCGCCTGATTGCATACGAATTGAAACTCTTAAAGGAGTTGTAAATAAAATAAAAAGTTTTGCTGAAATGACTGTTTACAGGGTATAGAGACATAATAGTTAACTGATTCCTTCTATGATTAATGATTAAAAATAGATCAAAATCAATCATACAATGTACCTGCAGTTTCTAGTTTCGTTTTTTGCATGTTGTTTCCTGCCTGTGCTGTACAGAGCCACAGAGCCACAGATCCAATACAGGGCAGTGATGGTTTGGAAAACGAAACTGATTGGTGCTGAGGGGTTTTATACACACAGTAATCACACCTCCTTGGTTGGTGACCAGAGAGAGAAAGCTCCCAGTGTGGAGAAGTGTGGAGATCAGAGAAGAATTACAGCAACGTGAGAGCATAACCCCCAACCGTCCCGGATTTCGCAATCGCGGTAAATCCTGCGGTGCCGCGATCACGGCTGAAGTCCCGCGATTTGTGGTAAATTCAGCATTCCTGCAACCCCCCCCCCCCCCCCCCCCCCGCTGAACAACTCCGATCCGCGAACCCCCCCGCTCAACAACCTTTATATGCGAACCCCCCCGCTCATCAACTCAGTTTCGTGGAACCCCCCCTCAACAACTCAGATCCGCGGAACCCCCCAGCTCAACAACTCAGATCCGCGGAACCCCCCTCCACTCAACAACTCAGATCCGTGAAACCCCCCCCGCTCAACAACTGAGATCCGTGGAACCCCCCGTTTAACAACTCAGATCCGCGATACCCCCCCGCTCAACAACTCAGATCCGTGGAACCCCCCCGCTCAACAACTCAAATCCGCGATACCCCCTCCCCCCCTCAACAACTCAGATCCGTGGAACCCCCCCCCCCCCTGCGCTCAACAAGGTGTCCCTCATTCCCATCTCCAAAAGTTGGGAGGTATGTGAGAGCAAAAGCGAACAATGAGGACATGAAAACAGCACTGCATTAAGGTAAAGGAAGCTATTAAGATAAAAAAATCCTTTACAAACCCTTTAAGGTGTGTATAGGGCTTTAAAGTTGAAAGACAAAAATGTGCCTAATCCATATTTAATTGAGCCTGATGGGCATCTGTCATTTTTTTCAACTTGAACTACTATATAAGTATTACTATACTACTAAATACTACTAAACTACATTAGAATTAATTTGCTTTCATACAAAAGTTGCAGATAACTGATAAAGGTTAGCTAGAAACCCAAAAACAGGGTTGATTTACTAAAACTGGAAAGTGCCAAATCTGGTGGAGCTCTGCATAGAAACCAATCAGCTTCTAGTTAATACTGTAAAATCATAACTAAACAAGCTGAAGTTAGAAGCCGATTGGCTCTCATGCACAGCTGCACCAGGTTTGGCACTCTCCAGTTTTAGTAAATCGCCCCACTATCGTATTTTTATGGCTCTTATGGTTGAGAACCCTTACCCTATGCAGAGGTTAACAACCTTATTTCTCCGTCCTAAAGGGGGCTCTTGTTTTTTTATGACTTTAAAGTATATTTGTGTATTTATACATGGTGATCATATCTCTTTAATTGCATTTTTGCAAGAGTGAGTACATTTATTTAGCTAATCTTCCTTAGCTAAGGTCTTCCTTGCTCCTTATTCATTTATTTGTCTTTATCTTCTCTCCTTCCAATTCTCATGTGCTATTTGGAATTTTACTTCTCCTCTGTTGCATTTTCTTAAATAGGTGATTTATATGCTCTCCCTGTAATGGTTGCCTGATGCTAGACATTCATTATTGGCTATATGAGAGCTGTGAGAAAAGTCTATTTAAGAAGAAGTGTAGATAGCTGACACCATAATACAGTAAAGGCCTGAGTGATATCTAAGTAATTAGTGACCCTTTAGGCCTCAGCATAGCCCTCATGAGATACAATTAAAAAAATCACAGTGCAACATCCTGAAGTGGTATTGAGTCAACAGACAACAAGGCTAGGTTGCAAAACCATGTGCATTGCTACACTGGAGGAAAAAACAAGCATTCTTCCTGCAGGCACATGGCGGTGCCACTAATTCATAAAGGCACCTCAATGCACCTTGCTAACATACAAAATCATATGACTAAATGCATGGTAACCATAAGTGTGCACAGTCAATTGCATTAGGGTGTGCACCCCAAAGCTTAAACACACATCCCCCCCATTGCTCGAGCCCGCTACCACACACCATACCCACAAACACCCCCGTGTACTCGTCCAATGGGGTCTCAGGACCCGATTCCTGATTGGCCAGGAAGAGAAACAGGAAGACATTAGCAAATATTGATGCGCTATTGTGACACAACAAGGTGGGCTCAAGGTGCAGTGCTCTGCGCCTGAGCCCACTTTTTTAAGCCAATTAGAGCCTTTAGCTCTAATCATGTACTTAAAAAAAGAGAAAAAAAACATTGGAATCCATGCGTCCAGCGTCCTACATGTAAATTAGGGGCCGGGGTCATGAATTGGGGAAGCGGAGCCCCTGCACCCCTAATGAGTGGCCGCCACTGATATATTCCTTTATAAATTAATGTTAATAAACAGTCTAAACTGTAAAAATGTATTGAAACATGAATGGTGTCAATAGAGGAATGGATGGTGTCGGTAGGGCAATTGAACAGTGGATGGTGTGAGTTAGTAGAGTGGAGAGTGTCAGTAGGGCAGTGGAAGGTGTTATTAGTTTTTACTTGTATTACTTTATTTTTTTATATTCTCTACAATATTTAAAAACACATTTTTTAGGTGCTCCGTTTCTGTTCTTTGGTGAAATAGCAGGGACCTAAACCGACCCCCGATGTCTCACTTTTGAAACAGAGAAAGGGACAGAGGACAGAGATTCCCCAATCACTTTCTCTGCTCTGTGCTAAGTGGCTGCTTGTTCATTCACAAATGAAACAATGTAAACACAGTTGATAAGGAACACTGTGAGTGATCAGCACTGATCTCTTACTATGCTCTTTCAGAAAAAGAAGGGTCAGTAAATGAAACCCAGCCCCTTCCCCTGCTCTCCATCTTGACACACCCCCATATGTGCCTGCACAGTAGCTGGCAGAAGGGAAGACAAAGGAAGCCAGAAACGCTGCAGGGATGGGGACACAGAGTGGGAATCTGTCCTGCACAGGATAATTAGGGTGCACCCTGTATGCATGTCTATGATGGTAAAAAACAAATGTGCTTGTTTTTTTGTGATAACACTTTAACGTGTAGGGTAGCCCATTAAAATGAGTGGGCAGCCCAAAACAGGACATGCCAAACCGCACAAAAACACGCCTATACCCTTGTAAACTGTAGCCAAACATTTTCAGTTTGCTTGGAATAATAGCATGGGTAAGGTTGACACTTCGGGGCATAAGTATTCAACAGTGTTGAATACTTATGCCCCGTACACACGATCGGAATTTCCAATAGAAAAAGTCTGATGGACATCCTCCATCGGATTGTCCGATCGTGTGTAGCCCCATCAAAGTTTTTTCATCGAAAATTCCGATTTTTTTCCATTTGGGTTTAGATATGGAAAATGTTCTCTATTTTTTAGTAATGGCGGCGATCTGCGATTTTTTTATTTTTTTTTGTCAGGCCTGCGATATTGCGGCAGACATATTGGACACTTTTGACACTATTTTGGGACCATTCACAGTTGTATAAAAATGCATTGATTATTTTTTAAATGTGACTGGCAGTGAAGGGGTTAACTCTGGGGGGGCGAGGAAGGGGTTAAATGTGTAAACTGGGAGTGATTCTTACTGTCTGTGGAGGGGGGGGTGACTGGGGGAGGTGATCGATGCTGTGTCACTATGTACAAGGGACACAGCATCTGTCTCCTCTCTCTCTGACAGGACGTGGAGCTCTGTGTTTACACACAGAGCTCCACGTCCCTGCTGTCACTGCCAATCATGGTACCTGGTGGACATCGCGGCCGTCAGGCACACGCATCGGCTTCTCAGAAGGACGTCCAGGGACGTCCATCCGGCACTTGAGAGCCTCTCCCTAATCCCTACTCCCTACCCTTCCCTACTCTTTACAAAACAAATAAATGGCTATAAATACCTGTTTATGCAAAAAAAAAATGCATAATGAAAAATAACCAGTAACAACCATTAAAGCGGAGGTGCACCCTTAAAACAAGTCTGTGTCATCCGATCCAGCATACTGGCGTCAGCGCCAGTATGCTGTTTTTTTTTATTTTTTTAATCTTTGTACTTACTGTTTAATTGATAATTTTAATTTTGTAGGGACAAAATTAAAATTATCAATTAAACAGTAAGTACAAAGATTAAAAAAAAAATGGATGGATGACACAGACTTGTTTTAAGGGTGAACCTCCGTTTTAATACAGTGTGTAATGCCCCATACACTCGATCAGACCATTGTCCGACCAAATTCACATCGAAATTACGATGGAAATTCATCGGAGGAGAACATGTTCTCTATGTAAACTCTGATGGAATTACTCCGATGGGGAATACACAGTATCGGACTTTTTCCATCGGAAATTGTGTGTAAGGGGCATAATAGTTCCATTACTAAAACCATAGCCCTTTATACCTTTTGTGATAATAAAAGTAAAAGCAAGTTAATATCACAGCAATTTTATCATTTCATCAGTAGTAGACACATACCAGCTACTGAATAGTTTACTCAATACAGAGGCTAAATAGCAATTTTGCAACCATATCAATTGATTCTATATATTTAAAAGTATATGTCAACCCTCGCCCTGTTAAACAACTCATTCGGTTTAACTGGTTCTGGACCAAGCCTATTTCTGACACTGACACTTAAATCTATTTTTTGCTAGAAAATTACTTAGAACCCACAAACTTATATAAACAGTTGAACCTCGGATTACGAGCATAATCCATTCCAGGTGTATGCTTGTAATTCAAAGTACTCGCCTATCAAAGCAAGTTTTCCCATTAAAGTCAATGGAAACAAAAATAATTTGTTTTGGATTGACTTTAATGGGATGCAATACCGAATTCGGTGGGGGGGGGGCACCAGAGAGCGCCAAAATGGCCAAAAAGGCCTGAGGACACTTTGACACGTTTTCTGCGCCCCTGTACCTCAGGCCAAATGAGGTACTGCAGGCCAATGTTCGTCTTTTCTCGGTTACTGCGCCCCCGTACCTCAGGCCAAATAAGGTACTGCAGGATTATTTCCGGCTCTGCTCGGCTTCTGCAAAACTGTAACTCAGGCCAAATGAGGTACTGCAGGCCTATTTAGCTTGCGAGTCAACACTCGCAAACCAAGTCAGAATAAAAAAAAAAGTTGCTTGTAAATCAAAACTCTCTCAAACCAAGTTACTCTTAAACCGAGGTTCCACTGTGGTGTATATATATATATATATATATATATATATATATATATATATATATATTAGCAAAGACTTTGGGAAAAAATATGATATTTTCATATTAAAAAATAAGAAAACAGTAAAGATAGCCCAATTGTTTGTATATTGTGGAAGTTGATGTTACACCAAGTAAATAGATACCTAACATGTTACAGTTTAAGGACAGCATAGGCCTGCACACTTAAATTAATCATGTAAAATTACATCTTTAAAAATTAGCATCAGCTCAATATCCACAGAACAGAAGTAGGTAAGTATATCCCAAAAAAGTGTATTATTATTATTGTTGCAATGTACCGAGTTATACCTAAAAAGCATATTTTTTTTCAGCAGAACTTTCACATTAACTAAGCCAGTGATTACATTTAGATTTGCATATGCATAGACACATTCATCCTCTTATATTATTTATTGTGTCATTGTTTATAAAAAAAAAAAATCCTCTCTCCATGACATCTCCCGTGTTTATCTACACAAAAAGGGTTTAATTATGTGCTAATTCAATGCATTAATATGGCCGTCTCTTAGAAATCCGTGTTGTTAGCGCGCAGATACATTAAAGCGCATTGTAATTGGCGGAGTGCATAGAGCGAGAGTGTAAGATTATTTCAATGCACAGCATTTCCTGTTTGCAAACAGTGAGCCAACTGTGGCTATTATTATTTATTCATAAAGACCCAATACATCCTGTAGCATTGCATGAAGGTAATTGTCTGAGGCTGCTTTTTAACACCAAGGTATAGAACAGTGTGAGTGTTTACTTTGTCAGAGAAATGCTAACACTATAATTTGTCTAGGTGTTTAAATGTGTCTTAGGTGATTTAACTTAATACTTTGAAAAAAAATGTGCTGAGGTTTTTTTTTTTTTTTTTTTAAGGAAACACATTAACATTAAAATATACAATGTCTTTCTGCAAATGAAAAATGAGTGCAGGTGCAATTCAAAGACAGAAATGTATCTTTCTATTAATGGACAGCCTCAATCTTGGAAGCACTGGAGCCAACTTGGTGATCTGGCCAGTAGTGCATGAGTATTAAAGCACCTTCTTCATTTTTCAAAAAAGAAGAGACAAGGAACACCCATAGTACAAAGACCAAAGAAAACCCATAGTACAATGACTAAGGAACACCCATAGTACAAAGACCAAGGAACACCCATAGTACAAAGACCAAGGAACACCCATAGTACGAAGACCAAGGAACACTCATAGTACAAACACCAAGGAACACCCATAGTACGAAGACCAAGGAAAAACCATAGTACAAAGACCAAGGAACACCCATAGTACGAAGACCAAGGAAAAACCATAGTACAAAGACCAAGGAACACCCATAGTACGAAGACCAAGGAACACCCATAGTACAAAGACCAAGGAACACCCATAGTACAAAGACCAAGGAACACCCATAGTACAAAGACCAAGGAACACCCATAGTACAAAGACCAAGAAACACCCATAGTACAAAGACCAAGGAACACCCATAGTACATAGACCAAGAAACACCCGTAGTACAAAGACCAAGGAACAACCATAGTAAAAAGACCAAGGCACACCCATAGTACGAAGACCAAGGAACACCCATAGTACGAAGATCAAGGAACACCCATGGTACAAAGACCAAGGGACACGCATAGTACAAAGACCAAGGCAAACCCATAGTACAAAGACCAAGGAACACCCATAGTACAAAGACCAAGGGACACGCATAGTACAAAGACCAAGGCAAACCCATAGTACAAAGACCAAGGAACACCCATAGTACGAAGACCAAGGAACACCCATAGTACAAAGACCAAGGAACACCCAGAGTACAAAGACCAAGAAACACCTGTAGCACAAAGACCAAGGAACACCCATAGTACAAAGACCAAGGAACACCCATAGTACAAAGACCAAGGAAAACCCATAGTACAAAGACCAAGGAACACCCATAGTACAAAGACCAAAGGAACACCCATAGTACAAAGACCAATGAACACCCATAGTACAAAGACCAAGGAACACCCATAGTACAAAGACCAAGGGACACGCATAGTACAAAAACCAAGGCAAACCCATAGTACAAAGACCAAGGAACACCCATAGTACAAAGACCAAGGGACACGCATAGTACAAAGACCAAGGAAAACCCATAGTACAAAGACCAAGGAAAACCCATAGTACAAAGACCAAAGGAACACCCATAGTACAAAGACCAAGGAAAACCTGTAGCACAAAGACCAAGGAACACCCATAGTACAAAGACAAAGAAACACCTGTAGCACAAAGACCAAGGAACTCCCATAGTACAAAGACCAAGGAACACCCATAGTACAAAGACCAAGGAACACCCATAGTACAAAGACCAAGCAAAACCTGTAGCACAAAGACCAAGGAAAACCCATAGTACAAAGACCAAGGAACACCCATAGTACAAAGACCCAAAAACCCATAGTACAAAGACAAACGAACACCCATAGTACAAAGACTGGCACACAAATTGGAAACATCTTTGTGTGTGACAACAACATGAAAATGTAACTAGCACCTTTGAAAAAGTCACGTGTCCAGGGATGTAACATGTAAGGAGGAGTCATCAACCTCAGTGCTGTGTGAGCACAGACAGTCTGTTATGCAACTGACCTTCCCTAAATGTGATCATATTGCGGGACATGTGAGTGCAACTGTGTTTCTATTAGACATATGTTGTTCCCAGTTCATTTATTTGCACAATGAGTTTTGTCTCTTTTCTTTTTGAGAAACATGGGTCTATGAAGGATTGAAAGTAATGAAGGTTTGAAAGCAATCCATCACATCATTGGAGACTCTAATCCTGATCATGTGGGTATCCTTGTTCTCCTGATTTCTAAATTTACCAAGGAGTGGGGTCTGACTTTTCTTAAACATTAATAGATATCTGGAAAGCAATGTCATTTATTTTCAGAACCACTTTAATAATTCATTTATTTTAGTGGAGGTTCACTGGATATTAATATAATTGTTTACATATTGGATCACTGTGCAATAATTAAGGTTGATGATAGTGCTTTATTAACCCTTACTTTTATGAAAATGTAAGAAGATGAGAGTAGCACTCCCAACTGAGCTCACTTTAGATACTTTTTTTCTGTTTTCAATAGAGTGGCTCCATAGATAAAGGGGTTGATTTACAAAAAATGGAGAATGCAAAAATTGGTGGAGCTATGCATGGTAGCCAATCAGCTTCTAAGTTCAGCGTGGTCTGGTAAAGGGTGACTCAACTTTCATGGTGAAGAAAATTGTGAAAAAATAATATACCGTATTCAGGCGCCATCTCCAAATTGATCCCACAAAGTTAGGAGCATTAAATTGGCCAAAATGTCTTGGTACAGTATGCTGACACCTCAAGAGTTCCCTTTACTGGAGCTAAGGGGCCAAGCCCAACCCATAAAAAACAAACACAAACCATAATCCCCCCTCCACCAAATGATTTGGACCAGTGTACAAACCAAGGTCCATACAGACAAGGATGAATGAGTTTGGGGCTGAGTCCTGACCTCAACCCAATAGAAAACCTTTGGGATGAATTAGAGTGGAGACTGCGAGCCAGACCTTCTCATCCACAGCAGTGCCTAACCTTACAAATGTGCTTCCGGACAAATGACCATACATTCCCATAGACACACTCCTAAACCTTGCGGACAGCCTTCTCAGAAGTGTTAAAGCTGCAAAGGGTGGAGCAACTCAATATTGAACCCTACGGACTAAGACTGGGATACCATTAAAGTTCATGTAAAGGCAGACGTCCCAATACTTTTGGTATTATAGTGTATATACACTGTTACAGAAATACTAAGGGCTGATTGTCAGAGAGAATTTAGAAACCAGTCCAGCAAAATACCGCTGCAGAATTCTACTGGAGCATTGTCAGATAGAAGAAAAATGTCAAGTCTGTTGATAATAAGGCATCTAAAAAATACATTTATATTTTAAGCCAAAAGTGATCTTTTGCAAAGAGAAATGTTTGCTTTACGTTAAAGTTTTTTTTCAGCAAGTTATCAGCCTTTCTGCAAAAAAAACAGTTTTCCTGGATAAAGTTTGTTGTTGTATTGCTAAACTGAGCTTAAATTTGACACCCTTTAGATTTAAGGAGTGAAATAAAAACCGTTCCGCAATTGACAAGCTAAGAGCTGCTAATAAAGACAACTAAGGATGATGGTCTCCTGGTTAGTTCTGTTTCTGCTTCTTACAAGCTTCAATCTTATATTGATTTTTGGAGATATAACTGTCTGGCAGCATGATTCCTGCTTCTCCAACACTGTGTGGTCTGCTTCACTTCTCGTGTTATAGAGTGTAGTGCAGCTTCTGTGTGCCTGAAGTTCCCTAATAATGTAATAGAGAAGGAGGCTGAATTCACACATTATATTGGGAAGGATATAGGTAAGCCTTCTTAACCACTTCAGCCCCGGAAGATTTGGCTGCTCAATGACCAGGCCATTTTTTTTGCGATACGGCACTGTGCCGCTTTAACTGACAATTGCACAGTCATGCAATGCTGTACCCAAACAAAATTGACGTCTTGTTTTTCCACAAATAGAGCCTTCTTTTGGTGGTATTTGATCATCTCTGCAGTTTTTAATTTTTTTGCGCTATAAACAAAAAAAGAGTGGCCATTTTGAAAAAAAATCCCACAATATTTTGTACTTTTTGCTATAATAAATATCCCCTATGTTTGTAAAGGAATTATTATTTATTTTTTTAAATAGCTTCCTTTACCTTAATGTAAACAAGAAGGACATGCGCCAAACTAAGTGCAGTAAATAAGGATTTAATGAAGTAAATTAGTAAACAGTAAATTGGCTACTCACAAGACAATGAGAGCATAGGCACATAGGGGGTTAATGACTGGTCCGGTGTCACACCTATCGTCCACAGCTGCAAAGGTCCAGGCAGGCTGACTTGGCCAAGTCATGGGAGATGTAAGAGCCCATCCTGGGGAAGCCTAGGAGAAGCAACAGGGGGTCCAGGAGCCGTGTATCCTAGTTAGGACGCGCTGTGCGTTCCAGCATGAAGCGCAATCCGTCGCCGTACGACCGGAAGTGACGTCGAACCTCGGGCCAACCAATGGGATCCCATTGGTTGGCCCGAGGTTCGACGACGGATTGCGCTTCATGCTGGAACGCACAGCACGTCCTAACTAGGATACACGGCTCCTGGACCCCCTGTTGCTTCTCCTAGGCTTCCCCAGGATGGGCTCTTACATCTCCCATGACTTGGCCAAGTCAGCCTGCCTGGACCTTTGCAGCTGTGGACGATAGGTGTGACACCGGACCAGTCATTAACCCCCTATGTGCCTATGCTCTCATTGTCTTGTGAGTAGCCAATTTACTGTTTACTAATTTACTTCATTAAATCCTTATTTACTGCACTTAGTTTGGCGCATGTCCTTCTTGTTTACATATACCTTTCAGAGTCTGCTTCTGCTTCAGGATTGTGCTGCCACTAGTGTTGTTGGACTAACACTGAACTTTTGGGACTTTTTTGACCATATTTGTATGGTCACTCATTGGACTATCATTATATGGTCATTTATTTATCCATTTGTTTATTTTCCTTTGATCATTTTCCTCTGATATTGACATGGACCTTATGATTTATTAACTATTAATTGTATTATTGATTTTCTGATTGCACTTTTTAGTCGTGCGCCATCTACCTATATTTTTTAATCCTTTACCTTAATGCAGTGCTGTTTTCATGTTCTCATTGTTTGTTTTTTTTGCTCTCAAGTTTCTGTAATACTTCTCTGATCTCCACACTTCCTGGTTGTCTGATTGCTGATAACCACAGTACTGGGAGCTTCCTCTCTGTGGTCACTAATCAAGGAGGTGTGATTACTGTGTGTCTAGTTTCTAGTTTCGTTTTCCAAACCATCACTGCTCTATGGCTCTGTATGCTCTGTAAGGCAGAGAGGCAGGAAACAACATGCAAAAGTGAAAATAGAAACTACAGGTACATTATATCAGTGGTCATCAACCTCGTCCTGCAGGGCCCACTAACAGGCCAGGTTTTATGTATTACCTTGGGGAGATGCAGACTGAGAATACTGCAATCACTGAGCAGCAAATGATATCACCTGTGTTGCATTTCAGTTATCTTGCAAACCTGGCCTGTTAGTGGGCCCTGCAGGACAGGGTTGATGACCACTACATTATATGATTGATTTTTATGTATTTTCAATAGTTTTTAAAAGGAATCAGTTACAGTAACTATTATGTCTCTATACCCTGTAAACAGTAATTTCAGTAAAAACATATTTTTTTATTTACAACTCCTTTAAGGACCGAGCCTATTTTTCAGACTCTGTTTTTACAAGTTTAACCACTTCCATACCGGGCATTTTCACCCCCTTCCTGCCCAGACCAATTTTTAGTTTTCAGCGCTGTTGCACCTTGAATGACAATTGTGCAGTCGTGCGACGTGGCTCCCAAACATTTTTTTCCCCACAAATAGAGCTTTCTTTTGGTGCTATTTGATCACCTCTGCTGTTTTTATTTTTTGCGCTATAAACAAAAGAAGAGCGACAATTTTGAAAAAAAAAACACCATATCTTTTACTTTTTGATTTAATAAATATCATAATTAAAAAAAAAATCCTCAGTTTAGACTGATACATATTCTTCTACATATTTTTGGTAAAAAAAATCGCAATAAGCTTATTTGATCAGTTTGCGCAAAAGTTCTAGTGTCTACAAAATAGGAAATAGAATCATGGCATTTTTTATTACTAGTAATGGCGGCGATCTGCGTTTTTTTTATTGTGACCGTGACATTGCGGTGGACATATCGGACACTTTTGACACATTTTTGGGGCCATTCACATTTACACAGCGATTAGTGCTATAAAACTGCACTGATTATTGTGTAAATGTGACTGGCAGGGAAGGAGTTAACACTAGGGGGCGCTGAAGGGTTTAAATATGTTCCCTAAAGTGTGTTTTAACTGGGGAGAGGGACTCACAAGGGGAGGAGACCGATGTGTGTTCCTCTATACTGGGAACACACATCACGTCACCTCTGACAGGACATGGACCTGTGTGTTTACAGATCCATGCTCAGAATCAAGTCGACGCATGCTTGGAAGCATTGAACTTCATTTTTTTCAGCACGTCGTTGTGTTTTACGTCACCGCGTTCTGACATGATAATTTTTTTAACCGTTGGTGTGTGGGTGCGATGGACCATCAGTGAGCTTCATCGGTTAACTAGTTTCCATCAAGTTTTTTTTTTCTTCTGGTAGCTTGTGATTTCTAATGACTGATTCTAATATGCAGATGCAGACAAGTTGACTGTCAACTAAAAAATATCTGCATAGACTTGAGCTAGAGATGACAACGTACAATCCAAAGGGGAAAAAAGGCAGCGGTAAGAGAATACATCTGCAAATTGCTTGGTATCTTTTAATATATATTGAAAGAGCTCATTTTTTATCAAAGTTCACTAATTCTTTACAACACTTTTGATACTTAAGGTCTTTTTTTGAGTTGTTACAGAACTTCAACAATTAACACATAGTTGCAGTGTTTGGAACGTATATTCAATTACCATCATAGTTAGGAAAGCTACAAGTACAGTTTGCCATGCTTTTTTGGTTCCTACATTGTATAATTAGAGTAATCTCTTAAGCTTCTAACCAAGACAGTGAATTACAGCTTTGCTAATTGTGTCTCCGACAAATATAAAAGATCTCTTTCCTCCAGATTATAAATATATTCCCATTAGACTGAAGGAGTAACCCATATTATTAACGGGAAGCTGACAGGATGCTTTAAATTAATGAAACACATGGCAGTTAATTTCTGTGACAATTGTAGTCTTTTGTGGTTTTCAATTATCTCCTTGTTTGCTGCCTATATGGAAAATTAATGAGGATTTGTCTTTTATGAACAATTTATTTTATTTAGGACAAGTTTAGATGTAAGAATGGACAAAACTCTTGAGCTTCATATAAATGTATCAATATTAGTTGAGTTACATTACAAATTGTACCCGTCATTGTCAATTTATGCAGTACCTAGATAAAGGTCTACTATCCCAGGGTCATGTGAGATGACCCCTGTAACAGACCCAACCGGGAAAGGGGCTTTTGGAGGGGATTGCATGGTAGCCTCTTGCCAACTGACTATGGGCCCTGGCATTTGAGGGAGCTACGAGCATGGAAGGATGTCCTGTTATATAATGCAAGGTAACATGTTATTACCACATTTAACAGTCAAGGAAGCCATGTTGGTCTCTGCCAACGTGAGAAGCTAGATGTGGAAACAAAGCTGTTGTCAGACTCTCTGGGGTGATCACTCTGACTAATCAAAGCTTGTTAATTAGCTTACTTAGTAATTTAGCTGTTTATTGGAATGCCTTCTCGATTAGATCACTGTTAGCTGCTAACTGTTCATTAGATGTACTGATGATATTACTGTTTACATTTTGCATTGTTTAGGATCATGTGACCAAGCTCTTAGCTGATTCCTTGTGGTATAAATTCTGTGTGAATTTTTAATAAAGAGTTCCAGTTTGCACCCAAGCTAGTGTTGTCTTGTTCTTGGGTGTAATTCACATCTATAATACAGATCTGGTTCCTGGGTCCAGAGTGGAGGAAGCTCCAAGTGACCTAATAAGTGTAAATGTTTCTACTGTTCACCCCAAGGTGGGTAAAGATCAGCACCAGTCTGTTTAGTAGAATTTTAAGGCCCTCAGCATAGAGTAGGTAAAGAAAAAGGATACCTCAAACAGCTATAAATTCTTATTAAGAACTTCTGTGCTTTAAGGCAGTGTAGCAATGTTATTTTTTTTTTAGGGCTCTATGCACATTTGCACACCTAACATGGCTGGGCAGGACAGGATCTCCAAAACCAAAGTTCTTGTCTTTATTTGATCACTCTGTCTACAACTGTAGGTAATTCAGAACATTTCTAGTGTATTCTCCCTCCTGTCTGGCAGATTATTCTATGTGTAAAAGTGCAGGTGCTTCCCTCTTAGCTGCAGTGTATCTCAATGTTCAAATCACAATGCTTTGTGACAGCTCCTTCAACTGGTGAGGTTCCCAGGCAGAACATCTCTAATTTGCACCAGAAGAGGAAAAAATGTTAACAGTGCCCAGAGAAGACCCACATTCTTTAAAACATTCAGATATCAAAACAACATTGCTTACTTCAGTTCTCACCACTAGATTAGCTGATTAGGATAAATCTAGAAAAAACTCAATGTATGACCCTTCTCACAAAGACTTCTGGAACCTACTCAACAGTAGTTGGCAGAATGAATCGATAACCTGAACTTAGGAAAGTTTGCAAAATTCAGAAAAGTAAACAAAGCTGAGGCTGGCAACAACCTAGCTGATGCAAGCAGACATGGCGCTAAACAAGGAGCACTACTGCTTAAAGGGTAGGTAAAGGTACAATTTTTTTTCCCTAAATAGCTTCCTTTACCTCAGTCCAGTCCTCCTTCACTTACCTCATCCTTCGATTTGGCTTTTAAATGTCCTTATTTCTTCTGAGAAATCCTCACTTCCTGTTCTTCTGTCTGTAACTCCATGCAGTAATGCAAGGCTTTCTCCCTGGTGTGGAGTGTCGTGCTCACCCCCTCCCTTGGACTACTGGAGAGTCAGGACACCCACTAACACACAGCTCCTTTCTGCATCGTAGAGAGCGTCCTGACTCTACTGAAGTCCAAGGGAGGGGGCAAGCAGGAACAGGAAGTGAGGATTTCTCAGAAGAAATAAGGACATTTAAAAGCAAAATGGAAGGATGAGGTAAGTGAAGGAGGACTGCACTAAGGGAAAGGTAGCTATTTAGGAAAGAAAAATTGTACCTTTACAACTCATTTAAGGCAAGGTCCCAACAAATGATTAGAAGTTTCTTAACAGTTGTTTAAATTCTTTATATATGGTGCATTAGGGACCTTCTTTGATGCATTAAGATTCATGAACAGTGTAAATGGTGGTCAAAAATTCTTACAGCTGATAATTCCCTGATGGAATCAGTAGACCAGTGACTAGGTAAGTGGGTTTGGGCAGCAGCACCAAGCTTCAAAATGTACCAATTATTTCTAAACATGACCCTGAGAATGTTGTCATTACCAATCCCGAGTAAGGTTGATATCCTGCAATAGTAACATATTAGAACAAGACACACATGACAAAATGTGGCTATCTAGCTTTAATCATTTCAGCAGTAACTTGTGGCTTCAGTTCTCAGGGGAGGTTTTTAATCAGGTCTTTTTATGTCCTGGAAAGGGGCCAAGGTCATGCCACCACACCTGACAGCAGAACTCTGAGGAGCTTCATTAATAGCAAACTTATATGCCAAAGTTTCTCGGGCATGTGTGTTAAGGCTCAGACCATCCAAAGCTAATATATGACTTTTTTATGGATGCTTGAGAGGTAAACTACTTGATGTTTATTCGAATATAACTCAGAACCTATATTAGTGAGATTACTGTGGTTTAGTTCTTAGATTTACACAACTGCTGAGGCCATTGTTAGGGAATTCCTCTTTCCTTACTGAATTATTTAATTACCATATTATATATTTTTGTGAAGGCAACAGAAAGTGCCGAAACATGAAAATGTATGTGGAAACATTCAAATCTCCAGGATAGTCAATGGCAGAGCTGGGAAGTATGGTGGGGTGATCTTCTTGTTGGAGTATCTAACATACATAATAAGTCAGGGGCAAACTCAATTCCACCTATGACTAAAATTTTGAATGAACTGATGTTACAGAACACCCGTGTTGACCTTTCAGCAATGCCGGAAACAAGACATAATGAAACTACATTTCCATTCCGACATGCAGCCAAAGCATAAAACTGGACATATATATTTATATATTTTCGTTTAAGCCTTTGTATGGTGTAACAAGACTCTTGCTCGCTCGGTTCCACTCTCCCGACATTCCTCTGCTACTATTGGATTAGATTGCAGATCGCAACGTCTGATGGTTCGGCCATCCGATGCTCCAGGATTCGAACTACAGCTATGTGCCATTCAAATCCAGTTGTGATAGCTCAGAACAAACACCAGGCAGGCTGTATGTAAGTTCAAACAGGAAACTCTTTTATTGGCTGCACACAACACAGTTTTATACATAGCAGTTTGAACACCCTGCCCCCAACAACCACTTTCCTATTGGTCAATTATAAAGTACATTGTAGTTCTCAATTAGGTCCTCGTGTCCATGCAAATGAGGACTTGAAACAGGGTCAGCAGGGATTGGTCCGATAGTTTGAATAAGAGGACTGATGTGTGTAATGACACAGAAGCCCCAGGGGGTAATTAAAGTACATAAACAGCCAAACACAGAACAATGCTTTTCTTCCAGACCATGGAGCTGTCTGGAGGGGAGGTTAGCCTTAAGGCAGGGCAGAAGACCCACCACTGTGTAACTGATTCAAAGGAGAAATACTTCAGTATTCCAAGGTTCATGACAATACTCCCCTCTGGGAAATAGTCCAACAGCCACAGTGGGACCCCAAACGGGTCAACTTGTGAATGTTGGAAAAGTAGTCTTAAGGTTCCAGGTCTGTCTGCTGGGATAACCCATCCGCCTTCCTGTTTTGAGGCCCTGGCCCATAATCGGAAGGCAAGAGGCTCGTATTCAGTCCTCTCCAAAAGTCTCTGTCCCGGCTAGGACTGTCACTCGCTATTTAAATGGAATCACAAACATAATAAACAGGATTTCTTAAAATATGTTTGAATCCACCCAAACAAAAACGACATTAACAGGCAGAACATTTTCAATTTCTTTTTTTCCATCCTGCTCTTTCAAATTTTTTTGTTCACTATGGTTGAAGACAAAAGTCAGTTTGATCCCACTAACTATTATAAAAATAAATGAACTTTCCAAAACTAACATTTTTAACTTGAGTATGGCCAGCTAAACAGGTCACAGTCACAAAGAAAAATAAATACTAAAAAGTATTTATCGGCGTATACCGCGCACTTTTTTGCCCTGAAAATCAGGGCAAAATCGTGGGTGCGCGATATACGCGAAATACCCACTTTGCCGCGCCGAGTTTGAATACTGAACCGACATATACCGAGCGCAGTACACTTGTGTATAGTCGGGCAGGCTCGGCTCCTCTCGCGCTCACGTCCTGGACAACAATCTACAGATAATCTGATGGTGTGTATGGGGCTTTAGTTCTAAAAAGTTACACAATTCATTATACAACATGAACAAACTGGATATTGCAGGCTCAGAATGTTACAGTTTTGCCAATTTTGATAGGCCTGTGAGAGAGCCCAGATCTGAAACTAGACAAAACAATAAAAGGATAACTTTTGTATATAATAGGCCAAGGTTAAAGTGATACTAAACTCTTGTTTTTTTTTTTTTTTTATTAAAAATAACAAACATGTCATACTTATGTGCCCTGTGTGGAGGTTTTGCACAGAGCATTCCAGATCCTCCTCTTCTCGGTTCCCTCTTTGGTGCTCCTGGCCCCTCCATCCTGTTGAGTGACCCCACACCAATGGCACCACACTTCTTTGTCAGCCAAAGAGGAGGTGAGTACCAGGCAGCCAAGACGTTCTTACAACGCTGAATCTAGATGGACCCCAGGTAAGCATTAGGGGGGGGCTGAGGGGGGATGCTGAACACAGAAGGCTGTTTATCTTAATGCATAGAATGCATTAAGATAAAAATCCTTCTGCCTTTACAATCACTTTAACAACTTCAGCCCCGGAGGATTTGGCTGCCCAATGACCGGGCCATTTTTTGCAATTCGGCACTGCGTCGTTTTAACTGACAATCGCGCTGTCATGCGACGTTGCACCCAAACATAATTGACATCCTTTATTTCCCACAAATAGAGCTTTCCTTTGGTGGTATTTGATCACATATGCGTTTTTTATTTTTTGCTATAAACAAAAAAAGAGCGACATTTTTTTGTAAAAAAAAAAAAAGTTATATTTTGTATTTTTTGCTATAGCGAATATCCCCAAAAATATATAAAAACACATTTTTTTATGTATTCTTCTACATATTTTTGGTTAAAAAAAAAAGCAACAAGCGTACATTGATTGGTTTGCACAAAAGTTATAGCATCTACAAAATAGGGAATAGTTTTATGGCACTTTTGTTATTATTATTTTTTATTAGTAATGGCGGAGATTATGTTTTTTTATCGTGACTGCAACATCGGACACTTATGACGCTATTTTGTGACCATTGTCATTTATACAGTGATCAGTGCTATAAAAATGCACTGATTACTATGTAAATTACACTGGCAGGGAATGGGGTTAACCACTAGGGGGCGAGGAAGGGGTTAAGTGTGTCCTAGGGTGTTATTCTAACTGTGTGGGGGCTGGGATACCAGTGACATGACATTGATCACTGCTGCCAATGACAGGGAGCAGTAGATCAGTGTCCTTTCACAAGAAAAAACAGGGAAATGCCTCGTTTACACAGGCATCCCCCTGTTCTGCAGCTCCGTGACACGATCGCGGGACATCGAGTCCGCGGGTCCTACGGGCATGGAGCTTGCGGCAGGGGCACGAAATTCAAAACAACGTATATATACGTTGCTTTGCACAGCCGTGCCATTCTGCCAACCCATAAATGCGTGAGCTGGGTCGGCAAGCGGTTAAGTTAACCACTTAAGGACCCACCGCACGCACATATACGGCCACAGAATGGCTCGTACAGGCACAAGGGCGTAAATTTACGTCCCCGCCTAAGTGCGGTTCGGGGGTCCCATCGGGACCCCCTCCGTGGCGTGCGGGGGTCCCCCTGGCTCCGGGAGCGATCCGGGACGGGCGGGCGGATGTCGGCGTTTACCCGCCCCCGCGCGATCGCTCCCAGCCAATGGGAGCGCTCCCCCTTCGTGTAACTTCCTCCTCCTGTGTTTACACAGGAAGGAGGAAATGATGTCACCTCTCATCGCAGCGGTGTTTCCCACCGCTGCTGATGAGAGAAGACATCACAAGTAAGTGTGCACCAACACAACACTGACACACACTCACATAGGCACATTAACCCCTTGTGATCGCCCCCCCCCCCCCCCCACCCCCCTGTCACAGTGTCACTGAATGCAGTGATCTAATCACTGCATTTAGTGTCAGTGTGACAGGCAGTGTAAAATCAGTTAGTGTTAGGTTCAGGATAGCCCCCCCTAATAAAGTTTTAACCCCCTGATCACCGCCCTAGTTAACCCTTTCACTCCCTATTGCCAGCGTCACTAAGCGATCATTTTTCTGATCGCTGTATTAGTGTCGCTGTTCCCGCTAGGTAGCTATTTTTTTTTATTGCGATTTTTTTTTTTTACTAAAGACATGTGGCTAAATAAATTTTGGCCTAAATGTTTGACTAAAATTTAGTTTATTTGATTTTTTTTTAACAAAAAGTAAAAAATAGTGTTTTTTTTTTCAAAAATGTCGCTCTATTTTTGTATATAGCGCAAAAAATAAAAATCGCAGAGGTGATCAAATACCACCAAAAGAAAGCTCTATTTGTGGGAAAAAAGGACGCAAATTTTGTTTGGGAGCCACGTCGCACGACCGCGCAATTGTCTGTTAAAGCGACGCAGTGCCGAATCGCAAAAACACCTTGGGTCATTTACCAGCGTATTGGTCCGGGTCTTAAGTGGTTAATCTCTCACCACTAAAGTTAACTAAAAAATATATTTTAGGTTGAAATAAAGCAGCAATACTGTATCTCCTTACCTTCTAACTACCAAGTAGGAAGTAAAGTAGAAATGCCTTTATCTATATGCAATCTTTTGAGGTATTTCCTATGTTGTGTCTCTACAATTTCCACTCCTTTGATCGTTTAGATTGTATCATATGTGTTTCCACTACAAGTGAAATTGTCAAATTTTATACTACAGAAGCCAGTGACATTTCTGACCCTTTTTAGAGCAAGTCTATTTAAGGATCTATGTTGAAACAAATTGAGAATATCAAAATTACCAAGTGTATAAGAACATGTACAGTATCTGATTTAAATGTACTTTCTATTGCCAGAAGACATGAAATACATTGCAGTCTTCACCACCGAAAAAGATTCATATATCAAATTCACATTTTTGTGATTTCTTTTTTTATTAATTTAATTTTGCCAGCTGAAAGTTAAATTAGTTTCTGGTTCTGAATCCTGACGGACAGTTCCTACTTTTATTTTGAAAAATTGTTTAAAATCATGCCGGCAATGTTGGAGACTGGGAGGAATGAAAATTATATTTTACAAATGTTGATGCACTTTCATATTTGAAATGAAATTAAGAACCGTTCTGAGATAAAACAGAAAATTATATTAGTAGTTTTGAATATGATCAACTTGTACTAACTTTTCTTTTGTGATACCTATGTTCAGGAACAATGGAATTCAATATGTCCGACTTACGGGCGTTTTTACGCTTCGAAATCCTCAAACCATGAAAAGACACCTCATTTCGACTATTACGTTTATACGCCTTAGATCTACGCTGCCAGAAAATACTACTTCCTGTTGTTTTTCACCGTCAGGGTATGCTAATGAGCTTTTGCCTGCAATCCACAAAATTTCGCAAAAATCTCATATACGCACTTACCTGCTTTTTGCTGGTCTAATATTAGACAGCCCATGTTAAGTATGGCCGTAATTTCAACGTTTTCCGATGTCTTTTATTATTTTTAACGTAAGTCGTCCGGGAATAGGAATGTTCGTAAACGCCGCTTCAAACAACGAATGACGTTGATTTCGCGCAATTTCCTGAACAGAGCATTTCGATCGTCGCGGGGACGCGCTTAATTTAAATGCTTCACTAATCACGTATTTCGATTGCGCGCATGCGTACGCGCAAAAAAACTACCTGAATTCGGTGTAGAGTCTGGTGAAATACGGCAGCGTACCGTATTTCGATTACGCAGCGGAATATTACGTCTTTGTGAATCTGCCCCAATATGTCCATTCTTTCCTTAAGTCATTTATGTTTATAGCTTAAAGTAGATATAAACCAACCACTAAAATCTCATATACGCTTAACCATGGTAATGTAATTTCATAAGTTGGTTTCTAGCTTTGGTTGCTTTCTTTAACCTCCCTGGCGGCATGATTATGTCTGGAATTTTGTACCAAAAGCGGTACAATTATTTTGCATGGAAATTTGGCGTTTTATACTGTAGGCCTGTAATTCTTAGGAATAATTCACTTAAATCTGTCCAAACAAGAGTCTAGTAGACATCCCGGGTATGATAAAGTTTGAAACACAAAATCATAAATTATAATATAATAAATAACTATAAATAATTATAACAAATAATAATGTAATTATAATAAAAAAAAATATTCAATGTAATCAAATCAAAAACACTGAAATTTGCTCAGTTGCAGAATTGTCGTTGGCATTACTTTTATTTTTTTATGACGAATTTCCCCACAAATCGCTATCGCTCAATTCTGCGATTATAGTTTATTATCGCTGTTTTCTAGCTGCTCTAAAATCACTTTTGACATAAAGGGACACTTTTGGTTGCTATGGACAATCTACAGTTTGCAGGCAGAAAGAACAGTTTTTATTTTATAAAAGTACATGCAGGACACTGGGCAGACCACTATGGACAAAGGGGGTGTGTATTTTTCACATACAGTACTGTAATCTGTAAGTTTACAGTATACTGTATGTAATGTGTTTATTTGGCGTCGTTCTCCGCCCCTGTGCGTCGTAACGTCGCAGGGAACGGAGAACGGTGGCACACAGGCACTGTGTTAATCGAACGAGGACCCCGGGGATGCATCGCAGGATCCAGGGACAAGGTAAGTAACTTTGCTTGTGGCTGCTGCCAGGCGAGCCCGAGTCTGGCTCGGGGATACCGCTTTTGGTATTGAAATCTTACCCCAAGCCAGACTCGGGAATACCGCCAAGGGGGTTAAAGGGGCTGTAAAGGTAATTTTTTCCCTACATAGCTTCCTTTAACTTAGTGCAGTCCTCCTTCACTTACCTCATCCTTCCATTTTGCTTTTAAATGTCCTTATTTCTTCTGAGAAATCCTCACTTCCTGTTCTTCTGTCTGTAACTCCACACAGTAAGAGGCAAGCAGGCAAGTCAGGACACTCTCTACTTTGCAGATAGAGAAAGGAGGTGTGTGTCCTGACACTCCTGCTCGCCCCCTCCCCCCTCAAGAGGCTTTCTCCACACCAGGGAGTAAGCCTTGCATTACTGTGTAAAGTTACAGACAGAAGAACAGGAAGTGAGGATTTCTCAGAAAAAAAAGGACATTTAAAAGCAAAATGGAAGGATGAGGTAAGTGAAGGAGGACTTCACTAAGGTAAAGGAAGCTATCTAGGGATTTTTTTTTACCTTTACAACCCCTTTAACCACTTCAATGCCAGGCACTTTGACTCCCTTCCTGCCCAGGCCATTTTTCAGTTTTCAGTGCTGTCACACTTTGAATGACAATTGAGCAGTCATGCAATACTGTACCCAATGAAAGTGTTATCATTTTTTCCCCACAAATAGAGCTTTCTTTTGGTGGTATTTGATCACCTCTGCGCTATAAACAAAAGAAGAGCAACAATTTTAAAAGAAAAAGCAATATTTTTTACTATAATAAATATCCCCCAAAAATATATAAAAAAAACAATGTTATCCTCCGTTTTGGTCGATATGTATTCCTCTAAATATTTTTGGTAAAAAATAGGGGATGGATTTATAGCATTTTTAATTTTTTTACTAGTAATGGCGGCAATCTGCGATTATTATCGTGATTGCGACATTATGGCGGACACATCGGACACTTTATTAAATAATACAAAATAATTAAAATTAAAATAATAAAATATTTTCTTTCCCCAGATTATGCCCCAGGTCCCAATGATGATTCTCTGGATGACATTTGCATTCACTGCAGATGCTTCATGCTCACGTAAGTGAACGCAAGGTCATTCAAATGTTTAGCGATTGCAAACCGATTGCAAAATAAGTCACTGTCGTACTAATTTGTGCCCACGTCAACCTAACCTAATCTCATCTTAATGTTATGCTAACAATTTATGCAAATTTATGCAAACTATTTTTTTGTCACAATGTAGCAGCACCAAGTAAGACACGTATATTCAGTTCAGGCTTTGCTGTTCTGGTAAATCACGTAAAATTTGACCAAATGTGATATCATTTTAATCAGCATACTTATATTTTGTGGTAAATATATAGGGCTGTGCAAATTGCTTAAACATTGCATTAGAAAAAAATCACAGAAACATGCATTTCTTTTTCTTTTTTTTTTCTGTATATTCCTAGTAAAAGCCAAGAAGATACTAATATGTGTGTACAAATTTGCTACAAAATAAAAGGGATAGTAAAGTCTTGATTTTGTTTCTTTAAAGTGGAGTTCCACAATTTTTTATGTTTGTCTGTGCTGCATGCCTTAATCTCATAGTGTTCAGAATGGACAATTTTTATTTATTTTGTTGCTTGTAAATACCTTTATTTTGTAGTCCTTCATTACTTCCTCCTCCTTATTAGCCTAGCCCTAGGCTATTAAGTCACAAGGCTATTTGCAAGGGTTTCTGGGATAGGCATCATGTTTCCCAGTAGTCCTTGCAAACCTGACTGAAACCTATTACATTGCTTGTGCAGCACTGAGCATGTGCGAGATATGCAAAGCTGAAATCCAGGAAGTCATACAGTCTGGCTTCATGATGCCCACACTTAAGATGGCCACGGTCTATTTCTAGATTATAAACTAAATGCTGTAACAACCTAACAAAATGGACCTTAGTTTACAGACTAACTTTACTAGAATACATTAAGCTTGTGTATTGCAGGGGTATTTATATTTAAAAAGTGAAATTGTGGGTGGAACTCCCTTTAAAATAACAAACATGTTATACTTACCTGCTCTGTGCAGTGATTTTGCATAGAGCAGCCTGTATCCTCCTCTTTTAGGGTCCCTGGCGCTCCAGGACCCTCCCTCCTGCCAGGTGCCCCCACAGCAAGCAGCTTGCTGTGGGGGCCGCCAAGCAGGTGCGCTCCTCATCCGCGGCTCTATGTTTCCACTTACACACGGAACTGTGACTCGGCTCTGCCCCCTCTCTCTCCTGATTGGCTTACTGGTTGCGATTGACAGCCAATGGCTTCCTCTGTTGCCAAAAGCCAATCAGGTGTGTGAGTCCCTGGAGAGCCAAGGCTTCCGTGGACACCACTGGATCGAGAGGGGGCTCAGCTAAGTATGGGGGGGCTGCTTTACATGGAAGGTTTTTCACCATTTTGGTAGACTACAAAATCTAAAGTGCATAATGTGTGGAACAAATCACCAAAAACAATCAATTATTGTACAAATACACTTAGTCTTTTGTACCTAATGATGTTGTCCAAGTTTAACGATTTTTTATTTTTTTTTGCCAACGGTGGCATTAACCTTTACGATAGAAAACAGAGAACAGTAAGACATGCATTTTAGAGCTACTTTTGCATCTTCTGCAGCTTGGGGGGTGGTTGGGGGACAGTAAAAACATGGCGTAATTGCCTGTTGCTACCTCCCTTCTAGCTCAAGTCTAAATAAAGCCTTGTTTTGTACAAGCATTACCGTTCGGGAAATGGTAAGCAGATTTTTTTTGTTTGTACCGTGAACTTGTTGAAAATATTCTGGTTCTCTGGCAGGGGCGGACTGGCAACTCATGGGGCCCCGGCCAATAGGAGATTATGGGGCCCCCAGGCAATATGAGATTATGGAGCCCCCAGTTAATAGGAGATTATGGGGCCCCAGGGCAATAGGATATTATGGGCCCCCCCGGTCAATAGGAGATTATGGGGCGCTCGGGCAATAGGAGATTATGGGCCCCCCAGGCAATAGATTATGGGGCCACACAGTACTGTATACACACACACATACAGTATACATACAAAGTATACAGACCCTGAGAAGGTACAGGAGAGGTGGGGGCAGCTATAATCTTGGGATTTTTAGACCAAAAGGATGTCGAGAAGGGACATTTCAGGGACACATGTAAAAAACACAGATTTTTACATACTGTCCCTGGTTTTACTGAGACTGGCAACCCTGATGGAGCCCCCTAGTGGCATGGGGCCCTCGGGCAGTGCCCGAGTGCTCAAATGGTCAGTCCGCCCCTGTTCTCTGGGTACATGCCAGCCATGGATTCAGAATTTTTTACCATGTAGTTTTTCTATAGGTTGCACAGCAAGATGCTGCCGCTCATACCATGGACCTGTTTAGAGCTTACTCCTGAAGGAGCCGCTGATGTTTTGGTCCCCTGATTCCAGGTACTGCCACACCCTCTAACACACCACGGCTGAAAGGACATATCCATTTGTGCAACACACACAGTCAATTTAACCACTTCAATACCGCACACTTTCATCCCTTTCTGACCAGGGCAATTTTCAGCTTTCAGCGTTGTCACAATTTGAATGACAATTGCGCGGTCATGCAACGTTGTACCCAAATTAAATGTTTACTATTTATTATAGACAGATAGAGCTTTCTTTTTGTTGTATTTAATCACCAATGTTTTTTTTTTGCTAACCAAATGAAAATAGACTGAACATTACTTTGTTTCTGTAATAAAATGTTGTAATTAAGTATGTTTTCTCCTTCACTGAGAGGCAGTAATGAGATGGCACTGATAAGGCAGAACTGATGAGGTGATACTGATGGGCACTGATGAGGAGGCGCTTATATGCAGCACTAATGTACACTGATATGCAGGCATCACTGATGGGCCTGATAGGTTGCACTGATAGGCACCGATAGGTGTCACCGATGGGCGGCCTTTATGAGCACTGAAAAGCAGCAATGATGTGCACTGATAGGCACTGATAGATGGCACTGATAGACGGCACATATGAGGAGGCACTGATAAGCATCACTGATTGGTACTGATTGGCATTACTGGTGGGCATCACAGGTGGGCATCGCTGATGTGGCTGCACTGATAATCACTAAACTGTCTATCAGTGCCGGTCCCCCCTGTCAGGAGAGACCCTTATCGGCTCTCCTCTACTCATGCCCTATCAGATTGAATAGAGGAATGCCGATAACCAGCACTTCCTAGTTAAGCTGTGACCAGCTGTGATTGGACACGGCTGATCACATGGTAAAGAACCTACATCGCTACGTCGGCTCTTTACCATGATCTGAGATGCGGTGTGTTGGAGCGACACCATGATCACCACGCTGCATGACTCCGGGGGGAAGGATGAGCGGCTTGTTCTGAAGGATGCCATATTATGTCCATTCAGAATGGGTGACCACTGTCCTGCTGTCATTTAGCTATAGACCAGGTGGGATGTGGTTAAAAACAGTTACAGTAACAGTAAACAACTGTTCAATAACATATACCAATATTGAGTAACTCTATAAATAACTGGAAGAGCAAACGTCTCTGTCCCTAATCCCTGTCCTGCTGGGACTTGTAGTCCATCTAGTCCATATTTTAATAGAAAACTGTCTCTGGAGACTAAATTTCTCATAATCCCAGGTGATTCCCAGCAGTCCTTTTTATCCAAGAAGCCAATCAGTGACTTTGATGTCCTAGGAAGGTTTCTTCTCTGGCTTACAACAGCTACCGTGCAGTCCTACAAAGTTTCCTGTGCCAACTCTCTCTATCTTCCTCTGCTCTTGGGCTGTCACATTACTTGTAGCTGAGCCTGATGTGCAGAAAATTACCTCTCATACAGCCCCAGCTCAGGGACCACTGATGTTGTAACAGTGGTCCAAAGAGTGCGGTAAGGTATGGGTGCTTTTGTATTCCTCCGCTGTATGTAGTGATGCATAGCAAGTGCGTCACCAGAGTCGGCCGGCTAGCTAGAACAGTAGATGACAGTGGGAACAGCAGACCTTGGGCTAGCAAACAGCAAACATCAGTAGGCAGTGGCTGGTAGCTGATGCAGGCAAGGTACTGTAGATGAACAACTGGAAGCAAGGTCAGACAAGCCAGGTCGGCAATAGATGGTCATATGCAGGCATAGAGGGTAGGCAAGGAATCGTCAGAGGACAGGCAGATCAGATAGATAAGCTGAAGGCAGAGCAAAGTCCAGAGACAGGCCAAAGTCAGGGCAGGTAACATTCAAGCAAAGTCAGAAGCAAATTAGGTCAAACACAGAAGTCATCAGAATCACATACAGGAACACTGGTACAGCTGCAGATCAGAGATCAATGGACTAGTGCAGCTGCTACAGTACACTTATATAGGTCACTTGGCGCCAATGTCAACGGTAATGGTAATGCTCTTGCGCATGCCCATATTAAGTCACCTAAGCACAGTAAGACAGGCGCCAGAAGGCCAGAGCTTGTGCATTTGCATGCGCCTCAGAGCTTCAGCTGCACGGTGGCCAGAACATTCCTGACACCGTCAGCCATGAAGAGGGAAAACAGCTACACCACTGGTTGTGTGAAAGCAGCTGTGGCATTTGTGATGCCGACTGCCCAGTCCATGCAATGGCGGGTGGAAACTCAGAGAACCAGGCTATAGGTTCATTTGATCATTTGTTTTATCTGGCTTTATTGGAATTTATACAGCTTTGGTCAAAAGAAATTACCTGTATTAGCTTCTGCCTTTAGTGCAGTTTAAGGGGTTGATTTACTAAAGGCAAATAGAATGTGCATTTTGCAAAGTGCAATTGCTCCAGAGCTTAGTAAATGAGGTACAGCTTCACTTTACAAAGAATACCCAATCACGTACAAGAAAAAAACAAAAACAGCATTTTTGCTTGCACATGATTGGACGATGGAAATCAGCAGAGCTTTTGCCCTTTTAATAAGATCTGGAGCAACTGCACTTGCAGAGGGCAATTTTGAAAAGTGCACAGTCTATTTGCCTTTAGTAAATCAACCCCTAAGGCCTCGTACACACGATTGAGAATCGCGTCGTAAAAGAAACGTCGTTTTCCTCGACGAGGTTCTTGTCAAGCTTGACGACAATCTTGTCAAGCTTTCTTTGCATACACACTGTCAAGACAAAATCTTGTTGTTCTCAAACGCGGTGACGTACAACGGTGACGTACAACACGTACAACGGCACTATTAAGGGGAAGTTCGATTCCACTGGCGCCACCTTTGGGGCTGCTTTTGCTAATCTCATGTTACCGCGTGTTAAGTAAAAGTTTGGTGAGAGACGATTCGCGCTTTTCAGTCTGTTACAGTGTGACGAATGTGCTATCTCCATTACGAAAACTACTTTTACCGAAGGTGCGCTCCCGTCTCATACTATATTCTGACAATTCGCAGGTTTCTAAGCATACACACGAACGTGTTTCTCGTCGTAAACCAGCCCAACGAGGAACACGAGAAGGAAATTAAGACTCCCAACGAGAAAAAAGAGTGCATGTTCTCTTTTTTTCTCGTCGAGGTCCACGACAGTTTTCTTGACGAAAAACATACACACGACCGTTTTCCTCTGCAAAAATGCTCTGCCAGCATTTTTCTTGATGGTTTTCGTCAAGGAAAACGGTCGTGTGTACGAGGCCTGAGTGTTTCCTAGTTGAGCATTTATAATGCAAGCACTAAGTGATAACTCTAAAACAAGCAATTTATCTCATCTCTCAGTCCTTTACACAAGGCATGCTTTTTTCCTGATCTATCCGGATCTTCACCGTGAGGCTCTGCTGTCAATTCCCATAATGCGTGCAAACATGTTGCAAGCTGTCTTGATGATCACAGGTGTGTGGGCTGCGTCACTCGGTTCTGGAGGAAGTGACAGCTCAGCCATTGTCGGAATGAGAGATAAGTGAGGGTAATTACTCTATTGTCTGCAGAGTCTTCATATTCTCGACTTTAAATCTTTTCACATTATGTGGGGCCAGGAAACTGTTTAGAAGAAAGTATGGACATGCATCATCCTAATGTAGGTAGATATCCATGTGAAACTTGGGCACCCACCAGGCTGCGAATTGCATATATGATCATAATAGTTTGAAGATGAAGAAATTATTAATATTATGATCAACACACAGCTTTGAAAATACAGCAGCTGTAGTATACTTTTCACGTGCACCCTTGTCTATTTTAAAGTAAACCTAAAAAATTTCCAGATAGTTTGCCAAAGCACAATTTGTCTCAGATTGTAGCCAGACCGCTATTCCTAATCTTCAAGGCCCTCTGCCTGACCCACAAATGTGTACAAGGAACTGCTCCCCAATATTTATGTGAGAAAATAACATACCACAACCCCAACCGCGTTCTCAGGTCAACCAACCAAAATCTACTTAAAATCCCCAAGAACCGTTACAAAACAAAAGGAGAGCGAAGATTTGCAGTCCAAGGCCCCCGACTATGGAACGCATTACCAACCAATATCCGGACGAAACCAATCACCAGGCCTTCAGGAAAAAAACTTAAGACCCACCAATTCTGAAGGCCAAATTAGAAGTAAATGGATACCAAGCGCCTTGAGGCGATTCAGTTCGCATGTGTAGCGCTATATAGCATACTGATAGGATTGGTACAAATTGATTGGCAAAAAGCTAACGTGGTACCAATATTGAAAAGAGTGCAGAGATATTTTCCTGGGAACTATAGGCTTGTCAGTCTAATGTTGGTAGTATGTAAACTATTTGAGGGGATGATAAGGGACCATATCCAGTAACTGTAATCAGCATGGGTTTATGAAAGGTCGCTCTTGCCAAACCAACCTATTACCATTCTACGAGGGAGTGAGCTGCCATCTGGACAAAGGAAGGCCGATGGACGTGGTGTATCTGGATTTTGCAAAAGCATTAGATACAGTCCCCCACAAACGCTTAATCTACAAGCTAAGGTCTGTAGGCATGGACCATAGTTTTTTTTCTTAGATAGAAAATTAGCTATGGAGGCATGTCCAAAGGGTTCTGATGAATAACATATACCAGGTGGCAAACACAAGGCCCGCGGGCCGAATCTGGCCCTCCAGACCATTTCATGTGGCCCTCGCACCTCTCCTGCAGCTACAGACCCTTACTTTCTGCTTTCAAACAATGGATCCAGCTTCTTCCCAGCAGCAGCATAAGGAAAGGGAGGTGCACTGTGAGGTAAGAGAGAGTGGGGGACTCAACTTCTGATGGTGGGGGGCTCTTGATATCTAATGTAAGGGGAGAGGATGCGCTGGACATCTAATCTTACAGATACAACCGGCCCTTTTGAGGGCAATCAATGCTGATGCATCCCCCGATGAAACTGAGTTTGACACACCTGAAGTGTACTAAAGCCTCATACACACGATCAGACTTTTTGACAACAACGGTCCGATGGACATGTTTTATCAGACAATGCGATCGTGTGTATGCTCCATCAGACAATTGTTTTCAGTTTTTCAATGGGCAAATGTTTGCTGTGCATTAGACATGTGCACAGAATTTATTTTTGTTTTTTTTTGTTCCGTTACGTAGGTTCGTTTCCGTTCGTTTTTCGTAAGACGCCCGTTTTCCTGTTCGTTCCCGTTCGTTTTTCGTACGACGCGATTTTTTCGTATTCTGATCGTTTCGTATTTTCATTACCGTTTTATTTTCGTACATGCGGGATGGTTCGTTATTCTGTTTAATTCATGTTCATTACTTGTTAGACAATAATTTTCGTGAATTTTCTTCAATGATTTGCATTCTGTATTTTGAATTCCTTTTTCTGTTCTTATTTTCAGTTGTATGTTCATATGACATCTATAACAAAAGATTTGCATTCTGTATTTTGAATTCCTTTTTTCTGTTCGTATTTTGGATTCAAAATACAGAATGCAAATCTTTTGTTATAGATGTCATATGAACATACGACTGAAAATACCAAAAGAAAAAGGATTCAAGATACAGAATGCAAATCTTTTGTTATAGCTTCTCTTTTGTGCTGAGTACACTTAAAAAAAGTCTGACCAAGTGTATGGGGCTTAACAATAGTTAATATGGATGAGCCGCGTGTTGAAAGTGCTGCAAATCCCGCGGGATAGATGTCATATGAACATGCGACTGAAAATACGAACAGAAAAAGCATTTTTCGTCATTTTGTACTTTCGTAAATATTTTGCGGGATTCGTGGCACTTTCAACACACGGCTCATCCATATTAACTATTGGTAAGCCCCATACACTTGGTCAGACTTTTTTTAACAACAAACATAAAAACTATCGTTTTCCGTTCGTTCTCAGAAAATTTGTTTGTTTTTAAACTCCATCAGAAAACCATTTTTGGGTTCAAAAGTCTGGCCAACTGATCTCCCTTCAGATGAAAATCCACAGAAAAGTTTATTTGGCTTTACTGTACTACTCACTGTACTAGTGTACTCAGCACAAAAGAGAAGCTGCTTCACTAACTACACTCACTCACTGCCCATTCAAAAAAAACGAAAATTACATCTATAACAAAAGATTTGCATTCTGTATCTTGAATCCTTTTTCTTTTGGTATTTTCAGTGGTATGTTCATATGACATCTATAACAAAAGATTTGCATTCTGTATTTTGAATACAAAATACGAACAGAAAAAAGGAATTCAAAATACAGAATGCAAATCTTTTGTTATAGATGTCATATGAACAATGAACATACGACTGAAAATACGAACAGAAAAGGGATTTAAACAAAATACAGAATGCAAATCTTTTGTTATAGATGTCATTTTCTTTCTTTTACCGTTTTCATTTTGTCGTATTTTCGTTGGATCGTTTGTTCGTATTTCCGGTTGTTCGTTATGCGGCTCATTCGTAATCCCGTAGTTTTCGTATTTTGGTGCTTTAATTTTTTCGTATGTACACATTATCCCGCGGGTACGAAAATTTTCGTACGAAAATAACATTCGTACAAACGGGAATGCACATATCTACTGTGCATGCTTTCAAACTTTCCAGCAACAAATGTCTGATGGAGGATAATCCAATCGTGTGTACACAAGTCCATTGGACTAAAGTCCAAAGTAAAAACACTCATGCTCAGAATCAATGCTAAAGATCAGACAACAATAGCAAAAGTTGCCCAAAGGATGGCGGTAAAGAGCTGAAAAACTGTGATTTGGTGAATGTTGGCTGAAAAAGTTCTGCCGTGTGTATGCATACCAAGTTCAAGGCCAATGCCCCCATGTCTGATGGAAGTCCGATCGTGTGTATGAGGCTTAAGAATGGTCTAGAGTGGTTAGTGGGGTACCTCAAGGCTCTGTCCTGGTATCAATTCTGTTTAATTTATATATAAATTATATAGAGGATGGGATAAATAACTCGATCTCAGTGTTTACTGACGACACAAAACTATGTATGAAAATAACAACACAGCAGGATCTAGAAACTTTAAAAGAGGACCTGAATAAATTAATAAAGTGGGCTATTAAATTGCAAATTAGGTTTAACATTGAAAAATGTAAGGTAATGAACTTGGGGGGGGGATATAAATGCAATTTACTCATTAGATGGAGAACACATAGGGGCTTCCAGGATGGAGGAAGATCTAGGGGTCCTGGTAGAAGACAGAGTGAGCAATAGCATGCAGTGTCAAGATGCAGCTACCAAAGAGCTTTCCTTTGGTGGTATTTGATCAACTCTGCGATTTTAATTTTTTGTGCTAAAAACAAAAAAAGAGCAACAATTTAGAAAAAAAAACACAATATTTTGTACTTTTTGCTATAATAAATATTCCCAATTTTCTTTTTAAAAAAGGAATTTTTTTCCCAGTTTAGGCCGATATGTAAATATTTTTGGTAATAAAAATCACAATAATATTGATTGGTTTGATTGGATTGTGCAAAAGTTATAGCTTCTACAAAATAGGGGATAGATTTATGGCATTTTTACTATTATTTTTTTTCTACTAGTAATACTAGCGATCTGAGAAATAATGGCGGACACATCGGACACTTTTGACACTATTTTGGGACCATTGGCACGTATACAGTGATCATTGCTATAAAAATGCACTGATTACTGTAAACATGTCACTGGCAGGGAAGGGATTAACACTAGGGGGCAAACTGTGTGGGCACTGTGTTCTAACGGTGGGGGGATGGGACTGACTAGAAGAAATGGCAGATCGTGGTTCCTAGTTATTAGGAACTCATGATCTGTCTCCGCTCACAGAACAGAACAGGGATGTGTGTTTACACACACACATCACTGTTCTGCCTCTCATGCCCACGATCGCTCACGGCCGGTGGTCATCGCGACCGCCAGTCACAAGCATCTTAAAGGGATGGGCTATCTCGCTTAAAGGGACCGACCTATAGCTACAACGGTTCGCAGGATTTTGCCGACCTGATTAAAAAGGGAATTTTCCTGCAGAGATAAAGAGATTATTCTGCCACTCTATAAAACTCTGGTTTGGCCACAACTGGAGTTTTCCATCCAGTTCTGGTCACCAATCCTCAGAAGGAGCTAGATGAGGACAAGCACTAAATGTATTCTTCTTGGAGAGACGCTTGAGAGGAGATATGACAGCAATATACAAATATTTGAACAGTGATCCCAGCGTAAGTATGAAACTTTTCAGTCCCAGGTACACGGGGTCACATGATGAGACTGAAGAGAACCTGGATCTGACGTACAGTGTGTTCGCCATATGTGGTCACCCATTCGTGTGGGCGTGGCCATATTGGGCCTATGGGCAACTCTCCTCCAGCTGGTCTCCTGAAAAAAAAAATGAAAAAAAAATGAAAAAGAAAGAAAAAAAAACATCCTTGCTGGACTAGGACACATACCATGTAGATACACTTATATATACCTATACTCATAGTTTGTCCCTGTAGTACTTGCTAGATTACTTAGACATATATACACCTTTGTTGCAGTTGTTATTCATGACGATGGACATTGAGGAATACATATCCCTTTCTTCCACACCATGCTCATCCTCATTTGGTCCCCAGTGGGTTGCTGCCTTTTCCACTCTTTCAGCTCCCAGGTCAGACACCTTTCATGCACAACCCCCTTCGGAAATTAGCCTTTGGAACCTTAAAGCTCAGCCAATTTGTAAGTATGGTGTTCCTTTATAAAAGGTCTTCTACCTTTTGTCAAACCAGATCTACTATTGTGATATAAACTCTAAATTTACATTTATTTTTTAGATACACTGCATATACATCTACTCCTGAAGAAGCAAGCAGTGGTTCATGAAATGCTTTGAGTTTTAAGATGTTTGTGTATTTTTTTCATATTCCTCATTGTTACATATGTGAATGGTTTTAAGCATTTTCTTATCGTGTTGATACCAAATTCGTTTTTATATCTTTGCACTTTTATATATGTTGATTGTCATACATCTTCATTAAATACAGAAATAAAGTTTACTCTGTATATTTGTTTGGCCTTTTGTGCTCACCTCGGTTAAAGTCCCATGGGCAATATTTTGTTCTGTTGTATGCATGAATATATATACCGTATATACTCGAGTATAAGCCAATTTTTTCAGCCCGTTTTTTGTGCTGAAAATGCCCCCCTCTGCTTATACTCGAGTCTCCTTTTTGCATCTAATCTCCTAGATTTTGGGGACCCAGGACTGGTCGACCGTAGGTCCTCTGGACCCCAAACTTGGCACACATGTAGCCCGATTTCTCGTATACAATTGTGAAAGGTTTGTTGTTTGGGAGACATACAGCTGGTGAGCACCGATTTTTCAAATCCGGGCACCCCTTCCATAGACTCCCATGTTAGACGTCAGTCTAGTCATGGACACAGTGAGGCATGGGCACAGAGAGGCATGCGCACAGTGAGGCATGGGCACAGTGAGGCAAAAACACAGTGAGGCATGGACACAGTGAGGCATGGACACAGTGAGGCATGGGCACAGTTAGGCATGGACCCAGTGAGGCATGGAGCCAGTGAGGCATGGACACAGTTAGGCATGTACACAGTTAGGCATAGACACAGTGAGGCATGCACATGGACACAGTTAGGCATGGGCACAGTGGGGCATGGACACAGTGAGGCATGGACACAGTGAGGCATGCACACAGTGAGGCATGGACACAGTGAGGCATGCACATGGACATTGGACACAGTTAGGTATGGGCACAGTGAGGCATGGACACAGTGAGGCATGCACATGGACACAGTGAGGCATGGGCACAGTGAGGCATGCACATGGACACAGTGAGGCAAAGTGAGGCACAGTGAGGCATGCAGATGGACCCCCTAGGCTTATACTCAAGTCAATATGTTTTCCCAGTTTTTTTGTGGTAAAATTAGGGGTCTCGGCTTATATTTGGGTCGGCTTATACTCGAGTATATACGGTAGCTAAATATTTTTTAATGTCAACAGTAATTTTTATAAAATAAATTTATACCATTTTTTTCATTAAGTAGATTATATTTTCAAAACAATAAATATTGATTGATTGTTGAGTAAAAAAACACAAAAACCGACAGTCCTAGTAACGCCACTTTACATTAAGTTTCTATTTTTGAATGTATTAAAAAATTCAGACTCTTCTGTTAGGATTAATTATATTGGTGGTCCACAGATGTGCACTTGAGAGAAAAATAGAAAATATTAAATGTCGTACCACTGTGCCTTGTTGGTGGTAATCGTGAAATCTATTTCCAGCACGGCATTGAAATAATATTACGCCATTACTCTTCCTGAATGACATTAAAAATATGGCATTTCCATTAGTGCATTAATACTACATGAATCCATTATGTTTCCACCTAATTACTAACCTAATTGGGGATGGTATGGAAATATTCAATGAATTTAAAATCCATAAAGATATCATGTCATGGCTTCTGGAAATATTTTGCACAATAACCTAACAAATTATCATTCCAGTGTCGGTAAATCTATTTTATGAAGGATGTAAATTTACATGTGCTGCTAGGAAACAGGCTATCTGCTAAGAAAATATGGGTTTATTTAAAGTGAACTAATACTTTGACTAAGCAGGCACAGCAACAGGTTCACTCAACCTTCACCCTTCCCAGCAGCACATACCTTCTATGGTCAATGCTTGCTGTTCAGCCATTTTTCTATTTAAAGTATATTATTAAAACATCTTCATTGTCGTCACCAATTGTGTTTTTCTAATCCAGGGGTCTCCAAACTGAGGCCCAAGGGCCAGATGTGACCTTTGGCATTCCTTTATCTGGCCCTTTGGTCACTATTCCTTGATTGATACAAGGCACTATTCCTCCCACTGACAACAATGATGGTGCACTACTCCTCCCACTGAAGCCAATATTTGGGCACTATTCCTCCCTCTGACACCAATATTTGGGCACTATTCATCCCACTGACACCAATATTCGGTCACTGATCCTCCCACTAACCCCAATGATGGGGCAATATTCCTCCAACTGACATCAATGATGGGGCAATATTCCTCCCACTCACACCAATGATGGTGCACTACTCCTCCCACTGAAGCCAATATTTGGGCACTATTCCTCCCTCTGACACCAATATTTGGGCACTATTCCTCCCACTGACACCAATATTCGGTCACTAATCCTCCCACTAACCCCAATGATGGGGCAATATTCATCCCACTGACATCAATGATGGGGCAATATTCCTCCCACTGACACCAATGTTAGGACACTAATTCTTCCATTGACACATGTTATGGGACACTATTCCCCCCACTGATACCAATAATGTATGTTTTTTTTTTACGACCATTTACCACCAAAATGGCATTGTTTACGCCCACCAATGTCAATACATTTTCTACTACCACTGGCCACAGTCCGATGCACTACTCCTCCCACTGACACCAATATCGGGCCACTATCCCATCCACTGACACCAAAAATTGCGCACTACTCCTCGCAGTGACACCAATATCGGGCCACTATCCCTTCCACTGACACCAATAATGGTGCACTACTCCTCCCAGTGACACCAATATCGGGCCACTATGCCTTCCACTGACACCAACAATGGGGCACTACTCCTCCCAGTGACACCAATATCGGGCCACTATCCCTTCCACTGACACCAATAATGGTGGACTACTCCTCCCAGTGACACCAAATTTGGGACACTATTCTCCCCAAGGTGTTATGCCAATGCACAAGGCAGCATTTGAAACAGAACATCAATCATTTATTTACTAATAGCAATTATTTATGATGCACAGTATTTAAAGTGGTTGTAAACCCTTTACAACCAATTTAGCCTACAGGTAAGTATAGATTAAGGCTTACCTGTAGGTGTTCGAAATATCTCCCAGACCTGCATGGTCTAGGAGATATTTGCAAATCGCCGCAGGACCATTTCTCCTGCGCATGCGCCAGAGTTAGAAAGGGCACGCTGTGCCATTTCCATCTTGGGTCGTGCCATTAAAGGTGGCTCCCATGCGCTAGAGCGACGTCACGCGACTCTGGCCCGTCACAGTGCTGGAGTTTACAGCCCCCGGAAGGAAGAGGGGTGAATAATGGCCACTCGCTACTAGCGAGGAAGACGGGGACATTGCGGGCTTCTCCTGTAGGTAAGTGTCACATAATGGGCTACTATGCGATGCATAGTAGCCCATTATGCTTTTCCTTTACAGGGAAAAGAGGAAGTAACACCCATCAGGGTTTACTTCCTCTTTACGTAAACTACATGTCATTTAGTGGGTAGCTGTGTAGAACTGTGTATTCTGTGAACACTACATAAAAATGGGAACTGATAAAATAGGGAAGATAAGATTTTCACTTTAATGTTATTCCAATCACACCCTCAAATTTGCTTTATGCATTAGAAATAATAAGACCGTCTTGTAGATCTGCTTCCCTGAGCTTCGTTTGCATTGGCATTTAGCGTTTGATCTTTTTACAAGTTATTTACAAATATTTTCCGCCAGCAACTGAGATGTTTGCTTCATTGTCAGATGTAATGTAATTGTTTGCCTTTTTCATCATTAATTGGATTAGATGGCACATCTTGAGCAAAACACAAGATCCATATTTTAATTTAATGAGACGACATGCTTGAAATAGGTCATGCCATTTAGTATAAGATAGAGATTGTTTGTCCTGTTGACCAGTTCGTCTTCAGTAAATTATGGGAGAAATTAAAATGCAGCATATTACCAGTAGAACACCCAAGATGGTGACTGTTTTTGTTTTTTCTGAACAGAGCTTTTTCAAGTTGCAGAGAGGTAGCGGGTGGTCTTTAATACCTATGTGATCTATGTCCACTAATCTGTACTCTGGAGTGATCCACAGTGGAAAGTTGTTGTGAGTGGAGATGGCATTGGCAGTAGGGTAAAGTGGCAGAATGTATTAGCGAGGAGGCACACAGATTACCTACAGTCTGGAAAATATCTGCATAACTTACTAACTGACATATCAGCATGGATGTCACACCACTTTCTTAAACCGAGCTTGTAATATTCCCCCCCGCCCGTGCCCACCTTCATGAATTTTCTATCAAAATCAAAAATGCAACCAATAATCCCTCTCCTCACACTAAGGTACTACCATGTTTCCCCAAAAGTAAGACCTACCCTGAAAATAAGATCTACCTTGGTTTTCTAGGAGGGCTGCAATATACGTTCTACCCCGAAATTAAGACCTAGTTTGAAGTGGTTGTCTCCTCCTCTTCTCCTGCCTGTCAGCGGGGTATTTCGACCCCCCTTTCTCTGCAATGCTCAGCTTGTGTAAGATATCTCGGGCGGGCTATGGAAGCCCAGAGCTGCACTCAGATCTCCTATAATAAGGTACCTGACACAATACATTTTACTTTACTTCACAGAGGGGATTCCTGTCAGGCAGGAAGGGAGAGGGGTAGACACTAAGGTAGAGACTAAAGACTGCACAATAAATAGTAAGCCCTACCCCAAAAAATTTTTTGGTTGCCAAAATGAATATAAGACCCTGGCTTATTTTCGGGGAAACATGATAGGTGTAATTCTAAACTCTGACCTGTCCTTTTAGCACCAAATCCAACTGTTGTCAAAGTTTGTAAACTTCACCTCCATAACATCTCTAAAAGTCGCCCCTTTTTAACAAATGAAACCACCAAACTACTCATTCACTCCATTATTATCTCTCGCTTCGACGATTAAAACTCCCTTCTCATAGGCCTACCTCTCCATAGAAAGTTGCAAGAAATAGTTCCAATAAGCACTTAGATCCAGATGTGTTGGTCTATGAATAGATAAGATGTGATTGATACATAGCCTGATGACTAGGGATGAGCCCAATGTTTAAGTCGAGCGTAAGTTTGGGGTTGTTCACGGCAAATTTGAAAGCAACACCCTTTAAAAGTCTATGGGAGAAATCAAATGTGCTAATTTTAAAGGCTTATATGCAAGTTATTGTCATAAAAAGTGTTTGGGGACCCGAGTCCTGCCCCAGGGGACATGTATCAATGCATATTTTTTTTTATTCAGTTTTTTCAGGAGCAGTGATTTTAATAATGCTTAAAGTGAAACAATAAAAGTGAAATATTCCTTTACATTTCGTACCTGTGGATTGTCTATAGTATGCCTGTAAAGTAGTGCATGTTTCCCGTGTTTAGAAAAGTCCCTGCAGTGAAATAACATTTATAAAGGAAAAAAGTCATTACTCGCGGCTATAATGAATTGTCGGGTCCCGCCAACAAGGATAAAAGCAATTTAAAAAAACGGCATGGGTTCCAAGTCCATTACCAGGCCCTTTGGGTCTGGTATGAATATCAAGGGGAACCCTGAACCAAAATTAAAAAAACAATACGTTTTAAATGACTTTTTTCCTTTAGAAATGTAATCTTGCTGCAGGGACTTTTCTAAACACGGGGAAAAATACGCCATTTTAGAGGCATACTATAGACGACCCCCAGGTACGAAATTTAAAGGAATTTACACTTTAATCATTATTAAAATCACTTCTTTTTTTTTTGCATTGATTCATGTCCCCTGGGGCAGGACCCGGGTCCCCAAACTCTTTTTATGACAATAACTTGCATATAAGCCTTTAAAATTAGCGCTTTTGATTTTTCATGTTCGTGTCCCATAGACTTTAATGGTGTCCGCGTGTTCGAATGAATTTTTTGCTTGTTAGCATGTTCTGCTGCAAACCGAACCAGGGGGTGTTCGGCTTATGCCTACTGATGACACATCAACTTATATAAATCCATAAGCTTATTCAAGTAAGTACATGTTAAAAAAAAAACTTTACCCAGTACAAGTGTCAGATGTATAAGTGCCAACCACAGTGACTGAGTCTGCTTACTGTTATCCAACAGAAAAGGTTTGAGATGTGTCTAGCTGGTAATCCTCAGACTGGTATCCTGGGCGATGGATCGATACCATGGGGACACCCAGCGGACAGGGGGTGTCAACGTGGGAACCACAGCGCCAGTCGCTGTGACCAGGAGGATGGAAGACAAGCCATGGGGCCATGGAGGTGCCCTGGCTCTTAAGACCTTTTCATTGTGTTGTGCTAATTGACACTGTATTGTGTGAATGAGTCCTGTGATAAATGTGTATTGCAAGTTAACAGCCAGTCTAAAGGTCTATTGATGATAAATGTGTATTGTGTGGCAGGTGAGAGGAGCCGGGATGTCTACCTTGAGGGGTCATGTCTCGGAGTCACCTTGTCTGGGTAAATGATTAGTTAATGTGCTCATGTAAATTATGTCAGAGCTGGTGCCAGAATGTCTACCAAAAAAGATGTGTATTGGGCTCATTGTATGATAATGTGGGTGGAGTTAATTCATTGTTCACTTTGGTTACTAACCGTATATAAGAGCCTGATTTTCTCATTAAAGAGTCTATTCGTTTTGAACCTCAAAAAAAAAAAAAAGAATAATAAACATCAATTTTGTTTGGGTACAGCATTGCATAACCGTGCAATCGTCAATTAAAGTGACGCAGGACCGCAAAAAATGGCCTGGTTGTAAGGGGACAAATCTTTCTGGTCCTTAAGTTATAAAGGTTTGTTTTTTTATTTTCTAAATAGGTTCCTTTAAGCAAGAGCATTGTTGGTTCACTTACTTTTACTTTAAATTTTCCTTCTAAATGTTTTTTTTCTTTGCTTGCCCCCATCATCCGAGAACGTCAGCGTGCTCGCCCCCTCCCTTTGGGTCAACATCCCTGTGGGGAGACGCTGTGAGCAAAGGGATGTAGTCCCAAGGGAGGGGGCGAGCACACTGACTAACCCCCCAGCCAGAACGGCTCGGATGATGAGGGCAAGCTTACTGAGAAGGAACAGGAAGTGAGAGATTCAGACAAAGAAAAGGGAAATCCATGTACACACTGCTCACCTCTCCACCCGGTACAGTCTGCGCTCTCTCTCTCCGGTCCGGTTGCTGTGCGATTATTATGTAGACTACATTGCCTTTTTATGTGGCTTTTAAAAGTTGGACCTTGTGCAAGTCGCCTTATGTAAAACAACCATGCCCTAACGCAGCAAAGTAACTTATTTTTATATGATGGGTCAAGAACAAAATATACAATAAAGGAGACACAAATTTACCTCAGGTCACTTGGTGTCTCCTTTAGTGTATATTTTGTTTTTGATCCATCATATGAAAATAAGTTACTTTGCTGCGCTAGGGCACGGTTGTTTGTATCGAGTCAGCATGTAGTATGGGAAAGGATGCCAACTGCAGCAATGATTATGTATGCAACCCTTTTTCATTTAGTGTCAGAGAGTTGGTGTAGCGCACGGTGCACCTTACTTCCTCGATGCCACCCGGCCTTCACTAAGCGGTGATGTCGCAATGTCTCCTGGGAGCTTTTGTCATTGTTCCCAGGAGACATTGTGGAGGCCTGCCGCGAGTTATCGCGGGATTTAGAAAGAACTTAATCCCACGATAACTCGGGGCAGGACTCCGCAATGTCTCCTGGGAACAATGACAAAAGCTCCCAGGAGACATTGCGGCATCGTCATCACCGCTTAGTGAAGTCTGGGCGGCTCGTGTCCTGCAACAGGAACGGCGTTCCTGCTTTGGAAAAAGTGCAGGGACGCAGTTCCCAAACGTTCCCGCAGGACTCGAGCCCTGGGCATACCCCACTTTTAAGTACACAATGGGGTTTATTTAGTAAAGCTGGGAAGTGCAAAATCAGATTCCCTTCTGCATAGAAACCAATGAGCTTCTAACCGCAACTTGTTCAATTAGGCCGGGTAATAAAACCTGGAATCTAGTTATGTATGTATGTATGTACCCCATATTCATTCACCTAGGGTGGGGGGCCGGTATCTGGGGGCCCCCTTATTAAAGGGGGCTCACAGATTCTGATAAGCCGCCCGCCCGCATACCCCAACAATCAACGGCCAGGGTTGGCGGGAAGGGGCCCTGTTCTCATCAACATGGGGACAGGGTGCTCTGGGGTAGGGGGGCCAAAGTGCGCCCCCCTGGCCCAGAGCACCTGACCCCCCCATGTTGAGGGCATGCTGCCTGGTACGGCTCATATGCCGTTTTTTCGGCATATGGGGTCCTTACAATCCATAGCAGACCTAAGGGCCTGGTATGTCCCCTGGGGGGGAAACCATGACGTAGAGTTCCCCCTCATGATACATACTAAACTCCGCGTGTAAATTTGGCGGGAATCCAAGTCGGATCCCCGTCGCTTCTATGACGGCTTTGTCTCCATCGCGGCAAGCCAGCTTGGCGCTGGCTCCCACGATGGGGCTTGTAGGTGGTCAATTTTGCCGAGAAAGGGAGCAAGATTGACACAATATCGCAGTCACCTACTGTTGCGTATCTTCTTTACGCTACGCCGTAAGCCGACGTAAGTCAAAGTAGGTGGAAGTGGGCTGAAAGTGGGCGCAATATATTAAAATGAAGCGTGACCCCATGCAATCGATGGGCTGAGCTTAAAAAAACTGCGCATGCGCCATCTCTTTTATCCCAGTGCGCATGCTCACAGTCACGTCGAAATAGCTGCCTAAGATACGTCAATACACTGCCTACGACGTGAACGTAACCTACGCCCAGCCCTATTTACGCAGTACTACGTAAACGACGTAAAATACGACGGCTGTTCCCTGGTCCATACCTTTGAATGGGTTGCGCCTCCTATATGTGGAATAACTTTACGCCGGATGTAAGCCTTACGCAAACCGCGTATCTTTTCCGCCAGGCGCATCTACATCCGTGAATCGACGTATCTCCCTCATTTGCATATTAGGCGTAAGCCGGATAGGCGTAGGCGTAAGCCGGATTTTAGGCGTATATTAGTTAGGTGATTACGGCGCATAGATACAACGGCGTATCTTGACACTTACGCGGCGTATATCAAGATACGTAGGCGTAAGTGCTACGAGAATCTGGGCCTTTATCTTTAAATAGACTTATCTTGTAAGACAGTTTAACTCTTTTACATTTGGTGATAATATCGATCTCATTAGCTGATAGTATGGAAAATTATGATAAAGGATTTATAGCTCTTTTTAACTACAGCAATGAATATAAATTTTCTGGAAAAGGGATAGAAATATATATTTCTGTAGGCATTCATCCGGAATCAGATTAATGGAGATGTGACAACATACCTGCGTTTGTTATCTCAATTCATCACTTAGTGTTTTTAAGTCATTGTGTGTTAAAAGTTCCCACTGGCTTGACATTTTCAAAATCTGTATTCTAGAAGGAAACTGCTCAGGGCTTGATTTCCAGTGTGATTGAAGAGCAAAAAAGGCATTTATTTTCTGGCCTGTTATTACTTATTATAATGCGTGCTAACTTGATAAATTAACCAGCCTTAGATTAGCAACAAGGCCATGTTTTTGTTTTAAATCTGTTTCAGAATAAATTAAATTAAAATGTATTTATACGGTTCCGCATCGTGTCTTTATTCTCAGTTTACCTTCTAACCAGTATTTAAATAATGTTTAAAGGAAAACTGTAATGCCGCGTACACACGACCGTTTTTCGGGTTGTAAAAAATGAAGTTTTTAATGGTCTAGAAAAAACTAAGGCCCAGATTCACAGAGCAATTACGCCTGTCTAACTGGTGTTAGACAGGAGTAATTTCAAATTTCGCGCGCCATATCACTAGTTTAAATCCTCAAACCATGATACGGCGGCTTCGGGCTTCGATCCGAGTGGCTTACGTCTTCGTAAGCCTTCGGATCTACGCTGCGATATTTTTGCGGCCGCTGGGAGGAGTTCGCGTCGTTTTCATGCGTCGGGATATGCAAATGTGTTTTTACGGCGATCCACGAAGATACGAGCGGTCTTCGCAATCGCTTTCGTCTATTTTTTTATACGTACTGTTAGACCAGCTTTTTGCTGGTCTAACGGTGCGTAGCCCATGTTAAGTATGGCCGTCGTTCCCGCGTCGAATTTAATTTTTTTTTTTTTTTACGTAACTCGTTCGGGAATAGGAATCTCCGTAAACTACGCTACTCAAGAAAAAATGACGTAACGACGTGATTTCGCACAATGCACGGCGGGAAATTTGCGAACGGAGCATGCGCAGTTCGATCGCCGCGGGAACGCGCCTATTTTAAATGATTCACGCCCCCTACATGCGCAGATGGATTGCGACGGGAGAAATACACTACGCCGCCGTCGTTTACTGGACAAAATCTACCTGGATTCCACGTAGAGCCAGGTAAAAAACGGCGGCGTAGTGTATTTCTGATACTCTACGATAGTCTAATTCTATCTGAATCTGGGCCTAAGTTTTTTTCAACCCTTGCCTACACACAATCATAAAAAAAAATGCTCTAGCAAAGCTTGGTGACGTACAACACGTACAACGGCACTATAAAGGGGAAGTTCCATGCGGATGGCGCCACCCTTGGGGCTGCTTTTGCTGATTTTGTGTTAGTAAAAGTTTGATGAGAGACGATTCGCGTTTTTTAGTCTGTTACAGCGTGATGAATGTGCTATCTCCATTATGAACGCTAGTGGAGCTCGCGCGCGCTGAGGGCTTTTCAGGGCAATGTACAGGTACATTGCTTTGCCTAGCCAAGTCATTCTGCCAACGTAGAAATGCGTGAAGTGGTCGGCGAGTGGTTAAAGAGGCCTTTGCTGGCAGTTTCTAGAAGCTTTATGAACGTTGCCAAAAGTGTGTTGTGAAGCATGGCGATTATTTTGCAAGCCAATAAAGAAAATTTGTTTGTATCTTCTTGTTTGTTTTCTGATACCATTCATCACAATTTTGAGATACACCTCACAGCCCTTTTTTACTTTCAATAGATTTCTATTTAAGTTTTTACGTGGAAATTTAATAACAGGTTACAGCATAAACAATCGTTTAAAAAGAAAAAAGGAACATGCAACGTATCAAAAGCATATAGAATCCTGAGGACTTGGGTTGAAAAGCTGCGACCTACGCCAATATCATCGGTCCGTTTTCATCAGACAAACCGATCGTGTGTACAGGGTTTTAGAGCTCCCCAATCCCAGCACCCCTAACAGGATCAAGCTATGCTAGGAATCGAAGGGTGTCCTAGGGAGTGATTCTAACTGTGTGGGGGCTGGGATACATGTGACATGACACTGATTGAGCAGAAGATCAGTGTCCTCTCACTAGGCAGAATGGGGAAATGCCTTGTTTACATAGGCATCCCCCCGCTTTGCCTAGTGACACGATCGCAGGACGCCGGCGGACATCGTCATGGAGCTTGGAGGGCTTTTCAAGGAAACATACAGGTACGTTGCTTTGCCTAGCCAAGCCATTAACAGGATCAAGCTGTGCTGGAAATCGAGGGGCGTCACCCCCCCCCCCCCCCCATAGTGGATCATGCATCAAATGATCATGTTTTGGTCGGCCAGCAAGAAACGGTAGTACAGGGAAGACCAGAGTTGTGAGGCCAATGGTAAACTGGTGGAGATAACCTCAGGATCTCTTTTTCAGATCTTTGTTGCCCCTAAAGCTTGCGGGTTAAACTAGGATTAGGCTGTACCTGTAGGTCCAGCGTAGCAAAGGGGAAGACAGAGAAGACAGAAAAGACTATGGCCCGGATTCACATACATCGGCGCATATTTATCTCTTTTACGCTACGCCGGCGCAGCGCAGAGAGGCAAGCATGGAATTCACAAAGCAAATTCTCCCAACTCTGCGCCAGCATTGCGTATATTTCAAAGGTGTAAGCCGGCGTAAGTGGAAGTAGGTGGAAGTGGGCTGGAGGTGGGCATGATCCATGTTAATGAAGCGTGACCACATGCAAATGATGGGCCGGGCGCCAGACAAGTACTTAAAATGAACTGCACATGCGTCGTGACATGGACGTATCCCCATGCGCATGCGTACAACCACGTCGGAACAACTGCCTAAGATACGCCGGATCACTGTGTACGCCGTGAACGTAACCTACACCCAGCCAGACCCACGTTGGCCCATATTCACAGACGTCCAAAGTAAAATACGTAGGCTTGTGTTCCCTGGTCCATACCTTTGCATGGGTTGCGCCTCATCTATGGGGAATAACTTTACGCAGAACGTAAAACTTACGCAAACCGCGTAAATCATGCGCAGTACGTTTGTGAATCGGCGTATCTCCCTCATTTGCATATTTGAATCGGAAATCAATGGGAGCGACACATGCGTCCAGCGTAAATATGCGCCCACTCTACCCTGTAGGCTGCCACTGTAGCGTGGTTGAGCTCCTCTTCCTCCTGTCAGTCCGGTGTGGGTCCCCAGTCCCCTATCAGATAGTACCCAGGCCTGGTACATCGTGGTACAGGAGATTATTTTTCCTGTGTTCCCGGCCAGACTGAAAGGAAGTAAGCACTCGATGTGCACTTCCTGTCAGTCCGACCGGGAACAGGAAACTGAATCTCCTGTACCACGCGTGGTAACTGGCCGGACTGACAGGACTCCAGGAAGCAGGAAGAGGAGTTCAGCCACGCCACAGCCTGGGAAGGGGAAGTTGGGGGCCCAGGTCAGCTCGGGGGCCCCAAGCAATTGTTTGTTTTGCCTGTCCTGTAGCGATGGGTCTGAGCAGAAGAGTCGGAAAGGGTCACAGCCCTTTTTTAGCACTTGTGTTATTGTGTACATCAAATTGAATTCAATAAAGTTTCCTGCTTGAAAAACAAGCTATATAATGAAAATCTGGTAGAATCCAAGCCATTTTTGTGCCTGGGTTTGACTTCTTTCATCTCTTTTGTTTTTGAAGAACAGATCTAGGAGACTCTAAAAATTCTGTCTTCTAACAGAAACACTGGAGAGTTACACCTACGTATGTTTCCTGAGATGGAGTAAATCAGGGGTCTCAAACTCAAATTATCTGGGGGCCACTGGAGGTATAAGCTGGGTGAGGATGGGCCGCATCAAGTATTGGACCAAAATGTCAGAGATTGCGCCCCTGCCGCCCCTAATGTTCACTCTCCAGGACAGTCCCTATGACCCTGGCTGCAGTCACATACACACACTCACTCTTCTCCATTCTTCTTTCGGCACTGCCAGCCAATCACATAGATTAGCGCTCAGTCTATTAGGGCAGTGAGCCAATATTCGCTCAGCCCTGATAGGCTGAGCTCTTGTTCCACCCACAGAAATTTCCTATCAGGGCTGAGCGAATATGGTTTCACATACATATAATGCCCCCATCATGTGCCCCTCACATATAATGCCCCATCATGCGCCCCTCACCATCCACCAATAACACCCCCCACCAGCAGTAGCACCGCCATCATCCACCAGCAACACTCCCATTCCCCCTACCCCCCTGTGGTAATAGCATGAGCTGACAGATGTTGGGGGGTGCTACTGCTGAAGGGGGGTTTGGATGATTGAGATCCACCAGCAACACCCCCCCCCCCCCCATCCACCTTACCCCCCTGTGGTAATAGAATGAGCTGACGGATGATGGGGGTACTACTGCTGGGGTAGGGGGGGTGTTGTTGGATGATTGGGATGCTATTGCCAGTGCAGTAGCACCCCCACCATCCACCAGAAACACCCCCAATCACCCTACCCCCCTGTGGTAATAGCATGAGCTGACGGAGGATGGGGGTGCTACTGCTGGGGGGGGGTGTTGGATGATTGGGATGCTACTGCAAGGGCAGTAGCACCCTCATGTTATTACCACAGGGGGGGCTGTTGCTGGTGAATGATTAGGGTGCTACTGTTCATCAACACCCCCCAACCCCCCAGCAGTAGCACCCCCATCATCCACAAGCAACACCCCCCATTCCCCCTACCACCCTGTGATAATAGCATCAGCTGAAAGATTATGGGGGTACTACTGCTGGGGGGTTGGGGGGTGTTGATGAACAGTAGCACCCTAATCATTCACCAGCAACACCCCCCCCCCCCCTGTGGTAATAACATGAGGGTGCTAGCCTCCCAATCATCCAACAACAACCGCCCCCCCCAGCAGTAGCACCCCCTATTCCCCCTACCACCCTGTGATAGCATCTGCTAACTGGCATTACAGTAGCACTTACTTTGAAGGACGCTGCTGACGAGGGCGAGGGCGCTCAGCTCTTCTGAGCAACTTCACTTCAGTGCGGACGGGCGCGTGACGGCAGCGCCGCCCTACGCTGCTGACGTCACATGACGCACACCCCTGTTTTGCCGGACACAAAGATGAGTACGGGGGGGGGCTGCAGGGAAAGGGTACCGCGCTGCGCTGCATGCGCTGCAAAGTATGACACTGTCCGGGGGAAGGGCTTGTCAGTGGGCCGCAAAATCTCGGTCTGCGGGCCGCAACTGGCCCGCGGGCCGGGAGTTTGAGACCCCTGGAGTAAATGGAACTGGAATCTGTTGTTTTTCATTCCTATCTACTTCATTATGCAGAAAACTAAAAACAACACACTATCTTCTATGCAGTTAAGTGGTAATTCAGTTTGTACTATTCCGCTTAGGTAGTGTTGTAAAAAAAAAAGAAAAAAAATCACAAGTACTGGAAAAATAAACATAAATAAAATGAAAAATTAAAGAAGATAGGTATTGTCTTTAACATTTTATTTCATGAATTCATGACGGTACCAGAGCATTAATAATTCCTCGTTATGTCTTTAATATTCATTTTCTATACATGAAATATATATGCATATGCCAAGCATTGGGGAGGTGGAATGTTCCATTGACAGGTCGGTATTCTGAATACATTTTATTTAATAAGGCAATTACATCCTGTGACTGCACCACATGATCTCTTTCAAGTATAAAGATTTGAACGAACCTCTATTGTTCCCCTTCGGTTTGAGACCGAATGTTGCTAATTATTGATTAGGTGATCCTTGTAAGGAAGACTGTTCATCTACAGAGTGCGGAATATCATTTATAGGAAAACTGCAAAAGATAAAGGTAAAAAAAGAATATTGTGATGTGACATGTTTGTATTTCAATGTATTTATGTACAAGTATAACATTATATACAAGGGGCGGACAACAACTCATGGGGCCCCCCGGGCAATAGGAGATTATGGGGCCCCCGGGCAATAAGAGATTATGGGGCCCCCAGGCAATAGGAGATTATGGGGCTCCCGGGCAACAGGGAATTATGGGGCCCCCGGGCAATAGGAGATTATGGGGCCCCCTGGGCAATAGGAGATTATGGGGCCCCCGGGCAATAGGGAATTATGGGGCCCCCGGGCAATAGGAGATAAAGAGGCCCCGGGCAATAGGAGATTATGGGGCCTCCAGGCAATAGATTATGTGGCCACACAGTATATACACGCACACACATCCATACAGTATACATACACAGTATACACACACATACATACAGTAAACACACACACATACAGTATACATACACAGTCTACACACACACATACAGTATACATAGACAGTATACACACACATAAAGTACACATACACAGTAAACACATATGTGGTGTCCCAGTACAGGTATTTGCTGTAGGCCCTGTCAGATTGAGACCCTTGGCTTGTGGGGCCTCCTCTGCAGGGACTCAGCTAGTTATGATGTGATTTATACTGTTATAGTTGATAATACATTTATTAGGTGCGTATAGCTTTAAGAGGTTTAGTCCGCCATTTTATGTTTAGTCAGAGTGTATGAGAGTCAGTAGGACTAAGTGCTAGACAAGACCTTATGGTGTTGTATTATACTTTAACTTGTAACAAACTTAAATGTAAGTTCCAAGGGGAATACAGATAAGTCTCTATGATCCACAGCTCTCAGCCAATGGGCTTCAGTCTCCCTCAGCTCTCAAGCCAATGGGCTTCAGTCTCCCTCAGCTCTCAACCAATGGGCTTCAGTCTCCCTCAGCTCTCAACCAATGGGCTTCAGTCTCCTCACATTGATATAAGGGGTGGGAGTTCCTGTTTAGGGCAGACTAGTGCTACACACAGTCGCTGGCAGGTCAGAGCAGAGTTCAGTCAGAGAAGAAGCAGTGCAGGCCAGAGACCTCCCATTCAGGGGAAAGTACAGCAAATCGTGGAGTACCTTTAAAAAACTATAGAATCAGTACTTCAACGAAATAATCGAATCAATTCGTCATTCGGACGAAAAGCCTCAAGTCTACCGACACTTCAGTAAGTGTATTTATTCTTCAGTCTAGTCAAGCATAGGCCCAGCATTACTAATCGGGCCGCAAAGCCAAGGATATATGAAAAGCCAAGCCCAGGCATTGTCAGCTGTGTGGTCCTCTAGAGACTGTTTGTGGAACCTTTGCGACACTCTTTGTGAACGCTGTGAAGATTTTGACACCTGTCTTCATGCCAGTAAAGCCTTCGTTATATTGACCCCTGTTGTGGACTGTGTTATTACCATCCTAGCTAGCGTAGATACGGAGGCCCCCGGAGCTGTAGTTTCCTGGAGTATATCAAGACTACAGTGGCGTCACGTGACAGAGAGGGTTAATACCATCCGACCCTCACTAAGGGTTAACACCACCAGACCCTGGGCCCCTAGGCCAAGAACCAAGCAGCTAACCATCAAGCGCATGTGTGTGGCCGTGGGGTTCACCCTCCCCGGTCATCACACATACAGTATACATACACGGTATACACACATACAGTATACATACACAGTATACATACACACAGACACACAATATACACACACAGTATACACACACAGTATTCACACACTGAAAGGGTACTGGAGAGGCGGGGCAGGCAATATTGCCCAGTAACCTCTAGCAACCAATCAGTGAGCAGGTAATATATATATATATATGTTTAACCACTTGCTTCCTGTGCAATTTTTACCCCCTTCTTGTCCAGGTGAAATTTCAGCTTCTGGCACTGCGTCGCTTTAACTGACAATTGCGCGGTCGTGCGATGTTCAAAGTCAACAAAATTGATTTGAACCAGTGTAAGTGTGTTCATCTGAGCACTAATACCCAATAAGAAATCTCCTACCTTTGTGGCTGTGTGGTGAATATATAGATCTCCTCCTGGCCCCCAACAAATCCCAGAGCTCTGCTCAGGGTAAGGATGAGCTCAGGTTGTAAAAAATATATATTTCCTCTTCTTTATCCCCTGAGAAATCTGGCCTTTATCTATTCTGTGGCCCCCAAGCTCCACTCGGGGCAAGGATGAGCTATTATTTTTTTTTTATATATGTTATATTCTCTCTGGCCCCCACTTTCTGATTTGCCATTATTTTCCCTTTATTTCCCAACTCCAGTCCAGTTTTTTTATTTAATCCAGTCCTGGTTTTTGGAAAAAAAAACTGGACAGGAGTTGGGAAAAAACCTGGACTGGATCTTAAAAAAACTGGACTGGAGTTTAAAAAAAAACTTGGACTGGAGTTGAAAAAAAAAAACGGAGTGGATTTAAAAAAAATAACTGGTCTGGAGTTGAAAAACAAACCTGGACTGGATTTAAAAAAAAATGGACTGGAGTTAAGAAAAAAAACGGAGTGGATTTTAAAATGAAACGGACTGGAGTTGAAAAAAAAAGGACTGAATTTTAAAAAAAACTGGACTGGAGTTGAAAAGAAGAGCTCAGAAAATCCAGTCTGCTTTTTTTTTTACTTCAGTCCAGTTTTGTTTTTTAATCCAGTCCGGTTTTTTTTCAACTCCAGTCCAGTTTTTTTAAATCCAGTGTGAGTTTTTTTCAACTCCAGTCCAGTTTTTTTTTAATTCAGTCCAGGTTTTTTTTCAATTCCAGTCTAGCTTTTTTTTTAATCCAGTCCGAGTTTTTTTTTCCAACTCCAGTCCAGTTTTTTTATTCCAGTCCGGGTTATTTTTCCAACTCCAGTCCAGTTTTTTTTAAATCCAGTCCGGGTTTTTTTTCTTTTTCAACTCCAGTCCAGTTTTTTTTTAAATCCAGTCCGGGTTTTTTTTTAACTCCAGTCCAGTTTTTTTATTCCAGTCCGGGTTTTCTTTTCCAACTCCAGTCCAGTTTTTTTTTTTAATCCAGTCCAGGTTTTTTTTTCCCAACTCCAGTCCAGTTTTTTTTAAATCCAGTCCAGGTTTTTTTTTCAACTCCAGTCCAGTTTTTTTTTAAGATCCAGTCCGGGTTTTTTTCCCCCAACTCCAGTCCAGTTTTTTTTTAAATCCAGTCCGGGTTTTTTTTTACAAAAAACCCGGACTGGATTTAAAAAAAAAACTGGACTGGATTTAAAAAAAAACCCGGACTGGATTGTAAAAAAACTGGACTGGAGTTGGAAAAAAACCCGGACTGGATCTTAAAAAAAACTGGACTGGAGTTGAAAAAAAAACCTGGACTGGATTTAAAAAAAACTGGACTGGAGTTAAAAAAATCCCAGACTGGATTTAAAAAAAAACTGGACTGGAGTTGAAAAAGAAAACTTGGACTGGATTTGAAAAAATGGACTGGAATTAAGAAAAAAAAAAACGGAGTTGAAAAAAAAGCTTGTAAAATACATTCCGCTTTTTTTTTTTTTACTTCAATCCAGTTTTGTTTTTAATCCTGTCCGTTTTTTTTTAACTCCAGTCCAGTTTTTTTTAATCCAGTCCAGGTTTTTTTTTCAATTCCAGTCTAGTTTTTTTTTTTTAATCCAGTCCGAGTTTTTTTTTCCAAATCCAGTCCAGTTTTTTTTTTAAATCCAGTCCGGGTTCTCTTTCTTTTTCAACTCCAGTCCAGTTTTTTTTAAATCCAGACCGGGTTTTTTTTCAACTCCAGTCCAGTTTTTTTTTTAAGATCCAGTCCGTTTGTTTTTTTCCCCACTCCAGTCCAGTTTTTTTTTTAAATCCAGTCCGTTTTTTTTTTTAACGAAAAACCCGGACTGGGTTTATATAGCCTGTGCTTTATTTGTTCCAACATTTGTTGCCACAGGTAACACTAGACTATTTTCTGATGTGTTTTTAGCAAGTCTGGAAACGCAGAGCAAACACAATTCAGAGTTGTAGCCCACGGCAACGTTTCTAGTTGTCCCTTATTTAGAGTGCCTGTCCCTCTTCTGGAATCAAATCCATTTGTCCCTCATTCCAAAAGGTTCCTCTTTTAGACCTGAAATAAATATACTGTCAATATAGTGTAGTGTTTCAGTCAGGGGGGGGGTGCTGTGTAATGTAAAGGGGTCCAGAGCTGTGAGGTTCTGTGTAATGTAAAGGGGTTCAGTTGTGGAGAGGGGGTACACAGTAGTGACAAAGAGATATTGAAAGATGCAGGGGTCACAGTGGGGTGTTTTTACATTTTAATGTGGGGGGGGGGCGCTTTTAACCCCCGCTAGCGGTTAAAGAAAGGGTAAAATGCGACTGTGTATCACCGCTGCCAAAGCACCCCCCTCTGAAAAAATGGCAGCGGACGCCCATGGGGCAGCTATAGTCTTGGGATTTAAAAAAAAATATATTTTATATACTGTCCCTGGTTTTACTGAGGCTGGCAACTCTGATTGGGCCCCCAGTAGCAAGGGGCCCTCAGGCTCTGCCCGAGTGCTGGAATAGTCAGTCTGCCTCTGTTATATACAGACGGATCTTTTTGACATAGCTGAGTAGGTTTCTTTCAGTTGTGTTGTGCAACTGCAGAGAGAACTAAAGCTTCATACACACGGTACGATTCTTAGCCAACCAAACATTTGATTTTTGTCAAATGGGCGTGTGCCAGGATCTTGTCTTGCACACTAACATTACACAATTGTCGCGCCACAAACACGTATTGCGAGGAATTTCAGCTCTTGAGCGCCACCTTTTGGGCCCCTTCTGCTAATTTCATGTTTGTTGATTCCGAGCATGCGTGTTTGTATTTTTGACTTTTGTGTGATGGATTTGTGTACTGACCATCAGAAAATCTGACAACAAATGCTGAATACAGACGATCGGACATTCCAACCGATTTTTTTCCTACGGATGTTGACTCAAACTTGTCTTACATACACACAGTCACACAAATATTGTTGGAAATTCCGAACATCAAGAACGCGATGACGTACAACACGTACGACGGCACTATTAAAGAGAAGTTCAACACCAGTCGTTTTAGTAGAAGTTTGGAGAGAGACAAAACGTACTTTCAGTCCGTTACAGTGTGACTAATGTGCTATCTCCATTACGAGATTCAGAGCATGCGTGGAATTTTGTGCATCCAAATTGTCTAAACGCAATTGGAATTTATGAGAATGGACTAATGGGCAGTTGAGAGCTAGTTGGCTTGTGTAAAACTAGCATAACTCAAAGAGAAAAGAATTTAAAGGGGTTGTAAACCCTCCTGTTTTTTCAACTTAAAGCAGTTGTAAAGGAAATTTTTTAAATTTTTTTTGCTGAAATGACTGTTTACAGGGTATAGAGCAGGAATGGGCAAACTACGGCCCGCGGGCCGTATACGGCCCGGTGGACCTTTTAATCTGGCCCGCGGAGCCAGGGGGGCGTCATTCCGTGCCTCCTCCTAATTATAATTTCCCGTGTCACTGATGTCTGGCCGCCATATTTAGTGTCTGGCGCCCTGTGATTGGGCATATGGGGGTCATGTAAGGCGTGGGACTGGAAGTCCCGCCTCCGCACATGACCGCCATACGCCCAATCACAGCGTGCCAGGAAACTCTGAACATGGCGGCGGGAGACAGGCACTGAAAGTGTGAGCCGCCGTGGCTGCTGTCTTCCCCTCAGCTCTGGTACGGCGCTGTGTGGAGATAGGAGCATGGAAGGAGTTGCAGCGTCGGAGGTCAGCGCCATTACCTGGTTTTTCACATATACACGATCGGCGGCTCTATAGCCTGCCAATTGTGTATATGTGCTGGCTGCGTGCCCCCTTCCCCCTTCCAGTACTGCCGCTGCCCCCCCTCCTGACCCCTCACCTTCAATCCCGGGATCCGCTGCCCCATCTGCGGCCCGGGACCGGCTCGGGAGGGTGTCAGGAGGTAAGATGGGAGGGAGACCAGCATCTTCCTCCTTGCTGATCTCCCTCCAGGCTGTGAATGCAGAAGTGATGTGTATTACATCCGCATTCACCTGTCAGTCATCTGGCTGCTATAGCCAGAGAAAAGAAGCAGATCTGTGCCTCATCAGCTTCTTTTGGGGTCCCCAGGTGACATTAGGGGTCCTAGAGACCCCTAATGTCTCCATAAAGAGGACCTGACAGTGTACCCTTGCTATTATATAGGGGGATGTTTATATAAGGGGGGACGGAAAAAAAATTCTGCCTCCGTGCCCATAACTGTGTGGTGCAGGGGCAGCACGGCCGGCGCCGCTCCTGCGGCTACTTCTGGGCTGCCCCCCCCCGCATTTACATAGCCAGGCTCGCGGTCCATCTACTCTTGGTCCGGCCCCCCCTGGGTCCAATATATGAACCCATTGCGGCCCTCGAGTCAAAATGTTTGCCCACCCATGGTATAGAGACACAATAGTTAACTGATTTCTTTTAAAAATTATTAAAAATACGTAGCGACAAACAACTCATTCTTAAACATCCAAAAACGTTTTCATGACACAGCCACTGACATCTTTACTTACTACAGGCTACAAAGATGCATGCTGACCACTCCTACACTAGAACTCCTCCCCACCAACCGAACCACCCCCCAAATCAACAGAGAATGGCAACCGGATGGCAGTGGTGCCACGGTTAGTTCAAATACTATTTTTCTTTTTTTTTACTTTTTTTTTATCACTTTTTTTATTTTGTAGCTTGTTGTTTACTTTTACTTTTTTTGTATAATTTTCTTATTATTTTTAATATTATTTTTCTTATTCTTTACTTTTTAATTACTTTTTTATTTGAATAATTTAATTATTATTTCTTTTTTTTTTTTTCATGCCGCCCCTCTGCACCCTGCCGCCCTGAGGCCCGGCCTTGGTGGCCTTGTGGGAAATCCGGGCCTGCCTATATGTCTATGGAACTACTTTTTCTCGGACAGACATACTACCAAATGCGCTTCAGTTATATACTCTACTCTACAGGACAAAACCTCTTTTCAAAAAACAAAGCCCCTCACCGACTGGGAAACTGATCTCCAAATGACATTATCAGACATACAATGGCAGAGGGGAATTAAATCTACCTACCAGTACACATCTTGCACCTCCTTGTGGGAACTAGCCCAGAAACTATTAATGAGATGGTATCTGACACCACACAAATTAGCTAAATTCTACAGCCACACCTCGAGCGGATGCTGGAGGCAGTGAAACTCTTCGGGCACCCTCTTACATATCTTTTGGTCTTGCATGCGCCTACGGCGACTGTAGACTGACATTGAGTCACTGCTCCAGGAGGTTCTCCGCTTCCCGGTGACACTAACTCCCCAACTAGCTATTCTCAACTTGAATATTGGTGATATACCGCCCAATCTCCGACTGGTGATGACTCACATCCTCCTGGCCACTAGACTGACGATTGCTTGTAAATGGAAGACGACTGAACCCCCTACACTAGCAGAAGTAGTTGCATTGGTACACACTCACTACACCTATGAAACTATTTTATCTTGTGGAAAACCCATTTACACAAGCTTGTTAAACCTCTGGAACCCCTGGCACTTTTAACACACGAACACCCATACCCATTAACAACCTCTCGACTGCTCACTGCTCCTTCAATAATGCTGCTTTTCTTACCCCCCCATCCTCCTTTGTCTCTCCTCTTCCCCCCTCCCCCCCTCCTCTTCCCTTTTTTTTTTCATTTGTCCTACCCCCCCCCCCACCCCCTGTGATAATACGTTAATTTTCATACCACCTGGACTATTATGTTGCACCACCAACCCAGTTTATATTCACTTTGCTAAAAACATGTTATGTTCTATGTATCCTCTACATCAGGGGTGCCCAACCTTTTGAAGAGCGAGGGCCACTTAAGCAACTTGGTAACCATTCGAGGGCCACTATTAGTGGAGCGGCTGAAGACAGGTCACGGCTACTCTATAGGCCCTACTATCCGCCCAGATGAAAAGGGGTGAATTCTCTTCTGTTTTTCGGATTGGATGTAGGTGGTCATAAACAGACATCTGTCGCTCTATAGAGGTGAATTAAGGGTCCCATTTGGTTGGGCCGATCGTGTGAAAAGGGCCTAAGACTGCTTTCACACTGATGTGCTGCGGTATACCCACAAGGTGGGTGCAGTGTAGTGCACCAGTGTCTATCCTGCGGGTTAGCTGAACTTTTCCATAGACTCCACCTGTGGCAAAAGCCGGCACTGTAGCGAAAGCATTGGCTTATGGGGTTCTGCTCTGCTCTGCAGCCGCTTTCTTCCTCTACCACCAGCTTCATTCACAACACTGATGCTGTGGTATGGCGGGTCGGCAACCTGCGATCTGGGCTTGCCAACCCTCCATTCCAGAGAAGGAGGTCGCGGGCCACGTCAGAGAGCTCCGCGGGCCACTGGTTGGCCATCCCTGCTCTACATGTTGATTCCAAACCCAAGTACTTGTATACTGTTTGTTTCACTACACTGCTGTACTGCTTTGTATGTTGAATTTAATTTAATAAAAATTATTTGAAAGAAAATTATTTTAAATAGATAAAAATCAATCATATAATGTACCTGCAGTTTCAGTTTTGTTTTTCATCTAGTTTCATGCTTTTGTGAAGTACAGAGACACAGAGCGAATACAGGGCAGTGTTTGTTTTAAAAATGAAACCGATTGGTTCTGATGGGTTTTAGACACACAGTAATCACACCTCCTGATTACAGACCACAGAGAGAAGCTCCCATGACTTTTTTCATCAGGAAACAGACAACCAGGAAGTGTCCAGAACAGAGAAAGATTACAGCAAAAACAAAAAATGAGGATATGAAACCAGGACTGCAGTAAGTTAAAGGAAGCTATTTATCTAAAAAAAAAATCCTTTAGTAACCTTTAATGAATAGGATGCAAAAACATCTGAATATTTTCGGCCCCCCCACCCCCTTGTTTTACTTACCTGAGCCCTGGAAAGTCTCACATCGAGAACGAGCTGGATCTTTGCCTGGGGTACTTGGCTCTTCATTGGATAGATTCATAGCAGCACAGCCATTGGCTCCTGCTGCTGTCAATCAAATCCAATGACGCAGGCACCAGACGTCGAATGCTGGACTCGGGACTGCGCCCGCAAGGAGAGTGCTTCCCAGAGGGGGTTATCTGATGTGGGGAGGAGCCGAGAGTGCCGCCGGGGGACCCTAGAAGAGGAGGATCGGAGCCACACTATGCGAAATAAGCTACACAGTGGAGGTAAGAATGTTTGTTATTTAAAAAAATATATATATCAAACCTATAGTGTCATTTTAAAGCATTTTGCAACAACACAGCTACAATGGTAAACGTTATCACTGGTGGGTTTGTAGCTGGCAGTTTTATATATTGTTTTACCAGTTAGGGGTTACAAAGTATTGAGAAACAGAGAACAATTTATAGGGTCACCTCTGAAAGAAAGGATCACATATATGAAAAAAGAAGAAGAAAAAAAAGTCATAAGGCACCGACCTTTTCTCGGATCGATTATGACAACAGGGCAGATCATTACTACTGGTGTGAAAATATGAGTTTCCAAAGCCCTTGATGTCAGGTGTTTTTGGAGACTGTAGAGAGCAATGCTGAAATAATCAGGGACCTTACAAAATGAATGTGAAGGTTTAAGTCAAAGTGACAGGTGATATGGAGGCATGTGTGTCTCACAGTCCATCATTGTTGGGCCGCATAAGAAGGCGCATTTCTCAAAAGCATGTCCAAAAATCTCATACTGGTTCATCTCGAAAAACACAACTTCATTTAAAGGAATTCTGTGTTTTTTTAAACTATGTTTTATTTAATATGACTGGACTAAAGATTTATTCATTCAGGTTTTATATACGTTTTTCATATTTACCACATGCAGCCAGCAAGGGGAGCCCTAGAATCTACTGATATGTTTTCTGTAGTTCATTATTTCTAAGCTGAAAAGATAACATAATTGAATTCTCTGCTTTTCGGATCTATTCAGAGCACACATTCTACCTCCATTTTTATTTATTTTTTAAGTTGGTTGTAGATGCATTTTAATCGTTTTCTCAATCTGATGTTTTAAAATGTTAACTGCTTGACCTCCTGAAGATTTGAGTCCCTTCATTACCAGGCCATTTTCTGCGAAACGACACTGTGTTACCGGGTCCCGGCTCTTGATTGGGTAGATTGATAGCAGCACGGCCATTGGCTCCCGCTGCTGTCAATCAAATCCAATGACGTGGGCACCAGGGGGGTGGGGCCGAGTCCGGCATTTGTGTCTATGGACGCAAATGCTGGACTCGGGAGCGCACCTGCAAGGTAACCACCTCGGGAGAGCGCTTCTCCTAGGGGATTATCTAATGCAGGGAGGAGCCGCTAGATTCGCAGAGGGACCCCAGAAGAGGTAGATCGGGCTACTTTATTATTTAAAATAAATAAAAAAAATTAAAACGATCCTTTACAATCACTTTAACCACTTACCGCCCGGCCTATAGAAAAATGACGGACGGCGGTGGTTGCATTATCCTGACTGGATGTCATATGACGTCCAGCAGGATAACAGCCTCAGGGGGGGACGCATTGCGGCAATTGGTGGTGCGGTGTGTCAGTCTGACACACCGCTACACCGATCTTGGTAAAGAGCTCTTTACCGAGGAGGCTCTTTACTAGGGTTGGCCCGATACCACTTTTTTAGGACCGAGTACAAGTACTGATATTTTTTTTCATGTACTCGCCAATACCGATTACTGATACTTTTTTTTAAATTCGTCCATGTGTCCCCAACTGCAGCCATGTATCCCCAAAAGCAGCCATGTGTCCCCAAATGCAGCCATGTCTCCAAATGCAGCCATGTTCCCAAATGCAGCCATGTCCCCAAATGCAGCTTTGTCCCCAAATACAGTCTTATCCCCAAATGCAGCCTTGTCCACAAATGCAGCCTTATCCCCAAAGAGAAAGCCAAGCCCTCCCCCCGCTGCCACCTAGTTGATTAGAGCAGGGAACATTACAGCTTTCATTTGAATAGCTGTGTGTTCCCTGCCGTGCCTCATCATATATAGCCCCTCCCCCTTGTCCGGGCACTTTGATAGACAGATCACCCATCCAATCCTGGGATGGGTGATCTGTCTATCAATGTTCCCCGCACTGATCAACTAGACGGCAGCAGCGCGGGGGGGGGGGGGCTTGGCTTTCTCTTTGGCGATTAGAAAACGGCAGCAGCTCTCTCCGCCCACTCTCTGCCCCCTCTCCACCCGCTCTCCGCCCCCTCTCCACCCGTTCTCCAAAAAAAAAAGTATCAGTGAAGCATCGGGAGCATTTGCGCGAGTACAATTACTCGCGCAAATGCTAAGTATCGGTCTTGATACCGATACTAGTATCGGTATCAGGACAACCCTACTCTTTACAATGTGATCAGCCGTATCCAATCACAGCTGATCACGACGTAAACAGGAAGATCCGTTGATCGGCTTTTAATCACTCGCATCTGACAGACGCGAGTAGAGGAGAGCCGATCGGCTGTGCTCCTGACAGGGGGATCTGCGCTGATTTTTTATCACATCCCTCATGGCCATCCACATATGCCTATACATGCCCAATATGTGCCAATTAGTGCCCACAAATGGGCACTGACTGTCACCAATTATGTAACACATTAAATCAGTGGTGCCCAGCAATGCCACCCATCTGTTTCAACAGTGTCCATCAGTGCCACCTATCAGTGCCCACCCGTGTCATCTGTGCCCACCTATCATTGCCCATCTGTGCCACCTATCAGTGCCACCCATAAGTACCCATCAGTGCCGCCTATAAGCACCCTTCAGTGCACATCAGTGCCACCTTATCAGTGTCACCTCATTGGTGCCACTTCATCGGTGCCCATCGATGCCACCTTATTAGTGATCGTCAGTGCAGCCATATCAGAAAACATAATTATTTACAAAAAAAAATCTAGAAACAAAGAAAAACTTTTTTTTTCAAAATTTCTGTCTTTTTTATTTGTTGCGCAAAAAATAAAAATCGCAGAGGTGATCAAATACCACAAAAAGAAAGCTCTATTTGTGGGAACAAAATGATAAAAAATTCATTTGAGTACAGTGTAGTATGACCGCGCAATTGTCATTCAAATTGCGACAGCGCTGAAAGCTGAAAATTGGCCTAGGCAGGAAGGTGTATAAGTGCCCAGTATTGAAGTGGTTAAGCAGGTTTGTATCTAATTTAATTATCACATGTGGAATCCCAAAATTGCAGTTAAATTCCACATAACAACATGTGAAAGAATCCATTTTGCTACGATAACATCCTATTTTCCTCAGATTTATTAAGTGCAGTTAGATATGTTTATATCCCTGATAAGCTGAGCTATGGAGTGGCAACATAATGAATCTCTTGTAGCTGAATCAAGAATAGCTGTATATTTATCGAGTACATCAATTATTCCCTGCTCTGGTGGTAAAATCTAGATGTTTTCAGCAGAAATATCTCCACTTGCCATGTTTTTCTATTTGCAATGTAAAAATATCATATTGAGAGATAGAAGCTGCTCTGCTCCGACGGCAGATGATCTCGGAAAAGAAATGGAATCTCATGGTTTTATAAAGGCCTAATCATCCATAACACCAGGCCTGTCTGTAACTGACGGTTATAAAAAAAAAAAAAAAAGTTGAAAGGGAGATCTCGTTGGTAACACTGAGCCGCATTAAGCTACCAATGAGTCCCTATGGGGTTAATTAGGTTTGAAAGTGTAATAATCTAATATAATGTAACAGCCTTTTTCTCTCACCAGGCAGTACTCTTCAGTGCTTGGATTCTGGGAAATAGGGATATTCAGTGTCAATAATCAATTGACCTAGATAAGGGATTATTTCACTGAAAAAAAAGGCTGAGCGAGGTTTCAAGAATTCAGATAACATTTGATCAAAGACCCTTCAAGCTGATACTTTTCACATCATTGTATGAATGTATTGAGCCTTGATTACTTCCCAGGGCATTTTCTTTCCTTTGCTAAATCATACTTTCTTTTTTTTAAGTAACTGTAAGCACAAAAGGACAGCTTTTTAGCTTTTTATGGTGTTTACATAAATGTTATATTCTATAAATTCAAATATATGGAACTAGGAATAAAGTTTTGTACTAATGTGGCCTAAAACAAAATTTTGTGAAACTTAGACTAAAACAATAGCAAAACACACACACACACACACACATATATATATATATATATATATATATATATATATATAAAAATTTATTTATATATATATATATATATATATATATATATATATATATATACATAATGCATGTTGTAATTCTACAGTATTCAAAATTACCTTTCCTTTTGTTTTGCTCCCGGGACACTTTGGTTTTGCTCCCGGGACACTTTGGTTTTGCTCCCTGGACACTTTTGTTTTGCGCCCTGGACATTTTTGTTTTGCTCCCTTCACACTTTTGTTTTGCTCCCAGGACACTTTTGTTTTGCTCCCTAGACATTTTTGTTTTGCTCCCTTGAAACTTTTGTTTTGCTCCCTGGACATTTTTGTTTTGCTCCCTTGAAACTTTTGTTTTGCTCCCTGGACACTTCTGTTTGGTCCCGGGACACTTTTGTTTTGCTCCCTGGACATTTTTGTTTTGCTCCCTGGACACTTTTGTTTTGCTCCCGGGAAACTGTTGTTTTGCTCCTGGGAAACTTTTGTTTTGCTCCCTGGACACTTTTCTTTTGCTCCCTGGACACTTTTGTTTTTCTCCTTGGACACTTTTGTTTTGCTCCCTGGACACTTTTGTTTTGCTCCCTGGACACTTTGTATTGCTCCCTGGACACTTTTGTTTTGCTCCCGGGAAACTTTTGTTTTGCTCCCTGGACACTTTGTTTTGCTCCCTGGACACTTTTGTTTTGCTCCCTGGACACTTTGTATTGCTCCCTGGACACTTTTGTTTTGCTCCCGGGAAACTTTTGTTTTGCTCCCTGGACACATTTGTTTTGCTCCCTGGACACTTTTGTTTTGCTCCCTGGACATTTTTGTTTTGCTCCCGGGACACATTTGTTTTGCTCCCGGGACACTTTTGTTTTGCTCCCTGGACACTTTTGTTTTGCTCCCTGGACATTTTTGCTTTGCTCCCGGGACACTTTTGTTTTGCTCCCTGGACACTTTTGTTTTGCTCCCGGGACACTTATGTTTTGCTCCCTGGACACTTTTGTTTTGCTCCCTAGACACTTTTGTTTTGCTCCAGGAACACTTTTGTTTTTGCACCATGGACACTTTTGTTTTTCTCCCTGGACACTTTTGTTTTGCTCCCGGGACAATTTTTGTCTTGCTCCCTGGACACTTTTGTTTTTCTCCCTGGACACTTTTGTTTTGCCCCCTGGACATTTTTGTTTTGCTCCCTGGACACTTTTGTTTTGCTCCCTGGACACTTTTGTTTTGCCCCCTGGACATTTTTGTTTTGCTCCCTTGACATTTTTGTTTTGCTCCAGGAACACTTTTGTTTTTGCTCCCTGGACACTTTTGTTTTGCTCCCTGGACACTTTTGTTTTGCCCCCTGGACATTTTTGTTTTGCTCCCTGGACATTTTTGTTTTGCTCCAGGAACACTTTTGTTTTGCTCCCTGGACATTTTTGCTTTGCTCCCGGGACACTTTTGTTTTGCTCCCTGGGCACTTTTGTTTTGCTCCCTGGACACTTTTGTTTTGCTCCTGGGACACTTATGTTTTGCTCCCTGGACACTTTTGTTTTGCTCCCTAGACACTTTTGTTTTGCTCCAGGAACACTTTTGTTTTTGCACCATGGACACTTTTGTTTTGCTCCCTGGACACTTTTGTTTTGCTCCCAGGACAATTTTTGTCTTGCTCCCTGGACACTTTTGTTTTTCTCCCTGGACACTTTTGTTTTGCCCCCTGGACATTTTTGTTTTGCTCCCTGGACACTTTTGTTTTGCTCCCTGGACACTTTTGTTTTGCCCCCTGGACATTTTTGTTTTGCTCCTGGGACACTTTTGTTTTTGCTCCCTGGACACTTTTGTTTTGCTCCCTGGACACTTTTGTTTTGCCCCCTGGACATTTTTGTTTTGCTCCCTGGACATTTTTGTTTTGCTCCAGGAACACTTTTGTTTTTGCTCCCTGGACACTTTTGTTTTTGCTCCCTGGACACTTTTGTTTTGCTCCCGGGACACTTTTGTTTTGTTCCCTGGACACTTTTCTTTTGCTCCCTGGACACTTTTGTTTTGCTCCCTGGACACTTTTGTTTTGCTCCCTGGACATTTTTGTTTTGCTCCCTGGACACTTTTGTTTTGCTCCCTGGACACTTTTGTTTTGCCCCCTGGACATTTTTGTTTTGCTCCCTGAACATTTTTGTTTTGCTCCTGGACACTTTTGTTTTGCTCTCTGGACACTTTTGTTTTGCTCCTGGGACACTTTTGTTTTGCTCCGGGGACATTTTTTTTTGCTCCCGGGACACTTTTGTTTTGCTCCCTGGACACTTTTGTTTTGCTCCCGGGACAGTTTTGTTTTGCTCCCGGGACACGTTTGTTTTGCTCCCGGGACACTTTTGTTTTGCTCCCTGGACACTTTCGTTTTACTCGCTGGACATTTTTGTTTTGCTCTCGGGACACTTTTGTTTTGCTCCCAAAACACTTTTGTTTTGCTCCCAAAACACTTTTGTTTTGCTCCTAAAAAAACTTTTGTTTTGCTCCGGGGACAGTGCAGTGCAAAACAGTGCAGAGTGAGTGAAGACGATAATGCCATCATTGCCTGGGAATGTGACCAGGCACTTGCATCGTATGGAGAGTGGGGGCAGGGGGAATTTAGGGCAGCCAAGGGTGGCATCCTCCGTCTCCATACGTGTGACTCTGAGTCCTCCAGGATCCCCGCTCGCTCTGCCCGCTTTCTCTTAGCCCGCCCCACAGCCCAGACTTCCGCTGCCGCTTCTCCTGAGTGATGAGTCTGATTCCTGCTTGTCACTGTGCTGCTATGGGGCCCCGACACTCTGATTTTGCACCGACCACCCCAGGACTGTCTGGAGGACACAGACAGAATCCCCTAGCTCCCTCCTCACTGTCAGCCTGCACAGACACTGTGAGTATTCGCTCGGTATGTACTGCATGGTGGCAATCAAGCCTAGGAGGAGAGCTGAGCTGAGGGGAAGAGAGCTTTGTATTTGGGGGAGGGGGAGATGTACACAGATGTAACCCCTCAACCCTGCACGCCCCGCACACAGCACATCCCCTTAACCCCACACAGCGCACCCCCTCAACCCTGCACACAGCACACCCCCTCAACCCCGCACGCCGCACGCGCGCACCCCCAACACTGCACGCCACACAAAGCACACCCCCTTAACCCTGCACGCTGCAAACCCCCACACACAGCACACCACCTCAACTCTGCACGCCACACACAGTGCACCCCCTCAACTCTGAACGTCGCACCCAGCGCACCACCTCATCCCTGCACGCTGCACACAGCGCACTCCCTCAACCCTGCACGCTGCACACAGCACACCCCCACACACAGTGTACTCCCTCAACCCTGCACACCGCACACAGTACACCCCCTCAACCCTGCATGCCGCACACAGCACACCCCCTCAACCCTGCACGTCGCACACTGTTGACCCCCTCAACCCTGCACGCCACACACAGTGCACCCCCTCAATCCTGCACGCCGCACACAGCGCACCCCCTCAACCCTGCACGCTGCACACATTCAGAATTGATTGCTAAAAGTCAGCGGATTAGGGGTCGCAAATTTCTTGCCTTGCCCCGGGGGCTGACAACCCACTCTATGCCACTGCCAGGGGCGGACTGACAACTCATGGGGCCCCCGGGCAATAGAAGAATATGGGGCCCCGGGGCTTACAGATGGCCACCATGCCAAGAGGCAGTGCAGAGGCAGGGCAGCTAAAATTTATGTATTTTCACATCAAAAGCATGTCGGTTTCGGACATATCAGGGACAGATGTAAAAAAAAACACAGATTTTTACATACTGTCCCTGGTTTTACTGAGCCTGGCAACCCTGATGGGGCCCCCTAATGGCATGGGGCCCTCGGGCAGTGCCTGAGTGACTCAATGGTCAGTCCGCCCCTGGCCACTGCATATCAGTAATGTAAAAATTGCAGTTAGAACTAAGGTAGTTAAACATTTTAGCCTTTAGACGCTACAGAAAATCTTTTTTTGTTTAGATCAACGTTTGTTTTAATGCTCCACAATGCTAGGCTTACTAGCATATATATATCTTTATACTGTATTTGAAGAACTGGTAGAACAAGGTGATGTGCATAACATAAAATATTAATTACATAAAGGATGTTTCTTTCTGTTATATTCTAGTGGGTTATGAAAACTTTGTCAAAACTCTGACAAGGTACAGAACACTTTGCAAAATGTGCAAGCTACTGATTTTTTTTTTCTGCTAAGAGTTATTTGGTCTTGCCGTAACCTGCTATAAATTACACTGGCAGAAAGAAAAGCAGGTGATTGAAAGTGGAAACAAGGCGCCTTCATAAATTTCAGATGAGGTCCATAGGTTTCTTGCTGGACTGGATCAATTGTGAAAATATGGGTGCATAAGGAATCCTTAGGAAGGCACTTCGCCAGGTGAGTAATGGAGAAAAAAAAAAAGCCATTCATGGGATGTGTCTTAAAGAAAAACTCAGGCTTTCTAGAAAAAAGGATAATGGTTTAAAATGAGTTAATTCATAAAGGTTTACACAAACGATTCACATTTTACCTGTTATGCTTTGCCACCAGATCTAAACTTTATTTATTTGTTATTATTGAATTTTTGGTGAATATTGCATGAACTGTGGGTGAAAAAAATAGACACCCGTCCACTATGAGAAATTATAATTTTGCTTACTTGCTTAAAATTGTGGAATTCATTAATCGATGATGTAATGTTCTTGCATCCTTTAGTACATATGCTGGAATGATGGGTTTCTTTCCTTTTGTTTTATTTTCTCAGATATAACAAGCCAGGAAGAGCTGGCGCACACATAAAGGAAACTATGGGCCAGATTCAGATACAATTACATTGGTGCAGAGATACACTACGCCGCCGTATTTTACCAGGCTATACGCCGAATTCTGGTAGATTTTGTCCCTTACGGTACGGTGGCGTAGTGTATTTCTTGCCGCGTAATCGAAATACGCGATTAGGGGGCGTGAAGCATTTAAATTAGGCACGTCCCCGCGGCGATCGAACTGCGCATGCTCCGTTCAGAAATTTCCCGCCGTGCATTGCGCGAAATAACGTCGTTACGTCATTCGTTGTTTGAGTAGCGTCGTTTACGGACATTCCTATTCCCGGACGAGTTACGTAAAAAATAAAAAAAGACGTTGACATTCGACGCGGGAACGACGGCCATACTTAACATGGGCTGTCTAAAATTAGACCAGCAAAAAGCTGGTATAGTTTTACGCAGCAAAAAGATGACTAAAGATGCCGTAAGAGATTGCGATTGACGTTCGTAATTTCGTGGATCGTCGGCAAAAGCTTATTTGCATACCCCGACGCGGAAAACGACGGGAACTCCACCCAGCAGCCGCAAATTTATTGCAGCGTAGATCTGAAGGCGTACGAACACGTAAGCCAGTCGGATTGAAGCCCGCAGCCGTATTTTCATGGTTTGAGGTTTCAGAGTAGTGAAAAAACACGCGTAATTTGAAAGTACTCCAGTCTAACGCGAGTTAGACAGGAGTAAGGGCTCTGTGAATCTGGCCCGATAGTTTTAATGTCTATTCCAGTGTTGACAATGTAGTAGAAGAGACTAGACATGTCCATCTGTTTTCGTCTGAATGTATTTTCACCCGAATTTCTGGGATTTTCGCGTTCATTTTAACAAACGATAACGCCAGAATCCGAAACCCGAAAGATCCGACATAAAAAATGCTTTATTTTCAGTTTGTTGCGACAACAGTAGTGTTGAGCAGAATATGCCATATTCGATTTCGCGATATATCTCGAATATATAGTCGAATATTCGAGATATATTCGCTAAATACGAATATTCGTGATATTTTTTGGAAATGAAATGATTGCGAATTTTCGCTATCGCGAATGCGAATGCGAAATTTCGAGAAATGCGGAATGGAGCACTCTGATTGGCTCAGAATATTCGTGATATATTACAATACAAAATAATTGCGAATATTCGGCAAATGCGGAAGGAGCACTCTGATTGGCTCAGAATATTCGTGATATATTACAATACAAAATAATTGCGAATATTCGGCAAATGCGGAAGGAGCACTCTGATTGGCTCAGAATATTCGTGATATTTTATAATACCAAATAATTGCGAAAATTCGAGAAATGCGGAATGGAGCACTCTGATTGGCTCAGAATATTTGTGATATATTACAATACAAAATAATTGCGAATATTCGGCAAATGCGGAAGGAGCACTCTGATTGGCTCAGAATATTCGTGATATATTACAATACAAAATAATTGCGAATATTCGGCAAATGCGGAAGGAGCACTCTGATTGGCTCAGAATATTCGTGATATTTTATAATACCAAATAATTGCGAAATTTCGAGAAATGCGGAATGGAGCACTCTGATTGGCTCAGAATATTCGTGATATATTACAATACAAAATAATTGCGAATATTCGGCAAATGCGGAAGGAGCACTCTGATTGGCTCAGAATATTCGTGATATATTACAATACAAAATAATTGCGAATATTCGGCAAATGCGGAAGGAGCACTCTGATTGGCTAAGAATATTCGTGATATTTTATAATACAAAATAATTGCGAAATTTCGAGAAATGCGGAATGGAGCACTCTGATTGGCTCAGAATATTCTTGATATTTTATCGTAATTTCGCAAAAATGCGAATGAGAAATTGATTGCGGAATTTCGACAGTAACACTCTGAAATCGAATATATGTGTTATTTTAGCTAAAAACAATATTGCGAATTTCTCGAAAATAATCGCGCGATATCGCTATTGCCGAATAATCGCATTGCGATTTTTCGGCAATATAAAATGAACGCTGCAGCTACTCGGCCCAAGGTCTCTAATCATACCAGCAATGCTTTTAGACGTCGATGGGGATCTCTAGGATGTGATCTGTTCTAAAAAAAAATTGAAAAAATATGAATATTCGAAATAGCGAATATTCACCGCAAAATTCGGAATATATCGCGAATACTCGAATATGCCATATTCGAGCCGAATATTCGCAATACGAATATTCGTGAGCAACACTAGACAACAGTTCGATATAGATAGAATATTCGACATGACGGTGACAATAGCGATCTGTGTCTATTGAATCTTCGGTCGAATGTGCCCAACCTAACTCTATTAGTCCAAGATTATTCTACATAGAGAGGAAAGATTCGATATTATAGAGACATGAAGATTCGACGAAGCAGCTAAAAACATATGATCGCCACAAGTGGACATTTACGGTCAAATGCTCCTCCCATAGGCTATAGAAGAATTCTAATGTTGGTTGACTAGTAATAATAATTTATAAATATAATTATTACTAGTCATACAACATTAGAATTCTACTATAGCTTGTGGGTGAAAATGTATGATTGCGTCATCGTACAGGTTAGCTGCTTCATCAAATCTTCTTAGAACATTCGACAGACACCATAAGCCTTCAGTAAAATGTGTAAAGTAAAATGTGATACTCAGTTAAAAAAAAAATTGTCTGTTTTCTAAACTTAGTGTCAGGACCTGGATTTGAACCAGGAACCACTGAATGCTGGACAGTTTCCTAGACAATTTCTTGAATGAGCATGTTTTGAACCTTGTTTGTACTGAACCCTGAACTCTTTGCTCTACACTTCCTGTTTGCCAGATTATTGTGCTCTCTCAGCCAGTATATTGCTCTTGTCTTCCCTGCTGCTGTCCATATTTTGCTACCACTTGTTAACAACCCTTGGCTTGTTCCTCGACTATGCTTCTGCCTGATCCCAACCTGCAACTACTCATTACTGACCTTTGGTTTGTGTACTGACTATGCTTCTGTTTGATCCTTACCTGCTTAAATTGCTACTGAATCCCCGCTTGCTCACCTCCTGGTGGGGTGATCCTGAGGTCCGTGACCTGGTGCTAACATGCAGCAAAATTCATCTCCACCAGTACTTAGACCCCATTCACACCTGAGCATTTTGTAGCTTGAAGCCTGAAGCTACAAAACGCTGGGGGGGGGGGGGGGGGAATCAATTATTCTCTATGGAGATGGTTCACATCTCCACTACAAAACTCCTGAAGCCAGAAGTTCAAAAATGCCTAAAGCTCAAACAAGTTCTGGGACTTTTTTTAGGCAGATTTCAGCGTTTTTCTGCTTTTAACATTGGTGACCCTAGACCTGTCCAAAATCGCGGTCAAAAATCACGCGAAAATCGTGGGAAAAAAACACCACAAATAGTGCGGCTAAACGCGGTAGAAGACGCCCCAAAATCGTAGCAAAACGCTACGCTCAGGTGTGAATGCAGCCTTAGACTCTGCACCTTATGTTAGCCCACATTGTCCGCCAGGGTGGCCTGACTATGTACCTATCCTGATGGTTTCTGTGTGAGATTCCCACTGCTATAGCAACTGGTCTTTGAGCCTGACCCCTGATTGTGACACTTAGCTTACGGGATATGTGTTTCTATGTATTATTATTATACAGTATTTATATAATGCCAACAATTTGTGCTTTACAAAATGAGGGCAGACATTACAGTTACAATTAAATTCAATGCAAGTAGAATAAGTGTACCTGGCTTGTCAGAGATTACAATCTAAAAGGACGGAACAAGTAATACAAAAGGTATTAACTGTGGGGGATAAATACATTTGTTAAATGGAGGCAGGATAGGCTTTTCTGAAAAGAGAGGTTTTAAGGGACCCCAAAATAGTGAACATATTAGGAGATACCCGGACAGATAGGGATGGGGAGTTCCCGAGGATAAGGGAGGCTGGGTAGAAATCTTGGAGGAGAGCTTGGGATGAGGTGACAAGGGAGCGTAGAGATATCTATCTATCTATCTATCTATCTATCTATCTACATATCATTCATTCATTTCCGTCTCTCTTTGTTCAAAATGTTTCCAATTCCTCCAAGTTATGCTTTTATAAGATTTAAAATGCCCCTTTTTCCACTTCAAGCAGTGTCAGGGAACAGACAATAGCCTTTGTTTTATGGATATGATCCATCATAAATCTGTAAAATTCATTTTCTCTATCACTGTCTCAAATTATTTCTGCTAGATCAATCACACCAATGTGAGAACATAAAAAGGCATATATTTTATTACTGGAAATACTCTAATTATTCAATGTTTGATAAATGAACAAAAGTGGACATCACCCAGGGATTGAAATCTGATGCCGCGTACACACGATCATTTTTCGGCATGGAAAAAAACTTTGTTTTTCAGCATGTCCTAAAAACGAAGTTTTTCCAACTTCATCATTAAAAAACGACGTTGCCCACACACCATTTTTTTTTTTTTAATTGATGAGCAAAGCGCGGTGACGTACAACATGTACGACGGAACTCTAAAGGGGAAGTTCTGTTTGCCTTTGGGCTGCTTTTAGCTGATTTCTTGTTAGTAAAAGACGATTCACACTTTTTTGTCTGTTGAATGTGCTTACTCCATTATGAACGGTAGTTTTACCAAAATGAGCGCTCCCATCTCATAACTTGCTTCTGAGCATGCGTGGGTTTAAAACATTGTTTTAGCCCAGATATGATCATTTTTTACAACCCGAAAAACAAAATTTTTTAAAACGACGTGAAAAAATGCAGCATGTTCGATTTTTTTTTTATCGTTTTTCAGAAGATGAAAAACGATGTGAAGCCCACACACGATCATTTTAAATGACGTTTTTAAAAACTTTGTTTTTTTTTATGCCAAAAAACGATTGTGTGTAAGCGGCATAAATGTTTTTAATGTAGAATGGAAGACTCCATCAAATGAGATGCTGCTAGCCATGATAATGATCCACCCCAATATAGTATTCCTACTCACTGATCTACTGGTGACTGTATAATGGGATATGATTTACAGAAGGATTGACCCCAGTCCTTGGGGTGGCCATCAGTCAATGAGAGTATATAAAAATCCTCTGTGTTTATATTTTATATATTTTTGAAATTTTTGAATTTTGAAATGATTGTTTTTCGAGGAAACCTTTTTTTGTATTCATGTATAGTGTACATGTGTTGCTACTAAAGGCATATATTGATTGCAGTTACCATATACAGTATACAGTGAACACAATGGCCCGGATTCACGTAGCACTTAGGCCGACATATCTCGAGATACACCGTCGTAAGTACAAATGTGCGCCGTCGTATCTTTGCACCGATTCCCAAAGCTAGATACGTCAAAAAATAAGGCTTCAGCCGCCCGAAGTAACTTGCCTATGCCGGCGTATCGTGGGCGCATCGTTACGCTGGATGCATTTGGCGTTCCCATTTTAAATACGCAAATGAGTAAGATACGCTGATTCACGAACGTACTTGCCCCCGGCGCATTTTTTTTTAAGCTATTTGCGTAATGGTTACGTCCGGCGTAAAGTTATTCCTCATATAGGATGTGCAACCCATGCCTTGCATGCCCAGAGGCCTCGCAGCCGCCTAATTTGCCTGAAGTGTGTGTAGGAGTGGGTGGGAATGTCCCCTGGTGACCCTGTCAGTGTCCCCACTGAGTGAGCTGGATGGATGAGTGAGGGTCTTTCCTAATATATAGCTGCGGCGCTGCTATATCATCAGCGCCGTGCCGACCTGAAGAGTCTTCCTTCTGCCACTCTCAGCTCTCTCCAGTGCCCCCTCTGTGTCCTCCAGGTAGCTCCACATGTAGACATATTATAGAGGTGGAATGAGAATTATTTTTCCCATTATGGACGTAAGTGGGGTCCCATGTCTAAGTTTTGCCTAAGGCCTCACAAAGTCTAGAGCCACCACTGCCTGTGCTCGCTTGTTGCTTCTTCAACAGCTTTGTTAGCAACCCAGGGGGGATCAGTAATGTCACTTCCTGGGTCAACTGTCTGATAAGCCTGGGCACGGTCACTGGGGAACAGGTCACTTCCTTATATCTGGAAGTGCCAGGCATTCTTGCCAGACATTTAAGGTGCTAAATCGGACTAAAATTGCCAATTTAAAAAATAAAATACTTTCTTTCACCTGGTCGTTGTTTTCTGCTGCACCCTTGGCAACTTCTTAGTCCTCTCCATAAAATTATCAGAAATTTGTGCTTAAAGTAGAACTATAGGCAACACTTTTTTCCATTTTGGATAAAGTAAGGGAGGGTTATAGCCCCTGTCAGTTTATTTTTCACCATCCCTGTCCCATTCCGGAGATTTCGCTTCACCCCTCGGATGATGGTGGAAAGTTTATTGAGGAGAAACAGAAATTGAGAAATTCAGACAAAGAAAAAATTTTTTTAGAAGGGAAATCGAAGGAAAAGGTAAGTGAACCCAGAATGCACTAGCTTAGGCTGGTGTGGAGTATCGTGCTTGCCCCTCCCTTGGACTACAGGAGAGTCAGGATGCCCACTAACACACAGCTCATTTATCTATCTGCAATGCAGAGAGTGTCTGGAATCTCCTGTAGTCCAAGGGAGGGGGCGAGCACGACACTCCACACCAGGGAGAAAGCTTTGCATTACTGTGTGGAGTTACAGACAGAAGAACAGGAAGTGAAGATTTCTCAGAAGAAATAAGGACATTTAAAAGCAAAATTTAAGGATGAGGTAAGTGAAGGAGGACTGCACTAAGGTAAAGGAAGCTATTTAGGGGAAAAAATGGAACCTTTACAACCTCTTTAATCTTGCCTATCCAAGATAATAGGAGGTATGATCATTGATTTAACAGGCTTGTAATCTAAAACAGAAGACAAATCAGCGCAATAAAAACCTTTATACTAAGCAGCTGAACACTAGGAGTACATTTCAAAAATGAAAAAAAAAAAAAAAAAGTCCATAAATCAAAAAATCATCCAAGTGATGTTCAAACGTGACTTATAGTTGGTACATGCAGGTGGTAAACGTGGAATACAGTGAGAGACATCCACCAGACCTCCACCAGTATTGAAAATGGCCGCTCACCTCACAAAATGGACCATCAGATAAGAAAAAGGGTCAAAAGCACTTTCCCATATGGGTAAAACACAGGCTTGTATTCCAATATAAGGAGTCACAGGACAGACAGGCCGGCTCACAGGTGGATCTGTCAAGGATTAATTTCCTGACACAATTTCAGGATTAACGCTTTCTGCCGTTTGATTCAAATTATAAGGTGAAATATGCAGTCCAGACAAAGAATCTACATCTCACCTTTTTCAGCTTACAACCAGAGAGCTGGCTGCCGCCTGGGCAGTCGATTTTATTGGCAAAATTACATCACAAAACATATGCATTCAATTGGTTAGCTTATAAATTCACTCCCATTTACCCTCCCATTCACCCTCCCCCTCCCCTGTGCCGTCTGTAGCACATGGCACCCATTGCCAAAGTCCAGGGGCCATCTTTATTTCAGATGATGGTATGGGCTATGGGAGGAGCTGTTTAGGAGCAAGGGGCAAGGAGTGGAAATCCATAATTGGAAACAGCTCTTCATAGTACAAACAGTCCCGAGACATAAATTCCTTTGGTGGTAGGAAGGCAGGGAAGAGGGGAAGAAGATTTGAACACATTTGAAACATAATGGAGAAGAAATGGCATCTGCTCTCATCTTCAATCCTTTGTCCTTCACATTTTCAATGCTGAGTTCAGAACTTTTAAAACTTAATATCTGACAAATCTTATCAAGGAAAATATACACTATTGTGATACATCTTTTTCACACATGCATATACAAAAAGGAATTAAAATAATATAAGAAGAGAAAACATTTTAGTGGTTCTTAATAAAAGAATTAGCCTAACTTAAAAAATAGGAATTTTAGAATAATCTATCACAGACCCAATGAGAAATGTGTCATATCATGTAAAAAGAATAACAGACCATAGTGCTCTCCGCAAAAATAGTACATTTATTAAATAAAAACGTAGAACAGCATTTACAAACAAAGGCACTATATCCAGTGCCAGGTAAATAGCGTGACAGTAGTGTAGAAGGCTGCGGGTGACGTCACGTCCTTCCCATCCGAATGTTACGTCCCTAAGGGTGGGACTTCTTCAGCGGATATGGGAAGAGATGTCGGGGTTTTGTAATCTGTTTTAATAGTGGAGGACAATTTGCTGCGAAAAGGTCAGCAATAGAGGCTGTCAGGTGTATACCTAAATATGAAATTGATTTCTCCGCCAAGGTAAGTGGGAGTGCAACTTTCGCAGAATCTAGTTCCATATTAGAGAGTTTTTTTTTTTTTCAAGCATATTGCTAAAGGAGTTCCATTTGAGGTTTTCAGCATTTACTTGTCCTTATAATGGACAACAAAGGATTACCGGATGTAGAAAGTGCTCTGTGTTCTTTTAAATATATTCTCAGACAAGAGTTCATCCGAACTAGTTCACAAAAACCAATCTTTAGATTAACAAATCAATGGTGCATGCAAGCTATTAAATTAAATCACTTAAGTCTTTTAAATCAGTGATGTAGAGTATTTCTAAATGGTGAAGTGTATCTTAAAAAGAGCTGCTAAGCCTTTTATGATGTGCGGCTCGGCTTTGCATGTTTTATGGCAAATGAAATAGTGATATTTGAAAGATCGGAACGCCATTCTTATACAAGCATGTGACGTTAACCTGAACCCCCCATAAAGAGGTGCTCGTGAAAAATGGGCATTATCTTTTCATTTGCACATAAGGACCGATAATGATGTTGTCAGAAAGAAATGAGAACGCTTGATCTTAATTCATTTTTATCTCCTAAAAATGTATAGTTTAGCCAATGGTTTTTAGCAACAAAAGAGTGATAAAACAGTGGCTTGGTCGGGCATATTAAGGATCCTTTTTTTTATATGGATGCTATATATTTCCTTTTTTATCTGAGTAAACCATATAGTGTAAACTCCTGCAGAGGTTTTCCCTCCGGGGACACTATGTTGACTTTTATTGTATGGTATATGCTGTAGTATAGTTTTACAAGACTGAAAAAAAAAAATTCAAACCATTCAAAATGCACCAAGCTAATGTACCTGTGCTGCAATGTTCTACAATGGGATGCCACTAATAATGGCCCAAAGCGCTAAGGCAATGCACCTTCGCTGCAGTGTGCCACAATGCATGGCAATGTGTTACAAAGAGTTGCATTCCAGAAAAGGGGTCAGGTGAAATTTTTTTCATGATTAGGTGCATTGCCAGTTCATTCAATTTTAAAAGGCTAATTTAACCACTTCAGGTCGGCGCTATTGTCAAAAGACGTCCACAGCGCCGACCTGAGGTGCCAGGTGGACGTCTTTGGACGGCTTTTGTTTGCATTACCCGCGTGCGCCGCTGGGGGGCGCGCAGCGGGTAAACACTGTGCCGTCGCATCGCTGGGAAGCCGATGCGTGTGCCTGGCAGCCGTGATGTCCGCGGGTACACGCGATCGGCAGGTGACAGCAGGGACGTGGAGCTCTGTGTGTAAACACAGAGCTCCACGTGCTGTCAGGGAAAGAGGAGACCGATCTGTGTCCCTTGTACATAGGGACACAGCGTCGGTCACCTCCCCCCACACAGTTAGAACACACCCAGGGAATACATTTAACCCCTTCCTCACCCCCTAGTGTTAACCCCTTCCCTGCCAGTCACATTTATACAGTAATTAGCACTGATTGCTGTATAAATGTGAACGGTCCCAAAATTGTGTCAAAAGTGTCTGATATGTCCGTCGCAATATCGAAGGCCTGACAAAAAAAAAAACGCAGATCTCCGCCATTACTAGTAAAAAATAAAAAATAAATCATAAATCTATCCCCTATTTTGTAGGCGCTATAACTTATGTGCAAACCAATCAATAAACGCTTATTGCGATTTTTAAAAAAAATTGGGATATTATTATTAGTGATGAGCGGAATACGCCATATTCGATTTCGCGATATTTCACGAATATATAGAAGAAATTTCGCGAAATATTCGTTAATATTGAATATTCGTGATATTTTATCAAAAAAAAAACATTTTGCGAAATTTCGCTAATGCGAATGCAAAATTTCACTAATGCGAATGCGAAATTTCGCTAATGCGAATGCGAAATTGATTGCGAAATTCTCGTCAACACGCGAAAACGGAGATCGTTTCCTGGATCACTAAACTAATATGCACTAAACACTAACTCTACTTACACAACCTTATATGACTAAACTAAAGCTATTTATTTTTTTTTTTTATACACAAAACACAGGGCAGAGAAAGTATTTGCGAATATTCGTAATACGAATATTCGCATTGCCAATATTCGGCAACATAAAATAATCGCCTCAGCTACTCGGCCCAGGGTCTCTAATCATACCAGCAATGCTTTTAGACGTCGATAGAGATCACTAGGATGTGATCTGTTTTAAAAATAAATTTGAAAAAATATGAATATTCGCAATAGCGAATATTCACCGCAATATTCGATTTATTCACGAATACTCGAATATGCAATGCGAATATTCGTGAGCAACACTAATTATTATAACAAAAAGTAAAAAATATTGTGTTTTTTTCAAAATGTTCTGTCTTTTTCTGTTTATAGCGCAAAAAATAAAAATCGCAGAGATGATCAAATACCACCAAAAAAAAGCTCTATTTGTGGGGAAAAAATTATAAAAATATAATTTGGGTACAGTGTTGTATGACCGCTCAATTGTCATTCAAAATGCGTCAGCACTGAAAGCTGAAAATTGGTCTGCCACAAAGGGGGTTTAAGTGCCCAGTAATGAAGTGGTTAAAGCGGAGCTCCACCCTGAAAAAATAATAATTCCAAAATGCTGCAAAAAAAACTTTTTTTATACATACCAGAAGTGCCTGTTGCTAGGCAGATCGTTCTAATCTGCCACTTCCTGATCCGCGGTCAGTCTTCTTTCTTCTCCTCCTCACGCTGCCTCCTCGGGAATGGGAGAGCGGTGTCTTCTAGGACCTTGTGTGTGTCCCTGGAGACATCGGCCATTCACGTAGCACCGCGCGGCTCGCGCTTTGCACAGTAGGGAATCGGGCGGTGAAGCCACAAAGCTTCACTTCCTGATTCCCTCACAGATTGCTCGGCTTCAGCTGCCGACATCATGGGCACCCTGGACAGGTAGGTGTCCTTATTAAAAGTCAGCAGCTACAGTGTTAGTAGCGGCTGACTTTTATTTTTTCATTTTTTAACCGGACCTCCGCTTTAACACAATGTGTTACAGTGTGACATAACGCATGTTAACATTATTAACAATGCATTACAGCACTACTGTGAGCCTGGTCTCAGACTGTTTCTCCCTTACACCATGGGATAGATTTACTAATCCGGAGCGCTCAGAATCTGGTGCAGCTGTGGATGGTAGCCAATCAGCTTCTAACCTCAGCTGGTTCAGTTAGGGTTTGGCAATAAAACCTGGAAGCTGATTGTTTTCTATGCAGAAGTGAGCCTGATTTTCCACTCTCCAGCTTTAGTAAATAAACCCCCATGTGGCTTATGGACAGAGCAAACAAAAAAAGTGAGCATGGGTTATTTTAACCTAACTTATTTGACAGTGTGTGTAAATCTTAGCTTGAGCTATTGAGCCCTGTATCAAGCAGGCTTTTTCAACAAAGAAGTTAAGGAAAATAAATGTAGAGCTCTGTTTGGTGGCTATAAATGCAAACATGGGTTACTCATATCACAAAAAATATATATATATATATATATATATATATATATATATATATATATATATATATACACTCAGTAGTACCTAAGATTACAAACAAAATTCATTCCAGAAGAATGCTTGTAATCCAAAGCACTGGTATATCAAAGCAAGTTCCCTTATAAGGGAAACTCAGATAATTTGTTCCAGTGTCACTGCTAGTGTATGCAGTACCACATGTGGCCAGAGGTGGGGGGTGCCGGAGACTCTCGGAAACACTCAGAGATTTTTTAGACGTTTATAGAGATACTTGAAGACACATGAAGACACTCGGGAATCAAGTGTCTCTGAGTGTCTCCAAGCGGTCTCCGAGCATCTCCGAGTGTCTCTGGTGCCCCCCACTTCTGGAAACATGTGGTAGTGCACACCCCAGAGGCTTGAATTCTGCTCGTCTTGTGAGACAACACTCGCAAATCAAGTCAGGATTAGCTTGTATTGCAAAATGCTCGGAAACCAGTGACACCTATCAGTGACACCTATCAGTGCCCATCAGTGCCAGCCTTTAGAGCCACTTATCAGGGCCCATCAGTACCGCCTCATCAGTGCTGCCTTATCTGTGCATATCAGTGGAGCCCATCATTGTAGCCTATCGGTGACCATCAGTGCAGCCTATCAGTGCCCACGAGTGCAGCCTCATCAGCGCATATCAATGAAATAGAAAAATTACCTGTTTGCTAAATGTTATAACAAACTATGAAACATGTTATTTTTTCACTATTTTTATTTTTTATTTTTTTGTTTGTTAAGCAAAAAAAACAATGGTGATCAAATCCCACCAAAAGAAAGCTGTATTTGTGTGAAAAAAATGATAACAATTAAATTTGTGTACAGTGCTGTATAATGGTGCAATTGTCATTCCAAATGTGACAGCGCTGAAAGCTGAAAATTTACCTGGACAGAAGTCCTGAGGTAAGCAAGTGGTTAAATATATATTTTTTTTTATTTAGGACCCTGTTAGGGGGCTTTGGTGAACTATCAGGGGTCTTAAAGAGTTTGTAATGGATTTTTTTTTATCTTAATAGCTTCCTTTACCTTAATGCAGTGCTGTTTTCATGTCCTCATTGTTCGTTTTTGCTCTCAAATTGCTGTAATTCTTCTCTGATCTCCACACTTCCTGGTTGTCTGTTTCCTGATAACCACAGTGCTGGGAGCATTCTCTCTGTGGTCACTAATCAAGGAGGTGTGATTACTGTGTGTCTAAAACCCCACAGCACCAATCAGTTTTGTTTTCCAAACCATCACTGCCCTGTATTGGCTCTGTGGCTCTGTACAGCAGAGAAGCAGGAAACACATGCAAACACAAACTAGAAACTACAGGTACATTATATGATTTATTTTTATCTATTTTTAATCGTTTTTAAAAGTAATCAGTTAAAGGGCCACTAAAGGATTTTTTTTAGCTAAATAGCTTCCTTTACCTTACTGCAGTGCTCTTTTTTTTTTTTTTTTTTATATTTTCAAAATAATTTTATTGAAGAGCAGTGCAGTACATTTTGAATGCCACCTGAACATCCTGGGGTAGAATGATATACATACAGAACAGAATAAAGTATTCAACTTTTATAGAAAAAAAATCAATACTCTACATAAAATAGGATATCCCACTGTACTTTGAACCAAAAATCGCGAGAAAGTAGAATACCTGATAAAGGCACCTAATATCAACCAATAAAAAAATGTTAAATTCTTAGGCCTCGTACACACGAGGCAATCGATTTGTTCAAAACGATCTGTCCGACCGATTTGAACAAATCTGTCTGCTGGCACTTTGGCAAACCAAAATCCCCGCCAGCAGACAGCGCGCTGACGTGTCGGTGACGTGGCGGCGTCAATGTCACCGCCACGTCACCGACGCGCATGCGTCGAAATCATTTGGCGCGTGTGCGAGAAGACATGTCTGCTGGTTAGCATACTAACCAGCAGACATGTCGGGCGGACGGGTTCCCAGCCGACAGATTTCAAAGCATGCTTTGAAATCTGTCGGATGGCCAAATCCGTCGGCTTGCCCGTACACACGGTCGAATCTGTTTGCTGGGACGGTCGGGCCGACCGTTTCCAGCAGACAGATTTGATCGTGTGTACGAGGCCTTAGAGTGTGCCCGTTAAGGGCAAGACTGGACTCCCGACTGCAGTGCTGTTTTCATGTCCTCATTGTTTGTTTTTGCTTTGATGTTGCTATAATTCTGCTCTGATCTCCACACTTCCTGGTTGTCTGTTTCCTGATATCCACAGTGCTGGAAGCTTTCTCACTGTGGTCACTAATCAAGGAGGTGTGATTACTGTGTGTAAACTGAAACTGGGTTGGTGCTGAGGGGTTTTAGACAAACCATCACTGCCCTCTATTGGCCCTCTGTCTCTGTACATCAGAGAGACAGGAAATAACAGCAAAAACGAAACTAGAACTGTAGGTTGATTATATGATTGATTTTTTATCTATTTTTAATCATTTTTAAAAGGAATCAGTTAACTATTATGTCTCTATACCCTGTAAACAGTCATTTCAGCAAAAAAAAAAAAAAGTTTTCATTTACAACTCCTTTAACAGGGGGAATCTGCACCACACAGGGTGATTAGGGTGTGCCCAGTCACTCCTGGCATACCTTGTGGTCACGCCTATGTCTACTACAGTGATTTCCATGCTTCCACAGGGATCCCACCGGTGTGGCACATACATATTTACATTGATCCAAGCTAGATAAGTGCTCCAATGTAAAAAAACTGCCGTACCTGGGATTAATTTGTCATTTTTTAACTGTATTGCGCTGTAGTTTGCTTTGACAATCTTTTTTCAAACTATTTCTGAACTCTGCGCACATTAGTTACTGCATGTGTGCCGTTCAATCATCTCATGTGAAGTCTGAGAAATGTTATTTTAAAGTTACTTCCACAAATGTCCTTTCAGCAACACATCCTTCCATACTGACTCGCATTTGTCTCCAGTGGCAGTTTTCTACACAATGAAAACAGATTGCATAGTCCTTTGGATTCAAAGAACAACAAATCCCACACCAAATATGTTGTTTTTCTGCTCAAACTGCTTCGCCCCGATGCAGATGGGAATTCACATTTATTCCTTTCTCTTATTGCTGCCGACTTCTTTCAAATCTGTTCCCAATATATTTTTCATCATACATTTCACTTTGCTATAGTGCAACTTTTTTGTAATAGATTGAAATGTCTTTTTGCCTTTGAATTTGATTGAAGCTATCATAATCCTTTTATTGCGAATGTAAATGGATGTGGTTCTTTAACCCCTTATTGACCAAATATATTCTAGAGATTTATTATACTTAGAACCTACAGAACATTGACGAGAAAGTTATCGTATTTATCGGCGTATAACGCGCACTTTTTTCCCCTTAAAATCAGGGGAAAATCTTGGGTGCACGTTATACGGTAATCCGGGCTGTCTGAGCGCCGCCGCCGACATATACCGTGCGCAGTACTCTCGGGTACACTCGGACTCGGCCACGCTCGGCTTCGCTCGCGGTCACGCCCTGTCCCAACTCCTAGCCTTTATACGAGAGGAGCCGAGAGTGGCCGAGCGCGTACTGCGCTCGGTATATGTCAGCGGTGGAGCTGAGACAGTGCAGGAGAAGCGGGGAGGACACCACCAAGGCCGCAAGACAGACACCGGACCGGACAAGGACGCCGATGGACGCTGGGCAAGACACCGACGAGGGGCATTCAAACTGTAAGTATTTATTTTTTTCCTTTGAATTCCCTTCTAGGTTTGGGGTGCGCGCTATACGCCGGAGCGCTTTACCCCGATAAATACGGTATTTGTTTTTACATTTTTGTCAATTAAATTTAAAATTTCATCAACTCTACATTAAAATAAATATGAACTATAACTTAAAGACATATAGTTTGCTAAAGCAATGTGTGTTACTAACAATTGCAATTTTTGTATTACATTTTTTTCTTCATACAGGTACTTGCATTTCAGAAAGGCACGGAGCAATGCCACAGGCGTCAATGGAGGGGCGGCATGACACGGGTTAACGGGGCAGAGCCTCTGGGACATGGGGTCAGCGTGGGGTTGGGAGAGAAAAGGGGGAGAAGGAGGCTTAGCTGTGTTAGAGGAAAGGGAAGGGGAGGGGCCAGTCACCACGAGGAGCACAGGGTAAGAAGCTTCCCACCCTCCCGCCCTGTTTATAGGGATCTTTATTTACAAGTATGGGGGTGGACGTGGTGGCAGGGTGCAAGGTCCTTGCTAGGTCAGATGGGCACCTAGGAGGCATCGTTACGGACCCGTCTGAGGTACGGTCTCCCAGTTTGTATATGGGTACCTGCTAGTTGTCTCCGAGTCTGAGGTTTTTAGCGGCTGGAGGCCTAGAAGTGACTAGCAGGTACAGTGATGGGTTATGCCGATTGGACCATGTGCCCCAGGGTGGTGAAAATCCTGGAAGTTGATAAATACAAGGTTAATGTGTTATTATGTTTATTATTGAGAGATATATATATATATATATATATATATATATATATATATATATATATATATATTTGGGTTATATATATTTGGGTTAATAAAATGGCAGTTTTGGCCAATTTACTCCATCCAAGTCTTGTGTGGTTATTAGGGGAAGGGATGGGGTTATGGTTTACTGATTAAGCTGTAGTTAATACTATAGTCAAGTGCTACTGATCTCCTGCAGACTCTTCCGGCCTACATGTTCTCCAGCAATGGCATGCTACATTTCTCAGAGCACCAGTCCCCAGTCACATGTCCCCTTAAAGGCAAAGGAGTAGTAGTCTAGATGTAAGGCCTTGATTTTATCTGCAGTGTTGGAGCTCAGACAAGAACAAGGGATCCCCAGAGTATAACAGAAAAGGAGGAGTTGGTTAAGTAATCAGCAATGGGAGGTTTAGTGTGACCAGATAACAGGTCCGCTTGACAATCCATAGTGTGATGTCTGCTAGCAGTGTTCATAAGCTATTTGATTCAGTAGTTTAGAGACAATTTAGGCATGAGCCTGCTCACCAAATCCTGGAGAGGGTTGTGACACACACAGGAGGGATGTAGAGCAGATGCTGGATGCACGTGATCAGTCAGAAGGAACCAGCAGTCTGGACTGGCACCTGTCTCACTGTCTCCCTCATTGGTCCATCTGGGCCGGGCACCCATTGCACATGCGCGAGCGGCGCGGCCCCGCCGCTGATTGGACAGGCGATCACATGGGACCTGTCATGTGTGGGAGGGGCTGCAATAAGGCGATTAAGCTTAATCGCCTAACCAGCCCCTCGGCGGAAGCAGGAAGTGGGACAGGAAGTCCCACTCCTCCTGAAGCCCCCACTCCCCCCCCCCAAAAAAAATGACATGCCAAATGTGGCATGTAAGGGGGTGAGGAGTGGGTTAAGCGGAAGTTCCGAATTTGGGTGGAACTCCGCTTTAAGCACAAATTTCTGATAATTTTATGGAGAGGACTGAGAAGATATAACCATGCCAAGGGTGCAGCAGAAAACATATAGCACAGTGAGGAAGGTTTGTGGTCCAGGATGATAGTTAAAATTAGAAGCAGCTTGTGTTACACTAACAGTGTAGCGCAAGCCGGCGGGCACTCTTTCCGTGCTGCCCCCCTGCAAAGTGCTGCCCTATGCCTGGGCCTTGTTGGCCTAGGCCAGGATACAGCGTTGGGGACACTGGATATCTAGCACAAAGCACAATGGCAGCAAAGGAGTCCAGTGTGTCCCCTCACCAATATTACATCAGTAACAAACAACTGGCCACTACCCCCACCTATAACTGGCCTTTACAGCAAGAAGCACATGGAAGGGCAACTCGTGCAAAACAAAACCAAATAAAGCCCATAGCTTAATACCATAAAGACATGAATGGCCGAGTTTGGGGTGGAGGAACTTGACTTGCACAGAGTCCTGACCTCAACTTGATAGAACACCTTTGGTATGAATTAGACTGTGAGCCAGGCCTTCTCCTCCAACATAAATGCCTGACCTCACAAATGAGCTTCTGGAAGAATGGTCAAACATTCTCATAGACACTCCTAAACCTTGTGGGCAGCCTTCCCAGAGGTGTTGAAGCTTTTATAGCTGCAAAGAGTGGGCCAACTCAATATTGAACCCTACGGGCTATGACTGGGAATGCCGTTAAAGGGTCACTAAAGGAAAAACATTTTTTTGTTGATATGACTGTTTACAGGGTATAGAGACATAAAAGTTAACTGATTCCTTTTCAAAATGATTAAAAATAGATAAAAATCAATCATATAATGTGCCTGCAGGTTAGTTTCACTTTTGAACTGGCTTCATGTTTCTGTGAAGTAGAAATAGACACACAGAAAAAAAAACAAATCCAGGGCAGTGTTTTGTTTTTAAAATGAATCTGATTGGTTCTGGGAAGTTTTAGACACACAGTAATGACAGCTTAGACCAGTGTTTTTCAACTCCAGTCCTCAAGGCACACCAACAGGTCAGGTTTTCAGGATTTCGCTCAGATTAAATGGCTGTGGTGATTACTAAGGCAGTGAACTGATCAAATCACCTGTGCAAAATAATGGAAAGCCTGCAAACATGACCTGTTGGTGTGCCTTGAGGACTGGAGTTGAAAAACACTGGTTTAGACCACCGTGAGAAAGCTCCCAGTATGGTGGTTATAAGGTTATAACAGACAAGCAGGAAGTGTGGAGAACAGAGCAGGATTACAGCAACTTCAAAGCAGAAACGAACAATAAGGACGTGAAACCAGTACTGCAGTAAGGTAAAGGAAGCTATTTAGCTAAAAAATAATTTTCCTTTAGTGATCCTTTAAAGTTCACGTGCATGTAAAGGCAGGCGTCGCAATACTTTTGGTAATATAGTGCATGCATGTACAGTATGTATTTACTGTATGTAATTGTGTATGTAGGTACGTTACTTTTAATCCTGACCCCTAGTCCTGTATGACCAGAACTTTTTTTTAGGGCTCATTTATAATGGCAGCACAGATTGCACAGCATGCTTGTATACAACATCCCGGTGGCTTCCACATACCATGATCTGCTTACATGGCATAGGGCAGCATAGAGACACAGTGATGACAACACTGCATGTAAATCAAGGCATGTAAAGAAAATGGAAAGGTATTTTAATACTATTTTTTACTGTAATAATGTCATTAGCATGTTGATGAGCAGGGAAAGAGAAACCAGGGAAGGCAAAATAAAAGCAGATTAAACTTCAGCTTTAAACCAAAAAATCAAGAGTAAGAGAGAAAGTACATCTTAATAAAAGCAATTCCTTTATATAGACGACACATACTTGGTGTGCATGTACTCAGGAGAATCAGACAAATAATTTTTGGAGTCATTTCCTCAGGCTGTTCTCATTAGGATCGAATAGCTACAGGAAAGATTGTAGAAAAAAAAACAAATTTTTATGCCTGATTTAAACTGTCTTTTGCATTTAAAATAAAAAGATATTGACTTTATCATTCTACCAAATAAAAGTCCTACCTTTCCTGAAAAAAAATACCTTGATACACAAGTCTATTAAAAATGATTGTCTATTAAATAGCTTAAGGGGATCATTTTAAACAAGTTTTTGTTAGTAATGTATAAATTACCCCCCGAATAAAAGGAATTAAAGAATAAGTGCACTTCCAGATAAAGGTAACTTATTTTTACCCCCCCCAACATGCTAATCATACCCCCCAGCTGTTCTCTGCCCCCCCCCCCCCTACACACACACAAGCCTTGATGCACACTTATCTCACATTAATGTCCTGATCTCCCCTGGGAGAGCTCCACTGCACTGTCCAACATTGCTCAGTAGCTTCTCATAAGGTTCTATAGAGCTGTCTGCCAAGTGTATCCCACCTTTCTTTGAAGAGAATTTTTGAGTATAGCCTCAAATACCAATGCATAGACCCAGGGCCATTTGAAGGAATTTGGGGGCCCCCAAGCACCTGGCCAGGTATAGCGCGGTACTGGAGATTCAGTTTCCTGTGTTCCTGGCCGGACTGAAAGGAAGTGAGAACTCAGTGTGCACTTCCTGTCAGTCCTTCCGGGAACAGGAAACTGAATCTCCTGTACCACACGTGGTACCTGGCCAGACTGACAGGACTCCAGGAGGAAGGAAAAGGGAGCTCGGCCATGCTACAGCCTGGGAAGGGGAAGTTGGGGGCCCCAGGCCAGCTCGGGGCCCCAAGCAATTGTTTGTTTTGCCTGTCCTGTAGCGACGGGCCTGCATAGACCTAGGCGTAAAATAGTACCATCATCCACAAATTACATAGGAGAAAAGGGAGAGGGCCGGGGTAAGGGCGTGAGGACAATTGCTGAGACTGGCCAAACATGTACCCTTACCCACAGTGTTTGTGGAGGACTATCTTGGTAATGATAAACAGTACAGAGTTAGTCCACCACAAACACTGTGGGTTACAGTACATGTCTGGCCAGTCTCAGCAATTGTGCTCATGCTCTTACCCCTTCCCCTTTTCATACCCCTTTGAAGGTGAACATATTCTTTAACCATTTTCCATCTGACCCAGCATCTTCTTCACGTTTCTGAATGCCTGCAGGGGCTGGCAGGATTGGAGATCATGTGACCAGCGTGATTGGCTATCACGGTGGTCTCATGATTGGGACCTGGTCCTGCTAGCTACAAATCATACGTTTTTTTTTTCATTTATAAATACTGTAAAGAATTGCACATGTAAATACATTAAAATCGGCAAAAAATTATGTTGGGAAATACTGTATTTGCTGGCGTATAAGACTACCTTTTACACTTAAAAAAATGGCCAAAAAGCAGGGGTTGTCTTATACGCCGGGTCAGCTGCTCGGATGCCTGCTGGATGTGCAGTAATGCTGTATGTAGCTTTGGCTACATACAGTATATACCGATTAGCCAATGCCAGTGAGCGATGTATTCAAATGAATACAGAGCCTGCTCAGATTGGGGTAACAACCTCTGCCAATCCGATTGCCTACATACAGTAGCCTTCTCTAATTGGCTTTGAGAGACAGAGAGGCGTGGGCTGATGATGTTACAGCCTCTACCAATCCAACCAGGCTTTGTATTCATAAAAGGAGTAGTAAAGGATTTTTTTTCTTTGGCTGAAATGACTGTTTACAGGGTATAGAGACATAATAGTTAATTGATTCCTTTTAAAAATGATTAAAAACAGAACAAAAACAAACAAACACAGGGCAAACGAATGAATCTGATTGGTTCTGAGGAGTTTTAGACACACAGTAATCACATCTTCTTGATCATGGACCACAATGAAAAGCTACCATGAGTTTTTTCATAAGGAGCCAGACAAGCAGGAAGTGTGGAGTTCAGCAAGGGATTACAGCAACTTCTAAGCAAAAATGGACATGGAGGACATGAAAGCAGGACTGTTATAAGGTAAAGCAAGCTGTTTAGCATTAAAAAAAAAAAAAAATCCTTTACTGATTCTTTAGTAGAATACATTGCTTGTTGTGATTGGCTCCAGCAAGAATGAAGAAGAATATGGCTCCAGAAGAAAGAAATATGAAGCATCGGAATGGGGGTCGTCTTATACGGTAAGTACAGGCAAAAAATCGTAAAAAAAAAGTAAAATTAGGGGGTCGTCTTATACGCCAGCAAATATGGCACCTTATTTATCTTCTTTAGTATATCTTCACTCCGGGTATTGGCTGCACTGGTATTTCTGTTGTTTCTTGAATCTCTTCTGGATGTCATTTCCGCCCTTACTATGTTTCTCTTTGCAAATCTCGCGCATGCGCCGTAGCACCGAAAACCAAGCAGAGGCAGCGATTAGCTGCCTGTGCTATCTAGATTTCAAAGATCTAAAGTTGTATTGGAAGGTTTACAACCACTTTAAAGCCCACATTTTGCTGCCACTCATACTATATGTGTTCTGCAAGCATTAACATGTTAAATGACCACAAAGAATATGTAATCCTATGAACTTCTGTTGAACTAAACTGAAATTTTGGCCTGTTAAATATACTATTACAAATGCTGTTATATCTGATAGCTGTGATCCTGCCAGAAATATCCTGAACTGATAACTATTTATGCTTTTTGCCTGTGCTGACTGATATCAGGTTATGTTGTTTTCAATGATTTCTCCTTATTTTAGAACAATGCACCTCCTAAAATATTAAGGAAAGAAGAGGGTGTTCCAGAAGGGTGAGTGAGGGTTGTCATCCTAAGTCCCTGGTGTGGAGTGTCGTGCTCACTAAAGTCTATGGAATATAGCGTTTTTTTCAAGGCCAGTTTTCAAGCTTTTAAATAATAAAAAATTAATGCATGGGTAGCTTGGGACATTTACCAATACAAAAACAATAAAAAAAAATAAACCTTTTGTTGGAGAGGAAGTTAACAGTCTTATAATAGGGCTTAGAGCAACATTACAAATCTAAAACATTTTTAAAATGGTTGTAAAGGTTCCTGTTTTTTCACCTTAAAGGTGGGCTGAAATGACTGTTTACAGGGTATAGAGACATAAAAGTTAACTGATTCCTTTAAAAAATTATTAAAAATAGATAAAAATCAATCATATAATCAACCTACAGTTATAGTTTAGTTTTTGCTGTTATTTCCTGTCTCTCTGATGTACATAGCCAGAGAGCCAATAGAGGGCAGTGGTGGTTTGTCTAAAACCCCTCAGCACCAACCCAGTTTCAGTTTACACACAGTAATCACACCTCCTTGATTAGTGACCACAGTGAGAAAGCTCCCACCACTGTGGTTATAAGGAAACAGACAACTAGGAAGTGTGGAGATCAGAGCAGAATTACAGCAACATCAAAGCAAAAACGAACAATGAGGACACGAAAATAGCACTGCAGTAAGGTAAAGGAAGCTATTTAGCTAAAAAAAAGTTTCCTTTAGTGACCTTTTAATGCGTCCTATGCATTAAGGTGAACAAAAAACTCGCTATCACGGGCCCCCCCCCCCCCCCCAGTGATGCTGTGCGCATCCCCCAGCATCCTCTTCTCCACTGAGTCTGGCCATTGATTGGATAGATTGATAGCAGTGCAGCCATTGGCTCCCACAGCTGTCAATCATATCCAATGATGCGGCCGTCGGGGGGCGGGACCGAGTCATACACTCTGTGTCTATGGATGCAGCAAGTATGACAAGGCACCTGCAAGCTAGCCCCCTCAGGAAAGAGCTTCCCCGAGGGGGTAAGCTTTAGCGAGGAGGAGCCGAGACAGCCACTGTGGGACCCCAGGACAGGAGGACGGGGCACTCTGTGCAAAACGAACTGCACAGTGGGGGTAAGTATGATATGTTTGTTATTTTCATTTTAATCAAAGCCATATGACCCCTTTGAGTATTATGCTTGTAGGAGGCCCTAATCCTACACGTATAATGTAGCACATGTAGAACTTGCAGTTAGTGACATCACTTGGGATGTCCACCCTTTTCTGGGCAGCCAGAAGCTTTACTTAGTAGTGACTATTAACCTCCCTGGCGGTATGATTCTTTCAGATTTTAGGTGCTGAAAGCGGTACCATTATTTGCAAGGGAATTTGGCGTTTTATACTGTAGGCTTGTAATTCTTAGGAATAACTCACTGAAATCTATCCAAACAAGAGTCTAATAGGCATCCCGGGTATGATTTTTTTTTTTTTCTTATTAAAAATTATAATATAATAAATAATTATAAAAAATTATAACAAATAATAATATAATTATAGTAAAAATTATTCAATAATGTATTCAAATCAAAATCACTGAAATTTGCTCAGTTGCAGAATTTTTGCTGTCATTATTTTTTTTTTTATGACGAATTTCCCCATAAATCGCTATCGCTAAATTCTGCAAGTGATTCTGATTTATTATCGCTGTTTTTTAGCTGCTCTAAAACAATTTTTGCCATAAAGGGACACTTTTGGTTGCTATGGGCAATCTACAGTTTGCAGGGAGAAAGAACAGTTTTTATTATATAAAAGTACATGCAGGGCACTGAGCAGACCACTAGGGACATGGGGGGTGTGTATTTTTTACATACAGTACTGTAATCTATAAGATTACAGTGTACTGTATGTATAGTGTTTGTTTACTTTTTTGAATTTGGCGCCGTTCCCCCCCCCTACGTCGCGACGCTCGCAGGGAAGGGAATCGGCGGTACACACAGCATCAGGCGGACATCCGGCCGCCGTGTACTGCGGAGATTCATCGCTGGATCGCAGAGAAAAGGTAAGTAAACTTTTTTTCTGCATCCAGCGAGGCAAGCCCGTGTGTGGCACGGGGTTACCGATCTTAGCTTAAAAATCTCACCCCGTGCCACACACGGGAAGACCGCCAGGGAGGTTAATGTGTATTGGCTGCAGTTTGAGCACATCGGTGAAGTGGCCAAAATTTTTTATTTAGCTGGACAGTTTGCAGAAATTCAAACAGCTTGGGTTCTGGTCAGATTTATGGTGGACCCAAACCTGAAGCACACACCAATTGGAATGGGTTAAAAAAAAGCGTTCAGCTGGTGGCCTTGTAGGATCAAACAAGGGTATGACAGCAGAAATAACAAACCCACCAAAGCCAAGTAATCAGCCATTAAAATTGATCTTTAGAGAAGAGCAAATTATCAAAAGGGAACTTATTTAATATTTTAAGGTGTTAAATTATATAAATGTAGATATTTAAAACTTGCTTATGTACCTAACTGACAAACAGACTATTCAGTTTTAAATAAGCATAAATGCCTAATGCATTTGAAAATTGAATGCTGTCAATTTTGTTAGGGCTAATTGCACTGTTTTACTAAATCTTAAATGGAACAAATTATTGAAACATTAGTGCATCGTTTAAAAAAATCTTTAAAATGTCACTAGCCACAAAATATTTTTCTTCGGAGAAAAATGAATCAGCATCTGTTTAATATTTTTTGGGTAAGCAGTTATTAAGCATTAACAAGTTTTGAGAATGAAATAAAAACTTTTCTTGCATGAATAAAGTCAGAAGTAAGTGTTTAAATGATATACAAAAGAGATAAGAAAATCAATTAACTGAAAATAAAACCTGTGGTTGAGCAGACCTGTTTGCCCCCAGGGAGTATTTGTGAATATGACCAAATTCACCAGCCAATCCATAATTTGGCCCGGATTCACAGACATCAGGCGCACTGTACGCTACGCCAACGCAGCGCAGAGAGGCAAGCATGGACTTCATAAAACCAGTGCTCCCAGCGTTGCACCAGCGTGGCGTGGGTTTCAAAGGGCAGGCCGGCGTAGGTGGAAGTGGGCGTGATCCATGCAAATGAGGCGTGACCCCATGCAAATGATGAGCCGAGCGCCAGACAAGTACGTATAACGAACTGCGCATGCGCCGTGACGTGAACGCATCTCCCTGTGCATGCTCACAACCACGTCGGAAAAACTGCCTTAGATACGCCGGATCACTGTGTATGCCGTTAACGTAACCTACGCCCAGCCAGACACACGTCCAACGTAAAATACGCCGGCTTGTGTTCCCTGGTGCAGACCTGAGCATGTCTGTTGCTGAGTTACACCTCCTTTATAGGGAATAACTTTACGCTGGACATACAACTTACGCGCACTGCTCGTAGCCTTAGTCCGGCGCACGTACGTTCGTGAATCGCCGTATTTACCTCATTTGCATGTTTGAATGGCTAATCAATAGGAGCGGCACCATGCACCCAGCCTAAATGTACGCCCACCCTACGCCGGTGTAAGCAAATTATGATGGCAGGATGTAGCCTGGTTTTAGGCGCATTTTTGTTTGTGGGTCTGGCGCACAGATACGACGGCGCACATTTGCACATACCTCGGCGTAACTTGTTTTACACCGGGGTAAGTGCTCTGTGAATCCAGACCATTATGTTTAAATTTATTTTTGTGTATATGTTTTTAAAATCATTTAAAGCAAATCATATTAAAATGAATAAAATTGTGTGTGCTTTTTTTTTTTCCACATCATTATCAGTCCAACATGCTAGGTGTATAAGGTGGTAATGGTACACAATAATTACCCCTTTGCTGTACTGATACCAGTCCATCAACCATTGAACCTTTCACTGTATATATATTTTATGTTATGCATGATGTATAAGTGTAATACTTAGAGGTATATATTCCCTCTCACAGAGATTACGGCACTCCCAATGACAATGTTTCTATTTGCTTTTATTTCCAGAAGGATGGTGACATCTTTGTCCAGACACAATCCAGGTTTTGTATTGAAGGCTTATGGTGTCCATCGAATGTTCTAAGAAGATGCGACGAAGCAGCTAAACTGTATGACGCCGCAATCATACATTTCAGGTTGAATGCTCCACCCAGGGCCGATCCGCCCTATAGGCTCACTCTGCAAGCCGCTTAGGGCCCCGCAAAGCTGCGGAGGCCCCCCCCACAAATAACTAGAGGCTCCGCCTGGTGAAAAGTCATTTTCGGACCCTCACCCTGTTTCTCAACTGACTGGCTGCATGGGAGAAGAGGAAAGAAGTCAGCACCCCCAGCTTGTCACTTTAATGTAAGATGTAATTTTCGGACAGCAGAACACCCCCTCCCCCTGAGTCAATGTCGGCAGCACCAGCCCCCCCCCCCCGCTTCTCAACTTTAATCTTTAATGTGACATGTAATTTGCTTAGGGCCCCAGGGAGATCAGGATCGGCACTGGCTCCACCCACAAGTTATAGTAAAATTCTAATGTTGTGTGACTAGAAATAATTATATTTATTAATTATTATAACTAGTCAACCAACATTAGAATTCTTCCATAGCCTATGTCTGTTTGTGGCGATTGTATGTTTTTAGCTGCTTTGTTGAATCTTCATGTCTCTATAATGTCGAATTTTTTCTCACTATGTCGAATAATCCTGGACTAATAGTATTAGGTTAGGCACATTCAACCACAGGTTTGAGAGATAAAGATCGCTATTGTCGCCATCATGTCGAATCTCCTATCTATATCGAACTGTTGTCGCAACAAAACGAAAATAAAGTGATTTTTATGTTGGATCTTTCTGATTTTGGACTCATGCACATTCGTTATCGTTTGCTAAAACAAACGCAAAAACCCCAGAAATTTGTACAAAAACAAATGCACATGTCTAGTACCTGTGCAGTTCTTGGTTATATTCAGAAATAGGGAGTGGTTTGATGCGGTTCCAAGTTCAGCTGAACCCAGGAGGAAGCTGTCAGTGCTGGCCCAATTAACTATGTTTGAGGAATTCTCTCCCTTGCAGTTGAATGCATACAAATGGGCAGGGATGCTTATGGCATCATTGACCCAATATGGTCACATGGCCATATATATGGCCATATTAGGTCAATGATGTCACAAGTAACCATGCCCCTGTGTGTATGTGCAGCTCTGTGAGTAGGAATGCTTAAGCCATATCTGATTAGACCAGCAATGACAGCTTCCTCCTGGGTTCAGGATCTCAACCCAAGCCTAACCCAAGCTCATCCCTATTTACAAATATATGATGCAGGTAACCCTCATGACTGCAGCCTCTTATCTTGTGACTGCCTACAAAGTAAAAATGTTAAAATCCGATCACTGGAGGAAGTGAGACTGAGTAAATGCTTTCTCCTGACTGCAATAGACTGATGACATCATCTTTGCCTAGGCAAAATCCACCTGACTGTAAGCTTGAAATCTCATCTTTTATATTGGTCATTAATATGGCACCATAAATGGGTCAGGAAGTTATTTGATATAATATGTACTATTCTCGATTAATTTTTAAGCAATTATATAGTTTCAGGACGAACTTAACCCATCGCAAAAATAATTCAAGGCCAAACCAAAGAAAAGCCTATAATTGCTTTTTAAACATTATGGATACTACTCAAAAGTATTGCCCACCCTCATTGGCACTAGGGATGAGCCGAGCACTCCCCCTCGGTTTGGTTTGCAGCAGAACATGCAAACAGGCAAAAAAAATTGTTTGAACACGCGAACACCGTTAAATTCTATATAACACGTACATCAAAAATCAAAAGTGCTCTTTTTAAAATGTAATGTGCAAGTTAGTGTCATAAAAAAGTGTTTGGGGACCTGGGTCCTGCCCCATGGGGACATGTATGAAGGATCTGGTATGGATTTTGAGGGGGGCCCCTATGCCATTTTGTTTTTAAAATTTGGCACCTGCAGGGCCTGACATGGAATTTGGGGGGACCCCCATGCATTTTTTTATATTTGGGTTCGGGGTACCCCTTAATATTCATACCAGACCCAAAGGACCGATGTGTGTTCCCAGTACAGATGTGTGTTCCCTTGTAAGTCCCCTCCTCCTACAGTTAGAATCACTCCCTAGGGGACATATTTAACCCCTTCAGCACCCCCTAGTGTTAACCCTTTCCCTTCCAGTCACATTTGCACAGTAATCAGTGCAGTTTTAGAGCACTAATGTGAATTGTCCCAAAAATGTGTCAAAAGTGTCTGATATGTCTGTCGAAATGTCACGGTCACAAACAAAATCGCAGATCACCGCCATTACTAGTAAAAAAATAAAAATGCAATCAATCTATCCCCTATTTTGTAGACGCTATAACTTTTGCGCAAACCAATCAATATACGCTTATTTTTTTTTTATTGGATATTTATTAAATCAAAACGTAAAAAATATTGTGTTGAGGTGATCAAATACCACAAAACGTAAGCTCTATTTGTGAGGGGGAAAAAAACGTAAATTTTGTTTGGGAACCACGTCGAACGACCGTGCAATTGTCATTCAAATTGTGACAGCGCTGAAAACTAAAAATTGGTCTGGACAGGAAGGGGGTGAAAATGCCCTGTATTGAAGTGGTTAAATACAATGTGGTTAAATACAAGATGCCTTTATATTCTTACTTGAATTGTGGTGTGCTTTTTCTATTTCTTCAAGATCTTTGCAGTAATTCATTGTGAAATAATGCCTCTGTGCAGGAGCTCCCTGTAATAAAAACTGGTCACTGCTGCTCTCACTCCATGTGCATGGTGGCTGGTCTTGTCTCTACCCTTCCTGTAGTTTTCTACAGGTAGCTTGTAGTGGGTGGTGCCACTAGTTCCCTCCCACAGCTCTGCTTTCTGCACAGGAAGGGCACTTACGCCGACGTATCTCGAAATACGCCGCGTAAGTGTAAATATGCGCCGTCGTGTCTGTGCGCCGTGCCCACAGAACTAAGATACACCTAAAAACTGACTTCATCCGACCGACGTAACTTGTCTACGCCAGGCGTATAGTGGGCGCATCGTTACGCTGGACGCATTTGGCACTCCCATTGATTTTCGATGCAAATATGCAAATAAGGGAGATACGCCGATTCACGAATGTACTTGCACCCGGCGCATGTTTTAAGCGATTTGCGTAAGGTTTACGTCCGGTGGAAAGTTATTCCCCATATTGGAGGCACAACTCATGCAAAGGTATGGACCAGGGAAGGAACGCCGTCTAATTTTATGTTGTTTACGTTGTACGTGAATAGGGCTGGGCGTAGGTTACGTTTACGTCGTAGGCAGTGATTCGACGTATCTTAGCCAGTTGTTTCGACGTGATTCTGAGCATGTGCACTGGGATACGTACAAAGGTATGACGCATGTGCAGTTCATTTTAAGTACTTGTCTGAAGCTCAGCCCATCAATTGCATGGGGTCACGCTTCATTAAAATGTATCACGCCCACTTCCAGCCCACATCCACTTACGCTGCCTTACGCCGACAGATATATGCTACACCGGCGCAACGTTGGGAGCATTTGCTTTGTGAATTCCATGTTTCCCTCTCTGCATTGCGCCGGCGTAGCGTAAAGAAGATGCGCTACGGCGGCATAAAGATGCGCCGATGTATGTGAATCCGGCAGGATATGTGCAACACAGTGATGATGCAGCTGCTACTTCTATACAGTAAAAATGTACTTTGCAAAGGCATTTGGTGCACACAAAGGGGTTGATTTACTAGGCAAATATGCTCCCGAGCTTAGTAAATGAGCGGAAGCTCTGCTGACTTCCATTATGCAATCATGTGCAAGAAAAATGCAGTTTTTGTTTTAATTTTCCTTGCACGTGATTGGGTATTCCTTTCAAAGAGACACTTTCCTCATTTGCTAAGCTCTGGAGCAACTGCACCTGCAGAGTGCAATTGCAATTGCACTTTGCAAAGTACAGTCTATTTGACTTTAGTAAATCAACCCCATGTTGTATTTATATTCTTTGTGGTGATTGGGAAATAGATTTAAATGGATACTTGTGTGACTGGAGTTCAGCTTTAATACATTTAGGACTATTTGATGAACAGTTCAAAAAGTCAGACTTTACTGGAGAGAAGGGGAAACTGTAACTATTTCGGATTAGAACTCCCACTAAGAAAGAAATAAGAGGAAATGTTTCTTCAGAGCTCCAAACTTGGAAGGCTGCCCAGAATTGCTGCCTTAATGATTATCTGTATGTAAGCTTGCTTTCAAATTGCCAGGTAAAGGAAGAACAGAATATAAGTTCAGAGCAGATAGGTGGCTGCCTGGCTGGTATTCCAGGTGGCGTCCTGAAGATCCTGGAGAAGAATTGTATAGGAGCTTACCCTTCACATTCTGAAGCTGAGAAAGTAAGGTGCTCATAGCAAAGATACAGCAAGAGGTACACAAAAAACAAAACAGGAGCACAAAATCAAATGCTAAAAAAAACTCGAAGAGTTAAATTTTATCATAAATTGTCAAAAAGGACAAGCCAACATATTTTGAGGGTTTAAAAGGGCCTCTTTTCTCAGTATTAGGAAGAGGCTACAGCTAAAGCCTACTTTAATACCGTGAATGCAATATTTATAATTTAACCCATTTAGGTCTATGGCCATCTAGATACTTTCAGCTTCTAAAACCTGATAAAAGGGCTCATTATAAGCACCAAAAAGCATTATCTTGCCTTTTTGATGTTTTATGAAAAAAACTCTTTATAGTGTTTCTACCAGTGGTGGCCCATCCATAAGGGGCGCAGGGGCACGCCCCCCCCCTAATCCATGTGCCCGGCCCCTGATCTACATGCAGGCCGCCAAACGCATGGTTTTTAACTGGGTTATTTTTTTTAAGCACATTATAGGAGCCCGAGGCTCTAATTGGCTTCAAAAAAGGGTGGGCACAGGGGCGCAGGACACTGCACCACGAGCCCACCCACTTGCGTGACAATAGGTAAATAATAGTCACTATTTTCTTCCTGATTCTCCCCCCGGCCAATCAGGAAGTGGATCCACTCAGTACTTCTCAGGACACACTTACTGTTCAGGAAGTGAAGTAACAGCCCAACTCTTTCTTTCGCTTGCCTCCTAACTTAAGGTCAGTCTTCCTTGTCCGTCTACTGCCGGGGGGGTGCTTGCGGTGATTGCCACCTTCCCGTCTGCTGTACGTCTCCCGGGGGGGGGGGGGGCGGGGGTGCTTGGGGCTGCCTTACTGTCTGTCTCCCCAGGTGGTTAGTTTTCCGGCTGCCCCCCAGAATATTTAGCACCAGCCACCTCTGGTCTCTACATTTGATCTTGCGCTCCAGTTTTTTCTGTACTTCTCATCTTTACCCAGGAGTGCCCCTAGAAAACTGTTTATGGTCATGAGATGAAAACCAGAGCCCCCATATCCTTCAATATGTTTTATATTTGGCCTGTGAGATAAATCTATATTTGGATTCAATGGGTTTGATTTACTAAAAACAAATAGATTGTTCAATTTGCAAGGGTAGTTGTATAGGATTTTTCCCTAAAGCTTTGTGAATTAGGTGACGCTCCATTGACTTCCATCATCCAATCATGTTTAAACACAAATGCTGTTTATTTTCTTTAACCACTTAACCCCCGGACTATTTATCTGCCCAAATACCCCTAATGACCTGCGAGAGAGCCGACGTAGAGCTATGGGCTAAAACGACGGCGGCAGGTCGGCAAGTAGTTAAACATGATTGGGTATTCTTTGCAGAGTACATTTCAGAGAGGATAAACATCACTGTAAGTGCCGGTTCACACTACAGCAACATAAAAGTCGTCACAACTTTACGAGGCAACTTGAGGCAACTTCGAGGCAACTTCAAGGCAACTTGAAGGCAACTTCAAGTGGCCTCCAGGACAGGCAACTTTGCCAGTGGCCAATCAAACAATAATGAGCTATGTGGGAGTAGACATGTGCAGACTGGAATATTTTGTTTCGTTTTTTTGTTTTCGTTTGGAAAATAAATGTATTTAGTTACTCCCGAAAATCGTTTTGATTTATTTAGTTTTTCGTTGGGGAATAGCTTTCATCCGAAAATCCAATAATACTTGGTTTCTGTCGAATGGTCAAAAGAATATTCGACGGAACGTCGAATCTGTTTGGTTGCTGGTGAATGATCAAAAGAATATTCGACGGAACGTCGAATCTTCACGTCTCATAAATCGAAATCTATTCTCTGTAATGTCAAATCTATTATTTCTATAGTGTCGAATCTTTTCTCTATAATGTCAAATCTTTTCTCTATGATGTCGAATCTTTTCCCTATAATGTCGAATCTCTCTATATCGAATTTTTACCGCAACGAAAACAAAAATAAAGCATTTTTTATGTCGGATCTTTCGGTTTTCATTTCTTGCACTTTCGTTATTGTTAGTTAAAACGATAACGAAAAAATCAGATTTTCGGACGAAAATGCATTCTAACGAAAATGAATGCACATGTCTAGGAGGGAGGGGTTTGCCTGAGAAAACTATTTTCTCTTCCTATAAAGTTGCTTCAGTTAAGACACTGATCCGACTTTGGGGGCGACTTCCATTGAAATCAATGGGTACAAGTCGCCTAGAAGTCTCCTTGAAGTAGTACAGGAACCTTTTCTAAAGTCGGAGCGACTTCAGTAGTTTGCATTAAGACGGCTCTCATTCACTTTAATGTAATTTCTCATGTCGCACGACTTTGCAACAACTTGGGGCGGCACAAGTCAGATCCCAAGTCGCGGTAGTGTGAACGGGCACTCAAGATGAAGCAGGCAGTAGTAGATAAAAACAAAAGAATGCATTGGGCATCATATATTTATACTTATTGGTAGCCATTGTACAATGACAATGGGGGGGGGGGGGCACTTATCGGTTTCTGACTTCAGAGATGGGACAGCTTGTAGCACCCCCAATTCCCCCAGAAGATCCTGTGTGTACTTTGTCACTTAAGCGACAATGTGCCCAATGAGCAACAAATTGAAATTCTAGCTCTCAGCAGCATCAAAACAAATTCCAATTTAGTGTTATTAAACTGACAAGTTTATATGTATCAGCAATCAAACCTAGCCTTACCAATCAGTGATAAGAAAATAAACTTTGTTTGAACAATCGCAAATTTAACATTCTCTGCTGCACACTCAGAAAAACACTCGTCCTATTCTAATGATTTTTGCAGATGAGATAGCGATAATGGTTCATTAAAGGAGATGGTGATAGGAGATGACAACTAAATATGATTAGACTGTGAAGAAGAGTATTGATTGTATACAAACTTTGGTAATAGGGTGTGATAGTGTATGCCGCCTCAGAATATGCAGAATCATTTAGAATTAAATATTTGGAAACTTGTGTTATGTGAAGAATGAAACACTTCATAATACTCTTTGCTTTAATAAATAGTTCCATTTAAAGCAAAACAAATATTTCTATAGTCTCTAATGGCACAGTTCTTAAGATTTGTACCCATTAACACTTTTGTTCATTTTCTGAAACTAGGAGGGCTGGAAGTATGAGTACTTTTCTCTGCACTCTACTTTAACCACTAGGGTACCACATGCCGTCAAATGGCGGCGGGCGAAATACCATATTGTTCTGACAGGACGTCATATGACGTCCTGTCATTTAAAGCCGCTAGGGGGCGCATGTGTGCACCCGTCGTGTTACTGGGAACACAATGCATGAGCCCGGTGGCCGCGATGGCCGCCGGGCACCCACAATTTCCCAGTAACTGAGCAGGGACGTGGAGCTCTGTGTGTAAAAACAGAGCTCCATGTCCTGTCAGGGAGAGAGGAGACCGATGCTGTGTCCCTTGTACATAGGGACACAGATCGGTCACCTCCCCCAGTCACCCCCCTCCCCCTACAGTTAGAACACTCACTAGGCTACACATTTAACCCCTTTTCCTCCCTCTAGTGGTTAACACCTTCCCTGCCAGTCACATTTACACAGTAATCAATGCATATTTATAGCACTGTATCAATGTGAATGGTCCCAAAAATGTGTCAAAAGTGTCCGATGTGTCCGCTATAATGTCGCAGTCCCGAAAAAAAAATCGTAGATCGCCGCCATTCCTAGTAATTTTTTTTTTTTTTTTTAAAACATAATTATGTCCACTATTTTGTAGGCAATATTACTTTTACGCAAACCAGTCACTATACGGTTATTGTGATTTTTTATTTTTTTACCAAAAATATGTAGAAAAATACGTATCGGCCTAAACTGAGATAAAAAAAATATATATATATTTTTTTAAAATGGGATATTTATTAGCAAAAAGCAAAAAATATTGTGTTTTTTTTCAAAATTGCAGCTCTTTTTTTGTTTATAGCCCAAAAAATAAAAACCGCACAGGCGATCAAATACCACCAAAAGAAAGCTCTATTTGTGGTAAAAAAAAGGAAGGGGGTGTAGGTGCACAGTAGGCAAGTGGTTAAAGAGACTCCCTCCCTTTGTCCATACAGGGAAAATTGACAAAATCTCCTACTAGTTCACCACTTTACATACTTGTATTTTCCTTCCCATTAATTCCCACCAATCAATTTCTAGGGGAGTTAAAGCAACCATGTCACCAGGAGGTCACATTTACAAAAAAATTGTGTACCTGTAAAATAAGTGATTATTTATTGTACAGTATGCCAAGGGTGGGTCATGGATGGGTGCCATGTAATTGCCAAAATATTTGTGTGGCTCCTTTAGGTGGGATAGGTTGGTGTGCTCAGGGGTCTCACTTGTACAGGGTGGGTAGTCCACCCACCAACACAAGGAGTTTCCCGTGTTGAGAGGAGACCTGGCTCTGTGTTGCATGTGTGCAACAGATCTTCTGGAGCTGGATGCTGCTAACCCTGGAGTAAAGCCAGTGGTGGCGGATCATAAGGGGCGCAGGGGCGTCACCCCCCTAATCCATGCACCTGGCCCCTAATCTCCATGCAGAACACCTTCTTTTTTTTTTACGCACGTGATTAGACCCTGAGGCCGCGTACACACGTCTGTTTTCCTCGGCAGAATCCATGAAGAAACTTGGTGAGAGAGCTTTTTTGCCGAGAAAAAATGGTCGTGTGTATGCTTTTCATTGAGTAAACTGTCGAGGAACTCGATGAGGAAAAAAGAGAGCAAGTTCTCTTTTTCCTTGACGGGAGTCGTCGTGTTTCTCGTTAGGCTGGTTTTCCAACGAGAAACACGTTGGTGTGTATGCTTAGAAACCCGCGCACCTTCGGTAAAAGTAGTATTTGTAATGGAGATAGCACATTTGTCACGCTGTAACAGACTGAAAAGTGCAAATGTCTCTTACCAAACTTTTACCTAACACGCAGTAACATAAGATTAGCAAAAGCAGCCCCAAGGGTTGTGGCAGTGGAATCGAACTTCCCCTGCCGTTGTACGTGTTGAAGTCACCGAGTTTGAGAACGAGGAGATTTGGTCTTGACTGTGTGTACGGTAAGACAGCTTGTCAAGTTTCTCGACAAGCCTGACAAGGAACTCGTCGAGGAAAACGATGTGTCTTTTCCGACGAGTTCCTCGGTCGTGTGTACGAGGCCTCAGGCTCGAATTGGCTTCAAAAAGGGCCAAGTTTGGACTCATCAGACCAAAGCACAGATTTTCACTGGTCTAATGTCCATTCCTTGTGTTCTTTAGCCCAAACATGTCACACCCCTTGTGTGACATAAATATTCGCTAATGTCTTCCTGCTTCTCCTCCCGGCCAATTAGCAAACGGTCCTGAGACTCGATTGGCTAGAAGCCCTAAGACCTGCTTGGCCCGGGAGGAGAAGTGACCACCGGAATTTGGGAGGAGATGCAGGGGGTCAGCCACTAAAGCCGCAACCTAAATGGGGTAAGTGCAGGGCTGGTGGGCGAGCAAAAACCCTCTGTGTGACAGGGGGGAGTGAGGGAGCAAGGTTTTTTCTTGCACATGATTGGATGATGGAAGTCAGCAGAGCTTCTGCTCATTTACTAAGCTCTGTCGCAATGGCACTTGTAGAGTGCAACTGCACTTTGCAAAGTGCATAGCCTTTTTTCATTTAGTAAATCAACTCCACTGTGCCGGTGCTCAATGAAGTCTGCACTGTTTATTAGCTCCTCCAGCTGACTGAAGAAGCTTGACTGCTGGGCCTTCCTGTGCGACATACAACGTAGTTGAGCAGGGTGCTCGGTAATGCTGAACCTGTGATTTTGTCAGGCTCGTCATCGTTACTGAGCTGCTCTGCCTATGAGTGTCCAGCAGTGGCCTCAGTGCCACCTCCACTGCCTCTATGAATGCTGTCCTAGATGGCACCTCAATTGGCTTCAATGGTGGTATGGCCCTGGAGAAGGGTAGCAATAGTTGTTCTGCCCCAAACCTCTTGCCTACATATCCAGCATTATCAGAGGGAGAAAAGCAATGCTTCTCTCAAGACTGGTGTACTTTAATACAACTTACAGATTACACTGCTAAAACCAATGAATCATTCAGCTCAGGGACCATCCTGCTGTGCCTTATTTGTGACTGCGAGTTGGTGTAGATGAACTGCCTACGTAGATACAGTATGTGCCTTCGATCATCCTTTATGTTTCGGTGTGTTTCATCTATTAGTTGTTATTGTTTTCTTTGTAGCTGAATGATCAGACAAACAACTTCCATCCTTTGCTTATACTACCATCATTAAGTCTGTGCAAAAACTGTTGATGATATTTTAGATCCCAGTTGTATGCTTACACTGACACATAGGCATCTCAATCCTTTTCAGCCTTCCTAATTGGCAATAAATCCCAGTTCAAGCGCCCCGTGAATGTATATGTTAAAGTATCAATTTGAATATGATATGGATGCTTCTGGTATGGTTTGAGCTACACAAATAATGCATCTGTTTTCGCAATAACATAATTATATTCTTCATTAGTATTCTTCCATATAGGTTATCATGTAGCATGTATAGGTATCAGAATGAGCTTTCCAGTGTTCCTTAAAGGCAGTTGTGACATTTATGACATTTAGAAAGATGTGCATTTGCATGCCTTTAGGGCCAATTTTCTCATCAAGATATCTGCCAAAATATACCACATTCCACCACCGGCAGGACTTACATTCCATCAAATGCATTTTCTTAATTAATTCATGTTCTATTTGTTTAGTTTCTATTTTGTTCTTGTTCTCATTGGTATTGATTTACTAAAGGGCCAGATACTATTATGCTGTTCACATAAATAAATAAAGTAAAGCTGCGTTCTCTTCAATCATTCAGTCAAACAATGTGTTTTTTCTTATATTTCTTTTGCACATTACCATTCTGTTTGCTAAGTCAAAAGACTCTAAGAATTAGTGCTCTTTGTTTTATTTTATCTTTAATCCTTTATTTGATTTTAAAACAAATGACAGCAGAGGAAACCAACATTACATTACATGTATATGTCAGTATTCAGTTTATACATTTCCTGCATCATATAACCTCCTCTTCCTTCTATATATAATATACCTTCTCCTGGCAACAAAATCTGCCTATTATTATTAACCATCATTAGCCCCCTCCTACTCATACTATTATAATTCTTAGGGCCCTTTCACACTGGCGGACGAACGGTCCGTTTTTTACAAGTCCGTTTATGGACTTGTAATGCTGCCCTATGGGATTGTGGACGTTAGCGGATGAGCATCCGCTAACGTCCGTAAAGATCCGCCTCCGCAAAGATCCGCTTTTTGAGATGGAAGAAAACCCTATTTTTCTTCCGTCTGGCTCTGGCAGAACGGATCGGAGGAATACCGACACGCGGTCCTTATTCATCCGATTCCCCATAGGGGAGAGCGGAGGAAAGACAAGACGGTGTCCGCCAACAGCTCAGCGGGGTTTTACGGATGATCCCCGCGGAGCAGACGGACACACACGGAGCGGATCAATATGGATCCGCTCCGTGTGAAATAGCCCATAGTCCTTAAATCACCTCATTATACACATTGGGGCATCTAATCCCCCCCGCTGTCGGGGCATCCTCTTGTCCCCTTCACAGCGGGGGGGCTTTCTATCCATTTCTTCTTATAGCTTGTTTGCCTGCTTGTCCTATTCCCCCAAAAATAAAACCCCCCCTAAAAATAAAAAGGAAAAGGGACCACCCCCCCCCCCCAGATGACCTCTTTCTCCCCGGACCCACCAGCTCCAAGTCTCATTAGTTTATAAATTTACATCTATAAGAGTTTTCCCTTCCTCTGAGTATTTAATTTGATTCCATTCCACCCACGTCTCCAAGTAAACCCCCCGTTTGCCGAGACGTCCAGACCAAGTCCTCCATCCTATTCAGGTCTTCTACTTTTTTAAGCCACATCCCTACTGACGGGGGCTCTTTATTTTATTACTAAAGTGACTATTGGTTTGATTTAAAACAGGGGGCAGAGGACCAGTGTGATCCACTAGTGCTTAGCCAAAGCATAACCAGTTAACAGAGTTTTATAATATGATGGCAGAAGCTCAAACGTTCCTGTGAGCCAGATGAGAAGGCCCTGAAATGAAGGGCAAAACCGGCTAGTTGTAGCCCACACTGAGAACAAATTGATTGATGAAGCCATCAAGGTAGACATTTGTGGAATGAGCAAAGTGCAGTATCTCTAAACACCAGTGAAGAACCTTGACTACATTGTAGACACTGAGTTCAGCAGTTAAGGTTAAGGATTCTGAGAGATTGGTTGCCTTCGTTGCTGCAAGTGACAATTCCACAGAGATCTCTGTGGCCTGCTGGTGGGGTTGTTGGCGGTCATGATTGTTGAAAGGTTAAAGGCCAACTAGTTTGGGAGAGGCACTGAATCCATTTCCAGAGAGTTGAAAATATATGGTAGCTCAGATGGATAGATGGATGTTGTAAAGATTAGGAGCGATTACCCTTATGGGCTATGAGGTGTAAAAGGCGGCCCCATTTGTATGTGATGCCCAAATCACCAAACTTTGCCAGAAGGGGCTTCATGCAGCATAGCATCTGAAGGGTCCTGCAAGAAACAACTGGCAGGAGAAGGATCTGGGCTCTGTAAAATTCTATGGGACCCCTATGCCAGGCTCATTGGAGGATGTCTTTTTTAACCACTTGGTGACCGGCTAACGCAGATATACGCCAGCAAAATGTCACGGATAAGCAAAGCAATGTACCTGTACATTGATTTCAATGGAAGTCGCCTCAGGTGTCAGATCACTGTCTTAACGGAAGCAACAAAACAGGAAGAGAACATACATTTCTCAGGCAAACCCCTCCCTCCCACAGAGCTGATTGTTGTTTGATTGACCACTGGAAAGCCTCCTGTCCTGGAGGCGACTTGAAGTTGCCTTGTAAGTTGCCTGATGATTCATACTCAAGTCGTGTCCAAGTTGCCTGGCAAAGTCGTGCTGGAAGTCGTGTTGCCCCTGTGTGAATGGGCTCTGAGGGTCAACTTACCAATGTTGTTACCCAAGAATCATTCAGAATTAACAAATGAGCCACAGTTTTTTTTTTTTAAATAAATGTATTTAATTAAAACAAAATGAATCATTGGTGAGAATATTGATAAATAGACCTCATAATGTGAAAACTAATTTGAAAATTCAAGGAGAAGCAGATAAAACAGAAATAAAAGATAAAAACTCGAAGTAATGCTAAGGGCAATTTCTTCTCATCTGCAGCTACTGTAGTGAACAGACAAAGGTGACAATGCTGCATTGATCCAAATACAACTGTAGAAATCCATGGACCTTAAAAAAAAAAATATGATTATCAGGAAGACATTTAACTCTTTGCAATATGTATGTTTTACAGAGAAAGTATAGTACAATCCTATTCTATGTCCTTTATTTGCAGGTTTTTCCTTAAAAGAAATATAGGGGTTGATTTACTAAAGGCAAAAAGACTCTGCAAAGAGCTTAGCAAATGAGTAGAAGCTCTGCTGATTTCCATCTACCAATCACGTGCAAGCAAAAATTCAGTTTTTTTTTTTATTTCCCTTGAACGTGATTGGCTGCTCGTAGCAAAGTGAAGCCTTACCTCATTTACTAAATTCTACTATACAACTGCTCTCGCCGAGTCCATTTGTCTTTAGTAAATCAACCCCATAGTATCGCATTTTAATTGCTTGTTCTTCCATATTTTGTATATTAAAGTGTTACTAGACCCAGGACCCTGCGTTCGCTATATCTGATCTCCCACAGTACACAGAACATGGAAATGCAATTATTTTAGTAAATATAATAAACTGCTAAATACCCTTTTTCATCAGCAGTTAGAGCAATCTCGTGACTTCCATCAGTGTCTGGTTAAAACTTTAAAAATGTATTCTTTCTGCTCTGACTGTCCTATAAGGCTGCAGGACCCCTGACCTTTTGTCTGGACAGTGCTAATTGGCCCTGTGCTGATCATATGCACTCTACCAAGAAAATAAAGCAATAGCAATAAACACCAAACTGAGCATGTGCAGCTTGTCCCCTAGACTCTGTTCTACCGGGCTTCCTTCATCGTCGTCTTCTTCCATGTTCTCTTCTCTTCTTCCGATGTTGCCACTATGTTCCCTCCTGCTGTAATGCCAGGTGTGCGGTGCGCAACGATTTATATAGGCCTCTTATGACGTCACAGTCCCAGCATGCTTTGAGTGGTGACGACATAATTACCTTGCCACTTATGTCGTCACCACCCGCAGCATGCTGGGACTGTGACGTCATAAGAGGCCTATATAAATCGTTGCACACAGTGGAAGGGAGCGTTGTGGCAACATCGGAAGAGGAGAAGAGAAGAGGGAAAAAGACGACAGAGGAAGCACTGACCTCCGCTAGTAAAAGAGTTGCAAGAAGATAGCGGAGCAGCCCGGCAGAAGGAAGAAGGCACCGTACCGCGGGAAAAGAATTAGGGAGCACAGAGACGACACCGGAGAGCAGAGGAAGGGAGCGGAGAAGATGAAAGAAGACCCCCAAAGTCCTAAGATGACCCCCAGAGAGCAGAGAAGTCGGAAGAAGACCCCCGGAGCTGACTAATAAATGTTTTTAAAAACCTGTGTTGTGTGTTTACTTTTTTGACACTTTTCCTCCAGGTGAATGGGTAGGGGTACGATGTACCCCATACACATTCACCTAGGGTGGGGGTCTCCTGGATTCCGATAAACCCCCCGCCCACAGACCCAGCAACCAACGGCCAGGGCCAGCCACCACTGCTCCCGATTACTATGCTCTTCCCTCTTGTCAGCATGCTCTTTGTCAGAACATGAACTGATTGACTCCTTGTGCTTCTTCTACATTTCCCACCCTGAGCTGGGCTGTACAGGGAACTGCAGGATACAATAGGAGGAGATAGCAGCAGATAACAAGATAAATTCACATACTTAGGCTTGGATAACATCTATGCATGACATGCACAGACACAGCTGCTCTTTAGCTCTTTAGCATGGGGATGCCACTAATTCCTTATGGCACCCCCAATGCATGCCAAACCACATTGTGCCACAGCACTATGCGGTTCATTGAGGCATGCTTTTACAAAAGGGTCAGGGACTACTTTCCCTGCTTTTCTTGTGGGCAGGTCAGGCCATTGAAATGTATTGGTTGCCCTACACGCAGCACACATGGATGCAAATTAAGGCTTATACTGCTTGCATTCAAAAAATGTATTTAATTTATAAATGAATACATTTATAAATAAATGTAATTAATTAATTTATTTATTTATCTATTTAATTATGTGTTAAAGAGGAAGAAACACCACCTGAAAGACAAAGGCATAATGAGCTTGTATGCATACCTCCGATTGAAGCCCCCGCAGCCATCCTTGTACACCGCTCGGGCGGCCGACATCTCTCCTGGGGGCTACTTATGATTATCGCGGCTCCGGCGCTGTGATTGGCCAGAGCCGCGATGACGTAATCATCTCTCACCAAACTTTTACTTAACACGCAGTAACATGAGATTAGCAAAAGCAGCCCCAAGGGTGGCGCCAGTGGAATGGAACTTCTCCTTTATAGTGCCGTCGTACGTGTTGTACGTCACCGCGTTTGAGAACGACGAGATTTTGTCTTACAGTGTGTACGCAAAGAAAGCTTGACAAGATTCTCGACAAGCCTGACAAGGAACTCGTAGAGGAAAACGATGTTTCTTTTACAACGAGATTCTCGGTCGTGTGTATGAGGCCTCAATCTAGGCTTGCCTGTAGGTAAAAGTGGTTGTAAAGGGTTTATAACCACTTTAATAAATACAGAACTGCATTTATGTACAGGTATGTCTTTTCTGCCTGGAGATAAACTTTAAATTGGGCTTATGAAGTGTATTTACTTATTTATTAATATACGATTATCCTTTAAATACAGGATTTTATATATCATTATATAAAAAAAAAACAGTGAGAATAAAAATCACAAATTTAGACAAAACATTTTCTTTTTTTATATTTACTGTAAAGGAGCAATCAGTCCTATCATATAGCATTTTAAATATTTTATTTTTTATTTTCTTTGCATTTGCAACGCTGGGTACAAATGAATAAATAAAAGCCGTGTTTCTATTTATGGAATTCATAATGTGAGTAAAAATAATTAGGCCTAAAAGCATTCATTAAATCTGTTCTGGAGACTGAGACATAGCTGCACAGGGACTACAAGTGCATTAAAAACATACAACATGCGTTCCAATAATTGATGCTGCATACATAACACAATATTCCAGTTACTGTATATAAAGGGAAATGATGGTGTATTTATAGCAAAGGAACATTTCGGTTATAATTGTACAGAGCATATGAAACTATATTTTGATACGCCTCACATTTAAACTTGTTTGCAGTGTAGTTATTATAGTTATATTTTGTGTAAACTTTTTCTAATTTTCCGGTGACTATCTGAATGTCAGGCAATGTAGCCAGCATCATTACTAAGTGGCTTTCGAAGTTTAGAGGATCTGGCATATAGAGCTTAGGGATGAGTGAAAATTCAAATTTTATTTTGTAAAAATTTCAGCAAAAACTGGTAGTTTTTGGAGGGGAAAAACACACTTTTTTTGGGAGCATTGTAGGCCCCTTTCAACTACCACGGATAATTTTTTATGCTTTCTTTGTCACAGAAAGAAAAAAAGGTATAGGCCAAGTGCTTGGCTAAGAGTGAGAATAAGGGAAACCCTGGCTGCAGATGCTCTCTGTAGCTGCTGTCCTGCAGTGCTGAACTGGTAAGCAGTTATTTCAGCAAAATAGACGGGGCTGCTCAGTTCAATAGACTGAACCAGACAGCACTGCACCGTGGAAACTGTAGTCTTGAGGGAAATTGCTAGGTAGAGAGTAAAGAGCTGCATTTTTCCAGGGTGCGCAGGATACAACTTCCTTTTGCCATGAGGGAGATCGGAGAGTGCACATTGCTGTCCAGTGTGCAATATCTCTATGCTGCATATCGGCGGTCTGAGTGGAATCTGGAGTGCTGAGTTCAAGGGTGCCAACAGCCACTTGGGTGCAGACATAGGCGTGTGCACAGAGTGTGCCAGGTGTGCCCAGGCACACCCTAATCACCCTGTACAGCACAGATTTCCCCTACTTCCCTGGTCACCCCCTTCCCCCCACAGTGCTTCCAGCTTCCCTCTCCTCTCCCACCAGCTTCTGCTGCGGGCACACACAGGGGGATGTTTTAGGATTAGTGGGGAAGGGGCCAGTATATATGTGATTTACTGGCACCTTCCCCTTTTGAGTGAACACAGTGAGTGATCATTAGCGTGTGTTTGAGCTTTGGGGTGCACACCCTAATCCAATAGGCTTTGCACACCTATGGGTGCACAACAGAGAGTGGACTAATCGCTGTGTATGACCAGATGGGGAGCTTCAAAATCACTGGGACTGGTGGTCTGCTGCTGTGGGGATTTACTAGCTGCTGCTAGAGAAAGAGACTGAACTTTTTAGGAACTGACCATACAGAAATCTAGTAGCTTTATTTCTGCCTGCAGGCTTGACTCAGATTATTCTCATGTGCGCAAATGGTACAACTGGACCCCAGTACTAACCGGCTGAAGAGTTAGGACTAAAGACTGATTTTCAGCTGCTACAATGCTTATGCTAAGAGGTACCTCTCAGAGGATGTTTAGCTATATTCTATTCATTCTTCTAGAGTGAACTCTAGACTAGTTATTTTGGCATAGGGCCAGCAGATTCAGGAACAGTTACGCTGGCGGATCGAGTGATCCGCCAGCCTAACTGTGACTTTGAGCCGGCGTTTCTGTTTTCTGTAACCAGAAAACAAGAAACGCCGGGTTGAAGTTCCGATGCGAGCAGCGTAACTGAGTTTCGCCATCGCATCGTTACTTCAACTTAAAAATGGCGCCGGGGGCGTTCCCGCCGATTTACGCTCAAAAAATATGTTAATGAGCGGAAATCGGCAATTCACGATCGAAATCCGGCGCGACGCAATGACGATACGACGTTTCCGGACGGGATACGCGGCGCATAGATATACCTACATGGGGTTGGAGTATCCTATGTTAGGTATAGGCGTCGTCATCGCGTCGGGGAAAAAAAAAAAAACGTCGCTTGCGTAAAACGGTCATGAATGGGAATGTGACGTCATTGACGTTCATTCACAGATTTTGGAGCATGCGCACGGGGATGTTTTGACACTCGACGCATGCGCAGTACGTTGGCGGCGGGATCGCGCGTAGTTAGCATACTACACGCCCCATACCCGCTAAATTTGAATTCCGCCGGCTCATTTGTGATGCGCTGCCGCAACTTTAGGAGCAAGTGCTTCGTGAATGACAGCACTTGCTCCTAAAATTTCGGCAGCGCAACGCAAATGAGAAGCGTTACTCCAGAGCAAAGATGCTCTGGACTACCTGAATCTGGCCCATAGTGTTTATACTGTTCTGTGTCTGAACCTATCTTCTGTAAACTCATTTATACTCAAACCACCATACTGGTGTTCTTATGTTAAGTGCTTGAAGCAGTTGTTCATTCATCCAGGTGTGTCAGAGGGGCTGAGGTTGTTCTTGGAGTCAAGTTGCAGAACAGAGAACCTAAATTACCAAATGGCGGTTTGCAGCAAAGATCCGACAGGCATAATTGTATTACACCGTCGGATCTTAAAGGCAGTTTTAAAATGGCCGCCGGGGGCATTCTCGCTGATTTACGCCGAGAATCTGTAAATCAGCGTGATACGGCAAGTCACGAACGTACGCAGTCACTTTACGACGTTTACGTAAGGGTTTTCCCGGCGTAAAGATAAAGCAACAAAAAGCAGGTGCATCCTATGTTAAGTATGGACGTCGTGAATGGGTCGAATTGAAAAAGTTTTACGTCGTTTGCGTAACTCGTCCGTGAATGGGGATTGACGTCATTGACGTTCACGTCGAAAACACTGTCATAATTTGGAGCATGCGCACTGGGATACATTGACGGCCGGCGCATGCGCAGTAAGTTCGCCGCGGGATCGCGCCTATTTTAAATACTACACGCCCCCTACCCGCCCAATTTGAATTCCACCGGCCCATTTACGCTACGCCGTCGCAACTTTAGGAGCAAGTGCTTTGTGAATACAGTACTTACGCGTTAAGTTCCGGCGGAGTAACGTAAATGAGAAACGTTACGCCGGAATAAAGAACCGCTCGCCATCCTGAATCTGGCCCAAAGTGTTTCACAGATTAAGACACTTTCAAATAGATACCTTGCACCTGTTGGGTAACTGAGTATAGGACTATTATTGCTTGTAAATGAGATTGCTAATTGGGTGACATACAACTTTTCCCAAGACAGTCTCACTTATTACTTTTAAATCTTGATTAGTGGCAACCCAGTCCTTGGATGTCTTTTTTTTATATTATACCAGAAAATGTTAACATAAGAAAGGGGGGTAGAATACCTAAAGTATTAGATGCTCAGACATCCTACACGTCTTCACCCAGAGCAAGCTACATTTCCAGGTGTTTTGTGTGACTGTAACAAAAGATCAGTGAAAATGTAAAGTGATATTTAAAACTGAGATTTTTTTTCTTTTTAAATAAAATAATTTAAATAACAAACATGTTATACTTACCGACTCTGTGCAGTGGTTTTGCCTGATCCTCCTCTTCACAGGTCCCCTGTCGGCGTTCTTTCCCCCCCCCTCATTTGCACCATAGCAAGCAGCTTGCAGACTCGCTCCTGAGCTGCTGCTCTATCTGTCCATTCAGACACAGAGCACGGCTCAGCCCTGCACTCACTCCTGTCACCCTTAATAGGTCATCCTTCTCCCACTGAAACCTTCATTGCACTCCACTGCCACCCCGTTTCCCTGTTGGAGCTCTTGGAAATAGTTTGTCCTTCCAGGTATAGAGGAGCATAACTCCAGCAGGTAAACCGGGTGATAGAGGAGATTGGGGGAGAAGGCTGCTTGATAACCAGCAGCTCGAAAACCAGCACCAATCACTTTTCCAGGACAAGAGGCGGCAAGAGGAATGCAGAAGGAAAGAGGGATATCGTCGTGCGGTGGTCCTCAAGTGGTTAACCCTCGCTGTGCTGGGGGGACAACTACGTTACATTTTCTTCTTGCTGACTGGAGTTTATCGCTATATTAAAAAATAAAAAAAATATGCTTATATTTAACCAATTGCTTACTGGGCACATATACCCCCCTCCTGCCGAGGTGAAATTTCAGCTTCCGGCACTGCGTCGCTTTAACTGACAATTACGCGGTCGTGCGACGTGGCTCCCAATCAAAATTGACGTCCTTTTTTCCCCACAAATAGAGCTTTCTTTTGGTGGTATTTGATCGTATGTGCGTTTTTAATTTTTTGTGCTATAAACAAAAAAGGGCGATCATTTTGAAAAAAAATACAATATTTTTTGCTTGTTGCTAAAATAAATATCCCAATTAAAAAAAAAAAAAAAAAAACACATTTTTTTTTCTCAGTTTAGGCCGATACGTATTCTTCTACATATTTTTGGTAAAAAAAAAAAAAAAAAATCGCAATAAGCGACTGGTTTGCGCAAAAGTTATAGCGCCTACAAAATAGGGGACAGAATTATTATTTTTTTTTTTTTTTTTTTACTAGAAATGGCGGCGATCTGCAATTTTTATTGGGACTGCGACGTTATGGCAGACACATCGGACACTTTTGACACATTTTTGGCACCGTTCACATTTATACTGCGATTAGTGCTACAAATATGCACTAATAGGGGGTGAGGAAAGGGTTAAATGTATTCCCTACATTGTGTTCTAACTGTGGGGGGAGGGGGGGTGACTGGGGGAGGTGACCGATGCTGTGTCCCTATTTACAAGGGACACAGATCGGTCTCCTCTCTCCAGAGACAGGACGCTGTCTCTGTAAAACGGCAATGAGAGACGATCTCATATGTTTACATATGAGATCATCTCTCATTCGCCGCACAGATCGCATCGCAAACGGCCACTCTGATTGGCCGTTCGCAGCGATCTGTGATTGGCTGTGTCCAAGGGACACGGCCAACACAGAATTTCCCCCGGGGCGCGGCCTGGAGCGCGCGCGGGGAACGTGCTAGTGACAAGCCGTCAATTGACAACTTAGATCCGCTCTAAAGCCGTCATTGGACTATAGCGCGGATCTCAAGTAGTTAATAACATTTGCATCTATTGTATATCTGTTAAAATTATCAATAGCTTCATTTTGCAAGTTGATTTCAGTTTTACCTTTCAAGTCCCTTAAAGGCACATTCATTTTATGGAAGTTTTTCTTTACACTCCACTTACACATCAAAAGAGTTTTGGAAGATTTTTCTGATTTTAACCATTATCATAAAACAACACATCCCTTAAAAAATATGCATATATATGTATATATAGCCAGGGGCTACTTAACAATCAGTGTCTTTGGCAAGGGCTGGCAGATAATTAAATTGACTGTTTTTGCTTTATTATCATGTAACATTTTTTTCCTTGGACAGCACGACTTGTCTGCTAATTAGAATCCTGACCCCAAAGGTTACATTAGTGTATGCTTGATTGTTTGCTCAAGGCTATCATCTGCATTACAAATCTAAGTTGGGTGACAGTTGACATGCAAGAAACATTTTTTTTTCAACTATTTTCCTGTCATTAGTATAACATTTCTCAGAGGATTACATCTCAAGCAGTTGAGACCTTAAATCTACTGACATCACATGGAGTGCTACATGGAGTTTCAGTAATTTCTCGGGTGCAAAAAGCTGGTATATTGTAAACACTGAGAATTATATTAAAGCATTGTGGTAACTTTGCGTTATTGCGTATGTTACAGCAACATGCAGTACCATTTGTAACATGCATTACTGTCAAGGCCACATACACACGACCGAGAACCTCGTCGGGCTAAACCCATCGTTCTACCCGACGAGGTTCTCGGCCGGTCGTCGAGCTCGTCGACCAGGCTGTCGAAAAAGGAGTCGAGCCATTAGTCCCGATGGCCCGTCGAGGAAATAGGGAACTGGCTCGACGCCTCGCTCCTCAGTTTGCTCGGCGAAAACGTACACACGACCGAGAATCTCGTCAGGCTAAACCCATCGTTCCGCCCGACGAGGTTCTCGGCCGGTCGTCGAGTTCGTCGACCAGGCTGTCGAAAAAGGAGTCGAGCCATTAGTCCCGATGGCCCGTCGAGGAAATAGGGAACTGGCTCGACGCCTCGCTCCTCAGTTTGCTAGATGAAAACGTACACACGACCGAGAACCTCGTCGGGCTAAACCCATCGTTCTACCCGACGAGGTTCTCGGCCGGTCGTCGAGTTCGTCGACCAGACTGTCGAAAAAGGAGTCGAGCCATTAGTCCCGATGGCCCGTCGAGGAAATAGGGAACCTGCTCTCTATTTTGGCTCGACGCCTCGCTCCTCAGTTTGCTCGGCGAAAACGTACACACGATCGAGCTTCTCGGCAGAATATGGATCCCAGCGAGCTTCTCGCTGGATTCTGCCGAGAAGCTCGGTCGTGTGTACGGGGCCTGACACTTACAGTATAATGCAATGGGTCACAGTGCACAGCAATACGTAGAAGGGGTTTAGGGTGATTTGTAGACATGTGCAGACTGGAATATTTTGTTTAATTTTTTCGTTTTCGTTTGGAAAATAAATGTATTTAGTTATTTCCGAAAATCGTTTTGATTTATGTTGTTTTCGTCGGGAAAGTTTTCGTCCGAAAACGAAGATTTTCGATGCTTTGTCGAATTTTCGTCGTTCAATTCGACAAAGCATCGAAAATCGTCGTTCTGAATACAGTGAATAGGTAGGAATTGAACGACGAAAATTCGACAAAGCATCGAAAATCGTCGGATCTGAACGAAAACGAAAATAAAGCATTTTTTATGTCGGATCGTTCGGGTTTAGTTTCGTCCGTTAAAACGATAACGAAAATACCAGATTTTTTGACGAAAATGCATTCTAACGAAAACGAATGCACATGTCTAGTGATTTGTGTGCTGCCAGAGAAGCCTGTTTATTTTTGTGCCTTTGTTATGTTCCCCTGTCAGTGGCGGCTCTAGACTTTGTGAGGCCTTAGCAAAACTTAGACATGAGACCCCACTCACGTCCATAATGGTAAAAATAATTCTCAATCCACCTCTATAATCTGTCTGCATGTGGCGCTACCTGGAGGACACAGAGGGGGCGCTGGAGAGAGCCTAGAGTGAAGTCTCTTCAGGTCGGAGCGGCGCTGATGATATAGCAGCGATGCAGCTGCATACTAGGAGAGACCCTCACTCATCCATCCGGCTCACTCAGTGGGGACACTGACAGGGTCACCAGGGAATATTCCCACCCACTCCTACACACACTTCAGGCAAATTAGGCGGCCACGAGGCCCCTGGGCGTGCGAGGCCTAAGGCGACAGACTAATTTGCCCAATTAAACAGCCACCTCTGTCCCCTGTTCCCTCTCCTGTTTGGTGCTACAGGGTATCCATTTTGCTTTTAAATGTCCTTATTTTTTCTGAAAAATCTTCACGTCCTGTTCTTCTGTCTGTAACTCCACACAGAAATGCAAGGCTTACTCCTTGGTGTGGAGTGTCATGCTCGCCCCCCTCCCTTGGACTACAGGAGAGTCAGGACATTCTCTACATTGCAGATAGAGAAAGGAGCTGTGTGTTAGTGGGCGTCCTGACTCTCCTGTAGTCCAAGAGAGGGGGGCGAGCATGACACTCCACACCAGGGAGAAAGCCTTGCATTACTGTGTGTAGTTACAGACAGAAGAACAGGAAGTGAGGATTTCTCAGAAGAAATAAGGACATTTAAAAGCAAAATAAGTGAAGGAGGACTAGGGTGACCACGTGTCCCGGATTGCCTGGGACAGTCCTGCATTTTGCAGGTCTGTCTCGGGCACCTTCATTCCAGGACTATACAGTGTCCCGGAATGAAACTGACACAGCCACCCCCCAAGCAAAACTAATGCCCCCAAAAAAGGCTGCCACATTACTGCTTTACTCACTGACAGTACTTGACCTGGCCGGGAATACCTGGAGGAGCACAGTCCCCGCCCCCTGCTTGGGATTGGAGAAATCATAAATCCCGCCTCTTATGTCCAATCACTGTGCTGTGATTTGTTATAGCACAAGCTGATTTTTGGGATAGGGGGTGTCCCTGTATGGTAGTTTAGAAATGTGGTCACCCTAAGGAGGACTGCACTAAGCAAGCTAAAAAAATTGTACCTTTACAACCCCTTTAAGTGTGTCCTAGGGATGTGTTCTAACTGTAGGGGGGCTGGGCTACGTGTGACACGACGCTGATCACTGCTTCCGATTACAGAAAGCTGTGATCAGTAGACATGTGCATTCGTTTTTGTTAGAATGCATTTTCGTCCGAAAATCTGTTTTTTTTTTTGTTATCGTTTTAACAAACGATAACGAAAGCGCAACAAACGAAAACCGAAAGATCCGACATAAAAAATGCTTTATTTTCGTTTTCGTTGCGGTAAAAATTCGATATAGAGAGATTCGACGTTATAGGGAAAAGATTTGACATTATAAGGAAAAGATTCGACATTATAGAAATAATAGATTCGACATTACAGAGATCAGTTTCGATTTATCAGAAAATAGATTCGACATTATTACTAGTCATACAACATTAGAATTCTTGTAGGCGGAATATTCGAACAGAAATGTACGATTCGACGTAAAGATTCGACGTTCCGTCGAATATTCTTTTGACCATTCGACAGAAAGCAAGTATTATTGGATTTTCGGATGAAAGCTATTCCCCAACGAAAAACAAAATAAATCAAAACAATTTTTGGGAGTAACTAAATAAATTAATTTTCCAAACGAAAACGAAAAAACGAAATGAAATATTCCAGTCTGCACATGTCTAGTGATCAGTGTCCTCTCACTAGGAAGAATGGGGAAATGCTTGTTTACATCAGCAATTCCCTGTTCTTCCTTTTCGTGAGTAGTGTTGAGCAGAATATGCCATATTCGATTTCGCGATATATCTCGAATATATAGTCGAATATTCGAGATATATTCGCTAAATACGAATATTCGTGATATTTTTTGGAAATGAAAATATTGCGAATTTTCGCTATTGCGAATTTTTCGCTATTGCGAATGCGAATGCGAATTGCGAATTGCGAATGCGAAATTTCGAGAAATGCGGAAAGGAGCACTCTGATTGGCTCAGAATATTCGTGATATATTACAATACACAATAATTGCGAATATTCGAGAAATGCGGAATGGAGCACTCTGATTGGCTCAGAATATTCGTGATATATTACAATATAAAATAATTGCGAATATTCGAGAAATGTGGAAGGAGCACTCTGATTGGCTCAGAATATTCGTGATATATTACAATATAAAATAATTGCGAATATTCGAGAAATGCGGAATGGAGCACTCTGATTGGCTCAGAATATTCGTGATATATTACAATACAAAATAATTGCGAAATTTCGAGAAATGCGGAATGGAGCACTCTGATTGGCTCAGAATATTCGTGATATATTACAATATAAAATAATCGCGCGATATCGCTATTGCCGAATAATCGCATTGCGATTTTTCGGCAATATAAAATGAGCGCTGCAGCTACTCGGCCCAAGGTCTCTAATCATACCAGCAATGCTTTTAGACGTCGATGGGGATCTCTAGGATGTGATCTGTTCTAAAAAAAAAATTGAAAAAATTCGAATATTCGAAATAGCGAATATTCGCCGCGATATTCGTGTTATTCGCGAATACTCGAATATGCAATATTCGTAGCGAATATTCGCAATGCGAATATTCGTGAGCAACACTATTCGTGAGACAATCACGTGTATCCCCGTGGACACCAGGACCCGCGATCACACTCACAGAGTTCGTGGCGGGCGGACGTGCACGCTCACAATGCGGCATCTTAAAGGCGACGTACAGGTATGTTGATATGCCTCTCTGTGCCATTCTGTCGACGTATATCGGCGTGAGCCGGTCGGCAAGCGGTTAAAGTTTGTGTGCGTGTAAACACAGGTGTCCCAATACTTTTGACAATATAATGCATGCGATTTTTAGTAGTTAAGTTGCATCACAAAAATATGATATGATTGATATTTTTGTTTGCATCACATTATTTTTTTATGTGAGCTTCTGCATAAAAGAATATTCAGTAGTGTGATTGAGGGATTTATCTCTTACAACGGCACAATGCTGCAATTTAATCTTGTATAACAAATTATTAATGATTAATCTCCCCTTTTCTCTTCCATGGACCTGAATGGGAGCAGGAGATTAATCACACAAAATCATTTATTAGAGAGATTTAAGTTTGCCATTTAGTATATACTTGGGAGATTAATCTCATGAGACTAATCTCCTAACAATCCCCAACAATCTTGTGCAGGAGCACTAAATATAGGAGCATTACTTATGCAAAACACCAGGGATTCCGTATCAATAAATCCATCGAAGTATTACAATGTGGACAAGACCGGCATCAATACATTCATAGCATTTTTTTCGATTTACAATAAATGTATTTTTTTTTTGTATTATTAATTTTCAATTAAAAGCAAGATATGGGGAAGTGAACAGAGATTAAACAAATACATTTCTACATTGTAATAGGTTCATTGGTTGCAAATGTCTTTAACCACTTGCTTACTGGGCACTTAAACCCCCCTCCTGCCCAGACCAATTTTCAGCTTTTAACGCTGTTGCACTTTGAATCATAATTGCGCGGCCATGCAATACTGTACCCAAATGACATTTTGGTGGTATTTGATCACCTCTGCGGTTTTTATTTTTTGTAAAAAAAAAACACATTTAAATGAGGCTGTACTGATGGGCACTGGTGGGCTGCATTGATGGGCACTGATTAGGTGGCACTGGTGGGCATGATAGGCGGCACTGAGAGGTGGCAATGAAGGGCATTGATAGGTGGCACTGGTGGAGATAAAGACGTCCCCCAAAAATCGGGGGTCGTCTTTACGCCGGTACCTTTAATGCAGAGTGAGTCAGATTGTGGGCGTCCATTGTTCAAAAGCCGCGCCTCCTCCTCGTCCTGTTTGTGATAGGCGGAACACTCAGTTTCCCCACAGAGCCTGTGTTCGGTGTTCCGCCTATCATGGAGGTCCTCTCATCCTCGGCCTCGGGAAACTGAGTGTTCCCCCTATCACGAACAGGACAAGGAGGAGGCAGTGCGGCTTTTGAATAATGGATGACCGAAGTCTGACTCTGCATACAGGGATAAGGCATGGAGATCTGGAGATACACACTGTGAAGTAGGCAATTTGCACAGTGAGGTATGCAATGGGCACAGTGAGGTATGCAATGGGCACAGTGAGGTATGCAATGGGCACAGTGAGGTATGCAATGGGCACAGTGAGGTATTCAATGGGCACAGTATGGTATGCTATGAGCACAGTGAGGTATGCAATGGGCACAGTGAGGTATGCAATGAGAACAGTGAGGTAGTCAATGAGCACAGTAAGGTATGCAATGGGCACAGTATGGTATGCAATGGGCACAATGAGGTATTCAATGAGCACAGTGAGGTATGCAATGGGCACAGTATGGTATGCAATTAACACAGTGAGGTATGCAGTGAGCACAGTGAGGTATGCAATGGGCACAGTGAGGTATGCAATGGGCACAGTGAGGTATGCAATGGGCACAGTGAGGTATGCAATGGGCACAGTGAGGTATGCAATGGGCACAGTGAGGTGTATCGGAAGGGCGTCGTCTTATACGGCGAGTATATCCCAAAACCAAATTTTTAGCTTAAAAATTAGGGGGTCGCCTTATACAGGGATAAGGCATGGAGATCTGGAGATGGTCACAGTGAGGTATGCGATGGACACAGTGAGGTATGCAATGGGCACAGTGAGGTATGCAATGGGCACAGTGAGGTATGCAATGGGCACAGTGAGGTGTGTCGAAAGGGAGTGGTCTTATACGGCGAGTATATCCCAAAACCAATTTTTTTGCTGTAAAATTAGGGGGTCTTCTTATACAGGGATAAGGCATGGAAATCTGGAGATCTGGAGATGGGCACAGTGAGATAGGCGATGGGCACAGTGAGGTATACAATGGGCACGGTGAGGTATGCAATGAGCACAGTGAGGTATGCAATGGGCACAGTGAGGCAAGCAATGAGCACAGTTAGGTATGCAATGAGCACAGTGAGGTATGCAATGAGCACAGTGAGGTATGCAATGGGCACAGTGAGGTAGGCAATGGGCACAGTAAGGTATGCAATGAGCACAGTGAGGTATGCAATGAGCACAGTGAGGTATGCAATGGGCACAGGAAGGTATGCAATGAGCACAGTGAGGTAGGCAATGGGCACAGTAAGGTATGCAATGGGCACAGGAAGGTATGCAATGAGCACAGTGAGGTAGGCAATGGGCACAGGAAGGTATGCAATGAGCACAGTGAGGTATAAAATGGGCACAGTGAGGTATGCAATGGGCACAGTTAGGTGTGTTGGAAGGGGGTCATCTTATATGGCGAGTATATCCCAAAACCACATTTTTAGCTGGAAAATTAGGGGGTCATCTTATACGCCGGCAATTACGGTATTTATTTGTTAAAAAAAAAAAAATGAAAGCATTTTTAATTTTTCTTCCACTCCACAATTATGTGCCACTTTGTGTTGGTCTATCACATAACATCCAGTGTTTGGTTGCAACATGACAAAATGTGAAAAGTTTCCATGGGTCTGAATACTTTTTCAAGGCACTGTATACATAAATATTGTCAGTTGCAATCCATGTTCTGAATGTACTAATCCTTCACAGTCAATCCAAACATAAATCCAAACTTCTCACATATAAATGCCCCTTTGCGCTTCCATAAATTTACATAAACCCCCCAAGCCATCCGACTGGCTTTTTTTTTCTTTTGCCAGCTATAAAGATAACTAAACAATGTAACTGCATTGTGCTATTTGCACTGTAAAGCACAGCGAGCACCTGAAGTGTATCCAAATGAATCAGAAATCACGCCGCAATGCCCCGAACAGACCGAAGTCCCGTGCCAAGTGCAAGAGGCTCCAAATGAATTATGTATGTTTCAAAAATTTTCTGAGACAAAATGTGTTTCTATCTGCAGAAGATCAATATTATATCAATTTCACAGTGTTATGCAGAAGGCGGCTAAATAATTTAGAGGTAATGCGAGCGTTTGATTGGTGAGGATATTATAAATAAGCCACAGTGTGAAATATAGAACATATTCAACACCTGAGGTCTGTTTATAATATAAAGGAGGGAATTACCATATTGGCTTTGAAAAGCATTACCCCATGCGCAGATTCTAGTTGCTGGTTACCATCGGGGTCTAATGTTTGAGAAAAATTGAAGTTTATCAGTTTCATCCATTCCCTTAGTGAACAAATAATTGTAACAGCGCTCAGAAACCAAGCCGCACCAGCTAATAGTTATTCTTATCTTCTAAAATGCAGGCAAACGAAAAAGGCACCAGTGGCAAGAGGGAGAAAAATGCATAAAAACAATCGATACCATCCGATATAACCCAATCGTGGCTCTTTTGTGACGGGTTGCGCCGTGCCGGTTGCCCGGAAAATATGTTTACCGTTTGACCACAGTGGGGAAAGCGATAGAAAAACGAAAGGTTTGAAACAAAAGATTTTTTTGTTAAGCTATTGTTATTATTTTTTTTTAGTACAGGCGCATAGGCTGTTGTAGCGGCAATTATAATGGGACATTTGAGAATATAACATTTGTACAATTTCAAATCTGATTTTCTGCAGAAAAAGGAAAAAAGCATTCAGGGGTATAAAGTCAATGTAGGATTGAAAACACTTATTTAGCAAAGTAAAAAAAAAAAAAAACAAGCAAATACATTATATTGTCAAAAGTATTGAGACGCCTGCCATTACATGCACATGAACTTTAACGTGGTTGTAAACCCTTAGGCCGCGTACACACGATCGGTTCAAACCGATAAAAACGGACTGAAGTTCATTTTCAACGGTCCAAACCGATCGTGTGTAGGCCCCATCGGTCTGTTATCCTTTCGGTCAAAAAACAGAGGGCTTGCTTTAAAATTTAACCGATGGACAGCTAACCAATGGGTCAAAACTAGGGTTGTCTCGGGACCGATACCGAGTATTTGCGAGAGTACTTGTACTCCCGCAAATACCCCTGATGCCTAAATGGAATACCCCGCCGCCGTATATCGCAAAGCCGCCACTGCCGCGTTAATCACTGTGCGGCGAACATTACAGACACCTTTAGTTTGAATAGCTGTTTTGCCCGCCGTGCGGTGTATAGACACTCCCCCTTGCTTAGGATTGGACGGATCTGTCCAATCCTGAGCAAGGGGGAGTGTTCTTTACACGGCGTGGCGGGCAAAACAGCTATTCAAACTAAAGGTGCCTGTAATGTTCGCCGCACAGTGATTAACGAGGCAGCGGCGGCGGCATCATCATCAGGTATGGGGGACATGCCTGCATATGTTTTGGGACATGGCTGGATATATGTGGGGGGACATGGCTGCATATATGGGGGACATGGCTGCATATATGTGGGGGGACATGGCTGCATATATGTGGGGGGACATGGCTGCAATATGTGGGGGGACATGGCTGCAATATGTGGGGGGACATGGCTGCATATATGTGGGGGACGTGGCTGCATATATGTGGGGGACATGGCTGCATATATGTGGGGGACATGGCTGCATATGTGTGGGGGACATGGCTGCATATATGTGGGGGACATGGCTGCATATGTGTGGGGGACATGGCTGCATATGTGGGGGACATGGCTGCATATATGTGGGGGACATGGCTGCATATATGTGGGGGACATGGCTGCATATATGTGGGGGACATGGCTTCATATGTTTGGGGACATGGCTGCATATGTTTGGGGACATGGCTACATATGTTTGGGGACATGGCTGCATATATGTGGGGGACATGGCTGCATTTGTGTGGGGGACATGGCTGCATATGTGTGGGGGACATGACTGCATATATGTGGGGGACATGGCTGCATTTGTGGGGGGACATGGCTGCATATGTGGGGGGACATGGCTGCATATGTGGGGGGACATGGCTGCATATGTGGGGACATGGCTGCATATGTGGGGGGACATGGCTGCATATGTGGGGACATGGCTGCATATGTGGGGGGACATGGCTGCATTTGGGGCAACATTTAAAAAAAAGTATCGGTATTCGGTATCGGCGAGTACATGAAAAAAAGTATCGGTACTTGTACTCGGTCCTAAAAAAGTGGTATCGGACAACCCTAGTCAAAACCGATCGTTAGTATGCAAAAGCATCAGTTAAAAGGCCACGCATGCTCAGAATCAAGTCGACGCATGCATTGAACTTCGTTTTTTTCAGCACGTCGTTGTGTTAAAACACGTAAAAGTCACCACGTTCTAACACGATCGTTTTTTTTAACTGATGGTGTGTAGGCACCTCAGACCATCAGTCAGCTTCATTGGTGAACTGATGAAAACGGTCCGTCAGACCGTTCTCATCGGATGGACCGATCGTGTGTACGCGGCCTTACAGACCACTTTTACCTACAGGTAAGCCTACATTAAACCCCTGTAAACATGGGCCAGAATCTCGTCAGGAAAAAAAGTTTAGTTTTTCCTGACAAGATTCTTGGCAAGAATCTCTTGCCGCCCGAGTGTACAGACACTCCATTCAAAAGAACCGCGGGGTGAATTAGAGCGGAGACTGCAAGCCAGGCCTTCTCATCTACATCAGTGGCTGGTCTTACAAAAGCTCTTCTGGAAGAATGGTCAAACGTTCCCATAGACACACTCCTAAACCTTGTGGACGGCCCTCCCAGAAGAGTTGAAGCTGTTATAGCTGCAAATGGTGGGCCAACTCAATATTGAACTCTACAGACTGAGACTGGGATGCCATTAAAGTTCATGTGCGTGTCATTTTGAAAATATAGTGTAACAATAACCCATAGCAACTAGTTTTCATTCTGCATTTTTAAAGGTACAATTTGGACAAAAACTTTTGTTTTAATATGTTTCTCTAAAGCCAAATGCCTTTGAAAATCTAGATATTACCTTGTAAAAGAAGGAGGGACATCATGACTGCACATTATATATCCAGTGTAGAGAACAGAGCTGCGAGAAGGACCTGGCAGGACCACACATCACACCCTACAGAAGGGGGTGGATACAAGACCAGTCACCCTTCACCAAGCAGTGACTGGTCTTTGTCACAGTGCACACAAAAAATGTTTCACACTAAATTATTGCACAGATCCCTCCTGCCTCCATCACCTCCTGTCACCATCACACCGTCCCTCCTGTCACCATCACACCATCCCTCCTGCCTCCATCACCTCCTGTCACCATCACACCGTCCCTCCTGTCACCATCACACCATCCCTCCTGCCTCCATCCCTCCTGTCACCATCACACCATCCCTCCTGTCACCATCACACCATCCCTCCTGCCTCCATCCCTCCTGTCACCATCACACCATCCCTCCTGTCACCATCACACCATCCCTCCTGCCTCCATTCCTCCTGTCACCATCACCCCATCCCTCCTGTCACCATCACACCATCCCTCCTGTCACCATCACACCATCCCTCCTGCCTCCATCACCTCCTGTCACCATCACACCGTCCCTCCTGTCACCATCACACCATTCCTCCTGCCTCCATCCCTCCTGTCACCATCACACCATCCCTCCTGTCACCATCACACCATCCCTCCTGCCTCCATCCCTCCTGTCACCATCACCCCATCCCTCCTGTCACCATCACACCATCCCTCCTGTCACCATCACACCATCCCTCCTGCCTCCATCCCTCCTGTCACCATCACCCCATCCCTCCTGCCTCCCTCGCCTCCTGTCACCATCACACCATCCCTCCTGTCACCATCACATCATCCCTCCTGTCACCATCACACCATCCCTCCTGCCTCCATCCCTCCTGTCACCATCACCCCATCCCTCCTGCCTCCCTCGCCTCCTGTCACCATCACACCATCCCTCCTGTCACCATCACACCATCCCTCCTGTCACCATCACACCATCCCTCCTGCCTCCATCCCTCCTGTCACCATCACCCCATCCCTCCTGCCTCCCTCGCCTCCTGTCACCATCACACCATCCCTCCTGTCACCATCACACCATCCCTCCTGTCACCATCACACCATCCCTCCTGCCTCCCTCGCCTCCTGTCACCACCACACCATCCCTCCTGTCACCATCACACCATCCCTCCTGTCACCATCACACCATCTCTCTTGCCTCCATCCCTCCTGTCACCATCACCCCATCCCTCCTGCCTCCCTCGCCTCCTGTCACCATCACACCATTCCTCCTGCCTCCCTCACCTCCTGTCACCATCACACCATCCCTCCTGTCACATCACACCACCCCTCCTGCCTCCTTCACCTCCTGTCACCATCACACCTTCCCTCCTGCCTCCATCCCTCCTGCCCCCATCACACTATCCCTCCTGCCCCCATCACACCATCCCTCCTGCCACTATCACGTTCTCTATTTATTACCTTAAAGTGTACCTGCCCTGGGCTTGTCCATTCGTGCTGTGGATGGCTGTCACTCAGTCGGCATCGTCAGGACAGGCCACTACGAGGGCTCCTCCATTACGCTTGCACAGCTCGCCTCCTAGTGACTGTTTTTAAATTCTGGAGCACCTGGCTTGATGCGCCATGACATAATTTGCCTTGCCAGTAGTAGTGCGCTACCAGCCCAGCCTCTGTCAAGTCTGCCCTCCTGGCTCGAGCAGCCAAATCCAGGATGGGATCAGATCAGATCGGGCCACTCCGGGAACTATGCATGCGCAGTTCCAAGCCGACTTAGTCACAGCTATTACGAGCATTTACGGGCAGGTAGAAAAGTGTCTTGTTTTTACGGGCTGCCCGTAAAAATACAGGCGGTTGGCAATGCTGATTTATAGACATGTCTATTTTTTTTCTACAGAGTTGGCTAGAACTAGCTCTTGTGAAAGTCTATTCCAGATTTTTTTTTAGCTCTTACTATACATAAAACTTTTGTGCAGATGCAGAGAATAAAACATTGTACATGACCACATACACAGGCTTATGTTTGTATTGAAACTATTTTCCTTTACATATAAGTCAATGCAAACATAACTTAAAGCAGTTTGAAGGAACTCAAAAGCAGTTCAGAGTAACTCTTTGAGCAACTTAAAAGCAAATCCAAGTGACCCAGGAACATGTCAAAGCAATTCAGAAGCACTGGAAAGCAAACTAAAACTGACTTTCGAGTCTGTTGCTTATACACAAGCCCCCCAGTAAGGTTTTATTTCAAATAGAAACCAATGTAGGAGAATTCTGAAAGCAAAAGTGTTTCATTTGATGTATTTCTTAGCTGCTTTCCAAGGAAATGCTTGACAGTAAAAATACATTTGATAGTTGCAGAATGCATTACAGGTAGTTAGAGCTGATCAGGTTGTTCAAGAATGGACAGAGATTGACATGAAATACAAAGAGAGAAGGTCCAACCACTTACCAATCAGAAACGAACAATGTTGTATGCGAATTTCAAAAAATTAAACCCCCAAAAAAGTACTTTGATGGAAAAAAAAGAACATTCACTGATTCGATAACAGTGTCAAGACTATAATGCCACGTACACATGATCGGGTTTCTTGGCGGTGAAAACACAGCCGAGAAACGCGACGGGAAAACTGAGGACCGGCTTGGCCCTTTTCCCCGTGTACACATGGCCGGTTTTCCTGACAGGTTTTTTTCTTGGTCGATAAAAACCGGCCGTGTGTAGGCTCCCTAGCAGTGTTTCCCTATGGGAAACCTGGCGAATAAAAAAATTCTGCGATTCGCGCCAAGAAAATTTAGAACATGTTCTAAATTTTCCTGTTGTGATTCTCGGCGGTTTTCTCATCGGGAAAACTGCTGCAGAGCCTACACACGGACGGTTTTCTCGTCCAAGATGAGAAAACTGATCGTGTGAGCAGAACATAATTAGTAATGTGTCTGATTGGCACACAAAATGTGATTGAAAACCGATGGGTCACTCTGAGTGGCTCTGAACTGCAGATTAATTTTCCTAAATAGAACATGTGTAAATCTAAAATGCCTCCAGTTCTACAGGAAGATAGGTCATCTTTTGTCACCAAAGGTAATTGAATCTCAGAGTCCCAAGCCATATTACTCACTTTCAGTATGCCTTATTTAGAGTGTACTGTAAAAATAGGAAGAGATAGCCTGACCGCCGCACAACTCATCGGCCCGAGTAGTTAGCAGGTAAAAGAACTGTCACATACCTTGTGGAGATCGAGCTGTAGAGGGGACTTCTCTGTCACCTCCTGTCCAACACCCCTGGTAGGACACAGAGTGGCACGAGGGCTGCTGTAGCAGATGGCTCTGTTTGGGTCTTGACAGAAACCAGGTGACTGGAGAGTGATGCGTCGGAACTGAGAACAAGAGCTCTGCGTCGCTGGATCAGCAGCTGGAAGCGTAGCGGGGACATGAGCCAGGGGGTCATCAACAGCCGGACAAAACAGGTACCGAGACGTGAGGCAGAGACAAAAATGGGACACAGGCCAGGTTCCGTACACAGTCGGCAAGGAGGCACAGGAACATCAGGCAGAAGCAGAGTCAAGCACAAGCCAGGATCACAAGCAGGCAGGCAGAGGTCAACAGGAAGGTTCAAGCAAGCTGGGTCAAGATACAGGCAACTGGTATAGATTGGGTAAACAGGAACTAGCTGAAAAGACCACTCAGCAAAGTATGCATGTCACTGGCAGGTTTAAATAGGCGGACTGGCACCCACACACACTCATGAATGCGCCAGTACATGTCTTTTCTTGTGCATCTCTGAGAATGTCCACATCTGCGCACAGCTGCCCGCTTGTCTTACAAGCACCCTCAGCTTGATTCATCAAGATCACGACCCCAACCTGTTTCGTCCAGCCCTTAGGGCTTAATCATAGACGGTAGAGTGGAACATGTTGGAGTTGTGGTCTGGATGAATCAAGCTGATGGTGCTTTTACCTCTTGCTTTAACCACTCAGGGCCAATGAGGTGTGTTGCAGTTGTGCTATCTCTTCTTATTTTTGCAGTATACTTTGTGTTTGGAAGGACTTATCCTTAGCCTGCAGGGACCCCTAAGCATTCATCACGGGACTTAGTTAAAGGGGTTCCAATGTCTAAGGGTTTTTTACCTTAATGGAAACTGGAAGACTTTGGAAGACTTTGTACATCTTTTGTTTTAATGCACCTTGATTGTATTTAGCTCATTTAGGCTCCTTGCACACTGTATGGATGAATGAATGCTGGAAAATAGTTCATGCACAAAGAAAATGTGAGTTTGTTCCATATAGTTCACACATTTACATGCATAAAAAAATTCTAGTTCCTAGAATTAAATATATTCAAATAATATAATCTATTAATCAAAAGAGAAGTTGCGCATACATAACAAATAAACCAGATTTGTATTATTCAACATTTTTATTGTTTTGCAGTAAAAATATAATGCTTGGAATGCAAAGTAAACCAAAAACAACATTTCCGGCTAGCAAGCCGGACATAAAAACAACTGGGTAAGACCCAATAGAGTAGATGGGTATACATAAACAGTACATTAAGGAACTCGGATTAACATCAACGAGCACATATAAGATATTGAAGCATGTCCTACTGAGTTGGGTAGTAACTTAAAGGGTTTGTAAAGGTAATTTTTTTCCCCTAAATAGCTTCCTTTACCTTAGTGCAGTCCTCCTTCACTTACCTCATCCATTGATTTTGCTTTTAAATGTCCTTATTTCTTCTGAGAAATCCTCACTTCCTGTTCTTCTGTCTATAACTCCACACAGTAATGCCTGGTGTGGAGAAAGCCTCTTGAGGGGGGAGGGGGCAAGCAGGAGTGTCATGACACTCTCTACTTTGCAGATAGAGAAATGAGCTGTGTGTTAATGGGCGTCCTGACACTCCTGCTCGCCCCCTCCCCCTTTAAGAGGCTTTCTCCACACCAGGGAGAAAGCCTTGCATTACTATGTGGAGTTACAGACAGAAGAACAGGAAGTGAGGATTTCTCAGAAGAAATAAGGACATTTAAAAGCAAAATCGAAGGATGAGGTAAGTGAAGGAGGACTGCACTAAGGTAAAGGAAGCTATTTAGGGGAAAAAAATAATTGTACCTTTACAACCCCTTTAACCACTTGACAACAGGGATAATTCTGACAGTTCTCTCATTTATGTACAAATCTGTGTTTTTTTTTGCTAGAAAACTACTTGAAACCCCCAAACATTTTATATATATATATATATATATATATATATTGTAACAGTAAGAGCTACTGTAACTATAAAAATGATGATGAAATGGACACACGGTCTGCATATAACCAGATTGCAGAGCTGGGATCTGGGTGGGACTGGATCTCCAACCTGTGTCCAGGTTTTTAAGATAGCCTGCAAGCTGCCTTCCCAGGTGCAGACAGCTCATTAAAGGAATGGCTGGGGAGAGCAGATGGGAAGGAAGGAGAGAGGAAGGAAGGTGAACAGTGGCTGTGACTGTCGCTGTGTCCCTGTGTTGGGATGGACGCTGTGTCCCTGTGTTGGGACGGACGCTGTGTGCGTTGAAGGACTTTGGGGCCTTGTGCATTCAGGACCGTGGGTCTGGAGGAGCGGATGGTTTGAGGAACCATTACCTATAACAGCAGTGCTGTTGAAGAGCAGCCAGGTGGGCTGGGATTTTCATTTATCTTTGGATGTCGTTTAAACCCCTGCGTGGGACTCCTGTGAATGGACTTTTTGTTTTGTTTATCTCCTTTTAATAAACGTGGGCTACCAGGCCCTTAACGCTATTTGCCTGTTTGCTGTGGACTCACTACACCAAAACGCATCTACCAGAAGAGTTAAACCCCCCAATGTTTACAGTGGTGGATTCAGCGGGCATCTAAACGGTGGAATCCGGGTCCTTGCTACAGTGGTGAGTCGCATCAGGAACTGCTGCTAGCTGTGTGTGGCAGCCAGGCAAACAGCATTGCACAGAAATTTGATGGACTGTGTTGTGTACCTGTGAAAGGAGAATCACATTTTTTTTTTCTCTTCTCTGCTGTGAACTGTGTTACTGGTTGCTGTGTGCAACACCGCAAGGATGGGGCGGTCAAAACAGAAAAAGGAGGCGTTTCTTGCTGAAGCCAGAGATAGAGCTCTGTGGCTGGAGGGGTTGTTACCGCCTGATAGAACCCCATACATGCCTGAACAAAGTTTTTCAAGTGAAAAGAGGGCTGCTGTCGCCCCTAGCAACACTGCTGCAATGAGTGAATATGGGACTGCTAGTGTGGAGCATCCACCAGCATTTGAATCTGCAGTGGATTGGTGCAAGCGGCACCTGGCAGAATTAGACAAAGCTGAAGTGGAAGGCAAGACAACCTTCACTACGAAGAGAGGTGTTGTTGCCCCTGGCAACGCTGCTGCAGTTAAACCAGCAGCTATTGCAAAAAGTGTGAAAGCGACACAGCTTAAGACAGGATCCAGCGGAAGGAATCCTGTGTTCTGTGCCAGAAGAGAGGCTGACCAAAAGCCAGGATGTAGAGTGGTTGCCCATAGCAACCCAGATGAGGCCAGTAAAAAGGGGCCAGTGGTGTATGAGACTGTGAATGAGTGGTTCAAGTGGAACCAGACTAAAGAATCGGATGCGGTAAAATGGGCTGAGATAGTGGCCTCTGACTATATGCAACCCATGCTACCTACAGAGGAGGTTGGAGACTTCCTGGAAAAATTTGAAAAAGTCGCTGTAAGGAGGAAATGGCCTATAGACTGGTGGCCAAAATTGCTGCAAACCTTATTGCTGGTAGAGTATCGGTCGGTTTACCATTTGATGGACGGAGACCAGGATGATTACCGCAAGTTTAAAGAGGAAATCCTTCTTAGAGGAGAGTTTCATCGCATCATGGGCCGCCAGCAATTCTTCAGCAAAGGGAGGTCGTCACCCATAGCAACTGGAGAGGCATCACTGCGACAACAGAGCACCAGTCAAGCAATGGCTCAGGAGAGCATGAGTGTGCGTCAGTATACCAGCTGTGCGTTTTCTGCAAACATATCGGTTGTCACCCCTGGCAACAGTGGCAAGAAGTCTGTGTGGCCTGCAGGGGGTGTTGGGTCTGGAAAGGCTGCAGTGTCATCCTTTGGCCCCAAAGAGACAGTAGCTGGTATAGATGCAGCTAAGAGACAGCGAACTCAAGTGAAGACTATGATACCAGCCACTGAAAATGGTAAGACTGTTTCAGTTTATGATCCCAGTGAAGTGGGGGTATGTTCAGCGGAGAGATCTGCAGTACAAATGGACATTGAGACTGTGCATGTGCCTGCTATAATCCAGCAGAGTGCTGGGAAAGTTGAACTAGGGGTGACCAAAACTGTCTTTGTGCCATGTTCCCTAGTGACAGGTGCTGCAGAGTTGCCCAGGGAAACATCCAAGGAGCTCGCAGTGGCTAAGCAGGGCGTTTCCCAGGTCAGCTATGGAGCTGCTCAAGGAGCAAAGAGTTCCCCTTTAAAAATAGAGGGTGCGGTGAGGAGAGGCTCACAGGCTGTTGTGGGTAATGGACAATGCGCAAAAGTAGAAGTTATGTATAAGCGTAATGAAAATTCTGATTGTTATGCTGATAAAAGGGTAAATGTTGAAAATGTGTTTACTACCAATGGTGGGAGGAGGATATCTCCCATAGCAACCGGACGCACAGGATTGTCCAGGGAAGTCTCATGGGATCTCCATGGGTTGGAGCCAGAGGTTTTCCAGGATGGTTGTGGTGCTACTCTGGTGAAACAAGGGAAGACTGTGTCACACCGTGAGTGTGTGTGGGCGGAGCCCCACAACCCTAAGTGTAACCCAGTTGTCAAGGGGTTAATTCAGCCTGCAAAAGCTGAAAGTGCAGAGCTGTGTGTGTCAGTAGCGCCCCCAGAGCTGGTAGGGCAAAAGCATGTATTACAGCCTGCCTTGTCAGATAATGTGTCATCCCAAGGGGATATGTATAGAAATGACCCAGGTGATGTTGTGGCAAGTGAATCCCTGGTTCCTTTGGTGCCTCTTGGGACAGGTGATGCAGCGCTGCAGAATGCCTGTCAGGGAAGTACCACAGACTGGGAAGCATGGTGCAAGGAAACAGTCGCAACGCTAAACAAAGTAACCATGAGTTATAAAGCAATGATGGGAGACAAGTGTGTGGACACAACATCTGTTATGCCAGACAGATGGTTTGCAGGGTGGCCGGTGCTCAAGGGCATGTCCGCCCCTGTGAAGGTTGATCACCTCCAGTCTAAAGGAACGGTTCTTGGTGTAGACATGGCAGATGTGTTGTCCACAACCCAGCAACTAAGTAGTAGCAAGTGTCAAGGTGACAATGTGTCTTGTAATGACCTGCAGAGGCTCATTGACACTGGTGCAGGAAGGAAAAGTGTGAGACATGTGTCTGATAGTGCTCCAGGGGAGCAACAGGCAGTGATGATGGGTACCTCCAAGGAGGTGGAGGTCTCTTCATATGTCTCACCCTTTCAACTTGCAGTGGGTGAGCCCCTCCATGTCTTGGACAGGAAAAAGGTCCCTAGAAAGGTCTGGTATTTAGACATGGGTTGCATAGAGATGACACAAACTTTATTAGAAATGTTGGAGTTGGTAAAAATGCACTCGCTGTACACTTGGGTGTCTCCACCACAGACGGACCAGGTTGTGCTGCGTAGTACCAATAGGTGGAGCCAGGTGGTACAGGCTGTGCAGGGAAACTTTGATCATGAGTTGTATTGGTGGGTCCAATGCTTATTAACAATGTGGCAAATAGTCCTGAGGTTCTTTAAGAGGGTGCCCCTAGTTACTGAGTGGTATGGAAGGCGCTCAGAACTGTTGGGGACATCAAAGGTCTCTCCGGCTGGTGTAGTGACTAGAAACATCCCTGCTGGTGTGGTCCGAGGTGCAGCTGAGCAGTGGTCAGCAGAGGGCGCAGATACTGTCTCACCAGCTAAACCTCATAAGAAGGAAGGGCCCAGAATAGACGCAGCACTAGCAGAGATGCTTTCTAACACTCAGAAAGAGGTACAACTTAAAGTACCCGGAGACGCTGTGAGAATTACTAATGTTGGTTTCTGCAACAATGTAATGTGTACATCAGAAAGAAGTTGTTTGTGTGTGGATCAGTGTCATTTGTTAGATCAGTTGCCCATGGAGTGTTGGACAACAGGTGAAGTGGAGATGTGCTATGGACCAATGGGTTGTAGTCACTTACCTGTGTGTGGTCCCTCCTCGGGTCTAGTTCTAACAAACACTGAGATGTATGGCACTGACTGTGTTGGACTGGGTGACATTGAAATGTCTGATTGGCTAATGAGTGGTGCTGTTAAAAGTGATGTGGTTGCCGTGGGTAACCAGAGAGAGTTTTTTGAACCTGAAAGTCCTGTGGTGAAAGGTAGGATCAGGGAAGGCAGAGTTTCCCCAAGAGAGGAGAGTATGCTCAGGGACCCCAAGAGAAGAGTGGGAAGGCAGAGTATACAGAATTATAGAACCCTGTTGCGATCCAGGGTAGAGCGTGCCTGGAAACGCACCCGAAAAAAAGATTGGGCCTACAGCTGGCGCAGAGGTGCCCCAATCAATGATTCGGGCTGGTGTGTTCCGCCCCCTACGGGTTCGAAACAAGGGGGGGAGGTATGTAACAGTAAGAGCTACTGTAACTATAAAAATGATGATGAAATGGACACACGGTCTGCATATAACCAGATTGCAGAGCTGGGATCTGGGTGGGACTGGATCTCCAACCTGTGTCCAGGTTTTTAAGATAGCCTGCAAGCTGCCTTCCCAGGTGCAGACAGCTCATTAAAGGAATGGCTGGGGAGAGCAGATGGGAAGGAAGGAGAGAGGAAGGAAGGTGAACAGTGGCTGTGACTGTCGCTGTGTCCCTGTGTTGGGATGGACGCTGTGTCCCTGTGTTGGGACGGACGCTGTGTGCGTTGAAGGACTTTGGGGCCTTGTGCATTCAGGACCGTGGGTCTGGAGGAGCGGATGGTTTGAGGAACCATTACCTATAACAGCAGTGCTGTTGAAGAGCAGCCAGGTGGGCTGGGATTTTCATTTATCTTTGGATGTCGTTTAAACCCCTGCGTGGGACTCCTGTGAATGGACTTTTTGTTTTGTTTATCTCCTTTTAATAAACGTGGGCTACCAGGCCCTTAACGCTATTTGCCTGTTTGCTGTGGACTCACTACACCAAAACGCATCTACCAGAAGAGTTAAACCCCCCAATGTTTACAGTATATATATATATATATATATATATATATATATACTGTATGTATATACACATATATATATATGAGACCCTAGGGAAACAAATGGTGGTTGTTGCAATTCATGTCACACGCAGCAATTTTTCAAAACGTGTTTTTTGGGGAAAGACAACATTTTAATGAATTAAAAAAAACAAAAAAAAAACACAATACTTACCCCAATTTTTATTGTATAATGTCAAAGATGATATTACACCAAGTAAATATATACCTAACATGTCACACTTTAAAATTGTGCACTACGGTACTTAACCACTAGCTGACCGCCCACCATCATTATATGGTGGGACGTGGCTCTCCTGGGCGAGAGCCCGTAGCTATACGTCCGCATACAGTTAGAACACACCCAGGAACACACTTAACCCCTTCCCTGCCCCCTAGTGTTAACCCCTTCACTGCCAATGGCATTTTTATAGTAATCCAATCAGGGCCGTCTTAATAGCGTCATGGGCCCCTGGGCAAGTAATGTACTGGGCATCTACCAGCCGTGACCAATTTAAACACCAACTCTCAAGAGTTAGACATATATTTATTAGTACTTTCAATAAAAGAAAACATTCCATAAATAAAAAGGCCATAGTACAGGGCACAGTACAGGTTCTAGGACACTGCTCGGGACCATCTGAGACATCCTGGGACAGCTTAGTAAAAAAGAGTGACTGCCTTGGCACATCTGGGACAGTTGGCAAGTATGATGTAATGTAAGACTATCATGGGGCCTCCATACACCTGGGGCCCCTGGGCAGTGCCCAGGTGTGCCCATGCATTAACACAGCCCTGAATCCAATGCATTTTTATAGCATTGATCGCTATAAAAATGCCAATGGTCCGAAAAATTTGTCAAAATTGTCCGATGTGTCTGCCATAATGTCTCGGTACTGGAAAAAAACGCTGATCGCCGCCATTACTAGTAAAAAAAAAAAATTAATAAAAATGCCATTAACTACCCCCTTTTTTGTAAACGCTATACATTTTGCGCAAACCAATCAATAAACGCTAATTGCGATTTTTTTACGAAAAATATGTAGAAGAATACGTATCGGCCTAAACTGAGGAAAAAAAATGTTTTTTTATATATTTTTTGGGGATATTTATTATAGCAAAATGTAAAAAATATTGCATTTTTTTCAAAATAGTCGCTCTATTTTTGTTTATAGCGCAAAAAATAAAAACCGCAGAGATGATCAAGTACCACCAAAAGAAAGCTCTATTTGTAGGAAAAAAAGGACGCCAATTTTGTTTGGGAGCCACATCGCACGACCGCGCAATTTTCAGTTAAACGACGCAGTGCCGAATCACAAAAAGTGCTCTGGTCATTGGGCAGCAATATGGTCCGGGGGTTAAGTGGTTAAAAATCTCCATAGGCTAAGCTCTTAATTTTTTTACAGGTTAGCAGTTAAAATGACAGAAGAGGTCTAGAACTAGAATTATTGTTCTGACTCTGACATACCTGCGATACCTCACATGTTTGGCAGGAAACCATTTACGTTTTTCCTCTACCCTGGAAAATGAGATAAAAAAAAAAAAGTGATCTTTCTAGGGGGAAAAAATGTTTATATCTGGCCTTCTGGCCTCCAAAGGTCATCTGGTCCTGGCTAGCTCTATGATAAACTTCCGCCGGGGATTTCCAGCTAAAAAATAAGATAGCAGCTGCAGGCATTAAAGAGATATCTCCACTTAAAGGCCAGCATGTCATATGACGGCCTACGGTGGGCAAGTGGTTAACAAAGGACAGGGAAATATGGTGTAGGGCAGGGGTGTCAAACTCAATTTCATCGAGGGCTGCATCAGCATTACGATTGCCCTCAAAAGGGCCGGTTGTATCTGTAAGGTTAGATGTCCAGCGCATCCCCTCCCCTTACATTAGATGTTAAATGCCACCCCACCATCAGACATTGAGTCCCCCACTCTCCCTTACATCACAGTGTACCCCCCTTTCCTTAAGCTGCTGCTGGGAAGAAGCTAGATGCATTGCTTGAAAGCAGAAAGTAAGGGTCTTGAGGACCAGAGGAGGGCGAGGGCCACATGAAATGGCTTGGAGGGCCGGATTTGGCCCGCGGGCCTTGTGTTTGACACCACTGGTGTAGGGTCATCAATATCCAAGTGTAGGAGACTGAATAAATGGCTAGCTGGCCTAAAGGACTATTGTGATGTCGACCAGCTTTCCTTGGCTTCTGATTGGACGGTGAATGCTGGAAGATAATGGTTATGGGTATTAATATGAGCACTGAACCTGCCACAGGGACTTATCATGAGTGCCCGCCCTTTTTTCTTTCCACTCTATCCTCCATTTTTTCCATCAATGAAAAGCGATCTTTGGATGGAGGAATGTGCGGATAAATGAAAGGTTTGACTCCTCCATTTACAAAGTGCTTTTCATTCATGGAAGCTATAGTGTGGCAGAGAGTCAGCACTGACATGAGTGCCAGTAACAGGTCCGGTGCTCATGAAAGTGTTTCTAACGTCAAAATTATTTTTACCTTAAAAAAACTTGCCACTAATTGCCCCCATCCCCCCAATCCTTAAACACGTTCCTGACTCCTCTCACCAATCCATCGCTGTCCAGCTTGCTAAGAGGGGGGGTGGGGGTCTGAGGATTGGGGGACCACCATAGAGGAGGTATGAGGCTACTCTGTATAATATTGTTAAACAGAGCAGGTAAGTATAAGTATTTTTATTTTCAAGGGTAAAAATAACAATTAGAGTCACTTTAAAGTGACTCTTCTTCTATGGATCACAGGGGTACAGTTACTTCTGTTCTCCTGTGAGCAATTTTCAGCTAAGTCCACTGTCGGCTGACATCTCTCAGCCGGTCCAGGTTCTGAATCAATCCCAACTTTACAGTCAGGATCCACCCAGATGCCTGGACCTGCAGTTGGCTTAGCCTCTCAGCATTAGGATGCCCAAAGTTCCTCCCTCTTACATCAGGGTCCCCAGAGCCCCCCTATGTGTCAGAGTCCCCAGAGCCCCCATTACATCAGGGTTCCTAAAGCAACCTTACATCAGGGTCTCCAAAACCCTGTTACATCATGGTCCCCAGAGCTCATTTTCTTTCGGTAGGGTCGCCAAAGTTAGAAGGTAAGAGCAGAGTGGAGGAAGGAGAGTGGAGAGGTTTAGAGAATAGTTTGGGTAGTAGAAAGGGAAGAGGGAGTATTGTGAAGACCCCAGCTTACATCAGGTTCTGTTCCTTCTCATTGCAGCAGTCTGCTAGCTGGTAGCTGGAAGACCAGGCACTGGGGCTGGATAGGTTTGGAGGAGGAACTTTTTGCTCCTCCTCTGAATTCCGGGGACTGGGGGAGGAGCAAGCATGTGATTGGTTGCTAGGACATGGGCGGTTTTAGCCACCAAACCGTAGTGCTGCAAACAGTGGGCGGGAGAGGTGTACATTCACTGTACATTCAGGGATAGCTCTGATTTCTGCACAGCCTGTGCCTTTGCTGAGTGGCATGGCTGTGGCAGCAGGGATACTGGCTGGGTATTTTGTAAGGATGATCGGGGGGGGGGTGTGGACCCAGCAACAACTGGCCCTGGCTGTGCCCTAGGCAGCTGCCTTGTTTGTGGTAGCACTGGCCCTGCACCTAGGCGAGTATAATTTTTTTATTTTTTTGTCCCCAACCCCATACTTCTTATTTAAATGAGTTGTAAAGGAAAAAAAATGTTTGGCTAAAATTAATGTCTGCAAGGTAGACAGACAGAATAGTGTAAATACCTATTAAATTCCTTCATCAATATCACCTCCCGCGTTCTAGTTTCTGTTCTCTAATTCACTTCCTGGTCTGCGGCGCTCGTTCATGCAAGTACTACATTTCCCAGTATGCATTGAGGCACGCCCAGTAATTCACACCTCCTTGAAGTCTCTAACACGTAGAGAGCGTCCTGCAGCACAGATGTAGTTCCCAGGAGGGGGCGAGCACACCACTGACCACCGCAGTAAAGCCTCCCTTCACAGTGGTGAGTAACAATCAGACAAGCAGGATATGAACAGAACAGAGAAGAAATAGAGCAACTTCTGAGCAAAAACGAACAATGAGGAAGTGAAAAGAGGAATGAAGAAGAGGGGATGAATCTGCGCTACGGACAATTTAAATTGGTGATATGTGAACAATTTCAAATTGAGGTATATATAGCAAAAAGGAAATTAATTGAAATATTAAAGTGGCAACCCCTGCATAAAAATCTCCACCTGGGTGGAGGAAGATATTAAGTGTAGATAGCAGGTGGTGGCGCCTACTTGTGGTGTTTAAATAATGTGCTGAGGGTGTTGTCACAAATAAATAAAGTGCATATAATATTAGATATAAAGTGCTTTATAGTGCTGATCCTTGAAAGTAAATACTGGTAAATACAATATTAGTGATACATGAATATAGCAAAACAATGTGTATTCAAAAAAAAAAATTTCCAAAAAATCCAATTTCCAATCCTGCTTCATGCAGAACAATTTAAATGAAATTAAAACTATTTTCAATCTTGATTTATGCAAAGTAAGGTGCCAGGTGCTTCATGCAGGTACAACCATCAGTGGATCACTCAGTGCTCTCCCCTAATGGTCCCGCACTCACCGGATCCAATCACCCCTACAGGGGTAACAGGCTCTCACAATAAGTATCCACACTGCTGTGTCTGTCAGGTTTTTTCATATGTAGTCTTTCCAACCTCTCAACCGCTCATAGAGGAGACAAATGAAAGCGCCCAATAGCGTGATACCGTTTCACAAAAATATATACTTTATTCTTACAAGAATGGGTACTCACATTTAGCATATAGTACAAAAGCCTTAAAAACGAGTGCTGTAGCTCAGAGGAACGATCGCTCTACCGGTTTCGTCGTACTGACGTCATCACAATCAGGAAGTGAACAGAACAGAGAAGAAATAGAGCAACTTCTGAGCAAAAACGAACAATGAGGAAGTGAAAAGAGGAATGTCTGTAGGTAAAGGATGCTTATTATGAAAAAAAAATAATAATTTACTTTACAACCCCTTTAAGCCTCGAAACACTGAAAAATTACTGCTGCAGGGTATGGGGTGAAGTAGGGCAGAGGACTGCGGATTTCAACTTTTGGACAGCCAGCCTCAGTACAAGGGAAAATTTGCATTACAATTAAAATTAGTGTTGTTTTTTTTCCTCTCAGAGCAAATAAAAGACTCCAATAGTCACATTCATTTAATTTAATTAGTATTTAAAATTATTTGTATTACTATTATTAGCACTACTGCTACTATGCTTTATGTTGTATGTTTTTTTCTTCCTTTTCCCTTTTTTGCTCAATATTTTGTTTCTCTTTAAGAAAAATAATATACAGATCTGCCTCGGTTTATTTTTCCACGTTTTAACCTTGATACCATATTAACGTCATTTTAGAGTTTAAAGCTTTCTTTTTTTTTTTTCCGATGCTGTGTTTTAGAGAAGATAAAAATAAAATCCATTTAGACTTTCCTGGCTTCTTGCACCATGTTATGTTTAAATATGTTTGGCTGGAAAATGATCCCATATATTGGTGTTTTATTACCCAAACATGAATATATGTTTAAATGATAGTGATCATTATTATTGCAGTTTATGCAAATTCTTCTTGCAAGCAGTGTTTTTCACATGGACGCAGAGCTGGCAAGACTCAATATAAGAACATTTTTAAATTTATATTTTGGTATTACTATTATTTTAAATAATCACTACTTCATGTATGACTCCGCATAATATGATTAGGCTGAGCAGCAATTTCATTTTAGGTTTAGAAACAGTGGGGAAGGGCAAGAAACGATCAGGTTTTTAGTTGTAGCGACACCCCCGAATGAGCGGCTGTAATTTAACCGGTTATTTCTGTTAGCATACAAGGTTTGTATTATATGAGCAACATCTACTAAATGTAATTGCTGTGTGCCTATTACATTATATGATCACTAGATGGCAGTGTTACGTTTGCTAGTTCATGTTTTGTCTATGTACAAGAAGTAGTAATAAAGTTCAGTTCGTGTTTCCACGACCTACAGACTGTCTGCCTGTAATTTGTTTAGCTCCAAAAGCTTATGTCTAACAGGTTATGGGCCCAGAGCATGTTACAGAAGCCCAGGATATAATACAGATTACCCCTGGATATAGCCAGATACAGTGAGCTAGAGCAATTCAGTGCAGAAGACAGCAACAGAAAGACAATCAGCAGTAATGGCAGCTGCCATCCCATCAGCAAAGTTCTCCATTGCAAATCTGACAAATCAGAACTACCAATCTTGGAAATTCAAGATGAAAATGCTGCTTATAAGAGAAGGTACGTGGAAATGCATAAATGAACAAAAACCTGCACAGCCCACAGAGGCGTGGTTAGACAGAGATCAGAAGGCGCAAAGCACAATCTCCCTGTGCATAGATGATGATCAAATCATACATATATGTAACTGTCAAACTGCTAAAGACATGTGGGAAGAGTTACAGAAAGCACATGAAAGAGTTAATCTCAGCAATAAACTGTATTTAATCAGAAAGCTCTATCAGACTAAGCTACAGAAAGACCAGGACATGCAGGACTATATAAGACAGACCTTAGAGATGGTGGAGAGACTGCGAGGGATTGGAGAAGAGATGAAAGATTTCCATGTTGCAGCGCTATTATTAAGTGGACTTCCTGAAAGTTATGAGACACTTGTCACAGCACTAGATGCACGTCCAGATGATGATCTGACACTGGAATATGTTAAAGGCAAGCTTGTGGATGAATACAAGCGCAAAACTGAAAGCATGAGTACTGTGAGTGTGTGTTCACAGACGGCTTTAAAGACAAGATACAAAAATAAACACAGTAACGTGCAGCTAGAAAAGCGGGAATGCTTTGTGTGCAAGAAACCAGGACATCTAAAAGCAGATTGTAGAATCTGGAAAGCTAGAATGCAAAAACAAAGTGCATTCCAACAAGCTAAGAATGTCATAGAAACAAAGGAATATGCATTCGGATCCAAAAATTGTGTCACCACTGTGCAAGCATGGTGTGTGGACTCAGGCGCTACAAGTCACATGACAAATAACCGAAGTTTCTTCGCTCAGCTTGATGAAAGCAAAACAGAAGGGATAACTACAGCTAATGGACAACTCATGAAATCAGTGGGAATAGGAGATGGCTTTCTATACTGTCCTATCTCTCCAGATATCACTAAAAAGATCCATATGAGGAATGTTCTGTTTGTGCCAGATCTTGAAAGCAACCTTTTGTCAGTAAAGAAACTCACTAACCAAGGCAATGTAGTCACATTTCAGGGTGACAGTTGTATCATAACAAAAGGGGATTGCTTGCTTGCAAAGGCTAAAATCATAGATGAACTATATCAGTTGAACTGCAGTGAAATGGTTAAAATAGCCAAAGAGGATAAACATTCAAACTGCATCCACACTTGGCAAGGAAAAATGGCAAGGACACCTTTTCCCAAGCAGACAAACAGCAAAGTTCAAAAACCTCTGGACTTAATACATTCAGATCTTTGTGGTCCAATGAAAACTATGACTCCAGGAAAGAAAAAGTACTTCCTGACCTTCATTGATGAATACTCCAGATATACCACAGTATTTCTACTTCACAATAAGGATGAAGTGCCAGAGAAATTAGAACAGTATCTCGCTCAAGTAAATAATATTTTCGGCAGAATGCCAAGAGTACTACGAACAGACAATGGCTCAGAATATACAAGTGGTAAAACACAAGCCATTCTCAGGAAGCATGGAATTATGTTCCAGACAACAGTTCCATATAACCCGGAGCAAAATGGAGTTGCAGAGAGAATGAACCGCACACTGTGTGAAAGTGGGAGGAGCATGCTATTTGATGCTGATATGCCAACTACATTCTGGGGAGAAGCTATCACAACTGCATGTTATCTTCAAAATCGTTTGCCGGGAAAAGCAACAACAAAAACTCCATATGAACTATGGAACAAAAGGAAACCAGATTTAAGACACATCAGAATTTTTGGAAGTAAAGCCTATGTACACATTCCAAAAGAAAAACGTACAAAATGGGATGCATGTGCAAAAGAAGGTGTACTTGTGGGGTACAGTGAATCTCAAAAAGGATACAGGATTTTACATCAAGACACGAACAAGGTAACAGTCAGCAGAAGTGTGATTATTGATGAAACTTCTATGTGCTCAAAGTTTGAACAACAGACACAAACTATTCAAACTGAGAAAGAATCAACATCAGTCACTCAAGAAAATAAGGAAAGTGATATAGAAATTACTGCAGAAGAATCAAAACCTGAATCTGAACCAGAAATACCTTCAGTCAGAAAATCAACCAGAATCAATAAAGGTGTTCCAGCTGAACGTTTATCTTACATAGCTCGCAGAGCTGTTCAAACTGAACCAGGTTCATGGAAAGAGATGCAGAAACTGCCAATGCATGAGAAACAAGTATGGAACAAAGCCGCTGATGAAGAAATGACATCACTCGAAGATCTCCAGACATGGACACTTTCAGAGCTACCTCAAGGTAAACATGCCATAGGATGTAAATGGGTTTTTAAAACCAAATGTAACTCTGAAGGGAAAGTCTGTCGGTACAAGGCAAGGCTGGTTGCTAAAGGTTACTCACAGAAGTTCGGTGAGGACTATGATGCTACTTTTGCTCCAGTTGCTAAACAAAGTACTTTCAGAACACTAATGACAGTGGCTGCCATGCGTACAATGATTGTGAAACATCACGATATTAAGACAGCTTTTCTTAATGGTGATATTGAAGAAGAAATTTACATGTCACAACCAGAAGGATATTTGAAAAAGGGACAAGAGCATCTTGTCTGCAAGTTGAATAAATCTCTTTATGGCCTTAAACAATCAGCTCGAGCATGGAACCTGAAGATTAATCAAGTTCTACTAAATGAAGGATTTACAAGAAGCAAAGCTGATCCGTGCCTATACGCTAAACAAGTAGACACTGAGTGGATGTATCTGCTAATCTATGTAGATGACCTGATCATTGCTCACAAAAATAACAATGAAATTGCAAAGTTAACAGGAGTACTCAACAAGCACTTTGAAACTAAAGACCTAGGTGAAGTGACATATTATCTTGGAATTGACATCCAGCGTGAGAAAGATGGAAGTTTCCTGTTGAATCAGAGCGCAAAAATTGAATCTATTCTTCAGCAATTCAACATGACAGAGGCGAAAGGAGCAAGCACACCTATGGATACAGCCTATCCAAAGTTAGAAGGAGAAGATGATCTTCTCACATCCAATGAACAATACAGACAAGCAGTGGGGGCACTTCTCTACATTGCAACCACTACACGTCCAGACATTGCAGCCAGCATGTCTCTTCTTTGCAGGCGAGTTGATAAACCACGTCTAAGAGATTGGAATGCGATCAAAAGAGTTATGAGATATCTGAAACAGACAAAAGACTTAAATTTGAAACTGTCAGCAAGTGGTGATTTAAACCTCGCGGGATATGTGGACTCCGATTGGGCAGGTGATCACAGCACACGCAAATCCACAAGTGGTTACTTATTAAAATTGGGAGACAGTCCTATATCATGGTCCAGCAAGAAACAGATGTCAGTGGCATTGTCCTCTACAGAAGCTGAATACATATCTGCAGCTTATGCCAGTCAAGAAGTTGTGTGGTTACAACAATTACTCAAGGATCTTGGAGAAGCAACATCAGAACCTACCGTCTTATTTGAGGATAATCAGGGTTGCATTAAGCTTGCAACAAGTGAGAAGATTAATGGAAGAACCAAGCACATCGATGTCAGACATCATTACATTCATGACTTAGTTGATCAGAAAGTGATTGAACTTGTGTATTGTGAAACGGAAAAAATGATTGCTGATGTTTTGACAAAACCACTAGCTAGAAACAGATTTGTTGATCTTAGATCAGAAATGGGATTGACATAGATAGTAGTTGTTGAGTGGGGGTGTTAGCATACAATGTTTGTATTATATGAGCAACATCTACTAAATGTAATTGCTGTGTGCCTATTACATTATATGATCACTAGATGGCAGTGTTACGTTTGCTAGTTCATGTTTTGTCTATGTACAAGAAGTAGTAATAAAGTTCAGTTCCTGTTTCCACGACCTACAGACTGTCTGCCTGTAATTTGTTTAGCTCCAAAAGCTTATGTCTAACAATTTCCCAAGATTAGTGCAGAGGCAAACAGCAACAGTTCACTCAATCTGCCTCAGTAATCAATGTACGGCAGGGGTGTCAAACGTGGGCCGCATCAGCATTATGATTGCCCTCAAAAGGGCCGGTTGTATCTCTAGGATTAGATGTCCAGCACATCCCTCCCCTTACATTAGATGCCAAGAGCCCCCCCACCATCAGAAGTTGAGTCCCCCACTCTCCTTTACATCACAGTGCACCCCCTTTCCTTATGCTGCTGCTGGGAAGAAGCTGGATGCATTGCTTGAGAGCAGACAGTTAGGGTCTGGCAGGGCCGGCCTTAGGTGTTCAGGCGCCCTGTGCGAGCTAATCCTGTGGGTCCCCTCGCCCCCTGGTCACCGAAACATACTAAATAAAAATATTTGTAACAAATAATTTGTTTAATTTAACTTTACATTACACAGCACCCTGCATCTCTGGACCCTTTTACATTACACAGCCCCCTGCATCCCTTTACATTACACAGCACCCTGCACCTCTGGACCCCCTTACATTACACAGAACCCTGCATCACTGGACCCCTTTACATTGCACAGAACCCTGCAGCTCTGGACCCCCTGCATGTTACACAGACCCCCCTTCAGTGCAGCCCCCCCGTTCAGTGCAGCCCCCCCGTTCAGTGCAGCCCCCATTCAGTACCTCAGATCAGCGTGGCGGCACATGCACAGCAGGTCCCCTTCCCCTGTTTACACATAAACAGAGAGGAGGTAGAGGCTGCTTCACTCGGATGTGCCTGTGTGACATCCGGGATCACACAGACAGGTAGCCCGCGGCCGCAAGAGGAGGGGATGATAGGTGCAGCGGTGTCACCCTGCACCCCCCCCGGCACACCCCCTCCCCCTCGCCACTGTAGCTAGCTCGCCTCTCCCTGCCTGTGCCAGTGTGCCGCTGCCTAAACCTGTGGCACTGCCACCATGGATGTAATACAATCGTGGAGGGGAGTGCCGGTCTGACACCCCCCCCCCAGTGTGTGGTATCCGGGGGTGGCTCGCCCCCCCTTAGTACGCCTCTGGATGGCCGCACGGGGCCCCTGTTGCCCATGGCGCCCTGTGCGGCCGCACAGCTCGCACACCCCAAAGGCCGGCCCTGGGGTCTGGAGTAGGACTAGAGGTGGGCTGGAGCTCTCCTACAGCTGCAGGAGAGGTACAAGGGCCACATGAAACGGCCTGGATTTGGCTCGCGGGTCTTGTGTTTAACACCTGTGCCCTAGATTGATTCTTAACCCAGTGGAAGAATCCTGAAAATGCCATGTGCCAGTCTGTGCATGCTTTCAGTGGGGGAAATAGTCCCGAATACCAGCAGCTCCTGTTGGGATATCGCTACACTACTTTATAGTAATAGGGCACATTTGTAGTTCTTTTCTTTATTTTGATATTATACATTCCCGGAAATAAAGATTTGCTTTTGAAACAAAACTCCAAGGGCTGTCATTGCCAAACTGACTGCCAAGTGTGTTGGAATGACAATTTCACTGACTTCATATTCCCACTATATTAATTAAGTCATATGCAACATTAGCGGTGGAGAACTCTCAAAAACAAACAACCGTTATGAGAGTTTGAACGCTCATCAATGACTGTGGTTTCAGCACAAAGCAGCCTAATTTCCATCAGTTATGTTGGTTAAATATCTGCCTTTTACTGATTGTATCTGAGACTTTATTGTCAGTAGGAATGCCATGGTCCAGAAGAGGAGAAATGCCATGGTTATTAACTACACAACATTTCTGAAGATTTTATACCACTGCTGGCTTTGACTGTTGGATTTCTAATGCTCTGTTGTCATGAGAAAGATAAAATCCACTTAAGGAGCACTCAGACAGTCTGTAGAAAAAGTATTTTGCAGCATTCGTATACCAAACTTCTATACTTTACATTTTTAATTTTTTTTTTGTTTCTTCTGATGTTTTAACTATGTTTCTTCTATGGGTTATTGTCCCATCATTGTAATGGTTTTTATTATATTCATCTACTAGGACTCTTCTTATTTTTTTTTTTTTTTTACCGATATGAATGCAGCCCACTGCTGTGTATAAGTATCCTTAAAAATCGGAAAATTAGTGCAGGAAAAATTTGTAAAAATTACTAAAATCTAGACATGTGCATTAGTTTTCGTTAGAATGCATTTTCGTTCCGAAAATCTGTTTTTTTCGTTATCGTTTTAACAAACAATAACGAAAGCGCAAGAAACGAAAACCGAAAGATCCGACATAAAAAATGCTTTATTTTTGTTTTCGTTGCGGTAAAAATTCGATATAGAGAGATTCGACATTATAGGAAAAAGATTCGACATTATAGGGAAAAGATTTCGACAGTATAGGAAAAAGATTCGACATTATAGGTAAAAGATTCGACATTATAGGGAAAAGATTTGACATTATAGGGAAAAGATTCAACATTTTAGGGAAAAGATTCGACACTATATAAATAATAGATTCGACATTACAGAGATTAGATTGCGATTTATGAGAAAATAGATTCAACATTATTACTAGTCATATAACATTAGAATTCTTGTAGGTGGAATATTCGAGCGGAAATGTACAATTCGACGTAAAGATTCGAAGTTCCGTCGAATATTCTTTTGACCATTCGACAGAAACCAAGTATTATTGAATTTTCGGACGAAAGCTATTTCCCAACGAAAAACGAAATAAATCAAAACGATTTTCGGGAGTAACTAAATAAATGTATTTTCCAAACGAAAACGAAAAAACAAAACAAAATATTCCAGTCTGCACATGTCTACTAAAATCTGCCTAATTGTTTAGTATTTTACATATATACCGTATTTATCGGCGTATACCCGCTTCCCGTGCTCAGTTTGAACTGAGCCGCCGACATATACCGAGTGCAGTACACTCGGGTACATTCGGCAAGGCTCGGTTTCGCTTGTGCTCACGCATAAACGTCACAGAGCGTGGGCAGGTGTGAAGCCGAGCCTTGCCGAATGTACCCAAGTGTACTGCACTCGGTATGTCGGTGGAGGCATTCAAACTGAGCGCGGGAAGCGGGGATTTGACTCGAGACAGTGCTGGAGAAGCCAGGAGGACACCAAAGACGGACGCCGGACCGGACAAGGCCGCCGATGGACGCCGCTCAAGACACCAAAACTGTAAGTACTAAAAAATTTTTTTTTATAGGAATTTCGGGTCGACATTAGGGGTGCGCGCTATACGCCGGAGCGCGCAATACCCCGATAAATACGGTACATGCAAATACTCTCATATGTGAGCAAATACTCACATAAATCACACCTTCCCTATAATATTTATCATTTTGGAAGCTAAATGAATTTTAATTGGTGCAAAACTGCATAGAGAATATTTATGAATTTTGGGGAAGAACATTGTGTCAGGAAGACATTCAGGAAGCGTTCATACATTAGTATTGTGTTACCATTAGGCCCTGTACACACAGACCTATCAAAACCTTTGAAAGGCAAGAACACGGTGAAGTCATCGCGTACAACGAGCATGCTCTCGTCACATTTGATGCCGTCGCCGCCATCTTGCTTCACCCTACCTATGCCGTGGAAGCTATCGCTCAGCGTCAAAGTCATTTCGAGCATTTGCGGGTTTCCACGGCGACAGGTAAGTATACACACTCTCGGGTTTCTTGACGAGAAAATAGACAGCAGGATCTCTATTTTTCTCATTGAGATTCTGGCCAGATTTCCAGACGAGGAACCATAAAGCCTCGTACACACGCACGGTTTACTCGGCAAGAAATCTCTGGCAGCATTTTTCTTGCTGGTTCTTGCCAAGAAGACCGAGCGTGTGTACGATCATCCTTGTGCTAACTCTCTTTGTAGACTAGACTCTGTAAGTGTAAATTGAATTTTAAGGCACTTTTTGCAATATTAGTTACGATATATCTGCTCTTTTGACAGGAATACTATTTTTGTAGCTGGTCCTTTCATGCCTCCTATGATTGCCTGCAGTGCAGTGTTTGGTCTTATGGTGTCTGTTTGACCCCCCTGAACCATTATCAATTGCAATATATTTTGGGAAGGCTCTGATATTCATTTGGACAGCAACCCCTGAGGAAGCCCCATTTTAGGGTGAAACATGTTGTGTACCGCACCATCGTGCTGTACCTTTAAGGACTGTATTGCATGAGTCTTTTTCAATACAACTGCGTTGTATTTATGTATTAATAAAATGTATAATTTTAAATGTTTTTTTTCCCCATTGATTTAAGATGCATCCAAAAAATCCCACAAATCTCCAATATACAAATTGCACTGACACCCACTAAAGATTGTACAGGCTGTGTGTTTGAAATAGGTAAATAGGCACAGATTGTGAGTTTCCTGTACCACATTCTAGTGTAAACCCGGGCTTAGGGCCTGTTTATACCAGAACGTGGTGTGGAAAACCTGTTTTGTGTGCATTTCCTAGCACTATGTTCAAAATACACTACACTTGTGATCTACAGTGTTAACTTAACGACACCCCAAATGCAGGTTGCAAACACAGTGGAGAGCAAGATTCTCATTCTTGTATCTTCCCTTAACCCCTCTAGGATTGTTTGCCTGCAATGGATTGCATGGTACAGAAGTATCATGCTATCCGGTTGCTGTGCATTTTTTTTAAGTAGTGCATGCACTGCGTTTGGTGCAGTCCGACGCAATTTCAGCCCATTCATTTGAACACACCGCTCCCTGATAGCATGAAAAAAAAGAACCTTTTGTATTACTTTATGGTTTACTGGTCCTTTTATTGAGAAAGCAGTCATTCGATCCTAGAAGGGTTAAGGGAAGATACAAGAATGAGAATCTTGCTCTCCACTGCATTATCTTCTTTCATGAGGTCCAATTCAAGACATCTAGAGGAGTTCACAGCATATTTTCCATTTAATAACAACCCAGAGATTGATTTTGTTCCCTGCTATTTGAAAACAAAATGACGGGCGATGAATGGTGCAGTTGATATTGCTTTCCAGAGCTGTGTATGGCATGTATGATATTTCCAGGCACATTACCATATAGAAAAGATGTATGTGAAAGGTCTTCACCTGGAGCATTATAAAATTTAATGTATCACTGTCATTATAAGTAAGAGCCTTCTACTGATCTGATATGACCGCCCTGGTGGCAGGCAGGAGATTTGACATTGCAGCTTTCTAGATTTCCATCATTACTATAGTGCCCAGAGGTGACTGATTACAACCTAAATATCCAACAATATGATGTTACAGTGGATGTGAACCCAAATTGAACCCTATCTGTATGACATTTGGTTTGAGAAAATATTGTGTATCATGAACAATAAGCATTTTTTATATAAATAAAATCATTTTTTATAATTTTTTCATTCTGTGCTGTATCTTAGTGCAGCTAATGTCCTACAGCCTCTTTTAGTCAACATGTTCCCCGGCAATTGCTTCTTGGTATTTCTCAAAAAGCAAGTTTCCTAATGGGGACAACAGTGGACCACCAGGTATTTCCTAACTCTTTGCAGCCTGTAGAAGGGTTCAGTCTGCTTCCACCTCTGTAGGTGTTGCCTGACCAGGGGGGGGAAATAACAACCTAGAGAGCTAGTCAGAGGAAACTTAGTTGTGGTTTCCTGTTTCCTGGAGGCAGCATTCTGGTTGGTTGTGCCGCATCCAGGTGACTATTGGTGGCCATTTTAGGTCAGCAAAGTTTTTTTTTTTTTAACTTCATGTCTTTATTATTACATTTTCCATTATACATCTGCGCCTTCATATTACCCTCCCCTCCCTCCCCTGGAACATACAAATACAATAGTCATAATATATCTTAAAAACCATAAGTAGTTCCCCATTTCTTATAATTAGACTATTCCTTCCGGCAATCATTCCCTTTTCTTCCCTCCAACTATGCCCCCCCCCCCCCCCCCGTCAAACACATTTATCCCACTCTCGCATCCATCTACTTTCATTCCTCTAACATTCTCGCTTAAACTCTATTTCCTTGAATCATTTCTTTCCTTCTTTCCCAACTATTCATTAGATTTGGATATTACTTTTCACCCTCCACTGTCTCCAGATTTTATCAATATTTTAGGAGCACCCTGACTGATATATGTAACTTTTTCCTTCGGTATTAATGTATTCATGCTTTGTTCCCACCCTTTACTGGATGGTGGGAGAGCTGTTTGCCATCTCTGTGCGATCGGCCTCTTTGCCTAGGATAGGCATCTCAAAATTGGTTATTACAGATTTTACCTTCTCCCTCTGCTCAGCCCAGTACACATTGTATGGGTTTCAGTTGTAATTAACCTCAAAAATCTGCTCAATAATTCCCACTACCTCCCTCCAAAACCGAAATAGATTCTGACATCTCCAAAACATGTGGATCATATCCCCTTTGTTTCTTCCACATCTATGGCATCTGATCTACGACCAAAACCGAAAAAGCTTGTCTGGGTCACAGTAAGCTCTATTTAATAAAAACAGATGAGACATCCTCTGGGAAAGTCTTTTTAAGTTCCTGTTCAAAGGTTTTGGCATTCATTTGTGAGTGGGCAGTGTAGGAACAGGTTACCCGTCTGTCAGGGACAGTACTAGTGGTAGGGAAAGGTTCCAGATGAGGAGGGAAAAAGCTTGGTTTGCAACTTCTCTGAGCATCTTCCCATCTGGGCATGAGACGGCCAGGCCGCATTTTTCCCTTCCTTACAGGCACTGTTAGTTCTGCTGAAACTTGCTTTACAAAACACTGTTGGAATTCACGAGTGCTCCATGTTGGACCTTTGTTTATTTTTTATTGAATTTTCTTTCATGGCACTCAGACTTTATGTGTTATTGTGGGCGCACCATGCTGCACCTCACTTACAAGCCAGTGAGAGCTTGATCTTTAATAGTTTGCTGGGCCACAATCTTTATGAAATGGCTCCATGAAATTGCAAGCCCTGGCACCCCTCGTGAAAGCTAAATTAAGCTTGTTTGATTGCTAGGGTCTTTTGGTAACAGTCAGGCCGCGTACACACGATCGGTCCAAACCGATGAAACTGGACTGAAGTCCAATTTCATCGGTCCAAACCAACCGTGTGTATGGCCCATCAGTCCGTCGTCCTTCGGACCCAAGAATAATTCGACATAAAAAATACTTTATTTTCGTTTCATTGCGACAACAGTTATAAATAGATATAGATAGAAGATTCAACATGACGGTGACAATAGCGATCTGTGTCTATCGAACCTGCGGTCGAATGTGCCTAACCTAACTCTATTAGTCCAAGATTATTCAACATAGAGAGAAAATATTCGACATTATAGAGACATGAAGATTCGATGAAGCAGCTAAAAGCATACGATCGCCACAAACGGACATTTATGGTCAAATGCTCCGCCCATAGGCTATAGAGGAATTCTAATGTTGGTTGACTAGTAAAAATAATCAATATATAATTATTACTAGTTTAATACAACATTAGAATTTTACTATAGCTTGTGGGCAGAACATTCGACCCGAAATGTACAATTGCGGCATTGGACAGTTTAGCTGCTTCGTCGAATCTTCTTAGAACATCCGACGGACAACATAAGCCTTCAATGACAGATTCGACCTTACCTAATTCGGATTTTCGGACAAATGCAGTTTTTAACTAAACAAAATAAATAAAAACACATTTTGGGAGTAACTAAATAAATGTATTTTTCGGACGAAAACTAAAAAAATATTTTAGTGTGCACATGTTTACTAATTTATGCCATTCAGCAAGATTCAGATCCTCAGTGAAGTCCCCGTTCCCATTTACACATATAGACATTAACATTTTCAAGCTTATATGAGATTTTAGCAAAAGAGTGCATATATTACAAATCACCCCAGTCAAACCCATGCCAATATTACTTCCATCATACTTTTTTGCAAGAGTCCCCAAAAATGACTTGATGCCTTTAATAAACGGCTATCTTTTCAATTCTTAAACGGCATAGCACTAGTTAATATCGACTTCAAGAAGGATTATGAATTTTAATATAGAGATTACAATATACTCAACTCAATATATTACATTTATTCTGGGTGTCCAGCCACGTAAAGCTTACAATCTAATTTGTCAGCCCGAAGCAACAAAACAAATAAGTTGACAAAGTTTGCGAGTAATTTTACATCAAGGCCCTAAAGCTAAGTTCTATCTCATCAAACTCATATGCGTGTTGTGTATTACAGGAAGGCTTCCTCTTGCAGCATGTGGCAGCTTACAGATTTAAACAGCGTCTCAGGAATAGAGCGGCCTCTCTATAGCTTTTATTGAAACAATATATCTGAGTAGTGATTTACTAGTTAATAAACATTTGGCTTATTTTCATCACAGATAAGTGTTTTTTTTTTTTTACTGTTTCGCAAAAGCAGGCAAGGTAAAGGCAGTGTTTCCCCTGGTTAAGTGAATTAACAGAAACACAAAGCAACATTTCGTCTTTGCAAATTAAATTAAACCAACTTCTCATTACTTAGAGCTTAGATGTGTATTTAAAGATTTAGATGTTCTTGGGCCTTAATAACAGGAGAGCATTGCCAATTAAGGAGAAAAAAAAGAATGAATAATTATAGGTGACCTTATTATTGTCAACAGAAGGGGGTTAACTAATTACAGTAGGTCAATATTTGGCTGGAGTAGATTGGTGGCTATAACCTCCAGATTTGGCAAAATTTTGCGGCACACTCAAGCGATCTTAATAGACCACTCTTCAGCAGCTTGGTGCACCATTACTGGGTTATTTGTAAAGATAAGAGCAATCTGCTTACCTGGCATTTCATTCAATTTAAATTGAGTTTTAATAAAGTTATAAGTATCTTTCTTGTACTGTTTAAAGTACCTTTCAACTTCCAGCCAGGAAAGCCTAAAGTTTTTCTAAAGCCTTTACAATGATTTCTGTACTTTTCTCTTTTTGGTCTGTTAAAAATACCACCTAAGCGTTTTGTTATAGTTTCAGTTATCATTGTTTCCAGCAATATCTGTGGACTGCAGATCACCTGCCCACATTCTGTCAATTAGCAGAGGAAGAGGTTGTGGACAGGGCCTACTAGCCCTGTAGATGGGGATTACGTCAGGTTAACTAGGGCCAAACTGCCCTGCTAATGAGGAACACTCTGCGGACGCGGTCACTAGTGCCTCAGCCCAGATGGGGGCCGTGGTCGTGTGAAGATCAGCATTAAGACGGCACCCCGTAGTTAAAAGTGAGCTGTTCACCTTGCACAGTTACCACATTAAACTTGAGGCTCTTCACTGTGAGACTCTCTTTCTATGACACTGTACACCATCTCTTTCAAATGTAGCATTTTCATAGGGACACCAAGGAGCTGGTATCCCACTTCACCAGCTAAGCTACTATGCCAACTCACCCCTACACGTGCACAAGTTAACTCCTTCACCCTCCATGGGGTCTCCATGCTTCAGGTTTGGTCCCAAATGCTAAGGAGCACCTACCACTAAGGGAGGAAGTCTAAGCAATGACCCCCCTTGCTGGCCAGGGGACCTGTCACACATGACTCGTACTACCTTTACACTTTGTGGCAGCTATAGCATTCCAAACAGTCCTGGTTACCCATAGCGACTGCATTTTAGTCATGACTTCCCTCCAATGCCTTCATATAGTTAACCCTTTCTAGGTGGATATCTTGCTTCTCCTCTTCATCTCCAATAATGTTACAGGACCTCAGGGGCGGACTGACAACTCATGGGGCCCTCGGGCAATAGGAGATTATGGGGCCCCCGTGCAATAGGAAATTATGGGGCCCCTGGGCAATAGATTATGGGGCTACACAGTACTGTATACACATACAGTATACATACACAGTATAAACACACAGTATACATACACACAGAATACACATACAGACACACAGTACACACACACACACTGAGAAGGTACTGGAGAGGCGGGGCAGCTATAATCTTGGGATTTTAGATCAAAACGATGTCGGTAAGGGACATTTCAGGGACAGATTTAAAAAAACACAGATTTTTACATACTTTCTCTGGTTTTATTGAGGTTGGCAACCCTGGTGGGGCCCCCTAGTGGCAAGGGGCCCTCAGGCAGTGCCCCAGTGCCCTGCAGGCCCTGTTCTATTGATGTGTCATGTACCCTAATGCATAATTTTTAATGACTTCAGACCAGGCACTCAACTTTACTAAACATTACAGTAGAACAGTCTATCGTACATCACATATTAGACACAGTTCATCCCTCACTACCTAATGTATGCCGTCCAGTTCATACATTGCCCAAAGATAGCAAGTCATTCAGTGTAAGTCCATTACTGGTGGTTTCCTGGCTTCAGGTGAGATCCCAAGAGGATGACTTGATAGCGGGGACCCTGGACTCTGATGGGACTACATTGCTCAGCAGACCTTCCTCAGCACTCCTATGTTGACCTCTCCCTTCCCTAGTCCTCCCCTCCTTGTAAATATATTGACCTACTCCAAGGGGCAGGTCCCAAGAAAACCCAGGAAAGAGTGCAAATACTGTTAACCCATTCCCGTCCTGGACAGCCCAGATGAACCTCATAGCTACATTGTGAAATTAATTCAACAGCAAAAATACATTCAATGGTACCCCTTAAGCACCTGCTTACAAGGTTCTCTTTAGTCCTGCCCTAGAGTGAAAACTCTGCTGTTCATAGTTACATAATATGTTAAGTAACAGTTGTCACCCTAGTACAGGAATTTATTTTTTCTTTGCCAACTCCCTCTCACTGCCATACTGCTCTAGTCCAGAATGTAATGTATCTGGCCTTGCAACCTCCTAGGATGTATTTAAATATCCCTTTAAAGATTTGTAACATACAATATATTATGTTCTTGCTCTTGGCTTTAGACGCACAACAGATTTTACTAGTCCCTTTAAAAAAGCTTTTAGCGAGATTCAACAGGCATTAGCACTTATATAAAATATACATTTAGAAGCAGTGTAGTTTCTTTGGCATTATTTTATTTAGAATGTTGAAATACTGTTACATTTGCAACACTATTAGTATTGGTGAAAATATATATTTTTTTCATCATAATGCAGAGGCTCTACACTTGTTTTGTGTCCCCACATCTGCACAGTTCCTGCAAATTCGAACCAACACATCCTTCATATAAACGTGTGTGGTCCCTGAAGGCCAGACCTTTCACATACATCTTTTCTATATGCTAATGAGCTGGAAATTTCATACATGCCATACACAACACTGGAAAGCAATATCATTCATCGCCCATCATTTTGTTTTCAAATAGCAGGGAACAAAATCAATCTCTGGGCTGTTATTAAATGGAAAATATGCTGTGAACTCTTCCAAATGTCTTGAATTGGACCTCGCGGAAGACAATATTGCTGTGGAGAGCAAGATGCTCATTGCTGTATCTTCCCTTAATCCTTCTTTGACTAAATTACTGTTTGCTCTTTAAAATGACCAGTAAATCTAAAATATAAGAAGAGCAGTTTAAAACTTTGCAAATGTGGATTGTCAATTCTGCCAGAAAAATTGTAAAGAGGTGCCTTATGTAGGGAGCCCTACTTTATTGTACTTTGTTGTATAAATATACTAACATTGGTGTCAGTGATTGAAGAGGTACTTTCGTCAGAGCACGCATGCTCTTTTTGTAAAGGTACAGGGTCGATTGACATGATGCAGTAATGTCATCAGCACTTCTGTTCGTAATCAAGGTTTGCATGGAACAGCATAATTTGCCCTGCACAGAGTGGAGAGAGATGAGCTCTGGGAACAGTGGTTGTTGATTAATAAGTGGTATGTGGGGCAGCTCTTGGAACAACACTGTGAAGCCTTGTTAGATTCTCAATATAGGTAGAGCGGGGTTAAAGCCTTTTATGTGGAGCACTTAGTGGCAACATACAGATAGAGATAGAGAGTGCTCAATAGACATGTGCACAGAAAAAAATAAATTTTGTTCCATTTCGTATCGTTCCGTAGGTTCGTTTCCGTTTTTCATAAGACGCCCGTTTTCCTGTTCATTCCCTTTCGTTTTCCGTATGACGCGATTTTTTCGTATTCCGATCATTTCTTATTTTCGTTACCGTTTTATTTTCGTACATGCGGGATGGTTCGTTATTCTGTTTAATTCATGTTCATTACTTGTTAGACAATAATTTTCATGAATTTTCGTCAATGATTTGCATTCTGTATTTTGAATTCCTTTTTCTGTTCGTATTTTCAGTCGTATGTTCATATGACATCTATAACAAAAGATTTGCATTCTGTATTTTGAATTTTTTTTTTCTGTTCGTATTTTGGATTCAAAATACAGAATGCAATCTTTTGTTATAGAGGTCATATAACACATACAACTGAAAATACCAAAAGAAAAAGGATTCAAGATACAGAATGCAAATCTTTTGTTATAGATGTCATTTTCGTTTTTTTGAATGGGCAGTGAGTGAGTGTAGTTAGTGAAGCAGCTTCTCTTTTGTGCTGAGTACACTAGTACGGTGAGTAGTACAGTAAAGCCAAATAAACTTTTCTGTGGATTTTCATCTGAAGGGAGATCAGTTGGCCAGACTTTTGAACCCAAAAATGGTTTTCTGATGGAGTTTAAAACCGAACAAATTTTCTGAGAACGAACGGAAAACGATCGTTTTTATGTTTGTTGTTAAAAAAGTCTGACCAAGTGTATGGGGCTTAACAATAGTTAATATGGATGAGTCACGTGTTGAAAGTGCCGCGAATCCCGCGATATAATTACGAAAGTACAAAATTATGAAAATCCTTTTTCTGTTCGTATTTTCAGTCGCATGTTCATATGACATAGATGACCATTATCATCGGTCAAAACTGATCGTGTGTGGGCGCCATCAGTTATTTAACCATCGGTTAAAAAAAAGCCAACTTGATTTAAATTTAACCGATGGATTCCTAACCGATAGGTCAAAACCAATCGTTAGTAGGCACGAACCATCGGTTAAAAATCCACGCATGCTCAGAATCAAGTCGACCCATGCTTGGAAGCATTAAACTTAATTTTTTTCAGCACGTCATTGTGTTCTATTTACCAATGGTGTGTGGGCACGATGGACCATCAGTCAGCTTCATCGGTTAACCAATGAAAACGGTCCATCAGACCGTTCTCATCGGATGGACTGATCGTGTGTACGCGGCATTAGTGTTGAAGGGTTCCAAGGGTTAGAGTCTTGCCTTACTCAACTTAAGAAGCATTTGGATTCCTGTCTGTGCTGTTGGAGAGTTCCTCTCCCTTTCCAGTTTACTGAAATTATTGTCAGCGGGAGAAGGAAGTAAGGCGAGATTTCTCTATTAAAGCCCTTGATAACTGTAAAAACCCAAAGGGGGTCATAAGCTTTACCCAGTGTTTCCAAAATGAAACATTTTATCTTGACATACACTTTATAAAAACAGAGGAAATCATAGCAGGATACACATAGAGACTCGCAGACTTGCGAGATTTGGTTACTTTAGCAAGACTTACAGTACACAGTCATGTACTTGTATACGGCATGAAGCAAATTCTGACACTTGCTTGATTTACTCACTAATTTTTATGCTAAATATTCCTGTGTACTGAATGTATTAAACGTTCTATAAGCACTAATTACATTTATTGAAATGTGAAGTTCTCATAGCTTAACTCTAAGATGGAGATTTGTTTTTTTCAATTAAAAAGGCAAAAAGTCCAGCGCATTTACTGCGCAGTGGCTGCATACGTTTTGCAGTTGCAATTACATTCAATTTCTTCCATGTCAAAGAACGCTCACACACATTCAAGCAATGTGTAAAGTGTATGCACAACCTATTTTTCAACCTATGTTTGCCATCATGCTTCTCTGTATACAGACAGTCTTATCAGGAAGATCATGTTTTGTGAATCGATTGCAAAGTTTCTTAGTTGGAAATTCTGTCAGTAACAGCCCTTTCTGTTGTAGGCTGACAGTGCTAAGCCACTGTCTCACAATTAGGATCAGCATTATCAGCTTGCTATGGACCCTGCTATAAGGTCTGCAGGAATCATACAGTCTCCTTGCAAAGCTTTTGACCATATTCTGCTCTATCACGACATAGGTTTAAAAGCCTGTTCCATTGTATTTAGTACATAGTGTATACATTTTTAAAATAATGAAATTGTTTTTAAAAAAATTCTATGCTTTTGTAGGTTGTCTGATAGATGGGTGGTTCACAACAAGGATGGTGTTGCACAAATAAAGATTTTTAAGGAGAATTGCTCAGGACTACCTGTCCTTTAAAAGCGACCCAATGTCAGGAATTCCCTGTGGATATGTAAGGCCTCGTACACACGACAGAGGAACTCGTCGGAAAAGACACATCGTTTTCCTCGACAAGTTCCTTGTTAGGCTCGCCGAGAAACTTGACAAGCTGTCTTTGCGTACACACTGTCAAGACCAAATCTCCTCGTTCTCAAACTCGGTGACTTCAACACATACAACGGCTGGGGCTGCTTTACTAATCTCATGTTACTGCATGTTAGGTAAAAGTTTGGTAAGAGACATTTTCACTTTTCAGTCAGTTACAGCGTGACGAATGTGCTATTTCCATTACAAACGCTACTTTTACCGAAGGTGCGCGGGTTTCTAAGCATATACACCAACGTGTTTCTCGTTGGAAAACCAGCCTGACGAGGAACACGACGACTCCCGTCGAGGAAAAAGAGAACTTGCTCTCTTTTTTCTCGTCGAGTTCCTCGTCAGTTTACTCGATGAAAAGCATACACACGACCGGTTTCCTCGGCAAAAAAGCTCTCCCACCAAGTTTCTTGATGGATTCTGTCGAGGAAACCGGTCGTGTGTACCAGGCCTAAGACTATAATTAAAGTCTTGGTCAAGGCTGTGAGGAATCAAGTTCTTGATTCTGTACCCTAAGCCAGTTCTCAAAGTTACCTGAGAGCTTATCAAGTGCAACTAGGGTTTTGAGACCTGCAGACAGGAATTCCCTATAAAGTATGGCTCACATTGACCTTGGGATTACAAATATTAAATTAAAGAGGTTTGTTTTTTATTTTCTAAATAGGTTCCTTTAAGCTAGTGCATTGTTGGTTCACTTACCTTTTCCTTCGATATCCAATCTAAATGTTTTTTTCTTTGTCTGAATTTCTCACTTCCTGGTTCTCCTCAGTAAGCTTGCCCCCATCATCTGGCTGGGGGTTAGTCAGCCAGAACAGCTCACTGAGGAGGAACAATGTCGGCAGCCGAAGCCGATCAGTCACTTGGCTATTGGCTGCCCCCACCGCCATCCTCGGTGAGGGAATCAGGAAGTGAAGCCGCAAGGCTTCACTTCCTGGTTCCCTACTGTGCATGCACGAATCACGCTGCTCATCCTCACTGGTCCCTGCTGTCTTTTGGAAGCTGTGTGTCTCCCAAAACACAGTGGGGGAGGACAGTGTAGGCGCAAGAAGTGACGTAGGTCACCTCGATCACCACGGTGATCTATGCCAGGAACTGTATTACACAGGTATCTGCTCCCTGCTCCCTCCTCCCCCCTGAAATGTGACACCGGAGTATCTGAATATTCCTCAGTAACATTACATTTGCATTTGCTTTTTCCTTTTTGTATAGCACCTTTAAAACTGAACTTTAGGCAAACAGTTGAACACACAGTTGAAATATATACAGTACTGTAGATGGAATCTAGGCATCCTGCAAGGCAGCACAGCCATATCTAGGACCTGCTACATCAGAAGCACAGTTTGGTCAACAACAACATAGAAACTCAGTCAGCTGATTGAACAATGAAAGAGTAAGGCTCCTTACACACGGAATGGTCCGTTTTTCGGTCCGCTCCGTGTGTCGTCAGCTCAGCGGGGGGTCTTCGCTCAGCTGTCGGCGGACAGGGCGGTCCCCGCACACTGTGCAGGGACTGCCCTGTCTCTCCTCCGCTCTCCCCTATGGGGAGTCGGATGGAAACGGACCGTCTGTCCGTTTGCATCCGATCCGTTTGGCCGGACGGAAGAAAAATAGGACATTCTTCCGTCCGCAAAAATGGATGCGGATCTGCTAACGGATCCGCTCCCATAGGGGCTCATTACAAGTCCGTAAACGGACTTGTAATGAGCGGACGAACGGTCCGCTAGTGTGAAAGGACCCTAAAAGATCACTCATAAGTCATCTCTCAAATAAATCTGATTTCTCCTTCTGTTAACATGTCACTGTCAGGAAATGCGCATCCATCAAAGCCTGGTTGTTTCCTAGTACAACCCCTCACTCTTTCAGTCTGAGGCCTCGTACACACGACTGTTTTCCTTGTGTGTGGTCGTGTGTATGTTTTTCGTCAAGAAAACTGTTGTGGATCTTGACGAGAAAAAAAGAGAACATGTTCTCTTTTTTCCTGTCGGGGGTCTCAATTTCCCCATCGTGCTTCTCGTTGGTTGGTTTCTCGTTGTATGCTTAGAAACCTGCGCATTCTCAGAATAAAGTATGAGACAGGAACGCACGATCGGTAAAAGTAGCGTTCGTAATGGAGATAGCACATTCGTCACGCTGTAACAGACTGAAAAACGCAAATCGTCTCTCACTAAACTTTTACTAACATGCAGTAACATGAGATTAGCAAAAGCAGCCCCAAGGGTGGAGCCAATAGAATGGAACTTCCCCTTTATAGTGCCGTGTACGTGTTGTACGTCACCGCGTTTGAGAACGACGAGATTTTGTCTTGACAGTGTGTATGCAAAGAAAGCTTGGCAAGATTCTCGACAAGCCTAACAAGGAACATGCCGAGAAAAACAACGTTTCTTTTATGACGAGATTCTCGGTCGTGTGTACGAGGCCTGAGTGATGTTGTCTGAAAAAGACAAATTCAGTTATTTATATTACTGAACCTAAAATATAATAATATATATATATAATATAATATTTTGAATTAAAACTTATTGCTATTCATAATTTTTTTATATACTTTTGAAGTTCCACTTTAACCATACTGCTCCTGAGATTATTGTAACTCAGCTATCACAGTTGTCCCTATTTCCTTCTCCCTTCTACCTCTCTATCATCTTCACCTCCTCTAAATCTTGCTGTCAGGTTTGCTCAGCGCTCCTCTGTGAACTGCACCGTCAGCCTCCCTGAATACGGAGACGAGTGCTCTAATCTCTTCTCCCTGGCAGTTTTTCTCAGCAGTCGGGAAGTCTGTACTGCGTCGCTAAACTGCATGCTAGTATGATTCCACAAGGTGAACACAAGCAGAACTTCTGCAGAATAAAGAAATAAACACACATTCAAAGCTGAGCAGGATATCGTCTGTTACGATAAACTTGAAGGGTTTTGCACATAATGTTAATTAATTTAGTTTAAACTTGAAGCAGTAAACTGATCATAGGGCCAACTTCAAACCTCATAGTATCCTCTCTACAAAACATATTGACAGCAAACTCCCTTTTCAATAATCTCCCACCCACCATCAGCGTGCCACTCTTCTACATTAATAACTGTTGAAGGCCGTCGGTGAAAGGCAGCTAAACATTTGTGAAATAAGATCAATCCTTTCCGCCATTTTTATTGAATTTTTTTCCCTTTCTACACGCGAAGATGACATGAAATATATTAGGCACTTTAAATGTTATATTTTTTTGAAGCTCTGACAGCCGGCTGTGTTGAGTACATAGCGTTAGGGTATTAAAATGCATTATAGATCGTGTCCAGTCTGCACTCGAACAGACACGTTTTTAGGGTCGTAGATGTTCAGTGACATTCAGCTAGTGTTGTTTAAAAAAAAAATTGCATAATGTCCTTTGGCTAATGTAGATCAAAAGGATTTTCACAAGCCTAGTTATAGTCATGAAAGCATTTAAATAATATGGCGTATCTGAACAATATAGGGCCAGATTCAGGTACAGAGGTTTAAAGTTTGGCGGGCGTAGTGTATCTTGTTTACGCTATGCCGCTGTAAATTAGCAAGGCAAATGCTGTATTCACCAAGCTAAGTTACGGCGGAGTAGCGTAAATGGCCCGGCGTAAGCCCGGGTAATTCAAATGTGAATGAGGTGGGCGTGTTTTATGGTAATGTGCTGTGACCCCACGTTTTTTAAGTTTTTTTTTTTAACTGCGCATGCGCCGACTGTGGACGTTTACCAATGCGCATGCTCCAAATTATGACACTACGACACATTGTTTTTGACGTGAAGGTAATTGACGTAAATCCCCATTCACAGATGAGTTACGCAAACGACGTAACATTTTTAAAATTCGACGCGGTCCCGACGTCCATACTTAACATAGGATGCTCCATCTTTTTGGTGGTTTATCTTTACGCCGGAAAAAGCCTTGCGTAAACGGCGTAAATTCACTGCGTCGGCCGGGTGTACATTCGTGAATAGGCGTATATTGCTGATTTACATACTCTAGGCGTAAATCAGTGGGAATGCCCCTAGTGACCATCTTAAAAATGCAGTTAAGATACGACGGCGTAATACAATTACGCCGCTCGTATCTTAACTCAATCCCGGCGTATCTTGTTTTCTGAATACAGAAAAAAGATACGCCGGCACATCTAAGAAGTTACGCGGCTTATCTAGGGATAAGCCGCGTAACTTCTTACTGAATCTGGCCCATAGAGTATTTCTTATGCCTCGTACACAGGGTCGGACTTTTGACCGTGCAAAAGTCTGCCGTGACCCCGTCGGAAGTCAGACAGACAAAAAGAGAACAGGTTCTCTATCTAAGGTCCGTCGGCCTTCGGCAAAAAAAGTCAGATGGAGGCTACACACGACCGGACTTTCCAAGAAAAAAAGCCATTTTGAAAATCTGGCCGTGTGTACGAGGCATTTGAGTTATTTTAGTTGTCAGAATTCATTAGCTTTCTCAGTTTAGGTAGTTCAAGAATAGTTTTAATTTTAACCTATCAGGTATATTCATGGAAGATTAATTGCTTTACTTAATAACCCTGGAACAGGGCCGCATTTAGAGATCATTGTGCTTTAGGTAGCAATAATTGATGATGCCATTATATAAAGGCTTCATCCCATTTGTTATATGATTATTATCATAAAAACTAAAACCAGAATGTGCCGTTGGAGGTACTGAAGGTTCTGGCTTATATGCCAAACTTCCTGAAGAGTGTTGTAGTCCACCATTTCAAAGCTTATAGACAGAGAGGAGAATGCTAAGCTACAGAGAGTCTGATATATCTGCAATCCTCCTCACTAGTCCTTAAAGCTGGATGTACTAGTAGATTCTCAAAAGTGTCCATAGTAGGCAAATATAAATGAAAAAGGGACCATGTAAGGAAGCTTATATGAGGCCTTTCATGTTACTGTCATGCAGCGGCAGTAAACACATAGACTCTGGTTGCAGAACCCACAATTTATATTAATGTAGAATTCAGTCATTTACAACAAACCTGGTGGGAAGGCATCCAACCAGGAACACTCACGGCATGTAACAACAATGTATAGTGGAGCAGGTCTCAGCTGAGCTTGAGGGGCAGAATGTGGCCTGGCCGGTCCAAACTGGGGAGTTCTCCAGAAGGATGGTGTTTCTCTATCCTTTCATTACTCATGTGCAACCTCTCTATGCTGCTAATGATTGTCCCTGTCAGATAGGTGAATTTTCCCTACCCACACACAAAATGTGCAGTAAGCCTGGGAGCCAGGTCTATAAATAGGCTCTGCTATACCCACGACGGCTGCTAGAGTCACATGGGATGGCAGCATCCAAACTGAATAGCTTCCTTATTGACCCTGGAAACCATAGAGGAACCAATGTTACGTACCTGGTATCAGAGCCCAATAGTATAAGGAGACCTCTCTTACAGCCCTGGCTCGGTGACCACTGGGGTTGCAACAGTGGTTACGAAAGCGCAGTGAGGTAGGAGTGCCTGTTAGATCTGTAGTAGCTGACACTGATGAGTAGAGATGATCCACCGGAAGAACTGAACTATAGAAGCAGTTTGAGGCAGTGGTTACAGGTGTGGGTCAGCGACCCTTGGATACTGGCAGGGACAGGATCAGGAACAGGCTGGAGCAGAGTGAGACATGCCGGGTCAGCACGGGTAACGGGGTAGTTAATACAGCAGGCAGAGAGTAGTCAGCAGACAGGCAGCGGTTTGGCAACAGGAGATCAACAGGTGCAGGTATAGCAGGGTCAAGGCAAGCCGAGTCAGCATAAGAGAAAGCAGCAGTAGTCAAACAGAGCTGGGACGGTAATTGCAAGCAGGTACAGGATCAGACTCATGTAAAGCTGCAGATCAGACAGCACTGCACTAGAGCAGCTGCTGTCCTTTTAAAGGTTCACTTAAGTTAGTGCACCCACACACGTGCCTGCCACATGTTTCTGTGCACGCGCGCTTGCCACATGTTCCTGCGCGTGGACACGCGCCGCTGCCCGGTCTGATGTGTCCTCGTAGGAACATATGTGCGCATGCCCGAGCATATGCCTTGCCAAAGGGGAACCCTGACAAGCATGTTCCTCTTGACTTCCTCTCCCCCTGCAATGCTGCTGCGGTTGAGTGCCACCTGCAGTGGAGAAAGTTGACAGCATCTGCCTACAAGTAAGATGAAATTTTGCAACAGGTACTGCTCCATACACATCCAATAATGTTAAGTTGTCACCTCAGCCACTTTAGTTACATAGTTACATAATTACTCTGGTTAAAAAAAAAAAAGTCCACCCAGTTAAACCAATGAATTTTAGTAGATGAGCACTGCCTGTTTCACCTTTTTACATGAAAAGGATGCTCTTGGAGCATTGTGTTTTTTTTTCTATGATGTTTTTATCTAACATGAATGGCTAGATCAGTGTTGCCAACCAACCAGATTGAAATTTACTGACACAACACCCAAAACTTACTGGCACAGCCAGGTTTTTACTGGCATTTCCAAAAGTTACAAATAAAGCCCCATACACACTATCAGTTTTCCTGACGGTTTTCTCTTCAGGTTTACCAAAACCATCTAATATGAGGTCAAACCTCAAGAGTTTCAATTTGTATGCAATCAGGCAGGCTCTTGTACTACATGGTTTTGGTAAACCTGAAGAGAAAACCATCAGGAAAACTGATAGTGTGTATGGGGCTTTACAGTATTAATGCCTGACGGAATTTTTTCATCGGATATTCCGATCGTGTGTGCACCTCATCTGATTTTTTTCTGTAGGAGTTTAGAAATAGAACATGTTTTATTTTTTTCTGATGGAAAATCTGATTGTCTGTGTGGAACTCCGACGGATGCTAGGAAACATTGAACTTCATTTTTCTCGGCTTGTCATAATTTTTTACGTCACTGCATTTTGGACGGTCGGAATTTGGTCTGTAAGGGAGTATGCAAGACAGCTTGAACGGAATTCCGACAGAGAATTCCATCGGATTTTATCCCATCGGAAATTCCGATCGTGTGTACAGGGCATAAGAGTAAATTAGAGTATTTAGGCTACAGACAAATACAATATGCAATTGGCAATATGATTTAAGGTAGATAATAAGGCAAAAAAAATATTTCTTATTTTATTTTTGATATAGTAAGTAGTTCAGGTACTGGCCTCAGGAGGGCAAGAATTTAGAATGGGCACACACACATAAAATTGACTCTCACAGTGACACTGACAGCAGTGTGCAGCAGCACAGATGAGGAGACCTCACAGATACGACACATCCCCTTCTGAGTCTCTCTCCAAGCCAAGTAGTCTTTCCGGTATAAACAGCACTGACGGTCCTGGTCCTAGCCTGCCTTGCTCCCATACCGTCGACCCGCACACAAGGCTCTGGCCGCTATGCTTGGCTCCATTACACTTTGACATCACAAGACCTGCTCCGGCACCGCCTCCGCCAGAGCTGCCCGATCACACTGTAGCAAGAACTCGGATGGTCCCAGCCGGCTTCAGACCAAGCCGAGCGTCGCAGCCATCTTTTAGTTTCCAGCTATGTACACACGGCCCAGAATCCCGTCAGGAAAAAAAAACGTTGGTTTTCCTGATGGGATTCTTGCCATGCTTGGCTTGCCAAGCCGTGCAAACAGATGGCCATTTAAAGGAACCACTGTTCTTTTGAATGGCAAGAACGCAGTGACGTCATCGACTATGACGAGCCGGCACTTTTCACATTCAATGCCGTCACCGCCATCTTGCTTCACCCCACACTATCGTTGTATGCTACCGTGCATGCGTCAAAATCGTATCAAGCATGCGCGGGTTTACCATGGACAGGTAAGCATATAGACGACCGTTTTTCTCGGCAGGAAACACTCAGGTTCTCCATTTTCCTGTCAAAATTCCCGGCTGTTTTCCTGACGGGAAAACTGTGAGGGAGCAAACACACGGCCGGGATTCCAGGCCAAATGCTCTCCTGGCAGTTTTCCTGCTGGGAAAACCGGTCGTGTGTACAAGGCTTCGCTGGCATTTACTGGCAGGAGAATTGGCTGTTTTTTGTTGGCTGCCGGTAGAAATACTGGCGGTTGGCAACACTGGGCTAGATACAGATTTTTGGAAATAACGAAAGATATGCAAATATTGTTTTTCCCAGGAAGAGATGAATATAAAAGAAGGGCATTTTTTTTTTAAATCAAACATTTATCCTGATAAAATATTTCAGTTACCATTATAAATGTCAGATACATCAGTCTCCGACTATTGATGCCCACCTTTATTTTTTACCTCGCTGTGTTATCAAAGTCTACCTTTTTGTTTTTCAAAATGTTTGGACAATGCAACCTGACAAAAATTGTAATCAGAAATCAGATATTGTTCAAAGAACAATGTGTGTCTCATACTTGTAATGCATTCAAGAAAAATGTTTTTACTTGATGTAAGGCAAAAGTGAAAACTGAAATACCTGCCGTTTGACAGGAGCTGTCATATGCTAACAGACATGTGATTTAAATGTAAAACTCACGCATGGTTTAACTTGGGAGGCCCCCTGTCTGAGTGTCATTCTTTTCATCCTTCGTTCCCTGGGGGGAAAGGCTTGATAGGATTAAACATAGGTTGTGTGCAAGGTACAAGGGATCATGGGTAACACGAGATAGAGCATGGTAGCTAAGTGGATAAAATGGAAGACGTAATGGAAGAAGAGTGTTCTTGTCATAACCTAAAACTGACATTTCATGGAAAATATTAGGCAAACCAAGTTACAATATTTATGAAGTATAAAGAGCACTTAACATTCAATCCACCTTACATTTTTTAGACTATCCAAGCAAGTTTGCAAATATAACCTTCCACCTTTTTTCTTCCTTCTTCTGTCCCCTGGGAGCTTATCTGGGATCCTCTGAGCTTGATAGCTACATAAGCCATCTGAAATATTCTGGGGATATTTGGTTATAAAAAAAGCATGAGTTTATGTTCACATTGTCAGAGCCATCTATAAGGCAGGTCAAAAGGGGAAGCTGCCCTGGGCCCTGTCATTGTTGAGGGGCCCAAAGCAGCTGCCTCACACTTGCCAACTATCCCAGTTTAAATTCGCTTGTCTCTTGAAGTTTTAGTCCTGTGCTGTGACCTGATATCTCAGTGTGAAGTGCTGCTACTAATGCTGGCCAGCTCTGCCCTATTGTTGTGTACAGATTGCTCACCTGCAGACCCTGGGCCATATTCAGGTAGAGTTATTCCGGCATATCAGTGATACGCCGGCATAACTCTGACTTTGCGCCGGCTTATGAGTTTTCTGTATTACACCATTGGATCTTAACTGCAATTTTAAAATGGCTGCTGGGGGCGTTCCCGCTGATTTACGCTGAGAATATGTAAATCAGCGAGATACGCCAATTCACAAACATACGCGGGCCTGACGCAGTCACTTTACACCGTTTCCGTAAGGGCATAGGTGTGTGCAGCCTATTGCATTAGGGTGTGCACCCCAAAGCTCAAACACATATGCCTGTGCATGTGTATACAGTATATACTGCCGGTTGTCAGTAGAGCAGTGGATGATGTCATTAGGGCAGAGTTTGGTGTCAGTGGGGCAGTGGACAGTGTCAGTAATTTTTATTTGTACTATTTTTTTTTTTACAATTATTATTTATTATTATTATTTTTAATTATTATTATTTATCATTTTATTTTATATTTTTTCATTTTTATAGGAGCCCCATTATGTCAGTAAAGCAGAGTTTGGTGTCCATTTGGCAGTGGATGGTGTCAGTAGTTTATATTTTTTTACAATTTCAATTTTTGTATTATTATTTTTAATTATTTTTTAATTATTATTATTTATAGATTTTTTTCTCTTTTTTTGCGTGAAATATCATTGGTCTAAACAGGGGGCATCTGCAGCATACAAGGTGATTATGGTGTGCCCAGGCACACCTGGCACACCCTGTGCGCACGCCTATGCGTAAGGGGTTTCCCGGCGTAAAGATAAAGCTGCCAAAAGCAGATGCATCCTATGTTAAGTATAGACGTCGTGACCGCGGGAAATTTGAAAATGTTTACGTTGTTTGCATAACTCGTCCGTGAATGGTGATTTACCGACAATTACGTTCACGTCGAAAACATCGTCATAATTCGGAGCATGTGCACTGGGATTTTTCTATGGTCGACGCATGCGCAGTACGTTAAGCGCGTGGATACGCCTAATTTAAATAGGAGACGCCCCCTACCCGCCGTACCTTTACACGCAAGTGCTTTGTGAATACAGCACTTGCGCATAAAGTAGCGGCGGCGTAACGTAAATAGGAAAAGTTCCGGGGGCCGCAAAGAACCGCTCACCATCCTGAATCTGGCCCCCTGTGTTTACATGTAAATAACCGTCATTCATATGTAAATAGCTGAGGCCGGTGGCATTCATATGTAAATAACATCAGCATTTTTTCTGTTAAAAAAAATAAATAACATCAGCATTCATATGTAAATAACGGCAGCAGTCATATGTATATCATTCCCCTCTGCACTGAAGAGATGATGTGCTGTACAACCTCTAGCAACCAATCAGTGAGCAGTATTACTGTACAGTAATCTCTAGCAACCAATCAACAAGAAGGAATCATGTACTGTAACCTCAAGCAAATAATCAGTAAGTGGTAATGATATGCTCTAACCTCTAGTAACCAATCACTGCATGATCTGTTACAGTAAACTGATTTTAAGTCTAGCTGATATTTATTATATGTTTCAGAGCAGGTTTAGAGCAAAATTGCATGGGAGGGGGGCCGCAAGAATATTTTTTTTGCCAGGGTCCAATCACAATTAAAGACGGCCCTGCACATCGTAGTCCAGTAATCTATAGTAATAAGAATGTGCAGATACAGGTATACTTATTAGATGTAATTTGCATAGAACAGAAAAGCCTTACATCCATGCTTCCCCTTAGGCTCTCATTTGCTTAAAGTGAAGTTCCACCCAACAATGGAACTTCCGCTTTTGGAAACCCCCTCCAGTATCACATTTGGCACCTTTCAGGGTGGAGCAGATAACTGTCTAATACAGGTATTTTGCTCCCACTTCAGGGCATAGATACCCGAGCCACCCACGGGTATCTACGCGATTTACGGTGCCCCCCCCCGCTGTCTTATGGGAGACACACAGGTCCCAGAAGACAGCAGGGACCAGTGGGAACGCGCAGTAGGGAATCAGGAAGTGAAGCCACAAGGCTTCACTTCCTGATTCCCTTGCCGAAGTTGGCGGCGGTAGCACCCAAGAGCCAAGGGACAGATCCACTTTCGGGTGCCGACATCACGTGCGCCCTGGACAGGTAAGTGTTCTTATTTTAAAAGTGCAGTATTTGTAGCTGCTGACTTAAAAAAAAAATGGCGGAGCCACAGACAGAACTCGCAGTCTCCACTGTAATTCATCCCAAAGGTGTTCTATTGTTTTGAGGTCAGGACTCAATCTGTGCAGGCCAGTCAAGTTCCTCCACTCCATATTCATTCATATTCGTATTATTGGAACAGGAAGGGACCATTCCCAAACTGTTCCCACAAAGTTGGGAGCATGAAATTGTCCAAAATGTCTTGGTGTGCTGAAGCGTTAAGAGTTCTCTTCTCTGTAACTAAAGGTTCAAGTAAAATCCCTGAAAACAACCTCACACCATAATCCCCCCCTCCACCAAATGATTTGGACCAGTGTACAAAGCAAGGTCCATAAAGACATGGATGAGCGAATTTGGGTTGGAGGAACTTGACTTGGCTGTAACCTCAACTATATGGATTCATCGGGTAGTGTGCAGGTATTCCATCACTTCCTCGATGCCGCAGTGTCTCCTGGGAGCTTTTGTCATTGTTCCCAGGAGACATTGCCGAGGTCTGCTGCGAGTTATCGCGGGATTTAGGAAGAACTTGCTTAAAGTTCTTTCTAAATCCCGCGATAACTTGCGGCAGACTCCGCTTTAATTACAAAATATGTGTATAGTTTATACCATAAAAAGATTGCTGTGCGCCGCTAAAGTGTTCTGGTTTGACTTGAAGAAAAGGTGGCAACCCTAAGATACACCCATCCTTTTGGTAATTTCCATAATTGCCAGGCACCCATAGTAGACCCACTTTTTGCTACCTACAATATATTTTACGATTGTGAAATTACTTGGACAAGTAGGGCCAGATTCAGATAGTATTTACGGCAGCGTATCAATAGATACGCCGCGTAAATTCTAAGAATACCCGGCGTATCTTTTTTTTTGCTATTCAGAAAAGAAGATACGCCAGAATTCTACTAATATACGAGCGGCGTAATTCTGTTACACCCTCGTATATTAGTTGCAGTTTTTACGCTGGCCACTAGGTGGCGCTTGCGTCGTTTTACGCGTCGAATTTGTAAATAAAGGATTTACGGCGATTCCCGAACGTACTTGCGGCCGGCCGTCGTAGTTTACGTTGTTTGCCTTAGCGTTATAGCGGCGTAAGGTTACCCTTGCTATAGGAGGCGTAGCCAATGTTAAGTATGGATGTCGGGACAGCGTCGAACTGTACGTCGGTTACGTCGTTTGCCTAAATCGTTCGGGAATGGGGCTCGACGTTAGTTACGTTCACGTCGTTTACATTGAAAAAAGCGACGTGATTTTGCGCATGTGCACTGGAAACATCCACGGCCGTCCAAAAAAACGTTAATTACACGGGGTCATGATTCATTTACATGAATCACGCCCACAACATCCCTATTTGAATTACGCGTCCTTACGCCGCAACACATACATTATGCCGCCATAAATAAGGGCGCAAGTTCTTTCTGAATACAAAGTTACAGCGGCGTAACGTATCGGGGATACGTTACGCCAGCAGAGAGATTTGCTGATCTTTCTGAATCTGGCCCGTAGTCTCTATCATGCAACAACATCGGTTCCTGTATGGTCTTTAACAGGTCACCTGCCATGACGTTATCTCTTTCCATCCGGCTCTGAACCCTGATCTTTGGAACAGAGCTAATTAACAAGCTGCACAGGTTTTCGAGTGATGAAATGACATTTACCCCGAAGCCAGGTTATCTCATCCACACACCACTGGGCAGCGAAATAACAGCTGAATAGGGATTGTTTAAGGATGAATCTGTCTCTTTCTGTGTGGCAAACAGCAACATTTCATTCTGAACGCAATATTAAGGGTCGCTCGGGTCACGTTTCCCTTCTTCTTATATACCTTAAATGAAAAAAAACTGGGGATCCACTTTCCATCAGCCTCTCCTTTATTGTGATTATTTTTTTTTGTGTGTGTTTAAAAGCTCCATAAATGCACAATTTAGAATGACACTGGCTTGTAGTGGTTACCTTATCCTTTTGACTAACAATGATGGGATTCCTGTCATGCTTTGCCTCCCCTACAGAGCCACTGATGGGATTTTTTGAAATCCTATTATTGGTTGCACTGTCGTGGTCTCAGATGGGACTTTCAATCAAAAAGGCAATCAGAAGGTTATGCATCTGTAAGCTCAACTGCAAAAAGAATGTGTACAGCTTCAAGACACCTAAAATTACTCATAGTAACACCTGCTGGACCGAGGAAAAATGTGCAGCTTTAATTTATTCAGTCGGATTAAATGATAATATAATAAGATTGATAAGAGCTTGAAAACAAATGCCAAGCACGTCTATTTAAAGCTGACCTGTTACATCATTTTGCCATTCAAACTGATACTAGAACTGTAACCCCAGAAATAAGTTATTAAGTGATCAGATTGATCTTGTCACTTACAGGGGCATGCTTCATCTTTTGAAAATCCTGGGCTTTGCTTCTGTATTGGTATTGTTATTTATTCCGCTGGTGATGTTCTTCTGCGCTGCTGCTTTCAATAACAGCATTTTCTGAGATGCTGCATTGAGGATTTGGGTATGCTTGTTATGTGGGGTATTAAGAGGTTAGCCTTCTTCAGAAGTTAACACATGGCACACCGCACACCCGTACTCTTCAATTCAGGACCGTCTTATGCCTTATACACACTGGCGGCTGGTGCTCAAAAATGTTTGGGGGGCCGCAAACAAATGAAAAAAAAAAAAACAATCGCAGCCTCACTGTGCCCATCAAACGCAGCTACTGTGCCCATCAAACGCAGCCACTGTGCCCATCAATTGTTGCCACAGTGCCATCAAATGCAGCCAGATGCCTGCCGCTGTATCACGGGGGCGCGCCCGCAACAGCTATACACCATGCGAGCTCGCATGTCTTTGTGTAGTTGTTTGCGAGGAGGAGCCGTGACAGCCACCAAGGGACCCCAGAAGACCAGGATCGGGGCCACTGTGTGCAAAACAAGCTGCACAGTGGAGGTAAGTATAAGATGTTTGTTATTTAAAAAAAATTAATAAAATTCCTTACAACTCCTTTAAGTATTGCTCGAGGTAGAGGGGACAGCTAGGCTGAGACTATGTAAGAGCAGTCTCTGTCCTTGTAGCAATCTTTAGTGTCTAAGGGCAGAGCCTCCCCGAGAGAGACCTCTGAACAGACCCTCCCAAACTCCCAATTTCTGGGCCTAACTCCCAGGGATTAGCTAAGCTCAGATGCATATTCATAGTGGCTGACCCTCCTACTCTACTCTTACTCTACCTATTACTTCTATTCATCCAGCCTAGGGCAGGGTGCTTTACTTACAAAGGTTCCTCTGTCTGGGCCATTTAGGTGAATAGGAATTCCAAACAGCAAATGATGAGACTAGTTGCTTTTAACAGCTTTCCAGGCATTTTTAGACTTAGACTTAGACACAGAGCACACACTCCCCAGACAATCCACGCAGGTCTGGTTCCAGGTTGGAGCATCTCTCTATTCATGCTGGGAGCTTTTGTAGAGGACCTAACAAGCCCAGCTGATACAGCTGGGGTCATCAAGTCCTCCCAGCAGGACTCCCAGCACTCCCCCTAGAGGTACAAAGTGGCATAAAGCCCAAACCTAGGAGAAATATATATCATCTTGGATGCAACCAGGGGATTTAACCTGCCTACTGTCACTATATATATATATATATATATATATAGTATCTATTTTTTGTGAATATTTTATTATATCTTTTCATGTGACAACACTGAAGAAATGATACTTAGGCCGCGTACACACGAGGAGACATGTCCGCGGAAACTGGTCCTCAGACCAGTTTCCGCGGACATGTCCGATCGTGTGTACGGCCTAGAGGACAGGTTTCCAGCAGACAAAAGTTTCTAAGCATGCTTAGAAACTTGTCCGCTGGAAACCTGTCCGTCGGACATGTCCGCTGGTTAGTACGTCTAACCAGCGGACCGAAATCCCACGCATGCGTCGAATTGATTCGACGCATGCGTGGAAACATTGATTTCCTGGTTTGAGGACATTGGTGTCTTCTATGTCACCGTGTTCTCTGTCCGTGGAGATTTTGGTCTGATGGTGTGTACACCATCTGATGGTGTGTACACCTAGGCTATAATAAGATTGCCAAGACCCTGAAACTGAGCTGCAGCATGGTGGCTAAGACCACACAGCACTTTAAAAGGACAGGTTCCACTCAGAATAGGCCTCATCATGGTCCACCAAAGAAGTTGAGTACACGTTCTCAGTGTCATATCCAGAGCTTGTCTTTGGGAAATAGACATATGAGTGTGCCAGCATTGCTGCAGAGGTTAAAGGGGTAGGGAGGGTCAGCCTGTCAGTGCTCAGATCATATACACCACACACTGCATCAAATTGGTCTTCATGGCTGTTTTTCCAGAAGGAAGCCTCTTCTAAAGACAATGCACAAGAAAGTTCTCCAACAGTTTTTTGAAGACAAGCAGACTAACAACATGGATGACTGGAACCAAGTCCTGGGGTCTGATAAGACCAAAATACATTTTTTTGGTTCAGATGGTGTCAAGCGTGTGTGGCGGTAACCAGGTGAGGAGTACAATTGACAAGTGTGTCTTGCCTACAGTCAAGCATGGTGGTGGGAGTGTCATGGTCTGTGGCTGCCGGCACTGGGGAGCTACAGTTTATTGAGGGAACCATAAATACCAACATGTGCTGTGACATACTGAAGAAGAACATGATCCCCTCCCTTCAGAGACTGGGCCGCAGGGCAGAATTCCAACATGATAACGACCCCAAACACACCTTCAAGGTGACCATTGCCTGTTAGGATTGGGTTCATCTGCTGGTGTCTCCCAGGAGCCAGCAGGTTGTAATAATCAGCCACACCTGGGTTCAGCGATTAGGTGGCTATTGAAGGCTGTTTCTCCCTTTCCCCATGGCGTCACTATTCTGTTTGCCTCCTTCTTGCCAGCAGAGATTCTGTTCCAACCAGCACCCCTTTGCCTTGCTCCTGTCCTCTTCTGCCTTGCTCTGGCTCCTTGCTTAGTTCCCAGTTTGTCCACTACGACCTTACATCCCTGTATTACCTGTACCTTTGTCAGTATGTTGTATATTATTGTACTTAGTAAGTAGTTTCGTTATTTAGCTATTTTTTTAATGGGTTTTGGTTCTGGTTGCTGGGGTTTGTTATGTTCACTGTTTGCTGTATGCTTTTTGCTGTGTTCACTGTTAATAAATCTTACTTTTAAAGATACATACATTGTTTGGTCACAGTTTCTATGTGTAACTACATGTCTGGTCTCCTTGCTGCAGAAACCTGACACGGTCTTGCTAAAGAAGCTGAGGGTAAGGCCTCGTACACACAACCGTTTTCCTCGACAGAATCCATCAAGAAAAATGCTGGTAGAGCTTTTTTGCAGAGGAAAACGGCCATGTGTATGTTTTCCATTGAGAAAACTGCCATGGAACTGGACGAGAAAAAAAGAGAACAAGTTCTCTTTTTGCTCATCGGGAGTCTCAATTTCCTCGTCGTGTTCCTTGTCGGGCTGGTTTTCGACGAGAAACACATTTGTGTGTATGCTTAGAAACCCGCACATGCTCAGAATAACGTATGAGACGGGAGCGCACCTTCGGTAAAAGTAGCATTTGTAATGGAGATAGCACATTCATCACGCTGTAAGAGACTGAAAAGTGCAAATCATCTCTTATCAAACTTTTACTTAACACGCAGTAACATGAGATTAGCAAAAGCAGCCCCAAGGGTTGTGCCAGTGGAATCGAACTTCCCCTGCTGTCGTAGGTGTTGAATGTCACCGCGTTTGAGAACAACAAGATTTGGTCTTGACAGTGTACGCAAAGAAAGCTTGACAAGATTCTCGACAAGCCTGACAAGGAACTCGTCGAGGAAAACGATGTTTCATTTACAACGAGTTCCTCGGTCGTGTGTACGAGGCTTAAAAGTGATAGACTGGCCAAGCTTGTCTCCAGACCTAAACTGTATTGAGCATCTGTGGGGCATGCTTACATGGAAGGTGGAGGAGAGCAAGGTCTCTAACATCCACCAGCTCCGTGATGTCGTCATGGAGGAGTGGAAGAGGACTGCAGTGACAACCTGTGAAGCTCTGCTGAACTCCATGCACAAGAGGGTTAAGGCAGTGCTTGAAAATAATTGTAGCCACACAAAATATTGACACTTTGAACCCAATTTGGATATTTTCACTTGTGTACTCACTTTTGTTGCCAGCGGTTTAGACATTAACGGCTGTGTGTTGGGTTATTTTGAGGGGACAGCAAATTTACACTGTTATACAAGCTGTACACTCACTACATTGTATAAAGTGTCATTTCTTCAGTGTTGTTACATGAAAAGATATAATAAAATATTTATTAAAATATGAGGGGTGTACTCACTTTTGTGTGTGTGTATAAATAGATGAATATATATAGTACAGACCAAAAGTTTGGACACACCTTCTCATTCAAAGAGTTTTCTTTATTTTCATGACCATGAAAATTGTAGAGTCACACTGAAGGCATCAAAACTATGAATTAACACATGTGGAATTATATACATAACAAAAACGTGTGAAACAACTAAAAATATATGTCATATTCTAGGTTCTTCAAAGTAGCCACCTTTTGCAGCAGACACATCTCTAGAACAACTGTTAAGAGGAGACTGTGTGAATCAGGCCTTCATGGTAGAATATCTGCTAGGAAACCACTGCTAAAGAAAGGCATCAAGCAGAAGAGACTTGTTTGGGCTAAAGAACACAAGGAATGGACATTAGACCAGTGGAAATCTGTGCTTTGGTCTGATAAGTCCAAATTTGAGATCTTTGGTTCCAACCACCGTGTCTTTGTGCGACGCAGAAAAGGTGAACAGATGGACTCTACATGCCTGGTTCCCAACGTGAAGCATGGAGGAGGAGGTGTGATGGCGTGGGGGTGCTTTGCTAGTGACACTGTTAGGGATTACTTCAAAATTGAAGGCATACTGAACCAGCATGGCTACCACAGCATCTTGCAGCGGCATGCTATTCCATCCGGTTTGCGTTTAGTTGGACCATCATTTATTTTTCAACAGGACAATGACCCCAAACACACCTCCAGGCTGTGTAAGGGCTATTTGACCAGGAAGGAGAGTGATGGGGTGCTGCGCCAGATGACCTGGCCTCCACAGTCACCAGACGTGAACCCAATCGAGATGGTTTGGGGTGAGCTGGACCGCAGAGTGAAGGCAAAAGGGCCAACAAGTGCTAAGCATCTCTGGGAACTCCTTCAAGACTGTTGGAAGACCATTTCAGGTGACTACCTCTTGAAGCTCATCAAGAGAATGCCAAGAGTGTGCAAAGCAGTAATCAAAGCAAAAGGTGGCTACTTTGAAGAACCTAGAATATGACATATTTTCAGATGTTTCACACTTTTTTGTTATGTATATAATTCCACATGTGTTAATTCATAGTTGTTATTCCTTCAGTGTGAATCTACAATTGTCATAGTCATGAAAATAAAGAAAACTCTTCGAATGAGAAGAGACTTTTGGTCTGTACTATATATATATATATATATATATATATATATATATATATATATATATATATATAAATGTTTTGGTGTGCATTTCTATTTTAAACTGGATATGTTGTTTTACAAGGTCAGAATTACATATGTTATACTTTAATTGGGAGATTTCAAGTATAAAGCCAATAAATTAATGAGAAATAAATACATTTCCCAACATAAATAGGCATTAGAAATATAAATATAACTCTATTAGGTTGGTTACAGATCAGCTATAAATTGCCTGAAAAGCATCCTCAGTGCAACATAGAATCCCTTAAAGCCCAACTCCGACAAAATGTAAAATGATCTCTTGCAATGGGGCTATGCTTTCTTGTTTTGTAGCTTGTTTTGTACTTGGAAGATAGGGCTCCCGTATTTTCCGTCAGTGGACATTGTCTCCATGACTAACCCTGCTTTGGTCTTGATCATGTCAGGACCATAGACTGCTGGAACATAGGGGAGAAGTAAATGCAGGAAAGTGCTATTTTACCTGCCGATTCTCGCGGCGTAAAATCTTTCACATTATACCAAAAAAATTGGGCTAACTTTACTGGTTAGTTTTTGGATTTTAAAGACCGCTGAGCAAATACAGTGTGACAAAAAATATTGCAACAACCACCATTTTATTCTCTAGGGTCTCTACTAAAATATATATATATATATATATATATAATGTTTGGGGGTTCTAAGTAATTTTCTAGAAAAATAAAATAAAAGATGAAAACAACAAATGTCAGAAGAAGGTTTTCACACGGGCAGATCAGTAATGATCCCCGCTGAGCCGGCAGATGACACTGTGCAGGGACCGCCCTGTATTTTCTCCACTCTCCCCTATGGGGAGACCGTCTGTCCGTGGTCATTCGTTCTGCAGACCGAAGGAAAAATAGGGTTTTCCTCCGTCTGCAGAATCGGAGGAATGCGGAAGCGGGCGAGATCGGGTGTCAGCGGATGTTTACACGGTGACGTAAAACACAACGACGTGCTGAAAAAAATGAAGTTCAATGCTTCCGAGCATGCGTCGACTTGATTCTGAACATGCGTGGATTTTTAACCGATGGACGTGCCTACAGACAATCGTTTTTTTTCTATCGGTTAAGAATCCATCGGTTAATTTTAAAACAAGTTTGAATTTTTTTAACCAATGTATAAATAACCGATGGCGCCCCCACACACGATCGGTTTGGTATGATGAAAACGGTCCATCAGACCGCTCTCATCAGTTTGACCGATCGTGTGTTCGCAGCATTAGAGTTTAAGCTGTTAAACTTTCCTAATTTACATACAGAAGTATATTCCTTTGATGTAAATGACAAATTGTTACAATATTTTGACTTAACATTCCACTGATAAAGAATGTTGTGATACTTGTCAGACTGCCCGGATTTATTCTTCCTTTTGAAATACTTTGTCAAGATCGCAACAGGGAACAAATTGTGATAACGATTCTTGACGATTAATAGTGCATCTCTAATAAAAACATATATATATATATATATATATAAGATAAAAGACAAAACATGTGTGTGTGTGTATAGGTATAAACACACCTTCCCCGTTCTTCTGTGTGGCAGTGACACTGATCGTCTGTTCCCTGATATAGGGAACGACGATCAGTGACGTCACGCCTACAGCCACGCCCCCCTACAGTAAGAATCACTCCCTTAGGGCACACTTAACCTCTTAGCACCACCTAGTGGTTAACCTCTTCACTGCCATTGTCATTTTCACAGCAATCAGTGCATTTTAATAGCACTTTTCATTGTGAAAATGACAATGGTCCCAAAAATGTGTCAAAAGTGTCTGATGGGTCCACCATAATGTCACAGTCACGATCGCCGCCATTATTAGTAAAAAAAAAATATATGAATAAAAATGCCATAGAACTATCGCCTATTTTGTTAACGCTATAACTTTTGCGCAACAGCCATTGACTCCCGCTGCTGTCACTCAAATCAATGATGCGGCACAATGATGCAGCACGCTGGGGGATGGGGCCAAGTGATATAGTCGGGGGCTATGGCCGCTGACTGTATCATGGGAGCATGCCTGCAAGTTAACCCCCTTGGGAGAGCACTTTCCAAAGGGGGTTAGCTCTTGCGGGGAGGAGCCGAGACAGCCGCCTAGGGACCCCAGAAGATGAGGAGCGGGGCCACTCTGTGCAAAACGAACTGCACAGTGGAGGTAAGTATGATATGTTTGTTATTTTAATATTTTTTTTTTTAAATAAACTTTTACAACCCCTTTAATCTGAAGCAGCACTACTGGGAATTTTGACGTAAACCAATAATAAAGAGGATCAGCAAATATATATATATATATATATATATATATATATATATATATATATATACACACACACGCACGTATCATTGATTGCAAAGCATAACTGAAGACTTGGAAAACAGCCAAAGAATTTGACCTCCTGTCCTGGTAACATCCGATTCTTCCAGTCACTATGGAAGCATTGGAAGGTTAAACTAGTCAGCAGGATATATTACTTTCATTCATTTTGTCAATGTACTGATTGATGTTTGTGCCCTTCTGAAGGGCAAACTGGTTGGAAATAGCATGGGAATGTAGGGTCAACATATAAGTTCCAAAACTTTTCTGAACTGTATTCTTTACAATACTACACACATCTAAAGCTGTCATAATTATAGTCTGTCATCTAAACCAATGCACCCCCCAGCCATTGTTCATTTGGCATTTCTCTTTCTTAAAACTCATTGTGGTGTATGGCCATTGCAGTGATATTATTTTTAAACAAACACAGCACAGGCCTAGGCAGGGCACAGACATATAATTCCCAATGTATTAATTTTTCTACATTGAAAGATTGATTTACTAAGTGCAAATAGGCTGTGCACTTTGCAAGTGCAGTTGCATTTATTTTCTCCAGGGCTTAGTGAATGTGGTGAAGCCTTATTTTTGTAAAGAATACTCAATCTTGTGCAAGGGGGAACAAATGGTTGCATATGATTTGATGATGGGTATCAGCAGAGCTTTAAAGTGGAGTTCCGGCCAATTATTATTATTTTTTTAGTTTTGTCATTGAGCATAATTCCTTATTAAATTAAAAAAACAATTATACAAGGTTAAACCATGTTTTTTCACCTTAATACACCCTAATATCCTTAATACACTCTAATATCCTATGCATTAAGGTGAAAAAACATCCGATGCTTACAAACCCCAACCCCCCCTCCGTTTACTTACCTGAGCCCTACTTATCCTGAAATGTGAACAAGCTGGCTTCTTAGCCCGGTCTTCTCGGCTGTTCTCGGCTCTTAATTGGATGGTTGATAGCAGCGCAGCCATTGTCTCCCGCTGCTGTCAATCAACTCAATGATGCAGCACGCCGGGGGGCAGGGCCCTCACTTGCCCTTAAGCTAACCCCCTTGGGAGAGCGGTTACCAGAAGAGGGTTAGCTCTTGCGGGCAGAGGCGTATCTAGTGAAAATAGTGCCTATGGCAAGAACTAAAACTGCGCCCCTGTCGAAACATGTGAAACCCATCTTTCAGTTAACCTTAACAAAAAAAACAGCTTACAAAACTAGTGGTATTTATCATCCCTTGTGATACCTTGGGTAGAGACATATCCTCTTTATGGAGAAATCTGGGGTTTATTAGACCCCTGATCCCTCCTCTGCCCTCCAAGGCCAGGTAAATGCAGAACCAATACTGGAAGTTATGAAATCTTTATCACTTAAGGCCTCAGTTTTCACAGAGGAGAGGGAGAAACTGATGTTCCTCCTTCTTCTTTGTGCGCTGCCAATCCAACCAGATGGAATGGGAAAGCCTGGGAGAACAGGGGAGGGCTGTGGCTGAACGCAGCAGGCATAGCACTGCCATTGTCCATTAGCAAAGGTGCTGAAAAGAGGATCCTGCCTATGCTCGGGAGGAGGGAAGAAGAGACCCTCAGACCCTGGTAAGTGCCTTGCTGCCCAGCCACTCAACAGCGCCCCCTTCATATGGTGCCCATGGTACTTACCATGACTGCCATACCCTAGATACGCCACTGCTTGCAGGGACTAGCCAAGACAACCACCCAGGGACCCCAGAAGACGAAGATCAGGCCACTCTGTGCAAAATAAACTGCACAGTGGAGGTAAGTATGACATGTTTGTTATTTAAAAAAAAAAAGGAACCTTTAGTAACCCTTTAATAGTGGATGTTGCTAAAATATATATTTATTCTCACAAGTTTGTCCCTCCTGTTGTGGCCGTTGCCATCATGGTTGTGGGCATGTGAAGCCCAATCGATAACTCTTCAGGGATAAGCATTGGAGATCTCCTGCATGCGTGATTCACAGGCGGCCGTATCGCTGATTGTTGCTAAAGTTGCCATAACAACAGGCGGCGATGGAAGAAGGTCCCGCCCATTGTAATGGCAACATAGATAAACACATCTAAACATAGGAAAACAAGGAATCCCTAACCTTCCAAGCAGCTGAGTTATTTGCAGCGATTGGATAAGATGAGGTATAAAAATCAATGAAAGGAATTCATGGACAGCCGCACACCAAAATAAACCTAAAAAGGTAGCCTTTATTGGTGTAAAAAGGATAAAAAGCACTACAAAACACAGCACAGCAAGCAGTGGGGTAAAAAACTGACGCGTTTCACACAAACAATCAGTGCTTAGTCATAGCTAGGAGAGGTATCCCTGGCATTTTGTACCAAATAGTACATATATATATATATATATATATATATATATATATATATATAAAAATACTATACTATACTACTGTATGCTCTTCAATGCCAGGATCCTGCAGACTCATAGTACACAGTCTGCCTGTACCTTCAATACGGATAAGCAGTAGACATGTGCATTAGTTTTCGTAAGAATGCATTTTCGTCCGAAAAGCGCAAGAAACGAAAACCGAAAGATCCGACATAAAAAATGTTTTATTTTTGTTTTCTTTGCGGTAAAAATTCGATATAGAGAGATTCAACATTATAGGGAAAAGAATCGACATGATAGGGAAAAGATTTGACATTATAGAGAAAAGATTCGACACTATAGAAATAATAGATTTGACACTACAGAGAATAGATTTTGATTTATGAGAAAATAGATTCGACATTATTACTAGTCATACAACATTAGAATTCTTGTAGGCGGAATATTCAAACGGAAATGTACGATTCGACGTAAAGATTCGACGTTCCGTCGAATATTCTTTTGACCATTATTATTGAATTTTCGGACAAAAGCTATTCCCCAGCGAAAAACGAAATAAATCAAAAAAAAATTCGGGAGTAACTAAATAAATGTATTTTCCAAACGAAAACGAAAAAACAAAACAAAATATTCCAGTCTGCACATGTCTAATAAGCAGTTATTGAATGTCAGGAAGAATCAATGAAATATGAGAGCACTCACCAGCACCCTAGAAGTTAATTGAAAACTACAGGTTATCAGCTGTGACGACCAATGGTAGAGGAGAAGAGGCAGGAGCTGGAACGCGTTGCATGTGCCACCGTCATTATGGGTGGAAGCATGTAACATGTTCCAAAGGTGAACTTATCCTTTGTGGTTTATTCCACCAGGACATCAACTATTTCTTTTGTTTCTGATGGACATAGTTTTTTTCTTACTTTTCACAAGTTCTTTTATTATATATATTTGTACAGTCACAAGTATTTTGAGAGTGCATTGGAAAATTTTTGGTTTTATAATTTGTTTCTCTCTCAGTCTAATCTCTCCTATATAGGGGACTACAAGAAGATTTCCAGATAAAATGTAGGTACAGTACTTACACTATTTGTATTAAAAAAGGAACATATTTAATGATATATTAATGATAGCAGAGCTAAATTCATTTGTGTCTACATTATGTTCATCTGGAGTTCAGCTATTAATGGCTTTCATTTGTAATTTCAGCATTTTATTAAACACAATTCAATTAAGCCTAAATGACATGCAATTAAACAGATGTAGAATATTCTCCCACCATCCATAACATTACATGTACTATTAAAGTCCATAGAAGTTGATTTGTCATAGGCCTAGTGCACACTGGATGTTTTTTTTTTTTTTTTTTGCTGCTTCTGGGGGCGTTCTTCATTATAGCACTCTATACCTATGGAAACACTCTTCAAATATACACTATTTTATCAAAAGTATTGGGCTACTTGCCTTTACACGCACATGAATTTGAGTGGCATCCCAGTCTTAGTCCGTAGGGTTCAATATTATGTTGGCCCACCCTTTGCAGCTATAACAGCTTCTACTCTTCTGGTAAAGCTTTCCACAAGGTTTAGGAGTGTGTCTATGGGAATGTTTGACCATTTTATCAGAAGCTCATTTGTGAGATCAGGCACTGATGTTAATGATAAGGCCTGGCACACAGTCTCTGCTCTAATTCATCACAAAGATATTCTAACGGGTTTAGGTCAGGACTCTTTGCAGGTCAGTCAAGTTCCTCCACCCCAAATGCTCTCATCCATGTCTATATGGACCTTGCTTCATGCACTGGTGTGCAGTCATGTTGGGATTATGAAATAGTGCAAAATATCTTGGTATGCTGATGCCTTAAGACTTCCCTTCACTGGAACTAACGGGGCCAAGCCCAACGACTGAAAAACAACCCCACACCATTATCCCCTCTTCACCAAATGATTTGGACCAGTGAACAAAGCTCCTTAAAGACATGGATGAGCGACTTTCTTGACCTCAACCCGATAGAACAGCTTTGGGATGAATTAGAGTGGATACTGTGAGTCAGACCTTTGCATCCAAATCAGTGCCTGACATCACAAATGTGCTTCTGGAAGAATGGTCAAACATTCCCATAGACACACTCCTAAACGTTGTGCAAAGCCTTCCCAGAGAGTTGAAAATATTATAGCTGCAATCGGTGGGCCAACTCAAAATTGAAGCCTATGGACTAAGACTGAAATGCCATTACAGTTCATGTTCGTGTAAAGGCAGGCATCCCAATACTTTTGGTAATATAGTGTATGTTTTAGTAGTAGGGAAGCCTTTTAAAGCCTACGTTTAGCTTAAACCTTTTTTTTTTTTAAATCAGCACAAGGGACAGTACTTACATTTAACCTAAAGTGTCTGATGTGCTTGGTCTGGCTGCCATAGTTGAAATCTTCTGTTTTCCTAACATATCCCATAGCTATAAACTTTTGGTAATGGGGGGGGGGTCTAGTAGACCCAAGAGATCTGTCACAAGCATTCATCAAGAGTGCTGACTATGCCCACCCTTTCTACACCTCCTTCATTAATAGAAGCTGTACTATAATGTAAATTAATGAAAATCACTCTATGAATGGAGGAGATGAGTCTTATGCCACGTACACACGGTCTTTTGTGAAGTAAAAAACGACGTTTTTGAAACGTCACTTTCAAAGACGATGTTGCATACACACCATCGTTTTTTTCACAAAAAACGAGGTTACGTTCACCACACTTTTCCATTGAAGCTCGCTTCATAACTAGCTTCTGGGCATGCGCGGGTTGAAAAACGTCGTTTTAAACAACGTTTTTGCTACACACGGTGACTTTTTGTGAAACAAAAAACGACGTTTTGAAAAACGACACAAAAAATTCAAGCATGTTGGAATTTTTTTTTGGTTGTTTTTTTAAGACAAAAAACTACGTTTTGCCCACACACGATCAATTTAAATTACGTTTTAAAAAACAACGTTTTTTTTCATCGCAAAAAACGACCGTGTGTACGCGGCATTACATTCATCCGCTCATCTTTCTTTCATAGATAGCTTCATTCTTCTAAACTATAGTGCAATTTCTAAGACTGAAGGAGGGTGGAAAGGATGGGCATAGTCAGTACTCTTAATGAGTATCTGTAATAGGTCCCTCTACTTTTTAACCCTCAAAGCATCAGAAGACTACAATTACAGGGAATGGGAGGGGGACTATGACAGCTGGCACCAACACAAGGGACATCAGATTAAATGTAAAAACTGTCTATAGCGTGTGTGTTTTCTCTTTTTAAAGTTTTGCGTAAATTTAGGCTTTAGGATTTTAAAATGTTCAAAGAAAGGAGCAGGTGTTTTGGTCATTTCTGGGGACAATAAAGCTCACAGTTCATGAGTCTTTGTGGACCACCATTTTTGGCTGGTTATCACTGCACTGTATATAAAGCAAACCATATTGTTGCATATAGTTTTTTGCAAAAACCCATGGCACTAGGGCTGAAATAAGAGTAGCCCAATTGCCAGGTAATTCCAGGTTAATAAGAGTGCAGTTACATTTTAATTACACACATATAAAAACATTAAGTTTATGGTGAATATTAACAACAAGAGTACAAAGCCCCTCCAGCTGAAACAGTGCATACCACAGTAGAGCCTTGGTTAGGTTAGATTTACTGTAGCTCCTCTTTTGGGTTTTTATTGTTCTGTGTTACAGGTGGGACGAACTCCCACTTCCTATCTCAAGGACACCTAGGATGTTGTTGAGCTGACCTTCCTGTATCTACTTTTTGAAGTACTTTCATACTGTATATAGCGTGCTCCCTATTGTTTTACCCCTACCATGGGTTTGAGGAAAATCCCAAGATCTGCAAAGTTCATGGATCAAATATTGCAAGCTTGATACCTCAAATCATCACTGACACACGGGACCTCATGCAACTTGGATTCTGTGCCTCTCCAATCTTCCTCCAGACTCTGGGACCTTGATTTCCAAATGAAATGCAACATTTTCCACAGTCAGTGATGATTTGGGGAGCCGGTCATTTGCTGGTGTTGGTGCACTGTGTTTTATCAAGTCCATGTCAGCGCAGCCCTCTACCAGGACATTTTAGAGCATTTATTGCTTCCCTCTGCTGACCAGATTTATGGAGATGCTGATTTCATTTTCCATTAGGACTTGGCACCTGTCCACACTGCCAAAAGTACCGATATCTGGTTTAATGATCATGGTATCACTGTGCTTCATTGGTCAGCAAACTCACCTGAGCTAAACCCCATAAAGAATCTGTGGGGCATTGTCAAGAGGAAGATGAGAGACACCAGACCCAACAATGAAGACAAGCTGAAGGCCACTATTAAAGCAACCTGGGCTTCCATAACTCCTCAGCAGTGCCACAGGCTAATTGCCTCCATGCCACACCGCATTGATGCAGTAATTCATGCAAAAGGAGCCCCAAGTATTAAGTGCATACTATACTGTACATGGACATACTTTTCAGTAAGCCAACATTTCTGTATTAAAAATCCTTTTATTTTATTGGTCTTATGTAATATTCAAATTTTAGTAGATAATGAATTTTGGGTTTTCACTGGCTGTAAGCCATATTTATCCAATATATCATATCATCATATTATCATAATATATAGATGTGTTACACACAGAGTGATATATTTGAAATATATCACTCTGTGTGTGACAAATCTATATAAAATATATGAGTTTCACTTTTTGAATTGGATTACTGAAATAAATTAACTTTTTTATGATTTTCCAATTTTTTAAGATGCACCTGTATTTTAAAGGGGACAACACTTCCAAAACTGTTAACAAACTTAACCCCCCCTTAACTTAACTTAATTCACTCATTCTTGTTAAAAACCAAAGATGGAAGATAGTAAAGTCAACCAACAGCAATGTCTAGAGTGTCACTGAGTACAAAGTGGGGGGAAATTATCCCATCATGTATACCAGGGATAAGCAATTAGAGGACCTCCAGCTGTTGCAAAACTACAAGTCCCATCATGCCTCTGCCTCTGGGTGTCATGCTTGTGGCTGTCAGAGTTTTGCTATGCCTCATGGGACCTGAAGTTCTGCAACAGCTGGAGGTCTGATAATTGCATATCCCTGATGTATACAACATTAAAAACCCAACAGAAGACCCAACACAATTTAGCACTTTACCTATAACTAAAAGAAAATGAATCTATCTCATTTGATACATCATGTTTTATTTATGCAAACCCTTATATAATAAGTGTAAATGGTAATTCCCCAAGGAAGAGACCAACAACATATTTATAAAAATATATTTCAACAAGTAGTAAACAATACAGGAATTTTTCAATACATGAAGTAAATAAACAAATGATCATATAGCTTCAGAGCAAAGTAGAAAATTAAAATGATCTGCATGTGATACTTCAATTTATTATACAATCTCTACTTATAATTGCAAATTTAATATGAGAGCAGCGGATGGAGCTGCCAAATTTTTCATGTGGTTGTGTCCCTGTGCATAACTAGAGAATATCATAAAAAGGAAATGCTGACTTAAGCACTGAAATTATACATACACTGATTTTCGCTCTAGAACACTGGATCACTACAAGCGTGTGTCTGTCACTGTACAGTGTAATGTGTAAAACTCTAAAGTTCTAAATGTCTGAAATATTCACATGAACCTGCTTATTTCCAGATGTTTGTGCTTGTAATAAAAAACACCATTGATCATTTTCATAATGCTTGACAAAATATAAAAACTCACAAAGTCTTTCAGAAAAAAAGTTTTTGCTCCTATTGATCTTTTCTTCGAAGTTCAACTACCGCAAATATACATTGCCCCATTTTATTAAATAACCTTTTGCGGAATTAAAAAAAAAATCCGCATCAGTTTTTAAAATGTATATGATTTTGTTTTTAAACTTTTAATATGTGCATACAAAAAATAAATGGCCCATTAATGGATAGAAGTTATTTATATAATATATATTCATTTATAATATATATTTTAAACATATATTTTATGCAAATAATTTAAGACATGAAATAAAGGCAATAAAATGACAGTATGAGAAAATAGCAAATAAATTATATTTAGAATAACATGAAACAATAAAATCTCTTTGAAAATATTCAAATTTATTTTTGAACTTTTGTGGAGGCTTGCGATTCTTGGCACGAAAAGCTCAGGAAATGCATGTCTCCTTTCGAGGGGCGATGTCTATTGATCAACGCACAACGTTTTTATAGTTAAATTTGTAATAGGACATGTGAATATTTTAAGGCTCAAAAACATGTAATCATGATGAAGTGGTGGTTTTGATGGCCACCAAGTATGTACAATGTAAAGTCATTACACAGTGGAAGCCAGCTGGGTATTGATAAGTTATCAAAATTCATCAGAAGACCAAATATTGCTTTAGTAAAAAGTGGTTGATTCCTTGTTTTCAAAACTTTGCAGTAGACTTTACTGGTAGAAGACATTACCACAGAGCAACCATTCACTTGTCCAAAGTTCCAATGTCTTTTGCCTTATTTGCTCTGTTAGCTAGACATCTCAGATGCCACATTTCCATATTCCAAGGTGGTGCAAGTGAATACTGAACATCCAATGACTTCTAGATACTTCACAAACTTTACTCCACAAGACTGACCCCCTAACGTACACAATTTTTGGTTCAACATTACAATGTAGTTGATTTGTTTTCTTATTGATGACTGGTGCTAATCTGTCTCTAGAACAAGTTGGCCACTTTTAGTCTTTTACTAACAATGACCCTAAAATATTACAGAGTTGTCAAGTTCAGAATGCAAAAAAGGGCTTGGTTTATTGTCAAGTTTCTCTGTCACTTTCTCCAACTGAGTAAAGTTCTCCCAGTCTTTTAAAGCGAGGACCCCAATCACTGAGGTAGTCAAAATTTTGATCGGAGTCCGAAGTTGAGGATTCTAAGGAGCTCAGGGAACCAGCCACTGATCCTCGTCCTTCATAACCATAAATCTGGATTGAGTCATATGGTGGAGCAGTAGGATCATTGTCAGCTTCGTGGAGCCTTACATTAATAAATTCATCAACGTCAACGCCATTGGGAGTAGAGGTATGACCTTGTCTTGGCATGAACTGGAAATCAGGCTTGATGTCCTTGCGTGGTAAATATCCATTTATACCATCTGGATTTTGCAGGGTAGCAATATCAAAGGCCTCTGTGTCTTCTTCTCCCCCACCTTCATCGTCATAGCGGATGATATTTTCACGGACATCTTCATCATCCTTAATTATGAGAGGCTCGTTTTTGTGTCTTCGGAGAGTGACAAAGAGCACAACAATAACTGCAAAAGAACAATATTGAAAATAAATGAATATTGATATTGAAATATAGTATGTGCCTTTTAAAAGCTGGATAATAATTACAATATTTACATAAAAAAAACCTTTTCTAGCTAGTCACAGTGGTATTGTGTTTTTTAACCCCTTCCCTCCCAGCCCAGGCATCCTGTTAGCAGGGTCTTTATGCCACCTTCACATCACCACTGTGATTGGCTGTCACAGTGGTCACATGATCAGGAAACGGTCCCACTAGCTCTTGATTATTACTAGAGAAAAGGAGCTGTCTATTGGAGTCGGTCACTGTGCTAGAAGAACATAATGAAGGTGCTCTCAGCTAGGGATGAGCCGAACACCCCCCGTTTGGTTCGCACCCAAAGCTTCCAACGGACCGACTGTTCGCACAAACATTTAGAACCCTATTGACGTCTATGGGACTCAAACGTTCGAATTCAAAAGTGCACAGTTTAAAGCAAGTTATTGTCGTAAAACATCTTTGAAAAACCAGGGTCTTGCCCCAGGGAACATGTATCAATGGAAAAAAAGATTTAAAAATTTTAGTTTTTTCTGGAGCAGTGATTTTAATGATGCAGCATCATCATTAAAACCTCTCCATTGAAATGAATTGAAAGCGCTGTAAAAACGCCTTGCCCTTTCACACTGAGGCGTTGCACTGGCAGGGGTGTTGAGAAAAGTCTGCAAGCAGCATCTTTGGAGCAGCTTTTGGGCGCTGAAAGAAACACTCCAAAAACGCCCCTCTCCATTGAAATGAATTGAAAGCGCTGTAAACATGCCTTACCCTTTCACACTGAAGCACTGCAAAAACGCCCTAAAATGTTAGGGTCTTAGCGGTGCTTTACCAGCGTTTTTCGGGCGCTGGCAGTGTGAAAGGGCTCTAAAAGTACTCAGGCTTTCACATTGGGATTGCAGATGATGCTTCTTTTAAGCGCTTTACAGGCTTTTTTTTTAACACCAAAGCGCCCGAAAAACGCCCCAGTGTGTAAGGGGCTTTAAAGTAGGTAATGTCTCTTGTGCTGATTTTTTTTTCTTTAGATAAACTTACTGTAGACTTTAAAGCAGGGATATGCAATTAGCAGACCTCAAGCTGTTGCAGAACTACAAGTCCCATAGTCCCATGAGGCATAGAAAGACTCTGATAGCCACAAGCATGACACCCAGAGGCAGAGGCATGGTGGCACTTATAGTTTTGCAACAACTGGAGGTCTGCTAATTGCATATCCCTGCTTTAAAGTGTATCTAAAGCCATTTTTTTACGGAGTGGGGAATGGCTAGAACTCATGGCAGTAATTTTTTTGCCATCTGTGTCCTTTAGGGAAGATCTGCTCTCATTTCTGCCCGGAGACACAACAGGAAGTGAAAGGAAATCTCTTTAACCGCTTCAATACTAGGCTTTTATACCACCTCCATACCGGGCCTATTCTGACACTTCTCTCCTACATGTAATAATCATCATTCTTTTGCTAGAAAATTACACAGTACCCCCAAACATTATATATGTTTTTTTTAGCAGACACCCTAGGGAATAAAATGACGGTCATTCCAAAGTTTTATCTTGCACGGTATTTACGCAATTATTTTTCAAACGCTTTTTTTTGTAAAAAAAATTGTTTTATGAATTAAAAAAAATAACAAAACACTAAAGTTAGCCCAATTTTTTTGTATTATGTGAAAGATTATGTTACACCGAGTAAATAGAGACCCAACATGTCACGCTTTAATTATGCGCACACTCATGGAATGGCGCCAAACTTCGGTACTTAAAAATCTCCATAGGCAACGCTTTATTTATTTTTTACAGGTTACAGTTTAGATTTACAGAGGAGATCTAGTGCTAGATTAGTTGCTGGCACTCTAACGCACGCGGCGATACCTCACATGTGTGGTTTAAACGGCGTTTACATATGTTGGCGGGACTTGCGTGTGCGTTCGCTTCTGCACGCGAGCTATCGGGGACAGGGGCGTTTTCATTTTTTTTTTATCTTTTATTATTTTTTTTTACTTATATTTTATTTATTTTTCCACTTTTTTTCATTATTTTTTTTTTTTTCCACTTTTATTCCTATTACAAGGAATGTAAACATCCCTTGTAATAGGAAATGTGTGTGACAGGTCCTCTTTATGGAGAGATGTGGGGTCAATAAGACCTCACATCTCACCTCCAGGCTGGAAACCATGAGATCGGTGAAAAAAAATTCACCGATCTCATGAATGGTGACTTACAGCCGCAATCGCGGCTTTGTTTACATACGGGGACCCGGGCGTGACGTCATCAGATCGCGCCCGGGTCCTCCGACGGTCATAGAGATGACTGGTGACCATCTGGTCACCAGTCATCTCTATGCTTCCTGCCGCCGCCGACGATTCGTTCTCCGGGCCCCCGAAGGTACAGGTAAGCCCGGAGACGCACCGGATGGCGGCGGGAGGGGGGGGGTGTCCCCTCCCGCGGCCTGTAAGAACGATCAAGCGGCGGAACCGCCGCTATGATCGTTCTTACTTTGTGCAGAATCGCCGGCTGAAGAGATGGATATCTGGATGATGCCTCTGGCTGCAGGCATCGTCCAGATATTCGCCTGCAATACCCAGGCCGTCAATTGACGGCCACTTAGGATGGTAAATCCCATCCCAGGCCGTCAATTGTCTATGGCTGGGTATTGAAGTGGTTAAAGTAAGGTGACCAGATTTTTAAAATGAAATCCGGGGACATATTTTTTCTTTACTAGTAATGGCAACAATCAGCGACTCTCTGCCCATCGCCGCCCGCCTCACAGTTTCTCCAGTCTTACTCTTCGGGCCCCGCCTACTACTAGATGGGGAGCGGAGGAAAATCACTCTGCCAGGGAAGGCAAGGAGATAGGCAGGTGGCTGGCCAGGATTTGAGCCAAGGTAGAAGAACATGCGAGCGAAGCTGAATGGGCATGCGCCCGAAACTAAAGAAATATTCCCCCCGCTCCGACCAGCACATGATCATCAGAAAGGGGCACAGATAATGGGGAAAAATACAACCCCCCTATGCTAGTAGGCACGGTAGAGCGGAAGGGTGTAATTCATTTTTTTTTTTATTTTAATTCTGCACTGACTTTCTTTCAAATTGCCCCTGCCCCCTGTCCAATCTGGGGACAAAACCAGGGACAGACTTGGTCCGGGGACAGTGTCCTCAATCAGGGGACTGTCCCCTGAAACTGGGGATGTCTGGTCACCCTACTTTAAAGGGAAAATAAACCTCTTTTAATTTTCCTATTGGCAGATTTCCCTCTGGTGAGAACTCAAAATGCAGGATTTCCCCTCACATTCCGTCTTGTAAAAATGGTCACTAGGACAAAAAAAAAAAAAGAGCAATAAAAACATCACATGAGTTCTAGTCTCTCACAGCTCTATCCAAAACAAAACAGAAATAAGACATTAGATGGCTTTAGATACACATTTAGGCTGCATTCACACTTGGGCGACCTAATTGCGGCGTTTTGTCCCGCGATTTGCGGCGACAAATTAAGGGTCTCTTGTGCCGCGATTTGCGGCGACAAAACGCCACGGTTTCAGCCCCCATTTTTTTCCCAGGTACACATCTCTATGCCGAACGCCAAAGCCGCCTGAAAAAAAAGGTCCGGGACTTGTTTTGAGCTTCAGGCGTTTGGCGTTTCGGTGTTCGGCGTGGAGATGTGATAAAAATCTCCATAGAGGGGAATGTTAAATTTCCCCTCTAGCGTCTTTGGGCTGCATTTGCGTCCTGATTCAGGCGACAAAACGCCTAGGTGTGAATGCAACCTTATTCTCTCTCTCTTTATATTTGTATTTCTGTACAAAATAAATTCAGAATCCATTGTCTATTGGCCAACCTTCATTCTCATACAAGGACTTTCCAGCGAGTTGTAATAGTGATCTTAGCAGTTCTCCTAAATCTCTCTTGAGAGGCTGCAAGTCTATGTAGATCTTCTGCCTCTTGGAAGATTGACAGTAGAGACATCAGACATCACCACTGTTAACAGCAGCTACTTCGTTTCATGAAAAAATACATTTATGGAGAAATCGAGCTGTCGCTGTCTCTCTGGCTTCACAGTTCAAAATCACAATACATTTCCAGCCTAGCACTTAATCTAACAAAACTCTACCACTACTACCCACAGACATCCATAATTACAGAGGAACCGATTCTGGTCTCCTAAAACTCTGAACATTTAGAAGTTAAGTTAATCTACTTATCAATCCAATCTGACCGATATGTTTAAAGGAGTTGTAAAGGAAAAAAAAGTTTTGCCTAAAATTAATGTCTGCAAGGTAGACAGACAGAATAGTGTAATGATTCTGTTAAAAAACGAGTAAATACCTATTAAATTTCTTCATCTATATCACCTCCGGCATTCTAGTTTCTGTTCTCTCATTCATTTCCTGGTTTGCGGCACTCGTTCATGTAAGAACTACATTTCCCAGTATGCATTGCAGCACGCCCAGTAATTCACACCTCCTTGAAGTCTCTAACACATAGAGAGCGTCCTGCCGCACAGATGTAGTTCCCAGGAGGGGGCGAGCATGTCAGTGACCACCGCAGTAAAGTCTCCCTTCACGGTGGTGAGTAACAATCAGACAAGCAGGAAGTGAACAGAACAGAGAAGAAATAGAGCAACTTCTGAGCAAAAACGAACAATGAGGAAGTGAAAAGAGAAATGTCTGCAGGTAAAGGATGCTTATTATGAAAAAAAATGTTTTCCTTTACAACCCCTTTAAAGCGACCATGTTAGCAGTCTCAAAATTCAAACAAGCAGGTCCATTTAAAAGTGTAAATACTTACCCTTCCCCTGCTGCCTCCACCATCAAACACCACAAAAGCCCAAAATCTGTTTGGAAACTGATACTTCCGGGAGTGTCAATCTCTATGTTCTCTGCAGTGCTCACTGGGTTCACCTATCCACCTGTCATTACCCTGTCCTATAGAGCAGGGGTCGCCAAACTTTTCCAACAAAGGGCCACTTTATTGTCCTTCAGGCTTTAGGAGGGCCGGATCGTGGCCAGCAGGGGCAGAAAATGTCATGGGCCAGACATCAGTGAGAATAAATATGGCCTCAGGGTTGGTGGTCAATAGGAGAAGGAGTATTCCCCCTATAAGTAGGAGGAATAGTATCCCATCATTGGTATCGGTGGAAGATATAGTGCCCCATTGTTGGTGTCAATGGGAGGAATAGTGCCCCAAGGGCCAGATAGAGGCAAGCAAAGGGCCACATCTGGCCCACGGGCCACAGTTTGGAGACCCCTCCTATAGAGAATTGGAGGCTAGAGGAAAGAATTCATGGGCACTGCTGGGAACATATCAGGTGGGCACTCCAGGAAAGGTTGGTGTTCCATAAGACTTCAGGGGAATGACTCCTCTTTAATTAAGTTGTGTTTAGCAGTGCATGGCACGAGAGTTAAGTAGTTAAATTCTTATTTACAGGGAGCTGTTTTCTTATTATTTTGGGATTGGCAACAGGGTCATTTAAAAATGAAAGTACAAAGAGATTTATCATTGCATTTTAGAACTATTATTATTACACTGGCCATGTATGTTTTAAAGGCATAATAGACCTTCCTATCTGCCTTATGTATTTTTACTTGCTCTGTGCAATGCACTTACATCACTGTATAGATTTAAATTTTGTACACATTTTACATTTATTTATTATTAACCACTTAAGGACCGCCTCCTGCACATATACGTCGGCAGAATGGCACGGCTGGGCAGATCCACGTAAGGTACGTCCTGTACTACTACCCAGCCACCGGTCACGGGCACGTGCCCACGGCGCGCTCCCGTGACCCGGTCGGAAGCGCCACTGGACTGTGGCGATCGATTCCCGGAGCTTCCCCGTGCTTCACTGAGGCGGCAGCATCGATCGCGTCATCCCTTTTATAGGGGGGACGCGAGCGATGACGTCACACCTACAGCCACACCCCCCTACAGTTGTAAACACACACAGGGAACACATAACCCCTACAGCGCCCCCTTGTGGTTAACTCCCAAACTGCAAATGTCATTTCCACAGTAAACAATGCAATTTAAATGCATTTTTTGCTGTGAAAATGACAATTGTCCCAAAAATTCGTCAAAATTGTCTGCCATAATGTCACAGTCACGAAAAAAATCGCTGATCGCCGCCATTACTAGTGAAAAATAAATAAATAATAAAAATGCAATAAAACTATCCCCTATTTTGTAAACGCTATAAATTTTGCGCAAACCAATTTTTACCAAAAATAGGTAGAAGAATATGTATCAGCCTAAACTGAGGATTTTTTTTTATATATATTTTTTGGGGATATTTATTATAGCAAAAAGTAAAAAATATTGAATTTTTTCAAAATTGTCGCTATATTTTGTTTATAGCGCTAAAAATAAAAACCGCAGAGGTGATCAAATACCACCAAAAGAAAGCTCTATTTGTGGGGAATTTTGTTTGAGAGCCACGTCGCACGACCGCGCAATTGTCAGTTAAAGCGATGCAGTGCCAATTTGCAAAAAGGGGCCTGGTCCTTTAGCTGCATTTTGTCCGGGGCTTAAGTGGTTAAAGGGGTTGTAAAGGTAAAAAAAATGTTTACCTAAATAGCTTCCTTTACCTTAGTGCAGTCCTCCTTCATTTACCTCATCCTTCCATTTTTCTTTTAAATGTTGTTATTTCTTCTGAGAAATCCTCACTTCCTGTTCTTCTGTTTGTAACTCCACACAGTAATGCAAGGCTTTCTCCTTGGTGTGAAGTGTCATGCTCGCCCCCTCCCTTGGACTACAGGAGAGTCAGGACGCTCTCTACATTGCCAGAGAAAGGAGCTGTGTGCTAGTGGGCATCCTGACTCTCCTGCTTGCCCCCTCCAGCCTCAAGGGAGGGGGCGAGCACAACACTCCACACCAGGGAGAAAGTGTCGCATTACTGTGTGTAGTTACAGACAGAAGAACAGAAAGTGAGGATTTCTCAGAAGAAATAGGGACATTTAAAAGCAAAATCGAAGGATGTGGTAAGTGAAGGAGGACTGCACTAAGGTAAAGGAAGCTCTTTTGGGATTTTTCTTTTTTACCTTATAACCCCTTTAATGTTTGCTTTGTAATCAATATCTTAACAGGAAGCACGCTATAGGTTGTATATATAATGATGTATTTCTGATTGGAAATGCCCCAGTTTAAATTCTACCCTTGCTGGAACCTGCCCTCATTGTTACATTCTTCCCTTTAATACTGATTCCTACTTATAAACACAAACAAACCAGGCCACAGTGGAGAAATATCTTGTTAAAGGGTACCCCTCCATCCAGAGCATGGTCCCTATCACTACTGTTACTACTGGGAGGTAAAGGGTCCAGTTATTCCAGCCTGGGTCCACTGGGACAGATCCCCGATCAAAGCATGTTGCTACACCCCTAGCGATTATCAATAGTAACTCTTTTCCATTAAACATTAATTTTCACAGTTTAGTAAACACTCCATAGTATGCAGATGGCGTTTGAATAATGGCTTTCAAATGCTACATTAACATGATGTTAAAAACATTTAATTGTTATTTTCTTCCCAAGGCCGTGTTAGTTTTGTTATTGTGTATATCAACACTTCAGCATGCTTCAATGGTTATGCTTACCTAAAAGCAGAACAATACATGCCAAGATTGCTATTAGTGCACCCATGCTGAGGCCAATTGGCAGAACATAAGCTTCGGCATTGCACGACTGGACCACGCCATCGCTGCTGCAACCACAGACCCGTATTGTCAGGGTGCTGGTACTGCTCATCGGAGGATTACCGCTGTCACTTATTATGATCGGTAGAAGGTACACTTCCTGCTTCAAGCGGTTAAATCCATTATGTCTTGCCAAGATACTGAGAGAATTATCTGAAACAGTAGAGCAATAATGCAATCATTAAATACAGCCATGTACATTTTATCTACATACTTTGTAGAAAAAAAGTTGAGTGCTTCAATAAACAGAGTTATATATGTACTTGGAGATATGAGAAAAGCCTATAGTACCTTCTTTTCTCCTACCAATGACTATAGCATAATTGATTTAACCTTGGGTGGATAAACAAAGCAAATACAAGGGAGAACATTAACTCAAGTGCCATTATTGTGAAAATAACAGATCAGTAAATTACATACATTTGCTATACATAAAACTACAGCCCATCAGGTAAAATTGTCAACAGAACTTAATATTATGCTCTAATTTACAAAAATACAAATACTATGCCAGTATTTGAAAGCTTGGTGAAACAGATGTTTAAGGCCGCGTACACACGATCGGTCCAAACCGATGAAAATGGACTTAAGTCCAAACCGACCGTGTGTACGGCCCATCGGTCCGTCGTCCGTCGGACCAAAGTTTTAAAACTTGCTTTAAAATCGGACAGATGGACGCCTGACCATCGGTCCAAACCGATGGTTAGTATGCAAAAGCATCGGTCCAAAAACCCGCGCATGCTCAGAATCAAGTCAACGCATGCTTGGAAGCATTGAACATAATTTTTTTCAGCACGTCGTTGTGTTTTACGTCACCGCGTACTGACACGATCGGTTTTTGAACTGGTGTTGTGTACGCGCATCAGACCATCAGTCTGTGAACCGATGAAAACGGTCCATCAGACCATTCTCATCGGGTTGGACCGATCGTGTGTACGCGGCCTCAAAGAAATGTAGAAAAATGGAGCTCATTTTTCTTGCCTGTTGACCCATCGATGGTCCATATCTGGTAATGCTGAATCAATGGCTGTGTTGTGGATAGACAAGCCTTAGGCCGCGTACACACGATCAAATCTATCTGCTGAAAATGGTCCGACAGACCGTCTCAGCAGACAGATTCGATCGTGTGTACGGGCGAGCAGACGGATTTGTCCAGCAGACAGATTTTAAAACCTGCTTTAAAATCTGTCTGCTGGGAACCCGTCGGACATATCTGCCCGCACATGCGTCAAATGGATTCGACGCATGCGCGGAAATGTTTTACTTCCTGGTGCGGTGACGTGGCGGCGTCAACGTCACCGCCACGTCACCGCGATGTCTGCTGGCGGAGATCTTGGTTTGATCGTGTGTACAGCGATCAAACCAAAACAGCCAGCAGACAAATCTGATCAAATCGGTCTGTCAGACCGATTTGAACAGATTCATTTGCTCGTGTGTACCGGGCCTAAAAGTAACTCATGGCCTGTTTCTATCCTATGCATAGAAACTGTTTGAAAACGTGTTATTTCTCCCTATCTCATGTCATTGTGCTCTAGCAGTTCCTAAATTGCAGCTGTGAACCTCTGTCTAAAAACTCAACCAGCCATATCTTGGGTAAAAAAAATTAACAGTATCACATCCTAAAAACCAATCAATACATATAAGGATGTAAACCAGCTGGCGCTCTAATGCACGCTGCGATACCTCACATGTGTGGTTTGAACGGCGTTTACATATGTGGGCGGGATTTACGCATCTGTTCGCTTTTGAGCGCAAGCTACCGGGGATAATAGGGGCGTTTACATTATTTTTTTATTCTTTTTTTTATTATTTTACTTAATTTATAAATAAAAATGAATTTCAGAAGTAATTAAATAATTTTATTTTTCGGACGAAAACAACATTCCGAAACAAAATATTTCAGTGTGCACAGGTCTATCTCCTACTATTTACTCCTATTTTCTTTTAGACGATACCTGAAAACCCATCTCTTCAGAGAAGCCTATTCTGCCCTTACCTAACAACTGTACTTTTATTTTCTCCATCAGATCATTCCCCACAGCTATTACCTTTTTTGTTACTTGCTACCTTTTTGATACCTACCTTTTGTAACACCCTCCCTCCTAGATTGTAAGCTATAATGAGCAGAGCCCTCTGATTCCTTCTGTATAGAATTGTATTATATCTGTACTGTCTGCCCTCTTGTTGTAAAACGCTGCAAACTGTTGGCTCTATATCAATCCTGTATAATAATAATATAATAATAAATATTTAAAGTGGATGTAAACCCACTCTCATCCTTTCTAAACTACTGCCATAGTGCTGATCTATAAGAATATAGATGCCTCTTGCATGTATCCTTACCTGTCAAATGTCTCCCTTCTGTCTGTTATAAGAACTGAAAAACTGCAGATTCTGTGGGTGGATCTGTTGTCTGGAGCTTGGTGGGTGAAGTCGTGATGTCAGTAGACTCCCCACCCTACTCTACACTCCCCTTGTCAACATGCATTTTTTCCTATGTATTCCTTAGGCCGCGTACACACGATCAGACCGGTCCAATGAAACTGGCCTTAAGACCAGTTTCATCGGACCAAATTGATCGTGTGTACGGCCCATCGGACCGTTGTCCGTCAGACCAAAGTTTTAAAACTTGCTTTAAAATCTGTCCGATGGACGCCTGTCCGTCGGACCAAAATGATGGTTAGTACACAACACAAAAGCATCGGACCAAAAACCCGCACATGCTCAGAATCAAGTCGACGCATGCTTGGAAGCATTGAACTTCGTTTTTTAGCACGTCATTGTGTTCTAAGTCACCGCGTTCTGACCCGATGGGATTTTGGACTGATGGTGTGTACGCACATCAGACCATCAGACCACTTCAGCGGTGGCCTGATGAAAACGGTCTGTCGGACCAGTCTCATCGGACCGGTCTGATCGTGTGTATTCGGCCTTACACTAAATTCTGCTAACATCCAGTCAAAATCCAGAAAAGTAACCACATGACTTCAAAAAAGGAGTGGGGGTGGGAATTAAAAAATAATGCCTGTCTCCAGGCTAGTGCATGAGATATGTAAATAACCTGTCACTCACAGCAAGGGGGCGGAACAGACTAAGGTTTTTCTCCGAAAGTCCATTTTATTTCACTGAACAATAAAAGAGGATTGCTCAGAGCTGGATTAACTCTGTGTGGCAAGACTGGGCACAGATGATAGGAAATCTTATACTGTACATTGTGACATCAAAAAAGAAATAAAAAAATTCAGGTTTACATCCACTTTAATTTAAAAAAAAATACAATGTCTCAAGTTTCTCTTTAACATCTGAGTCCAGGTTAGTTTTAGATTCTTTTAGATTCTTTTTCAACTCACATAATGTTTTTTTTTTTCCTACATAAGGTAGATAAGCAAAAGCCATATTGAAACTGTTAAAGAGCAGGTAAAATATGTATTTTTTTTTTAACATGTTCTTAAGACACTCAGCTGTAGCCTCGGTAATGTCATTCAGCTATGGAACTATCAGCCCCAGACATAAAGAATTATGATTCAGCCTGGAGCTTTTTAATGAGAGAGTAAAAACATTTCTAATAAAATTTCAAATTGAGATAGTTCATGCTAATGCAGCAAAGGTTATGTTGCCAGCTTCTCGACAATACACAAGGAGAATGTAATATCATTAAATTGATATACACTAGCCTGGTTTTAATATTAAGTACATTTTAAAGCTATCACTGTACCCTCTATGGCTGCTCACTGAACACTCCGTATGTTCTGACAGTATGTTTAGCATCAGTACTCAAAGCTTCATTTAAGCTTAAAAAAAGACACTTGAAGATCTCTCTTATAAATCTTTGACTTCACAGCTTAGCATAATACTAGAGGACTTAAGTTTCAGTATTTGGTGACTTTTATGGGGATTTTTGCTAACTCTACCTTAAATAACTACTGAGCGCTTTCTTTTTTTGTGGGATAAGTATCAAATGGATGTTTTTTTTTTTTTTTTTTTTTTTATCGTATGCTGTACATTTTTCTCTCTTTTTTTTTCTTTTTATAGTTCTTTATTTTAAAGGGTGTGCATCACAACAGACACATACATGAAGATTCCCTGTCATAAGGAATCCATAGTCATTCTTAACAGTGTCATCCAAAATCCATAGGTTGACAATAAGTTGACAAACATCATACATATATAAATTGCCTTAATAGGTAAGCCATACAACCAAACGTAATATTATAATAATATACTATCTGTATTATTATGATACAAACCAGCTTTTCAGATTTTTAACCATAGGGGTGTCTAATGCCGTGCACACACGATCGGAATTTACGATGAAAAAAGTCTGATGGACTTTTTTCATCGGAAATTCCGATCGTGTGTGGGCCCCATCAGACTTGTTTCCCTTGGTGTTTAGAAATAGAACATGTTTTATTTTTTTTCCGATGGATAAAAAAAGGTTGAAAATTCCTATCGTCTGTGTGCAACTCCGACGGAGAAAAAACCCACGCATACTCATAATCAAGTCGACGCCCAAACAGTGAGGCTGGGTTCACACCTATGAAAATTGAATGTGTGTTTCTCAGCATTCAATTCGCATAGCAGGAGAATGTGACTGGCTCTCAATGGAGCCGGTTACATACAGTATCTCTGCAGCGGGTCTGGTGAGGTGTGCCGGAAAAATGTGTGCCTTTTTTGGAGAGTTTTAGGTTTGATTTCAGCCTAAAATTTAGGCTGAAATCAGACTTGAACCGGTGAACAAGCACGCACAGGACTCCTGCTGTGCACCACATGCGGCAGCAGTGTGAACCCGGCCTCAGGCACATACTGTATTTCTGGCAGATTATCAGGCAAAGGGATAACTCTTAGGCCAGGTTCACATACTGTATGTGCAGTCAGGGTCAACGTTTTCTACATGCCCCTAATGATATGATGATCCCTCTAATATAACATTTATGTGTTTCCCATAGACATGTTGGGGTCACTTCTCCTGTGTCATTTAGTGAGGAAAAAGTTTCCAATTCCTGTGCTATCTGTGTCTCGCGTTCTGTCTCTTTCAGGAGGGTCTCATTAAGCTTCCAATGCCATTCTCGGGTAGTTGCTTCTCCCCGTTCTACTACACAGTAGGTTGTTGCGTGATCTGATAGTGTACATATCCCAATGGTGGTCTCCACTATGCACTGCAAGGCATTTTGAGATATAAAAACGTAGTTTATCCTGGAGTACATTTTATGTTTTACAGAGAAGGAAGTATAATCCCTGTCGTGCACATGGAAAGTTCTCTAGCTATCCCTAATTTGTAGTTCCTGGAGTAGTCGTTTTGCTTTTCGTAATTTCACATACGATAGAACAACTTTCTGATACATTTCCACATGTTTGGTCTCTTCAAAATTGCAGCAAATACAAAAATTCTGTTCTGCCAGAAACCCAGTGAGCGCCCTTATTGGAGAGCTGACAACACAATACCTTGGTTATACTCAAAATCCAAGCAGTACTGTGATCCGTCATCAGAAGTTCTATGCTGGACAACAAAGCACTCCTCCTTATCTTCTTAACATAGAGGTAAGGTATTCTATCTGTAGGTCTATCTATAGCTCAGATACACTGTAATACCAAATGTATTGGGACATCTGCTTTTACACGCACATTAACTTTAATAGCATCTTAGTCTGTAGGGTTCAATATTGAGTTGGCTGTCCACAAGGTTTAGGAGTATGTCTATGGGAATGTTTGACCATTCTTCCAGGAGCGCATTTGTGAGTTCAGACAGTGATGTGAACGAAAAGGCCTGGCTCGCAGTCTCTGCTTCAATTCATCCCAAAGGTGTTCTATTGGGTTGAGGTGCAGGCCAGTGAAGTTCCTCTACCCTAAACTTGCTCATCCATGTCTTTATGAACCTTGCTTTGTGCACTGGTCCAAATCATTTGGTGGAGGGAAGATTATGGTGTGGGGTAGTTTTTCAGGGGTTGGGCTTAGCCCCTTAGTTCCAGTGAGGGGAACTCTTAAGGTGTCAGCATACCAAGACATTTTGGACAATTTCATTCTCCCAACTTTGTGGGAACAGTTTGGGGATGGCCCCTTCCTGTTCCAACATGACTGTGCACCAGTGCACAAAGCAAGGTCCATAAAGACATGAATAAGATGAGTTTTGGGTGGAGGAACTTGACTGGCCTTCACAGAGTCCTGACCTCAACCAGCCTTTAGGATGAATTAGAGCAGAGACCGCAAGCCAGGCCTTTTTGTCCACATCAGTGTCTGACCCCACAAATGCGCTTCTGGAAGAATGGTCAAATATTCCCATAGACACACTTCTAAACTTTGTGGACAGCCTTCCCAGAAGAGTTGAAGTTGTTATAGCTGCAAAGGGTGGGCCAACTCAACATTGAACCCTACGGACTACGACTGGGATAATATTAAAGTTCATGTGCCTATAAAGGCAGGTGTCCCAATACTTTTGGTAATTTAGTGTATTTTATTTTGCTTCTCAAGGGGAGAAAAAAAAAGAAAATTAGGTGGACATCTCTTCAAATGTCATTGGCATTCTTCAGATTTAATGAGCTCGTTTGTATGTAAAAGTGTGGCAGTTAGTGAAAATGTGTTTGTTTTATGTGGTATTTTGATGGTCTACTCTATAGCTGGAATGCATACTTAACTGCATTTTCTATTGATTTAACCCAGTCATTTGTCAAATCCGAACCCTGATGAAGAGGACATTTCAAGTCACATAAAGCTGTCAGAATGATAACCTATATTCAAAATATTGTTCAAGTAACTTACTGGCTTGTATTACTATCAATGAAAAGAGCCTGGGGGAATTTTCTAGGAAAAATATATATTCAGCATAATGAAAATAACACATACACACTCACATGTCACGGTATATATCACATTTGCAGTAAAAGATTGTTTAATTCAAATCTATGCAGTCCAATCACATCACAAAATACTACTTAATAGAATTTACCACTTATTCAATTATAATTATTTTGTCAAGGAATTTTCTTTACTGAATGTTCTGTAAAGTCAACCCATGTAGTTGTACTTATACATAGCATTACCAGAATTGAAGAGAGTGGGCCAGATTCACAGAGCGATTACGCGTGCGCAACTGCTGTTGCGCGTGCGTAAGTCTAAATGTGCGCGTGCGTATAGTTGGACGCGATTCACAAAACAATATACGCCAGAAATCTACGTTTTTTGGTCCGGCGTAATTGAGTTAGACATTCGCTTCCCTTCGCGCAAAACTGCGCTAGACACACCATTGATTTGCTAGTCAAATATGCTAATGAGGGAGTTACGGGGATCCACAAAAAAACGCAGTTGCTGCGCAGGCTACGCGATGTGCGCAACTGCAAAATGTCCTGTCTAAAGTTAGAGCACATAAAAGCTGATCTAACTTTTGAAAAAAAGTCTAATTGTCAGATAAAGCAACACCGTTATTGAGGAGCAGACCACACACACGTGTTGCACTACAATTTGACTGCCAACATGCTAGGGGCATCGTCGCTCATAGCTGCACTAGTGAATATAGATGACCAAAGAAGGAGGAGGGCACAGAGGATGGCACGGAGGATGGCACGGGAGAGGGTATACCGCACCCGCATACACCTGTTTGGCATGAATGATTCAGAGGTCTTTCGCATCTTCAGATTCCCCCCTCATGCCATCCTGGAATTAACCACAACCTTGCAGGAGGACATCACCAGCCCAACACAACGCTCACATGCAGTGCAGCCACTGGTCAAGGTCCTGGCAACACTCCATGTCCTTGCCAGTGGCTCTTTTCAGCGTACAAGTGGAGTGGTGGCTGGGATGTCACAATCCTCCATGAGCAGATGTGTGCACCAGGTTGTCCCTGCAATCCTCACACGCTTGGCCAACCAAATCATCAAACCCACCACTGAGGAGCTTCGAATCAAGGCAATGGCAGATTTCTACCGAATTGCCAGATTCCCACGCACCATCGGGGCCATAGATTGCACACATGTGGCACTCCAGCCCCCCCATGAGACCGAGCACATGTACCGCAATCGGAAGAATTGGCACTCCATCAACGTACAGGTGATAGTTGATGCCCAAGGCCTCATATGGCACGTCCGTGCCAAACACCCAGGGTCCAGCCATGACAGCTACATCTACAATCAAAGCCACATCCGAACAGAATTCGAACAGAACGTGTATGGGAACACCTGGCTGGTTGGTGAGTGACATGGGAGTCAGGCATGACTATCCCCTCCCGTGATGCACAACAGAAGTGGCACATGCATGACTAACATTCTCCTGTCTTTTCCTTTACAGGTGACTCTGCATATGCACTGGGACCCCATCTCATGACTCCTATCCGGAACCCCCAAACCCCAGGAGAGGAACGATACAATGAAGCACACATCAAAACCCGTGCAGTGGTGGAGCGCACCTTTGGCCTCCTGAAGTCACGTTTCCGATGCCTGGATAAGTCTGGGGGTACACTGTTGTATTCCCCAAACTTCGTGTGCCATATCATCGCTGCATGTTGCATGCTACACAATCTCGCAGTGAGGAAGGGCCTGCAGGTTGAGCTACGTGATGATCTGACCCCCCAACCAGAAAATCAACCCCTAACCGAGGATACCCCGTCTTCTGAGGGAAGAGCAGTCAGGAGGCAGCTCATATTGGGCATCTTTGCACGTTAAACACACACATTAATCATGGCACAATGAGAATGCATGCATGCACACCACTATGGTCCCTAGCACACACACCCCACATCCTCATCAAATTGGATTGGCACCAGTCCACCATGCAAGACTGGTGAGCAGTAACGCCACGTCAAGGCTCCAATTATGTCACTGTACATTCATACACCATTCACACGGACCTGGGAATCACTTCTCCCTGGTCCTGGGGAACCCTTCTCCACCAAAATTGAGGGTGACACCCCTTTTCCAGCAGGAATGTCACCCCCACATTCAAACATCATTCACAACCCAAAATATGCCAAAAAAGTCAAACAAACAAAAATGCATTGAAAAAAAAAATGCTTAGAAAAAACAAAAAAAAGCAGAGAACAAAAATAAAAAAGCTTTCAAAACAAACAAAAGGGGGAAAAAAAAATTATTGCCCTCTGCCTGAGCCACGCCTGGGGCGCCCCCGGCCACGGCCCCGGACCCTCAGGGGAGACGCATGGGGGAGGGGAAAAGCCGGGGAAGGAGGAGCAGCCCCTGAGATCTGCCCACCTGGCGGCCTGCCCTCCAAGGCCACGGCTATTCTGTCCAGGGCAGCACCAAGTGTTGCCGTGTTGCCCTGGATAGCCTGGGTAAGGGCCCTCACATCCTGCCCAACGCCTGCTGCTGTAGTTTGCAGGTCATTTAGGCAGGTTGTGGAGGCCCGGGAGTGGGAGTCCAGGTTACCCAGGCTATCATTAATGGAGGACAGGCTCTGATCCACCCGCCCCATAGTCTGGCAGAGCTGTCTCAGAAGGCGGGTCTGGGTGGCCAGGTTCCTTCTCAGACAGGCGGGCATGAGATTGGGCGCCCCCCTGGTGCTTGGGGATGACCTCCTGGCTCTTGCTGATGGTTGTGGCCGGGGAGAAGGGGAGGCCCTTGTGAGGGGAGCCATGTTGGGGGAGGAGGGGGGGGGGCTGACCCTTAGGGAGGGCAGGCTTCTTGCAGCCAGAGGGGAAGAGTCCGCAGAAACCAAAGGGCCAGTGCCTTCCATGGACTCCTCCTCCTCATGATTCTGCTCCTCCTCATGATCGTCCTCCGCATGATCCTCCCCCTCCTCTTGTTCCTCCTCTGCGGACTCTGGCCTTGTTGGGGGGGCCTCATTAGGCTGCTGTCCTGGGGTTGGAGCGGTCAGTCCAGATGGCCCTGCACCCTCCTGCACAGCTGTGGATGACACAAAACATTCACAGGTTGGAGGATCCACACACTTGCCACATATTCCCTTTCACCCCCTCCCCCACACATGCTACACACCTGAGAGAAATAAAAACCTTACCTGGCACCGCGGGGACCGGACTTGTGTCAAAGCCTGGCAGGCCCTCCACTTCATGCCGGTGAAAGGTCAGGGCCACCACACGCTCCGTCTCTGAAAATCTAACCCGGCATGGTGGGCCCCCTCCTGTGCCCCTGGCATGGGCATTTATTGCGGCCAGTTTTTTTTTCACCTCACGCCGGAGGTCATTTATTTTCTTTTCTATCCCAGAGCGGGTCCGTGTCTCCCCCTCCCCCGATGAATTGACCTGCTCCGTGATTATATCCAATATCTCCCTCCTCCTGGCCGGGGTGGTGGTGGCACTCTGCGGGCCGTGGAGAAAACGCCCATAGTCGGTAATGGCCCGGGCAAGAATTCTTTTTTCCCCCACAGTAAACTTGAGCTTTCTTTTTCTCTCAGTCATACTTCCAAACAAACTCACTAGCAGTCACCAAAAATCTGTCACAAATACAAGCACAACCAATCAGACAAGAACACACACAAAGAGAAAAAGAACAGCCAAAAATCACACTAGCACTCAGCAAGAAACAGACACAAAAAAATCAGATGAAAAAATAAAGCAAGAAAACAAACGCTCAGAAATATATCAATCAAACAAACAGTCTCAAACACTTATCAAAATACACTTTCACAAAACTACCAACAAGCACAAGATCACACAGAACACTAATCTCACAACTACAAAACACACTCTAACGAACAACAGAGCAAAAGCACTTGATTCAATGGGAAGGGACACAAAGGGATGTACTTTTGCAATGGAAGGGCGTTTGTGTGTGTCTATTTATGCTGTCTGCGTAGTTCACAACATTGCCCTAGTCCATTTCCAATTTCAATGATTGCGCCGCTCCCGAGTTGTGAGCATGCGCACAACGGAGCTGACATGGTTTCCTTCACGCGCGCATGCGCGAGTCGGCCGGCCCTTCATTTGCATGGGGTCACGGCTCATTTCAATGTAACACGCCCACGTCCCTCCCAATTTGTATTACTCCTCCTTACGCCTACGGAAAAAACCTTACGTTTGCGCAAGCTCTTGCGTAAAAGCTACGTGAATCGCCGGATTACGCGGCTAGATTGCGCAAGTCTAACGGAAAAGTGGTGCGCTACGCCGGAATGATAATGCGCCGATCTACGTGAATCTGCCCCAGTGTTTTTTACAACAACCAGTAACAGATCTGAGCACTACAGTATTAATAATAATAAAGTGTTATAGCTAAAGCATCCCTCTTATGCCTATGTATGAGCAGGTTTGGAAATAGAGTCAAATCTTCATATTAGCGGCATTACGTTCCACTGAAGGAACGTAATGCCGCTTACACACGATCATTTTTCGGGTTGTAAAAAACATTTTTTTTTTTTAAATGTAATTTAAAACAATCGTATGCGAGCTTTAGAGCATTTTTCGGGTTCTGAAAAACGAAAAAAAAAAAAAAAATGCTCAACTTTTTCATGACATTTTAAACAATGTCGTTTTTCGGGTTGTAAAAAATGATCGTGTGTGGGCTTTAACGACGTGAAAAACCCACGCATGCTCAAAACCAACGAGCGCTCGTTCTGGTAAAACTATGTTTTGCTATAATAATCCACAAAAAAACAACAAATAAAAAAACAAAAAAAATTCTTCCTCAGTTTAGGTCGATACGTATTCTTCTACATATCCTTCGTAAAAGAAAAAACAAAAAAAACAATATTCGTATATTGATTGGTTTGCGCAAAAGTTACAAAAAAGGGGATGGATTTATGGTATTTTTTCTAGTAATGACGGCGCTCTGTGGTTTTTAGCGGGACTGCGACATTGCGGCAGACAGATCGGACACTTTTGACACTTATTTTTGGAACTAGTGACATTTATACAGCGATTGGAGATAACAATAGCCACTGATTATTGTATAAATGTCACTGGCAGGAAAGAGGTTAACACTAGGGGACAATCAAGGGGTTAAGTGTTCCCAATGGAGGAATTTCTAACTGTGGGGGGAGTGTACTGATTGGAGGAGGAGGTAAATCGCTGTTCCTAATCACTAGGAACAGCAGATCTCTCTCCACTCCCCTGTCAGAACGGAGATCTGTTTGTGTACATACACAGATCTCCGTTCTGGCTCTCTGTGGAGCGATCATGGGTGGCCGCCAGACATCACGTGCATTGGCTCTGGCATCCCCCTATTGCTCTTAAAACAGGCAACGTACACCTAAAGCGATTTGCGCAGCCGTACTAACCTGCCGCCGGTAAATCAGAACTGTTGGGAATTATGGGGGCAGAGAGGATGTGACATTTCCTCAGAATGGATAAAGTTAGACATTTTCTGCGTTGAACTTACCAAAACATCAGCCACCGTAAAACGGTGTAAGTTCGCCTTCAGCAATGTTTTCCCAAAATTTCCTAATTCAGTTCCATATTGTCTCAATAGTACATACTAGTGCTCCGCATTTAGCAATTAAATGGGGGGGGGGCTCTCAGCAAAAAACTGCTGGCCCCTCGATCCCCTTCCATGTTTTGCTTACAACTAGCTGGACACTACAACTGTGTAGCCCCTAGTAGCAACTTCAGGCCATTCAAATTGCACATATGTGCAGTGTAGTCTTCCCCTCTCTGTCTGAGCTCAGTCACTAAAGCTAGAAAAGCATCCCGGAGTGGCGTCTAGGGGGCACACAATTTCAGTGCCCTAAGGTTGCCAATTTTTTTTCAAGCCAAACCCAAACACTTTAGCGGCACACAGCAATTATTTATTTTTCCTATACATTATAGGATTGTAATAGACCTGGAAGATCTTAAATCACTCCAAAGAGAATAGTAATGTGGCACGCATAGTGCCCCTCACACTCCTGTCAGGTCCTGTTCCAAGCCACATTCCTGTCTGAATTTTGTGTCTGGTTTTCAGGCGGTCTGTAATCCGGACACGATCTAGGGCAGAAGCCCTAGAGTAGCATTTATCAACCTTTTCAACACAGAGGAATAACTTTACAAGCTCAGGGAGCCCCTGCTGAAAATTAATATATCTACAACTCATGGTATATTGGTATGATGGTTACTTGGAAGAATACTCCTTACATTTGTGGTCATTGAGAATTTTTGAGTATAGCCTCACATAGAAACAATACATAATAAACCATAATAAAGTACCATTATCCAGAGTAATATAGGAGAACAAAGAAGGGTGGGAGTGTGAGGGCAGTTGCTGAAGCTGACCATATACACATACCCACCCACCCAATGAGTTATAATGGACTTGGTACTGATACACAAACAACATCATTTTAAACTATTTAATACATATAAAATAACATACAAAATTCATTAAAATATCAACCACAGACAAGTACTAACGGGTTCCCCTAAGAGATATCTGTTGATGTAGTATATAGACTGGTCTTTCCTCAACTGGTTTCACGGTATATGACCGCTTCTTCAGGAGGAAAGAAAAGCAACATCCTTACAAATAGCTAAAAGGTTCAATGGTGTCAGTGGGAACTTATCTAATGCCGCGTACACACAACCATTATTCATGTCATGAAAAAAACAACGTTTTTCTCAACGTTATTCCTCTCAAGCCTGCCTTGCATACACATGTCGTGAAAAAAAATGCTCGAGCAAAGCGCGGTGACGTACAACACATACGACGGCACTATAAAGTGGAAGTTCCATTCGAATGGCTAATTTCCCCGTCTCATAAATTTCTTTTGAGCAGGTGTGTTTTTTCCCCCCTCATTAAAGCGTACACACTACTGGTTTTCACGACGTGAAAAACAACGAGAAAAATTAGAACAGGTTCTAAATTTTTTAATGGCCATTTTTTTCGTCACGAAAAATGCTCTGAAGCCTACACACGACCATTTTAAAAATGTCATTTTTCTCATCATGAAAAATGGTCGTGTGTACGCAGGGTAAAAGGCAAAATGTTCTCATTCCTCAAGGAACCCCAAGCAACCTCTGGAGGAACCCTAGGTTGTCAACCCTGGTTGAGAAACTGTGCCCTAGAGAATAAGATGCCTGTTGTTCCAATTTTCTATGTCACACGTTTTTTGCGCAGTGGTTTTTCAAATGCAATTCTTTTGAAAAAAAAAACATATGGCATTGCATTTAGGTAAGTATATCATAGAGGAGTACATTAGAGGAATAAAGCTCCAAGAGGTCTGATAGTTTGCCTTACTGGGCCCAACAATTATTCTTTCCTGTATAATTTATGAGAACATATTAAAAGCCGCATGAGAAAATGTAGCAGACTAAGCAATATCATGAAATATGACAAAACGATTCAGTTTCCAGTAGCAGTGAATAAGGCAAAGAACATGTGCTCTCAGTGTACAGACATCAACACCAAAGTGTCCTTTGTTACCTTCAATTACCTTCAAAATCTAGAACACCTCTATTGACCGTGGAGCACAGAAGCAACCGAGCTGCTTAGGTATTAGTCTCACGTCTGAAAAAAATGAATAAGCTCTAAGTTGACATTCACCCACTGTGCAATTGACTGACCCTCTCGCATTAATGCCAGCTTGGCTTTGTTCCTATGTGAAGGTAAATGAACGCACAAAATGTCAGGCTATGAGACATGAGAAATCCTTCTCTTCTGCATCTCGTTTACCTTGGGGAGCCGCCAACAGAACGACTGGCATGTGAGCCTGCTGCTAAACTGTATTACATAACTTCTGCATGTGTCTGGTGTCATTCTAAGCCCTACGCAACACACGCAACTAGATCAGAGATATGTGATTCTACTGATTTCTATTATCTTGGCATGTGATATATTACTATTATTAATATTAGTAGTGCCACTACCACATATACTGTAAAAAACTGTATTTAATATTTTAGTCTCCTCACGATAAGGAGTCATTTATACCATGAAAAAGGAATGTTCTTTAAAGTGAACCTGTGCTTTAGTCAGACTTAACCACTTAAGACCCGGACCATTATGCAGGTTATGCAGATTATTGCCCCTTTTTGCGATTCGGCACTGCTTCGCTTTAACTAACAATTGCGCCGTCGTGCAACGTGGCTCCCAAACAAAATTGGCGTCCTTTTTTCCCCACAAATAGAGCTTACTTTTGGTGGTATTTGATCACATCTGCGGTTTTTATTTTTGTGCGCTATAAATGAAAATAGAGCGACAATTTTGAAAAAAATACAATGGGCCAGATTCAGATACAATTACATTGGCGCAGAGTATCAGAGATACACTACGCCGCCGTATTTTACCTGGCTCTACGACAAATTCATGTAGATTTTGGCCCGTAAGGTACGGCGGCGTAGTGTATTTCTCGCGGCGGAATCGAAATACGCGATTAGGGGGCGTGAAGCATTTAAATTAGGCGCGTCCCCGTGGCGATCAAACTGCGCATGCTCCGTTCAGAAATTTCCCACTGTGCATTGCACGAAATAACGTCGTTACGTTATTTTTTGTTTGAGTAGCGTCGTTTACGTACATTCCTATTCCCGGACGACTTACGTAAAAAATAAAAACAAACGTTGAAATTCGATGCGGGAACGACGGCCATACTTAACATGGGCTGTCTAATATTAGACCAGATAAAAGCTGGAATAACTTTACGTGGCAAAAAGATGACTACAGATGTCGTAAGAGATTGCGAATGACGCTCGTAACTTCGTGGATCGTCGGAAAAAGCTCATTTGCATACCCCGACGCGGAAAACGACGGGAACTCCACCCAGCGGCCGCAAAATTATTGCAGCGTAGATCCGAAGGCGTACGAACACGTAAGCCAGTCGGATTGAAGGCCGAAGCCGTCGTTTCATGGTTTGAGGATTCAGACTAACGAAACGACGCGTTTATTTTGAAAGTACTCCGATCTAACGCGAGATAGACCGGAGTAAGGGCTCTGTGAATCTGGCCCAATATTTTTTACTTTTTGCTATAATAAATATTCCCCAAAAATATATAAAAAAAACATTTTTTTTTCCCCTCAGTTTAGGCCGGTACGTATTCTTCTACATATTCTTGGTAAAAAAAAAATGCAATAAGCGTTTAACGATTGGTTTGCGCAAAATTTATAGCATTTACAAAATAAGGGATAGTTTTATTGTATTTTTATAAAAAAAATTTTTTTTTACTACTAATGGCGGCGATCAGCGATTTTTTTATGACTGCGACATTATGGCGGACACATCGGACAATTTTGACACATTTTTGGGACCATTGTCATTTTCACAGCAAAAAGTGTTATAAAAATTGACTGTTTACTGTGAAAATGACAATTGCAGTTTAGGAGTTAACCATTAAAAACATAAAGAAACATTTCTCCTTTTTTCTTTTTTCTTTTTTCAGCTAAACCTTTTTTTTTAAATACTCTGAGGACACTTAATCTCTGCCCCTATGACACCATCCATTGCTGTGCTGACAACATCAGTATATAGACACATGCACATATGCATACAGTATGCGTTTGAGCTTTGGGGTGCACACCTATGGCAATATATGAGATTCATTTTCCCCATCAATATATACTTACCTTTCTTTCATAATTACATAGTTATATAGTTAGGTTGAATAAAGACGAAAGCCTATGTAGTTCAACCAAAAAAAAAAGGACTCTCCCTCCTAATTGGCTGAGACACAGCAGCGGCGCCATTGTCAGCTAGCCCAGTGGCATCACTAGGGTTGGTGAAAAAAAATTGCGTCACCCCTTTCCACCAACTATAGTCCCCCCTCAGGACAGACACCCCTCCACTAAATACAGACCCCCCTCCAGCAGTATAGATCCCCCACCCTCAGTACAGACCCCCCTCGCTAAATACAGACTCCTCCCTCAGTGTAGACCCCCCCATCAGTACAGACACCCCTACCATCCATAGTATAGACCCCCCCACTAAGTACAGCCCCCTCCCTCAGTGCAGACCCCCATCAGTACAGACACCCCTACCTCAGTATAGACCCCCCACTAAGTACAGATCCTGCTCCATCAGTGCAGACCCCCCCATCAGTATAGACACCTCCACCTCAGTGCAGACCACCCTATCAGTACAGACACCCCCACCTCAGTGCAGGCCACCCCATCAGTGCAGACCCCCCATCAGTACAGACACCTCCACCTCAGTGCAGACTTCCCATCAGTATACACACCCCCCTCGTATAGACCCCCATAAGCATAGATGCCCCCCTGCACATGTCCATCTTCTACATTTAGAACCTTCAGACCTCAGAGTAGCGCGGACAGATACACACAGCGGTTTGTGTCCCTCAAGCTTGGGCTCCTCCTATGTGGATGTAAACAGAGGGGAGGGGAGGCGGCTTTGGTCCCATTTGATGAGGTACACAGCCACAAGGCAGAGATCATCAGAGCAGCGGTCGGTGTTAGTGGTGCCGCTACCCAAGGGGCGACACCACTGAGCTAGCCAATCAGGAGAGAGATGGGGGATACGGCTTTGTGACTGAATGGACACAGGGAGCAGTGACTAAGCTCAGGTGCCCCATAGCAAGCTGCTTGCTGTGGGGGCACTCAACAGGAGGGAGGGGCCAGGAGCCCAGAATAGGGACCCAAGAAGAGGAGGATCTGGGCTACTCTGTGTAAATCCACTGCAACAAAGGAGTTAAGTATAACATGTTTGTTTTTTTATAAAAAAAAGAGACTTTACAATCACATTAAGGTAAAAAAAGCTTTAGGCTTTAGAGCACCTTCAATTCAAACCTATTGTGCTTGTTGTAAAAAGCAGATGTATACATTTTGTTATGAATCCTATTACACGTGACTTTTTTTATCTTATTTTATTCGATAATCTGAAATGATAACATAAATGAGAAAAACATGAAAGGTTGAACAGAGAAAGCACTGAATGTCAGCTTTGCAAATGGAGCAAAAAAAAAAAAGCAGGAAACTTAGAATAAGTAGATATAACAAAAGATCCTGCAGCAGGACGCCGACAAACAGCAGGTGAGCCATTGTAATGTACAATTCAACTTTTGCATTTCTGAAATGCTGCATATCGGGTCTTTGTATTTGAAAAAAGTACTAAAGTTCAGAAAATGTGTCCATTGTAACAAACACTAAGTGGGGCTGAAACGATAAAAACAATTATACACTGTGTACACGCCAAGCGTCTTTCAAGGTCTTTGCCGTCAATAGCTCGACGCGCTTTAGAAAAGGCAGTCACTTGACGTGGGGCTGAAGTGGAGGACGGCGGGCTGATCTGACCACCCACCAAAGGGACAAATCCTTTTCACTGAAGTCCCTGCCCCGGAATCCACTTTGAAGATCTCAGTGCGGACGGACTACCGAGTGACAATTACATTGACATGTCACAGAGAGCAGCCCCCCTTCTATCTCCCCTCCAGTGCCATCCTTGATGGCCGGTAATAGAGAAAGTAGGGCAGATAGCGATCTTGCTGTTTCTTTTTTTCGGCTCCTTACAATATTAGTGTTTCCAGATGGTATTTTATGCTACTTTCTTCTTTTTATTCAACTGTGGTTAAAGATTTAATTAGGTAATATTCCCAAATATTAACCACTTCAATACTTTCACCCCCTTCCTTCCCAGGCCAATTTTCAGCTTTCAGCGTTCTCGCATTTTCAATGACAATTGTCATGCAATGCTGTACCCAAATTACATTTTTATCATTTTCTTAGCACACATAGGTCCAGATTCACAAAGCACTTACGCCGACGTAAGTGCAAATGTGCGCCCCGTAAGTGCAAATTTGCGCCGGGGTATCTGTGCGCCGGACCCACAAACCAACATACGCCTAAAAACTAGCTTACTTACCCCAGCGTAGCGTGGGCGTACTTTTCGCCTGGACGCATATTGCTGCTCCCATTGATTAGGCATTCAAATATGCAAATGAGGGAAATATGGCGATTCATGAACGTACGTGCGTCCGACGCATGCTGCGCGTAAATTGTACATCCAGCGTAAAGTTATTCCCCATTGATGAGGCACAACCCGGAAACAGACATGCAAAGGTCTGCCCCACAGAACACAGCGGCATATTGGGCGTAGGTTACGTTCACGGCGTACATGTTGATCCGGTGTAGCTTAGGCAGTTGTGCCGGCGTAGTTGTGAGCATGCGCATAAGGATGCAGTTTCATGCGTCGCGGCTACGTCACAGCGCATGCACAGTTCGCGATACGCCGGGCACCATGCTCGGACTATCATTTGCATGGGGGCACGCCCACTTCCACCTACGTCGGTCTGCGCCTTTGAAAAATATGCCACGCCAACGCAGCGTTGAGAGCAATAGCTTGTTGAATACAGTGCATGCCTCTCCGCTCTGCACCGGCTGCTGACTTTTATTAATCGGACCCTCACCTGTCCCAGGTTTCAATGATGCGGGTATACAAAACCCCGCTCATCTCCCCCTCCTCTCTGCAGCACCAAAATTGTCAGCTGTGGCTTCATATTGCCTGGCTGTGACTGGCTAGGCAATCATTTTGGACCTGTGTCGTGTCCCAGATGATTGCAGAGGGGGGAGGTGAACTTCCACCCAGTGCCCCGGGAAGAAGTGGGAGCTTGATCCTCTAAAAACAAGGTATCTGCCCCCTGTAAATGTGGCATGTCAGAGGGTAACATGCACCTAAAGCGGAAGCTCCATTTTTGGGTGGAACTCCACTTTAAAGTGGTTCTAAAGGTAGACGTTTTTTTTTTTTTATCTTAATGCAGTCTGTGCATTAAGATAAAAGAAAACTTCTGTGTGCAGCAGCCCCCCGCCTCCCTAATACTTAAAAGAGCCCCATCTCCATCCAGTGATGTTGCTGTCCAGGACTCTCCCTCTTCATTGGCTGAGCCAAAGGAGCCCTCTGCTGTCACTCAAAGTCAGTGAGCCAATGAGGAGAGGGGGCAGGGCAAGGGAGGGGCTCCATCTGAATGGACACACAAAGCAGTAGCTCGGTTCGGGTTCCCCCCAAAGAAAACTGCTTGCTGTGGGGGGAACTGGGCAGGAGGGAGGGGCCAGGAGAGCTTGCGAGAGAGCTTGAAAGGAGGAGGATCGGGGCTTCTCTGTGCAAAACCACTGCACAGAGCAGGTAAGTATAACATGTTTGTTATTTAAAAAAAAAAAAAAAACACAACAAGACTTTAGTATCACTTTATTCTCCCTGGCAGTATGATTATGTCAGATTTTGCGTCTCAAAGGATCCATTGTTTCACATGGAAATGTGGCGTTTTTTTTTTTATTGTAGGCCTGTAATTTTTAGCAATAACTCACTTATACACTGTATCTGTCCAAACAAGACTCTAGTAGACATCCCGGGTATGGTAAAGTTTGAAACACAAAATCATAAATTAGAATATAATAAATAACTATAAATAATTATAACTAATAATAATAATATAATAATAATAAAATGTATTCAATAATGTAATCAAAAACACAGAAATCTGCTAGCTGTTGTCACTTTCAGTGTTTGATGATGAATCTCCCCACAAATCACTATTGCTCAATTCTAAAAATTGTTTTTATTTACTATCACTGTTTTATAGCTGGTCTAAAACTGCTTTTGATACAGTAATGTAATCTGTAAGATAACAGTGTACTGTATGTTTTTTTTTTTTTTTTATTTGGCTCTGTCTCCATGCGTGTGTACAGGTTTTTGAGCATTTTTGTGCAGCATTTTCTATGTCTTCTGGAGCTTTGGCATTTTTGTGTTAGCCAATACAGAAAACTATCATCTGTTACAGCATTTGTCGCTATGTTTTCTTTGTTTTCAGCTGCTTTAAAAATGCACCAATATGTCTGAATTGAGCTACTGAAGTAGTTCCCAAACCTTTTTGATATTATAAAGATTAGTGCAGCGCATAAAATTCAAATGATGCAATAAAAGTGAAAAAATTTAGCAAAAAAACCTGGGCCAAAAAATTCAACGTAAATAAAAGTCCAAGAAAATGTGTGACAAACAAATTCCAGAGTCCGCTGAAAATTCACCAGTGACGTAGATTCAAAAACAATAGGTGATCCCTCCACCACTATAGGATTGGCCACTTTCACCTTGAGGCAGTGTTTCTCAACTCCAGTCCTCAAGCCCCCCCAACAGGTCATGTTTTCAGGATTTCCCTCAGATGAAAAGGCTGTGGGAATTACTAAGGCAGTGAAACTGATCAAATCACCTGTGCAAAATAATGGAAATCCTGAAAACCTGACCTGTTGGGGGGCCTTGAGTACTGGAGTTGAGAAACACTGCCTTAAGGCATGGACTCCTGTGCTACCAGGTAATCATGCAAGCAAAAATGCAGATACACCCGATGGCAAGTTGTCTTGTCAGGTCCCTCAGTAATCCGCAGCAGGATAATATACCATGTATGGAAGAAACATAGATTTAAGTGCTCTCCGTTTCAAAATTACCAAATTTTATTGGATAAGCATAAAACCACTCACAAAGATCCGAACGATCAGTAGCATAAAACAAACAAACGACAGGTTTGTTTCACAAAAGGACGGCAGCGGGCAACGTATGTGTGCTCCTCCCCACAACTTTTTTGAGTATCAGTCATTTGGCTTAAGGCATTTTGGAGTGGAGATGTGAACCACCACCGTAGAGAATAATTGATTTTTTTTTCTCCCTGAGCATTTTGAAGCTTTGAGTTTCAAGCTGCAAAACACTCAGGTGTGAATGGGGCCCTAAAAATCAGAGCCATTGAGGCCCTGAGCACAATGTAAGACACAATCTTAGTCTTTTCATATGATTTATATATATATATATATATATATATATATATATATATATATATATATTTGTACAGATTAATGCTTTTTTGTTCAGTAAAATAGAAGTCCCCAACTCTCCTAGACATATTAAAAACAGTATTATACTTAGACCAGTGTTTCTTAACCTGGGGGTCAAATGATGGTTTGCCAGGGGTCACCAAATCCTGGGCTGTTCCTGGCTCTCCCTGGCCCACTCGGCCTCTACACAGCCACCCATTGATTTCATGGCAAGGCTGGGGGGCAGAGATTTGAGGCCAGGTGACTGGTGAGGAATGTGAAGTGGGAGGGGCTGGAGGAGACCCTATCTCCTAATTTCCACATAGGTGTCACCGCTACGAGACACCACAAAGTCGGAGACACTGTAAAGCCGGAGACACAGTAAACAACACTACCTGTGATTATAGTTGCCAATAAAAGTCCCCACTACAGTTCTCAGATCAGCAGATCATCCTAATCAAGTTGGCTGATCAGAACTCCCCCCAGCATTGCCACTCATGCCAACTCCCCACCCCTTCACCAAGGAGTGAGAGATGGAAAAAATAGAGAATACATGGAAAGGAGCGGAAAAGAGGGGGAGGAACAAAGATAAAGGGGGAGAAAAAATAAGAGAAAGAACAAGAAAGAAGGCTAGAGACAGGGATGAGGGGAAACAAAAAATGAACATAGAGAGAGATAAAAGGGCAAGAAAGAAGAACAAAGAGAAAGAGTACTGCATCCTAAAATGTACCATACAGGGTTGTAATATTGTACAAGTGGAAATTGACACAGGGAGCACTAAATGCCCATGGGTTAGGGGCACAAATTACTTGTCTTGCCTTGGGTGCTGACAACCCAAGCTACTTTTTTTTTTTTACTGTTAGGGGTCCCCACAACTTGGGAAATTTTATCAACTGGTCACAGCACTAGCAAGGTTGAGAACCACTGTTTTAGACTGAAGTCTAGTTAGTAAAATACTGTAGTTCCCCTAGGGGATTATTGTATTTAAACTACATTACATCAAAAGCTAAAAGCATTTTGGGTAGAGTAGGAGAGGGTTAACATTGCTGTCAGAGTATTTTTCCCCATCTCAATAGAGAGATTGCCCTTGACTTCCTGTCCTGTAATATCAACAGGAAGTGAGAGGATATCTTTTCAATGTGAGGGACATTTCCTTTCAGACAATTGTCACAGGAACCTGTGTCACCAGGACTTCCCCTCTATTCCTTTTCTAGTAAAATCTCAAAATTATGGATTTATTTTCACTTTGGTGGTTAGGCCATTTAGAGCAGTGGTTCTCAACCCTGTCTCCAAGTACCCCCAACAGGCCATGTTTTGAGAATTTCCCTTCGATGAAATAGCTGTCCAAAATACTAACCATTGACTCTGATTCAAAGCAACTGTGCAAGATAAAGGAAAAGCTGCAAACATGGCCTGTTGGGGGTACTTGAATGAGGACAGGGTTGAAAACCATTGAATTCGAGCAAATTAATGTTCTAAACAATACAAATCTTGATAAGGGTTTTAACCCCTCACCACTTCATCCAAATCTAACAAAAACATGGTTTTGCTTATACTTTATTAATGATTTCACAGTAACACAATCACCAGATAGGGGAGTGGGGACCACTCTATGATTGATAGTGGTTCCATTTTTATTTTTTGGTGTATCATAAACAGAGTAATTTTGACAAAACTGATTTCCTTGCGAAATTATCAATTTAACTGAGGGTGTAATTTTACCCAAGCAGAATCTGTCAAGAGTGTAGAGGACATTTTTTTTTTTTTTTTTTTTATACAGTTGGTTGTATATACAGTATATTTATTTATCTAATTTAGCGCCATTTGCATTTTTTTTTTATTTCCTATTGCTCTGTATTTTTTTACTGTTATTTTATGTATTTTTTTAGCTTTATTTCTTTCCCTTTTAAATTCAAAAACACATCCAGGATTACTAGATTTTCTGAAACCCTCAAAAACCATTTAATGTCCATGGCACAACCTTTAATACCTTAATTTTCGCCTTTGTATTGTGTGCAATGCATTTTATCAAAAGGGCAACATTTCTTCCAATTTCCGCTGATATTTCCATGACGTGAAAACTCTCAATTTTGCTTCTCTTCAAATCATAAAACTTCCTATTTAGATTACAATAGAATACTGATTAGAACACTGTTTTTCAATGTTTAAATTCTTGTCCTACTACTGTAGGTGAGAATCAAAAAAGCTAAAAAGCTAAAGACTATTTGTAAGAGAAAATAAACCTACAAGAAAAGTACACTGAAAAAATCTATTTAAAAGCAAATGTATATTACCCATGATATAGAAGATACAAGGTGAATGTATTTTGATAAAACAGCAACTATATCAACCATGAAGATGAAATGAGGGAATGGTCTGTATAGCAATATCACTGAGACGATAGAGATGTAACTTTCCTTTATGACCTTGCTCTTGTCCTTTCCCTTGATCTTTTCAGTATAATTAAAGGTCCAAACATGAGCAGCTACTCTTTCTATTTTATTGAAAGATCAGATCAAATGGGTAAGAGAACACTGGCTGTAAAATCTTAACACTGGAGAGACTAAAAAAAATGAAACTCTTTAAATAGTCTATAAATATAGAGGAAACATTGCAAATACGATATGGAATTGCTATAGAAATTACCAATATATTGAAACAATCTGGGCATGGTAGATCTTGAATTAGGACGAGAAGCTTTCATTAATGTTGAAACAGGACCCCCAATGCCTCTGGAATTCAGCAAACGTATGTACAGGCCTGCAGCGATCATTTACCTTCATGGGTGAGTTTTGTTCATGTTGAGGAGCGGGGTCTATTTCCATGGTTAGGATTATGAGGTTACGTTTTAGATACAGGATTAATTTAACGAGTAACCTTAAAGGATCACTAAAGGACATTTTTTTTTAGCTAAATAGCTTCCTTTACCTTATTGCAGTACTAGTTTCATGTCCTTTTTGTTAGTTTTTGCTTTGAAGTTGCTGTAATCCTGCTCTGTTCTCCACACTTCCTGCTTGTCTGTTTCCTGTGCTGGGAGCTTTCTCACGGTGGTCTAAGCTGTCATTACTGTGTGTCTAAAACTTCCCAGAACCAATCAGATTAATTTTAAAAACAAAACACTGCCCTGGATTTGTTTGTTTGTGTTCTGTGTGTATATTTCTACTTTACAGAAACATGAAGCCAGTTCAAAAGTGAAACTAACCTGCAGGCACATTATATGATTGATTTTTATCTATTTGTAATCATTTTGACAAGGAATCAGTTAACTTTTATGTCGCTCTACCCTGTAAACAGTCATTTCAGCAAAAACATTTTTTTTTCCTTTAGTGACCCTTTAAGTGTTTATATAAAGGCCAACCCCATAGATTTTGTAAACTACTGCTCAGGCCTTTTTATTAAAAAAAAGGGGTAAAAAACTGTTCCTATTGTAAAACTCACTTTCTCTATGGCTGTCCAGCAACTATTCCAGATTGATTGACACCCAGTAACATTGAACTAGTGATTGGTAAATATGCTCAGGTTCAAGTCACCAAGGGTTTGACGTCAAAGAAAAAGGAAGGCCTCTAAATCAAAATAGGGTACGAATTCAAAAGGGGGAGTTATCATCATCTAGATCAGTTGATTTGAGAATTGGGAGCGGAGACAGTTTACCAAACTAGTCTCCGGAGGTGAGAAAATTTACTATCTTGGTATCAGGTAGACAAAATACATACTTTAAGTACCGTATAAACTTGAGTATAAGCCGAGATTTTCAGCACATTTTTTGGTGCTGAAAATGCCCCCCTCGGCTTATACTCAAGTAACCTTTTTGGCCGCGTACACACGACCAAATACATCTGTTCAAATCGGTCTGACAGACCGATTTGAACAGATATGTCTGCTGGGCTGTTTTGGTTTGATGGCTGTACACACGGTCAAACCAAAATCCCCGCCGGCAGACAGCGCGGTGACGTGGCGGTGACGTTGATGCCGCCACGTCACCGCACCAGGAAGTAAAACACTTCTGCGCATGCGTCGAATCCATTCAACACATGTGCGAGCAGATATGTCTGCTGGTTAGCGTACTAAAGCATGCTTTAAAATCTGTCGGCTGGCCAAATCTGTCTGTCCGCCCGTACACATGATCGAATCTGTCTTCCGAAACGGTCTGGCAGACCGTTTTCAGCAGATAGATTTGATCGTGTGTACGCGGCCTTTGTGCCCTGATCAGCAGGAGCCGGTCAATGGATGACCACCGGCACCCATTGACCGGTGAGGAACAATACATGACAGAGCTCTGTCAGTGTAAACAATACAGAGCTCTGTCCTGTCAGCAGTAAAAGCACCTCACAGTAAACACACTAAGCACTAATAGGTGCACATTTAACACTTTGATTGCCCTAGATCAGTGATGGCGAACCTTGGCACCCCAGATGTTTTGGAACTACATTTCCCATGATGCTCCACTACACTGCAGAATGCAAGAGCATTATGGGAAATGTAGTTCCAAAACATCTGGGGTGCCAAGGTTCGCCATCACTGCCCTAGATGTTAATCTCTTCCCAGCCAGTGTCATTAGTACAGTGACAGTGCATATTTTTAGCACTGATCACTGTATTAGTGTCACTGGTTCCCACAAAGTGTTTTTTACCGAAAATATGTAGCAGAAACATATTGGCCTAAATTTATGAATCATTTGATTTATTTTTTATTTTTTTTATTGGATATGTTTTATTGAAGAAAGTAAAAAATATATTATCTTCTTTAAAATTGTGAGTTTTTTTTCATTTATAGCGCAAAAAAGAAAAAAAAAGAAGTTATGAAATGCCACAAAAAAAAGCTTAATTTTTTAGGAAAAAAATTACATCAATTTAATTTGTTTACACGGTTGCATGCATTTGTCAGTTATAGTAAAACAGTGCCAAAAAGTAAAAAATTGCCTTGTTATTAAGGTGGGGAAAATCTTTTGGAGGGCAAGTGGTTAAACAAAAGGAAATGTTTTTGGATATTAAATTTGACGTGTTAATATGTTTTTACTAATAGACTTTTGCACCTTTCTTTAGGTTATTTTGCCTTGTTATTAAGGTGGGGAAAATCTTTTGGAGGGCAAGTGGTTAAACAAAAGGAAATGTTTTTGGATATTAAATTTGACGTGTTAATATGTTTTTACTAATAGACTTTTGCACCTTTCTTTAGGTTATTTTGCCTTGTTATTAAGGTGGGGAAAATCTTTTGGAGGGCAAGTGGTTAAACAAAAGGAAATGTTTTTGGATATTAAATTTGACGTGTTAATATGTTTTTACTAATAGACTTTTGCACCTTTCTTTAGGTTATTTTGCCTTGTTATTAAGGTGGGGAAAATCTTTTGGAGGGCAAGTGGTTAAACAAAAGGAAATGTTTTTGGATATTAAATTTGACGTGTTAATATGTTTTTACTAATAGACTTTTGCACCTTTCTTTAGGTTATTTTGTTTTTATACTTTAGGGTCAGTTTAGAAGCATGCATTGACCCAGGTTCTCACTGGGCTGCAGGAATGAAGCTCCCGCTTGTCAGTCCCGACTGACATTCCCCAACTTTTTATTCCCTTTGACCTCTGGGAAACCGCCTTCTGACCTTTGACCTTTGACCTCTGGAGGAGGTCTCTGTTCTAATTCTTGAGTCCTAGCCTTATTCTTCAATGGTAAACCCTAACCCTAACCTTTTTTTTTTTTTCAATTTAAGTTTAAAAAAATTAATAAAACCTAAGCAATAAGCAAAGCAAAACTAAAATTGAAAAATATATATATGAAAAAAGAAAAGTAAAAAATAAAGCCTGACTTTCTTAGGTAGATTTTCATCTCAGCATCTCTAGTGTTTGCTGCAGAAATGTAACACAATTGATTCATCAGCTTTAAATATCCTGCTGTCTCTTCTTCCTAAACAAAGCCAACTGAAATATTAATAAACAAAATCTTGCGTTTTCCATAGTGATGCTCTTATTTTATTGTAAAAACAAAAGGTCATCTCTCCATTGAATTACTTCTTGACCTTTTGGAGGATACTGCACCTTTCACACTTCTGTCTTATATTGGGATATACAATTGTAAGCTCTAGTTGGACATAAACAAATGCCATATTTTTTAACCACTTAAGCCCCAGACCATTATGCAGCTAAAGGACCAGGCCCCTTTTTGCGATTCGGCACTGTGTCGCTTTAACTGACAATTGCGCGGACGTGCGACGTGGCTTCCGAACAAAATTGACGTCCTTTTTTTCACATAAATAGAGCATTTTGTTGGTGGTATTTGATCACCCCTGCATTTTTTTTATTTTTTGCACTATAAATAAAAATAGAGCGACAATTTAAAAAAAAAATCAATACTTTTTACTTTTTGTTATAATAAATATCCCCCAAAAATATATATAAAAAAAGCATTTTTTCCCTCAATTTGGGCCGATACGTATTCTTCTACATATTTCGCGGCTAGGCTTCTTAAAGAGGACGTACCTGCACATCCATATGCCCAGCTGTGCCATTCTGCCAACATATTTAGTCATGTGGTGGTCCTTAACTGGTTAAAGAGAACCAGTTGCCAATGGGCAACTTATATAAATTCCCATTCTATTTTACCACTTGTTTTATCATCATTTGAGTTTTCATTTTTTACAGTTATTCTCTCCCTGTCAAAATAGAGGTGTCAGGATAAGTGTCAGTTTTTAAGGTTGTCCTGTTGGGCTCAATGTGATAACACACACTCAAAAACTATTAGAGAACAAAGGGGCTGTCAGAAATGCATAAAAGAAAATTCTAGACTTTGTTAATGGACAGTTTTACCTTCCTCTAGACACATTGACAAAACATACATTGTCAGTCCTAAGCTCGGTCTGTGCCAATGAGCTCTTAAAATGTTTTTTGCTCTCTCACTACTTTGTATGAACTCACATCAAAGTCCTAACACCTCTTGGATGCTTTTTCTTCAAGGTTTTTTACCTTAATGCATTCTATACACAGAGAGATAGAAATGTGGCGTTCCCCCCCCCCCCCCTACTCTGCAGGAGATGGAGGGGAATGAATCGGCAATCAGAGACCTCGCTACCTTAGGAAGGAAGCATATGAGGCAGACACTGATCCGGCTGCAGCGCCTCGCTCCCGGGCCATTGATTCCCCTCCAGGCCAAGCAGGAAGTGGGTCCTGACTGAGACCTGATTTGGCTGGGAGTTCTAAAACTCCCTGGCCAATCAGGTCTCAGGAACTGCTTCCTGATTGGCTGTGAGGAGAATCAGGAAGACAATAGCAAATAATTATTCACTATTTCACACAAGTGGGTGGGCTTGGGGCGCAGAGCCCACCCTTTTTTGAAGAGAATTAGAGCCCTAGGCTCTAAACATGTGCTTCAAAATAAAATCCCAATGAAATCCATGCATCCAGCGCCCCACATGTAGATTAGGATGCACGGATGGGGGCGCCACTTGAGCCACGTCTTGTTTCAGTGATGTGCATGAGATCAATGGCTCTCCCAGATCTCCGAGATCTCTCTCACCTCATTGGTTCTGCTGCTGTCAATCACAGACAGTGAGCAAATCAAGACAGAATGGAGGGCAGGAACAAGCCCCTCTCTGTGTGTGAATGGATGTGGCTCAGGAGAAAGCAGGCTTGCTATTGGGGGCACTTGGCAGAGGGGGAAGAGCCAGGGCTGCCAGTAGGGCACCCAAAAAGAAGAGCATTAAAGAGGAAGTAAACCCTAAAAAAAACCTGCAAGAGAAAGGTATAATGAGCTAGCATACTAGCTCATTATCAATTACTTACCTAAGATCAAAGCCCACACAGCGACCCTCGTTTCTCTCCTCCGCCGCCGCTATGATACCCGGAGTGACTTCCGGGTATCGCTGCTCCGGCGCTGTGACTGGATGGAGCAGTGATGATGTCACTCCCATGCATACGTGTGGGAGCCGTTAGTGACGGCACAGTCCCATTCATTAATGGCACGCTCATTGTGCACCGTAGACATCGGTGCAATCTTTTCTGCAAATAGATGTAGGTTAAGGAGATATTTCTTTCACCTACAGGTAAGCCTTAATCTAGGCTTACCTGTAGGGCCAAGTGGTCTGTAAGGGTTTACAACCACTTTAAGGCTTCTCTGTGCAGAGTCAGGATGCTCTCTACGTTGCAGATAGAAAAAGGAGCTGTGTGTTAGTAGGCGTCCTGACTCTCCTGCTTGCCCCCTCCCCCCTCAAGGGAGGGGGCAAGCATGACACTCCATACCAGGGAGAAAGCCTCGCACTACTGTGTGTAGTTACAGACAGAAGAACAGGAAGTGAGGATTTCTCAGAAGAAATAAGGACATTTAAAAGGTAAAGGAAACTATTTAGGGGATTTTGTTTACCTTTACAACACCTTTAAGCCTTGAAAGAGAAACCTGGAAGCTGATTGCACTAGATTTTGCACTCTTCAGTTTTATTTTAGTCAATCAACCCCATTGTGTGCCATCCCATATTTAGACCCATATGTTTTTTTTTTTAAAACAGGCCTGCAGATATGGTAAAACAATGTTTATACTATGTATATTTCACAGATTTTATTTGGATAATAGCATCTTTTTAATCTAGGCTAAGCAACTTGGGAACCATTTCCAATAACCGAGCTGGTACTTAGGGTCCAATTACTACAAGTAAAAATGTGCTTTCTCCAAAACAACAAAAAATAAAAAATAAAACCAGAGGAGTTTCTGTCATCAGACCATCATTTGAATGCATTGCCGATTTAGGGAATGTTTTACGCCATAAATTTCTGCTGCATCTCACTCGGTAGATTTACTGCTGCTGTTTTGCTTCACTTCTCTCTAGCAGTTTTACTGTCCGTTGATTGCTGAGGATACAGCGATCCTGTGAGACAAATCACTGTTTCATAAACAGGCTGATTATAGTATCCTTACGATGCAATGGTTTAAGAGGAAAAAAAATGTTTATATATTTAATGGCCTAGTGGAATATATTAATTTATGTTTTTTGGCTGACTGGAGCCTTTGCTGTTGGACGCGACCTTCACTTTTGGTAGAGTCCTATTTTACAGCAGTTTCAGAGTGGTATCTAGTTAGATCAAAAGAGATTCAACAGGCCCAGTATTTTTTTAAAGCCCCCGGAGGATTCAGCCTAGGGTAGGAAAGGTTGAGAATGAGCAGCCAGCTGCTGCTGTCTATTTAACGATTCAGCGCTAGACAACACATAAAAATGTACTCAACGAATTGCTATTAGTAACTGGAAAAAATACAACCAGGGCTGTCACTAGGCCTCTGGGCTCTAGGCACAAGGAGATGATGACCATTTTGCAACTGTTCGCCTTCAATTGCTGACAGTGTCACCTGGTTTGTCCCTTCCCGTGAGCCACAATGGTTAGTGTTCACCTGCATTATTCTATGCCTTGCTGAGCATGTGACGTAGTGGCATTACATTGTGCTGCTCCTGCCCCAGCACTGTGCATAGGGACAATATTAAAATGACACTAATCTCTGATTTATAAAGAAAGAACTCTATTCAAGTATATAAAAAAAATCATTAAAACACTCATGGAAACATACAGGCATACCCCACTTTTAAGTACACAATGGGACCAGAACATGTATGTAAGACGAAAATGTACTTAAAGTGAAACAATACCTTTTTTCACTTCTAGGGTGTTGTGGGGGATCAGGGGATGTAGTTGATGTCTCAGGGGCTGTAGTGGGGGGTCAGGGGATGTAATTGATGTCTCAGGGGCTGTAGTGGGGGTGTCAGGAGCACACTGTAACAGGACGGGCTATGCTCTCGGAGCTTCAGCTTCTTCTACTGTGGCTGCAAAATGTCTGTACAGTACTTGTAAGGCACTTTACATACACTTGCGGGTATGTCCTTACTCACGAGTGTATGTAAAGTGAGTGTACTTAAAGTGGGGTATGCCTGTATATAAAAAACATTTGAATTAAAAAAAAAATACTTACCAGAAACACCCTGTTGCTATGCAGTCAACCTAATCTGCCACTTCCTATACCGTGGAGCTCCTAGGTCAATTCCTCCCTTGCCTGTGTTTTCTGAAACCTGTGTGTGTCCCAGAAAACAAGCTGGCCATTCACAAAGCGCAGCGCGACATACGCATGCATAGTAGGAAACGGGCAGTAAAGCTGCAAGGCTCCACTGCCGGTTTTCCTTAGTTAGAATGGTGGTGTCACACCCGATCCGATGGACAGATCGGCCCTGAGGGGCGACATCGCAGGCTCCCTGGACAGGTAATTGTCCTTATTAAAAGTCAGCAGCTACAGTGTTTGTAGCTGCTGACTTTTAAAGAAAAAAATGGAACTCTGCTTTAAATCAAAAAAGCTCCTTCTATTGCTCTCAGCCTCCTCCAAATACTGTAATTTCTTTGTTTTTGCTGCTGTGATCTGATTTCATGTTTGTGGCTACATGAGTTCTCCGTGGTTCCACAGTATGAAGGAATGTAGACGCCCTCTCTTGCTTGTTTCCGAGATTAGATTTGTAGTGTGCATAGAGCAGTGCAAGCTATAATTATTTTACAGGATTTCTAAAGCGCCAGTTTGCTTAGCGCTTTACAAATTGGAAAGACATTACAAATACACTACAATTTAGTAAAAGAGGAATCGGAGGGTATTGCTCATTAGAGCTTACAATCTTAGAGGGAGGGTCAAGTGATACAATAGGTAATAACTGTGGGGGATGAGCTGATAGAGAAAGTAAAAACACAGTGTATTAGTTTAAAGTATGGTAGGCTTATTTTAAAAAAAAAGTTTTCTGGGACCATCTAAAGATGGATAGATTAGGAGATAGTCAGACAGATGGGAAATGGAGTTCCAAAGGATGGGAGAGGCTCAGGAGAAGTCCTGGAGGTGAGCATGGGAGAAGATGACAAGGGGACCGGAGAAGCACAGAGGACATGGAGGGAACCAGAGGAGCATAGAAGACACGGAGGGGGACTGGAGGATCACAGGGGATACAGAGGGGAACTGGAGGAGCACAGAGGATACGAAGGGGGACTGGAGGACCATGGAGGACAGGGAGGGGGACTTGAGGAACACAGAGGATTTGGAGGGGGTCTGGAGGAGCATGGCGGGCACAGAGAGGGACTGGAGAAGCACACAGAGGAGAACACGGAGAAGGACACAGGGGACAGTCAGGGGTGATCAGTGCAGTGGTGGGGGTGTTACAAGCACTGATTTCCTTGTATAGATTTTAATTAAAGCAGCTGAAAGCCACAGCGGGGAGGGGCAGATGTCAGATGCTATATTGAAATCTATACAGGGAGATTGCTGCTTGTAACTCCCCTCACCGCCGCACTGATCACCCCTGACTGTCCAGTATCGGGCCAAGCATCGGAGCATTTGCATGAATACAAGTACTTGTGCAAATGCTCGACATTGATATCAGTGCAACTCTAGGCAAAACGTTCATTCGATTTACCATTAGCCTGCGAGTCATACCAAGTCACTAAAACCAGATTCAGCATTTATTTGTGCAGGGTTACAACTTTGCCATGTAACCAATCTAACGACAGTGGGTACTTCTTATACCCAGCGTATATCTTCATAGGCTCACATTCAGAACCATATCATAATATAAGAATATTGGTAACCATATACATGTACAGCAAATAGGTTCCTTGACACATTGGCCATCTACAATACCATGAATGGATGAAAATGCTCATGAAATAAAGGCAGTAATAAGTACATTACATACGTTATAACCCTTCCCCATACGTTATAACCCTTCCTCATGCTAAAGCAAAAAAACACATTACTTTGGTGCACATTTATTTTGAATCACCCCAATGTACTAAGTCAGGGGTCTCAAACTTTTTAAGCAAAGGACCAGTTTACTGTCCTTCAGCTTTAAAAAGGCTGGACTGTGGCCAATGGATGTAGAAAATGCCCTAGCATCAGTGTGGCGTTATTGGTTTTAATAGGATTAATAGTGCCCCATTGTTGGCATCAAGGGGCAATGGTACCACATCTTTGGTGTCAGTTGGTGGAATAGTGCCCCAAGGGCCAGATAAAGGCATGCAAAGGGCCACACCTAGCCCACAGGTCACAGTTTGTAGACCACTTTACTGAAATACACCTGTGTTAACATTAATGTAGCAGGTATGCCTAAATGGACCTTAATGCCGGCCCTACACAGGTTACATTTCAAAATAATTTTCTTTTAAAAATCGTATCTAAGAATTTTTGTTAGAATTTTCATGCAGCAGTCAAATTTGAGTAATCAGAATTTTTTTTAAAAAATAACAATTTTCTAATCAACGATTGGAGAATCGTGAGTGAGTGAGTGAGTGAGTAAGAAACTTATATAGCGCAACACATGCAAACTGAATCGCCTCTGGGCCCTTGGTATCCATTCCCTGGACCCTCAGAAGAGATGGGTCTTAATCTTTTTCCTGAAGGCCAGGTGGTTCACCTCCAAGCGGATGCTGGTTGGTAGAGTGTTCCAAAGTCTGGGTCCTTGGACCGCAAATCTTCGTTCTCCTTTGGATTTGTATCTGGTTTTGGGTATCTGGAGTAGATTTTGATTGGTGGATCGCAGAATGCGATTGGTGTTGTGAGCTTTTAGTTTTTCGCATAGATATTGGTGGGGATTTCCCAGAATACACTTATGCGTTAGACAGAGTGCCTTGAAAGTGATTCTGTCTTTTACAGGCAACTAATGAAAGGATCTCAGTGAAGGTGAGATTGATTCCCATGTTTTTTCCCAGTCACAAGTCGAGCGGCCGTATTTTGAACGACTTGCAGATGAGTGATTTGGTACTATGGGAGTCCGAGATAGAGAGCATTTGCATAGTCAAGTCTGGAGTTGATAATTGTTCCCACTACTATGTCTTTTTTTGGTATAAAGGGAGCGAGTCTGCGTATTAGGAGCAGCAGATGGTGAGATCCGCTGACTACTGACCCTATTTGTGCATCCATTGTCATGTAGGTGTCGAAGATGACTCAGAGACTTTTGACTTTGGTGCTAGGGGTGATGGTTTGACCCAGTTTGACCCAGATAAATGCGAAAAATGTAATAAAAAAAAGGAATGTGCATGTGCAAGAAAAGAAAACTCCCGTAAAGAAAAAAAGATTCCCGGACACAAAAATTATTTTCTGTAGCAACATGAGGTGAAATTGAAGGCTTGGTTGGCCGAACTTTGAAAATCAATGGTGGCACCATCGGATCAAAAAAAAATTGTTCGAAATTTTGACCATTCGGCCATGTATTGCCTGCTTTAGGCTTAAACAAAGGTAAAATGACAAGCACATACAGTTTTATAGTTCATCTGCCTGGCAATTCAAGGACATCCAGAATCCATATTTCTAAATTCACTGATAAGTAAATTGCTTACAGTGTAATTTGCAAGTTCTAACATTTGTGTTCTATTATGAAAAGCATATTAAGTGCTGTAATGCAGTTTTAAGACCATTAAGTTTTAACAAGAATAACTCTGGTAGAGAAAGAAAGTAATCAGATGTAAAGTACTTTTCAGCCTATGTAAATGTTAATATGTCGAATGTAAATTATATATATATATAGCAGATGGATTTTTATTTCATATGCTTTAATCCCATTCACAGAAATACTGGCATTGTGCTAACGTTGCTATTAAGGCAATTAGCATGGCAGTGCATTATTAAAGCTAATTGTTTAAAGCTTAATGTTAGGGGGAGAGCCACTCTTTGACTTTTTGTCTTTAAATATCTGAACTTTAGATAATTGTCTATATAATTACCAACCTATTTCTTTTGAAGAATCAAGAATTAAATGAACTTTTAGACAATACTTCGAGCCCTCTAAAACTTTGAAATGACCTTTCAGAATATACAGTAGCTACCCAAGCTTTTCTGGCAGATCGGATCACTAAACTTCTAGATATTCAATTGTGGATTTGCAAATCAAAGACAAGTTTGTGATGTGGAAAGATATTTTTTCAGGAGCTAATGGATTATATTTCACAACTTATTATAATGTTTTTGCATCCATTTTCTTTTTAAATTTATACCTTTTTAAAAAGTGTTGAACTAATATAAGTACAGTATACACTATATTGTCAAAAGTATTAGGATACTTACCTTTACACGCACATGAACTTTAATAGCATCCCACTCTTAGTCCGTAGGGTTCCATATTGGGTTGGCCCACCCTTTGCAGCTATAACAGCTTCAACTCTTCTGGGAAGGCCGTCCACAAGGTTTAGGAGTGTGACTATGGGAATGTTTGACCATTATTCCAGAAGCACATTTGTGAGTTCAGGCATTGATTTTGGGCAAGAAGGCCTGGCTCGCAGCCTCTGCTCTAATTCATCCCAAAGGTTGACGTGAGAACTCTGTGCAGGACAGTCAAGTTCCTTCACCTCAAACTGGCTCATCCATGTCTTTATGGACCTTGTTTGTGCACTGGTCCAAATCATTTGGAGGAGGGGGGAAATGGTGTGGGGTTGTTTTTCAGGGGTTGGGCTTTGCCCCTAAGTTTCAGTGAATGGAACTCTTAAGGCATCTGCATACCAAGACATTTTGGACAATTTCATACTCCCAACATTGTAGGAACAGTTTGGGGATGGTCCCTTCGTGTTCCAACATGACTATGTACCAGTGCGCAAGGTCCATGAAGACATGGATGAGCAAGTTTGGGGTGGAGGAAGTTCACTGCCCTGCGCAATCCTGACCTCAACCTGACACCTTTGAGATGAATTAACACAGAGCTGTTATAGTTGCAAAGGGTGGTCCAAAAACATGAGTAACACGAATAGCATAATACACTTGAGAACATAATACCCAGAACAGCGTAATTGTATGAGAAGCATAATCGTATGAGAAGCGTAATCGAATGAGAAGCGTAAACGTATGAGAAGCGTAAACGTATGAGAAGCGTAAACGTATGAGAAGCGTAAAACGTATGAGAAGCGTAAAACGTATGAGAAGCGTAAAACTTATGAGAAGCGTAAAACTTATGAAAAACGTACATACATACATACATTAATAACCAATAATTGCATCACAACTAAAATCTGCAAGAGAAACAAGTGACGTGCAATACCCAGAAACCCCACACACAAGAAAACCGACGCCCAGAAGGAGGATGGAGGGCGGGTTCAAATACCTCCCGACTCCTCCTACAAACCCAGGCTGACCTGCGGTCAGCCTTTCACGTATATATTCCTTAAATCTTCATCTGACAAAAAATAATGAATACAGGATTTACCTAGACATAGAATTTAAAAAGAATTGTTGATTTCCAAAAACAGAGCACAGCAGTAGATGTTTTCATTCAGACTGTCTCTCTAAGTCTAGCTAGCAATGGTAAATGTTACCTTCTAGGCTATTCTAGTGCTAGTGTTCACAAAACAGTCTAAATCCTGGGTCCAGTTTGTTATTTTCTTTATCAGCACAGGGAAGGGATGCATAGCATTTCAGAACTAAAGAAAAAGTAATACATTTCACATATCTGGTGCATTAAACATACTTTATTAAAATTTAGAAGCACAGTAGTATTGTATTCACCTGGCATTACAGGAAGGAGCACTGGTAAGAGGACAGTATACAGGGAAGGATAAGCAATCACTGCTGCCAGCAGAATATGCAAGATGTCACAGTCCTCTCCTCTGACCAACTATTAGACCAAAAACAGAAGGATGATACACACCAACGTCTGTGCTGCATTCCAAGCCAGGGCTCACCACAACTAGCGGCAAGAGCCTGGCTTAGAATCATTTCTGCTTTTCTTCCTGTGCAATGTGTGATCTATGAATGAGAAGCAATCCATGAATGGAGGACAGTGGGCATCTGCCACCTCCATTCATATATCACCTTTCATTCATGCAAGCTATAGTTTTTTTTAAATTATTTTTATTATTGTTTACATATCAAAAAGAAGAATCACCACAAAAAGTACAACAATGTGTATCACATATACATATTAAATACCCAACCAAGATTTCTGATAAAGATACCCCTTGTTTCCATTAATTTTGACTCTTTACACTCCCACCCTTACCCACCCTTCCAACACCCTATATTGCCGCCCACCCAACCAACTCCACACCACTATCTTGTGATTTAGTGTAGTCTATTTTGTTCATTTAAGTTATTCCCTAATAGATATACAACCGGAAAAATAGGATCAACATATCAAAAAATTAGGTGCCTACAGCTTTATATAGAACATCCTGTTTCATCTAGCAAGCTATAGTACAGTTTCTATGAATGGAGGAGTGGGGTAGAAAGGACAGAAATCATTTTCACCCTGGATGAGTTCTTGCCACAGGTCCAGCGCTGGTATTAACCTCTGCAGCACTGGAAGAATACTATGATAGGGTATAGGAGGAAGGCAGAAGACCTTCAAAACCTTGAAATTTCTACAGTGACAATTATCACCAGCACAAGGAACACTTTACATTAAATGTAAGCAAGATTCCTGTTTTGTTTTTTGTTTTTTTACTTAAAGTGCTACTAAACCCACAACAGTAAAATCAGTCTCTGTTGAAGTCAGGAAGTGACGAAACGCGTCAGTGACTCGCCCGTCACAGACGCTCGTGCTCCCCGCAAAGTGATTGCGGTGTTTGCAAGGAGCGATTCCTCTCGGATGGCTGATACTGGTGATAGCACCCTCTTGCGTCACAATTTTATGCTTGTTATTTATCAAATGTAAGCAGTTATTTTTAAGGGGTCTTCTGTTGTATGGGGACTTTTATTAAACATATTACACAGGATGACATATTAAACAGGATTACGCTATGTGCAACACATTCTTGTGTTTTATGACTCACATTAGAGACCCTGTACCAGTGGATCTTAGTTGATGGTGAGGACCCAGTGCAAAGTGGCTGATGATCACATTACTTAAGGCTTCCTCATTAGAGGTTTCTGGTGAGTTTGACCCCCTGTGAGAGTGTGCTTCAGGAGGTGGAATACGGATACGATTTTTTAGTGGAAGGTGCACCCCATAGACAAACCGTTTACTAACGCTTATTGACGCTCTGAACTGTTCTCATATCATATGCTGCACAAAAACATTTATCAGTGGTGCTGACCACAAGTTTTATCATTAACAGAATTATCTTCATTTTTAGCGTTGTTTTAGTATTTCCATAATCCAGGGACTGGACTGTTTTATTTTTATGCTACTGCTTTGATTTTCTATATTTTTTAACAGCCGCTTAGTACTTTTAAATATTCTTCTCATTTTATTTAAAGTATTTTTATCTCTGTATGCACTGCTAAGAGAGCTGTGGGATAAATTTGGTGCTGAGCAAGTGTATTGTAGACCTGTTATACACCTTTTTCTCCAGTAAAATCAGTCTATATATGCAGTAAAGCATGCTTGTTGTACTCACTATGGAACCTAAGGAGTTAATACTCTCCTCTGTCTCCTCTGATCCTCCCCTACTTCCAGAGTCCCCAACTCATCTCCAGATAGTACAGAGGCTAGGGGACAAGCTGCACATGCTCAGTTTGGTGTGTATTGCTAGAGAGTCTTTTTTTTGGGGGGGGGGTAGTGCATGTGATCAGCGCAGGGCCAATTAGCACTGTCCAGACAAAGGGTTACGGGCCCTGCAGCCTCATAGGACAGTAAGAGGAGAATGAAACTCCTCCCACAAGCTTTAACCAGACACTAATAGAAGTCATAAGACTACTCTAACTGCTGATGAGAAAAGATATTTAGCAGTTTATATTTACTAAAATTATTGCATTTCTGTGTTCTGTGTATAGTGGGAGACCAGATATAATGAATGCAGGGTCCTGGGCTTAGTAACACTTGACTATTGTCAAATTCAGGTGCTTACACTAATTGCATTTTTTGTATATATACAGGTAGATCACTGTGCTGTTTCTTTATACTGCCTGGAGTTCAGCTTTAATGTATAGCAACAGAAGGTCTAAAAAAAGAAAACTATCACTAAATTAACATTTATAGGTGATGACGCTGAAAACTAATATAGCAACAATAACAAGTCAAAATGATATGATTTCTTCCTGATACAACCTCTCTAACAAAATGTCAAACAGAATTGAAACTCTGTATCAACAGACTTCATCGTATAAATATACTGTATGTATAATAAATATAGAAACAGTGGCATTTCCACCTCTCAAAAACTCTAGACAGCAGCTTATCCAAGGTTAAAAAGTTTTCTAGCACACTGCGGAATCACACACATGAAATACATAAGTGACAAACTGTATTGTCTGGTGTTGTCTATAGTAACCTTCATTTTTTTCTTGGTAGAGGGTGAACACAGCCACCTGCTAAAGCCAAAGAACCACACAACTTTGGAAATATTCAATATCACATTTTTTTATTTATTTTTTGTAATCTTTGCTTATACACTTAAGGCCGGGTTCACACTATTGGGAAATGGATGCATGTTCCCCGCATTCAATTTGCAATAGCAGGAGATTTTGACTGGCTCTCTATGGAGCCGATTTACATATCTCCGCTGTGACTCCGGTGCAAATTTGCACAGGTGCCATGTGCGTCTTTTGGTCTGTTTCAGGTCTGAATTTAGACAAAAATTCATGCTGAAATTAGACCTAAAACGGTGAACGGGGACGCACTAGAACCCTGCTGTGAGCCGCATGCAAAGATAGTGGGAACCCTGCCTTACACACTTAAAAAAACCCACAATGGGCCAGATCCAGGAAGCCCGTATATCATTTACGCTACACCGCCGTAAGTTAGAATGGCAAGTGCCGTATTCACAAAGGACTTGCATCCTTAGTTACGGTGGCGTAGCGTAAATGGGCCGGCGTAAGCCCGCGCAATTCGAATGGGGAAGAGGTAGGCGTGTTTTATTTAAATGAATCGTGACCCGACGTAAATGACTTTTTTTTACCTGCGCATGCGCCGGCCGTGGACGTATCCCAGTGCGCATGCTCCAAATCATGTTGCAAAACATCAATGAAAACGTCGTGAACGTAATTTACGCAAATCCCTATTCGCAAACGGTTTACGCAAACGACGCGAATGACTGAAAATTCGACGCTGGCCCGACGTCCATACTTAACATTACGTACGCCTCTATACAGCAGGGGTAACTTTACGCCGGACATACGCTTACGCAAACAACGTAAAAACACTGCGCCGGGCGTACGTGCGTTCGTGGATCGGCGTATCTAGCTCATTTGCATATTCGATGTGGAAGCGCCCCTAGCGTCCAGTGTAAATAGGAAACTTTAGGACGACGGTGTAAGATGGCGTATCTACGCAAAAAAAACGGCGTATCTTGCTTTGTGGATACAAAACAATGATACGCCGGCGCAGATTTGAAATTTTACGGCGGCGGATCTGAAGATACACCGCCGTAATTGTTTGTGGATCTGGCCCATTAGCTTTATATGCATTACACATTTCTTATATTTCTCTTTACACAAGGAAATTACCTTCATTGTTTTTGATGGTAAAATTTGGGTTATTTGCCATTTCTGGGAGAAGGCTGTAGAAAAAGTAGTGTCCATTTCTTGGGTCATCCTTGTCTATAGCACTGACCGTTTGAATAATCTGCAAGAGAACATGACAACCATAAGTTCAGCAAGTGGATTTTGAAAACACATCACAAAATTCCTTAGTAAATAAAGGTTTATAATTTTGTTTAATACATACCATTCATAAAATTAATTGTTTACCATGTGCTTCTGATATGGATCATGAAATCTCAGATATCCCTTTTATATAACTCTATTTTTGGTCAGTGTATATATGATTTCTAAAAAATCCCTTATCTTTTACAATTAAATAAAAATATATTTAAAAAATACTAGGGCTGTGGAAAAGAAAGATTAATTCCTCAATTAATTGTTATTTTTTTTGATTGATCAAAATTCTTTTGATCGGTACTAGTGGTGCAATGGATCGTAGATGATCCGTGATCTGAATAGGTCAGCATATGCGGATCAGCACACCATGTGATCCGCATAGCTCCGCTGCTGACTAGGCCATAGGAAAGGCTGCAGCTTCGGCCTAGCTCCCGGAGCGGTGGCCATCTTGGTCCACCTGGCGGTGGCCTGGGGGAGCCTAGAGTGGCGCGCTGACGTCATCACCCTGCCTCAACTGCTTGTGTTCGGCCAGCTTCTCTGGTAAGACTAAGCAAGCACTAATCTTCCTATACAGTGGGGAGATGTCTGTGGATATTACAGTGGGGGCGATGTCTGTGGATATTACAGTTGGAGGTAGGGTCTTCAGATATTACAGTGGGGGGGAGATGTCTGTGGATATTACAGTGGGGAGATTTCTGTGGATATTACAGTGGGGGAGATGTCTGTGGATATTACAGTGAGAGAGATGTCTGTGGATATTATATTGGGGTCTATATATGGCGGTGATCGGAAAAATATATGTGCGTTATAATAAATCAAAATTAGACGATTAATCGATTAAAGAAAAAATCGAATAATCGAACACGAAAATTTTAATCAGTAACAAACCTAAAAAATACATAAAACACTTTAGAAGCTCTACCATTCCAATTACTGACTGGACATCAAATAAGTTCAACTTCATCCAAGGTTTTTTGCAATGACAGCAAACTGTTTACTCCAACCCTAAGCCATCCTCCTAACATGTTTCACCCACAGCAGGGCTTAAAGTAGTTCTAAAGACTGCATTTTTTTACCTTCTTTTTTTAATTCTGCGATAAGGGATTGGGGGGTGGGGCCTAGCCACCCTGTCTGTGTCAATAGACTCTGACAGTGTGGCTCAGGAGAAAGTTTATATGAGTTACACAGCTGTCCTTCCAGGGGAGGTGAGCTCCAAGCCTTGCAGTGTGGAGTTGTGAGTCTTGGAGCGCATCTTCCCCCTATTGGCTGGCTGTAAGACAGTTATTCCTAAGAATTGCAGCCCTGAAATATAAAACGCCAAATTTCCATGCAAAACAATTGTACCGCTTTCAGCATCAAAAAACCTCCCTCATACCGCCAGGGAGGTCAAGAGGGTGCGGCAGGGGGCGTGTCATATGCCGGCATACATTTGCAAGTAGGTGTCCCTCATTCGCATCTCAAAATGTTGGGAGGTGTGCACAGGACACCACCAGGACCAGGAATGAAAATAAATTTCCCCAACGGTGAAGAAGATAGCTAGATTTGACATGGGTTCCTAACCTATCTCTTTCAATTTCTAAAAATAATATGCGGAGCCGAGTTTTAAAATAAACTGTTGTTCAGCGATAAAAATGTAGACTTTATAAATTTTCTTCTATTTGCTGAGAGGTACACTTTAAATTTTTACTTTGCACAATAAGGTCAGTAGATGGATTCAAGCACCAGGTGCTATCTATCTACCAGACTGACGTGTTAATACTTCTAGGATAGCAAGGTTTTTAAGAGCACATATAGCATTTCCATGTGGATCCTTGCAGCGGTCAAGCACGTACCTCTTAACGGATGTGCATTAGCCCTCTGTCAGTGAATTACAACCCTTTCAAACTCCCATAGGTTCACTCTTTTGTGTTCTAGGTAGACCACATGCAGTAGAAGCCTAGGGGTATTTTGAAAGCTCCGTAACTCAACAATAAAACACCATTACATCAGTATACTAAAAGGCACTACAACCAACATTATTCATAAAAAATGTATCATCTCTCAAAATTAGTTCACTGATGGAGGATTTTGCCATCTCCAATTCTAAAGGATGTTAACCACAGGGAGCAGAAAAGTGAATGGAAGGATAAGCCAGATTAAAAAAAAAAAAAAAGATGAAAACCATGGTACAATAAATTGTTATTTTTCTCTCTGCTTGTGATGTCTTCTAATAATTGTCTAATAATTATTACAGTCACATAGAGTGTGTTCCCAGGACGCCCACTGTTGATGATGTATGAAAGGAATGTAAATGGACAGAACGAGATGTATGGATCTGTTAAATAAAAATGCATGAGCTGGATCAAGGCTGACCCAATTATTGGCGGGGTAATTGATACTCTGCCTTTTTTTGCTGCAATATGCCAGCCATGCACAGATATAATGTTGAGACAGACCTGAGAGAAGCAGACAGTTTTGGTCAGATCAGGACTATGATTGACCATGATTGAGGAAACAGACAAATATTTAAATGTAACTCGCTTACTGTATTTTGACAGAATAGCAGAATGGTCTCAGATATTATAAAATGTTCTAAATTATAAAAGTATGATGTCAGTCCTTAGCTTTGGTGACAGCATTACATTTTTGTTTTTAGGCTTTTGTTCTTTTTATGTTAACCTCGTGATCCTGCCAGTAAAACACTTCCTGTGTGAAGGTGACAATGCTAGCTCACTCTACTGTATCCATGAAGGAGCAGTGTTGTCAATTTTGAATGGAAGTTGTTAAAATTACAGAACACCCCAGATATTACACTGACAAGGGTCAGCCTGTCAGTGCTCAGACCATACACTGCACACTGTTTCAAATTCGTCTGCGTGGCTGTTGTACCAGAAGGAAGAGTCTTCTAAAGAAGAGCCTGCAAATAGTTTGCTGAAGACAAGAAGACTAAGGACATGGATTACTGGAACCATGTCCTGTGGTTTGATGAGACCAGCGTGTGTGGCGGCAACCAGGTGAGGAGTAGAAAGACAAGTGTGTCTTGCCTAAAGTCAAGCATGGTGGTGGGAGTGTCATGGTCTGGGGCTGCATGAGTGCTGCCTGCACTGGGGAGCTACAGATCATTGAGGGAACCATGGATGCCAACATGTACCTACACGATTAAGGAGATATTTCCAAGAAAGACAGCACTGATGTCTACGGCACATGCTACTAAAGGCATCATGCAGTTAGTGGCGGCTACCGCACAAATGTGCAGGAGTGACATCATCGCTTCTCCAACCAGTCACAGTGCCCATAGCAGCGATACCTGGAAGTCAGTCTGGGTATCATTGACGGTGACGGAGGATGTGTCCGAGGACCGGTGCGGGGTGTCAGTCTGACACCCTGCATCACCGATCTCGGTAACGAGTCTCCGGCGGAGGCTCGCTACCACCTGATCAGCCGTGTCCAATCATGGCTGATCACGATGTAAACAGGAAGAGCCGCCGACGGCTCTTCCTCACTCGTGTCTGACAGACGCGAGTACAGGAGAGCCGATCGGCGGCTCTCCTGACAGGGGGGGTTCGCGCTGATTGTTTATCAGCGCAGCCCCCCCTCGTATGCCCACACTAGACCACCAGGGATGCCCACACTGGCAGGGCAAAGAAAAAAAAAAGGATAAAAAAAAACAGGATAAAAAAAAAAAAAAAATCAGGTTAAAAAAGAAAAAGAAAAATGCCAGGCAGTGCCCACACATGGGCACTGACTGGCAACATATACATCAGTGCCACCCCTCAAAGTACATCAGTGCCATCCCACAGTGTCCTTCAGTGCCACCCCTCCGTGCCAATCCATGCCCAGTGCCCACCTATCAGTGCCCATAAGTACCCATCAGTGCCACCCATAAGTGCCACCCATGAGTGCCATTCTGTGCCACCCATGAGTGCCATTCTGTGCCGCCTATGAGTCCCCATCAGTGCCACCTATGAGTGCCCATCAGTGCCACCTATGAGTGCCCATCAGTGCCACCTATGAGTGCCCATCAGTGCCACCTATGAGTGCCCATCAGTGCCGCATACCAGCGCCGCCTATCAGTGCCCATCAGTGCCACCTCATCGGTGACCATCAGTACTACCTCATCAGTGCCCATTAGTGCCGCCATATAAGTGCCCGTAATTGAAAGAGAAAACATACTTATTTACAAAAAAGTTAACAGAAAAAAATAAAAATGTATTTTTTTTTCTAAATTTTCAGTCTTTTATTAGTTGTTGCGCAAAAAATAAAAACTGCAGAGGTAATCAAATACCACCAAAAGAAAGCTCTATTTGTGGGTAAAAAAGGACGCCAATTTTGTTTGGGTACAGTGTAGCATGACCGCGCAATTGTCATTCAAAGTGCGACAGTGCTGAAAGCTGAAAATTGGCTTGGGCGGGAAGGTGCGTAAGTGCCTGGTATGGAAGTGGTTAAGGCAGTGCTGGAAAACAATGGTGGCCACTCAAAGTATTGACACTTTGGGCCCAATTTGGCCCTTTTCACTTAGGGGTGTACTCACTTTTGTTGCCAATGGTTTAGACATTAATGGCTGTGTGTTGAGTTATTTTGAGGGGACAGAAAATGTTATACAAGCTGTACACTCACTACTTTCCATTGTAGCAAAGTGTTATTTCTTCTAATAAAATATTTACTTAAACCTCACCACTTACAAACTTTACCTCTATACAAATTATGGCAAGGTCTAAATAAGATACAGCAAAATGGAACCTCACTTTGAGATCACCCTTTCCCATCAATAAAGTGACATAAATCATCAGCCAAGGACTTCTGCCTAGTTCTTAGATATGAATTATATGCTCCATAGCTGCAAACAACTCAAATATCACAGTACATGAATGGGGAATAATAGTCTGCCTTAGAGTACCATTAAAATAATCACAATAGACTTTAGTATCTTTGTAGGTCATATGACCTCCCAATTTACTAAATTAGTCACCTGGCAGTCAAAGCAAAGGGTCTTATCACAGCAAGTCTTTGATTCCCCCGCCTCACATTAACTAACTGCCGTAACTAGAAACAAGTACTGCAAGGAACCTTTGACATAAGATACCACTTTAGCTCTTAGCAACACAAAGAAATTGCATACATCACTGAAATAATGTACCTCATTGTTATCTTGACTGGCTTTATCCCTTTAAGCGCAGACATTACCTTATCCAGAACTAAAAATAAACATATAAAACTCGAGCACACAGAATTTACTGCAGCTGTGCATAGTAACCAATCAGCTTTCAGGTTTTATTGCCAACGCTTAATTTAACAAGCTAAAGCTAGAAGCTGATTGGTTACTATGAGCAGCTGCACCAGATTCTATGTGCACCAGCTTTAGTAAATCTCTGCCATACTGTATATCAGCCAGGTATCATATTTAAAGTGGTTGTAAAGTCACTACTAAGAAATCCTGTATTCGCCTCTCTTACAGGAAGATATAATGTGCAGTATCTGTGGTTTTTTTTTAACTACTCCGCAAAATACCTTATTTTACCTCACCACTGGGTGTTCATGTGACCTGCCAGCGCTCTCCTTCCCTGATCCGAGCACTAGTGGGAGGGGTGGGGGGGAAATGGATCACACACAGACCCCCAAGCTGACAGGCAGGGAGGGAGAGAAGGGGAGAGGGGGAGAGGGGAGAGACTGCAGGATTATTGAGACACGTAACCCGACCACGGTAATCAGGGATCGGCAGCCATGATTACAATGGTCAACACACTAAGATGGGCACAGGAACAGGCAGGATCAACCAGGTTTTTTAGAACATAGAGAGGGACAAATGACACACCACAAGCACTATGCTGTGTATCCTGCTTTAAACGATCAGGCCTTTTTTTTAAGGATTACAACCACTTTAAAGCAGCTCTAGTATTTTTCATCAAACTGACAAACTACTACTGAGTCATGGAAACAACCTGATTATTTGGTCTTCTGCTCTTCAAATTTATTCATAACACATGTACAAACTCAATAGATGAGGTATAGACTCCTCATCCTGTCTGCTATTTCATAGTGATCTATATGGATTTTCAAATAGACAGAGAAAGTCAGAGCCCCAGCAGAGCAGGGCTTTCTGATTCCAAAGCACGGCAAGATCTTCCAACAAACTGCTTTAGAAGCATTGTATTAAATGATCATCAGTGGTGGTCCATCCATAAGGGGTGCAGGGCTCCCCTCCTTTAATTCATGTCCCCTGGCCCCTAATCTACATGCAGGGCACAGGGATTGCAATGTGTTTTTTTTGGAAGCACATAATTAGAGCCTGAGGCTATGACTGGCTTTAAAAAAGGGTGGGCTCGGGGCACAGAGCACTGCGCCCCGAGCCTTCCCAGATGTGTAACAATAGCAAATTCATATTCACTATTGTCTTCCTGGTTCTCCTTCTGGCCAATCAGGAAGTGGGTCTTAAGACCTGATTATCCGAGAGGCTAAGCAACAGTATTGGCCACCTAGGAGTAAGCCGCCAAGGAGGAGGAGATGCAGAGGAAGCTGCTGTGAAGCCGTAGAGGAGGAGGAGATGCAGGAAGGAGCCGAGGTTGCCCACAACCTAGATGGGGTAAGTATGGGGCTGGTGGGCGGACGAGTGAGCAATGGGGGCCCACATGAAATGGCCTGGAAGGCCTGATTTATCCCGTGGGCCTTGTGTTTGACACCTGTGCTGTAGAGAGTACAGAAGAGTACAATAAGATGCCAGATATTTTGCATATAGGGTCATATGTCCATGTACATATTTATGGAAGTATGAACATATATCCTCCTATAGTCGCATCCTGTAATTGCTTTCTGTGGATGTACAAAGCAGCTGAGCAGCTGTGGCCCCCGGGGAAAGACTATATGTAGGCTCTATACACTCTTCCATACTGTACGGCCTCCTGCAGTCCTAAAAGTTACAAATAATAGATAACAGTGGAAAGATACAGCTGTTTCCCTTTAAAATATTTATGATAGATCACTATGAGTTACTGCCTTTTGCACATCACCATTCCCCTTTGTGCTCTTTTCCAGAAGAAACCTAATGGATAAACACTTTTAGTCTGACTGTCAGTGAACAGGTTAAATAAGCTATTAGGAGCACTTGTGTGCTCTATGTGGTGCAGGTAAACTGAAAGCTCATATATGAAACATTCTATGGCCTTTAAAAGCATCATCTTTACCTAAGAATCCATTGATTTTTCTCTTGGCAAATTCTATTTGATACTAGTTAACATGAAATGTTTCTCTCCTGAGTTGAATTTCAATGAGGACAACAATGAGACCTCTGAATGGAGGAAATAAATGGCAGGAGCCATTCGTGGCTCCTAAATGTCATTTGTAGCTTAGCTAGATATGTAAAAGAAGAAGTCAAGAGACTCTCTAGGATGCCTGGATGCATTTGTCTGTGTCTGCAGTGCAGCGTCTCTTGGTTATGTTTTTAAAAGTTTAATGAATTTTGTGATACAGCTAAAAAGGTCAATTCTGAAATCATATGTCATCCAACCATCTATTTATATCTATGGCCAAGAGCAGTAATGTATTTAGGTTTTGTGCTGCCTTAGGCCTGACTCATTTTGTGCACCCCCTAATTTAAATATGTCCCACCCCTTCTTGTCAAGACCACACCCCTTGCTGTTTAAGACCCGCCCTGAAATTTTTGAGTGGACACTAGTTCTGAGGGCCTGGGGGATGGCGATGGATTCCCTTAAAGCAGAGGTTCCGCCAATTAAATAATAAAAAAAAAAACTAGCAGCTACAAATACTGCAGCTGCTGACTTTTAAAATATGGACACTTACCTGTCCATGGCACCCGCGATGTCGGCAGCCGAGGTCGAGCAATTGTTCATCCCTCGGCTGCACCCGCCGCTTCACTGCCTGGTTCCCTATTGCGGAAGCGCAAATAGCGTGGCTTAGACAGGTATCTGCACCCCCTCCCTCTGAAAGGTGCCAAATATGACACCAGAGGGGGTAGGGTTCCGAAAAGCAGAAGTTACATTTTTTGGGTGGAACTCTGCTTTAATTTGCATAGATTTCCTCTCACTTCCTGTTTGGCTATGGGGCAGGAAGTGAAGGGAAATCTCTGCAATGGGACAGGGATGGTAAAAAATAAACTGACAGGGGCTATAACCCTACCTTACTCTATCCAAAATGAAAACAAAAGTATTTCCTATAGTTCTACTTCAAGCATACATTTCTGATAATTTTATGGAGAGGACTAAGAAGATATAACCAAGCCAATGGTGCAGCAGAAAACATACAGCACAGTGAGGAAGACTTGTGATCTAGGATGATAGGACAGTCAAAATTAGAAGCGGCGCCCCCTCCCCCCCACAGTTGCGGAATGCCGACCAACCACATACCAGAAGCAGTGAGGCCGCTTTATGGGGACTAATTTGCCTCTCAGCCCAGTCTAACAGTGTATTGCAAGCCAGCGGGGACTCTTTATGTGCTGCCCCCCCTGCAAAATGCTGCCCATCTGTGTTACATAGTGCACTGTAACAAATGTGCCCTGAAGTGCCATTCAGAATTATTATGCATTACCATGTGGATCAGTTGTGCATGTTAAGTCATGTTACCACAATGCAAAGATAGGAGGCTAGCCTAAAGGCTGAATCATTTCACAAGTATTGTCTATATTACATGCTTTAAAATGCAAATGTGCTTTACCTTGGACTCCCTAAGTACCAAATCGCTTGTCTGCAAGTCATTCAGAATACAGCCGCCAGACTTGTGACTGGGAAAAAAACATGGGAATCAATCTCACCGTCGTTGAGATCCCTTCACTGGCTGCCAGTAAAATACAGAATTGCTTTTAAAAACTCTGTCTGACTCATAAGTGCATCCATGGGAAGGCCACACAATATCTATGCGAAAAGATAGAAGCCCACAATTCCAATCGCGTTCTGCGATCCACCGACCAAAATCTGGTCAAGATACCCAAAGCCAGATACAAGTTCAAAGGAGAAAGAAGGTTGGCGTTCCAAGGTCCCAGACTATGGAACGCTTTACCAACCAGCATTCGGTTGGAGGAAAACCACCTGAGCTTCAGAAGACAGATAAAAACTCTGCTCTTTTGATGACCAGAGAGACAGAAACAACAAGCGCCCAGAGGCGATTCAGTTTGCATGTGCCGCACTATATAAGTTTCTCATTCATTCATATATTACAAAAAAAACACTCTTGGGCTTGTACCTGATTAGTAGAGACAAAAACATGATATTTCCCATATATGTTAAACCCTGGGGCATAAATATGTTAATAAGTAGATCCTCTTATGCCCCATACACACAATAAGAATTTCCAATGGAAAAAGTCAGACAGACTTTTTCCATTGGAAATTCCATCGGAAATTCCGACCGCGTGTATGCCCCATCGGATTATTTCCATCGGAAATTCAGAGGAATTCCGTTGAAGTTTAGATAGAGAACATGTTCCCTTTTACTCCGATGGAATTCCACCAGAATTCCGATGTGATTTTGGTCGGACAAAGGTCTGACCATGTGTATGGCAAGTGTGTCAACTTTTGTTTTAACCTTTTATATGTATGGCTTCCATTACAGCCTGTGTCTCTGTAAGGCCGCCACAGCATGCACGCTGCCTCCTTGGGGCTATATTCTTGCATACACACTCAAGTACTACACTCTAGTTTGGGAGAACACTCATGTATGCACATTAAAATATCTTACACAACATGGGGCAAGTAGTCCTGGTATTGCAAATGGGGAGATGAGCACATCCTGAATAGAGATGAAGAGGACAGCACAAGTACTGAGGGGATAGTAGTGCCTACCGAAGATAACTTGAATAATGGCTTCCAAAATGTATATTTTAAAACTCAAGTGTGTAATAATTCTATATATGATATTCAGATAAGGTACATAGGTTGTTTTTGTTTTTTCAACATACTGTATAATTGACATTGCTCTCAAAAATTGCCTCTGGGTACATAAATGAGACTATCCAGTATTCCACTCTAGCTCAAGTAACATATGGCACTCCACTTTTTTTTCCTATATTTCTACATTGAAAATTGGACTGTTAGTGGGAACTACTTTAAAAACGTCATATGCACACTCATACAAAGACAAACAATTTTTAATATACCGTTCACAAAAAATAAAGCTAAACTGCAAGCATATATAAAAGACAAAATATCAAAAATAATCCTTGACTCACGCCTGTATTTTTCATTTCACCCTCTGGCTGCAGTTACCATGCTCCAGGTTCTTTCGAAACCATCACAGTTCCTAATCTTAAGTGTGCCTTTATCAGTTTCTACAATGCCCATCAGAAAATACACCTACTGGGACTAATAGAAGGGTCAAATAATGCAATCTCAACTACCTCTGTATTGGCCACAGCTGTCCAGTAAGTAAATTGCCTGATAACAGTGAAAAAGTAAAAAATTGCGAGCAGACAGGATCTTTATTGCAGAAGAGACATGCTATGCCTCTCCTGCAATAAATCAAATTACTGTATCTGCTTATTTCAAGAACATACTTAGACATGTGGCTCAGCTCCAGACTTGCTCTTTTCATCACGCATGGACATCTCAGTTGCTGACCATCGCAGCCCATCTCCACTTTCAGTCAAAAGTATAAAAAATATCAAATTCTGGAACTTAGTTCTCCTTTCTGTATTTAATTTATCAAAAAACCCAATACCAACCTTTCTTTGGTGAATATCACCACTGCTGGCTTGCTTACAAGGATAAGGGATACGATAAACACTATATTAAATTATGGAAAAGAAGGGTGAATGGGACTTTAAATGAAGGAGCACCATGTCAAAGGGAATAAAACCATAAATCGGATTACAGTACATGATATATTTATTACATTATTAACTATAACAAATTACAGAATGGAGAGCTAAATTCTGGATTGTGGATTATATTTTTATACTTTTTTTCTGATTATTTGCAACTTTTTAACCTCCCTGGCGGTATAATTCCTTCTGGTTTTAGGTGCTGAAAGCAGTACAATTATTTTGCATGGAAATTTGGCGTTTAATTATGTAGGCCTGTAATTCTTAGGAATAAATCACTTAAATCTGTCCAAACAAAAGTCTAGTAATCATAAATTATAATATAATAAATCAACTATAAATAATTATAATAAATAATATAATTTTAATAAAAAATATTCAATAATGTAATCAAATCAAAAACACTGAAATTTGCTCAGTTGCGGAATTGTCGCTGTCATTACTTTTTATTGTTTAATGACGAATTTCCCCACAAATCGCTATCGCTCAATTCTGCAAGTGATTCTGATTTATTATTGCCGTTTTCTAGCTGGTCTAAAAGCACTTTTGATGTAAAGGGACACTTTTTGGTTGCTATGGACAATCTACAGTTTCCAGGCAGAAAGAACAGTTTTTATTATATAAAAGTGCATGTAGGACACTGGGCAGCCCACTAGGTACAAAGGGGGTGTGTATTTATTTCATAAAGTACTGTAATCTGTAAGATTACAGTATACTGTATGTGTATTGTGTGTTTCACTTTTTTAATTTGGCGCCAAACTCCGTCCCCGTGCGTCCTAACATCACAGTGAACGGAGCTCGGCACTCGGCACTGTGAATCGAGTGAGGAGACACAGTGGAGGAGCTCGCACACACAGCGGGGACACTTCGCAGGATCCAGGGACAAGGTAAGTAACTTCCCCCTATATCCCGCAATGCGATCCCGAGTCGGGCTCGGGGATACCGCTTTTGGTATGAAAAATGTATCCCAAGCCCGACTCGGGAATACCGCTAAGGAGGTTAATAGAATGTACACTTAAGCCTAGTACACAGGGGCTAAATGTCAGCCTGCATTGGCCGGTTCAATAGAAACCGGACGATATTTGGCCCGTATGTATGGCAGCCAGTCCAACAGAAGCCAGCCATATGGCCAGCTACTGTCGAAACTCCATGATCGTAAGCAGTCGCCTGACTAAATTGGTCAGCCAATGGCTCAGAGGGTTGACAGGAGTATTCTGGCGGGGGGCCCTTCCCCTGTCAGAATACAATAGAACAGCAGGGGACATTTTTACTAAGATCGGATTGTTAGTACAGTGACTCTGACCTGAGGTGTCACTTTTTTTTTTCATTCAAACCCACTGGGTTGAAAGAAAAAAATATATAGTGGTGTGTACTAGACTTTAGCTGAGAAACAGGGCTTATCCCTTTGGAACACATCAGCTGCCCTTTGTTGTGGTGATCTGAACCTTTTCTACTAATCATCCAGGTCACAGAAGTGAGAAGAAACCCTGTTAAGGGTCCTTTCACACTGAGTGGACCGTTTTTCGGCGGACAGGGCGGTCCCGGCACACTGTGCAGGGACTGCCCTGTTTCTCCTCCACTCTCCCCTATGTGGAATCGGATAGACCGTGTGTCCGTATTCATCCGATCCGCCGGACAGAAGAAAAATAGGGTTTTCTTCCGTCCGAAAAACCGGATCCAGACGGACGTGGACCTTTGCGGACGTTAACGGACGCGATCCCATAGGGGCCCATTACAAGTCCGTTTACGGACTTGTAAAAACGGACGAACGGAGGCGGACGTCTGAAAGGGGCCTAAAGGATTTGAAACATTGCCAATGACTTTAACATTTTTGTGACTTATGCCTTTCTATTTCGATTTTACGACATGTCTTGTGTAGCAATTTTTTATATGCTAAATAATTTTTTTTAAAGAATGTAAAATCCCCCTTAAAAACTGTTTATCTGTATTTCAGGTTTATAACTTCTACAAAAGGGAAGAAGCCTTACCAAAAGGCGCAATTATTCACACGTACATTATGAAGAAATGCTCCATACTTTATTGAAAGAAACAGAGTGGACTCTGCAGAGCTTCTGTCAATCTTACCTGTCCAGGTTTTCCATTCTCACAAAGAAACGCTTCGTAGTCTGTTGCAAACTCCGGGGCATTGTCGTTAACATCAAGAACCTTAATTGAAACGGGCACTCTGGAGATCTGACTGTGGTTTCCTAAAGTCAAAAGAAGACCAGAAGAAAAAGTTAAGCCATTTGCTTGGCGCTGGCACTGCATACATTTAAATAAAACAAGGCCTGTTTTATCCTTTTTAACTTGCTAATAGAATTGTATTAGCCGCTAAGTATCTAGAGTTAAACCGAAGGGAAGAAAAGAGCCAACATTTCACATCTTCTGCATAAATCTTCAGAGCGAGCGGCATTCATTTGGGATGGAGCTGATAAAGACCTTCGAGGAATAAATAAGACCATTTTGTAGTGATAATATTTAGGCTTTTTTTACTGACACAATTCATTATGCATCCATGATTGTTTTTTTAACGAAGTGTGTATTTTATTTGTTTTTGGCACTAAGCGCAAAATTTGGTTTGATTAGTTGTTTTGGCTTAAGATCTATTATATTAGCATAGCAAATGTCATTACGAGTTGCTATTTACAAAATATATCATTGATTCCTGACATATGCTTATTTTTATTTAAAATACGATAATGTAATACAAAGTGAAGACTCGGCTGCCAGTTTAAAGACATTTTTCCTTCAAACAGTCCTCAAGATAGTCATATATAGAATAGCTTAGATGTATAATTCATAGGATCATGATTTTTTTTCATGTACACATCAGCTACCAAATATCAAGAAGCACTCTTTGTCTGCTGAATTACAGAAATGAGATTCAACATTACTTTGTTGGGTGATCATTGCTCACTGACAGTGATTACTGGTGGTTAATATTAATAGATGTGCTCAGCTTCTATAGCTTAAAGTGACACCAAACTATTTCCTTATTCTCCAAGAATAGTCCATACACATCTACTATTTAATGGCCTTGTAATCTATTATTTTAGAAAATTGTTTATTAAGCCCTGTAAACATGATCGTAATTTCCAATGGAAAAAGTCCGACTGACATTCCGTTGGAATTTCGATGGGAGTTTGGCCTGGGCAAAAGCCTGATCGTGTGTACGGGGCTTTAGGCTTCATGTACAGAGTTCAGGAGAGGGAGGTTAAACCTCACCTAGCCGCAGCAGCTCCTAAACTTTGCCAAAGGCCTTTGTGTACATTGACACATAGGCTTTTATTGAATTGAGTTTAGGAGCATTGGCAAAAAATACCAAAAGCTCCTAAACTGAAGTTTAGGAGCTGCTAGTGCACATGAAGCCTTATGCCTCGTACACACGATCGGTCAATCCGATGAGAGCGGTCTGATGGACCGTTTTCATTAGACCAAACTGATCATGTGTGGGCCCCATCGGTTAAAAAATGTGAAACTTGTTTTAAAATGAACCGATGGATACCTAACCTATAGGAAAAAAACAATCGTTTGTAGGCACATCCATCTGTTAAAAATCCACGCATGCTCAGAATCAAGTCGACGCATGCTTAGAAGCATTAAACTTAATTTTTTTCAGCATGTCATTGTGTTTTACGTCACCGCGTTCTGACACAGTCGTTTTTTTAACCGATGGTGTGTAGGCACAACTGACCATCAGTCAGCTTCATCGGTTAACTGATGGAAAAATCCATCAGACCATTCTCATCGGATTGACCGATCGTGTGTACAGGGCATAACTGTGTTTTTCTGCCTCATTGTAATATCCTCCGCAAGCTTCCAAACCTCTCCTCCCACTTCCATTTGATGGTATCAAACCATAAAGCTTTGATTTAAATTTGATTGTAGCCACACTCCCTTACTCACTCCCAAGATGCACTACAGACTACAGGATTTTTAGTGTGCATAGAGCAGTGCACATTAGTTATTACTGTTATTATACAGGATTTATATAGCGCCAACAATTTGCGCAGCACTTAACAAAATGAAGGCAGACATTACAGTTACATTACAATTTGGTACAAGAGGAATCAGAAGGCCCTGCTCATCAATTGATGCAAAAGGTAATAGCTGGGGTGGATGAGCTAATGAAGAAAGCAAAATGGTATATTAGTTAGAACCAGGATAGGCTTCTTTAAAGAGAAGGGTTTTCAGGGATCGTCTAAAGATGGATAGATGATAGATTAGAGGACAGTCGGACAGATTGGGGTAGGGAGTTCCAAAGGACAAGATAAGCTGTGGAGAAATCCTGGAGGTGAGCATGTGAGGAGGTGACAAGGGATCAGGAGGCCTTGGGAGGACCAAAGACGGTGGATCGGTTGGTATTTTGAGACTAGGTTAGTGATGTAGCTGGGGGCAGAGTTGTGGATGGCTTTGTAAATTATTGTTAGTACTTTGAATTTTATTTGTTGGGTAAGTGGAAGCCAGTGGAGGGATTTGCAGAGAGGGGTGGAGGACATTGAATGGTTGGTAAGGTGAATGAGTCTTGCAGTGGTATTCATTATGGACTGAAGGGGGGATAGTCTATGTAAAAGTAATCCAATGAGGAGGGAGTAGCAGTAGTCGAGGTGGGAAGTGAATTAGAAGCTTGTTGGTGTCATTAGTTAAAAAGGGGGATATTCCAAGGAAAGGTCCAAGAGTAAGAGTAAGAGTACGGAATGATGACCGTTGGTTTTGGCTGTTGGTAAATCGTGAGTTTAAGGAGGGCAGTTTGTGTGAAGTGCTGTGGGCGAAATCCAAACTGAAGGGGATCAAGAATGTTATTCTCAATGAGGTGGTCCCTCAGTCTGTTGTTGACTAAACGTTCAAGGAGTTTGGAGGTATATGAGATAGTTCTTAGGTTGTATAGATTAGTGGGGTCTAGTGAGGCCTTTTTTGGTATGGGAGTGACTAGCACATGTTTTAGAGGGTTGGGAAAGATGCCAGTAGATAGGGAGAGGTTGCAGATATAAGTTAAAGAATGTAGTATAGAGCCAGAGGATGACCGTAGTATTTGAGAAGGAACAGGGTTCAGTGGGCAGGAGGCTAGGAGGGCATTAGAAAAAAGTTTAGTAACTTCCTCTATAGTAGCTGGGTTAAAAGAGGGAAGTATTATTTGTGCAGGAGTACAAGGAGTGTAAAGTGAGGGAGATCTCGAGACAAACTGTCTTATTTTTGAAGTTATAGTCAATCTCATGGGCAGTTGTGGTCATGTTCACTGCACTATGCACACTACAAATCCTATAGCCCCCAGTGCAACTTGGGAGTGAGCAAGACAGGGTGGCTACATTTCCACATAGAGCGGGACTATGGAAAATGATTGTAGAGACTCTCTAACTGGAAGTCAGATCACAACAGCAAAAATAAAGGAATTTAGAGATTTGGAGGAGGCTGAGATCAATAGAAGGGACTTTTCTGAGTTAAGATTACATACTTGAATAAAATGTTCAACCAGAATTTAATGCCACTTTTATTATTATTGAAAGTAGGGGGTCTAGCACTATCCTATATTTAGCACTTTTATAAGGTAAAAGAGAGCATTTGGGAAGATCTCTGCACTCACGTTGTAGATTGCGGCAGTGCCAAAACATGGTCCCCTGGCAATCAAGGCAAAGATGTCAATGTGACCACTCCTAGGTTTGCCATATTGTAGTCCATGGAAACTAAATTGTATGGGGTGATGGTGCTGGGGTGGGCTGCTCCAAAACAGCCTTAACATTTGTAACATTTGCAAAAATGCAACATATTTAAAAAAAAATGCTAAACTGTAGTACAAATATCTGAACCAGTCGCAAGCTAGTTTAAATGCTCTTGTATAGTAATTGCAAGAGGCTAATACCAAGTCAAATTCAAGTACTTACACTGCTTACATGAAATAAATACATTTACATGAATACATAAATAAATTACATAAATAAATCCAATTAATTTATGTATTTTACATCTTCCTGGAGTCCAGCTTTAAAGTCATCACAAGTATATAACATGCTCCTTGCCATTTTTAATATTTAGCCTTTTTTTTTTTTTTTCAACACAACAGAAGCAAACAGCATGGTATCCTGGCTGAGATTAATTCCCCAAAGTCTATTTTATCAATCAAATTCATCCGCTGAATGCAATTTCCTCTGACAACCGCTACGAAAATAGAGAAGAGTGACTGGGATCATTTTTGATCTGCTCGTGATTCATTCAATGATTAGATCCAAGGTCTGCTCTTTAAATGAATAGTGTCTAGGCACAAAATATGTTAGAGACTTTCCTCTCCATAATAAAAGACACAGGATGTCAATAGGACCGGCAAAAACATATTTCACCTTTGATTTATGGAGCGTAAACTAAGTTTGATTAATGTGCCATCCTAATTCTGTCTATTATGCTATCAGATTTTCCCCTTGGCATTTACGGCGCTCCTCAGTCTCGCTTTATTGATAAGTTAGTTGTCTCGGAGCATTGTTTTGAACATGACACGCCGATCTTTCTACAGATCTACAAACATATACTTTTGTTAAAAACATTTTTTTTTAAATTGGTCAGTCCCCAAAATAAAAAAGGTGTGGAATCCCCCCATAAATACAAAGAAGATCTTTTTCCTTGATGAGGGTCTGGTATAGATTTTTAGGGAGATCCCATACAAAAAAAAACAGCAGGGGTCCCCTAAAAATTCATAAAGACCCTTTACAAGCATGCAGACTTACTGGCCAGGAAAGGGGGTGGTAACAAGCATGTGCCCTCATCTCCTGAACATACCAAGCCAGATGCTGACAACATGGGGAGGGTACCTTTCTGGGGGAAACCTCCAGGTCAAAGAGAGAGGGTCTCTTTCCCACAAGCCTGGCAAGTTGATGTGGAGGTCTGCAGGGGTGGGATTTATCTGACAAGGTACTCTGCTGGGGGGGGGGCTCTTGGCAGGTACACTCCACTCCTCTGACCTGGTATGGTACAGGAGGGGGGGCTGTCCCACCTTTATTTGCAATTCAGACTGAATGCTAAGATAGAAGTCTGATATTGATTTTGGGGGGACATCATTTAATTTTGCATGTGCTACCTCTTTAAATCTATACCAGATGCAAAGGGTATGGTATGGATTTGGCGAGAGCCCCACCTTTTGGGGATTTTTTTTGCACAGTGTCATAACAACCAATGACTGTGTGGTTGCAAGCATTTAAGGAATCAATAAAGGGGGGGGGTGCATTGTACCGAGCAGGAAATTGTAACATTTAGTAGCAATACAGTAGTTATTACTGCCATTAAAGGAGTTGTAAAGGAATTAAATTTTTTTGCTGAAATGACTGTTTACAGGGTATAGAGACATAATAGTTAACTGATTCCTTTTAAAAATGATTAAAAATAAATAAAAAACAATCATATAATGTACCTGCAGTTCTAGTTTCGTTCTTGCATGCTGTTTCCTGCTTCTGTGATGTACAGAGCCACAGAGCCAATACAGGGCAGTGATGGTTTGTAAAAGAAAACTGATTGGTGCTGTGGGGTTTTAGACACACAGTAATCACACCTCCTTGATTAGTGACCAAAGAGAGAAAGCTCCCAGTACTGTGGTTATCAGGAAACAGACAACCAGGAAGTGTGGAGATCAGAGAAGAATTACAGCAACTTGAGAGCAAAAACGAACAATGAGGACATAAAAACAGCACTGCGTGAAGGTAAAGGAAACTATTAAAATAATATAAAAATCCTTTACAAACCCTTTAACCGCTTGCCGACTAGCCGCCGTATAACTGCAGGTTATAACGGCAGGTCAGCTCTCCTGGGCGAGAGCCCGTAGCTCTACGTCTGCACTTTCGACGGCCACTAGGGGGCGCTTGCGTGCCGCCGGCGGCCCGCGTGCGCGCGCCCCCCCGCTCGCCCCCGAGTCCTGTGCGCGTGCCCGGCGGGCACGATCGCCGCCGGGCACAGGCGATCGCTCGTTACAGAGCGGGGATCGGGAGCTATGTGTGTAAACACATAGCTCTCGTTCCTGTCAGCGGGGGAAACGCTGATCTTCTGTTCATACAATGTATGAACAGAAGATCAGTGATTTCCCCTAGTGAGTCCACCCCCCCCATACAGTTAGAACACACCCAGGAACACACTTAACCCCTTCCCTGCCCCCTAGTGTTAACCCCTTCACTGCCAATGGCATTTTTATAGTAATCCAATGCATTTTTATAGCATCGATCGCTAAAAAAATGCCAATGGTCCCAAAAATGTGTCAAAAGTGTCCGAAGTGTCCGCCATAAGGTCGCAGTACTGAACAAAAACGCTGATCGCCGCCATTACTAGTAAAAAATAAAAGATAAAAACAAATGCCATAAAACTAACCCCTATTTTGTAAACGCTATAACTTTTGCGCAAACCAATCAATAAACGCTAATTGCGATTTTTTTAACGAAAAATATGTTGAAGAATACTGAGGAAAAAAAAAGTTTTTTTAAATATTTTTGGGGGATATTTATTACAGAAAAAAGTAAAAAATATTGCATTTTTTTCAAAATAGTCGCACTATTTTGTTTATAGCGCAAAAAATAAAAACCGCAGAGATGATCAAATACCACCAAAAGAAAGCTCTATTTGTGGGGAAAAAAGGACACCAATTTTGTTTGGGAGCCACGTCGCACGTTAAAGCGACGCAGTGCCGAATCGCAAAAAGTGCTCTGGTCGTTGGGCAGGAATATGGTCCGGGGCTGAAGTGGTTAAATATGTTACTTCTTGCAGCAACCTAAGGTTAACTTCAGTGGGAGGGGGAACTATATATATTTGCCATTCCCCAATTTAGTGAACAGCCAGAGTTTTGCCTACCCTCTATCCCCATGTACTAAAAACTCATCCCTACTTATTAGTAAAGGTATTATTAATAGTACACAGGCTTTATATAGCACCAACAGTTTGCACAGTGCTTTACAATTTAAAAGGAGACAGCACAATTACAATAAAGTTCAATACAGAAGGAAGATGAGGATCCTGTAATGAAACTTACAATCTAAAGAGAAGGGCATCTATGCATATTTACATATCAGTAAGGGTGACTCCGTTGTGTTCCAAATTCGCTACTATCCCATTGATCCTGAGATAATTGGGAGCTAAATTTATCATATTCTTTTTTTTTTGGTTTTCAAAGTGTTTTCCAACTACAGGCAGCCCCCCGGGTTACAAACAAGATAGGGTCTGTAGGATTGTTCTTTCTTTGTTTGTAACTCGGAACAGGTGTAGCTCCAGCCCAAAAAAACATTTTTTATGCTTTTATGTAGTATAGGGAAGGGTCAACATCCCTGTAGCATTTTCTTTTCTGTCTGTGCCCCTGTTCAGAAGATTTCACCTCACTTTCTGTTCCTGTGATGATTGGATTCTGAAAAATGTGGGTTGTTGTGGAAACAAGGATTGGTGATAAAGCTTCAGTGGAGACCTCTTTTCCCATGATAACGCTTATGCCACGTACACACGATCGGTTCATCCGATGAAAACGGACTGATGTATCAGATATCCGATGAAGCTGACTTTCATCAGTCTTGCCTACACACCACCAGTTGAAAATCCGATCGTGTCCAACGCGGTGACTTAAGAGAAAAATTAAGTTCAATGCTTCCAAGCATGCGTCGACTTGATTCTGAGCATGCGTGGATTTTTGACCGATGGATTTCCCCACAGACGATCGTTTTTTTCTATCGTTTTTTTAAGCATCAGAACATTTTAATACAGGTTCTATTTTTTTTCACCAATGGGAAAAAAAACGATGGGGCCCACACACGATTGGTTCATCTGATTAAAACGGTCCATCGGACCCTTTTCATCAGACGAACCGATCGTGTGTACAGGGCATTATGCTGCGTACACAAGATCGGAAATTCCGATGGAATTTCCCGTCGGAATTCCGATGAAGCTGACTTCCATCAGTCTTGCCTACACACTGTGAGGCCGCGTACACACGAGCAGTCCAAACCGATGAAAACGGACTGAAGTTCAGTTTCGTCGGTCCAAACCGACCGTGTGTACGGCCCCATCAGTCTGTTGTCCTTCAGTCCAAAAATGTTGAACTTGCTTTAAAATCGGGCCGATGGTTAGTACACAAAAGCATCGGTTCAAAACCCGCACATTTTTCGGACTCGATCGGTTTTTGAATTGATGATGTGTACGCACATCAGACCATCAGGCCGCTTCAACGGTGAGCCAATGAAAGCGGTCTGTCAGACCATTCTCATCGGATGGACCGGTCGTGTGTACGCGGCCTCAGACTAAATTCCGACCGTCCAAAATGCAGTGACGTAAAACACTACGACGAGCCGAGAAAAATGAAGTTCAAAGCTTCCGAGCATGGGTTAAATTGATTCTGAGCATGTGTGGATTTTTCTCCGACGGAATTCCACACAGACGATCGGAATTTCCTATCGGATTTTTTTCCATCGGAAGAATTTAAAACATGTTCTATTTTTTTACGCCGATGGAAAAAAGTCCGGAGGGGCCCACACACGATCAGAATTTTCGATAAAACAAGTCCATTTACAGTAAATTTCCCTTCCTAAAGGGAGATTTCCTCTCACTACCTGTTGTCTCCCCCCGTTTGCAAGTCATTTGTAAGTCAGATGTTTGTAACCCAGGGACCGCTGTACAGAGTTCCTCCTTTAAATTAAATCTTGTATTGCAATAACCCGGCTTAAACTCTTGACACCAACTGTTTCAATAGCCGGTAGCTAGCCACCAGAGAACAAAAAACAAAGTAACTAGCAACCAGAGTATTCCAAGGTCATGAGTTCTCGTTCATGATAACATCCACCAATCATGGAGACCTTCACAGGTCAATAAAACCATCCCCAGGCTTCTGTTATTGCAACTATTTTTATTAATTATATGCTTATCTGAAAGCAACACCTATGATAACTTCTCAGCTGTGATATTGTGCATTTTATCATGGTTGTATTACTGCTCTGGCATCAAAATGATGAACTTGGCAAGGCTGACTTTCATATAATGCAAAAAATAAAGATGCTATTGGAATAATATTATGGCTTAAACAAATGTCTTATCTGATGCTTGTGCTGTAGGACGCATACGATCTTATATGAATCATTTTGACTGCTCTGTTAAGGGCTGCACAATTCAGCTGGTTGTTACAATTTCAGTGACTGTTTAACCTTCGAAAAGACAAAAGATGAGTCAAAACTTTCTTAGAGGAAGGAAATTTTAAGTCCAGGAAGGATTATGTTGAGCATTCAAATAAATGCTTTCTTGTGATAAAAATGGCGTTATAGAATTGTTATGGATTACTGTACTGCCTGAACACGGGGTCTTATTTCTCAATAATATATATAAATACAGTTTGACATCTGCTTATGGTTGGACCATAGTAAACCAGTCCAGCAGAGTCAAGTGCAGTTCCAGGCTTATTCCCAGCCTTTAAAAAGAGCTTGTCATCAACCTCAATAATTATAAGTAAAGACCCATAAAAAAACAAGTACCGTATATACTCGAGTAATAGCCGACGTTTCAGCACATTTTTTATGCTGAAAAGGCCCCCCTCGGCTTATACTCGAGTGAGGGTCTCCCGCTGTGTCATGCAGCCTTAACTGTTCAGTGGCTGTCCACTGTAACAAAGCCCCGCCTCCTCCTCGCCCATGAATAAGCACTGACTCAGTGCGAAACGCGTCGACTGTTCCCCTGCTTTTGTTGCTGTGACCCTGTGATATATTTGCTGCTCGTTTAATAAAGACAACCTGCATGGTTTTTGGAGTGCAGCCATTCATCCTTCATTCATCTCTTATGCTTGCCTAGTGCACCGCCAGCACCCTCAGTATCCTGAATCAGCTTGTGACCATATAGCAGACCCACCTGGAGTGGTGACTCTCTTTCTCCTCCTCGTCCATGATAGACGGAACACTGAACACTGATAACAATGCTGGGAAACTGAATCAGTGTTCCATCTATCACGGACGAGGAGGAGGCAGGGCTTTGTTACAGTGGACAGCCGCCGACTGCAGTTGCATGACACAGTGGGAGATCAAGAGGTACATGAGGCTGCAAATGGGCAAAGTGATGCTGCAGATGGGTACAGTGAGGCTGAAAATGGGCACAGGAAGGCTGCATATGGGCACAGTGGGGCTAAACATTGGCACAGTAAGGCTGCAGATGGGCACAGTAAGGCTGCAAATGGGTACAGTGAGGCTGCAGATGGGCACAATGAGGCTGCAAATGGGCATAGTGAGGCTGCAGATAGGCATTGTTGACCCTCTTTTCCACTTACCGTAGCTGTTGCATTTCTCACCCTAGGCTTAAACTTGAGTCAATACATTTTCCCATTTTTTGTGTGGTAAAATTAGGTGCCTTGACTTAAATTCAGGTTGGCTTATACTCGAGTATATACAGTATTTTAAACACCTACCTACCACCTAAAATATTTTTCGTTCACTTGCAAAGCAACTGAACAAACTTGCTAGAACATTTGACTTTTGACATTTGAAGTAACATTTCCTTAACACATTCTCCTTGGATGCCATAGGCCTTACCTCTTCTAATTCTTTAAATTCTGTGCTTCTCCAGCTCCTCCACCCCCACCTATGTACATAACCTTTTATGTAGCTTCCAGTTGGGAATACATGGGGATGCTATCAAGCAGCCCTTCTCAACCAGTGTTGTGTGCATATCTAAGGTTCCGCCAGAGGTTGCTAGGGATTCCTTGAACATTGGCTCCCACCTACAATGACCACCAATGTAAGAAGGTCATTTTACACTAAGGCCTTGTACACACGAGGCAATAGATTTGTTCAAAACGGTCTGTCCGGTGCGCTGACGTGTCGGTGACATTGACGACGCCACGTCACCGCACCAGAAAGTAAAACACTTCCGCGCATGCGCCGAATCCATTCGGCGCCGGTGCGAGACGACATGTCTGCTGGTAAGTGTACTAACCAGCAGACATGTCGGGCGGACGGGTTCCCACCCGATAGATTTCAAAGCATGCTTTGAAATCTGTTGGGTGGCCAAATGCTTCGGCTCGCCCGTACACATGATCGAATCTGTCTGCTGGGACGGTCTAGCAGACCGTTTCCAGCAGACAGATTTGATCGTGTGTACGCGGCCTTACAAATAATGTAAAGGGTTATTCTCCACTGACAGCAAATGTGAGGGGTCACTTCTTCACTGAATGCAAGTGTAGGGGGATATCTCTCTACTGACCACCATATAGGATAACACTATTCAGTTGGGGTTGCTTTTCTAAAACTAGAGTGCAAAATCTGGTGCAGCGGTGCATGGTAGCCAATCAGCTTCTAACTTCAGTTTGTTCAATTAAGTTTTGGAAAAAAAAATGGAAGCTGATTTTTCACTCTCCAGTTTTAGTAAATCAACCTCTATGTGTCTTTTATGGCCATTATCATTAAGATTTTTCATTTTAAGATTAGAATTGTATTATATAGCAGGATAACGATGTAAAATGATCCAGTCTATTTCTTTCTATCTACAACTTACTAATCATGTTCATGTACCGTGAGTTGTAGATATAATAATTTGTTAGCACGAGTTCCTTTATATGTAAAGATTATTAAAAGGGTTCCTCTAGAGTAAAAAGGCTGCTATAGAATGTCACTTGAGTGAAAACTCTGAGCTTGATGGGGCTGATTACATTATATCCAAGATGGTGGCATCCAGCAGCAGTCAAAAGCCTTTTGGATGCTTATCCAAGGGAGACTTATACTGGTATAATGAGCATTAAATACATTAAATTCACACATAATCTTTTTGTAATTATTTTTATTTTTTTTTTAATAAATGGTCCCTTTAACAGCATCCATATTATTTCTCAATATGGCTGAGAAAAGATCTGCCTTAACCACTTGACCTGCGGAAGATTTACACCCTTCATGTCCAGGCCATTTTTTGTGATACGGCACTGCGATAGTTTACCGTATATACTCGAGTATAAGCCAAGTTTTTCAGCACTTTTTTTGTGCTGAAAATGCCCCCCTCGGGTTATACTCGAGACACTTTTTTGCGCCTGATCTCCCGGACTTTGGGGACCCAGTACGGCTGGCCGTAGGTCCCCTGGACCTCAAACTTGGCACACAAGTAGCCCCTCTTCCTCTACAAGTGTGCAAAGTTTGTTGTCCCGGGGACCTACAGCCGGGGAGCACCGATTTTCAAAGCTGGGCACCCCTTATAGACTCCCATGTCATTTCTCCGGTGACTTTGTGGACCCAGTAGCGACCGGTCGTAGGTCCCCTGGATCCAGGACTTGGCACACATGTAGCCCCATTTCTTCTCTACAAGTGTGCAATGTTTTTTGTCTGGGGGACCTACCGCTGTAGAGCACCGATTTCATAGATCCCATGTTAAATGTCAGTCTAGTCATGGACACAGTGAGGCATGGGCACAGTGAGGCATGGACACAGTGAGGCATGGACACAGTGAGGCATGGACACAGTGAGGCATTAGCACAGTGAGGTATGTGCAAAGTGAGCCACAGTAAGGCATAGACACAGTGAGGCATGGACACAGTGAGGCATGCACATGGACAAAGTGAGGCAAAGTGAGGCACAGTAAGGCATGCAGATGGACACCCTAGGCTTATACTCGAGTCAATGCGTTTTCCCATTTTGTTGTGGTCAAATTAGGCTTATATTTGGGTCGGCTTATACTCGAGTATATATGGGTAACTAAAAATTGTCTGGTCATGAGATACTGAACCCAAATACAATTTGTGTCCTTTTTTCCTACAAACAGAGCTTTCTTTTGATGGAATTTGTCTTACAGGAAGACTAAGGGGACCCCCCCTCCCCCAGCACTATATTAAAAGGAATTTTTCATTTTTATGCTTTCACTTAACCACTTCAGCCCCAGAACAATTTAACCCCTTAATGAACAGGCCATTATTTGCGATACGGCACTGCGTTAACTGACAGTTGCGCGGACGTGCAACACTGTACCCAAATAATTGATGTCCTTTTTTTTCCCCACAAATAGAGTTTTCTTTTGGTGGTATTTGATCACCTCTGTGGATTAAATTTTTTGTGCTATAAACAAAAAAAGACCCTAAACTTTCTGCTATAAAACTGACCCCCCAAAAAATGTAAAAAAACACATTTCCTAATCAAATTAGGCCAATATGTATTCTGCTACATATTTTTGGTAAAACGAAATCTCAATAAGCGTATATTGATTGGTTGGCGCAAAAGTTATAGCTTCTACATGCTATGGGATATTTTTACAGTTGTCCCGATGCCACTTTTTTAGGACCGAGTACAAGTACCGATACTTTTTTTCATGTATTTGCCGATAACGAATACCAATACTTTTTTTAACCACTTAAGACCCGGACCAATACGCTGGCAAATGACCCAAGGGGTTTTTGCGATTCGGCACTGCGTCGCTTTAACAGACAATTGCGCGGTCGTGCGACGTGGCTCCCAAACAAAATTCGCGTCCTTTTTTTCCCACAAATAGAGCTTTCTTTTGTTGGTATTTGATCGCCTCTGCGATTTTTATTTTTTGCGCTATATACAAAAATAGAGCGACATTTTTGAAAAAAAATCAATATTTTTTACTTTTTGTTATAATAAAAAACCAATAAACTAAATTTTAGTCAAACATTTAGGCCAAAATGTATTTAGCCACATGTCTTTAGTAAAAAAAAAAATCGCATTAAAAAAAAATTAGCTACCTAGCGGGAACAGCGACACTAATACAGCGATCAGAAAAATGATCGCTTAGTGATGCTGGCAATAGGGAGTGAAAGGGTTAACTAGGGCAGTGATCAAGGGGTTAAAACTTTATTGGGGGGGGCTACCCTGACACTAACACTGACTGACTGTCACACTGTCTGTCACACTGACACTAAATACAGTAATCATACATGTATAATTACTGCATTCAGTGACACTGTGACAGGGGGGAGGGGGGGGGGGGGCGATCGCGGGGGTTAAATGTGTTTGTGTCTGTGTGTAAGTGTGCTGTTGGTGCAGACTTACTTGTAGTGTTGTGATCTCTCCTCAGCGGCGCTTGAAACAAACGCCGAGGGAGAGATCACGTCGCTTCCTCCTTCCTGTGTTTACACAGGAGGAGGAAGTGACAGGGCGGGCGGGCGCGCGCATTGGCTGGGAGCGATCCGGAGGGGGCGGGTGAAAACGGATAGCCGCCCCCACTTGTCGGATCGCTCCTGCAGCCGCGCGGACCGCCGCATGTACGGGGGGGGGGGGTCCGATCGGACCCCCGATCCCCCCCAAGGCACCAACGTATATATACGTTGATGTGCCTGTCGGTGCCATTCTGCCGACGTAAATGTACATGCGGCGGTCCTCAAGTGGTTAAATGTCATGTGACAGTTTTCAAACCACAATACAGACTAAGGATATTTTCTTTAGAATTATGAAGAACTCGAACTCAAGACATTATAAAAGAATAAAAATGAGTAAAAATGAGTAAAAATGTTTTATTTGCTTGTCACGCAGTAGTTAAAAACTCAAAGAATTTTCACAGTTGATAAATACAAAAAAAGTATTCTATTTAGGTATCGGGAGCATTTGCGTGAGTACAAGTACTCCCGCAAATACTCGGTATCGGTCCCGATACTGATACTAGTATCGGTATCTGGACAACCCTAGATATTTTTATATATATTTTTTTATTTTTATTTTTTTATTAGTAATGGCATCAATAAGCAACTTACAGCAGTGTAATATTGCGGCAGACAAATCAGACACATTGGTTTCTGTGAACGTATATGGTCTACAAACTACGATTTATACACTGGAATTTTTTTTATACTAGTAATGTCAGCAATCAGTGATTAGTGATGCCAGCAAGTGGTGCTGTGATAGTATAGCTGGCAGTCTGACACTTTTGGGGGACCAGTGACACTGATGCAGTGATTGGTGCTAAAAAATATGCGCGGTCACTGTACTAATGAAACTGGCTGGGAAGGGGTTAACATCAGGGGCGATCAAAGGGTTAACTATGTGCCTAGGTTGTGCTTACTCACTGTGTGGGAGGTGCTTTGACTAGGGAAAGGCATTGATCCATACCGAACACTAGATCAATACCTTCCCTTCTGACAGAACGGCCATTTGCCTTGTTTACATAGGTAGATTGCTGTTCTGCCTGTGTACTGTCTACTTGGCCGGTGCCGGAGGACAACAAGTCCACTGTACCTGCCACTAGGCTCCCGCTGTATGTGAACACAATGAGAGTGGGTGAGTGTGGCCTCCCTGCCACAGTATATGTACAGTGGGCAGTCTGCAAGTGGTTAAATGATAACTAAAGGCAACATTTTTTTTCTTTGTGTTTTAGTAGAGAGGGATTTTAAACACCTGGTATGCTTGTATTGCAGTCGGTGCCCCCTTTGGGGAGATTGAGGTTCTCTAATTATAAAATTAAAGAGTGCAAATGAAAGAAAAGCCAAAATGTTTGGTTGTCACCATAAAAAAAGAGGGATAATCTTCCTATGGGGACACTAGTTTTAGTGATCCTGGTAATTGCTTCAAAGGCTTTTCCTCTCACTTACTGTGTTGACTATGGGACCGAAAGTGAAGGGAAATCTCTTCAATGGCAAACCAACCACAACAAGCCCCCCTTACTCTATTCATAATTTAAAAAGTTTTGCCGTTAGTTCAACTTTAGAGTGTAACTATGGGCCAATTTAAAACAGACACATACAATATAGTCTTCCTCTAGAACAGCAGTATTGTTTTTCTGAGTCCCCTTGTAACACAGATTTATTATCTGTTGATCCTACCAGTAGACTCATTATTTTTCCACATCAGTTCCCTGAAAGAAGGAAAACTGCAATAAAGTTTGCTAAAACATTTGTAATAAATATAGATCACCTAAAGGGGATTGCCTTTTCCTAACATTCGCTTCAAATTACACTAAATTGGCCGTGTATGTTTGTCTTTGTCAGCATGGCAGCGGGAGCTGTATTTACTGCAGGCTTTATGTCAGACGAGGCACATCGGCAGCATTACATTCACTAAACACGCTATTTTAATGCATGAAACATTGGCCATAAGCTCTTATTTATGTTGATCCAGTCTTGCAATCAGGGAACCCCTCCATGGGCAGCATGACCAAGTCCCCAATCTCCAGTACAGTAAGGCCGCGTACACACGATCGAACATGTCCGCTGAAACTGGTCCGCAGACCAGTTTCAGTGGACATGTTCGATCGTGTGTACGGCCTATCGGACTGTTTTCCAGCAGACAAAAGTTTCCAAACATGCTTAGAAACCTGTTCACTGGAAACCTGTCCGTCGGACATGTTTGATGGTTAGTACACAAAATCATCGGACCAAAATCCCGCGCATGCTCAGAATCAAGTCGACGCATGCTTGAAAGCATTGAACATCGTTTTTTCATTACGTCGTTGTGTTCTACCTCACCGCGTTCTGGTCCGGGGGGATTTTGGTCCGATGGTGTGTACGCACATCAGACCAACAGACAACTTCAGCCTTGTCTGATGAAAACAGTCCGTCGGACATGTTTCCTCAGACATGTCTGATCATGTGTACAGGGCCTTAAGCAGCAGGGCTTAGTCACAGACACACCTCTATCTTTCTAACTTGGCAATGGGACTGCAGCAGCATATAAACCCAGTCGCGCCTAAAGCCTGGTACACACGCTCGGTTTTCCCGGCAAGAACCAGCAAGAAAACTGCTGGCAGAGCTTTCTTGTCGAGTAAACCGAGCGTGTGTACGAGGCTTTCAGGTTTCTCGTCAAGAAAACTGCCCAAAATCTCGACGAGAACCTGCTCTCTATTTTTCTCGTCGGGATTCTCGGCAGTGTTTTCCTGCCGAGAAACCCAAGAGTGTGTATACTTACCTGTTGCCGTGGAAACCCGTGCATGCTCAAAATGACTAGGTAGGGTGTAGCAAGATGGCGGTGACGGCATTGAATGTGAGGAGCGCATGCTCGTCATAGTCAATGACGTCACCGCGTTTTCTCCATTCAAAAGAATGGCGGTTCTTTTGAATGGAGTATCTGTACACTCGGCCAGCAAGAGATTCTTGCCAAGAATCTCATCAGAACAACATTTTTTTTCTTGACGAGAGTCTGGCCCGTGTGTACAGAGCTTTAGGGTAAAACAAATATTAATGCCTGAGCACACTTTTGCAACTTTGACATGTGTTAATAAAACTGTACGTGTTATCACTACTATTTTGTGCGTTCGGGGTACATTATACCTTAAGGACAGATTGGGCTTTCATTTGGTGGCAAAAGGTAATAAATACCTCTTGATTTTTTATTATCAGAAGATAATGGCCCCAAAATAGTAAAAAAAAAAAGTTTTTGCAAGACAAGCAAAATGTTTTTATAAATTTTGACTTAATATACAAGTGATGTCTTGATATACATATATAAGTAGTGTCACGTCACAACTGAGTATACAACAGAAAAGAGGCATCCTCCACACCACCATCGTCATCCCTTCCACGCTCTGCTTCCTCGCTTTCAGGTCTCTCTACTGCAGGGAATTCTTCCTGGTCACGATTGCAGACTGACAGCAGTGAGAGCTGGCGATGCGGAGGATGGTCTATGTGGACAGCTTTACCCCGAATGTCTGCATACTTAGATGTGCCTCTTTTAATCATCAACCATGTGAGTTGCTAAATGTTGTACCTTCATTAACTGCTTGCCGACCACCGCACGCAGATGTACGTAGACAGAATGGCACAGGCAGGCAGTTTGACGTACAGGTACGTCCCTTTAAATTTGCTGCCCAGCTGCCCTCCCCCTGCTGCATGCCTTGTGAGCGTGTTCGCGGGTCCCGGGAACTTGATGTGTCTGCTGCGAGGCGATCCCGAGTCTGGCTCGGGGTTTACCGCTTTTGGTGAAATTCCACCCCAAGCATGACTCGGGAATACCGCCAGGGGGGGTTAAACTGCATAGAGGGTTATTTACTGTAAGAGCGGCAAGGATGCCGAATCCATTCCACAGGTGGTGGTCTCAGCCGGGAGCATCGATGGTTTCAAGAAACTATTAGATAAGCACCTAAACGACCACAACATGCAGGGTCATACAATGTAATACTGACATACAGTGGGGAAAATAAGTATTTGAACACCCTGCTATTTTGCAAGTTCTCCCACTTGGAAATCATGGAGGGGTCTGAAATTGTCATCGTAGGTGCATGTCCACTGTGAGAGACATAATCAAAAAAATAAATCCAGAAATCACAATGTATGATTTTTTTAACTATTTATTTGTATGATACAGCTGCAAATAAGTATTTGAACACCTGAGAAAATCAATGTTAATATTTGGTACAGTAGCCTTTGTTTGCAATTACAGAGGTCAAACGTTTCTTGTAGTTTTTCACCAGGTTTGCACACACTGGAGGAGGGATTTTGGCCCACTCCTCCACACAGATCTTCTCTAGATCAGTCAGGTTTCTGGGCTGTCGCTGAGAAACACAGAGTTTGAGCTCCCTCCAAAGATTCTCTATTGGGTTTAGGTCTGGAGACTGGCTAGGCCACGCCAGGACCTTGATATGCTTCTTACAGAGCCACTCCTTGGTTATCCTGGCTGTGTGCTTCGGGTCATTGTCATGTTGGAAGACCCAGCCTCAACCCATCTTCAAAGCTCGAACTGAGGGAAGGAGGTTGTTGCCCAAAATCTCGCAATACATGGCCCCGGTCATCCTCTCCTTAATACAGTGCAGTCGCCCTGTCCCATGTGCAGAAAAACCCCCCCAAAGCATGATGCTACCACCCCCATGCTTCACAGTAGGGATGGTGTTCTTGGGATGGTACTCATCATTCTTCTTCCTCCAAACACGGTTAGTGGAATTATGACCAAAAAGTTCTATTTTGGTCTCATCTGACCACATGACTTTCTCCCATGACTCCTCTGGATCATCCAAATGGTCATTGGCAAACTTAAGACGGGCCTTGACATGTGCTGGTTTAAGCAGGGGAACCTTCCGTGCCATGCATGATTTCAAACCATGACGTCTTAGTGTATTACCAACAGTAACCTTGGAAACGGTGGTCCCAGCTCTTTTCAGGTCATTGACCAGCTCCTCCCGTGTAGTCCTGGGCTGATTTCTCACCTTTCTTAGGATCATTGAGAACCCACGAGGTGAGATTTTGCATGGAGCCCCAGTCCGAGGGAGATTGACAGTCATGTTTAGCTTCTTCCATTTTCTAATGATTGCTCCAACAGTGGACCTTTTTTCACCAAGCTGCTTGGCAATTTCCCCGTAGCCCTTTCCAGCCTTGTGGAGGTGTACAATTTTGTCTCTAGTGTCTTTGGACAGCTCTTTGGTCTTGGCCATGTTAGTAGTTGGATTCTTACTGATTGTATGGGGTGGACAGGTGTCTTTATGCAGCTAATGACCTCAAACAGGTGCATCTAATTTAGGATAATAAATGGAGTGGAGGTGGACATTTTAAAGGCAGACTAACAGGTCTTTGAGGGTCAGAATTCTAGCTGATAGACAGGTGTTCAAATACTTCTTTGCAGCTGTATCATACAAATAAATAGTTAAAAAATCATAAATTGTGATTTCTGGATTTTTTTTTTTTTGATTATGTCTCTCACAGTGGACATGCACCTACGATGACAATTTCAGACCCCTCCATGAGTTCCAAGTGGGAGAACTTGCAAAATAGCAGGGTGTTCAAATACTTATTTTCCCCACTGTATAATCACACAGGTTGTGACTATGTTGCACTGTTAATTGTGTCTACTAAAAGGACTAAAACATTTTAGTCGACTTAATTAATACTGTTTTCGTCTTAAAATATGACTAAAACAATTGAGGTGACTTAAGTATGACTAAAACTAAAATGGGAATAAACTAAAATGCAATTTTAGTCAAAAGACTTTGACTAAAACGAAATTGAAATTTGACTTAAAAATCTGTAGTGCATGTTTATACCTCAATACCATAAATAATAACATATGAGGCCGCATACACACGACCGGTTTCCTCGGCAGAATTCAGCAAGAAACTCGATGGAAGACGTATTCTGCAGAGGAAACCGGTCGTGTGTACACTTTTCGCCGAGAAACCCGTCGAGGAACTTGTCAAGCCAAAAAGAGAGCATGTTCTCTATTTCCTCGATGAGCAATGGGAAAATTTGGCTCGACAAGTTTTTTGACTGCCGAACAAGGAACTTGACGGAGAAAACGATGTGTTTCGCCCGACGAGTTTCTCAGTCGTGTGTACGCCGCCTTAGAGTTTGGAAATTGTAGAGAAAAGTTACAATTTAATTACACCCATTAGATTTTAGATGACTAAAATTATGACTAAAATTAGTTTTAGTAGACTAAAATGTACTGGAGATTTAGTTGACTTAATACGACTAAAACTAAAACAATTGCAGAAGACTAAAATGAGACTAAAACTAAAATGGCATTTTATTCCTAAGACTAAGTTTAAAACAAAATCGAAATTTGCTGCCAAAATTAACACTGGTTGGACTTGATGGACTTGTGTAGTTTTTCAACCTTAACTACTATGTAACCATGTTTGTTATTGTTAAAGGAAAAAAAAAAAAAAAAAACTTTTATATCACTTTAATGTTTTATAATTAATCAATCAGTGTATTCAATTATATTTTTGTTACTGTGATTATACATTCATATTTTCCAGTTTATTTAATAACTGTAAAAAAAAAAAAACACATACAGCTTATATTCTAGACAGAATTTAATTGGCTATTTTATGGAATAAACTCATTAATATATATATATATATATATATATATATATATATATATATATATATATATATATATAGATATAGATATATATATATATATATATATATATATATATATATATATATATACATATACATACATACATATACATATATATATCTATATATATATATATATATATATATATACATATATATATAGATATTTCTATATATAGATATATCTATATAGATAGATATATAAATATATAGATATATTTATATATATAGATATATCATGAAATTAAAGTCAGCCTTTCACAGCGCTATCAATCTGCTTTGTATCCATACATTTGTGCACAGTCAATATGTACAGTATTTATTAAGTGTTTTTTGAGGGTGTGGAAATGTATTTAACTCTATACTCGCCAGGACAGCGCTTGCCTAAACCCTCCAGCGGCAAATGGATTGCCTCCAGTCTAGATCTTTTCAGATGAGTCAGTGGAGCGTGGAAGGCTGCAGCCCTCTTCCCTACTATGGGCAAGTTGATGAGTCCCTAAGAAGGATCAGGCTGAAGGTTTATTATAAATGACTACAATCCTCTGGTTTTGAATGCATTCGCTTTATGTGTCAGCAGTGCAGTCAGGCAGCAAATAGCTCTTCAGATTGAAAGTACAGAAAGTTGATGTGTTACTTAGTGTATTCTCAGAGACTGCTGGCTTTCCAACATGAAGAGGCTGTGGTCTGGAAGCTTGTCGTACCTATCAATTTTGAACCATGTCTCAAGGGCAAATTGATCGTCCAGATAGAAGAACAGAGTGAACAGCATGTAAAGCCTTATATAACACATTAACTATGTGTGCAGTGAAAGATGCAGACAATGCCTTTACCATTTATAATTGCATTGTACTGACAAATATGTTTGGTGCTTTGCCATGTCTCCCTATTTAGTTTTTTTTGCTTGTAGAGTCTGGTAGAAAAATGAATAATCTGTATAATTTCAGTCTACTATAGCAGGAAAGGCCTGATTAAACGATAAGCATACTTGTATACAATTCCTTTGGGCAGAAATGAGCCTTTAAATTTATATATATATCAATAAAACTGTTTTTTTTGTGTGGGGATATTGATTTATTTATATTATGGTATATATTATATTATATATCATACAGTTGCTATGGCTGCTGCTTGTGTATATTTATAATTTTAGGTTCAATAAGTATTTATTAAAGGTTTTCAGACAGAGAAAATAAACAAGGTAAACATATCGGATCCGACCCCCGACAAAGGGCAGCCAGATCCACAAAAAGAAAAAACATAGACACTCCATAGTACACACACAAACTTGCACAAATATTCACATCATGGATATAGTGGGTGGACATATATCGATGAATTAATAAAGCAAACCTGCATACAAAAAAAAAGAAAATAATAAAAAGAAAGGAACTACTTCTCGGTCTCGATCCAGGCGCCCCTTCGGGATCCTGCTGCGCCCGGAATCCAAGGAAGTGAAAGTTTGAGTAGCTCAAAGAGCGAGAAAAACTGGGCAGGAATGCTGATAGCTACCGAACAGCCAAAGAACAGTACCACTTCCATAAAATGTGTTCGGCTCAGTGAACCAATAGAGTGTCTGTGAGTAACTAGTCGGCCTTCTAGAGCGACCCAAGAGGAGGCCAAAAAGACCAGTAGAGAGAAAGAGGGAGGTATAGTAAGAATAAGGGTGGGGGGAGATGGGGCAAGAGGGGGGGTTGGGGAGACGGTGTGCTCTATTCCCGCCTAGGGAATACAACCTCCGAGAGTCTAAAACAAAAAAGAGACTGAGCTTAGATTCAAAGTTAAATCCAAACCCAAGTGCAAAGTCAGATCCAAAATCATGTTTATGTCTATGGGGTTCAAAGCAAATCAAACATCCATGGAGGAGGAGGGGTCGATATTTATAATTTTAGTCATTGTGTATTTATACCTGGTGTGGTTAGCGCATCAGTAACTCCCATTGCAAAATATTATATATCATACAGTTTATTATTTAATATAGTTTTTATTTATTGCTTTTATTTATGGCCAAGAAATTATGCAGCACTTTTCATAGAACCATTCACATCCTTAAAAGATAAGGTATGTACAGTACTGCACAGGTGCATCTCATGAAATTTAAATATCTTAAAATTCAAGCATTCCTTTTTCTTTTAATTTCAATGATTATGGCTTACAGCTCGTGAAAACCCACATTCTATCTCAGAAAATTTGAATATTACAAAAAATAAAAATATTTTTAATAGAGAAATGTTGACTTACTGAAATGTATCTCTATGTACAGTATAATATGCACTCAATACTTGGTTGGGGATCCTTTTGCATGAATTACTGCATCAATGTGACGTGTCATGGAGGCAATTAGTCTGTGGCACTGCTGATGTGTTATGGAAGTCCAGGTTGCTTTAATAGCATCCTTCAACCCATCTGCATTGTTGGGTCTGGTGTCTCTCATCCTCCACTTGACAATACCCCACACATTCTCTATGGGGTTTTAGGTCAGGTGAGTTTGCTGGCCAATCAAGCACAGTGATATCATGAGCATTAAACTAAGTATTGGTACCAAGTCATGCTGGAAAATGAAATTAGCATCTCCATAAAGATAATCAGCAGAGGAAAGCTTGAAGTGGTCTAGAATTTCCTGGTAGATGGCTGCGGCTGACTTTGGACTTGATAAAACACACAGTGGACTAACACCAACAGATGACATGTCTCCCCAAATCAATCACTGTGGAAACTTCACACTGAACCTCATGCAACTTGGATTCTATGCCTCTCTACTAGACATGTGCAATACGTTTAGTTCCAAATTTGTTATTCATCAAAAATTGTTATATTCGTTAATTCGAACGAACGGTTTACTAAAATTACCAACGAACAACGAATTATCGAAAATCATATATGGAAAACAACAAAAATACAAAATTAGTAAATTAGAAATAGTGAAAAAACGAAAACATAGAAACAAAAATACCGAACAAAGATTAAAAAATAACGAAAATCAAAATGAACAAAAACTCAAAATTATGAATATTCGGAAAACGGAAATCAAAACAACGAAAATACAAAATAGCGTAAATTTGAATACGTTAGTTCTGAAATATTTCTGGACGTTGGCCAATAAGCCTGTCCCTTTCCCTAATTAACTTGTTTCTTATTCCCTTGTGTGTTTTTCTGTGTTAGGCCGTGTACACACGACCGAGGTTCTCGCTGGAAACCAGCGAGAACCTCGCTGGAAGCTGCATTCCAGCGAGGACCTCGGCCGTGTGTACACTCTCGGGAAGCCCGTCGAGCAGAAATAGATAGCACGCTCTCTATTTGCTCGACGGCCCGTCTGGAAGAATGGCTGGTTGCCATTCCCGACGGGCGGGTCGCCGATTTCGACGGCCGGCAGGGAACCTCGATGGGCGGAACGATGTGTTCTGCCCGTCGAGGTTCTCTGCCGTGTGTACACGGCTTCAGACTGCAGTGCATTCCATCCAGAGTCCAGATAGGGTGTGGTTGGGTTGGTGTATTCTAACGAAAGTACGAATGTAATTAAATCTACAAAAGTACGATTTTCCAATCAACGGAAATTAGACACGGAAATACAAATCATTGCAAATCAACGAAAACATAGTTCTTACGAAAATACGAACACGGCCGAATATAAAATATAAAATATAACCAAAATACAAATTTAGAATCAACTAAAATTAGACGGAAAAACTAATCAATGGAAAAATAACCCTTACGGAAATACGAAAGAGTGCGAATACCATAACCCACGTCTTACGAAATTACGAACCGTTACGAATCAACAGAAACGAACAAAAACAAAACCAAACTAAACAAATTTTTATATTGTGCACATGTCTACTCTCCACTCTTCTCCAGACTCTGGGACCTTGCTTTCCAAATGAATGTACATTTTTCCACAATCCTTGATGACCTGGGGAGCCATGTTGTCTGCTGGACATTTTTTTTTCTTTGGACTGCACCTAAATTAAAGAAATCTACCATATGTCTCAAACTAACCAGGAGCGCAAGTGCTGTTAAGCAGACTTTTTTTCATTTAATAGCACCTGGCTCAAATTCGCTCAATATATGAGCAACTTTAGCCTAATCGGTGCTCTCCTTTAAAGTTGACCTCTGTGGGTCACAGTAGAGTGAAGGTGATTTTAAAGAGATACTTTTTCTGAAACTCTATCTTTACTTAGACTGCCCTCTCCCATCACCCTGACAAGAAACCCAACTACTCTTTAACCTTATTTTGTCACATTGCTTCCTGGAGAATGCCAACAAGCTTTTCTACGGAAATTATGGCTTTCTGAAAGCTGACATTTGCAAATTCACCAAAAGAGCCCAGACCTGCCAATTGGTTGCATAGTGTCTTGCCTTGTGGGAAGTGGACACACACATTTTAACCTAAACCCATAATTTGGGATTTTGTGAATCTCAGACGATATACTGCAAAAGGGCAGGGCACATCATGCCTTCAACACTATGGTTAATTTTTATTTTCTATGTCTATTACAAATGTTCTAAAATGAATACCAGCAATATGTTCTGGTAGTGGACATGACTTTCAGTATTTGTTCCCATTTCATGTACCTCTCCAGGAATTTTATTATTGCTTTCCCCAACCAATACATGCAAACAATATTCTTTGTTTTTTCATGCTTATTTTTCTATTGAACCATATAGTCTGTCATGCATAACATATTATTTATGTGAAGTGTTTTCTTTCAAGTGTCAAAAGCCAGCACTTATTTGAAATTATGTTAATGTCACCAATGCTTGACAACGAAAGAAAAGAATACATTATAAACTACTTGGCTGCTCGAAAAAAATAAATAAATATATATTTTACTTTTTGATGTTATGTTTACTGTTTATTTGTAAAGGCCTACATACATCATATGATACATGTTCTGCTACTGGGGTGTATAAAATTAAATAATTAGATTTTTATAGAGCAATTTAAAGTGGTTGTAAACCCGGTTATCTCCTAAACCGGAACAGTTTAGGAGATATCCCCCTGTATCTGCATGTGCCAAAGTCATCGGCACATGCGCACTGAAGAAATGGCACATTGTGACTGTGCCGTTACCGGCGGCTTCCGGCACATGACGTCATGCGGATCCGGCCAATCATGGAGTCCGCGGCACTGGAAGGAAGAGGGGCGAGAAGATGTCAATATTGCAAAATAGCTTTTATTCATAGCCATTCATTGTGTACTATTGAGATTTCTCTGATGGCTCACAGTGATCACATCATACAGGGGCCTATAACAGCTATCACAATTGTACACAACATTATTGAATGTCATTCAAAAAATGATTGCCTATAACAGTGATCAGATCTTCACTATAATAAGCAATACAAAAAAATCCTGATCACCTCCCTAGAGTAGTACAATGTCACTATGGTGACACTGTACTGATCTGGTCACAGTAAGTAAAATAAATGAATAGTTAAAAAAATAAAAATAAACTGCTTACTTTTTTTTATTATTAGGCTCCTTACACACGGAGCGGTCCGTTTTTCGGTCCGATCCGTGTGTCCGTCAGCTCAGCGGGGGGTCTCCGCTGAGCTGTCGGGCGGACAGGGTGGTCCCCACACACTGTGCAGGGACCGCCACGTCTCTCCTCCGCTCTCCCCTATGGGGAGTCGGATGGAAACGAACCGTCTGTCCGTTTGCATCCGATCCGTTTGGCCGGACGGAAGAAAAATAGGACATTCTTCTGTCCGCAAAAACGGATGCGGATCTGGCGGACGTTAGCGGATGCATCATCCGCTAACGGATCCGCTCCCATAGGGGTTCATTACAAGTCCGTAAACGGACCTGTAATGAACGGATGAACGGTCCGCTAGTGTGAAAGGACCCTTAAAAAGATTTGTGTTTCTAATCAAAGCACACCGTTAATATGGTGCTGATGCTGTGCTGCAGCATTTTGACAGTATATCAAAAATTGTGAAATAAAAAATTGACTTAATTTCTTAATTTTCCCAAAAATGTTGACAAAAAATTACAACTTAAAAAAAAACCACCATGCCTCTTAATAATAAATACTTTGGACTGTCTACTTTCCAAAACAAGATTATATTTGTACTTTCCTGGCATGTTAGGGCCTTAGGAAATTAGATAGTCCATTAGTACATCAGGATTGATTAATTTTCAACTATATGTACCATAGTTTTTTAGACTCTATAACTTTCACACAGACTTAATAATATACATTGATTTTGGTTATTTTTACTAAAGAAATATAGCATAATGCATATTGGTTTAAATTTATGAAGACGGGATTATTTAGTTGAAAAGTTTTATAACAGAAATACAAAACCCAGTAGTTATTCAATACCCCTAAGAAAAATATTGAATTGTCTAAAAAATTATAAGAATTTCATTTGGGTAACATGTTGCATGACTGAGTAATTGCCATTCATAAGGCCAGTACACACGATCGGATTTTCCGACGGGAATTGTGTGATGGCAGACTGTTGTCGGAAAATCCGACCATTTGTATGCTCCATTGGACAGTTGTTGTCAGAATTTCCGCCAACAAATGTGGGATAGCATGCTTTAAAATTTTCCGATCGGAAAAAAAATCCAAAGTACAAACACTCATGCTCAGAAGCAATGTTAACCATAACACAACATTAGCAGAAGTTGCCCAAAGGATGGCGCTAAAGTGATGAAAAACTACGTAGTTTTGTGCTTGTTCGTCAACAATTCTTTGCCATTTGTATGCAATACAAGTTCCTGGCCAATGCCCTTCGGGCAAATTTCCGAGACTTTGTCAATGGAAAATCCGATCGTGTGTACGAGGCTATAGTTTGACAGCTCTGAAAGCTGAAAATTAGTCTGAACAGGAAGGGGGTGAAAGCATCTGGTAGTGAAGTGGTTACGTAAAAAAGTAAAAATTTCAGAGCACTGCACACGAACAATCAGCATTGCCAGATGCTTTCTTTCTTTTTTTTGGGAGTTCAGGTCCATTTTAAATTCAGCACAAATTGATTTTTATAAAATGCTAGACAGTCAGTTGATCAGACACACCCTTAAGTGCTCTGAGCTTAAAAGTGTTTTTCAGATCTATCATAGTAGTATTTGGATTTAGACCCGTACTCTTCCCAGGAAGGTAATGGAGTTCAGTGGAGTGTAATCAGGGACTATGAATAAAAGCTAGTTCAAGGATACATCATGGTTTGTTCTTTATCCCAAGAAAATTATACATAAATATTCTAGGAGAATTTCAAGATCTAGATCTGAGTAGTTGCTGAATACGGTTATTTTTGTGCTGTCTTTTTGTGATGTCTTATTTATTTGATAAGAAAATTATCTTGTCTGCTCCTTGTCTATGGATGTATACAAGCAGCAACCCCTAGGAAGTAATAAAATCCCAAGTCATTATATTGTACATTATGGAGTAAAAAAAGGAAGAAGATAGATTTCAGCATCTGGTCTTGTATTGGCTGGGGAAGGATATTTCACTAGTTGATTCCCCCAAAATATTGAGCATCCATTTTCAGCAAATGCAATTCTATGCTTGTTACACAGACACTTTTTCCAAATTTATTCAGGTCCGTTGGTTCAAACTTGATTCAGGTCTGTTCCTCAAGAGAGAAATGCTTTGCAATGATTTTTTTTTTAAGATTATATGCTGTTCTTTGAGTGTGGTGACCTGCAGTTTTCCAATCAAGCCAATCAAATTAGGAGATTTGTAAAAGGTATAGTAAGACAAACCCCATTGTATTGTTGCTCACAGCTTGCCGCATTTATTCTTTAAAGTGGTACTAAAGGTTCACGTTTAAAAAAAAAAACAATGACAAACATATCATACTTACCTCCACTGTGCAGTTAGTTTTGCACAGAGTGGCCCCAAATGCCACTTCTGGGGTCCCATGGCGGCTCTCGCGGCTCCTCCCCACAATAGCTAACCCCCTCTGGGAATCTCTCTCCTAAGGGGGTTGCCTTGTGGGTGCACTGCCATGTTATATACTCGGCATACACAGCTGCCGAGTGTATGACTCGGCCCCACCCCCGGTGGCCGCATAATTGGATTTGGCTCTGCTGCCATCAATCTATCCAATGGAGAGCCTTTGAAGCCATGGGGAGAACGACGCGGGATAGCGCCCACAGAAGTTCGGGGGTCAGGTAAGTAAAACAGGGGCTTGGGGGGGGCCGGACAGTACAAGGTGTTTTTTTCACCTTAATGCATAGGATGCATTAAGGTGAAAAAACACAAGGGTTTACAACCTCTTTAACCATTTTATTTCAGTTACATTTATAGTATATACACTATATTGTTAAAAGTATTGGGACACTTGACTTTACACGCACATGAAATTTAATGACATCCCAGTCTTTGTCTGTAGGGTTCAATATTGAGTTGGCCCACCTTTTACAGCTATAACAATTTCAACTCTTCTGGGAAGGCTGTCCACAAGGTTTAGGAGTGTGTCTATGGGAATGTTTGATCATTCTTCCAGAAGCATTTGTGAGGTCAGGCACTGATGTTGGGCAAGAGGGTCTGGCTCGCAATCTCCGCTCTAATTTATTCCAAAGGTGTTCTATCAGGTTGAGGTCAGGACTCTGTGTAGGCCAGTCGATTTCCTCCGCCCCAAACTCACTCATCCATGTCTTTATGGACCTTGCTTTGTGTAGTATGTGAAGCATTCTTTGTCTTTGAGCCTAACATCAAGGTTCCCCCAGCGGGATGATTCCTTCTATGGCCCTCTGAGAGTCTGCAGGATCACTGATTAAAGGTCCTGGCAGGGTAATTAACCAAAAGCATCACTGGTCTTTTATAAAAAAAAAGAGGTCCAGTACTGCTGGTAAGCAAGCATTTGTATCATATAAGGTAGAGGTGCCTTTTGTGGTCAGCTGCACATGGAACTATACTTTGACTGTGTGTTACTCTGACTGGGATTCACGTGTGAATTAGTGTCTGTGAGCTCAACTGACAACTTTTTGGTATCACCTATTGGGAATTTTCCTTCTATGTTGGACAGTATAGCAATTACTAGTAAAAAAAAAAAAATGCCATAAATCTATTCCCTATTTTGTAGACGCTATAACTTTTGTGCAAAGCACTTTTTTTTTCCTCGACGAGTTCCTTGTCAAGCTTTCTTTGCATACACACTGTCAAGACCAAATCTTGTCGTTCTCAAACGCGGTGACGTACAACACGTACGACAGCACTATAAAGGGGAAGTTTGATTCCACTGGCGCAGCCCTTGGGGCTGCTTTTACTAATCTCATGTTACTGCGTGTTAAGTAAAAGTTTGGTGAGGGACGATTCACGCTTTTCAGTCTGTTACAGAGTGACAAATGAGAAAAACAAAAAGCGGCGCCCTCTAAGCGTAGTAACTTTTTATTACTGTGAAAAAACAAAACAATTCTTATGAGGATGCTACTCACAAGACTGCAGGGTTCAAGGGCATAAAAGGTGTCATCTGTGCCTGGCTTCCGGAGTGGGTGTGCTCAGCTGATGTTGGTAATCCTGCGATGGCTGAGTGCTCTGGATTCTCACTATAAAGGAGAATGCTGTACAGTTTGTCAGCTGATCCAAAGGTCCATAGGTGTCCCTGAGTGTATTCCAGCGCTGGTCTGACAGGGAGCTGTATGGACGCGATGGGAAAGCGTGATGGAACGCAGCCGTGGAGCGCAGGCAGCGGAGCGTCACTTCCGGGTTAGGTCACAGGGCGGTGCGCGCGTTCGAGGCATGCATGCCTCTTCCTCAGGCTTTATGGGGGCCATCTTAGTTGAGGGAAATTATGTATAGCTCGAACGGAGCTGATTGGCTAGCAGGCAATTACAGACAATCTAGCTTTTACAGAGTCAGTATGAGGGGGATGACTAGCGAGGCATCAACAGGTACATGAATCACCTGTCAACAGCCAATCAGCATCAACAGGTACATGAATCACCTGTCAACAGCCAATCAGCTCCGTTCGAGCTATACATAATTTCCCTCAACTAAGATGGCCCCCATAGAGCCTGAGGAAGAGGCACGCATGCCTCGAACGTGCGCACCGTCCTGTGACTTAACCCGGAAGTGACGCTCCGCTGCCTGCGCTCCACGGCTGCGTTCCATCACGCTGTCCCATCGCGTCCATACAGCTCCCTGTCAGACCAGCACTGGAATACACTAAGGGACACCTATGGACCTTTGGATCAGCTGACGAACTGTACAGCATTCTCCTTTATATTGAGAATCCAGAGCACTCAGCCATCACAGGATTACCAACATCAGCTGAGCACACCCACTCCGGAAGCCAGGCACAGATGACACCTTTTATGCCCATGAACCCTGCAGTCTTGTGAGTAGCATCCTCATAAGAATTGTTTTGTTTTGTCACAGTAATAAAAAGTTACTACGCTTAGAGGGCGCCGCTTTTTGTTTTTCTTGTATTGTTTCAGAATTGCTTCTTCTTGGCAGCTGGCAGCCCTCACAGCATGAGTACTACTACTACTACATTAGTCATATATGAACTTGATCCAATGGACTGAATAACTTCATAAACTTTTGTCCTTCAGTGGAAAGGAACTGTGCTGCCCTTGTTTCATTCTCACTCTCAGATTCAGTATTTGTCATTTACCCTTCCCCACACATATATATTTATTTATATCTACTTCCTTTGGAGAGCGCTTGATTTATCTGTTTGTTCTTTGTGATACAGCGTGACAAATGTGCTATCTCCATTACGAACGCTACTTTTACCGAAGGTGCGCTCCCATCTCATACTTTATTCTGAGCATGCGCGGGTTTCTAAGCATACACACAAAGGGTTTCTCATCATAAACCAGCCCAACGAGAAACACGATGAGGAAATTGAGTCTCCCAACGAGAAAAAAAGAGGACATGTTTTCTTTTTTTCTCATCGAGATCCATGACCAGTTTTGTCGACGAAAAACATACACACGGACGTTTTTCTTGGCAAAAATGCTCTGCCGGCATTTTTCTTGATGGATTTTGCAGAGGAAAACGGTCGTGTGTACGAAGCCTCAAACCATAATTATTGAACTGTATGTCAAACCAAAAGCTTTTTTTCTAATAGCACGAAAATTAGTATCTAAGTTGTATAAAATAATCAAATTATTATTATAATATATCTTAAAACTACTTTGTAACAAAATCATTAACACAACTAGTTGAATGGTGCAAAGAGATCAGTCCTTCTGATATTACATAAAGTCAAATATGACTAATATACTTGCGCCATGCAACTGGGTTGTTTTTTAAATGCTTTTAATGATTTTGTTAAGTAAAATAATTAAAAAAAATATGATTTTATGAACTAAAAACTGATTGGATGTTTTGTACAAATTAGATGCCATAAAATTTCCAACTCCCAATGTACGGGAAAAATACATTTTTACAAATTGTAAATTTAGGGATGTGAGTATCGTACTCTTTAGTCTTAAACACATGGGGCCAGATTCAGATACAATTACATTGGCGCAGAGTATCAGAGATACACTACACCGCCATATTTTACCTGGCTCTATGACGAATTCATGTAGATTTTGGCCCATAAGGTACGGCGGCGTAGTGTATTTCTCACCGCGGAATCGAAATACGCGATTAGGGGGCGTGAAGCATTTAAATTAGGCGCATCCCCGCGGCGATTGAACTGCGCATGCAGAAATTTCCCGCCGCACATTGCGCGAAATAACGTTGTTACGTCATTTTTTGTTTGAGTAGCGTCATTTACGTACATCCCTATTCCCGGAAGACTTAAGTAAAAAATAAAAACAAACGTTGAAATTCGACGCGGGAACGATGGCCATGCTTAACATGGGCTGTCTAATATTAGACCAGATAAAAGCTGGAATAACTTTACGTGGCAAAAAATGACTACAGATGCCGTAAGAGATTGCGAATGACGCTCGTAACTTTGTGGATCGTCGGAAAAAGCTCATTTGCATACCCCGACGCGGAAAAAAGACGGGAACTCCATCCAGCGGCCGCAAATTTATTGCAGCGTAGATCCGAAGGCGTACAAACACGTAAGCCAGTCGGATTGAAGCCCGAAGCCGTCGTTTCATGGTTTGAGGATTCAGACTAATGAAACGACGAGCGTAATTTGAAAGTACTCCGGTCTAACGCGAGATAGACCGGAGTAAGGGCTCTGTGAATCTGGCCCATGGTGACCATTTTTATTTTTATATATCTCAATAGGAAGCCAGTATAAATTTCAACTTTCAGTATCCTTAAAAAAATAAATATCAATTTCATTGAAGTATTTTTGAGCATTGATGCCGAAATCTCTGTAACTGCTCAATGATTAATTTATTTTTATTTTTTTTCTATAGAAAAGGAAAAAGTAATTTCCGCAGTCAAACTTTACCTAGTAGAACAAAATGTTACTAGTCACACAGCGAGTCAGCAGTTGTGTAATTTTCCACTACTAAGGAAACCTTGACAATATTGCTCAGGACTTTTCTTATTATGTTCCATTTAATTTTCTATTATAAAAAAAAAAAAAATGAATTCTGAATTGGTTTCACTAGGGCTGCCTCGCTCCCTTTGGAGGACTGTCATAAACACGTCTGCCAATTCATTTCCCCTGCTACAACATTAAAAACATTACAAATCCTAAAGCATGTCAGAAATCCTTCAAAATTATTAGAAATGGTAATCGTCTGAAAATAATACATAATTGTTGGAACACTTTAGTTAATTGATACGCTTCCCAGGCCAGGAAAATGGGATAGTGGGACTATTTTTCTACATCACTGAAACCTGTCCTAGAAGCACTAGAGTGCCCAAAATAATTAAGTATTTTAGCTAATAGATTAACTTAATGCATAGCTTGGTACATGAGCTCTGGAAAGCACTGACGGATATACTGAGAGAAAATCTCTACTCCCCTGGTGACTTCCATTATAGTCTGTCTTAGGTAACCCCACTTTCATCTGTTTTCGCTTTCACTAAAACCTGAGTGACTTAGAGAATGGTTATGAGTTTTAAAAGATTTTTTGACAACAGAAATTTTATAATACCTTGATGGTGTCGATCTGTACATTATAAAACAGTTGCATTTATTGATGAAATGATTGTGAAGAAACTAATATTAAAAGCAGAACACCAAGCAAACAACTACCGTATGTACTCGAGTATAAGCAGGGATGTATTTAGGTTTTGTGCTGCCCTAGGCCTAACTAAACTCGCGCACCCCTAATTTAAATATGACACACCCCTTCCTGTCAAGGCCACACCCCTTGCTGTTAAAGACCTGCCCTTACCCTTTCCTTACCCTTCCACTAACTTAAAAATTAAATAGAAAAGTGTTCCTAAAGTTCTACTTTAGGCCCAAAATTCGGATTAAAAAGATATAACCATGCCAACGGTACAGCAGAAAACATATAGCACAGTGAGGAAGGTTTGTGGTCCAAGATGATAGGACAGTCAAAATTAGAATCTCCGCCCCCCCTACAGTTGCGGAATGCTTGCCTCTCTGCCCAGTCCGCCCCATAAGACTGGCGCTACACTAACAGTGCTACACTAATAGTGCAAGCCGGCGGAGACTCTTTCCGTGCTGCCCCCCTGCAACGTGCTGCCCTAGCCCTGGGCCTTGTTGGCCTAGGCCAGGATACAGCTTTGAGTATAAGCAGTCCCAAATATAAGCTGAGGCACCTAATTTTACCACAAAAAAATGGGAAAACGTATTGACTCGAGTATAAACCTAGGGTGTCCATCTGCATGCCTCACTGTGCCTCACTTTGCCTCACTGTGTCCATGTACATGCCTCACTGTGTCCATGCCTCTTTGTGTCCATGCCTCACTGTGCCCATGCCTCACTGTGTCCAAGCCTTACTGTGCCCATGTCTAGACTGACGTTTAACATGGGAGTCTATGGAAGGGCTTTGAAAAATCGGTGCTCCCCAGCTGTAGGTTCCCCCCAGACAACAAACTTTGCACACTTGTAGAGGAAGAGTGGGGCTACATGTGTGCCAAGATGGAGTCCAGGGGACCTACGGCCGGCCGGTACCGGGTCCCCAAAGTCCAGGAGATCAGGAGCAAATAGGTAACTCGAGTATATGCCGAGGGGGGCATTTTCAGCACAAAAAAATGTGCTGAAAAACTCGGCCTATACTCGAGTATATACGGTAAGTACTTGATTGAAATATGTACAGGCATATCCCACTTTTAAGTATGCAATGGGGTTTATTTACTATCGCTGGAGAGTGCAAAATCAGGCTCACTTCTGCATAGAAAACCAATCAATTAATTTTCTTTCCAAATAATAACAATAGTGTTCCTCCACAATAGTGCTAAAACATTCATATACAGTAGTCCACCCTGGTGTGCCAATTCTTCTTAGAAGTCTAGGTTCACATTGAAGCGATTTGTCATGCAATTTGACAGATCAAATTGCATGATAAGTCGCAGCCTATTGGAGGCAATGGCACTGTTCCAATTGGTGTGACACCGATTTTGTGGTGCTGCACCGATTTGCAAAAGTAGTTCCTGCACTACTTTTGCTGATTTCAGGTGCGATTTCAATAGACATCTGTGTATGAAGCCACACAGATGTCTATCAAGTAGCAGCTGAAATCGTGCTGACCTTGCTACGTTGAAATCGTGTTACTTCAAGCGAAGTAGCACGATTTCAAAGTAGCATCAATGTGAACCAGGGTTTAAGTGCACAGTGACTCCCACCACCATTCACCACTGCGCTCACCTCCAGTTATGACCTGTTACCAGGTACCAATCATGTGCAAGGGAAAAAAAATGCATTTTTGCTTGCATGTGATTGGAAGATGGAAGTCATCAGATCTTCTGCTCATTTACTGAGCTCTGGAACAACTGCACCTGCAGAGTGCAACATTTATTTGCCTTTAGTAAATCAACCCCTTAGTATTTGTTCTACTGTACATAGAATATTACTATGCAGTTGTTTTAAGATGTATGGATACTTACATTCTCAACTTTTATTTATGTATCAGTAAACTGTTGGGTAAATTCCTTATAATGCAAATGTGTTCCTTGGGCACCCTAAATTTCCACCATATAGCAATAAACAATTTTGGACATACTGTATGTAGTATGGGATATTGGTGCCATAATATATGTCCAACACAATCCTTTTGTTCTCAGTATGGAACTTACATCCCATGACCATTGGAATTAAGAGGTGGAGGACTAGGATTCAGGGGAGCCACCAGAGAAAGTGTTCTAGTATTATTCGGTCTCATCTTAAGTGGAGGACACTTGACCTCCACTTAAGATGAGACCGGATAATACTGGGACAATTCCTCCGGTGGCCCCTCTGAATCCTAGTCCTCTAACCTCTTAAGTTGGATACATACTATCCAAATTTCTGTCGATTTTTTCCTTCAGATTTACCAAAACTATAAAATATGAGGTCAAGAGTTTACATTTTTATGCAATCAGGCAGGCCCTTGCACTACATGGTTTTGGTAAATCTAATGGAAATGAGACAACAAAAGTTGTATATTGTGGCTAAGGTCTCGTACACACGACCAAAGAACTCATCAGAAAAGACACATCGTTTTCCTCGACGAGTTCCTTGTTAGGCTTGTCGAGAAACTTGAAAAGCTGTCTTTGCGTACACACGGTCAAGACCAAATCTCCTCGTTCTCAAACGCTGTGACTTTAACACATACAACAGTAGGGGAAGTTTGGTTCCACTGGCACACCCCTTGGGGCTGCTTTTGCTAATCTCATGTTACTGCGTGTTAGGTAAAAGTTTGGTAAGAGACATTTTCACTTTTCAGTCTGCGTGACAAATGTGCTATTTCCATTACAAATACTACTTTTACAGAAGGTTCGCGGGTTTCTAAGCATACACACCAATGTGTTTCTCGTTGAAAACCAGCCCGACAAGGAACACGACGAGGAAATTGAGACTACCGTCGAGGAAAAAGAGAACTTGCACTCTTTTTTCCTTGTCGGGTTCCTCGACAGTTTTCTCGATGAAAAGCATACACACAACCGTTTTCCTTGGCAAAAAAGCTCTGCCACCAAGTTTCTTGATGGATTCTGCCAAGGAAAACGGTCGTTTGTATGCGGCCTCAGGCTGTTTTGGCTATGTGTTGGGGTCAAATAGTGGAGGTGAGCAGGAATTTTGCCTGAAGGTGGAGTGCACAAAACACGTTGGATATTACTAAATCTTATCACCTTATTTGTACATACTTGGGGAGGGTTCATATGAATGAGACTTCAATATAGACTTTTTTACAATAATGATTTAATGTGCTTTGGATTATGATATTTATATGTTTTGTTATGATTTGATTGCGCTGCATTCATTTGTTATATTTTATATATAAATTAGGGCTGCAAAAATTAAAGATTAATTCTTCGATTAATCGTCAATTTTTTGGATCGATCAAAAAATTATTTTGATCGGTACTAGTGGTGCAACGGATCGTAAATGATCCGTGATCCGAACAGGTCACCATATGCAGATCAGCACACCATGTGATCCGTGAAGCTCTGCTGCTGCCTTGGCCATAGGAAAAGGCGCAGCTTTGGCCTAGCTCCCGGAGCGGCGGCCAAACGGCGGGCAGCCTAGGTGAGCCTAGAGCGGCACGTTGATGTCATCACCCGGCCTCAACTGCTCGTGTTTGGCTGGCTTCTCTGGTAAGACTAAGCAAGCACTAATCTTTCTATACATTAGGGGAGATGTGGACCATATTACAGTGGGGGGATGTCTGTGGATTACAGTGGGGAGATGTCTGTGGATATTACAGTGGGGTGATGTCTGTGGATTACAGTGGGGTGATGTCTGTGGATATTACAGTGGGGGAGATGTCTGTGGATATTACAGTGGGGAGATTGTGGATATTACAGTGGGGAAGATGTCTATGGATATTACAGTGGGGGAGATGTCTGTGGATTTTACAGTAGGGGAGATGTCTGTGGATATTACAGGGGGGAGATGTCTGTGGATTACAGTGGGGAGATTGTGGATAATACAGTGGGGGAGATGTCTGTGGATATTACAGTGGGGAGATGTCTGTGGATATTACAGTGGGGAGATGTCTGTGGATATTACAGTGGGGGAGCTGTCTGTGGATATTACAGTGGGGAGATGATTGTGGATATTACAGTGGGGGAGATGTCTGTGGATATTACAGTGGGGAGATGTCTGTGGATATTACAATGGGGGAGATTGTGGATATTACAGTTGAGGAGATGCCTGTGGATATTACAGTGGGGGAGATTGTGGATATTACAGTGGGGGAGATTGTGGATATTACAGTGGGGAGATTGTGAATATTACAGTGGGGGAGATGTCTGTGGATATTACAGTGGGGGAGATTGTGGATATTACAGTGGGGGAGATGTCTGTGGATATTACAGTGGGGGAGATGTATGTGGATATTACAGTGGGGGTGATTGTGGATATTACAGTGGGGAGATGTTTGTGGATATTATAGTGGGGGAGATTTCTGTGGATATTACAGTGGGGGAGATGACTTTGGATATTACAGCGGGGAGAGATGTCTGTGGATATTACAGTGGGGGAGATGTCTGTGGATATTACAGTGGGGGAGATGTCTGTACTTATTACAGTGGGGGAGATGTCTGTGGATATTACAGTGGGGGTGATTGTGGATAATACAGTGGGGGAGATGTCTATGAATATTACAGTGGGGGAGATGTCTGTGGATATTACAGTGGGGTAGATGTCTATGGATATTACAGTGGGGGAAATTTCTGTGGATATTACATTAGGGGTGATTGTGGATATTACTGTAGGGGAGATGTCCGTAGATATTACAGTGGGGACTATAATAATTAATCAAAATTAGTTGATTAATCAATAAAAAAAAATATTAATTGAACACGGATATTTTAATCAGTAACAGCCCTAATATAAATATATCTCATACAGTAAGTTCTGCCCATTGTAAAGAAAAAAGAAAACCATTACACATGCAGATGACATTGGAAGCTATGACCTTGATGCTCTAACAGTAAGTGTCCATGTTGCTGAGTCATCCTAAGCTTTACTGATATACTATTATGAACCTTATTACTGTTTACAGAAAGTCAATTTAAACTGAAAACATTCCAGTACACATAGAATTGGCTTCTATAATCAAAAATGCACCAAGGCAGAGCTCCAGACATAAAACAACTGAAGACTTCTAAATTGCATCTTTGTTGCACAAAACACCAAGGGTAAATCGCACTCCCCAGTGGTACTCCTGGAGCAATCATACCACTACTGCCATCTATGGTTTTATTAATGGGCACATTCCTGTCTTCTCAACCACTGCGCTAAACATCTAAGAGCTCTCTGGTTGGTTTGTGGTGGAGTGTTCTCCGTTATCAGAAAAGGTAAATGGGTTTTAGCCAAAATGGGAATTAACAATTAATGGATTCTCATATTTTCACACCTCTCTATCTCTCTTATATTGCACAAGCCTGACTGTAAAATTGAAATTGGTTTCTCAGGGACTATTTTCATGCTGAATCCTATTTTTCAAATGTCAGAAAGGTAAGTAGATAGCAGGGATTTTAGCACAGCATCACCTATCATAGAAAACCCTGGAATAAAGTTTCAATTACATTTGGCCTGTGTGGATGGATAGAGAGTGAAGTCCATTTTACAGAGAAGTATTACACTATATTTAGAGGTTGAATCTCTTTGTTACCCTCCAGCTTGTCTTTTATTTTCATTAAACAGAATAAAGATATCATACAGCAGGTTCAGCAGCATGCAGTCTGTCGATCCAGTTAATACCAGGGGATAAAACATGAAATATGAAAGCTGAAATTTCACTTGTTGAGCTAATTACTGAGGAAGTTAAGATTACCTTCAAGGTATAACATATAACACCTTTTAAGTAAGGTCATGTTTAACATTTTGATGCCCAGCTATGTTGTGTATCGCATTAAATATCTGTGAGTTCCATGGCTTTGCATTTGAAAATACTTGTAGTTTACTCTATTGACAGCCCATGCCGGTCCATAGAGTTTACTCTATTGACAGCCCATGCCTGTCTGTGACTACTCATTGCAGAAACCCTGTGAGAAAAGTGTAGTCACTCCCCACTCTCCAGCAGCATTTACTTGCATACCTCCCAACCTTTTGAGATGGGAATGAGGGACACCTATCAGGAAAAGTATGCAGGGATAGGACACCCCCCCAGCCACACCCCCTTAATGGAGAATTGTACAAAAAAAACAAGATTGGTTAAACCCACAAGTGTTTTTTTTTTTTACCACTACTATTCCTTTATATTGGCTTTTGGCATTTACAAATGCAGCAATTTAGAAATCAGATGAAAGGTTTAGCTCTGAGAAACACTTTTTGATAGATAAAGTATGCATTTTATACACATCTATATAGATCAGACCAAAATGAGGGACACATGAGGAGAATGAGGGACAGAGGGACATTTCTCCAAATCAGGGGCAGTCCTTGAAAATCAGGGACAGTTGGGAGCTATGTTTACTTGCTTTCCGTTTGCTCCTGCACATCTCTGATTGGCCGCTAAGAGTGAAGAAAAGGAGCCCTAATGAGCATGTTTGATAAATTGGAACTTGAATTAAGTTAAAGTGGGAGTGAACCCGCATGTATGATGTTTACCTATAGGCAGTCCTATAATAAGGCTTACCTATAGATATAGTACTGTAAATCGTTTAGGAGATATTTATTTTAGATGCAGCCGGTGACATCACCGGCGCATGCACTCTAGAGGAACGGCATACCTGTGCCGTTCCTTCAGACCTGTGCCAAAATAGTGACTCTCGCGCCTATGTGTGGGAGTGACGTCATTGCCAACTCAGCCATTCATATTGGGGAAGCCCGTAAACCCGAAAAGAAGGCCAGGTGAAGATGGAAGTGCCTTCAGCAGTGACAGCACACCACTGGAGAGCTTTGTTTTCAGGAAAGTCTGTCATGATGTGCTAGTTATGCAATAGATGACTTAAACTGCCCGAAGCACGTTTAAAGAAAATGTTATGTGGTCTTCCAGTGCCCATGTCACATGCTACCCAAACACAGGGAATTTCTCTTAAATTCCAGCAACTAATCATAGCAGCAGGAAGATATTGGTGTTGGAACTGGAGAGTGCAAAATCTGGTGCAGCTGTGCATTAGAGCCAATCAGCTTCTAACTTCAGCTTGTTCAATTAGGCTTTGACAAAAAAAAATGGCATCTGATTGCTTTCTCTGCAGAGCTGCACCAGATTTTGCACTCTCCATTTTTGGTAAATCAACCCCCCATATATTATTAGTGGGTAATAGTGAGGTTAAAGCCAGTACTTTGTGTTCTAGTTTTAAATAGGATGTGTAAAGTTTAGAACTTGTCTGCTTTTATTTTCTTAATTATAGCTGTCTGTCTTTTTTTCTGGGAAATTTGCCCTCTCTATTTGTCCTTGTGTCTATTGTTAACAAAACAGAAAGGCCGCATACACACGGCCGTTTTCCTCGACAGAATCCATCATGAAACTTGGTGGCAGAGCTTTTTTTGCCGAGGAAAATGGTCGTGTGAATGCTTTTCATCGAGAAAACTGTTGAGAAACTCGACGAGGAAAAAAGAGAGCAAGTTCTCTTTTTCCTCGACAGGAGTTTCAATTTCCTCGTTGTGTTCCTTGTCGGGCTGGTTTTCGACGAGAAACACGTTGGTGTGTATGCTTAGAAACCCGCGCACCTTTGGTAAAAGTTGCGTTTGTAATGGAAATAGCACAGTTGTCACGTTGTAACAGACTGAAAATTGCAAAATGTCTCTTACCAAACTTTTACCTAAGAAGCAGTAACATGAGATTAGCAAAAGCAGCCTCCAGGGTTGTGCCAGTGGAATCGAACTTCCCCTGCCGTGTGTTGAAGTCACCGCGTTTGAGAACAAGGAGATTTGGTCTTGACTGTGTGTACGCAAAGACAGCTTGTCAAGTTTCTCCACAAGCCTAACAAGGAACTCGTCGAGGAAAATGATGTGTCTATTCCGACGAGTTTCTCGGTCGTGTGTATGAGGCCAAAGGGATGGAAAATCTTGAACTGCACAGTTTTTTTTACCACAGAAGGTAACAGGGAATTTTTCAGCAGGGAACTTCCAATCTCACTCCAAATGTCATGAGACTGAGTACTCATTCACATCTATACATTGTTCTGCTTGTTTCCCTATGCATGACTATGTTCAACATACAGAATCGTATTCCTTCTGATTGCCTCTGTTCACATTTGTAAGCTCATTTACCTTACGCTCTATGCCCAATGCTCAAAAAAGTACATCAACTTTTTTTGCGCATATTCAGGTGTTCTACGCCTCATAGACATTAAAGGGAGTACATGTAAATGTGGGATATGTGTAAGTAGGAGTCATTTGTAAGTCGAATGTTTGTAAGTATGGGACCGTCTGTATGCTACTTTTTTGGGATGCAGCTTGGCATTGCATGCTATTGTGTTGACTGTGACCAAAAAGGACCACCAAATATTTTCCCATAACTGATTTTCCCACAATAGTTGCACCTAATTAATATTTTTCATGTATATTTTTAGCACCCAAGTGCATACATTTTTCAATGCTCACCTGCCATGTAGCTGTCTATCTCCCTATTCTATAAATGCCCTTGTATAACGCTGCTTTATCCAGGACGAAATGTATTTCTTTATATCATTTGGTATAATTAGCAAAAACTGAAATTTAACTCATAATTAACTCATAATTACAACTTTAGTTTCAATAATAAACACATTCAACAACACAGACATAGCCCTGAAGCACACCACTCACACCCTTAGACTATTAGGAGAATGAGTCATTTATCATTGTTCTCTGGTCCCGTTTATGTAACCAGTTTCCTATCCATGTACATACAATTTCTTTCACACCAATAGACCTTAATTTGCAAATTAAACATTCATGAGATACAGTATTGAACACTTTAGCAAAATCCAGATATACTATATCCACTGGTCTTCCTGTCTTAATGTATACTTGCTTCCTAATAGAATGATACCAGGTTGGCCTGATAAGAACAGTCTTTCATAAATCCATGCTGGTTGTAACTTATGATACCTCTTTTGCAGACAAATTCTTGTATATATTCTCTTACCATTCCCTCTATTACTTTAAATACTATTGACCTTAGGCTGACTTGTCTGTAGTTTCTTGGTATACATTTTTTAAATATTTATATCACATTTGATTTATACCACCAATCAATTGGGACCATTCCAGTCAGTAAAATGCCTGATAGCCTTATTCTTTTATTGTTAGCTCTTATGTTTTAAAATCAGTTGGGACTGAATCCCAATCAGCTGCAGCCATGGAAATTCCTGCCTATGGCAATGTGGCCAAATTAGATCAATGATGTCACCAGCATCCCCGTTCTTTTATTACACACGGCTGTGTGGGGTGAGGAATTCCACTGCCGCAGTTGATTGGGATGGCAGACTGCTGCCGCAGTTTCAAGCCAAGCACAGAACCTTAGCTTATTTGATGGGGTAGATTTACTAGTGCAGTTGCCCTCTGCAAGTGCAATTGCTCCAGAGCTTAGTAAAGGAGGTAAAACTTCTCTTTGCAAAGAATACCCAATCACATGCAACAATTTTTTTTTTTGCTTGTACATGATTGGATGATGTAAGTCAGAAGAGCTTCTGCTTGTTTACTAAGCTCTAGAGAAACTGCTTTTGCAGAGTGCAACTGCACTTTGCAAAGTGAACAGTTAATTTTCCTTTAAATCAACCCCTTAGTACTAAAAAAGTAATGGCTGTGTGGGGTGATTTGGTTGAGGTGGCTCAGGTGTAGTTCTTAGGTGGAGGTGGGGTAGGCTTCTTTGGTTAAATGAGTTTGGGATCACCTGAAAGTGGACAGAGTAGGGGCTGACCAGACATACTGGGGTGGGGAGTTTCAGAGGATGGGAGAGGCTTCAGAGAAGTCTTGGAGGTGAGCATGGGAGGAGGTAACAATGGAGCTAGAGAGCAGGAGGTACTGGGAGGTGCGAAGAGGATGACTTGGGTGAAACTGCATATGAGGTTGGTGATGTAGCTGGGGACGATGTTGTGGATGGTCTTGTATGTTGTGGTTATTATTTTGAATTTTATATGATGGGGTAGTGAAAGCCAGTGAAGGGATTGGCAGAGAGTAGAAGCAGTCACAGATCAGTTAGAAGGTGTATGAGTCTAGCATATAAAGAACAAAAAGGGGCAAGCTTAACACTAGTTATTGGCCAGATACATTAAATGGCCAGCCATGGATCATTCCCCGTACGTTGTTTTGTAATGTTATATGTTGTGTCATGTTTGTGTGTTCTTCTATGTGGTATTTAATCAATTGCTGAAATTGCCACTAGTTACTTTTTACTGTAACTGCACTTTTCTATTCATGGTTTCCTGACTTTGTTTAGAAATCTTTTGGATTTATTAATAAAACTTTGATATTTTTAATAATTTAGATTGATCTATTTACTGTTGCCACAGGTAACTCTTTCCTGGTGTTCTATGCCAGGTCATTGTTCTTTCTGTATGAGTCTAGCAGCAGCAGTCATAATAGACCACCAGGAAACACGCCCTGCTCCCAGGACCAGCGTGGAATGCAGGACCCGTGAGTGATGTCAACAAAAATCAGGCCAGCACCGACCGCAGGTATCCGGAAGGAGGGAGTTGCAGTAGTCCAGGCGGGAAATGAACAAGGAGTGAATAAGTTGCTTTGTGGTGTCGATAATTCTTGAAATGTTGCGGAGGTTAACACAGAAATACGTGGCCAGTGATTGGATGTGGGAGCTGAAGGAGAAGTCAGAGTCTAGGATTACACCCTGAACCTTGGCATGTGTGGATAACCAATGGTTGAGCCGTTGATCCTAATGGTAAAGTCTGAGGCCTCGTACACACGATAGGTTTCGAAAAAATCCATCAGAAAACTTGGTGGCAGAGCTTTTTTGCCGAGGAAAACGGTCATGTGTATGTTTTTCGTCGAGGAAACTGTTGTGGATCTCGATGAGAAAAAAAGAGAACAAGTTCTCTTTTTTCTTGTTGGGAGTCTCAATTTCCTCGTCGTGTTTCTCATCAGGCTGGTTTATGATGAGAAATGCGTTTGTGTGTGTGCTTAGAAACTCGCGCATGCTCAGAATAAAGTATGAGACGGGAGCGCAACTTCGGTAAAGGTAGCGTTCGTAATGGAGATAGCACATTCGTCACGCTGTAACAGACTGAAAAACACAAATCGTCTCTCACGAAACTTTTACTTAACACGCAGTAACATGAGATAAGCAAAAGCAGCCCCAAGGAGCCAGTGGAATAGAACTTCCCCTTTATAGTGCTGTCGTACGTGTTGTACGTCACCGCGTTTGAGAACGACGAGATTTTGTCTTGCCAGTGTGTACGCAAAGAAAGCCTGACAAGATTCTCGACAAGCCTGACAAGGAACTCATCGAAGAAAACGACGTTTCTTTTACGACGAGTTTCTCGGTCGTGTGTACGAGGCCATAGGGAGGGGATCCGGGAGGAGGAAATATTACAAGCTCCATTTTGTAAAGATTGAGTTTGAATCAGTATTGAGTTAGTATTAGAATTACAATACTGACTATCAATTCTTTTTTTTTTGTATAATCACAACTGATGCATCGTTGATATATTTTGTTTTGCCCCAGGGATAAAGTAATACCGTTGCTGGCATTCCGTAAAGCAGACTTTCTCTATTGCACATCCAGTGGTTGAAGGTAATTTAGGCAAGCAGCATTACCCTTTAAACAAAACATTCCCTTTAGAATCTTTAACGAAGGCGCATATCTTTGATGTATACACTGAATGCTTGTACATTATAGGTTTGTTCCAGGCAGTCTACAGCTACTGTACCTCATTACAGTCAAGTTTTACATTTCAGCATTATCACATTTTTACTCTCCCCAATCACCTCGATTTTTTATTCATCCAGAGGTTCACAAAAAGAGTGCTGAGCAAAATAATTTTTTTTTTCTGCTACTTGAGGACAGTGTAATGAGTGTAATCTCCTCTTACTTTACATCTATCCTGGCAGAATTTCAAGTAGGCTCTCCTGTTATTATCATAATATATTTTTTTCCTTCCTCTGTCTCTATTTTTTTTTTTACTTTCTGTGCTATCATCGTGTAGTTGTAATTCCTAGATGATGGCATTGTGTCCCTTGACTAATTGGCTTGCGGGGAAATTTAAACGTACGGAGCAAGCAAAGAAATGCACACAAACATAGCCGGAGAATAAAAAGAGCACCAAAAAAAAAACAGCCTTCTATTTATTGCGTGCAATCTTTTTTTTCTTCATACTTTAACAACAGATAGGCAGCACAGATTGTGGCGTGCGTGAAAGCAGACATTACGAATGAATGATCAGCCTAGGCTAGAAAATGATGTGCTTAGTGAGTAGAGAATTTAACAGAAGGTGCGATTATCAATTTGTGCTTTAAACCTAGCAGAGCTATAGGGAAAGATGAGGCATTTCACTGTATGTTGGCACTTTCAGGATTGCACTGGTTAAGACGTTAAAAGAAGACGGGAGTTGAAAAAAAAAAAGAACAGTCTAATTAGGTGGGCTCCCCGGTATCCATACTAAACCATACATTAAAATAAGCTTCAGGTGCAGGATACCGCATTCATTGTCCTATACAGGCAACAAGAATTAGCAGTGCCCAGCATGGTATTAAGTTGATAGATAGGGCTGGAGAGGAACTATACATTTTCAAGGCAATTTACAATAATTATATAGCTTGAGAGAGTGTAATTCATTTTAAAGATTACCACTGCGTTTGAGAAAAGAAAAGCACTTTCGGAATGTGTACTGTATACTCTCACACGGATAGCAGAAGGTCTAACTGACATTTTAGGGGAGAGATGTGAGGAGTAGCATTTTCTGACATTTTCCATGAAGAAAAAGGAAAGAGCGGCTTTTTTTTTTTGTCTTTCATTCGGCAGATGGATGAAGCAACGAGAGATCAGAAAACAAAGTTTGTGTGGGATTTTTTAACTTAATTTTTGTTATTTTTTTTCTAATCTTGTAAAACTTTAAAGAGATTCTTTGATAAGATGTAATAATGTTCCTGCTAGTGGTTATTTAGTTTCATATAACTGGAATTTTTTAATTAAATGGAGAAAGCTACTTGAATGAGTGGAGTAATGTGACTAATTACTACTAGGTCATCCAACTGCTTGTTAAATAACTGTTAAAAGCAAGATATTGGCTAAAAAGGTTAAAGTGGTTGTAAAGTCAGATTTTTTTTCATCTTAAAGTGGTTGTAAACCCAATTCATGAAATTTGATGTAGTTACATATATCTGTAGTGTTTACTTATTTCTCTCCAAAGCTCTAAGTGCCATTTTTTCTGGTGCTTCATTCCTCTGTTATCAGCAGATTCACTTCTGACAATTTACCTCGGACTCCCAAAGTACCAAATCACTCGCCTGCAAGTCGTTCAGAATATGGCCGTGCGACTTGTGACTGGGAAAAAAAACATGGGAATCAATCTCACTGAGAAGCCTTCACTGGTTGCCAGTAAAAGACAGAATTACTTTTAAAGCACTGTGTCTGACGCATAAGTGTATTCTGGGAAATGCCCCCCATTGTCTATGCGAAAAACTAAAAGCTTACAACCCCATTCGCGTTCTGCAATCCACCAACCAAAATCTACTCCAAATACCCAAAACCAGATACAAGTCCAAAGGAGAAAGAAGATTTGCTGTCCAAGGCCCTAGACTTTACCAACCTACATTTGGTTGGAGGAGAACCACTTGGCCTTTAGGAGAAAGATCAAAACCCATCTCTTTTAAGTTCAAAGGAGAAATGGACAAACAAGTGCCCAGAGGCGATTCAGTTCGCATGTGCAGCGCTATATACGTTTTTCACTCACTCACTCACAATTTCTCTGACACATGAGACAACAGCAGCTGAAAATTTAGACTTATGCCGCGTACACACGATCGGTCAAACCGATGAAACCGGTCTGATAAACCGTTTTCATCAGACCAAACCGATCGTGTGTGGGCGCCAATGGTTATTTATCCATCAGTTAAAAAAAAAAAAATATATTTTAAATTAAACCGATGGATACCTAACCGATAGCAAAACAACGATCGTTTGTAGGCACGACCATCAGTTAAAAATCCACGCATGCTCAGAATCAAGTCGCCGCATGCTTGGAAGCATTGAACTTCATTTTTTTCAGTACGTCGTTGCGTTTTACGTCACTGTGTTCTGACACGATAGTTTTTTTAACCGATGGTGTGTAGGCACAACTGACTGCCAGTCAGCTTCATCGATTAACCAATGGAAAAATCCATCGGAACGTTCTCATCGGTTCGACCGATCGTGTGTACAGGGCTTAAAGCTCTACATGTTCCACTGTTCCACTGCCGATGTGAAGGGGGGGGGGTGTACCTTTTCAAAGAGTGTACAAAAGAGAAGACAGCATATAAAAAGTAAAATTTATGTAGGGAGATTTGTTTCATCTCTATGTATCATCTGAGGCAATTCAATTCACTGGGTATAGGAGAGGGTTTACGACCACTTTAACGCATTCTATGCATTAAGATAAAAAAACATTCAGCCTCCCTCAGCCGCCCTAATACTTTCCTGAGCCCCATCTCTGTCCAGCGATGTCCATGAGTGCCTCGGCTGTCCGGGACACTCATTCTGATTGGCTGAGACACAGCAGAGGCGCCATTGGCTCCCACTGCTGTCAATTAAAGTCAGTTAGCCAATCAGGAGACAGAGAGTGTGGGGCCGAACCACAGTTCTGTCTCTAAATGGACACAGGGAGTTGTGACTTGGCTCGGGTGCCCCCCATAACTACACCGCTTTTTCAATAAACTATTAATTTGCTAATACATTATTAGTTAATTAATTAATTAATTAATTAATTATCCTAACATCCATAACTAATTTAGACATTTTAGTTATGTAATGTATGCAAAGTTTTTTTTTTTTTTTAAATACATGTAATGCCTTTGTTTAGATATGTGATACATGTCCTTTAAACGCCCTGACACATTTTGTGAAGCCTACAATACCGGCAGTACGGATTTATTCTGCAATCCGGTTATTCCTTGACATGATGTGAATCTGAAAAGTTTGTTCTATAAAACTTTAAAATAAGAACCATTAGATTGCGACAAAGTATTTTCCTGCTCTCCATTTCTCCTAACCTGATGTGAGTTTCCACTTTACATAAACTAAGTATCTCCATCGCACTTCTTCAAAGCAGCGTTACTTGTACAAATGTGCATGATACCGAAATTAAAATTCAAAGCATTCTGCTCCTTCGACTAAATAAAACAGCCTTTTTTTGAAACTGTTGTATTGACATGCAGAGTTGTTCTCCATTACACTGTAAGGTGAACTGAATTGTAAATCAAGCATGCTCAATCATGAATCGTGATTCATCTATATAGCCTACTGCGCCGGAGCTTCTCTACATACAGCCTCACTCGCTGATAAAGTTTTTTTCCTCTCTCATATTTGAGTCAAACTTTGAAGCATACTTTCGACCCTACTAATTAATTATGACTTACATCAACCCTCTAATGCGGAACAAACGATGAAAATATTCCTTACCCAGTCCGCAGAACATCCTAAAATACTCTGCGTACAGATAACTAGCCTCGGGCACCCCCCCGGTAACTGTCCGCCTAAACACTAAGAGCATTTCAAATTGTATGCTACAGATAAGATTTTAACCTTTTAGACGGAAAGAGATTATTGCAGTGTCTGTGTGTATGTGATACATATTACATAACTGTTGTTATAATTCATACCGAATAATTGTGATGTTGAATATGTTTAAACCGGTACTCTAGACAGACATTTAAAATTAAATGATGCTTAACCAGTTCAGCCCCCGGAAGCATTTACCCCCTTAATGACCAGGCCATTTTTTGTGTCTCTTTAACTGACAATTGACGTCCTTGTTTCCCAGAAATAGAGCTTTCTTTTGGTGGTATTTGATCAACTCTGCGGTTTTAATTTTTTGCGCTATAAGCATAAAGAGACCAACAATTTTGAAAAATAATAACAATATTTTTTACTTTTTGCTATAATAAATATCCCCAAAATTAACCACTTCGCACCCCGTCAATAGACAATTGATGTCCGTGAAGTGGTTCTGTTTTCCTGATTGGACGTCTATTGACATCCTGCAGGATAACATGCCGGCTCGCGCCCGTGGTGGCGCACAGTGTGGCAATCGGTGATGCGGGGTGTCAGTCTGACACCCTGCATCTCCGATCTCGGTAAAGAGCATCTGGCGGAGGCTCTTTACTACGTGATCAGCCATGTCCAATCACGGCTGATCACGATGTAAACAGGAAGAGCCATTGATCCCACATGGCTATTCACATATGCAAATTAATGCCAAATATGTGCCAATCAGTGCCCACAAATGGGCACTGATTGGCACTATTGTGAAAAGGCCTTTAAATCTGTGATGCCCAGCAATGTCACCCAACAGTGTCATCAGTGACACTCACCGTAAATTGCCGAGTGTCACTTCAGGTATTTTTGGATAGCGTGACGCGCTTTACCAGCACGTCAATCAACTACGCCTTGTCTTAGGAACGCCTATTCCCCACAGGAATCCCCACTCGGAGCCGGATAAGAACCACGATAAAACGATAAGTAGAGAAAAAAAACCCAGCATACTGCAGATGTCAGAAGTATGCTGGATCTAATGGTAGATAGTTGATTTAGGGTGAACCTCCGTTTTAAGGATGCACATTAGTACTGAATGGTGAGGAGTGAGAAATGTGGCTGGAACTCATATGAAGTTTTACTGATTGGGTTTGCTAATACTTTAATTTCAAACTCCAGTTATAAATATTGTTTTGATCTTAACAGGGAACAAAATCAATGAAAAAGCAGCTGTTCCTTATAAACAGGCATACAAACATGGGCTAATTTATCCGACCATCGCCAGAGGTGACTCTCCTAATGACTTCAATAGTCCTTTACATAATTGGATTGTATTGATTTTTTTAAGTTGAATTACAGAATTGAAGGAATCACCAGCTTGTCTTAATTTTCAATGAAAAGCAAATGCATAGGACATTGTAAATACAATGCAAAAGTGTAAACACACAAATGCAGAATGCTGTTTTTCGTTACAAATCTGACATGAATAAAATTTCCCACCTTTACAGAATGAAATGTAGACTATTTGTAACTACATGATCCTCCATAATTAGGGTTTTAATTGGACACCTTCTAATTGAAAAGTAAAGGAAAGTGTATAAACAATCTGCTTGGCACACATTTTTTAAATGATCATATATGTATGCAGGAAGTTTTCTTTTGGTGCCAATTAAAATGATATGGTAGAACGTGATCTGGAGCTTAATTAACTTATTTTTCTCACCTTCAACAACAGCATGCCAACAGAAAAGGAATTTAAATCAACCATCATCCATATGTTTTGGCAAAGTTGGGCAGTTTTACAAAGTGAGAACACACACATTATGTTCAGCTGTTCCTTACCAAATGGTCCCATAACATAAACAATGAACAATAATAAAAAATGTATTAATATTTTTTTTAATAGAGTGGGGATGAGTTGGAGCCAATATCAGGCTTTGATCGCTATCTGTGTCTACACAGATACAGATTTATTTGTCCAGAGGACCATAGTCACCAAGACAGAGAGTGATGGGAAATCCAGGATGTTACAGTTGTCACCAGTACAAAAGGTGTCGGGGAACTTTTTAATGGGACCTCCTGTCCCTGTTAAGTGACAACCGTCAGAGAATCCCCCCTTATTTTAGAGATTTTATCTAACTTCCTGTTAAGACATGAAGTTAAGAGAAATTGAACACATACATATACATATATACACAACAAATTCCCATTCTTAAACAAACAAACAAAAAAGTTTGCCATTTTTATTTTAATGCCATTGTGTGGTTTAACAATAACCAACTGGAGATCTAATTCTTGTCCTCTCCACAAACAGTAAGATCAAATTATGTAGAAAATCAGATAAAATTCCATATCCACAAACAGTGCATTTCTTTTTTTTTTAAGTTCAATGAGGTCTATATTTAAGCACTTCAGCACAGGAAGGTTTTACCCCTAATGACCAGGACTTTTTTGTGATACGGCACGGTGTTGTTTTAACTGACAATTGTGTGGTCGTGCAACACTGTACACAAATAAAACTGATGTCATTTTTTTCCCACAAATAGAGCTTTCTTTTGATAGTAATAGTTTATCAAATTATTCATGAAGCCTAGAGATTTCAATAAATGTACCACCTCCTATATAGTATAGCAAAAAAGTGTATAGGGAGCAGTAGGCAGAATTTTAACCCCCCTGGCGGTATTGCCGAATCTGGCTTGGGGTAAGATTTCACTACCAAAAGCAATATCCCCAAGCCAGACTCCGGCTCGCCTGGCAGCAGCCACAGGCAAAGTTACTTACCTTATCCCTGGATCCTGTGATGCCTCCCCGCTGTGTGATTGAGCGGTGTCCTCACTCGATTCACATAGTGCCCCTGTGTGCCGCCGGTCTCCGTTCCCTGCAATGTTACGATGCACGGGGGCGGAAACGGCGCCAAATTCAAAAAAGTAAATAAACACATTACATACAGTAAACTATAATCTTATAGATTACAGTACTGTATGTAAAAAATACACACACCCTTTGTCCCTAGTGGTCTGTCCAGTGTCCTACATTTACTTTTATATAATAAAAACTGTTCTTTCTGCCTGGAAACTGGAGATTGTCCATAGCAACCAAAACAGCGATAATAAATTACAATTACTTGCAGAATTGAGCGATAGCAATTTATGAGGAAATTCGTCATAAAAAATAAAAGTAATGACAGCGACAATTCTGCAACTTAGCAAATTTCAGTGTTTTTGATTTGATTACATTATTGAATATTGTTTATTATAATTATATTATTATTTGTTATAATTATTTATAGTTATTTATTATATTATAATTTATGATTTAGTTTTTCAAACTTTATCATACCCGAGATGTCTACTAGACTCTTGTTTGGACAGATTTAAGTGAGTTATTCCTAAGAATTACAGGCCTACAATGTAAAACGCCAAATGTTCATGCAAAATAATGGTACCGCTTTCAGCACCTGAAAAAAACAGAAAGAATCATACCGCCAGGGAGGTTAAGGTGCAAAAAAAACCAAAGAACCAATTATGCAAAGAATACACAATTGTTATTGATACATAAACCAAATTAAACTTCTTTAAGTGGAGTTCCACCCAAAAATGGAACATCCACTTTTTGTAATCCTCCCCCCCTCCGGTGTCAGATTTGGCACCTTTTAGGGGGAGGAGGGAGCAGATACCTGTGTAATACAGGTATTTGCTCCCACTTCTGGGCATAGATCGCCTCTGTGATTGAGGTAACCTACGCCACCTCCAGTGCCTACACTGTCCTCCCCGCTCTCTTCTGAGAGACACACAGGTCCCAGAAGATCAATGAGGACGTGCAGCCTTGCGGCTTTACTTCCTGGTTTCCTACTGCGCATGTGCGACTCGTGCTGCGTTCCCATTGGTCCCTGCTATCTTCCGGGACATGTGTGTCTCCCAGAAGACAGCAGGGGGGACTAAAAAGGCGCCGGAAGTGGCGTAGATACCCACGTGTGGCTCAGGTATCTATTAAACAGGAATCTGCCCCCCCCTCCCCCTTTCCGAAAAGCGTAAGTTCCATTTTTGGTTGGAACTCCTCTTTAAAAGGCTGTTCAAAGTTACAGACCCTCTATGAAGTTATTTCCAGATCATATCCTCAATGACCACCAAAGATCTTCTGCAGAGGTGCTAAAAAGATACCTTTCATGGAGATCTGCAAAAACCTCTTAAAGGGTAACTTCACTCTTTAAAAATTTAGCAGAAAAAAAAATATATAGTGTATACAATTGTGACACATTGTAATGGAATGTTAGTAAAAATTACCTTTCCCTGTGGCTCTGTAATTTTCTGTAAAATGCAATATGGCTACCTGGAGTTGTTCTGTACACAGATGGTGTACCGAAAACCCCCCAGAAATGTAATGTCCTGCTTGTGTGATTGGCTGACTGATTTTCCCAGAAGTCTGCACTAAAATACAAATCAGATTTTTACCATCCCCTGCAACAATAATGTAATTGGGACGCAGGCCTTGCCAATTCCCTCATTAGAGCCCTGCAGGTGAAGCAGCTCACTGATAATTATTAAACCCCTTAAACCACTCCTATACAGGTTCACTCATGGACACAGCTTTATCTTAAGATTAACAAAATTAATCATCAACATAGTTTGTTAAAATCCCTGCAATGTACATAGATCACCCAGAGGTGATTTTTTTTTCTCAACAAAAGTGGAGTCACTCTTTGATGTAAATGTAATTTATGATTTAATGTTTCACTGCACGAAAACCCATGCTGAGTGAGTATGTTGTGGACTGAGAGGTGGTCTAACACTAGCGATTAAAAGCCATGCTGATTGGCCATCAATGTAATTTGCACAAGACAACTGAGGGGGGGAGATAACATTTTCTATGGTGGATAGTCAAACCTATGCTTACAAACGTTGATATGGACATCTAGGCTTCAATGACCTCTGCTCATCAAAGTAATCATTGAAAATGGCATGTTTAGACTGGTCTGGATCAGTGGCAGATGGTGCTAAACTTTTTAGGGGGGTGGCAAACAAACCCCCCCCAGGTCCCCTCTATGATACCCCCCCACACTCAGCCCCTGCTTGGCTTCCTCAGCTTCATCTATTGGCCAACCCCTGTCCTGATTGGCTGGGAGGAGAAGCTGGAAGACAATAGCGAATATTGATTAGCTAATGTCTCAAGCCCAACCTTTTTCAAGCCAATTGGAGCCTCCGGCTATAATCATGTGGCTTGAAAAAAAAAGTAACTCATATAAACCTATAAATCCGGCACCTCGCATGCATCCCCGCATGCAAACTAGAGGGGTGGCGCCCCTGCACCTTCAATGGAACGGCTGCTCCTGGTCTGGATAAAAATTTCTGCATCCTTAAAAGCGGTATTACATTTTTAATTCAATAAGTTTGGGATTTATACAACCAAGCTAGTTAAATATTGTAGTCATTTGGTGTACTTACTGGTTTCTGTAGCTACCACGGTGATGTTATGCCACATGCTTATCTCCCGATCCAGTGCAGTGGCCAGTGTTATCTTGCCATCATCTGCATTGATGTTAAATTGTCGATCAAGATCCGTATGGCGATCAATAGAAAACCTGCAACATATATATTTTTTCTCCATCAGTAACATGAAAATTTCAAAAATAGCATAATCTATTTACCCAGTAGTACCATATGTTACTCAGTAGTAAATCAACTGCAATGTGATAAATAGATGTACTCAGTAAGGAAATTATGATCTTACTTCAAGTTCAGCTGATGACATGTTTAAAACCCACTATTAATCAAGCTATAAATATGCAATCTCCGACATTTATCGTGATATAATATATCAAGTCAGCACCATGCCATGCAAACAAATTACACTTATGTCTCCACGGTATTGTATTTAAAGCCATGATTTATTTGTAGATTTAGATTAATTCATATTATAATGCAGAAGAACATCTTAGTGTGCTTGCATCTAAAGCCAAGGATTCTGATTACAGGGACTCATTATTTTGGATATGAGGCCAACTAAATAAAATAAAAAAAGAAAAGGTTCAGAGAGCTCACCAAGTTTAAAGGAACTTTAAAACTTTAAAACAGGGGTGTCCAAAAGTTTAACCTTTCTGGGCCACATTGGAAGAAGAGGAATTGTCTTGGGCCACATTTGCTCAGGCACGGGAGCCCATTCAGTTGAAAATGACTGGCAGCCATGCATATGTGTAAAAAGCAGCGCGTTTTGGCTCCTGGTGGTTGCGGGTTCTGGAACAGAGGCGATTCCCGCACCTACAACCACCCACAGTGCTGTGAACCTAGACTAAATTCAGAGAGAGTTTGTCAAATCTGTGATTTATACATCTGTATGTGAATTAGGGTGACCACGTGTCCCGAATTGCCCAGGATAGTCCCGCATTTTGCCCTCAAAAAAGGCCGCCACTTTAACACTTTACTCACTGACAGTACTTGTCCTGGCAGGGAATGCCTGGGGGAGCACAATCCTGCCCCCTGCTTGTGATTGGAGAAATCATAAATCCTGTCTCTTGTGTCCAATCACTGTGATGTGATTCGTTACAGCACAAGCTGATTTTTGGGAAGGGAGGGTGTCCCTGAATGGTAGTTTAGAAATGTGGTCACCCTAATGTGAATATCTGTTACAGACATGCAGACTACATATCCATACCCGATATTCATAGATTTTTAAATCATGGATTTTACAAACTGTCTTTGCATTTAATGATGGTTGGCAACCCTGGTATTTGCTGCGTGAGCGGATAAAGAGGAGGTTGTGGGCGTTGGGTGCAACTGAAATCTGGGGGGATGCAGCCCACCCCAGCACCCTTCTAATATGGCCATGCAGCAATAATTTTCCTGGCGCTATGTGGAATTCCTGCAGTCGCTGTTGCCCATGCTTTTACAAAAATGGCAACCCTTCATTTGTGCCTGACCCTTGATTCTTTGTGCCAGTTGCCATGGCCTCCATACATATATGACATCCCCTGTATCCCTTCATACATGTCTATGCTGGCTTGTCCCCGCTGGCCACCATGGCTTTTATTCTTGCACAGGGTTCCTCCAGACATGCCTGGACGGCATGCTAAACGCTTCAGAGGTTGTGGGTTGGACATGCTTGTTGTAAAACCTTATTTATTTTAAGCTTTTAGGTAGCAAGATACCCCTTCTATACTTCTTAGATTGGACCCCAGAACAAGACTTTGGATGGGTAAAGGATGGGTAAAATTAAGACTTTGAATTTCCCTAAAAAAAAATAAAAAAAAAAATAGAAATTCATGATGACTGACAACCCTGGTATTTTCTGTGTGGGAAAGTAGATGGTAGGTTGTGGGTGGAGTCTTTGGGGGACACAATTGAAATCTGGAGGCTGGGGCCCAGCACCCCTCTGATACAGCCATGCAGAATTTTCTTGTCTGGCTATTGTGGAGTCCCTGCATTCACTGTTGCTTGTGCTTTGGACACCCCTGCTCCAAAAACGTCTTATATTTTTTGAGCATTTGGCAGAAAGATACCCCTTCTATAGTTTTTGGCTTGGACCCCATGTGCTTTGGACACCCCTGCTCCAAACACTTCTTATATTTTATGAGCATTTGGTAGAAAGATACCCCTTCTATAGTTTTTGGCTTGGAAGCCCATGTGCTTTGGACACCCCTGCTCTAAGAACTTCTTATATTTTTTGAGCATTTGGTAGAAACATACCTCTTCTATAGTTTTTGGCTTGGAAGCCCATGTGGTATGGACACCCCTGCTCTAAGAACTTCTTATATTTTTTGAGCATTTGGTAGAAACATACCTCTTCTATAGTTCTTGGCTTGGACCCCAGAACAATAAAAAGGGATGGGTAAAATTGAGACTTTTCATTATCCTAAAATGTCATAAAAAATTAGGAGATTAGGAAATGCATTGGAGTCAATGTGGGAGCTGAAGGTGATTTTGGCGTTATTTAACAGTGCAATGGGTTTTAAACAGACTCTGAGGGTTACTAGAACTAATTTCTTTGACCAATTATTGATCCAAAAATTATCCTCATTAAATGGGTTGTAAAGGTACAATTTAATTTTTTCCTAAATAGCTTCCTTTACCTTAGTGCAGTCCTCCTTCACTTACCTCATCCTTCCATTTTGCTTTTAAATGTCCTTATTTCTTCTGAGAAATCCTCACTTACTGTTCTTCTGTCTGTAACTCCACACAGTAATGCAAGGCTTTCTCCCTGGTGTGGAGTGTCATGCTCGTCCCCTTCCTTGGACTACAGGACAGTCAGGATGCTTTCTACATTGCAGATGGAGAAAGGAGCTGTGTGTTAGTGGGTGTCCTGACTCTCCTGTAGTCCAAGGGAGGGGGCGAGCACAACACTCCACACCAGGGAGAAAGCCTTGCATTACTGTGTGGAGTTACAGACAGAAGAACAGGAAGTGAGGATTTCTCAGAAGAAATAAGGACATTTAAAAGCAAAATGGAAGGATGAGGTACGTGAAGGAGGACTGCACTAAGGTAAAGGAAGCTATTTAGGAAAAAAATATATACCTTTACAACCCCTTTAACTTTTTTCTATTTTACATTTTTTTCACAAAAAAAAAAAAGACAGCCAGTAAAAAAAGTTAAAAATTTAAAGTAACAGTACACAAATAATAATTAAAGCGGAGTTCCACCCAAAAATGGAACTTCCGCTTATCCCACTCCTCACCCCCTTACATGCCACATTTGGCATGTAATTTTTTTTGGGGGGGAGTGGGGGCTTCAGGAGGAGTGGGACTTCCTGTCCCACTTCCTCCTTCCACCGAGGGGCTGGTTAGGCGATTAAGCTTAATCGCCTACAGCAGCCCCTCCCTGTAGGCTATCGCCTAGGACACGTGCAGGTCCTAGGCAATAGCCTGTCCAATCGAAATAGCGCAGCGCCGAGCTGCGCCGCGCACGCATGCTCAGTGCCGCTCACACATGCGCAGTGGGGGCCCGGCCGTGAAGCCGAAAGCTGTCACGGCCGGGTGCCCACAGTTAGAATGAAGACGCCGGCCGGGGAGGGGGGAGAGGAGCGGAGCCCTGGCCGGCGTGTCGCTGGAACGCTGGAGCAGGTAAGTGTATGTTTATTAAAAGCCAGCAGCTACACTTTTTGTAGCTGCTGACTTTTAATAAACATAAATTTTGGCTGAAACACCCCTTTAAAAACACGCACACCCACCATAAATACAAAAGAAAATCTCAGAAAAAATAAACAATTAAACAGACCCTGTCATAGATTAAATCAAACTCTGTAAGCGTTTTATTCTTTACAGAAACATATTTTCAGTACCCAAGCAATAAACATTCACAAACTCCCACACAAAAGCAACATGTAGAGAACACCAAGCAGTAAGAATAATCTGTGCCTAGATACCACTCGTAGATGAGCAGTCTTCACAGATGTCCTTCACTCTCAGTTGTGTGTAGCCAACAATCAAAGTGAGATCAAACACCTTTTTGAGGACCAGGTCAGTGCTCTAGTTTTCCTTGATTAAGACACTTGAGAAGGCACCAACAGCCTCGGGTGTAGATTTAACAAGGCAGACCAATGGGACTAGCTGAAAACTACCTAGGACACAATTCATTGAACTGGAAACTCACCGTTGTAAGGCGAGCGCTAATACTTTAATGAATTCCACTGTATCATTCAATAGCTTTATGCTCTTGCGGGATAAAAATAATAATAATAATAAAGAAAAAGAATTTCTAGGAAGCTGGGTGAGTGAACTGTCTTTCTTTGAAACATTTACTCTAGATAAAATAATTAAAAAAAAATATATATATATATAGATATATATAGATAGATATATCTATCTATATATTTATATCTATATCTATAGATATATAGATAAATAAATATATATATATGTGTATATATATATATATATATATATATATATATATATATATATATAGTGTATATATATATATATATATATATATACAGTGGAACCTCAGGTGTGAGTAATGCAGTTAAGCAGCGTTTCGCAATATGTGCACTGTATTTAAAAAAATCCTAACTCAGTTTGCGAGTGTTGTCTCACAAAAATAGCAGGATTCAGGCCAAAGCAGTGTGCAGTACCGTGTTTGGCCTGAGTTGGGGGGGTGCCGGAGCCGAGTGGCGCCTATCCCTGCTGATCGACGCCATTCGGAAATGTTTCTAAAGACATGGAAATACTCAGTTCCGGAGCCTTTCCAAGGTTTGCCGAGGTCAGCTGAGCTGTCCTCTGGCCTTTCCGGCTGTTTCTGAGGCTGTCCGGCTCCCCCCACCTCTGGCCGCATACGGTATTGCATGCCAAGTCAATGCGGAACAAATTATTTGTGTTTCCCTTGACTTCAATGGGGAAACTTGCTTTGATATGCGAGTACTTTGGATTACAAGCATTCTCCTGGAATGGATTATGCTCGTAATCTGAGGTTTCACTGTATATATATCTGCTGCCTACTCTGAGTGTTAAAAGCCATATGGAAGAAAAAGCTGCAAAACTAAAACATGAAACAGGATCCCCTCCTGGTAATGCAGAACATTAGAGGTGTATAAATAAGACTGGCTAAACAGCATTACAAATATTTTTGTCAAATCGAATAATTCACATATACATATTGAAAGTATACCCCTGGCCATGCTATGGGCTTTTACATATTTACACATTTTTAACAAGCAACTAATCTCTTTAGCTGCAAGCACAGTAAAGTAATTCATCCTCAGAGTTCACAGAGCAGAAAATCAAGTCTATAACGTGCCCTTGCTCTGCTCTTACACAAAACATTAAAAGTCTGTAAGACTGCTGAATGCAGTGGCAGGTGGTGTTTATTTTTTTAGGGGTGCGGAAAACAACCACCCCCCGTGTCGGCCGCACCGAACCATATCCCATGTTGTCGGTTGGGTCACCCACACCCCCATCGCAGGTGGACAGTTGGTCATCTAGCCCCACACCTACCCCATCTAGGTCGCGGGTGGGCAGCGCTCCTAATGGTGGCGGCTTCCATCGCATCCCCTCCTTCTCTACATTATGGCTGCTTTCACTGTGCATCTCCTTCCTCCTCCTCCAATAGTTTTGCCTGTCCTTTCAGCCAATTGGGTGGCGAGGAGGAGGATCAGTGTGACAATAGCGAAAATGTATTCGCTATTGTCACACAACTTGGTGGGCTCAGGGCGCAGTGCCCAAGCCCACCCTTTTTTAAGCCTATTAGAGACTCTGGCTTTAGTCATGTGCATTTGGCGCCCTGCATGTAGATTAGAGGGCTGGACGCATTGATGGGGGGGTGGTGCCCATGCGCCCCCTAATGCATGGGCTGAATTACTTCAATGACTCCTGCTGTAAACATTGAGGATGGGTTTCACAGTGTCTTCAGATCTGAGGGTTTGTTTTAGACTGTTTAATGAGAAAATATAAATGATTGAATATGCAACCTTTGGCCATGGTTGACTTTTAGCTTTATTTAGGTTTTTGGATGGTTTTCTGCTGAAATGAATACTGTCCTCTAATGTTACTCAGGTGTTCCTGTGGTCACATCTAAGCTTGTGGTGACGGTGAGGTACTTCATGATGAGAATAAGTAGGCCTGGAAATTCATGTCCTTTGAGATAAAAGAATCTGCCAAGTTATTCAATTAATTGGCGGTCACTCAAACTAAAATATCAAATTTTATTAAACTATTGTTTAGTATTCTAAATAGTCAGTAACTAAGAGACCTAAGTTTCCATCCCAAAACTTGAAAATAAGTGCTTGTGTCTGCTAAACCCTTTTTACATGTTGGGTAGAAAAGGCTATCCTATTTTTAATGCTTCATTATGTGCTGCCACATTGGTGGGGCATTATGTCACAATGCACCGATATAAACATCACAGAATTCACCTCAATTACCCCACCAGGGGTGCCGTAGTAATAGGACCTGAATGCTGGTTGAAATGTCATAAGTTGCTGAATGATATTTATTAACATAGCTTAAATGTCAACTTCAATGGTAGTGGTGAATTAAATAACTGCAGATCCTAAAACTCCCAGGGGCTTTACTTCTATCACTTCATGGCCTGTGTCACTTCTAATAAGGCCATACGAAAGGTAAAGTTGTAGATGGATTCACAATTTCCTGTTATATGCTACATTATTGGGAAATATAGTGTAGTGCCATCATTTGACTCTTAAATGGTCTTTATTTCCCCTCTACAGTCCTCCGCTCTACCAGCTGAGCTATCGAAGGATCTAATGGTCATAATCTTAGAAAAGAACTGTGAATTCTGGGAAGGAAACTTAAAGTGTGACATCTCTCTGGACGGACCCTGCCTTAAAAAAAAAAAATTGCCATAGACACCTGTTCCTGGTGCCAAATCCATCCCCCCACCCCCCAAGTGCCAAGTGTCGGGGATCTTCTCCCCTGTTCTCTGTTGGACATGCAGGCCTCTGCCCGGCCGCTACAGATTTTCTTTTTTACCTGCGCAAAGATGTGTATTTATTTATTATTATATAATTAATTATTAATATTATTTTCTTTAACCTCTTGGTGCTGAGAGCATGCAAATATGGGACCTCCTGGGACCTCCTGGCGCCTTCCCTCATAGCAAACCCTTAAAGGGCCAGCAGCACCCGCTGTCATGGGGATAAAATAAGGTGAACTTATCCTTTCAATTTGAATGGCTTTTAGAATAGGGCTTAGACTGAACGCAGACTGCAGAAAAAGTTGAATCACTGAGCCCACAATCTCAAAATGCCCTACACTCACAAAACGCGAGTTCAGGTGGCATTATTTTCAATGGCAGTTAAAACACCTTACATTTTTGCCATGACTGTTGAGTGATTTATCGCACAGTAATTGCAGCAAATAGCATTGCGTGAAACTTGTAACCCAAAAGGGAGCGGGGGCATCTTTTGGGTGAAAAGATGGTGATTGATAGAGAAGTGTTGGCTGGTGATTTTTTTGGGGGGCGGCAAACAACCCCCCCCCCGAGTGGCTGGCAGCACCCCCCCCCCCACTATTTGTGGTCTGGCACTTACCCCATCTTGGTGGGTAGGGAGTGGCGGGCAACGTGCAACGGTTTTGTGTCCTCTCCTCCATCGGCGGCTTACAGCATGCATCTCCTCCCCTCCTCCTAGGCATCCAATAGGATTGCCTGTCCTTTCAGCCAATCGGGTAATGGGTGTTAAAACCCGCTTCCTGATTAGCTGGGAGGAGGATCATTGTTACAATAGCGAATATTTATTCGCTGTTGTAACACACCTGGGTGGGCTGTGAGCGCTATCTCTACACCCCAAGCCTATCCTATTTTGTAGCCTATTATAGCTTCTGGCTCTAATCAGTGCTTCAAAACTGCCCCCCCCCCCACCACCACCTGCATTGGAATCCATGCATCTGGTGTCCTAAAAGGGGATGGATACATGGATAGGGGAGATGGTGATATATAGGAGGAGGTGGCAATGGATGGGGGGGCGGCACCTGTGCGCTCTTAATGGATGGGCTGCCCCTGTTCACGCAATGTGTTTTGCTGCATTGCTGCATGACAATTGTGGAAAAACCACACTGCATTTTAGGTGCCATTGAAAATAATGGCACCTGAACCTGCAGTTTGTGATGAGTACTATGATGAGGGCTATGAGTAAGCACTGATTGTAGTGCGAAACGTCAACTGTATTCCCCTGTCTTTGCTGTGATGTGTGGTGTTTGAAAACTTTTATCAATAAAAGGCAACCAAGAAGGTTTTTCCAGAGTGCTGCTGTCTAAACATTTCTTTCTACTATCACACTGCATTTTAGGTGCCATTGAAAATAATGGCACCTGAACCTGCAGTTTGTGACTGAAGTGCATTCCATAGGTGTGAATGGAGTCTAACCTGCTCCGTTTCTCGCAGATGTTGTGGATTCCTGCACATCATTGTGCTATTATGTTGTTACTGAACAAAGGTCAAAATAACAGTTGAATAAAGATAATAACCCCCACAAAGGGCAAGTTTTGACGATGATGAGCATCAGTTACTGAGTGTGCACAGTAGGGGTGATTTACTACTGCTAATAGGTTGTTCATTTTGCAAGGAATGTTGCACTTTACAAGGGAATTTGCCCCAAAGCTTAGGCAATCTGGTAGAGTTTTCAAAGAATACCCAATCGTGTTCAGGGAAATAATTAAAAAAAAACAGAAAACAGCAATTTTGTTTGCACTTGATTGGATAATAGAAGTCAGCAGAGTTTTATTAAACTCTTGAAAAGTGTCTATTTGCCTTTTATAAATCAACCCCATGATCTAAAGCGTGTTTACTACAGTGTGTCCATTTTGTGAAAACATCTATAAAAATCTAAATGATAATATGAAAGCAGAAACAAGCATACGGGCAGTGTCAGATCCATGCTGATTATATATACTCAATCATTGGGATTATCAAGTGAAATATATTAAGCATATGCCATGTTTCACACTCTCTAATGCAGATTAACCGATAGCATATGTTTTGGGAAAGTACTGTGAAAAATCACCAGTTTTTTCAGCTTTAATATTAAACCAATGAGTATATGTTTAGCCATCAACATGCATGCCTTCAAAACAAGCATAAGGTTTCTATTTTGATGATGTCTGTGTTTTGGACCAAAAGTTAGTACAGCTTTTTTGATGAGCCAAAATCTAGAAAAATGCTTATGCGTGTAAACAACCTAGTGCACCTGTAATTCTAAAAAATGTATACTATTTGGAGTATTACAATTGGGCATTAGTCTTGTTCTTGAAAGTCCTAGTCTAAAGCCTAGTACACATGCTCCGATTGTTGGCAGGGCATTGTCTGTTGACAGACTGTAGTCTTAAAATCTCACCATTAGTACGCTCCTTCTGCCAATTGATGTTAAATTTTCAGTCAATAAATGTTCGATGACATGCTAGTAAATTTTTGGCGGACAATGGTCTGTTGTCTGATTTTCATATTGTCAATACACAAATCGTCACACAAAAGTACAAACACGCACACTCGGATTTAATGCTCACCAAACACAAAATTAGCAGAAGGGCCCAAAGGGTGGTGCACAAGAGCTGAATTTCCTCGTAGTACGTCACTACATTTGTGTTTGCTGGCCGACAATTGTGTACCGTTAGTATGCTAGACAACATCCAGGCACATGCTCTGAAGACAAAAATCAGATGATCGGTTGGCCAATAATCAGATTGTGTGTACGAGGCTTTAGGGTTACTCTTGCAAGCTTGAATGAGTTTCCTTTGTACTTAGCTTCTCTATGATCATAGCTTCACTTACAATGTAAAGTATATCTAAAGCCAAAACGTGTTGTATAGTTTTGGATAGAATGGGGAAAGAGTTAAAACCCCTGAAGCTTTTTATTGCTTAATAATACTTCAATGATGAGATGAGGGGGGATTTCCAAAATACGCCCTTTTCTAACCATTGACACCGCTAAGCAACTCATTCACTCCCGTGTTATCTCTCACCTTGATTATTGTAACTCCCTCCTCATTGGCCTACCTCTCCGCAAGCTATCCCCTCTTCAGTCTATCATGAATTCTTCTGCCAGACTCAACCACATTACCAACCGTTCTGTGTCCACCACTCCTCTATGCCAATCCCTCCACTGGCTTCCCATTGCCCAACAAATAAAACTCAAAACACTAACAATAACATACAAAGCCATTCACCATTTTGCTATGACCTACATCACCAATCTTATCTCCAAATATCACTCAAACCATCCTCTCCGCTCCTCCCGAGACCTTCTGCTCTCCAGCTTTCTTGTCTTCTCCTCCCATGCTCATCTCCAGGACTTCTCCAGAGCATCTCCCATCCTCTGGAACCCACTACCCTAATCTGTCCAGTTATCTCCTACTCTGTCCACTTTTAGGCGATCTCTGAAATCTCATCTATTTAAGGAGGCCTATCCTCCAGCTAACAATCAAATCTTCCACTCCCCTCATCAATTCACCTCTTACAGTCCCTACCTCGTGTTTCACTAGCCCCTCCATCGTAGATTGTAAGCTCGCAGGAACAGGGCTCCTTTAACCCTTTTGTTTTGAATTGTATAGTTGGTGTCGTTTCTCCCAATACATTGTAAAGCGATAAGCAAACTGTTGGCACTATATAAATGCTGTATAATAATAATATTAATAATAATAATATGATTAACATACTGTATATAAATACATAATTGGTCCATGTTGTGAACTTGTTGTTATTCACTTTAAAGTCATCACAGAGGATAGGGGGCACTCTTTACGTCTGGTAGCAGGAAAGAAATTTGCACAGTGTATAGTCGGTCTTAGGCCTCATACACACGATAGGATAGCCAGAGGACAACGGTCTGATGGACCAATTTCATCAGTCAAAACCGATCGTGTGTGGGCCCCATAGGTTATTTAACCTTTGGTTTAAAAAAAAGCCAACTTGCTTTAAATTTAACCGATGGATCCCTAACCAATAGGTCAAAGCCATTCGTTAGTAGGCAAGACCATCTGTTAAAAATCCACGCATGTTTAGAATCAAGTCGACGCATGCTTGGAAGCATTGAACTTCATTTTTTTCAGCACGTCCTTGTGTTTTATGTCACTGCGTTCTAACACGATCGTTTTTTTTAACCGATGGTGTGTAGGCACATCAGATCATCAGTCAGCTTCATCGGTTAACCGATGACAACGGTCCATCAGACCATTCTCATCGGATGGACTGATCGTGTGTACAAGGCTTTAGTCCCCAGAAAAATGGGGTAAGACATAAAACACTGCATATAGAAAATTCAGGACATGGAAGAATTACTACATCCAAGCACATCCAGGATTCATAGTTTTCATTATGATAAACTAAAAACATCTGGCAATAAGAAGTTGTCTGTTACAATATTTATCCTCCCACACATACACTCTGCATGTGCCATTATCTTAATGTTCTAAGTTTGTTCAAGTTTGTGAATATTCTTATGCATTATTATGCTTTTAACACAATTTTTTACTTCTACGATTTTATTTGTCCTCTCCTGCGGTGGGCTATATTTGTCTTTGTCCTGCCTTGCTTTAGGAATCACATTTTCTGTTACATCACCCGGATGGCCAGGTGCATGTGCTTTGCTTATTGGGGGAAGAAATGGCACCAGGGTGCAGTATTAGAGAAAAGCAGGCAGTGTGATGCTTTGGGCAATATTCTGCTGGGAAACCATTTATGTGGATGTTTCTTTGACATGTGACATCTAAAGTACCTAAACATTGTTTCTGGCCAAGTACACCTCACTCATGGAAATGATATTCCCTGATAGCAGTGACTTCTTTCAGTAGGATAATGTTCCCACCCTATACTGCAAAAATGTTTCAAGAATGGTTGAGCAACACACTGAGTTTGAGATGGTGACTTGACCTCCAGATCTCAATCCATCAAGCATCTGTAAGATGTCCTGGAAAAACCATAGAGGCCCCATTTGCACTTACAAGACGTAAAGGATCTGCTAACTGACGGCTTGGTGGCAGATGCCACAGCATGTCTAGATCTGATGCAGGGGTCTCAAACCGGCAGCCTTTCAGGAGTTGTGAAACTACAAGTCCCATGAGGCATTGCAAGGCTGAAAGTTACAAGCATGACTTCCACAGGCAGAGGCATGATGGGACTTGTAGTTTTTCAACAGCTGGAGGGTCGCCTGTTTGAGACCCATGGTCTAGTGGCATCCATGCCTTGATAGGTCAGAGTTGTTTTGGTGGCAAAGGGGGGACATACTCAATATGAGGTTGGCCATCATATAATTACGGCTGATCTGTGCATGTCTACAATCAACAAGGTGCTGCTTCCTTAGCAGACATATACTAGTATTTTATATATTTTGGGAATCCATGCCCCTTTCTGACCTCCAGATGTATATAAAACTTAACAATGAACTTCTCCTATTTGCTCCCTTTTGGTCTGGTAAATATAGCAATGAAAGCATTTTGCTATATGGTGAAAAAAAGTTTGCCTATAGTTTTACGTTAAGGAAAGAACGCCCAAATAGAACATAATTGCAGCCACTATATCTTAGGCCGCGTACACACGATCGAATTTATCTGCTGAAACTGGTCCGACAGACCGTTTCAGCAGACATCTCCGATCGTGTGTACGGGCTAGCGGACATGCTTTCCCAGCGGAAAAATTTCAAAGCATGCTTTGAAATTTGTCCGCCGGAGACATGTCCGTCGGTTATGTCCGCTGGTTAGTACACTAACCAGCGGACAGAAATCTCTGCGCATGCGTCGAATGGATTTAACGCATGCGTGGAAGTATTTTACTTCCTGGAGTGGTGACGTTGCGGCGTCAATGTCACTGACACGTCACCGCGTCCTCAGCCCGAGGGGATTTTGGTCCGATGGTGTGTACACGCCATCGGACCAAAATCCGATGAGACATGTCCGCTGCAAACGGTCCGTCGGACATGTTAGAGCGGACATGTCTCATCGTGTGTACGCGGCCTAAGGATCGGTAAACTGCAAAATTTTAAATTTATGCCATTGGGTTTGGATACATCAAATAAAAAAAAATCCAAACAAGGAAAAACACTAGTCACCTGACAAGTCGCGCTCCGCTCTGTACTATGGAACTGTTCTAATAGGAGTGACTCAAGTCACTCCGACTTAGAAAAAGGTTCCTGTACTAGTACTACTTTGGGGCGACTTGCATTGGCTTCAATACAGAAGTAATTTTGCAAGTCGCCTCTGAAGTCGTGGGCAGATTGCCTTGCCGTGTCGCTCGACAAGTCGTGCTGCCCCAGTGTGAACCGGCTCTCATATATACTGTAATGGGAGGGCCCGTGAAATCCAGAAGCTCTAAGAAAGCATGAGCCAGAAAATAATGGACATTCAGAATATATCTTGACTACCTGAGATGGGACTGTTGTGTGGTTATTGTCCACAATGTATTCCAGAATATCTGTGGAGAACTGGTTGCTGTTTGTTGATTCTGAACTCAACAGGTTAATTGAAAGGGTCACTCATTCATAATGTGGGGACCATACTGTTAGGTGTTAATGTCATCAACTCCAGCCCACCTATCTGTCTGGTATGATGTAAATGAATCTAGGATGGCTTCTGAGGATCTTTCATTGTGGATTGCGCTAATTTACCCTGTATTGTGTGAAGGTCTATTGATGATAATGTGTGTATTGTAAGTTAACAGAAGGCCTGAAGGTCAGGGGTATGAGTCATCAGCTGTAGTTAATTAGCTCATGTAAATTAGGTCAGGAGCCAGAGTCAGGAGGTCTGTTAAAAGATGTATTGAGGGCGATGTGTATTGGGGCTCATTAGGTAAACAGTGTGTGATGTTTTGGGTGGAGTTGGGTCATTGTTCATTTGATTACTGCAGTATGCTAAAGTGTATATAAGAGCTGTATTTCTCAATAAAGGGTCTATTCCTGTTGAACCTCAAACAGAGCTGTGTGTTTTGTCATTGGGGTTCATTTGCCTAACTGTGGAGTGTCAGTAGCTGACTTGTATTCGCAAATGAAATATCCTAAACGGCTTTAACCCCTGTCCCATTTGGGGTGCCGTTACATGTACTATGCAGTCCATTTCTGTGTTCAGTTTACGTGGACACTTTTCTTGTAGTAGCTTACCCTATGTTACTTTTGTCAAGTTTGTATTTTCTGTAACCTTGTCTTCTTTGAAATACAAAATAAAAATACAATTATATATTAAAAAAAACAAAGCAGGATTTTTACAAATAGGACCACCTAAAGCCAGAGATCCATACCTCTTGGTGCACCTAGAAGCAAAATGCTATACATAACATTAATACCTGTTAAAAGGTCCAAAATGTCATTAGACACCATACCTTATAGCACTTGCTGTTGAATCAGGGTCTCTTGCTGTCACTTGGCCAATGACACCATTTATGGCGGCGTTCTCGTGCACCTCCAGCAGATAGCTAGGCGATGAGAAGACAGGGGGCTCATCGGAATCCTCCACCGTTATTTTTAGCGTTGCAGTGTCTTTGAAGGGTACCCCGCTGATGAAATGCGGATCAATATTAACATTGACTGCCTCTACCTTCAGCGTATAGGATTTTTTGCTCTCGAAGTCCAGAGGCTGTTAAGAATGACAAAGACGAATGCTTTTCACTAATGACCACAGAAGCAAGAACAAATGAATTTAATGCTGATGGATGAAAGTTATGTTCATTTAAGCACATTGACTGAGCTTTAATGCAACCACAGTGTAAGCCATCCACTCGCTCAGACCGAGCCTGTAAATTGTGTGGGCATTTATTGATATCTGTTTATTATGTTGCCCCAGTGAAGTCAATCTTTTTGTTCCCTGTCCTTTTTACCTTTCTCTTTTAATTCGACAGTCACAAAATGTTCTTTTTCTGAGGCTTGATCACCAGGATTTCACATGAGATACATCATAAAGCCTGCTCAGTGATTACAATACTGCAGCAAAGTCGAGCATTGCTTCCTTAAAATAGAATCCAGAGTGTATTTTCCACCAGCATGCATTTTGAGATATTATTTTAAAGTTTTCTTGAAAGTAAGTTTTCATATGGCTCTCACATTTTACTTTCTTGCTGTAACATATTTCAAGGTGGCATTTCATATACCGTTTTTTAGAGTCTCTGTCTCTAGTGACCATCTATCAAATATTGCAATCAGCATCCTTATAGAACTTTTTTTAGATAAAACTGTCCACAAGACAAGCCATCTGGAGATTGTATTTATGGTCAATGAACCATTATGGGTCTGTGCTGACCCACATACTTATATGGAGCTATGAAGAGCAGTAAAGCGCAATCACTACTTAACCAAGCCTATTTTTTCCACTTGGTGTTTATAAGTTAAAATATTTGTTTTTGCTAGAAAATTACTTAGAACCCCCAAACATTATATATTTTTTCAGAAACCCCAGAGAATAAAATGTCAGTCGTTGCAATATTTTATGTCACACCATATTTGCGCAACGCTCTTACAAACACAATTTTTTGACGTTTTTTTTTTTTTAAATTGAAAAATAATAAATCAGTAAAGTTAGCCCAATTGTTTTCTATATTGTGAAAGATAACTTTATGCCAAGTAGATTGATACCCAACATGTCACGCTTCAAAATTGCACCCGCTTGTAGAATGGCGACAAACTTTGACCCTTAAAAATCTCCATAGGCGAGGTTTACAAATTTCTACAGGTAACCGGTTTTGAGCTAAAGAGGAGGTCCAAGGCTAGAATGATTTCTCTTGCTCTAACGATCGTGGCGATACCTCACATGTGTGGTTTGAACACTGTTTACATATGTGGGCATGACTTACATATGTGTTTGCTTTTGCCCACGAGCACCGAGGGACAGGGTTTTTTGTTTTTTTGGAAAAAAAAATCTCTAATTTATTTTAATTTATTCTTCATTTTTATACTGTCCCTTTTTAAAATAAAAAAAAAAATGGGTCACTTTTATTCCTTTAAAAGCAATGTAAATATCCCATGTAATAGAAAAAAAACATGACAGGACCTCTTCAATGGGGTCAAAAAGACCACAGATCTCACATCTACACTTAAAAGCAATAAAAAAAGTAGGATGGGGGCCAACGTTCCCTCATCCTGCCCATCAGGGAAGAGCATTGGATCATCTCTGCCGCTACCAGCGGCTTCGGTAAGCAGCGGAGACAACTTGGACTAGGGCACGGGGGGCATCGACAATAATAGTGATCTTGCGGCAAATTTGATGCAGAGACCACTTGTATCTTAAAGCAGATCCAATGTCAAAGTAGCGACGTATATTAACGCTGGACGGTCCGTAAGTGGTTAATATCACCAGGGAGAAACTAAAGCATGTGTAAAAAAATATGCAATCTGTACATCAAAAATATGGTTTTGAAAATTTTAACAGTGACTTCTAGAGATATTTTAAACAAACACTCTTTATTCTATCTTTATACTCATTTAATAATGACTTCAGAGTATTCTGGATCCCATGCTGCATAATAACCACTGGTAAAACACCCACTCTACATGGGCACCATTCACAAAATACCTTGCATTTTTCTCCATGAACACAGGTTCTCTGATTGGAGGAGGTGCATGGCTAGACCAACGTAATTATGCAATCAAATCCATACCATTAATTCAGATTTAAAAATCATAAACTAATTAATATACAGAATTAGTAGCCAACGCTATCTTGATGTTATTCACCTATACAGAAGCAATACCCAGATGGGAAATGTAAGCCCTCTGAACCAGTTAAAACCCAGTTGCTCATCACGATCAGCCCAACAGTATGGTGATGGAAACATATGTGTGATACAAAGACTATCAAGATAACTAGTAGACATGTGCATTTGTTTTCGTTAGAATGCATTTTCGTCCGAAAATCTGTTTTTTTCGTTATCGTTTTAACAAACCATAACGAAAGCGCAGGAAACGAAAACCGAAAGATCCGACATAAAAAATGCTTCGATATAGAGAGATTCGACATTATAGGGAAAAGATTCGACATTATAGGGAAAAGATTCAACACTATAGAAATAATAGATTCGACATTACAGAGATTAGATTTCGATTTATGAGAAAATAGATTCAACATTATTACTATTCATACAACACTAGAATTCTTGTAGGTGGAATATTCGAACGGAAATGTACGATTCGACATAAAGATTCGATGTTCCGTCGAATATTCTTTTGACCATTCAACAGAAACCAAGTATTATTGGATTTTCGGATGAAAGCTATTCCCCAACGAAAAACTAAATAAATCAAAACGATTTTCGGGAGTACCTAAATAAATGTATTTTCCAAACGAAATATTCCAGTCTGCACATGTCTAAAAACTAGGGTAGAAGTGAGGCAGCACAATTCTTGGGTTGGCAAGAAGTGATTTCTGACTCTGCTAATGCCCCGATTGACAGACTATGAGTCCAAACTGCAGAAATACTGTCTTCTTGCAAGGATAAATCCTAGCCATACAAACATACTGCAATCAACAGGTTCAGCTCCATTACAGAAGGATGATCAGAAGCTGCCTACCCATAATTCCAAAGCTACCTAACAATGAGATGCGCCTGAGGCATGCACTATAGTGAATCACTTCTATGAACATGGTCAATTAGGGTTAACACCTGTGGTCACAGGAGACATCAATAAATTCTAGCCATGACTCCAAGGCAGTCCTCAATCAGATGAGTAGAACAAAGCCCCCCGACAGACATAAATATGTCTACTGCAAATGGTCTGTATTTACTATTAATTAATTGATTTACCAATTATTTATTGTCTTGCATATGGTTGTTGCACACTTGTTACCATCAGTTTAAATCAAAGGGGAATATGGCTTCTACAGCTCAAGGCACAATAGACACAGGGTCATAAAAGAATATTCAAATGTTTCTGTTTACAATTTTGAGAGTATTCTTTACCTTGCTAAGAAGTAATGAGACATAAATACTTTTTATGACATTTTAAAGTAGATCTAAACCCTCCTTGACTTATTGAATATACAACTAGGTCTTAAGAAGTCCACTTGCCAGGTCGTTTTGTTTCCCTTGTTTGTTAGCAAGAAACTAAAGTGCCTTCCTGAAATGCTGCAGTGAATTTGTGGTGCATTTGTGGTGGAATAACACAAACGTGTGCCTCCCGCCAAGAGGGCCACGAGGCGAAGGACCCCAAAAAAATTCTGCCCTTAAGTACCCCCATCCCAGCATGCACAGTGGGGCACCACTCCCACTGTGCTGCTGCAGAGAAGGGTCACTTAACACACCATGGTTCGCTTGAGTTCCAACATGGGCCTGAGGTGGTAACGCCACCTACAGGCAACAGGGGAAAATTTCTATCAAGCACAACCATAGCTAGAACAGGGGCTAATTTCAATAGAATTAGTAAAGTCTGAGCCCAACTATTGGCTCAGACACCCCCTAAATTTCCGATAGTGCCCCAGTCATTGGAAGCAGGGTGTTACATAAAAATATAATAATACAACATAATATTGTAAAAGATAGAAAAAAAAATAATAATAAAAAATACTACTGACACCGTACACTGCCCTATTGACACCATTTTCTTCCCTACAGACACTGGCCACTGCTTTACTGACACTGTCCATGTTTTAATACATTTTTAAAATGTTTGTAGTATGTACTGTATATATATATATATATATATATATATATATATATATATATATATATATATATATATATATATATATATATATATATATATATAGTTTTGGGATGCACGTCTACTATAAACACAAATTTTAACATCTAATCAGTATGTTGCAGATAAAACAAAAAAATAAAGAAAAATAAAAGGTGATTTCCAATATAGCCTCCAGGTATGATAAATAATTTAGCATTTCTTCAACAAGGCATAAAATACAAGGGGATATGTGCTGCTAAGTTAGTATTACGCATAACAATACAATTTTATTTATTAGCACTTTAGTTTTTAATGGCATAGTACTTTCTTTTTTGTTTCTTGAGGATTTAAAACACATTCTAATGATGACCTTTCTTAAGATTTTATTGCCTCTACAGTTTACAGGCCATTTTAGAAACATATCTTGTTAGTATATCATAAACAGATAATGTAACATACTCCCACACAATTTAGTTTTAGCATGCTAAGAATATTTGTATTTTAAATCTTTGTTTTATTTATTTATTTATGTATTGATTTATTGTTATGTTAATGTAACAAGAATCTATTTTTCTTTTTAAGACCCCAAAACTTCAAGTTTTGGGGTCTTACAAATTGAACTGAAGCACACAGCTCAGCACACATGACCATGGTTTGTTGAGGGTGACTCTGCGTATTAAATGCTATATGCATTGCCTATGTGACCCATGATCACTAATTTAGGTTACTTTTTTAGTGAAAGAGTATTTGCAGAATCACTGAATACGGAGTACAGACCTGAATTCTCTTCTGTAAGACCCATTACACTATAAAAAATTTTTTTGCATCTGATCACAGAATCATGCATGCATTATGGAGACTGGAAAAACCCAACACAAATCCCGCCTTTTAACACTCTGTAAATAGTATATGATAATTTTTTTTTACCATTTTAGAAAAATGCATCAAATCCATTTTTTTTAAAGCTGTTTTATATTCACATTTTCATCCTCACAACAATTTGCTAATCTGTGAGGAACAGATGACACGAGAAACAAGGGGAATTAAAGGGAATTTAATAGCATGTGCATATTTTAATGAGAAATGTCAATCACCCATCACCTGTCAAAAAATTCTTCAAATTGTCTTATATAGGAAGAAACTTTATTTCATATATTGAAACATAGTTGTTATATTTGACAAAGACATAGAGGACATCTTATCAATCACCGTTCCCTACAGTGTGGCGCCACTAATATTGCTTCTGAATGGCTTGTAAAATATGACATCAAACATTCAGTAAGTGAAATTTAATGTGGACTGAAAGAACATTTCATGGTAATGATGAGGCTGCGTCATTTTTTAAAAATATAATTAAAGGACACTTGGAGTTTATTTTTAATTTTTTTAGCTGAATGCAACAACATTCATGATGTGAAGGCTGGTGAAGGGAAGGTACTCCCATTGATGAAGGGGAACGAGGGCACCATGTGCTAAATCAGGAAGGCTGTCAACTCGGATGCTCTTATGTAAAAAAAAGTACTTTATTTGTTACATGGGTACACAGGTACAGGCTATATTCTGAAGCATTTTGGCTATAGAACCTTCATCAAAGTGAAGTGAAGGCTCCAAAGCCGAAACGTGTTAGGATATAGCCTGTACCTGTGTACCCATGTGACAAATAAAGTACTTTAATTTAAGAGCATCCAAGTTGCCAGCCTTCCTGATTCAATAATTTTACCTATGGGACCTAAATTCCCTGGCTAGAGCACCCGATCGCAGTTCATGGACTTACACATTAGCAGTAGAGCTGAGGTAACAATTTTTTTTTTCTTACTACAATGTGTGGCAATGCGTGCAATGGTGCTTTTTTTTAAGGGGCACCTCAATGTACTAAACCACCCACAATGCACGTATGCTGCAGTGCTGGGTTGCCTTTAAGCAGCCCCTGTGCATAAAAATCAAGGTACACTTTTTAAATGTGGCCTCCCCCTTCTCCTTGCTGGGTCTCTAAATAAAACAAAAAAAAAATAGAATAAAAAATGCAGCGTTACGGCAAGATCTCTTGTAAGTGGGGACAGATACCTGTCAAAAAACAGGTACCCGCTCCCTCCCATGGAAAGGTGACAAATGTGGCATCGGAGGGGGGAGGAGGCAGATAAGTGAAACTTCCACTTTTCTGTTGAATTCCGCTTTAACTTTAAATTTTCTCTTCTCTCTCCTTAAATAACTATACATTTCTAGGTAATAACACCAGGAGTAGTTGATACAGGGAACATCTGATTGCCTTCTGGAGGATCATGAATGATTCTTTCCCCCCACCTGAGCAAATTGGACCATACTTTATTAGATTTTTTTTTGCCTTCCTCTGGATCAACTATGGGTATAGGATTCTGTATATGGAGGTTTTCTACTTGTTTTTTTTTTTTTATTGGTTAAACTAGATGGACTTGTGTCTTATTTTAGCCTAATAAACTAGGTAACTATGTACTATTGTCTGCTTATTTATAACACCCTCCTACGCACAGCTCCAGGATTTTTCTCAGGCAGCCCTCATTCCTCAATAAATCTCTTCATCTGCCCACCATTATCCTGTATAAACAGATCTTCATAAATTACTACTTCAAAATAGACTATCCGTCCTTCTTACCCTACTTATTCATTACCAAGTAACCTACACCCATCACTTGCAGACGTTGCTTGTTCCCTGATCCTACTGTATCTAATATTCCCCTTGCTCTGAATCTAATAAGGATAGAATCTGTATATAATTGTGACATGTCAGTAATTAAAGGGCTTGGGCGGAATCCATGCTGAGCCTTAGCAGCAGGGAAAGTCCTGCTATCCAAACCCTTCGATGGATCTTGTTATTTAAAGTGAACCTGTGGGTAAAATAATATTAGAAAATGAACAACAGCATCAGTTATCTGACAGTATGGCACTTCCAGCAGAATCTCTCCCTCCAGCACCACTGCAAACAGGCAGACCCCCCCACAGCCACAAAACATTATGCAGGACAGCAGAGAGGTCATTATACTGTCGTGTAGGGGTGAAGGGCATGCCTGATCTCCGCTCTGTGGAAGTGAAGAATCAGTGGGGAGCTCTGGGTGGTGCTAGACTGAGATATCCTGCAGACAAAAAGCACATGCTGATATCTCATGCTCCCAGCTGCTGTTATAAGATGAGAAATTTTACTTTACCCATAGGCTGCTTAAAGGAGTTAGTTATCTCAATACCGCTATGTAAGGTTTTGGTAGATTAAGGTGAGTTGGATTTTGCATTGTTGTCTAACAGTTTTCTAAATTTGAGTGGTAACCATTTATTGTCTGGAAAATTCTGCAGCAAGAGTGAGACCACATCATGACCTTTCCTGGATTTTAAGAAAAAATAGGGAACCGAGATGCAGAGACCTTTGTCTTGGAGTATTAATCTGAGTTCAATTCAAAATACTGACAACTACTTACAATGCCACCCCCAGCTACATCACTAGCCTAGTCTCTAAATACCAATCTAATCGTTCTTTTCATTCAAGACCTCCTGCTCTCTAGCTCCCTCGTCACCTCCTGCCATGCTAGTCTCCAGGACTTTTCCAGAGCCTCTCCTATCCTATGGAACACCTTATCTCTGATTATCTCCTACTCTATTAGCTTTTAGACGATACCTGAAAACCCATCTCTTCAGAGAAGCCCATCCTACCCACACCTAAGATTTTCTCCATCAGCTCATCCCCCACAGTTCCTTTTTTTCCACTTGGTCCTCCCTCCTAGATTGTAAGCTCTAAAGAGCAGAGCCCTCTGATCCCTCCTGTATTGATTTGTATTGTTATGGCTCGTACACACGGTCGGACTTTCCGAGAAAAAAAGTCAGACATGCTTTTTTTTTCTCGGAAAGTCCGGCCGTGTGTAGCCTCCATAGGACTTTTCTTGTTGAAATTCCAATGGACCTTAGATAGATAACCTGCTCTCTTTCTTTCCATCAGACCTCCAACGGACTCACAGCGGACTTTTGTACGGTCAAAAGTCCGACCGTGTGTATGAGGCATAAGTGTACTGTCTGACCCCATGTTGTAAAGTGCTGTGCAAACTGTTGGCACTATCTAAATACTGTATAATAATAATAAAGGCTAGTGTGGAATTTAACCACTTAAGGACCATGCTGATTTCTGAAGCCCCATACACACTATGGGCCAGATTCAGGTAGAAATGCCTATCTTTAGGCATGCCTAGCTTCTGGATTTTAAACTAGGCTGCCGCAACTTTTTCAGGCAAGTGCTTTATTCATAAAGCACTTGCCTGTAAAATTGAGGCGGTGCAGCGTAAATCACCTGGCCGAATTCAAATTCGGCAGGTAGGGGGCGTGTATCATTTAAATGAAGCGCGTCCCTGCGCCGAACGAACTGTGCATGCGCCGGCCGTGATTGGTTCCCAGTGCGCATGCTCCAAATCTCAATGTCAATTAAACGTGTAAACGTTGTGAACGGCACTTACGCAAAGCCCTATTCACAAACTTTTTACGTAAACAACCTGAAAAAAAGTGCCGGCACGCCGTCAATACTTAACATTGCATGTGCCTCATATAGCAGGAATAACATTACAACGATACTACGCTAACGCAAACGACGTAAAAAAATAGCGCCGGCTGGGCGTACGTTCGGGAATCGGCATATAGGCTCATCTGCATATTTAAGACGGGAACGCCACCTAGCGGCCAGCCTAAAATATGAAAAATAAGATTAGACAGCGTAAGAGACTTACGCATGTCTGATCTAAGGAAAATCTATGCTAAACTGATTTTATGAATCAGTGGCATATATTGGAGGCCTAAAACGCAGAGATAAGACGGCTTATCTCCTACCTGAATCTAGCCCTATCAGTTTTCCTGCAGGTTTTTCTCTTCAGGTTTACCAAAGCCATCTAATATGAGGTCAAACCTTAAGAGTTTCAATTCATATGCAATCAGGCAGGCCCTTGCACTAAATGGTTTTGGTAAACCTGAAGAGAAAAACCTGCAGGAAAACTGATAGTGTGTATATATATATATATATTTATATATATATATATATATATATACACACTATCTACACTATATATATGGAGAATAAAATGGCGGTCTTTGCAATATTTTATGTCACACTGTATTTGTGGTAAAAAAGGGATATCAATTTTATTTGGGTACACAATCGTGCAAATGTCAGTTAAGGTAACGCTGTGCTGTATCACAAAAAATTGCCAGGTCATATAGGGGATGAAACCTTCTGGAGGTCAAGTGATTCTAGGATAAGCTAATGCACACATCTTGGGAGCGGCATAAAGTCTGGGACTGGGTGAGTGCACAAAATTGTCCCCTAAAGGGTATGAGAAGCTAAATTGTATTCTCATTTGAAATGACTGATTGGGCATTCATATAAAAAATGCATTGGAGAAATGAATTGTTCAATTAGTATTACGGCTTAAAAGTAGAGAAACCTGCAGCTTGATGGACATCCCCATAGGAGAACTCAGTTCCTTCAAATATTTTCTGAAATCGTCTTTTGTGTTTTATTGTTCTCTCAAGTTAAAAGTCACCGGTCATGCCATTACATTTTAAAAACAACAACGGTTTTATTTCCTAGAGATGGTACGGCAGTTGCTTATTTTATATCTCCAGCCTCTTGGCACTAATGATGACCTAGAGTAGTGTCAAGTCATTAAAATCTCACTACTCCGAGGGACACTTATTCTCTCATAGGAGGCAAGTGTGCCAAAGCCATTATTTTGGTAATATTTTGTTATAATTTTGTTGTCTTTAAGAGCTGCCTGGATGATTCAAAGCACGTTTGTGTTCCACTAAACACATTCCATTCTGTGCCAGCAACTGACAAATGAAATGAGAGAAAAAACTGGCAGGAGTCCCCACGTCTCTATAAAGAGTATTATTTCCTATTTACCATTACAATTGATTAAAAATGTCAAGAGTCAGTGCCTTCCTGGCTTCCTTGTAGGGCCTCGGGCATACACTACTCATCTCTGTTCAGGATTATACAATGCCCTTTTCAGTTTTTCAGTCCGAGAAATTGCCTTTCCAATCAGAGTCTACTGTAGTCACATATACCTGTACTATTAGAATAGATTCTTCTTCATTTTTTTGAAATGAGGGTGGAGTTATGCAAATTGCTTGATATATTATTGTGGAACAACTTTAAATCTAGGATGACTGAATTATAGAATGGTAGTTCTTGTGCGAGTTCGATGAAAGAGAATGAACATAAGAAGAATCCCCAAAATATCTTTGAACTTTGATCTATATCTAACTATTTGTATTAAACACAAAAGCAAAAATATAATATATTGCAGTGTTTCAAACCTTAACCACTTCAGCCCTGTATCATTTCAGAATGCACTGATTTCTGTGTACATGACACAAGCAGTGAAGGGGTTAAGTGTGTCCTAGGGAGTGATTCTAACTGTGAGGGGGCTGGGCTACCAGTGACATGACATTGATTACTGCTTCCAATCATAGGGAGCAGTTGATCAGTGTCATGTCACAAGGCAGAACAGGGAAATGCATTGTTTACACAGGTATCTCCCTGTTCTGCAGCTACGTGATACGAGTGTGGGACACCGGCGTTCCTCCCCTCCCTGCACTGTCTCCCTGGACAAGTCTGGATAAGACAGAGCCTTTGGAGTCAGGTTGCACATGCTTAGTTTGGTGTGTATTGCTAGATAGTTTTTTTGTGTTTTTCAGGACAGTGCATGTGATCAGCACAGGGCCAACCAATACTGTCCAAACAGAGGGCCAGGGGTCCTGCAGCCCCATAGAACAGCTCAGTGCAGTATGAAAACTTCACCTGGAACTAATAGAAATCACAGGATTCTGCATTCACTATATCTAGTTTCCTACAGTACAGAGTACATGGAAATGCAATTATTTTAGTAAATATAAACTGCTAAATACCTTTTCTCATCAGCAGTATATAGCAGTCTTGTGACTTCTATCAGTGTCTGGTTAAAGGACCCTCGCTGGCCCAGCAAGAACTGGGATGTTTTCAGCTTCCAGGAATTGTGTACAGATCCTTGCACCATGGGGTCATGCATTATCATGCTGCAACTCGAGGTGATGGTCTTGGATGAATGGCACAACAATGGGCCTCAGGATCTTATAACTGTATCTCTGTGCATTCAAAATGGCATCAATGAAATGAACCTGTGTTCGTTGTCCATAGCATACGCCTGCCCATACCATAACCCCACCGTCATTATGGGCCACTCCATCCACAACGTTGACATCAGCAAACCGCTCACCCACACCATGCCATACACATTGTCTGCTATCTGCCCTGTATTGTGAAAAACGGGATTCATCCGTGAAGAGAACACATCTCCAAAGTGCCAGATGCCATTGAATGGGAGAATTTCTCCACTCAAGTTGGTTACGACGACAAAGTGCAGTCAAGTCGAGACCCCGATGAGGACGACGAGCATGCAGATGAGCTTCCCTGAGACAGTTTCTGACAGTTTGTGCAGAAATCCTTTTGTTATGCAAACCGATTGTTGCAGCAGTTGTCCGGGTATCTGGTATCAGACGATCTTGAAGGTGAAGATGCTGGATGTGGAAGTCCTGGACTGCTGTGGTTACACATGGTCTCTGGTTGTGAGGCCAGTTGGATGTACTGCCAAATTTTCTGAAACGTATTTGGAGACGACTTATGGTAGAAAAATTAACATTCAATTCAAGGGCAACAGCTCCGGTGGACATTCCTGCAGTCAGCATGCCAATTGCACACTCCCTCAAAACAGCTGTGGCATTGTACTGGGTGGTAAAACTGCACATTTTGGAGTGGCTTTTTATTGTGGCCAGCCTAAGGCACATCTGTGCAATAATCATGCTGTCTAATCAGCATCTTGATATGCTGCACATGTGAGGTGGATGGATGATTTTGGCAAAGGAGAAGTGCTCACTAACACAGATTTAGACCAATTTGTGAGCAATATTTTTGAGAAATAGGCCTTGTGTGTATAGAAAAAGTCATAGATCTTATGCCGCGTACACACGATAATCTTTCGGCATGAAAAAAAACAACGTTTTTCGGCATTTAGAAAAAACAAAGTTTTTCCAACTTCATCATTAAAACGATATTGCCCACACACCATCGTTTTAAAAAAAATCTCTAGCAAAGCGCGGTGACGTACAACGCGTACAACGGCACTATAAAGGGGAAGTTCCATTCGGATAACGCCACCCTTGGGGCTGCTTTAGCTGATTCCGTGTTAGTATGAGACGATTTGCGCTTTTCTGTCTGTTACAGCGTGATGAATGTGCTTACTCCATCATGAACGGTAGTTTTACCAGAACGAGCGCTCTCATCTCATAACTTGCTTCTGAGCATGCGCAGGTTTTTAACGTCGTTTTAGCCCACACACGATCATTTTTTACAACCCGAAAAATTACATTGTTTAAAACGTTGTTAAAAAATGCAGCATGTTCGGAATTTTTTTTTTTCGTTTTTCAGAACCCCAAAAATGATGTGAAGCCCACACACGATCATTTTAAATGACATTTTGTTTAAACAAAGTTTTTTTCATGCCGAAAAATGATCGTGTGTACGCGACATTAGAGTTCAGCTCATGATAAATAGGGGCAAACACAAAAGTGTTGCGTCTATAATTTTGCTCATTATATATATATATATATATGTGTTTTTTACAACATTCTTAAATACATTTTTACGATATAGCTCCCTTATACTTTTTAATGGAGCTTAGACTGCACTTTATATGCAAATACTTTACACAGCCTAGGTCTGGGGCTTTTGCAGTATTGTATGCATATTCATATGGATATAGCATTGATAGGTCTTGAATTTAAATAGGAATAAGGGCACTGGTTTTATACTCTTTTAACCATTCTTTACAGATTTTATAATAAGTAATGGCTTGTGCCGGGACATGGCTTGTGTACAATGTACATATTATGTGCAGCAGGTGGGTAAGCCGCACGTGTGTTGGTTTCAATCGTTGGCATTCAGAAGGCAGGCAGGCTCAACCTTCATCCACCATCAACAATATTCTGATATAAGATACAGCACATAGCAGAATAGTTGAGAGACTCTGACCGCTTGAAGCTGCATGGGTATCATTTATTGGTGGAGTGACACTGCATTATAAGGGGTTGATCATGCAGAAACAAAACATTTTGTTCATCATATAACCCTAATTTCCAGTGCTGCTGACTCTTCATATTACTAGGATAATTACTTGAATAATAACAAAAAAAAATAATTTGCATCATAGGGCCAGATTCACGTATTCCAGAGCATCTTTGCTCTGGAGTAACGCTTCTGATTTGCGTTGCGCTGCCGAATTTTTAGGAGCAAGTGCTGTCATTCACGAAGCACTTGCTCCTAAAGTTGCGGCAGCGCATCGCAAATGAGCCGGCGGAATTCAAATGTCGCGGGTACGGGGCGTGTAGTATGCTAACTACGCGCGATCCCGCCGCCGACGTACTGCGCATGCGTCGAGTGTCAAAACATCCCCGTGCGCATGCTCCAAAATCTGTGAATGAACGTCAATGACGTCACATTCCCATTCATGACCGTTTTACGCAAGCGACGTTTTTTTTTTTTTTTCCCGACGCGATGACGACGCCTATACCTAACATAGGATACTCCAGCCCCATGTAGGTATATCTATGCGCCGCGTATCCCGTCCGGAAACGTCGTAACGTCACTGCGTCGCGCCGGATTTCGATCGTGAATTGCCGATTTCCGCTCATTAACATATTTTTTGAGCGTAAATCGGCGGGAACGCCCCCGGCGCCATTTTTAAGTTGAAGTAACGATGCGATGGCGAAACTCAGTTACGCTGCTCGCATCGGAACTTCAACCCGGCGTTTCTTGTTTTCTGGTTACAGAAAACAGAAACGCCGGCTCAAAGCCACTGTTACGCTGGCGGATCACTCGATCCGCCAGCGTAACCTTTCATGAATCTGGCCCTATGTTTAAAGCTTTAAAATGTTCAATACACAGTTGAGTAAATATAATGGAACTGTTCTACCAAGGAATTTCTGTTTCTATTTATCCAGTCCTTAAATGTGGCAGCAAGAAAGGGGGGTTTAAAATGCCCAGCTGTCATACATATGTGTCTACAGGGACATGAGTTTGTGATCAGGAGCCAGCTAGATGGGATCTAAATCATGTGACCATTGTGGGAGCCAGTCGCAGCGATCTCATAATAGAAAAGCCTTGTAGCATCCCAGGCACTAAAGGGTCTCCATGAGATGGTATTAAAGTGGTTCCATGTATTAAAGGGGTTGTAAAGGAAATTGTTTTTTTTTTCATAATAAGCATCATTTACCTGCAGACATTCCTCTTTTCACTTCCTCATTGTTCGTTTTTGCTCAGAAGTTGCTCTATTTCTTCTCTGTTCTGTTCACTTCCTGCTTGTGTGATTTTACTGACCACCGTGAAGGGAGACTTTACTGCGGTGGTCAGTAACGTGCTCGCCCCCTCCTGGGAACTACTAGGGTGACCACATTTCCAAACTACCTTTCAGAGACACCCTCCCTTCCCAAAAATCAGCTTGTGCTGTAACGAATCACAGCACAGTGATTGGACACAAGAGGCAGGATTTATGATTTCTCCAATCACAAGCAGGGGGCAAGGATTGTGCTCCTCCAGGCATTCCAGACCAGGACAAGTACTGTCAGTGAGTAAATCGGTGATGTGGCGCCCTTTTTTGGGGGCATCAGATTGGCCCGGGGGGGTGGCTGTGTCAGTTTCATTCCGGGACACTGTATTGTCCTGGAATGAATGTGCCCGGGACAGACCTGCAAAAGGCAATCCGGGACACGTGGTCACCCTAGAAACTACATCTGTGTGGCAGGACGCTCTCTACGTGTTAGAGACTTCAAGGAGGTGTGAATTACTGGGTGTGCCACAATGCATACTGGGAAATGTAGTTTTTACATGAACAAATGAAGCAAACCAGGAAGTGAACGAGAGAACAGAAACTATAACACGGAGGTGATATAGATGAAGGAATTTAATAGGTATTTACTCGTTTGTTAACAGAATCATTACACTATTCTGTCTGTCTACCTTGCAGACATTCATTTTAGGCAAAACATTTTTTTTTACTTTACAACTCCTTTAAGGTAAAAACTTTCTGGATGAAGCTCCACCAGCCCCCTCCCATCTTGATCCAGGAATGCGCATGAAACCAGACACTCTCCCAGGTCTCTCTGTCCTCATTGGCTCACACAGAATTTACAATTGGCCCCTGGTACTGTCAATCACAGCCAGCGACCCAATGAGGAGAGAGCAGGGGGTAGAGTTCGAGCCACACTCTGTGTGAATGGGAGTGTGCCTGCTCAACTGCCCCATAGCAGGAGGCTTACTATTGGGGGAACTCAGCAAGGGTAAAGAGCAAGGACCGCTGGCTGCGGACAAAATGAAAAAGATCAGGGCTGCTCTGTGCAAAACAATTGCACAGAGCAGGTAAGTACTGTATAACATGTTTATTATTTAGAATTACCAAATTTACAAAGCATTGAAAACACAGCCAGCCTGGTGACCACATTTCTATCTACTGTAGATTAACAATACAGTCACCTCCCAGCCTGTGATTCAGCAATAAAAGAGCACAATATTTCTTTGCTCTCTGCGTGTTTCTGGTCAGCATGTATGCAAAGCAGCTGATTTTTCCTTAAAAAAACAGATCTGTGGTTGCAATATAATATAGGTAAACCCCTATCTGGTCTGATAGTGACAAAGGAAGTGCTCACCAAACAGTGAATTACTGGATGTGTACTGAGGAGCATCTGGTACAAAAGTTAATTTTACTTGAAGAACTTTTTGAAACATTTAATGTTTAACAGCACCATATACAGCCAACACGTTTTGGGAAAAAGCCTCCCCTTCTTCAGGGCTTGAAAAGTCGATAGCAATTAAATCATGACAGCGGCAAAGGAAGTGTTTGCCAGACTGTGAATTTTTGACTATGTACCAAAAGTGCCTGGTTCAAAAGCTCATCTCACTTGAAGGACTCTTTGAAACATTTAAGGCTAGATTCAGAAAGAAGATATGTCGGCGTATCTCAAGATACGCCGCGTAACTTCTAAGATGCGGCGGCGTATCTTTTTTCTGTATTCAGAAAACAAGATACGCCGGAATTTAGCTAAGATACAAGCGTCGTAAGTCTCTTACGCCGTCGTATCTTAGTTGCATATTTACGCTGGCCGCTAGGTGACGCTTCCGTCGATTTACGCATCGAATATGTAAATTAGGGAGATACCGCGATTCATGAACGTAAATGCGGCCGCTACGCTGTTTACATTAGGCTTACGTCCGGCGTAAAGTTACCCCTGCTATAGCAGGCGCAAGCAATGTTAAGTATGGACGTCGTTGTACATTGTTTACGTAGTTTGTGTAAACTGATTCAGAATGGGGCTGGGCGTAAGTTACGTTCACGTAGTTTTCATTGACCATTTGCGACGTGATTTGGAGCATGTGCATTGGGATAGGTTCACGGCCGGCGCATTCGCAGTTCGTTCGTCGCGTCATTTACGCCGGGTCACGATTAGTTTACATACAACACGCCCCCTACCTGCCCCATTTGAATTACGCGTGGATACGCCGGCCCATTTACGCTACGCCACCACAACTTACGGAGCGAGTGCTTTGTGAATACAGCACTTGCCTGTAAAAGTTGCAGAGGTGTAGCGTAAATAGGATACGCTACGCCCGCACAAAGATACGCTCTCCATCCTGAATCTGGCCCTTAATGTTTAAGAGCATCAAATACAGTCAACATGCTTCAAGGAAAAAATCCTCCCCCTTCTTCAGGGCTTAGAAAGTTGATGTTAATAAAATCACAACAGACTGAACTTAATGAATGAATGAATGAATGAAAAACTTGAATGAATGAAAACTTATATAGCGCAGCACATGCGAAGTAAATCGCCTCTGGGCGCTTGATGTTCCTGTCTCCTTTGAGATCAAAAGAGATGCGTCTTAATCTTTCTCCTGAAGACTAGATAGTTCTTCTCCAGCCGAATGCTGGCTGGTAAGGCGTTCCATAGTCTGGGACCTTGGACAGCGAATCTCCTGTCTCCTTTGGACTTGAATCTGGCTTTTGGTATCTGAAGCCGATTTTGATTGGTGGATCGTAGAATACGATTGGGATTGTGAACTTGTAATTTTTCGCATAGATAATGGGGAGCATTCCCATGGATACATCTATGCGTTAGACAGAGAGCTTTAAAGGAGATTCTGTCTCTAACTGGAAGCCAGTGAAGGGATCTCAGTGAAGGTGAGATTGATTCCCAGGGTTTTTTCCCAGTCACAAGTCTGGCGGCCGTATTTTGAACGACTTGAAGACGAGCGATCTGGTACTTGGGGAGTCCAAGGTAAAGGGCATTTGCATAGTCCAGTCTGGAATTTACAATCGCTCCCACCACGACCGCTATGTCTTTCTTGGGAATAAAAGGCGTGAGTCTGCGTAGTAGGCGCAGCAGATGGTGAGATCCGCTGACTACTGACCCTATTTGTGCGTTCATTGTCATGTCGGAGTCAAAGATGACCCCAAGACTTTTGACTTTGGCGCTAGGGGTGATAATTTTGCCCAGAATGGGCGGCGGGATCCAAGTTGGTGTCGATAGATTCCTACGCTTGGCGTGAAACAGAAGAAGTTCTGTTTTTGCTCCGTTGAGTTTGAGATAACTCTTTGTCATCCAGTCCTCTATCAAAGAGAGGCATGTCTCTAGATTGAGGTGGTGATCCTTTTTATTGCAAATGCGGAAGTACAGTTGCGTGTCATCTGCATAGGAGTGATATAGCAGTTTTTGGCTGCTGATGATTTCGAAAAGAGGACGCACATAGATGTTGAATAACATCGGCGACAGGGGAGATCCTTGAGGGACCCCGCACGATAATGTGCGTTGTTCAGAAGTGAAGGGTCCTAGCTTCACTATTTGCGATCTGTTTTCCAAAAAAGAGGAGAACCAGGATAGATCGCGTTCTGCGACTTTAGCTACTTTAGCCAGCCGAGTCAGCAACAGCTTGTGATCTACTGAATCAAAGGCTGCGCTTAGGTCCAGCAGAACCAGAAGAGAAGATTCTCCTTCGTCTGCGGCCTCGAGAACGTCGTCCCATATCTTAAGCAATGCAGTTTCCGTCCCGTGTCCGGGACGGAATCCTGATTGAAATGGGTCGAGTAAGTTGTGGGTGTCTAGATGCTGTTGCAGCTGCTGTACCACTGCTTTCTCCATTACCTTGGAGAGAACATTTAGGCCAGTTATGGGGCGCCAGTTGAGTGGATCCTTAGGATCCAGGGTGGCTTTCTTCAGGATGGGTTGAATGAAGCCCTCCTTCAGCTGGGAGGGCATTATGCCCTCCTTGAAGGATTGGTTGACAAGCTGCGTGACAGGAGGTGCCAAGATGTCGGCGCATTCCTTCAGCAGTTTGGTGGGGATAATATCATTTGGCGCAGTGCTGTTGCGCAGAGTGCCGATGATATTTTTAGTGGTCTGAATGGAGATGGGTTCCAGCGTGAACTCACCTAACTGTGGTGACTTACTGCCGGTGCAGTGTAATCGACTCCGGGGGGGACTGGAAGAGCGATTGTTTTGCTGAATGCCTTGCCGGATTGCCTCAATTTTGGTAATGAAGCAATCCGCTAACTCATCGCAAAATTCTTGTGAATCCAAGTTGGGGGCCACAAGACATCCTGGATTCATGGTCTGGGTGACCAGCTTGAAGAGTTCGCGGGGGCGATTTAGGGCACCGTTGATAGCCTCAGAAAAATAATTCTTCTTGGCTTCAAAGATTTGTTTGTAGTATTTTCTAGTTATTACCTTGTAGATCGAGAGGTTCTCATCTGAAGAGTTTCTTTTCCAGGCTGCCTCTGCCCTTCTGCGTTCTTGCTTCAGTAACGCCAGCTGGTTGTTGAACCAGCCGGAGTTATTTTTCCTGATCTGGGTCTTTCGTTTAGGCGCTATCAAGTCAGCTGACTGCAATAGTGCTGTGTTTATGGCCACCAATGTTTCTTCCGCTGTTTGGTGCGGCTGAATTGTATTTATTTTTTCCCCTAATGTGGCTTTGAAAAGCTCACAGTGGAGCTTCTTCTGACATCTAGTCCAGTGTGTTGTCACTGGATTTGATGTTTTTGTTAAGGGGGGGAAATCGGAAATAATGAATTTAATTGCATGGTGATCTGTCCATGGCAATGGTTCATTTTCCAAGATTTTTATTTCCAGATCTTGTCTGAAAATAAGATCGAGCGTATGACCTGAAGCATGTGTGGGCCCACATACTAGTTGCTGAAGCCCTAATCCTTCTAGGTGGTCGATGCAGGCGTCGGCAATGGGGTCCTGCGGGGAGTTGGCCCAGAGATTGAAGTCCCCGAGCAGCAAAAGGTGTCTGCTATTCAGGGTGTAGGTGGAGACAAAATCCGTCAAGGATGGGAGCAGCTGCGACTTGGGGCCAGGTGGCCTATAGCAGAGTAGAATCCGAACGGTCTCCTGGCCGTTTACTTGCAGTTGGAGAGTAAGGGTTTCCATGAATGGAAGAGGGTTTTGGAGGCTTGGTTTTGTGATCGCAAGACGTGTCTTATGAATCACCGCCAATCCTCCTCCTCTTTGCCCTATTCTATTTTCCGTTATAATACGGTAGTTTTCTGGCACCAATTCTCCAAGAATGGTGTTACAGTCGGCTGTGAGCCAGCTCTCTGTCATAAAGAGGCAGTCTAAGTCATGTTGCAATAAGAAATCGTGGATTTCTAATCGGTGTTTTACTGCCGATCTGGTGTTAATCAAAGCACATGATATGTGCTTTGGCTGTGGTAACTGCCTGCGATTTTTTGAAGTCGATCGTCGCTCGATCCTCAAAAGTCGCAGATTTCCTAGGGTCTTTTTGGTAGCGGCCGACAGAATTGCGGCAAATCACTCCAGATCCCAAATGTTCTCCGCCGAGTATTGCCGATTAACCATGGCAAGAGTGGGGGGGTGGATTCTCAAAGATAACCGAATCCTCAGATCCTGGCTTGGTCCAGAGGAAGGCGAAAAACCCTGACCACGCTGTGCCAATATGCTGTGGTAGGGAAAAAATTCCTTCCTGACCCCTAAATAGGCGATCGGGTTTTAGCCCTGGATCAAGTTATAAACGAGTATGAGCAGGGGGAGATAGGGCTGGATGGAGCAAGCTGGCCACCAGCCTGACAGCAGGATCCAGGCTGGGGGGGTACCAGGCTAAGGAGATCACTGTCTGTGCCGCCAGGGGGGCTGAGAAGGATGATCGGGGGCGAGGGGACTCTGCAAGGGTGGGGGGGGGCTTCCTGGCCCGATTGGGGGAAAAGTACCAATAGTTGGAGGTGGGGAGCGGCACGCCGCTAGGCCGCGGATGAAGCCGCGGCCTTTCCTGAGTCGCGGCTGCCGCTGCTGCCACGATCGAAGGCTAGTAGGGCTGCATGGCGCAAAGGACGCCCGAGCAGTGATAGTGATGTGGAGATGCTTCTGGGGTGAGGTGGGGGATTTCTGGCCTGTAGCAGCGTGTGGGGATCGGCGCGGCGGTAGGCCGCAAGTGAAGCCGCGGTCTTTCCTAGATTGCGGCGCCCGCGATTCCCCACAGGCTGGCGCGGTTCTCGGGAAAAAGCACCCGGGGGAGCAACCGTGGATGGGAAGAAGGAGCAGGGGAGCAGGGGAGAGCCGTGGGGCATGGATGTTTGTGGCGGCTGTCCTCAAAAGGACGGCCGTCAGTGGTCCCAGCGAGGCTCTTGTGAGTGAAGAGAATCCAGGGGAGGGCTGGATCACTGAACCGGAGGTACCCAGGGAGAGGTAAATTGTAAGTAGTGGCAGCCAAGACAGGGAGACAGGGAGGTGGAAGCCCTGCTTGCCTGCGAGGCCTGGAGCCTGGAGGCCTGGAGCCGCACAGTGGGAGGACCCTGCCTGGCTGAGCTATCCCTGAGAGAGAGACTCGTTGGAGAGCGTCCTTACTCTCTCAATAACTGACACTGAACTGAACTGGCTGGATGTAAACCCACTCTCATCCTTTCTAAACTACTGCCATAGTGCTGATCTATAAGGATATAGATGCCTCCTGCATGTATCCTTACCTGCCAAATGTCTCCCCTCTGTTTGTTATAAGCATTGAAAAACTGCAGATTTTGTGGGTCGATCTGTTGTCTGGAGCTCGTGGGTGGAGCTGTGATGTCAGTAGACTCCCCGCCCTCCTCTACACTCCCCTTGTCAACATGCATTTTTTCCTATGTATTCCTTACACGAAATTCTGCTATGATCACTAACATCCTGTCAAAATCCAGAAAAGTAACCACATGACTTCAGAAATGTAGTGGGGGTGGGAATTAAAAAATAATTCCTGTCTCCAGGCTAGTGCATCAGATATGTAAATAACCTGTCACTCACAGCAAGGGGGCGGAAAGGAATAAGGTTTTTCTCTGTAAGTCCGTTTTATTTCACTAAACAATAAAAAAGGATTGTTCAGAGCTGGATTAACTCTGTGTGGCAAGACTGAGCACAGATGATAGGAAATCTTATACTCTACATTGTGACATATTTTGTGTTTTGACAGGGGGATGGCCCCCACGCCAGAACAATCTTGTCAGCTCGCTCAGCCATTGGCTAAGAGCACTGATCGGGAGCTGGACAGCTGCTGGTTTTCCAGCATGCTCGTTTGACAGAAGCCGGACATTCGGACCATGTGTACTAGGCTAAAGGCTTGAGGAAGACTAGGGTCTCCTAATGGTGCTAAAGGCGGCCTACCTCCTCTAGCGCTGTTGTACAACACAATGCAGGAGGTTTCTATATAGACAAATTCAGGTACTTACATTAGTTTAATTAATATTGTATTCTTCATGAACAAAACTTCATTATTTGGTGTTTCTTTTCTATATGCCTGAAGATCACCTTTAAAATATGTTTAAATGCTCTAACATATTGTAAGACATCATTGATCATCCCGAGAAATAAGGGAAATGGTTCTTTCCTGCATGAAGGGGCACAGACGATGTGTATCAAGGTTCTAAGAAAATGGGAGCAGAAAAATACAACCATATAAATCCCTGTTGGGACTCACATAAGAGAGGAAGTTAATGTGCTTTAATCCACCAAATTTTCGGGATATTGCAGACTAGAGACAATGAGCTGTAAAAATGCCAGAACTAATGAATATGCAAATATCAGGCTTACATGGAACATATTGCAGAATATTAAGATATTAACTGTCTTGCATGTCTGTTTACTGGAAACGTCTACACCTGCTATATAATGAGGTAATGCAATTCCGATTTCTTTTCTTTGTCCTCCTTTCTTCCTTTGGCGCTAGCACTTTTTCGCACAGATAAAACTCCACTTCTTAAAAAAAAAATTAAAATAACAATAATAATAATAACAATAATCATAATAATATAATGTTTATAACTCCAGCAGAAGCCATTTGTAATGTAATAATATTAAAATCAGCTTTCCATTTCAATCTGCAGTCAGCTAACATTTTCTAAAACTGGCAAAAAAATAGAATCGTTGCATCCTGGTAACCACGGCAACAGATTTTAATTTGTATACAGTATGCCCCAAGAATTATTTTCTGCTCATAAATATTATTTCCTGCTCATAAAAGATCACTCTTCCTAAACGTGCACAAAGCTTGACATAAAATCCCAGGCATCCCTGGCTCAAGAGAACCTTTCATCTTTGATGATAACTTAGCTATACGTGTTCTCTTCTTGTTACTGAAAATCAAAATAGGTATGATGTGTGAATGGGAACACATACCATACATATAGTGGGGTTTTCTCAAAATTTGCAACAGTGGAAATACACTTTAAAGCGAAAGTAAACCCACTCTCATCCTTTCTAAACTACTGCCATAGTGCTGATCTATAAGGATATAGATGCCTCCTGCATGTTTCTTTACCTGTCAAATGTCTCCCCTCTGTCTGTTATAAGAACTGAAAAACTGCCGATTCTGTGGGTGGGTCTGTTGTCTGGAGCTTGGTGGGTGGAGTCGTAATGTCAGTAGACTCCCCGTCCTCCTCTACACTCCCCTTGTCAACATGCACTAAATTCTGCTATGATCACTAACTTCCAGTCAAAATCCAGAAAAGTAACCACCTGACTTCAGAAAAGGAGTGGGTGTGGGAATTAAAAAATAATGCCTGTCTCCAGGCTAGTGCATGAGATATGTAAATAACCTGTCACTCACAGCAAGGGATGGAACAGACTAAGGTTTTTCTCTGTAAGTCCGTTTTATTTACGCTGAACAATAAAAGAGGATTGCTCAGAGCTGGATTAACTGTGTGGCAAGACTGGGCACACATGATAGGAAATATTATACTGTACATTGTGACATCAAAAATAAATAAATAATAATTTCGGGTTTACATCCACTTTAAGGAGGTTATTAGAGTGACCTGTCTCAGTTTCTCCAGAAAATGAAATATGTAAGAACCTGAAAAGAAGTTTGCTAAACTACTTGCAATACAAACAACTAATAAAAAAAGCAAAGTAAAAGAGTATCTAATCACAAACTAGTATAAATAGTCCAATCTTTATTACAAAAAATAAAATCCCAGCTACAAATCACAAATCTCAGTAGGGTTTACAGCTTGGAAAAGAAAAACCAGCACCACAGGTACTAATTGGGAAACGGAACGTAATGTATCACAATGAGGAACAGATAACAGGCACTAAAGATTTTGGTGAACCAAAAAAATTGATAGGAGAGCAGAGATAAGCAGCACCGGCCCAAAATCCCTGTAAATTAAAACTCCAAATTAGTAAAATTGTGTATGTATATATATATATTTCTATATATAGCTATATATAGAGATATATATACAGAAAACTATAGGATAACTTTTTTAGAAGTTAGTGTTCCGCAAAGTTATCATCTAGCCTAGTTCCTACTCTTCAGACTACTAAGAAACATTCACACCATGGTGATGACCTTGGTGACCCCTCTCCCTCCAGTAGATCCAGCTAGTGGTCTCCCTCTCTATCCCATCAGTTTACAAAGCAGGCATCTCAGGTACAAACCTGCTACTGTATCTGTTTGGATGTAGCACCTCCGTTTTTGAAGGTAATCACTTCTTCATTTGTCGTTCTAGGTTTGTCTTCTAGTATTTTTTTTAGATAATTGGTACGGACAAGGGGTGGGCAGGAGGGACAGCTGCCCTGGGCACTGTGGTTTCATATGAGGTGGGGGGCACAGGGGATAAGAATTGTTCAAGAAGGGGAAAATTTGAGTGTGCTAGGAGTAGCGATTTGGGTGGATTTGTGTTGGGAGGTGGGAAGGGGGAAGAAGATCTGTGCTAGGAGGGGGAATTTTAGGGGGTTTATTCTAGGGGGGGATTTTTTTCTTGGGGGTGGGATAAGGTATTTGTGCTAGAAGGAATTATTGGGGGGGGGGATTTGTGCTAGGGTGGCGATTGGGGAGAATTTATGATGGCATGGGGGATTTGGAGTGGGGGGGATTTGTGATCCGATGGGAAATTTGAGGAATAGAGGATTTGTACTAGGGTGGGGGAATTATTTTGGGGGCAGGGGGTTTATGCTAGGGGCATATGGGGAATGAGCGGATTTGAGCTTGGGGGGTGGGGTGGGAGATTTGTGCTGAGAGGGGGATTTCAGCAGGGGGTGGATTTTTATTGGGAGGAGGTGGAATTTATGCTTAAGGGGGAGTTTGCTGACACATAATGCTAATACATCTTGAGGGGGGGGGGGGTGGCGCAATTTGACATGTTCGCCCGGGGGTCTAGATTACCTTGTCCTAACATTGGGAATAGTATAAGATGATGTAGGCAATGCTCAGTAGTTTGCCAACGGTACATGTGTCATGTTGCCCTGTGTATTGATCACTTGTTAGGATTTCTGTTAGCAAACATTGTATGAAATGTATGAGCCATACCTAAAAATTCTCAGAGTGTTAATCTTTGGTGAATATTTACTTCTCAAATACAAAAAAAACCCTTCAAAAACGAAACATAAACCCAACAACAAAGAAGCAGAAAAAAAAAAGTTGTTTCTGCATGGTAAATGTATAATTGTATTCTATTTCTTACATTAGTGCAATTAAAAACAATGGAATAGGGGCTCTTGAAAATATGGAAATGCTGGACGTGGGGGATTTATGGGGTGTAGGGTGTTGGAAGAAGGTGTGCTGGGAAAGACCCTGATGCATTTCTTGTACTAACATTCAGAACCTTCAGATTACACATATTCTTGATTATATGGCACTAGCAGGATTTTTGTAGATGAGAGAGGTATAACTAGGGAAGATTAATTCCAGATTGATTACATAAAACTCCAGATTTCAATAATACTGTATTCTGTATTCTAACAGCCTGAAAATAAAATGAACTGGAGAAGGTCATTGTTAATGAGGTTCATTTCATTATACATCTCATGTCAAGATGCATAAATTAATGGTGTTTTCTTCCTTTATTGGTGTGTATTTCTCAGTTACACTACAAAGTCACAATTTCGGGAAAATATCTGCTTCTTGGCTAAACATCTATGGTTATGTCTTGTATTACAACACAGTCTGGTGAAAATAAGGGCTGGGACAAATTTGAGAGATTCAAATCGTTTTTTTTTTTTTTCTAGCATGATGAGCAATATGCTGTTGTTAAAGTGGGAGTAAACTCCCTTGGTTGTTTTTTTACCTACAGATAAGCCTATAATAAGGCTTACCTATAGGTACAGTAAATAACTCCCAAACATGCACTGTTTAGGCGATACTTACTTGAGAAGTCACCGTTGCCTTACTGACGCCTGCGCTCCGAAGGAACAGCATACCCGTGTAGCCTCTTCAAAGTCCTGTGCTGTAAACAGCGGCTCCCTTGCACATGTGCAGGATTGATGTTATTGCGGCTTGTCCAATCAAAGGACTGGAATCCTCCAACCCGGAAAGAAAACCAGGTGAATATGGAAGCCCTGTCAGGATTCATTTTAAGGTACTTCCGCTTTAACTGTTGTTTCTAAATTAGTGTTTTTCAACTCCAGTCCTCAAGGCACACCAACAGGTCAAGTTTTCAGGATTTCCCTCAGATGAAATGGCTGTGGTGATCACTAAGGCAGTGAAACTGATCAAATCACCTGTGCAAAATAATGGAAAGCCTGAAGACATAACCTGTTGGTGTGCCTTGAGGACTGGAGTTGAAAAACACTGTTCTAAATGACTGTTGAGAAGCATAGTCATAGCCAGTTTGGATATCCCAATACATGAAATACATGTTGACTGGTTTACACCACATAAAGGACAGTAAGGAGCTGATTTATAATGGAGAGAAAATATATCTCAATACAACAACCCTAATTGTACAGCCTGTTCATACAATTAAGGCCACAGAATTGAGCTTGTGGTATATTATAACGATTTTTAGATTATGAAGATTTGTATTTATAAGGCAGCAGGGGGAACTCCATAATTGGGGCAGAGCCAGCCTTGCAACATTGACAGTTCACGTGACCAGCTATTCCCTGTTTTTTTTTTTTAAGATGCCCATTCACCTTTATTGGACTCTTCCAGACTGGAGGGTAGTGGGGTGTAAACGGACAGCCAAGTCCATTTACACTCGGACACCCATGGAGCAGAGTGTGCTCTGTCCATGTCCACTCTGCATAACGTGCACTAGCTTCCAATGCCATTCACAAGGACTGTAAGCACAAAACAAGGCATGACCTGGTCTAAACATAAGTTCAGGACAGACCTCCAACTAGTCAAGAATAACTATAATCAGATTCTATGTCTTGCTGGCAAGGTAAACTAATAAAACTGTGACAAAACAATCATAGGGTTGGAGGTTGGGTTGATCTTCAGGAGGCTGGACCTTGTTTCTTAGGTGCTGAGTGACCTATTTTTACTACTTATATCACACCCACCCTTTATTTAACGGCTAACTATTAATTTCCCCGCAAGATTTAGAAACATATACAACTTTCTTGTTTATGCTTTCAACAGACAAGAGCTCCTTTTTACTATAAAAGTCATTCAATACATTGATTTTAGTTTGGACAGTTTTAAACAAGGTGTTAAATCTCATGTTAACAGGAAATACAAGACATTGTGCCATAAAACACATACCGTATCATCTCGGTGGTTGAAGGAGTAAGCAAAAAGGGCCCTTAGGTAATTCGATTGGCAGAGGCGCTCGATGTGGCTTTTCTAAGCATAGCACAAATCGTCTGCTTTAGTAAAACATCCAATTACTAAATTTCACTAAATTAAACACAATTTGGGGCTTTAAATTCCCACTTCCTCAGTTTAAGGTGATACAATTGGTGTCTAGTATCAGTTGGTAGTGAGCTCCACTTGGGGAAATATTGTTTATTGGCCACTAGGTGGAATGTGGAGTTTGTGGCAGTGATGCCATCTAGGTGGATCACATGTACATCTACTTGTAACCTACCTAGGTGACATCATGCCACAAACTCTACTATTCCACCTAAGTGGAAATTCTGAATCAATAAAATAATTTCATCAATGTGGAAGATCTCAATTGCCCAGTTAACCCCCAACTGGGTCCCTAGGAGCATTAGCTTACCTAAAGAGATTAGAGCTCCAAGCCATAGGGATTGGTTCATATATAATTATTTGTTTTTTTAAAGAGTTGTCAGTTAACATGTTTCGGGGCTTAAATGCACCATCATGATGGCTTTGATTTATTTCACATGAGGAATCAGGGTGGTTGGTTAATCCTGAGTTGTAATTCTTCTAATTACAAACTCACCCTGTTATGTTTGTCAGACAAGGTTTATAATAGTCTTTATTAATATGGTTTGATATAAAATAGTGAGGCCGACCATTTCTTGACATCCATATCTATGCCTTTTACAAAATGTACTGAATGTAGCTATAATTTCCTCTTGGTGGAAAAATATAAAGGCTGAACAGGATCTAGGATTTTACAGCGAAATAGTAATTATTTATTCACCTAATTATAGAAGAACCTCTGTTAAACCTTTGTGAAGCGAGCAAAAACACAAGAAATAATTTATTGAGCTTGATAGATTGCAGGCTACCCAGGATTCAGACTGAATATCAACCACTGGAGTTTCTTTCTTATTTATTTATATCTTTTTTTTTTTTTCTTAGCTGTGTAATGATCCTTCGGAAGTGATTTAAGGAATGTCTATGCTTACTAACCTTCTGTAGCCTACAGCTCCATTCTTGGAATTGTAGATTTATTTTGTTGCTCTTAATTCTCCCCAGCTATATACTGCCATGTATCTGTGATAACTTTATACTTTTAAAAATTGCAAGATTATGTTTTTCACAAAATCAATGGCTGATACTGATAATAAAGGGACTATAATATCAATACATGAGTTTTATTATATTAAATAAAACTGGAATATTGATTTAAAGATAAATTACAGGTTTATGTTTTTTTATATGCGTAAATGTTTTATGCACCTTTATTTTATTTTAGTTTTACTGCAAAACGACTTTGGAGTTTTAACATTTGTTACACCATAACATTTAAAGGGTATGTATAATGATTTTTAAACATATTTTCTGTATTTTGTGAAAGTTGGGACTAAAGAAAAAGATTTCAAAATCCTTTCTCATTTCAGTCTGGTAATTATTAAAGTCTATCTATATGTTACAGCTTAACAATCCTTATTTTTTTCCTTATTTTACTTTATTTTCACTTGATCCTACTTCCTTTGAAATACTTTGATTTCACAAGATCCTACTATTAACACTCTTTCTTCCTAGGGTGACAATGCTCAATTTAACTAAGATCAAAATTGTCACCCTAATTTGTTAAGAATAAGCTACAGAGCATCTCTCCTCATTGTCTCAGTAACATGGAAGGGCTTCCTGTAGCCCACCAAGAGAACATTAGGAAGAATGCAAAGTGTAGCACTGGCAAAACGCACAGGAAGTTACAAGCTCAAAAGATTTAACCAACAGATATAACAAAACATTGTCAGCTATATATTTAGAAGACCAGATAAAGGCAAATAGGAAGAGTTAATAGTAATGTGATGTTTTACACGAGTTAGAAATTTCCGTAGGGATAAACTCAGATTTTTCCGATGGAATTTCGTTCAAGCTGTCTTACATACACACTGTCACACCAAATTCTGACCATCAAGAACGTGGTAACGTACAAAACTACGATGATCCAAAAAAAATTAAGTTCAATGCTTGCTTCCGAGAATGCGCCGACTTAATTCTGAGCATGCATGTTTTTTTCTCCGTCGGAGTTCCATACAGACCAACGGAATTTCCGAAAAAAAAGAAAACGTGTTCTCTTTCTAAGTCTGTTGGAATTTTCGAAGCAAAAACTCAAATAAGGCACACGCACGGTCAGAATATTCAATGAAAAAATTCTGTCAGACATTTTTCATTGGAAATTCCAATCATGTGTACAAGGAATTAGGGTTAACATAGACTTTAAATATATCATATGATTATTTTAGGGCAGGAGGAGCTTTAGGATTTTTTCACATTTTAGGTATAAGCTAAACATACTTTGCTAAAAAAAAAAAAAAATTGTTTACGAAGCGCAAAAGCTCAAACCAACTAAAATTGACACACTAAGTAAATGGTTCAGGGGAGTGACTCCTCTCTTCTCCATTTTTTTTTTATTTCAGAGGTGCTGCTTATAGCACAGGAAGATTTTACAGCTTGATGCTAAATGTGGTCCCGATCTCTTTATGGGGAAGAAAAATCATGTTCTTCCTGACCAATGTTATCACTGTTGTTTGAGAGTAATGAAGGTCCCAGCAACTTACTGGAGGGAGGTACAGTATTTCCTTGCCCGAGGAATATCAACTCAACAATGTATGTTCATGCTGAACGTTGCAATTAATGCAAAATGGTGGTTATCTCTTTTGTGAACATGAAACCCCTTTATGTTGCCCAAGGAGTACCATTGGCTTTTATCTTCCTCTCCAGTGCCAAACCCACTATTGACCTTGATCCCATAGTTTAAAGAACAGGCATTTGCTTCTTGTCATTGAAGCTTTCCAAACACTTGCGCAGCCAATGCCTGTTCCTTATCATAAACATGAATGGTATAGTACACATATATAATGCATTTGTGTTGCTTCACTTTTCAATGGTTTGTTTTTTAATTGCACTGGCAATATTTGGCAGGAGTTGGCAGCTTGCAATGCTTATATACATAAACTAAATAGTCTAATGTGTGAAACAAATCAACCCTCACTGTGGTAGCCCAACATTCAAAAAACTTGGCTTAGACACTCGTAAGGCATTCAGGATGCTTTTCTTTTTATAAAATGTCTTAAAAAAGAAAGAAAGAAAGAAAGAAAACTATTTTGCCATGCTTTTCTTTTTAACACCTGTGCGAACTTAAAGTGTATCGCTAGGAAATATTTTTCAGTTATGGATAGCGTTAAACCCTTTGTCAAGATTTTATATCAGCTGAGAAGAGTTGAAAAAAGTGCTGAGCTCTTATTGGTATTTCTATCTAAAAAAATAATGTTGGTACAGTATAAGCATTCTAGTCTCCAGGCAAGTGGCTTATACACCTCTGAGGATTTCCACAGCCTTTCAGCTTGTGGTGTAATATAAAAAAAAAATGTCAACTGAAGCAACACACTACTGCTAAAAGGTCCAGATAGGACTTTCTTTGAATAAAAGTCAGTGAGACAATCCAAAGAGTATCCACCACATTTCTGGGGTCCGAATATGCCCCTTTATTAAGGCTTGGTCGAAAACAATGTGAATGGACTAAGGCCGCGTACACACGATCAAATCTATCTGCTGGAAACGGTCGGCCCGACTGTCCCAGCAGACAGATTCAATCGTGTGTACGGGCGAGCCGACGGATTTGGCCAGCCGACAGATTTGAAAGCATGCTTTCAAATCTGTCGGCTGGAAACCCGTCCACCCAACATGTCTGCTGGTTAGTACGCTAACCAGCAGACATGTCTTCTCGCACACACGTCAAATGGTTTCGACGCATGTGCGGAAGTGTTTTACTTCCTGGTGCGGTGACGTGGCGGCGTCAACGTCACCGCCACATCACCGACACGTCAGCGCGCTGTCTTCTGGCGGGGATTTTGGTTTGATCGTGTGTACACGCGATCAAACCAAAACGGCAGCAGACAGATTTGTTCAAATCGGTCGGCCTGACCGATTTGAACAAATCTATTTGGTCGTGTGTACGCGGCCTAAGAGTTAACTAGATCTGTATTGCTATTTCTTCCAGTGACATTACAAGCAGAGGTCTTGTAAGCAGCTACTCTTTCGATTGTCAACCTGAATTTTATTGGAATAATGTCATATGTGGACCTTTTAGTAGTGGTGTGGGGTTTCACTTCACCTGTTGGTGAAAGTCCACCATCCTATTGTCCTGGTGACCAATGGAATTGAGAATAAAATTGAGGAGAAGTTCAACATGTTTTGCATTATACTCAGAACAAAAGGTGAGGAAAATCTTCTGATAAAAAAAATGTTTTAGACAGTTTTCTAAAAGTAGAATTTGGGGGAGATTTAATTTAACTGTCTGGTGCCTGGGACAGGAGGAACGGGAAATCTCCTTGGACACCAGATACTAAAAAAAAAAAAAAAACTGGCAGGGGTTTAAAGCCCTTTACACACTGGCTAAATGTCAGAGACATTCAATAAAAAACATCCAACATTCGGCCCATGTGTATGTCCACTGGGGGAACCACTGGGGGGAATCTAGGATGGAAAAGGACCTGGGGGTCTTACTAGATGACAGGCTCAGCTAAGGCATGCAATGCCAAGCTGCAGCAAGCAAAGCCAACAGAATATTGGCATGCATTAAAAAGGGCATTCGCTCCAGAGATAAAATGATAATTCTTCCACTCTACAAGACTCTGGTCCGGCCGCACTTGGAGTATGCTGTCCAGTTCTGGGCACCAGTCCTCAGAAGGGATGTGCTGGAGCTAGAAAGGGTCCAGAGAAGGGCAGCAAAGCTAATAAAGGGACTAGAGGATCTCATCTACTGGGGAAGACTGCAAACACTGAACTTATTCTCTCTGGAGAAGAGACGCTTGAGAGGGGATATGATTTCAATGTACAAATACCTTACTTGTGGTGACCCCACAATAAGCATATAACTCTTCCATGCAAAGGGATTTAAAAAGACACACGGGCATTCACTAAAATTAGAAGAGAAGTGGTTTAACCTTAAACTGTGTAAAAGGTTCTTTACTGTTAGAGCGGTAAGGATGTGGAATTCTCTTCCACAGGCAGTGGTTTCTGTGGGGAGCATCAATAATTTCAAAAAACAATTAAATAGGCACCTTAATGACCACAACATACAGGGGTATACAATGTAATATAAACATAAAGCACACACGCAGATTGGACTTGATGGACTATGGACCATGTGATTCGGTCTGACGGAAGCTGGCAGTTTGGCCTTCTTTGGGACAAGCATGCTGGAAAACCAGCAGCCAACTGGCTCCCGATCAGCGTTCTCAATCAATGGCTGAGAGTGTTGATTGGAGTGTTTTAGATGAAGGCTGTCCCCCTGTTAGAACACAACAGCTCAGTGGAGGATATTGCTGTACTAATGTCAGATCGTTATACAGTGGATCCGATCAGAGCTGTCAGTTTTGTTTGTTAAACCTGCATGGTTTATATTTAAAAAGCTGTGGCTATACACACCCTGTAAATCTATTAATGAAAACCTTTACTATGCAGCTACATTCAGCCACTGCTTCTGACTACCAGAGACAAGAATATTGCCTTATCCCAATCCAGTGGTTACTGCTTATAAGTAGTTACAGATTTTACCAAAAACGTTATATTTATATAACACACCGCTCTCATTCTCACTTATTCTATGATAAATACAGTTTAGCATAAGATTTGATGCTTTAATGGCACCCATCTATAATTTTCAAGAGGTATAAAGAGAAGATGATGAAGGGCCGTGTACACAGCCAACAGTGTACAAAGTCATGCTCACAAATCACAAATGAGACAGCCTATAGTGCAGATTAATGGAATGTATGTACTGTTTAAGAACTTGGCAGCTTATTTTATGTGAGCAGTTACCTTTCTTAGTCGAATGACTCCATCCTGTGTCTGGGAATCTGTAACAATTTCAAACATGTCCTTCCCATCACCGTCAATGATATCGAAGGATGATTTAGCGTTTTCTCCGATGTCGCGGTCATTCGCCTTCACTCGTCCAACTGAGTCACCAATAGCGATGTCCTCTGGCACTACAAACTGATACTGACCTTACAAATAAGGGAGAGAAATATTACAACTAAAGTTAATGCAGTCACCACCAAATCTGACTTTATTCTACCAAGAATTATCCACAGTTTGCAAAGTAATCTAAAATTTACTTTTTGTCATATACAAGTATTATGTTAAAATATAAAAAAATCTCATACCATACAAACATATTTATATTGACAGTGAAGATTCACCACAACTTTCTAAACCAGTGCCATTTGCAGATACTGATGGGTCAATGGCAAACATCTCATGGATGTGGACCTCATGCAACCTTTCCTTTCTCTCAAAACAAAAACAATTGTGCCAATAACAAATACTACAGGATTTTTTCAGAAAGCATAATGAAGGTTAATCTTAAAAAAATAAATAAAGGTTATTTTCATTTAAAGTGTAAGTAAAACCCCTTATCATTTTCAGCCTAGGAAGCTGCCATCTTTTCCTCTGTTTACTCTACAACTGTCATGATGCTGCACATGTAATCAGTTATGACCTCAGCCATTGGATGGTTTGACAGTTTGGTTGAGAGTGTAATGCCCCGTACACATGATCGTAATTTTCGACCATGTGTATGCCCAATCGGATTATTTCCATTGGAAATTTCGAGGAATTCCGTCAGAGTTTAGATAGAGAAAATGTCTCTTTTACTCCGATGGAATTCCGTCGGAATTCCGATGCGATTTTGGTCGGACCGTGTGTACAGGGCTTTACATTTTCTGCACGTACCGGAAATTAAACTGTTTTTATGGATGGGTTTACTTCCAGTTTTAGTCAAATTAATTAAAAATTACAGTCACATGACTAAAATAAAGTAATGTATTCTCATGTGAAAGTGTCTCTAAAGTAAAAAAACATCTCTGATTCTTACTTGTGCCCAATTCACTCTCACCGCTGTCTCCCTCCTCACTTTCAATGTTTTTGTTTTTTTAAGTGCGTGATTAGAGCCTCTAATAGGCTTTCAAAAAAGGGTGAGTTTAGATCACTGCTCCCCCTAGGCCACCCAGTTGTGTGAAAATAGAGAATTAATATTCCCTATTGTCACACTGATTATCCTTCCAGCCAATCACAAATAAGCGATCCTATTGGCGTAAGAGAAGGCAGGAGGAGACACAGGGGAAGCCTGACAGACTGACCCACCAGCCACCTACTGTCTCCAGGGATGGCTCATCCACAGAGGCCCAGCCACATCCAGCACTCCCCAGCTCAGACAAAGGAGGGAGTGGAAGAGGAGATCAGAGTGTCATCCCAGGCTGGACATCTGCCTCCTAAGGAAAGGAGCCCTTTCCATCCATCTCCCAAGCAGGAGGGGGGGTGGTAGCATTGGTTTGCCCCACCCCACCAAATTATTGCGCACCAGCTGCCACTGATTTTGTCAATATAGTAATAATAACGCTGATCCATACCAAAATGTTGAAGTATTTGCTAACACCACAGGCAATGTCTTTTGATGATGAAACGCGTTGGGTGGGGCTGTAGCATGTGAAATCACCACGCAACAGCGGAGCACAGCCATCTTTTTGGGTGGTAACATATGCATTCTCATTACCACACTATGTGAACTTGGAAACCATGTGAGTAGATTATTTTAACTACAATACATTTTTTTTAATGACATGCTACACCATAAGAGCGTTCTTTCTCTAGAGCTGTGCATATGTGAAGAATTGGTAAGACCAATCTTGTTGGGAGATGGTCTGGCCGAGCCTGTTATTCGACCAATAAAAGTTCCTAATTACCTGGACTATCATCTGTATTTTTTAACCACCTGTAATAGGGGTCAACCATATCTGGTAAGAGGCTGTGGGTGGTGAAGGAGGTCTATCCGAGCCTGTCATTGGACCAATCTTAGTCCTTTCTTACCTGGGCTATCATCTGCGTTGTTTGACTAACTGTAATAGGGGTCAACCATAATGTGTGTCACTGTGGGTGGTGGAGAAGGGCTATCCGAGCCTGTCATTTGACCAATCTTATGCCGCGTACACACAATCACTTTTTGCGATGAAAAAAAACGACGTTTTCAATCATGAAAAAAAACGAAGCTTTTCAAACTTCATTTTCCAAAACGACGTTGCGTACACACCATTGTTTTTCTACAAAGCTCTAACAAAGCGTGGTGACGTACACCACATTCGACGGCACTCTTTTCCATTGAAGCTCCATCTCATAACTTGCTTCTGAGCATGCGCTGGTTTAAAAACGTCGTTTTCAACGTCGTTTTGCCCACACACCATCACTTTTTATGACACAAAAAACGACGGTTTGAAAAACGACACAAAAAATTCAAGCATGTTGGATTTTTTTTTTGCCCACACACGATCAATTTAAATGACGTTTTAAAAAACTTCGTTTTTTTTTCATCGCAAAAAATGATCGTGTGTACGCGGCATTAGTTCTTTCTTACCTGGGCTATCATCTGTATTGTTTGACAACCTGTAATAGGGGTCAACCATATCTGGTAAGAGGCTCTATGTGTCACTGTGGGTGGTGGAGGAGGTCTATCTGAGCCTGTCATTTGACCAGACTTAGTCCTGTCTTACCTTGGCTATCATCTGCGTTGTTTGATCACCTGTAATAGGGGTCAACCATATCTGGTTAGAAGCTGCGTGTAATCACTGTGGGTGGCGGCGGATCTCTCTCTTGGTCACAGCTTTATTATATTATCAATTTCACCTGGATAAAGAATGCACTTTAGCACTGGTTCACACTGGTGCGTTTTGACATGCGATTTGACATGTCAAATTGCATGTCAAATTGGTGGCAATTGCTGGCAATGGCACCTCCCTAATCGGTGTGACGTTGCGTCTGTGGTGCTGCACTGATTTCAAAAAGTAGTTTATGTACTACTTGTTGTGATTTTGCACAGATGTCTCTGTAATCGCGGCCGAAACCGGGACTGAACTCTGAGCTCTGAGCTGAACTTGCACGGCTTCATTCCCGCAGCCCAGTGTGAACCTGGGCTTACACTCACTTGGGTGCAATTTGCATATATCAAGTGGTACACTTTCTTGTTTTTTTGTATTTGTGTTTGCAGCCAGCAAAATTGTGTTAGCAGCTATTTTCTCTTGGGCTGTTTCTTTAGTGCGGGTTATTCTACAATTTTTATCTATTTGCAATGTTTTTAACAGAACAGCGAAAGAGTCCCAGGTATCTAAATATAAGTGGGTAAAGGAGGTGGGCTGGTAAGAGATAACATGACAAATTCTCTTTAATTGATCTGGTTGAAGCATATTGGCTGCTATGGATTAATACACTTTGCACATCAGCACTACTGCCTGCATTGTCTTACTGAAAAATCCCAACTAATACATAAAACATTTTGTGTTTTTTTTTCTTCTTGCTCTAAATAAAGCCTGCAGTACCACTTCTCCAGCCATCTAAATCATGAATTACGCTATACTACAATTGATAACGCACGTACCACTCGTCAGATGATACAGATGTATTCTGACCCAGCCCAGCTTCCCCGGAGCCTGATGCCAGCTAGAACAGCAGCATGTTAATTAAGCAGCTGCTGACTACAAGCCACTTGCAGCTGGCATCCTCGGCATGAACATAACGGCAGCTATATGTTGTATTCTATACAATAAAAACAAGCAATAAGGCATAAAGTATTTTCTAAACAGTCGCAGATTTTACCAGACCTCATTATGTAATTACCGCACTACGTCTTTTAGTTGTATTAAATGGAAATTGCACCACTCTTACTTCTTAGCTTATTTCTTCCTTTTTCACAGTCTACAATCACTCTGACGTATTTAATAGGATACCTGTCATTCTGCGGTGGATAATGTGCTATAAAAGAGAAGGTATTGGTTGTCAGCACTGCCTTTAGCTTCCCAGCTAAAGGTTTTAGCGCAGGTTTACACTTGGTGCGTTGGAACAGCCCTGGGCAGCCTTGCCTTGCCCAGTGCAGTCTCAACACGAGACAAGGCAAAGAAGCCTTACCTATCATGCCAGGTCACGCCAAAGCACCGTGGTGGTGTGCACTGAAAATAAATATGGCATGCAGTCCTTTTTTCAGCACAGAATGGTATGGCGCAATCTACCCCATCGCACTGCTCTTCGGTGAAAGTGAAACACAATCTCCCTAAGGCCCTCTCCACACGATCAGTCCAAACTGATGAAAACGGACTGAGGTTCATTTTCATCGGTTCAAAGACTGATGGTCTGATGTGCGTACACGCCATCAGTTCAAAAACTGATTGTGTCAGAACGCGGTGACGTAAAACACAAAAAAACAAAGTTCAATGCTTCCAAGCATGCGTCGACTTGATTCTGAGCATGCGATCAATGGTCAGGCGTCCATCAGTCCGATTTTGAAGCAGGTTTTAAAACTTTGGACTGAAGGACAACAGACTGATGGGCCATACACACGGTCGGTTTGGACCAATGAAACTGGACTTCAGTCGGTTTTCATCAGTTTGGACTGATCGTGTGTACGCGGCCTTAGAGTACACAGACTCCAAAAATAGCCAGATGGAGGTCTTAACCCTTTCCCACTCTGTGGAAAACTGAAAAAAATGGCTATGCATAAACCTTAACCAGTTACCGACCAGCCCCCGTCATTATACTGCGGCAGGCTGGCTCGTTTCCGCAGATCAACGTAGGTGTTAGTGTTGAGCGGAATACGCCATATTCGATTTCGCGATATTTCGCGAATATATAGAAGAATATTCGTGAAATATTCGCTAATATCGAATATTCGTGATATTTTATCAAAAAAACAATATTGCGAAATTTCGCTAATGCGAATGCGAAATTTCGCTAATGCGAATGCGAAATTGATTTAGAAATTCTCGTCAACACGCGAAAACGGAGATCATTTCCTGGATTACTAAACTAATATGCACTAAACACTAACTCTACTTACACAAACTTAAAGCTATTTTTTTTTTTTTTATACACAAAACACAGAAGGGCAGAGAAAGTATTTGCGAATATTCGGCAACATAAAAGGATCGCCTCAGCTACTCGGCCCAGGGTCTCTAATCATACCAGCAATGCTTTTAGATGTCGATGGAGATCACTAGGATGTGATCTGTTTTAAAAATAAATTTGAAAAAATACGAATATTCGCAATATCGAATATTCACGCGATATTCGATTTATTCGCGAATACTCGAATATGCAATATTCGTTACGAATATTCGCAATGCGAATATTCGTGAGCAACACTAGTAGGTGTACGTCAGCATCTTTAAGGCCAATAGCACGCCCGCATGCACAACGGGGGAAATGATGCGCATGCCCTGCGGCCACGATGTCCACCAGCCACCTGTGATCCCAAGCCTGAGAGCCAGAACGGGGGTCTGCGTATGTAAACAGACAGATCCCTGTTCTGACAGGGGAGGAGAGACAGATCTGCTGTTCCTAGTGACTAGGAACAGTGATATGTGTCCTCCTCCACTCCAGTTACTACACCCCCTACAGTTAGAAACACTCATGATGGAACATTTAACCCCTTGATCGCCCCTTAGTGTTAACCCCTTCCCTGTCAGTGACATTTACACAGTAATCAGTGCATTTTTATAGCTCTGATCACTGTGTAAATGTCAATGGTCCCAAACAAGTGTCAAAAGTGTCCGATCTGTCCGCTGCAATGTCGCTTTCCCGCTAAAAATCACAGATTTGGGATATTTATTATAGCAAATAATTAAAGTAAATCGTTTTGTTGTTTCAAAATCGTCACTCTTTTTTGTTTATAGCGCAAAAATAAAAACCGCAGAGGTGATTAAATACCACCAAAAAAAAGCTCTATTTGTGGAAAAAATAGGACGTCAATTTTGTTTGGGTCGCACGACCGCGCAATTGTCAGTGAAAGCGACACAGTGCCGTTTCGCAAACAATGGTCTGGTCATTAAGGGGGGAAATCTTCTGGTCTGTAAGTAGTTAAAATGTTACTAAACCCATAACAGTAAAATCAACTTGTATATGCAGTAAAGCATGCTTGTTATACTGTGAAGTGGTTAATCCTCCGCATTGTGTAAAAAGGATGTTTGATCCTGTCTTCTCTGATACTCCCTTTCTTTTATTGTCCCCAACCCATCTACTGATAGAACAGAGCCTTGGGGACAAGCTGCACATGTTCAGTTTGGTGTATTTTGCTAATGAGTTTTTATTGTCTTAGAAGGGTGCATGCGATTAGCACAGAGCCAATCAGCACTATCCAGACAGAGGGTCAGGAGTCCTGCAGCCTGATAGGACAGTCAGAGTAGAATGAAAGCTCCTCCTACAAGCTTTAACCAGACACTGATATAAGTCACAAGACTGCTCTAACTGCTAAAGGAAAAAAAGGTATTTAGCAGTTTATATTTACTAAAACAATTGCATGTACTGCGTGAGAGACCAGATATAGTGAATGCAGGCTCCTGGTTTTAGTAACACTTTAAGATGTAAGTAGATGACTCAGCATATCCGATTCCCACCTGTATGTGAGATGTCAAGTTTTTGAGAATGTAAATGAGTTCAAATTGTTTTTTTAATAAATAAAAAACAATGATGGCAAGTTGCTTACTAAACTTAATTTTAAGTTTCATAAAAACAATAAAAAATCCTTGTTGATTTCTGCTATTAGTAAAAAAGCCTGGAGATGATTTCTTAATACTTTTCATTTCAAATATTTTCTTTTTTTGTTTCTCTTCTGTATTTACAGACACACTGTCTCGTCCAAAACAAAAAAAAAATCCAATTAGAAAACATGCACCAGTGCCCTTTAGCCAGCTCCTCGTGTGACTGAATAATGGCCCTTGTTCCTAAATCCCATAATGCACTGATGAGCAATTCCCTACTCACTCTCTTAAATCTCCTGGTGGAACCTAATTAAAGACTGTGTGTATATTCTGGTGTGAAATATTGCACTGTCCAATTAAAGAAGATTTAATGTAGCATTTCAGAGAGACAGCTATGGCCATGTCCTGTTGTAATATCAAGATGCAAAAAGTGCAAATAAGCTGCTTAAAAGTAGGCTGAAAAGTTGCGCAAATTCTCTGACTGCAATTAAAGAGCTCCAATTGTTTAATACTTAAAGGAAATGTATGTTTTTTTTTTTTTAAAAGATTCGTATTAACCTAGGTTGAAGCAGCATTTCTCCGATGCTGCATCTGTCCCCTGGCACCTTTAACACTGAGAATCGAGCGATCAGACAGTGCCGATCGCTCAGGTTCTCACAGCTTCCTGAGCAGAGAGCTGGTGACTTTCAGTCAGCAGATGTCTGCTCTGCCCCCCGCGCTTACTAGAATGCTGGACTGGAGGGGGCGGGAGCGGCCACCTCAGCCTCTTAGTGACTTGCTGAGAGGCATAGTCATGTGCCAGTCCAGGCATGTGGGCGGATCCAGATTCCATTGTCAAAATCTTGCCCAAGCCTGGACCGACATGGTGACATCAGCCAACAGCGGGCTCCTGTGGTCCACAGGAGAAGTACAGCCAAACAAGCTTTGGCTGTACTTCTCTTTTAATAAAGTAAGTGATACAAAAGTTAATAACTCTGTGGGGATAAGTTGATGGGAAAAGTAAACTTTTAGCAGCTCGCCGAGAGGCTGACCCGGGTGCAAGTCCAGGCATATGAGTAGGTCCTGACTCCATTGTCAAAATCTTGCCCGAGCCTCAGCCGATAGCATGCTTCAACCCACTGTCTGCCGAAAACGGGTTGTAGGAATGCAGAATAAACTGCACTCCTGTGATCCACAGGAGAAGTACAGCCTAACAAGCTCAGGCTGTACTTCTCTTTTAATAAAGCAAGTGATACAAAAGTTAATAACTCCGTGGGGATAAGTCATGTGAGCAGATCCTGACTCCATTGTCAAAATCTTGCCCTAGCCTGGACCGGCTCTGTGACATCAGCTGATAGCATGCTTCAGCCCGCTGTCTGCCGAAAACGGGTTGCCAGAATGCAGAATAAACTACACTCCTGTGATCCACAGGAGAAGTACAGCCAAAAGAGCTTTGGCTGTACTTCTCCTTTAAAGGAGAACTCTGTTCAGCTCAGAAAATATCATGTGGGTGCCCCCCCCCCATATACCACATATATTCAAGATATATTGCTTGTTAAGATATGGGGAGATGAATTTGAGAGCAATACTTACCATATTTCTTGGTCATGTGGCAGCCAGTGTTCCAATCTTCCTTGTTACTGAATTTGGGTAGGATGATGGCAGTATGTACATGCACTGATATCACCAAGCTGAGAGAAGATCCAACTGGAGATGAGGAGTGAGTTTTTGGGACCAGTTGCCACTACTGGAATAGAAGGCGAAGAAGCCTGCAGGATCATAGAGTGAGGTCATTATATCCCCCCTATCGCAAGCATCCAAAATACCATTGGTTCAGTTTGATCAGGGGTTTAGCAAACTGAAGTTTGGATGGTGAACCTGAACCCCATTGAAAACAGACAAATATTTAGAATCAAAAATGGCCATTAACTGGGCTAATAGGCAAGGGGTTGTTAAAAAAAAAAAAAAACTAAGGGGGGTGGGAACTGTCTGGGAGGAGTAATTTTGTAAAAACTTAAACCTAAAAATTGCACAGTTCCTTTAAAGTGGAAGTAAACTCCAATGCATGATTTTTACCTATAGGTAAGCCTATAATAAGGCTTACCTATAGGTACTGTAAATATCTCTCATATGTGCACCATTTAGGAGATACTTAACCACTTAAGGACCGCCGCATGTACATTTACGTCGGCAGAATGGCACCGACAGGCACATCAACGTATATATACGTTGGTGCCTTGGGGGGGATCGGGGGTCCGATCGGACCCCCCCCCGTACATGCGGCGGTCCGCGCGGCTGCAGGAGCGATCCGACAAGTGGGGGCGGCTATCCGTTTTCATCCGCCCCCTCCGGATCGCTCCCAGCCAATGCGCGCGCCCGCCTGACCTGTCACTTTCTCCTCCTGTGTAAACACAGGAAGGAGGAAGCGACGTGATCTCTCCCTCGGCGTTTGTTTCAAGCGCCGCTGAGGAGAGATCACCACACTACAAGTAAGTCTGCACCAAACAGCACACTGACACACACATTTAACCCCCGCGATCGCCCCCCCCCCTCCCCCCTGTCACAGTGTCACTGAATGCAGTAATCATACATGTATGATTTCTGTATTTAGTGTCAGTGAGACAGACAGTGTGACAGTCAGACAGTGTTAGTGTCAGGGTAGCCCCCCCACCCCCCCCAATAAAGTTGTAACCCCTTGATCACTGCCCTAGTTAACCCTTTCACTCCCTATTGCCAGCATCACTAAGCGATCATTTTTCTGATCGCTGTATTAGTGTCGCTGTTCCCGCTAGGTAGCTAATTTTTTTTTAATGCGATTTTTTTTTTACTAAAGACATGCGGCTAAATACATTTTGGCCTAAATGTTTGACTAAAATTTAGTTTATTGGTTTTTTATTATAACAAAAAGTAAAAAATATTGATTTTTTTCCAAAAATGTCGCTCTATTTTTGTATATAGCGCAAAAAATAAAAATCGCAGAGGCGATCAAATACCACCAAAAGAAAGCTCTATTTGTGGGAAAAAAAGGACGCGAATTTTGTTTGGGAGCCACGTCGCACGACCGCACAATTGTCTATTAAAGCGACGCAGTACCGAATCGCAAAAACCCCTTGGGTCATTTGCCAGCGTATTGGTCCGGGTCTTAAGTGGTTAATTTAGATGCAGCCGGTCACTGGTGTATGCACTTTGAAGGAACGGCCACCCGTGACGTTCCTTCAGAATCCTGTGCCGTAAACTGTAGCTCCCGGGCGGATGCGTAGAAGTGACATCATTGCGGCTCTGGCCAGTCACAAAACCCGGTAGGGAGACTGGTTAAAGATGGAAGACCATCGGCGGTAACAGCGCGCTGCTGGAGGGCTTTGTTCTAAGGTAAGTTTCACATAATGTGCTAGTATGCAATGCATACTAGCACCTTATGACATTCTTTACAGGTTTACTACTGCTTTAAGTAACATGCCTGAGGGATGCCATAATCCTGCTGATGAAGGACCACATCTCTTTGAGGTACAGAAAGTGATGTTGCAGCAATGGAAATGTACAAAAGTATACATGTTCTAAATTGCTGGCACATTGCATTTCACTGCTGGCTTCTGTTTTTTTTTTTTTAACAACTGGCACACAGACATAATATCTGATATGTATTTTAGAGGATATTTGGAGGGGTCTAGGTGTTGCTGGAAATGCTATTTTATTTTCTGGCTATTTAAAATGTATATATATATATATATTTTTTTTTACTTTGTATACAGTATGTCACTTTTGCTACAGTGCATCCTACAGCAAGAATGATCATACATTTTAAGGGCAATCCCCCAAAAAACTGCAAAAAAAAAAATACACATGTGGGAATCGCCCTAAAAATCCATACCACCAGACCCTTAATCCAAGCAAATAACCTGGCTGGCCAGAAAAGGAGGGAGGGGTGAGCATGCCTCTCATACCCCCTGGCAAAATAACTTGCTCCCAAATTGAAAAGAACAAGAGCCTCTTCCACATAACCTTGGCATGGTGGTTGTAAGGGTCTGCGGGCAGAGCGACTCTTTGGAATCTGGAAGCCCTATTTAAAAAATAGGGGGCTCCCAGATACTCCCCCCAGCCACATAAATAAGAGTAACATTGTACTCCTACTCATTCACAAAAACAAGACCTGGAAATAAAGACTTCCAAAAGTCCTTTATTTAAAAAAACAAAAATCCCCAAAAATTCCATTGTTGTAAATCCATTGTGAATCACAAAGATTATATACATTTTTTATGGAAAAGGATACTGTGAAGAACAGCCCTGGGGTGAAGGTGAACATTGTAGCTTGAAGCTGCTTTAAAGGAGTTGTAAAGGAATTTTTTTTTTGCCTAAAATTAATGTCTGCAAGGTAGACAGACAGAATACTGTGTAATGATTCTGTTAACAAACGAGTAAATACCTATTAAATTCCTTCATCTATATCACCTCTGGAATTCTAGTTTCTGTTCTCTCATTCACTTCCTGGTTTGCATCATTTGTTCTTGTAAGAACTACATTTCCCAATATGCATTGCGGCACACCCAGTAATTCACACCTCCTTGAAGTCTCTAACACGTAGAGAGCGTCCTGCCACACAGGTGTAGTTCCCAGGAGGGGGCGAGCACGTCACTGACCACCGCAGTAAAGCCTCCCATCACGGTGGTGAGTAAAATCAGACAAGCAGGAAGTGAACAGAACAGAGAAGAAATAGAGCAACTTCTGAGCAAAAACAAACAATGAGGAAATGAAAAGAGGAATGTCTGCGGGTAAATGATGCTTATTATGAAAAAAACAAAATTCCTTTACAATCCCTTTAAATAAATGCTTGGAAGTGGGTTTTACGTGAAATATACTATCTGGGTAATACAGTATATATTATAATGGTATATCAGATATTAAGTTTTAGTACTTACTGTATATAAAATAAGCCAGATTATCAGCACTGAATTAAATACAACATGATATATATATATATATATATATATATATATATATATATATATATATATATATATATATATATATATATATATATATATATATATGTGTGTGTATGTATATATAAATATTTATTTATCTTTAATTCTGCAAGGGCAATTCCTCTCCCACTGACTAAGGCTAATCTCAGCGTGAAGATCATTGATGCCTAATATTAAAAAACCTCTGAGATAATTAGAGATTTGGGAACTTTAATTTAGTGCCATTAGACACCAGTAATACATTGGATAATGACTAGAAATGGTGCTAATTTGCATATTCCTCTGCTCCTCCACAAAGGAGTGTTGCAAAACAAAGTGAAGCATTAATTTCCATTTACTGGTGTATTATTTTATTATTTTGCTGATGCATAAAAGTGCCAGGTAAAAGATGGAGGTGGAAGAACAGGGCAAAGCTTACCAGAATAAATTCTTGGAAGAAATGCCTATGAGACACAGGGGGTCGTATTTAGTAAAGTGAAATTACTTTACTGAAATGAACCTGAAACACACCATATGAAGAAGCAGATCTATATTTTACTACTAATAGAGCAGATGTTTTTATTATTCGCTCATCTTCAAATATCTCAGTGTGCCATGTGTTGTTTTCCTTAAAGTATATCAAAAAGCCCCAAAAAATTATTGTTACTGTTTAATTTTTATTTTATTATTATTTTCAGCATTTCAGAAAATTTCCTAAATTATCTTATACAATGCAATTTATCTTATTAGTTCCCGTCTTCTCCTATCCAAAAGTAAACTAGAGGGAGGGGGACGGAAACAACATAAAAAGAAAAAAAAACATAGAAGAACAAACAAAGGAAAAATTAAAGGAAAGAGAAAGAAGGGGGAGGTTGGGGGAGAACCTACAACAAATATAGATATAAAACATTTGGGATGGTACAAACACAATAAGATTAATCAATATTAATTAATAAATCATATTCTGACTTACTTTCAGAGTCTAAAATAATTTCATAATATAACTTAGTTTTTTTAAATTCAAACCATTTTGCCCATGTCTTAAGATATTTCCTGGTCAGCCCTTTATTTCTACAGGTTATTTTTATTTTAAGTCTTAGATGGCGTAGGGAGGATTTAAAATTCCATTAAGGTTATTTTTGCCAAATATTTTATGTTTCGCCTGAGGCAAGATCAGACTCTACAATAACATCTCATGAGCTGGCTCAGCTTGTCTCCACCAAAGCAATCAACTGTACCTGCAATCCCCAGGGCTACCACAGACCACGGTTCAAATAAATATTAAATTAGCCAACAAGTTCTATTGTGACAAGTTTCTCACTAGGCACGGAGCCTTCTGTGCACCATTAGGGAGATTTCCCTCCATTTCCTGTTCTCTAAACACAACAGAAAGTCAGAGGTTATTTCTATCTTAGGCAATTGTCACTGCAACTAGTGTGCCTACTGTAGGACTTTTCCTTTATTTGAGCTCTTTAACAAAGACAGCCAGGGGGCGGGGTAGTTGGCAGTAAAAACAGGCAACTGAGCTGCAGTTTTAATGACCCAAACCCTGGCTGACCAGCCAGTTTGTAATTGTACAGCCAGATAGGGTTTCCCCTTTACCCAGGCTCCTTCAGACAGGTGGTCGGGGGTGCCCACATTAGGGAGATTTGTTCTCTCCATTGTTTTCATATTTACCATTACCACTGATAGTAAAAGAAAGAGAAGATCCCAAACATAGTGGCTATGTGGTTGGCATTTCTGCATAGCAGTGCAGGGGTCGTCGGTTCAAATCCTAACTATGGCACTACTTGCATGGAGTTTGCAAGTTCTCCCTATGCCTGCATGTTTTTTTTTTTTTTTGGTGGAGAATGCGGGCAATGATTCCGCTACCTCTCACAAGCCAAACCTGCATGAGTTTTATCCCACATACAAAAGGCATACTAATGAGTCAATTGGCTCCTGTCAATATTAGATCGTAATTTCCTTGAGGGCAGAGACTGAGGTGAATACATAATATATACACTCAGTATGTAAATTGCTGTCTCTATAAAAAATATCTGTAATGAATAAACTTTTGGTAATTATTAGGCCATCAATAGAAGGGAAGTCTTCCAATAGGAACAGTAGTTCTGGAGACAACTAGGAATTCCCTCACTTTGGAGGGATTCCTTCTCACTTCCTGTTTTGGCCATGGGACAGGAAATGAAGGGAAATTTCTCCAATGAGACACAGACAGACTCGTCCTGAAAAAAAAGAAAAATTGTCTTTAGAGCTACTTTAAAGCCCTGCACACACGCTCTGTTTTCTCTGCGGTAAAAAGTCCACCGAAAAAAACGAGGGGAAAGCCGAGAACCCATCAGGAAAACTGCCAGGAACCTTTGTGTATGCTCCATCGGCACTGCCTGGCAGTGTTTCCCATAGAAAAATAGTAGTAGATCTGGCAAAAAAAATAAAAAATGCCGGGAATCCCGACGGGAAAATAGAGAGCAGGTTCTCTATTTTCCCGACGTGATTACCGACTGTTTTACTATCAGGAAAACTACGAGGAAGCATACAAGCATACTGATTTTTCCGGACAAAATCTCTCTTGGCAGTTTTCCTGGCAGGAAAACCGGTCGTGTGTACGAGGCTGAAGAAGCTAAAAAATCAAATCAGGAAGTTAAGCTTTAGCCCAGGTTCACACTGGGTATGATTTAGTTTGATTTGAGATGCGATTTCACATGTGACACCGTCCTAATCGGTGCGACGCTGCACCGATTTCAAAAAGTAGTTCCTGTACTACTTTTTGCAATTTCAGGACGCTATTTACATTGACATCTGTGCAGAAACCTGCACAGATGTCTCTTAAATCGCAGCTGAAATCGGGACTGCCAGCGGGAGTGAAATTGTGCGAGTTCCGCTGAACTCGCACGATTTCACTCCCACAGCCCAGTGTGAACCAGGGCTTAAAATGTAGCTATTCTCTTAGAAAATCATTGGACGGTTTATGCTGTAGCTAAGCCTGATTGTATCATCCAACCTTCCCCAAATGCAAGGTTGTAGAACAGACAATATTGCTGCTAGCTGTGCTCCAATCATATGTGCCAAACTACATTATCCTGTTCAGACAATGACTTAGCACACATCAAGCCTGTTTTATGACCTTGTTTATTATTTCTGACCAATCAATAAAGAACACAGCTGCCAGGCGCCACTCACCTAATTCACCTTTCCTTATTTAACACTTAGATATGCAAATCTCTTCCAGTTTATATTGGGAATCAAATAAAAGCACTTGCATAGGTCTTGAAAGCTGAACCATGTTTTACTGTACCTTCAGCTGTATCTATAAAAGCTGCTTTATAGACGAGAATGTAATAGCAATTTCTCATTATGGTTTCTGGGTGTCCTCAACATTCCCATTTCCTTCATAGTTAATTTTATTTTTATATTGCTTTTTCACCCTTGGAGTATATGTAAACCCAGTCATCAAAATGTAATGTAAGATTGTATATGGTAATGCAATTTTCTAAATCCTTTTTAACATATTTAATTCTTCAGCTTTCATTAAAACATTATGTTGATTATGTCATGAAGGTCCTTGCATGAAGGTCCAACAGGAGATGGTAATTGGCACAAAAAGCAGGGCAGCCACAATTTGTCCCCAGGGATGATGGGGGAAAAAAAATTATACACAAACAAACCAAAGGCAGGCGATAATGCACCCAAATATAAAATGTCTATGGGCCATATGTGTAGGGCTAATGATAATTAGAAGTCCAGAGCCCAATAACATCAGTAGCCGGAAGTCAGATAAAAACACAGTTAATTCCAACAATAAAGCAGCAATAAAAGCAGTAAGAAGCCAAAGCTGAATGTGGAACAGCATTACCGCAGGTGTATCTGATCCTGACCTGCAGCATGAGAGGTTTGCCAGAGGCCCCTAATAACCTGCCTATACTGGGAGCTCTGGATGGAGGCCAGATCCTGTGTGAGAAAGCTGCCCGCCGTGGCCGAACAGCGGGAAAGCACAAGATGCCGGAAGTGCCATGGCTGGAACACAGGGATCAACTGATCCACTGACAGGAAGCTGAACCAACAGGAAGTGAAGGCAGTTGCCAGGAGTACATGTTTCGGGGCACGTCCCTTTGTCAAATCCAGGCTTGGCAACTGGCAGAGGCATTATATAGGCATGTTAATAAAAGGCTTGTTAAAATAAAAAATAAAAAAGGCATGTTGAAAAAAGGAAAAAAATAGGTGCCCCCCCCGAAGAAAATTGGCCTGGCAATCGGCTTCTCTTCCTGTTGGTCCCCCTTCCTGTTGGAGCTGGATCAGCTGATACGTGTGTTCCAGCCACACCACTTCTGGAAACTTGTGCTTCCTCACTGTTCGGGGCAGCTTTCTCACATAGGATCTATCCTCCATCCTGATCTCCCCGTATATGCAGGTTTGACCTCGTCATCAGGGGCCTCTAATGCTGCAGGCTGGGATTAGATCCAACCTAGTAATGCTGTCCACAGTCAGCTTTGGCTTCTTGAAAATGTTATTGTTGAAATAAGCTGGGTTTTTATCTGACTTTTGGCTACTGATGTTACTGAGCTATGGACTTCTAGTTATCATTATCATTAGCCCTACACATATGACCCATGGACATTTCATATTCGGGTGCATTATCGCATGAGCACCTGGAGGTGATTTGTTTGTGCATACTACTGTTGTCACCATTATGCCCATTATGAGTTACGGCAAGCAACCATCACTGGATTTCATGCATGCAGACAGAGCGTGGCTTCAAACAGAATGTGAGAGATCAGAAGCACTGAGATATAACAATGCATTAAGAAAGATTATATGTCTATTTTATGTCTTCTGACTTCTGAACGGCTGAGGAAGTAGGTGTGATTAGCCTCTGAAACGAGTTTGGATTGGTCTGATCAGCCTATGACTACTTGTGTTCACAGTGTCTTCTCTTCTGGTTCACAGAGCTGCCTGCTTTAGCAAGGACTACTCCACCATCCCATGTGGGATTCTTTACCATAGCCCATCAGGGCATAGACTGTCACCTCTATCATCCTGTGAGCTGAACCTGTCTTTGATTTTACATATTATATACTCATTAAACTGTGCTACACTATTGGTCGCCTGGTGCCTCTATCCCCTTCCCTTCATAGGTACACATTTAACCCTTTGATCGCCCTAGATGTTTAACCCCTTCCCAGCCAGTGTCATTAGATCTGTGACAGTGCATATTTTTAGCACTGATCACAGTTTTGGTTAGTGTCAGGCTGTCTGCCGCAATATCGCAACCCTGTTATAAGTCACAGATCGCTGCCATTTCTAGTATAAAAAATTAAAATAAAATTGCAGTATATATCCCATAGTTTGTAGGTGCTATAATTTTTGTGCAAACCAATCAATATAAGCTTATTGGGATTTTTTTAACAAAAATATGTAGTAAAATGCATAATGGTCTAAACCTATGAAGAAATTTGATTCTTTTTAATGGCATGTCTTATAGTAGAAAGTATAGAAAGTAAATATATATATATATATATATATATATATATATATATATATATATATATATATATTGGAGGAGAACCACTTGGACTTTAGGAGAAAGATCAAAACCCATCTCTTTTGAGGACAAAGGAAAAATGGACAACGAGGCGCCCAGAGGCGATTTAGTTTGCATGTGCTGCGCTATATAAGTTTCTCACTCACTATATATATATTTATATGTTTCAAAATTGTGTTTGAATAATAATAATACTAATTATTATAATAATATTAACACCAATTACCATTACTATCACTGATGAAAGTTATTAAATGTAGCCATATCAGTTAGTGTTATCCTTTAGCTGAATGGTGAATGGTTTATATTATAATAACGATGATGTTATTATTAAGGTTTTTATCATTGTTATATTTATTATTATTGTTATTATTATTATTATTATTATTATTATTATTATAAATAACATAGGTAATAATAATAATGATTATAATGAAAAAAGTATTAAAATAATAATAATAATAATAATAATAATTATTATTATTATTATTATTATTATAACAATAATAGCAATAATAATAATTGAAAAATACAACCACTTTTGCCACCAATATTAACTGTATTATTATTATTCATATTATTAATTACTGATACAAAACTAATACAACTCCAAGACTCATTTGCAAATCTGCCCGATCTCTCTGTCTTGTCATATGTTCATTCTCATTTTCTTCTGGGATAAGCTGATTCAAAACCATACAAGGGTTTACACATTTTCTGAAGATAGTTTAGGATTTGCTTCACAGAACTATCTGTGTAATGTATCTTGCAAACTAATGGATTAAAATGGCCCCAGTGGATCTCAGCTACTTAATAGGAATGTTCAATGTGCTTTTAGGTAAACACTACATTTTTTTTTTTGTCTGTGTGTGAAATGGCTATAAAGCAATTTTCCTGGGAGCCTGTAAGAATAGAAGTTCATCTTTTTTATTTTTTTTTAAAACCCAGGAGGCCGGTGAACGCTTGCAATTTAATCAGGAATTCACATTTCTGTCCAGCAAAGAATCAACAAACTGATGAATTCTGCTAGTTTGCTTGCGATCACAAATTTGTTTGGAGAGGTCGGAGTAATCCCAGCTGTGTTTCCCTGATCAATTCTGTGTATATATTGCGTTACTTCTATTTAAAAAGGACTTCCTATTGAAAACAACGGGAGGCCATTGCATGCAAAAAAGAAACATGTTACACTTGAAGTGAACCAACCTGGCCTAAAAATGAACAGGAATAGAGTGCATGCACCTTGTGTTGTGTTTAATTTGATGCCGGTGCCCATGTAAAGCCCCTTGGATCCTAGACCCAGACTGTACACAGACCTTGACTTTCTGAATAAATATTAGAGCAAAAGTGTTCAGTCCAGTCAATCTTGTAATACAGGCATTTAGACAGAACAGCTAAAGCACCATTTCCCCAGTCCAATGATTGGACAACACTGGAGCATCACCCAACTGTTAAGGCCGTCACCCTTTTTTTTCTGTTGGCAAGCACCTAGTGTTTGGATGACATCAATCTGTCTTCATTCTACCTGAGTTTAACTACTTGCCAACTGGCTCACGCACATACAGTATATAAGTGGTTAGTTCCCTCCAATTGACGTACTCGTACGTCGGCTCCTTTGAGAGACTTATGCAGGCGCATTCCTGCTGCATGGTGGGGGACCCGATGCATGTGCCTGGCGGGCTCGATCGCAGGCACGAGAGCCAGAATGGGGATTTGTGTATGTAAACACACAAATCCTCGTTCTGGCAGGAGAAAAGAGACAGATCTGCTGTTCGTAGTATGGCAATATGTCTCCTCCTACAGTCAGTCCCAAAACCCCACAATTAGAAACACTCATAAGGGAACACATTGACCCCCTAGTGTTAACCCCTTCTTGCCAGTGATATTTACACAGTAATCTGTGCATTTTTATAGCTTTGATTCCTGTATAAATTGCCAATTGTCCCAAAAAATTTGAAACATGTCCGATTTGTCTGCCGCAATGTCACAGTCCCGCTAAAAATCACAGATAACCGCCATTACTAGTAAAAAAAAGGAAATAAATAAAAATGCCATAAAAATGCCACAAATCTATCCCCTATTTTGTATTTTTTCCCAAACCAATCATTATATGCTTTGATGGTATGAAGGAAAGGGGTGAAAAGGGGTTGCCTGGAGATGGGCTTTAAGGATAAATATGAGGCAATACGTTTACAAATATGTATTTATTTTTTTCAAATGGGTCTACATAGTTGACCATCTAGTATGCTAATAAATACAGTAGGTGATGCCGATATTGTGACAATCTATTAGCGCCAAGATTGACACCGTTAAGCCTCGTCGCAGGAGCCAGCACCAAGCTCTGTTGCTCCTCCTGCTCGCCGTCCCTAATGGATTCCTATGGATGCACGGCATCTCGTGGTGGGTGGCGAGCCTGAGAAGCACAGCCTCGCAACACAAAATCGGAGGCAGGTATTGTAACATATCCCAAAAAATTCCCAGCTGAACTTACTGACTGGCCTGCAACCAACCGGACACCTTTGCTGCCATAATGCTATGTGTTGGGTGTCCAGTGCACCCCTGGGCCTTTAAGGAGGGGTGGGCTCCCTCCAGGCTCACCTGCCCTCTAGTTATTCATTATAATGAATATAGAGTTAGGACTGCAGAAAATACTGGGGTGCCTTGATGGGGCTCGGTAGCTTATGCATGTATTTGCAAATGTGTAAAAAAATAACCCCCTGTTTTTTAACGCATTCTACTTGTTAACACTGACAGAACAGTTTGGTTGGTTGCAGGGTGGTCGGTAAGTTGAGCTGGGTATTTCTTTGGTATTTGTTTTGCATGCATTTCCCTTCCATGCACTCCTTGCTTCAAAGGCCAGTTATAGGTGAGGGCAGCGGCCATTTGTTTGTATTGCCAATAAATAAGTAAAATACCGAAAAAGACACATCTATAATAATAAAAAAAAAACTATGCACAATAAAACGTTAAAAATAAGTTATTTTTAGTCAGTTATTTGGTGTTTTCAAATCTCTTCAGGGCCGGAGACTCCACTGCCAGAATACAAAAAGCAATATTCATGTGAAAAGAATTTATGTTGCTTAAAGGCATGCATCGCATTAGAATATGCATTCGCCTCTCCAAAATCAATCCTCATTATTTTCTTTTGCACATTGAATGTAAGTGCAAAATATTGAAGATATTCCCGGCTGGAAGTACAGCCATTTTAACCTGGCCCAGCAAGACAGAGATTGGAGTCCTGGTGAGTAGAATAGATTTTGAACTAGAGATCATTAGTTTACAAGATAGAAACTTGTTTTGCCCCCCCCCCCCCCTCATTTGTATATAAGCCGTTATTTACCCATTGTGCGAAATTATTCTGATATATACTGTATGTGAAGAGTACACAATGTACTTTAGATTTAATCCCCTCGCTCCTCCTTCCCATGATATCAAATTATCCACATACTTTATACTTCTCTGACAAGAGATAATGTGAACTGGAAATTCACATACAGTATAGCTTGGCCTAAAATGACAATGATTAGCTCTCATGGGTCTTTACAGAGTAAACCAGCAAGTTCACATGATGTATGTTAAAACAAGTCAACGTAATTTCTATAGAATATTCACACTTTCTATCTTCATTATTATCTACTGTATGTCTTCTTGTTGATGCACGATACCTAACACCGATGATGGGGATGGCAAATGTATTATGATCATAAATAATGACCATTGATGGTCATTGATGATGATGATTGTTATTATTATTATCGTTTAATTCAGACATCAAATATATGTGTTCATAATGGAGCATTATTTATTAATTATTTATTTAATTAATTATGAATTATTTAGGTAACGCAGGTGTTTATTACCTCTCACAGAGCTCACAATGCTCCCCCTGACAATGATTTGTGTGACTTTTCATTCAAGAACAATGGAGCCATCGGCATCAAGGTCAGCATCAAGGTTAGAATTGACAGTGTTTCCTAGATGAAGATGTTGGCACAGAGATGACTCAATCATGTAATCCTGGTGCCTATGCAATTCTTTATTGTTTTCAACCATGTCTGACACAGATCAGCTCTTGTGGTAGTCCAGACAGCAACTAGCCACACATTTGTGGCAGTGTTGAATTGTAAGACTTGCTGCAAATTTCACTGGCAAGTTGTACACTTAGGCCACGTACACACGATCAGTCCATCCGATAAGAACGGTCCTAAGGACCATTTTCATCAGTTAAAGAAGCTGACTGATGGTCTGATGTGCCTACACACCATTGGTTAAAAAAACGATCGTGCTAGAACGCGGTGATGTTTACGTGTTTTAACACAACAACGTGCTGAAAAAAATGAAGTTCAATGCTTCAAAGCATGCGTTGAGCATGCGCTGCCTTTTAATCAATGCTTTTGTATACTAGCGATCGGTTGTGGCCCATCGGTCAGGCGTCCATCGGTCAAATTTTATAGCAAGTTCTATTTTTTCACCCGATCAGTTTGGACCGATGAAACGGTCCTTCAGTCCGTTTTTATCGGTTTTGACCGATCGTGTGTAGGCGGCCTTACAGAGCGCTTAAAGCACAAGACTAGTTAACACTTTTGCAATTTGTAGAGAATTTGGCTGGCAAAGTCTCTAGAATGAGCAAAGTTGTAGTGGTGAGTCTATCGCTCTATTTTTGTTTATAGTGCAAAAAATAAAAAACGCAGATGTGATCAAATACCACCAACAGAAAGCTCTATTTGTGGGAAAAAAAGAATGCCAATTTTGTTTGGAAGCCACATCGCACAACCGCGCAATTGTCAATTAAAGCGACACTGTGCCGAATCGCAAAAACTGGCCAGGTCCTTTAGCTGCCTAAAGATCCGGGTCTTAAGTGGTTAAGGGTTATCTGATCAGCATATGGAAGAAGAAAGCAAATGCAACATTAAACACATGGAGAATACTGTACATACATGATATATATATATATATTTTTTTAATGTGGAGCCTTTATTAGCCGAGCATAACTGACAGCAAGCAGCAAGGAGGAAATCTCTGTGGTGTTTCATCATATACCATTTTTCAGAATAAAAGGGGACCTTTAGGTGTGAACCTGTGTGGCTGCCCAGTACTCACGTACAGTGAGTTTTAACATTTTCCTAGGCAATAAATCTGTAGATGTAGCATCTGATTTTGATGCAGTGAAGCAAAACTCTTTGAATTATCAACAAATAAGTCTTAGAAAAGGAATACAACTGATCGACCTCAAACACTCTTCCGAACATACTAAATTCACCTTGAACCAATAGTTGAAAATGATTTTTGATATCTAATGTTTTTTGTTGTTCAGTGTAAAAAAAAGAAATTCACCTCTTTGAATTAGATGTTAAAAGGCCTGAACGCTTCAGATATGGTAATGATTTCCTTCTCGAGTATGTTAATATTTGTTGTACAAGGGATTATTTGCACAGACCCTGCAGCTCTTATCTTACCCCAAAGTAACATTTAAAATGACTGTATCCTTTGTTTTCCAAGATAATGCATATTTAAAATGGATCTGAAGTGGAAATATCAAAGACGTAATATGACCACGGAACTCTAGATCTGCTCAAATATAATATCGGAGTGGCTAAATTGCGTGTTCTCAATAAATGAATGTAGTTAAAGGAAAAAATGTTGTGCGCTTACACAGTTTTCTCAAATTGAATGACAAAAAGAAATAAAAAATCACAGTATATACAAGTGCATCTCAAAATATCAGAATATCATCAAAAAGTTAGATGCATTATATATATATATATATATATATATATATATATATATGTATATATATTAACCACTTGATACCCGCCCGCCGTCAAATGACGGCTGGCGGGATACCCTATTGTCCTGACAGGACGTCATATGTAGTCCTGTCACTTTAAGCTGTTAGGGGCGCGCACCCGTCGCACCCGTCGCGTCACTTAGAACACCGTGCGTGTGCCCGGCGGCCGCGATGACCGCTGGGCACACGCGATTGCCGACAATTGAGCTGGGACGTGGAGCTCTGTGTGTAAACACAGAGCTCCACGCCTAGCCAACTGCCCAGTAAATTTGGGGCCAGGGGAAATTGGGGGAAATGTAAACATCAACAATGTACTAGGCAGCGGGGAAGTCCAGGATGAAGCATGGTCTTGTAAATAGATTACTGGTGTCTGACGTTATTCTGTACTTATGCCATTGCCTACACATTGTTGATGTTTACATTTCCCCCAGCCCTATTTTACTCAAATAATTAGTTTACTAGACATTTATCAGAGACGCAGGTACAAAATAGGGTATTTATGACTGCAGGACGTCATCCTTTGGCCATGCCACCGCTACTGCCTAGTAGCTGACTCATTCAGTCATTCAGAGCTGGGGACATGTAATAAACGAAGTGAGCCTAAACAAACTACTTGTACACATCTCAGCTCATAACAAGTTGAGATGTACTATAAATCAGTACCTATGAAGAAATTTCCGGGCAGCTGTTTAATAAAGTAAACCGTCTGTGCGTAAGAGGCCTTAGTGGTAAGATTCTTTGGTTGTTTTTGCTTTTGAAATATGGCTGTGGGAGTTTAGTATAGAGACATAGATGTCTTGATGGATAAAAGTTGGGAAAAAATGAAAAGTTATAAAATATAAACAACAAACTACAGAGCCATATAACCTTGTACATTTATATGATCACTGGACTGCTTGGGGAGGCCAGTATCATAATATTTTCCTCCATTTTCATAGTTTTAATTTGATGTTTGTATTTCAACCATTGTGTTAAGTGTCTAAATAATAATTTAATGGCTCAGCCCAATGGGTAACCACATTAATCCCATTGCTCTTAAGCAGCCCTTTGATAATGTAATTCCTTTCCTTCACAATTGGTGGACGGAAAGAATATAGCTTGATTCCCCCATCAATACAGTTAGTATTGATGGGGGAATCCCTGCCACAGTGCTATTGTGTTTACAATAATCAATGCTGGTGGCTATAGCCACCGGCAGTGATCACATGAAAAACAAACAACAGACTGGTTGTACTGAAGTCGATTGATGGATTGGCTTCAGTTCAACCAGCCCGCCTATAGATGCATCAAATCTCAGCTGGTCCCTACTGAACCAGCTGAGATTTGATCAATCTATGGCCAGCTTTAGTAATCAGCATTCAGTAACATTCCTGGCCTGACATGCTCCTCTTTTCCTATACAATTCAAACAGTATGAGGACACATGATTATGGGTGTGACTGTTACTCTGCCACCATAGAGCACTGGAGAAATCAGTCACAACTCAACAACTCATATCATTATTTTGTTGGGATTACATGTGCAAAACACTGTATTTGGGACTTTTAATCATCAATCTTCTGTCATGTTTTTTTTTGTAAACAGAAATTTTATTTATCCTTGGAAAGCTCCAGTAGCCACACCAACCAGCCTTAGGTCCTGCCTCTGTTCCTGCCTGTTCCTGTTATTGGTACCCCTGTTAGTGATAGCTAGGGCTATCTAGAATCGTGCACCTGGCCCCATCTTGTAGGTGTTACAGCTTTATTATTAGTATTGTAGTTTGTTTTGTAAGACCTCCCACTTCGATGGGAGGAGCCTCTACGACTCCTGGGAGGTCCTCCATTGCCTGCTCTGTGGTACACATACATATATATCCTCCTGTTGCATTAATTAGACAATCAAAGTTGGAACTTAGATTTTCCAATTCAGATGTACATGCATTGTGTTAAATATCTGATGTGTGAGTATGAAGGCACTGGGCCAATAGAGGTGAAGCTTGCACTGGTGAATACACAATAGTGTGAGTCCTTCTTTATAGGGAATAATGCATAATGAGGGTGTATTGCAGATGTTGTTCCGGTCCTGGGCTGCTACCTCTCTAATAGTGACAAAAAGAATGCTCAGAATTTGGCAAGCCCAGTACAAAGATTTAAGGGTCTATTTGAAATGTTTATCGGTTAAGAGCATCAAGTAAAACCAACGTGTTTTGTGTGAAAAACTCTGCCTTCCTCAGGGCTGGAGCAGTAGATGTGATTAGAATTGAGATGAGAGGCAATGGAAGACATATAATAGGGCTTGATAAAGACCATCAAATCTTATCACATCACCAACTACCAGCATGAAACCATGGAACCCTGTTTATGATTATAATCTTACCTACTGCTCCAGATTTTTCCCCTAAATGCATTGGCTTTACTTGATGCCGACTTTATTGTCATTAGGGCAGCCCATTCACCTGTAAAGGGTGACTAATGCACAGGAACGGCTAAAAAAACTGAAATGCAGCATTTTCTTGACAGACTGTGTGGTGGGTATTGAGGAGCACCCAGTACAAAAGTTCAAAGCACTCAAGGGACTATTTGAAATGTTTATTGTTTAAGAGCATCAAGTAAAACCAACGTGTTGAGATGAGATGCAATGGAAGAGATAGGGATTTATAAAGACCATCAAATCTTATCACATTACCAACTATCAACATGAAACCATGTAACCCTGTTCATGACTCCAATATCATCTACTGCTCCAGCCCTCCGAAAGCAAGAGGCTTTTCCCCCTAAATGTGTTGGGTTTACTTGATGCTGACTTTATTGCCATTAGAGCAGCCCATTCTCGTTGCAATGGGAAACATATAATAGAGCTTGATAAAGACCATCAAATCTTTTCACATTACAAACTTCCAGTATGAACCCATGGAACCCAATTCATGATTTTAAAGCCCTAATGAAGCAAGAGGCTTTCCCCCCTTAATGTGTTGGCTTTACTTGACGCTGAGTCTATTGCAATTATGGCAGCCTGTTCACCTTTAAAGTGAGACTAATGCACAGGAATGGACCAAAAAACAGAAATTCAGCATTTTTTCCCGATGCAGAGCACAACAACACAATTACTGCCATTAGAGTATCTGGGAACCTATACCCTGTAAAACAGCCTATTTACTCTAAAATAGAAATGCGAGGCAAATCATTTGTTTATATACAATATATACAAACATTATACATACCTCAGAACCTCTGTTCTCAGCTGTATACAGGGCTTAGAGAGGTGGAGGATGGATACTGCAGGGGAGGGTGGGGGGGTGGGGTAGTGTAAGCAGGAGGCAGAGAAACAGCAATACACTGATCTCCCCAGTGAAGGGCTATGCAGGGGGGTGTGGCCATCAGAGGGCAGGCAGGTTGTGCTCCCAGCGCAGGTTGTGCTCCCAGCACAGCCATAAAACTGACCACACTGGGACGGATGAGCTTCTATGACTAACGTGGTCAATTTGAAATAGGAAAGCAGGGGGAATAGCAGGATCACTAGGTATTTCACACAAAGGAAGAATTACAAAGAGAAACAGACACTTTTTGACACAAGTACAACATACACATATCAGGAGCATGAAATGTCGAGGTAACATACACTTTAATTGTCTTGTTTAGTCACTTAATCTTATAGGACATCTCACAACTGCATTGTCACATCCTCTGGCGGGTGAGACTACAAGCAGCTAGGACACTTGTTACACTAGGCAGGGATCACTGCATTCCTACTGCATAAATGTTCTTACACAAATCATAATGTACTTACTCATTGCAAACTTTGGGGGATTGTCATTGACATCAGTGAGGGTGACAGTAACTGTTGTGGTTCCCGAGAGGCCACCCATGTGACCTCCCATGTCCTTGGCTTGGATGACCACAAGATATTCCTCTCTGGCTTCTCTGTCCATGTTGGGTAGTGCTGTTTTAATGATTGCTGGAAAAGAATGGAGATTCTTTAGGAACAGTTTATTCAGTTTTAGGCAAAAAAAAAAAGAAGATAAGAAAACACAAGACTTATTTAAAAAGCAAACCTTTAAAGTGTTACTAAACCCACAAGAGTAAAATCAGCCTGTGTATGTAGTAAAGCATGTTTGTTAGGCCGCGTGCACACGATCGGTCAAACCGATGAGAACGATCTGATGGACCGTTTTCATCAGACCAAACCGATTGTGTGTGGGCCCCATCGGTTATTTATCCATCGGTTAAAAAAAAGGGAACTTGTTTTAAAATTAACCGATGGACACCTAACCGATAGAAGAAAAAAAAAACGATCGTTAGTAGGCACGACCATCGGTTAAAAATCCACGCATGCTCAGAATCAAGTCAACGCATGCTTGGAAGCATTGAACTTCATTTTTTTCAGCACGCCGCTGTGTTTTACATCACCACATTCTGACACAATCGTTTTTTTAACCAATGGTGTGTAGGCACCACTGACCATCAGTCAGCTTCATCGGTAAACCGATGGAAAAATCCATCAGACCGTTCTCATCGGTTTAATCGATCGTGTGTAAGCGGCCTTATACTCACTGTGAAATCTAAAAGTTTAATCCTCTGCAGTGTGTAAAAAGGCTGTTTGATCCTGCCTTCTCAGGACCTCCCTTTCTTTTACACCCCCCAATCCATCTGCTGATAGAACAGAGCCCTAGGAGCCACTCTGCACATGCTCAGTTTGATGTGTATTGCTAGAGAGTTTTTATTTTTTCTTAAGAGGGTGCATTTGATTGGCACAGGGGCAATCAGTACTGTCCAGACAGAGGGTCAGCGGTCATGGAGACTCATAGGACAGTCAGAGAAGAATGAAAACTCCTCCTGCAAGCTTTGATCAGTGTTCGACTGGACACTGATAGAGGTCACAAGACTGCTATATACTGCTGATCAGAAAAGGTATTTAGCAGTTTATATTTACTAAAATAATGTAATGTCCATGTTCTGTGTACTGTGGGGGATCAGATAGGGTTTAGTAACACTTTAGGCACAGTTAAAAAGCAGCCAGTGAAATATAAAAACAAATAAATTATATTATCCAGCCTGCGTATATATTCAACACATTATAAATCCATCCCTCATTAAGAAAAACACGCAGAGCCAACTTGTAAAACCAACTGATCTGAAAATACTTGCACAATTAAAGTTAATTAATATCAAATTTCCCACTGTCACTGTAAACAGAGTGTGTTAGATGTTGTATGAAACTCAGACATTAGAGTATATAAAATCATTTACCTTGTAAAAAAAAGAAAACATCTGTTAAATAATAGAAATGAGTTTGTCTTGGCGAGTGAACCACTGACTTGCTCCATTACCTCCAATCCCAATATCAAAGGATACATTAAAATGGCCATCAGGGGTGTACTCACTTTTCTGAGATACTGTAACTGTAACCCATCACTTTATTGTAAATATTTTATTATATCTTTTCATGTGACATCAAGAAATGAAACTTTGCTACAATGTAAAGTAGTGAGTGAACAGCTTGGATAACAGTGTAAATTTATTGCCCCTGCAAAATAACTCAACATACAGCAAATACTGTCTAAACCGCTGGCAACAAAAGTAAGTACACAACATACGTGAAAATGTCCAAAATGGGCCCAATTAGCCATTTTACTTCCCTGGTGTCGTTAGTCTTACAGAATCTCAGGTGTGAATGGGGAGCAGGTGTGTTAAATTTGGTGTTATCGCTCTCACTCTCTCATACTGGTCACTGGAAGTTCAACATGGCAGCTCATGGCAAAAAAACTCTCTAGGGATCTGAAAAAAAGAATTGTTGCTACATAAAGATGACCTAGGCTATAAAAAGATTGCCAAGACACTGAAACTGAGCTGTAGCACGGTGACCAAGATCATACAGTAGTTTAACAGGACAGGTTCCACTCAAAACAGGCATTGCCATTGTCACCCAAAGAAGTTGAGTGCACATACTCTGCGTAATTTCCAGAGGTTGTCTTTCGAAAATAGACATATGAGTGCTACCAGCATTGCTGCAGAGGTTGAAGGGGTGGGGAACAGCCTGTCAGTGCTCAGACCATATGCTACACACTGCACCAAATTGGTCTGCATGGCTGTCATCCCAGAAGGAAGCCACTTCTAAAGATGGTGCACAAGAAAACCTGCAAACAGTTTGCTGAAGACAAACAGACTAAGGACATGGATTACTGGAACCATGTCCTGTTATCTGATGAGACCAAGATAAACTTATTTGGTTCAGATGGTGTCAAGTGTGTGTGGCGACAACCAGGTGAGGAATACAAAGACAAGTGTGTCTTGCCTACAGTCAAGCATGATGATGGGCGTGTAATGGTCTTGGTCTGCATGAGTGCTGCCGGCACTGAGGAGCTACAAATCGTTGAGGAGATCCATGAATGCCAACATGTGCTGTGACATACTGAAGCCAAGCATGATCCCCTTTCACATTGGAGCGGTGGGCAGCGCCACTGAACCACTTTGCTGGTGGTTTTAACCCTTTTTTTGGCTGCCAGCCAGGGTTAAAAGTGGCCCGCTAGCAGCGGAAGTGTGCCGTGAAAATGGTGGTAAAAATAACGCTGTTTTTCCTCCGGTGCCACCCGTCCCAGTGTGAAAGGGGTCTTAGGAAGCCATGCATAGAGAACAGAATACTTTTTAACATATCTAACTAGTACGACATAGACATATCAAGAATACGAAATGTTGGGATAACATATTCTTTAAATATGAAGGTTTCACAGTCACATAACATGCTTCAAAAAGTTCAAAAACAGCAAACTGGTGCTCCAGGTTTTAATAACTTCTGCCACAGAAAGTTTTTGCAACTCCTTAAATGTAACCTATATTTTGCTCATGAAGACCAAAACAAGAGGTGTGCTTTACCCCCCCCCCCCCCCACATAAACACATGCTCCTCCTTTTTTTGCTCCCCCAGTATTTTCTATATAACCAGAGAAAGAACAGTCTCAGTCCTTCTAGTCAAAGCTTAAACAGGTAATGTTTCTCCATCCCAATCTGACAGTGCTGGGCCAATCACCAAGAACTAGGGCTGTTGCATGGGAGAAAAGTGAGTCAAATGCTCCTCCATATCTGAGAATACCAGGTATTTCTCATTGTTCCTGATAGCAACAGATTAATCAAAATGCCATTATTTTTATTTGAGGTAGTGATCCCTTTATATCAAAAATGACACATGATACAAGTACAGTACCCGAGAGAGACATGAAGACACCATAAACAGTATATTGCATTGGGAATATGGTGTGCGGTCATTTTAGAAACAAGATGAGATGAGTGAGATAATGTGTTACACTGGGTGAATCTGCTGAGTCAAAGATTTCTAGCACAGAGGCAGATTTGACATATGCTTTAACAAGGCAAAAGGAGCATCTCTACAGTGCACTATATCATTTAGTTGGATAAAAACAAAACACTTACAAAACTCTGGATGGGCAGCTGTCATGGTGGACTTAGCAATAATGCATGATTAAAGGGGCGCCATTATGTGACTAATGCCATATACAGCAGCCATAAACGAGTGGTTTGTAAATGCCAAGGTAGCTTTTACTTTGGGGGGGGGGGGGGGTGGTAAGGTAAAAGGTAAAAATTCTGGGTGTTTTTTGGAGTTGCACCAGTACCCCACTTCTCTTTCTATACCTTCAAAGCTAGTAATTCTCAATTATTTTTTTTTTACATACTACCTACACTGTTGTACTCGATGTTTCATACTATACCAGAATAAAATCACAGCTCCTGCAGTGATTTTGAGCTGTGCTGAGATCCTCTTTCTATCCACCGCCTCCCATCAGTAGTACTTCCTAGACATGTGCAGACTGGAATATTTTGTTTCGTTTTTTCGTTTTCATTTGGAAAATAAATTTATTTAGTTACTCCCGAAAATCGTTTTGATTTATGTAGTTTTCGTCGGTAAAGTTTTTGTCCGAAAACGACGATTTTCGATGCTTTCTCAAATTTTCGTCGTTCAATTCCACAAAGCATCGAAAATCGTCGTTCTGAATACAGTGAATATAGGTAGGAATTGAACGACGAAAATTCGACAAAGCATCGAAAATCGTCGGATCTGAACGAAAACGAAAATAAAGCATTGTTTATGTCGGATCTTTCGGTTTTTGTTTCTTGCGCTTTCGTTTTCGTTCGTTAAAACCATAAGGAAAATACCCGATTTTCAGACGAAAATGCATTCTAACGAAAACGATTGCACATGTCTAGTACTTCCTCACTTCCAGGGCTCCTATCCTCTCCCTTCTTCTTGTAGTACTTCTTGATATGCTTCAAAGCTCCTCTGGGATCCTCTTTCTATCAACTAACTTATATTGGTAGTACTTCCTGATATGTTATATAGCTCCATTTGTTTTCATTCCAGAAATAGTGCTTCATAATGTGTTTTGGGGCTCTGCCGGGATCTTCTTCTTCTTCTTCTGAGCTCACTTACACGGTTGGTATCTCCCAATGTGCTTCTGAGCTACGTTGGAATCTTCCTTCAATCCACCCTCTTCTATTGGCAGTACGTCCTGGTTTTTTATCCTAGCTTCTCTGCAATCATCCTCCATGCACTCCCTTATAGGGGTAGCATAGCCTACTTATGGGTCTCAAAACACCTCTGGGATCCTCCAATCCTCCCATTTCGTATATATTTCCTTTCAGCTCTTGCTACCCTGATTGCCTTATGTATATTCATATATGCAAGAAAATAAACAGCCTTCAATTCTTTAAAAAATATTAAATTTGCTCACAAATCGATTTGTTCATATCTAGTACTTAATGACGTTTTTTGAAATTAAAGTTTTTTAAGGTATCTCCTCATAATGAAGTTAAATTATTCCACTACTTTCTGTACAGTATGTGCTTTATTTTGGGTACATTGTTTAACCTGAATTTTCTGCATCTAAGTACACTTCTTTAGAAACTGTCATTTACACCTTGAAATATTAAAGTTATAACAGCATTAAGTGCAAGAGTTTCTAACTTGTAAGAAGACAAATATACATTTTGCACAAAGCCTTTCTTCTGTTGCATTAGTTGTGTGAAAAGCTTTTGTCGGATTGATGTCAAAATTTATTTTCTTTATTTCAAATTTTAAATTATTTAAAGCCAAACTCTATGCAGATATAAAAAAAAGACACAAATGAATGCAGCTTTGTAACTATTAGGACATCATTAAATGTATTTTCTAAATGCGGGCAGGGTAAGTACCTAAATTTGAGCTGGTATTGGCCTCTTGCAGTCCTTGTACAGCAGGGTTGAAGTGTAAGAGGAGCCAATTGGACCATGAGCTGACAAGTCATCAGCTGTGCTCTGGGCTTTAAAGCAGAGGTTCACACAAAAAGTGAACCTCCGCTTTTTGGATCCCTCCTCCCCTCCGGTGTCACATTTGGCACCTTTCAGGGGGGAGGGGGGTGCAGATACCTGTCTGAGACAGGTATTTGCACCACTTCCAGGTTCTAACTCCCGCGGGGAATCCAGCCTTGTTACGTCACCCCCCGCTGTCTTCTGGGAATCCAGCCTTGTTACGTCACCCCCCACTGTCTTCTGGGAAACACTGTTTCCAGGAGAGAGCAGGGACCAGTGACGGGACGCCGTGATCCTCGCGCATGTGCAGTAGGGAATCGGGCAGTGAAGCCGCAAGGCTTCACTTTCTGCTTCCCTCACCGAGGATGGCGGCGGAAGCAGCCGAGGACCGAGTGATTGCTCAGCCTCGGCTGCTGACATCGCGGGCGCTCTGGACAGGTAAGTGTCCATTTTTTAAAAGTCAGCAGCTGCCGTATTTATAGCTGCTGGCTTTTAAAAAATAAATATCTGCGGAACCTCCGCTTTAAGTAATGACCAGACCAAGGTTCTGAGCTCCACCCCGGCATATAGGAAGTCTGGCCCAGGAGTCAGGAGGGCTCCACCTAGACGAGAGGCAGGAGCTAGTGTAGCACGAGGCTGATAGAGATAAGCATGGAGTAGCTGAGCCTCCGGTCTGTGGTAGACAGAACAAGGCCTAAAGCGTAAGGCCTGAGAAAAAGAGCTGCGTTTATTAGCCAAGCAGGTTGCATGTTGTTTATTTCTATAGCAGAACTGGAATGCTGAATACACCTGCGATGAAATCTACTGTATTTGTGGAACTTTCTTTTGAATAAAAATGGGCAAAACTAGCCCTTAAATGAAGGAAAAGTGAGTGGTGATGTCCTTAAAGCTCTAATTGTGGAGTGAACTTGTTGACGTGTTTCACGCAGTGATTCGAATGCATGATCAACTTTTACTGTATTCCGCACTCTCTGTGATGACTTTTATATAAAGGATCAATAAAGATGAAGTTTTGCAGCAAATTCCAGACTTTTTTTGATTATGTGTATGATACAGTGCCTTGAAAAAGTATTCATACCCTTTGAAATGTTCCACATTTTGTTGTGTTACAACCAAAAACGTAAATGTATTTTATTGGGATTTTATGTGATAGACCAACACAAAGTGGTACATAATTGTGAAGTGGAAGGTAAATGATAAAAGGTTTTATTTTATTTTTACAAGTAAATATGTGAAAAGTGTGGCTTACATTTCTATTCATCCCTCCTGAGTCAATACTTTGTAGAACCACCTTTCTCCGCAATTACAGCTGCAAGTCTTTTTGGGGATGTCTCTACCAGCTTTGCACTAGAGTGACATTTTTGGCCATTCTTTTTTTCAAAATAGCTAAAGCTCTGTCAGATTGGATGGAGAGCGTCTGTGAACAGCAATTTTCAAGTCTTGCCACCGATTCTCAAATGGATTTAGGTCTGGACTTTTATTAGGACATCCGAACTAATGAATATGCTTTGATCTAAACCATTGCATTGTAGCTTTTCTTCTAAGATTGCCTTGTATTTGGCTCCATCCATCTTCCCATCAATTCTGACCAGCTTACCTGTCCCTGCAGAATAAAAGCATGCCCACAACATGATGCTGTCACCACCATGTTTCACAGTGGGAATGGTGTGTTTAGGATGATGCACAGTGTTAATTTTCAGCCACACATAAAGTTTGCTTTTAGGGAAAAAAATCTATTTTGGTCTCATCTGACCAGAGCACCTTCACCTGCTGTGTCCCCGCATGGCTTCTCGCAAACTGCAAACAGGACTACTTATGGCTTCTTTCAACAATGTTTTTATTTTCTTGCCACTCTTACATAAAGGCCAGATTTGTGGAGTGCACAACTAATAGTTGTCCTGTGGACAGATTCCACCATCTAAACTGTGGATCTTTGCAGCTCCTCCAGGGTTTTTATTTATTAATGCTCTCCGTGCCTGGCCCATCAGTTGACCATGTCTTGGTAGGTTTGTAGCTGTGCCATACTCTTTCCATTTTGGGATGATGGATTGAACTGTGCTCTATGAGATGTTCAAAGCTTGGGATTTTTTTTTAGAACATAACCTTGCTTTAAATATCTCCACATCATTATCCCTGACCTGTCTGAAGTTTTCCTTGGCCTTCATGATGCTGTTTGTTCACTAAGGCTCTCTAACAAACTTATGAGGGCTTCACAGGACAGTTGTATTTATGCTGAGATTAAATTACACACAAGTGGACTCTGTTTACTAATTAGGTGACTTCTGAAGGCACTTGTTTCCACTTAATTTTTGGTTAGGGGTATCAGAGTAAGGCCTGAATACAAATGCATGCCACACTTTTAGGATATTTATTTGTAAAAAAAAATGAAAACCATTTATAATTTTCCTTCCACTTCACACTACGTAGGAGTGTAGCTGCTGAGTGCAAGGACTGGAACTAAGTGGAAATCCTTGGAGTAGTGGTGTCTACTATAGTGATTTTTAGCTTTCAGGGGAATCAGTAAGGTATGGTACATACTGTACTTAGTTGCATTGGTCCACGATGGACCAATGTATCTATATATAATATAACAATGCCTGGAATTATTTTTTAAGACAGGGGACTGACTGTAGCTAAAGCAGCCTACACAACTGCAGTCAAGCCCCGATGCAGGAGGACCTCACATGCCTATTACTGAGCACAGTGAGTTATGGATTGCCTTTTCCATCTCCTGGGATGTCGTTGCCCTAATGAGAAAATATTACATTCCCTTATTGAAACAGCATCTAAAAAGTAAAGATATAGGGAGTCTGTTCTCTGGAATGCAGCAGGGGCTCCTTTAGATCTCTTTATTAGTTTACTACATGCCGGGCAGACTAAGAATATCCATGGAGCAAAGCAAATGTCAGCTTCACTTCCACTGAATCATCGATGGAGCTGATCTGCTAACACTTATCACTAAACATTACATGGTGTTATAGTGGAACGGAACCTCTTTTGTGGCGGAAGACAAAAGATTATCTTTAAAGTCACACTACATTGGCTTCTGCGCACTCTTCCAAATAGCTAATGTGGTAATTAGGATCTAGAGATCAGAATATTTCAAGCACATAGAAAAATTACACAATACAGTTACTCCTTGCAGCTGATTATCTGTCATCTTTCCTAATTTTATTAAAGTAGTTGGCCGTCTTTGATGGTCTTTCTGTAAGCTCAGCAGTTTGCAGGGATGATGAAAATGAACGTGCGGTAAATGGAATTAAAATGGAAGTGAGAGATGATGGATTTGTAAAGGCTAGAAACTTCCATGTGATGTTCGGAGCTGGCCTGTTAAAAGAAAAATAAGTTGTACTGATGTTCTATAAATGAAAACTTTACATATAAAAAAAGTAAATGCTGAAATCTAGGCAGATATAAATTAAAGCAGCTCTGTGTTTATCAATGTGGCTTTAACTATTTAACCCCTGGAGGATTTGGCTGCCAAATGACCAGGCCATTTTTTGCAATTTGTCACTGTGTTGCTTTAACTGACGTTGCACCCAAACATAATTGATGTCTTTTTTTTCCCCACAAATAGAGCTTTCTTTTGGTGGTATTTGGTTACCTCTGAGGTTTTTATTTTTTTGCGCGAAAATTTACAAAAAAACGAATAATGTTTGCTTTAATAAATATCCCCCAAAAAATATATATATATAAAAAAAAATTCTCAGTTTTTTTTTTTTTAGCAATAAACGTATATTGAATGGTTTGCTCAAAAGTTATAGCGTCTACATAATAGGGGGTAGCTTAATGGCATTTTTATTTTTATTTATTTTTTACTAGTTATGGCGGCGATCTGCAAATTATATCGTGACTGTGACATTATGGCGGACACATCGGACACCTTTGACATTATTTTGGGACCATTGTCATTTATACAGCAACTGTTTTATAAAAATGCACTGATTACTGTGTAAATGACACGGGCAGTGAAGAGGTTAACCACTAGGTGGCCAGGAAGGGGTTAAGTGTGTCCCAGGGAGTGATTCTAACTGTGTGGAAGTTGGGCTTACTGTGACACAACACTGATCACTGCTCCCGATGACATGGAGAAGCACTCACTGTCCCGTCAGTAGGTAGAACAGGGAGATGCCTTGTTTAGACAGGCATCCCCCGTTCTGCCTCTCCGGGACACGATCGTGGGCCACCAGCGCACATCAAGTCATTGGGGCTCACAGGCAAGGTCACGGAGAGTGCAGAGGGCACGTGCGCCCGCCGCACAGCTTCTTAAAGGTGACGTACCTGTACACCGAGTGGAGGAACTTGACTTCCCTTAACCTGATAGAACACCTTTGGCATAATTCATAGAGGAGCCAGGCCTTCTTGTCCACATCAGCATGGAAAGTTTTAAATACAAGGACGCATATATGCGACCACTCTGTGTAAAGGCTCTCTCACTGAGAGGCCACATATATGCATTCAACCGGTGCCAAGAAGTTAAAGGGATATTTAGTTGTTTTCACGTTTTATAAATAACATTAAAATATTTAATCTTGATATAAATAAGTAGGGGAGATTTACTAAAACTGTTGCACACAGAATCTGGTGCAGCTGTGCATAGTAACTAATCAGATTCCAACTTCGACTTGTTCAAATAAACTTTAACAATAAAACTACCCAGATAACAAGGATAACATGTGAAAGGTTTGTGGCATTGTTGAGTTGTAAGTCTGTTAACTTGCTGCACATTTTCACTGGCAAGTTGTACACTTGCAGAGCACTTGAAGCACAAGTTCTAGTTGACACTTTTTATAATATGTAGAAAATGTGCATGGGAAGTCTCTAGCAAAAGCAAAGTTGCAGTGGTGAGTCTTTAGCAAAAGCTCTGCAATTCTACAGCATGAAAATTCAGCTACAGTGACCCTGTGTGGTGGGATGACTATTGCACAACATAACTGAACCAGAACTTGCAGCAGACTTGCAGAATGTTTGCAAAGCAAGTTGATCTGAAGTCATGCAATGTGGACTTGCTGCAGTTTTAGTAAATGTATGTCAGTTATGTGCAAATTACATACTTCTGCTCATTTTCAGTGTTGTGCAATGGTTGTGTGCAGGGGTCAAGTCCTGGGGAAAAAAGTGTGGGAACTGCCACCCAAGATCCACTCCCCCCACCAAAAAAAAAAAAAGATATGCTCATGTGCATAATTACTAATTCGCATGTATTTTTTTAAGCAAGTTCTTTCTAAATCCCGCGATAACTCGCGGCAGACCTTCTCAATGTCTCCTGGGAACAATGACAAAAGCTCCTAGGAGACATTGCAGCATCGAGGAAGGGAAGGAATACCCGCACACTACCCGATGAATCCATATACAGGAAGCGGCCAGTAACATAAAGGATTACTAAGGTTCGCCTGCCCCTGACAGTGACTCGAGATGGGCATCACCGCTTAGTGAAGGATTGGCTCGGGCGGCTCGGCTGCTCTCGGCTGCTCTAGTTCTGCAAAGGGAACTGTGTTCCCGCTGTAAAAAAGTGCAGGAACTCCGTTCCCACGCATTCCTGCAGGACTTGACCCCTGGTTGTGTGTAGTTCTTTAGTTACTCGCAATCTCTCATTTAAATAACACACTTTCTATGTGACCAATATCTCAGCAGGTGTTAAAGAACTTGAATTAAATGGAGATCTTTGTGTTCGCTAATGTAGAAATTGTGTTTTTATATAAAAATAAAGGACAAGCCTATATAAATGTTAGACATATCAAAGTGACCCAACAAGAAGATCAAAAAGAGGGTGCACAGACCTTTTGTATTACAACAGACACAAGTAATATAATAAACAACAATATTGCACTTACAAGGATAGCAAATGGAAGCAATTTCAGTATAGCCTTAAAGTCCGGCAGTACAAGCCGATTCTTCATGGCCAGCGGCAGGGTGGAGGATTTGATCTTTCTGTAAGCTTTGTGCAATATTGGTTTTCTATTATAGTCAATGTGTCTGTTGTAATACGCAAGTTCTATGGGTCCTCTTACTCTTCCCATTGTGACAGTTATGGATTTTTCTCTACTAATAGGAGCTTCAAGACTATATAGTTTTTTGAAATCACCTCCATGTTTTTTTTTTTCATTTTTTTGTTTGTATCCGAATCTCCGAATAGCAAAAATGTTGTCCTAATTTTGATTCGGTATGAAAAAAAAATGCACAAGTCTGGATACAACCAATACAAAAACATGTAGTGTGATCCTGAACGCATAATATTGTGATAATAGATCTAGTAAAGGTGGCAATTGTACCTGAAGTTGATTTCAGTCCAAGCTAAAAACAAGGAGGTGATTGGAAAAACGATTTGAGTCTTGCAGCTCCTAATAGCAGAGAAAAATCCATAACTGTCACAATGGGAAGAGTAGAAGGACCCATAGAACTTGCGTATTACAACATACACATTGACTATAATAGAAAACCAATATTGCACACAGCTTACAGAAAGATCAAATACTCTGCCCTGCCGCTGGTCATGAAGAGTGGGCTTGTACTGCCGGACTTTAAGGCTATACTGAAATTGCTTCCTCTTGCTATCCTTGTGAGTGCAATATTGTTTTTTATTACATTACTTGTGTCTGTTGTAATACACAAGGCCTGAATTTCTAAATTAGCGACTAGAGAGATCTCCATTTCATTAAAGTTCTTCTTTAACACCTGCTGAGATATTGGTCACATAGAAAGTGTGTTATTTACATGAGAGCTTCTGAATTACAATAGTACCGATATTAAATGGATTTAAAATAAAGTGACAACATTTTGCCTGAAATAATTAATTATCCAAATTTGAATCAAACTTGAATCAAATTCAAAATTAATTTGAAACCAAGATTGAACTAGAACACAAATTTTAAACAAAAACATATTACTGACTATTGCTGATTTCCTTCAGGCTGTGTGTGTTAGAATATAACCATCTTCCAAAATTTGAATTAAAAAAGAATAGGCTAGAATACAATAAAACAGAATAGAAAAAACAGAATAGAAAGAACATCTTCCAAAATTCAGATTTCAAATAGAATATAATTCAAATAGAATAGATTAGAACAAACATAGCCATCTTCCAAATCTTGAGTTTCAAATGGAATAGAAACGGATTATCTTTACAATATATTTACTGTAGATTGATTCAATATTTTCAATTCAAATTTGATTAAAATATTTTGAATCCACTGGAATAATTTGAATCCAATTTAAAATTAAATTAGTAACTTAATGAATCGATCCCAAACAAAACAAAACATTTATTTTTGCTCTGCACATGTCTACTTGTATCAAGTTAACCTTGCCAATATGTCCAGGTTCCTCCTTTGGTGTACAAAATCATCAGTAGCCAGAGACCTGCAACACTGCAACATTTTTAAAGTAGAGCTAAAGGCAAAAAGAAAATTATCCCAGAAAATATAATCCCGTCAGTTTGTTTTGTTGTTTTTTTTGTTTGTTTTTTGTCATACGTGTCAGATTGACAGCAATAAAAACCTGCTAGGTCTTCTAAACCTTTTCCACTCAAAAAAGAAAAAAAGTAATTGCTCTCAGTAATACTTTAATTAAGAACTAAGGGAAAATGTTCTTTTATTATTATTTTGGATATAATAAGAGTGGGTTATAATTAGGGATGCAAAAATACCTTTTTTTTTTACAACGGATATGAGTACCAATACTTTTTTAGTACTCGCCAATACCAATAGCAATGGTACAAATCATTAAAAAGTTACTGTATTTACAAATGAAATACATTTTTTTTAAATGTTGAGCTTTTCTCATTGTGAACGTGTAAATATATGTTAACAAACAAAGCAAACCACATTTTTTTAATTATTAATTGTTTATCAAATAGAAGTGAGCAAAAAAAAAAAAAAATGATCAGGAATATAATAATTAAATGAAGGAGAATAAGGAGTTAATTAAAGAGTTTTAAACCTCCATTTCAAGTTGTACCTATAGGTAAGCCTATAATAAGGCTTACCTGTAGGTACAGTAAAAATCTCCTAAATATGCTCCGTTTAGGAGATATTTACTTTTTTACTGCGCCAAAGTCATCGGTGCATATGCTGTGAATAAACAGACCTCCATGCCATTTCTTCACTAGCGAGTGCCATGACTGGCGGTTCCCGGGTGCATGTGCGTGAGTGACGTCATGCGACCCCGGCCAGTCACAGAGCCGGAGTCCACAGCCCCGGAAAGAAGAGGGGCTAACATGGATGCGGCCTGCAGCGGGGACAGTGCAGGCTTCATTTACAGCTAAGTGTCACATAATGTACATAAAGTAAAGCCCATAGGGGTTTTTTTTTTCTTTAAGGCTGATTAGAGTATATTAAGGGTTATTAAGGGTCTTAAACAGGAGAACATTTCATGAAAAACTATTTTTTTTCCCACTTGACGGGTTGCTTTAAACTGACTTTATCTGCAGATCAAAGTTCATCTCTTTGATCTGTAGAACAGAAAGATACAAAAAAACAATGTTTCTTTTATCTTTTTGTTTCAGTTGTTGATAATCACTGCCTGGCTGCTTTTTTTGATACTCGTGCAAATGCTTAGTATCTGCACCAATATCGATACTAGTGTCGGTATTGGTGCAACCCTGGATATAACCCCTTTCAAGGTTTTTCTGCCCCCTGGAAGATTTCCCCTCTATTCCTATTTGATGGTTCTACTAAAAGGGTTATTTAAAAATAAAAATAAATCCTAACAACAAACTACTCTCATTGGACTTATACTCTTGAAAGCATTTTGTTATATCTGTTCAATAACAATAACTGTTGACCTTGGTCTAAATCTGGTAAGCCAATAACTTTTTTGTTACTGGTAGAATCACCAGTAACAAAAAGCCTGTAAAAAATGAAACTACTATAGCCATAACATTTAAGGGCCGGCAAGCTATAAAATATAACATTTTTTGTTCTTAGGCTTTTAAGGTAAATAACGTAATAGTTACTCAACACATGTGTTTTAAGTAAAATACACAATTGTTTCCTTTCAAATCCCAAATCATGCAATGTACCACTTGAATTAAGGACATGTATCACTAGCAGTGTTTTCAGTTCTCCAACAAAGAAATCCGCACTGGGAACTTCAATCAAGTCCTTTTTTTAAAAAATAGCTCTTTTATTAAATCAATATAATGGTAGTGTAGCATATAAAATACTCCATAAATTGGCAACAGCATTTCTTTCTAAAGCCTGGAATAGACAAAAATATAAACCTATGCTTCCCTTAAAGGAGAACTAAACTTTGTTTTAAAAAAATGTCAATAGGCTCCTGTCAGCCTAAAGAAATGGCACAGTGCCACCTTCATGTTGTAGGAAAAACTATATTGGCCAGGTAAAGAGTAGTGCCTGGTTTCCTCCAGACAGGACACTTGCCATTCAGGCAAAGAGTTCAATCTTTGTTTCATCAGACCAGATATATTTGTTTCTCATGGCCTGAGAGTCCTTCAGGTGCCTTTTGGCAAACTCCAGGTGGGCTTTCACATGCCTTTTACTGAGGAATTGCTTCCATCTGGCCAATCTATCATACAGGCCTAAATGATGGAGTGCTGCAGATTCCAGTTCTTCTGGAAGTTTCTCCTCTCTCCACAGAGAAATGCTGGAGCTCTGTCAAAGTGACCATCAAGTTCTTTGTCGCCTCCCTGACTAAGGCCCTTCTCCCCCGATTGCTCAGCTTGGCTGGGCGGCCTGCTCTAGGAAGAGTCCTGGTGGTTCCAGAATCCTTTGATTTACGGATGATGGAGGCCACTGTGCTCTTTGGGACCGCAAATGCTGCAGACATTTATCTCTACCCTTCCTCAGATTTGATATAATCCTGTGTTGGAGGTCTACAAACAATTCTTTGGACATTATGGCTTGGTTTGTGCTCTGATATGCTCTGTTAACTGTGAGACCTTATACAGGCAGGCGTGTGTCTTTCCAAATCATGTCCAATCAACTGAATTTACCACATGTGGACTACAATCAAGTTGTAGAAGTATCTCAAGGATGATCAGTGGAAACAAAATGTACCTGAGCTCAATTTTGAGTTTTGTGGCAAAGGCTGTGAATACTTTTGCACATTATTATTTTATTATTAATAAATTTGCAAAGATTTAAAAACAAGCATCTTTCTAGTTGTCATTATGGGGTATTGTTTGTGGAATTTAGAGCAAAATAATGAATTTAATCCATTTTGGAATAAGGCATGTAGCATAACAAAATGTGGAAAAAGTGAAGCGCTGTAAATAATTCCTATAATAAAAGATTGTTACCCCTAAATGGCATCAACCCATAAAGTGCTTGTAGTGTAACCAAGGTCCCAAAATTAGTGCAAAGATGAACATCAATCTTCTTCCTCAGTGAATCCATACAAAATGTCCGAAAGTGTAGAAGAGATCCACGTTATTACCAGCAGTGCATCATACCACCGCCTCTAGAATGCACTCACGAGGTAGATGAGATGTAGAGCCAAATACTTACAGATACACTATATTACCAAAAGTATTGGGACCTAATACTAAAATTTAAGCCCAGTGTGCATGGAGCCTTAAGGCGTCAGCATATCAAGACATTTTAGACAATTTTATGCTCCCAACTTTGTGAGAACAGTTTGGGGATTGCCCCTTCATGTTCCAACATGACTGCGCATCAGTGCACAAAGCAAGGTCCATAAATATGTGGATAAACATGTTTGGGGTGCAGGAACTTGACTGGCTTGACCCAACAGAACATCTTTGGGATGAATTAGAGGGGAGACTGCAAGCCAGTGCTTCTTGTCCAACATCAGTGCCTGACCTTACAAATGTGCTTCTGGAAGAATGGTCAAACATTCCCATAGACACAATTCTAAACCTTGTGGACAGCCTTCCCAGAAGAGTTGAAGCTGTTATAGCTGAAAATGGTGGGCCAACTCAATATTGAACCTTACTAAGACTGCAATGCCATTAAAGTTCTTGTGCGTGTAAAGGCAGACATCCCAATACTTTTTGCAATATAATGTACTAGTAATGGTGGAGATCAGTGATTTTTTATCGGGACTGTGACATTGCGGTGGACACATCGGACATCTAACTGACATTTTTTACACTTTTTTTAAATCAGTGACATTATTACAGTAATCAGTGCTAAAAATAGGCACTGTTATTGTACTAATGAAACTGGCAGGGAAGGGTGTTAACATCAGGGACAATCAAGGGGTTAAATGTGTTCGCTGTTTGTGTTATCTGTCACTGCGGGGAACGATCGCAGCAGGCTGGTGGACATCGAGTCTGCCGGACCTGCTGACTAGCTCCCCCCTGGCCAATGGGAGCGCCCACAAAAGCGAGTTCACGAGCCGACGTACAGCTACGACGATTTGTGGGATCGAGCCACAGTATAATGACGGCGGCTGGTTGTCAAGCCAGTAAGGTTTTTTTGTGATAATTTTGTGCCTTTGTTGAACTGTGCTTATTATTTTTGCCTAAAGTTCAACTTAAATTTTTAAGCGAGTTCACGAGTCGACATACAGCTACGAGTTCACGAGCCGACGTACAGCTACAAAAGCGAGTTTACGAGCCGACGTACAGCTACAACAATTTGCGGGATTGGGCCACAGTATAATGACGGCGGCTGGGCGGCAAGCCAGTAAGGTCTTTTGTAATAATTGTGTGCCTTTATTGAACTGTGCTTATTATATTTGCTTAAAGTTCAACTTTAATTTTTAAAATCATACATTATTTGAAGGCATAATGGATTTAAGACTATCATAATGCTTGAAAACGGGCAATTTGTTATGATTTGATCCTCAGCCTGTACATTTCCATCCATCAAAGCTCTCTTGATAAGGGCATACAGTGTATTTATGAACTTAGTTTGGCTTAAGGTAAATGGCATTAAACTTTAAACAGAGTAGCGGATTAAATTAAATATATAGATCACGTTGCCCCCACCTACAGAGATCTTCTTTGTTATGACATCCGGTGATACAGTAATAAATGTGCCAGTGAGCATAGTACTCGCATTGTTCCTATCTTGGAAGTGAAACAATGTTCTGTACTGCGATAATACGCCACTTTGTATTGCAAAACTATTTTTCAGATGACAACTTGGTAATCTCTACCTAAAGTGTACATGTTTGATATACACAAAGGGAACATTAGTTTACATGATGTACTGTATGTGCTACCTGGTGTTGTCACCAATTATGAATTTCAAAGGAGAGCTGATAGTGTAGGGGATATCTATTGTAATCATTCACCCAAACATCTCATATTTCATTTTAATAAGCTGATGTGATCTATGATGCCAAGACTATTTTGATTATTTTTAAGCTCGATTTTAACAAAGAAGAGAGTATTAGGCTTTGCCGTGATCTAATTGGCAGAGTTGATAATGAGGTCAAACCCTGAACCACAAGCTCATTTCCCAGACCCACAAAACCCACAACACCTGAAAAGGGAACAAAGCATATTCTTCTATAGTGTGTACTAGCTTCAATCCAAAGCATACTGTGATTTCTGTTTTCTCTTCCCTCAGCTATCTGCATGAGTCACTTTTGACAGTCTATGCCAGGGGTCTCAAATTAAGACAATATAATATTGAAAGACAAATGGATTAATAGATAAATGTCAGATATAAGATTTTAATTATGAGTAATTGTGGAATTTATGTATGTATGTAAGTTTGTATTTATAAAATGAATAATAAATGATTGAAAACAAACTGGTGGCCATCCAGCTGTTGCAAAACTACAATTCCCATCATGCCTCTGCCTGTGGGAGTCATTCTTGTAACTGTCAGTCTTGCAATGCCTCATTGGACTTGTAGTTTCACAACAACTGGAGGGCCGCCAGTTTGAGACCCTTGACCTATGCTGACACCAAACAAGCCTAACCCCCCCCCCCTCCTAGAGGCTGTAGAGGAGAGAGGATTCCACATAAACTGGTACAACTTAGGAAGCCCACTGAAAGAGGAATCCCTCCCGCTGAGCCATTGTAGACAGTGATTATTGCTAGTAGCCACTACCGATAATTGTATGCCAAATCCAGCAGGCTGTTTGTACCCAAGTTGATCGATCTACTTGATACAATCAACCTGCCCATACATGGTTGGAATCTCAGTCAGTTCCTGCTGAACCAGCCAAGATTCAAACCGTTTATGGCCAGCCTTATGTAAGATGATACATTTTATCTCTGCGTATCACTCAAGGCTAGTCACTCCAGTGGAAATATGTAAAGGTTTACAACCATTTTAAATCTGAACTCCAGGCAAACAGGTAAACACAGAGATTAAACACTTATATGGGAGCTGTTTTTTCCCTGCCCAAGTTTTTTTTTTCTCTTTATCCCGTCTTAAGATTTATACAGCTCTGGCACAACTGCTGTGTTTTTTTTTCTCTGCAGTTCAGTAAAATGTACATATAATTACATAGATACATACTTCGACCAATCCTGGAATTGTACAATTGTTTTGCAATTTTATATTTAAATCAACTTTAAATAAACTTTTTATACTATTTTGCCTATTGTTATTTTACCAGTACCAAGACAGTCCCCTCCAACCAATCGAGTGGGTCATACGGGGTATAGCTTCAGCAACTGTATCCCTACTCCCACTCTCTCCTTTTTCTACTGTAACTGGGATGATGGTACATTTTAACTTTACTACTCCCCTTAAATGAGGCTATACTCGCCCTTTTGTCATACATAGATACATAGTCTGGTTGAAAAAAGTCCATCTCGCTCAACCAGTAAAAGGGAAAAAAATATATACAATCCTGTATACACAATCATATACCCACAGTTGATCCAGAGGAAGGCAAAAAAAAAACAGCGAAGCATGATCCAATTTTTTCTAGCAGGGGAAAAAATTCCTTCCCAATCCCCCGAGAGGCAATTAGATATTCCCTGGATCAACTTTACCTATAAATGTTAGTGTCCAGTTATATTATGTACTATTAGGAAAGAATCTAGGCCTTTCTTAAAGCAATCTACTGAGCTGCCTAGAACCACCTCTGGAGAGAGGCTATTACACATTTTCACAGCGCTTACTGTGAGGAAACCTTTCTGTATTTGGAGATTGAATCTTTTCACCTATGTAAAGAGTGTCCCGTTGCCCTCTATGGTGACCTTAAAGTGAATAACTCAACCCCAAGTTCACTATATGGACCCCTTATGTATTTGTTTATGTTGATCTCCTCTTCTCAAGAGAGAATAACTCCAGTTCCTCTAATCTTTCCTCATAGCTGAGCTCCTCCATGCCTCTTATCAGTTTGGTTGCTCTTCTCTGCACTTTCTCCAGTTCTCCGATATCCTTTTTGAGAACTGGTGCTCAAAACTGAACTGCATATTCCAGATGAGGTCTTACTAATGATTTGTTCAGGGGGTGGCAAAATTATATCTCTATCTCTGGAGTCCATACCTCTCTTAATAGAAGAAGGGACTTTGTTTGCTTTACAAACTGCTTCTTGGCATTATATGCCATTATTAAGCTTATAATCCACCAAAACCCCCAGATCCTTCTACACCTTTGTTCCCCCCAGTTGTACTCCCTCTAGTATGTATGATGCATGCATATTCTTTGCCCTCAAGTGCATAACTTTTTCAACATTAAACCTCATTTGCCACATTGTTGCCCAAACAGAGCATTGACATCGGCTTGTAAATTGGAGACATCCTGTAAGGACGTTATTCCACTGCATAGCTTAGTGTCATCTGCAAAGACTGAAATGGTACTTTTAATCCCAGACCCAATATAATTTATAAATACATTAAAAAGTGAGGGTCCCAACACTGAACCTTGGGGTTCACCACTAACAACCCTGGACCATTCAGAGTAAGAATCATTAACCGCTACTATCTGAATTCCGTCTTTTAGCCAGTTTTCTATCCATTTACAAACTGTTTTTTTCCAGGCCTGTAGACTTTACCTTACACCTTAGTCGTGTGTAAGAAACACTTTTGGTTGAAAACGGCTTACAGGAGTGCAGAACGATCTGCACTCCTGTGATCCACAAGAGAAGTACTTCTCCTTTAAGATCATATCTCACTGTATGCAGGTTTTTTTCAGCAAATCATTATATAGCGAGGGCAAGGCCACCCGGTGACGTAAATGGGTGACCCCCGCCCCCCTCTGACGCCATGTGACATCAGAGGTGGTGCTGGGATTTGGGGGTCCCCTTGTTAAAGGTAAATTCCAGATTCCGTTGAGCCCCCTGCCTGCAGACCCCCCAACCACTGTGCAAGGGTTGTGGGGATGAGGCACTTGTCCCCATCAACATGGGGGCAAGGTGCTTTGGTGTGGGGGCGCAGAGCCCTCCTGCCCCAAAGCACCCATATTCCCATGTTGAGGGCATGTTGCCTGGTACAGTTCAGGAGGGGGGCACTCTCACGCCCCCTCTTTTCCTGTGGCCTGCCAGGTTGTGTGCTCAGATAAGGGTCTGGTATGGATTTTGGGTAGAACCACTATGCCGTTTTTTTTTTAATTGGCGCAGGGTTCCCCTTAATATCCATACCAGACCTGAAGGGGTAACCCCTGTGCAATGTTTTTTCTTACATATTGGTTTGGGGTTCCCCATAATATTCATACCAGAGGGCCTGGTAATGGACTGGGGGGGGGGGGGCATGCCGATTTTTTTTTATATTTTTTTGTATATATATTATAGCACTAAGTAAAACTATTTTTTTTTCAAATATGTTAATATTTTTTTGTTTATAGCACTAATAATAAAAATCAAATACAACCAAAATAAAGCTCTATTTGTGGGTCGAAAGGGGCGTCAATTTTGTTTGTGTACAGTGTCGCAGGACTGCGCAATTGTCAGTTAAGGCGAAGCTGTGCCGTATCGCAAAAAATAGCCTGGTCATTAAGGGAGCAAATCCTTCCGAGGGCTGAAGTGGTTAAAAAAATTGTAAGCATGAAAGTAAAGAAGTGTAAAATACACTGAACTAAGGTTTTTGATTTTGCAGCCTGCAAATGTGACATTCAGTTAGACTTAATAGATAAATATATTCCTTTGAAGAGAGAGGAATAAATAGAGAGGATTGCTTTCTATTTGCCATGGAAGAAAAATTGTGAAAAATCTACTTTAACAGAGCAGCAAACAGAACGCTGCAATTCCTCTCCAAGTAGCTGCCAATGAAATCCGGGAACACATTATTCATTACTGTGGTTAAATCTATTTCACCTAAATAATAAGCAAAGCGAGCCCTTGAGCGAGACTGTTGCAAGCATATCATAATCTTAAATTCTTTCAAATATTACTAAAGGAGATCAGCAATCATAGTTCAGATGTCATCTAAGTGAGACTGCATCTTGGAAAATAGAACAAGTAATACCACAAGATAACATATCTTTACGCTGCAGTAATGGTATCTTTTTTTGTTCACTGGAAAGCTCGACAGTAAGACAGAAAAAAAAAAAAAAATCTTGAAATTATGAAAGTCAGTATCAAAGAAAAACTATTTTATTTTAATCACACGGAATATAGATGTTTTGTCTCGTTATACCAAGATACTGATAATATATAAAAGCACAGAAATGAAAGGGGTAGGTAATTTTTTTTTCTTTTGTATTATTCCACTTATTAATTTTCAGGCTGACATAAAGCATTTTATATATTATTCACTGTATTGGAGTTCTAGTAACTCAACTGAAGAGGGGACTGGAGCCTGAAGGTAAAGTAGAGAGCGTGATGGAGTATCTGCCGACAAACTGCAATAAGCATTATGGATAACAGACTGCTTAGACAACATTTAAGTTCTTGGTGAATAGAGGGATTCGTAGCTATGTGTCTGGTTTACTGTAATATAAGCATTATTGCTGTTTTGAAAGATATACGCTAGAGATTCGATAGGAACATGTAGCGCAAATGTGCTCAGGCCACTGCAAAAAAAAGAATGTGTAGTAGTTCTAAACTCTTAAATCCTGTACACACGATTGGTTTGTCCAATGAAAACAGACCGAAGAACTGTTTTCATCGGACAAACCGATTGTGTGTGGGCCCCATCGGTTTGTTTTCCATTGGTAAAAAAAATACAACATATTTTACATTTTTCCTATGGATAGAAAAAAACTATCATCTGTGTGGAAATCCATCGGTCAAAAATCCACGTATCCTCAGAATCAAGTCGACGCATGCTCGGAAGCATTGAATTGAATTTTTCTCAGCACATCATAGTGTTTTAGGTCACTGTGTTTTGGCACGGTCAGATTTTCGACTGATGGTGTGTAGGCAAGACTGATGAAAGTCAGCTTCATCGGATATCCGACGAAAAAATCCATCGGATTAGATTCCATCAGATCTCCGATCATGTGTACAGGGCTTTAGGCATCGTACACACGACCGGTTTTCTCGGCAAGACACCAGAAAGAAAACTGCTGGCAGAGCTTTTTGCCGAGAAAACCGTTCGTGTGTATGTTTCTCGTCGATAAAACGTGAATCTCGACGAGAAAAAAAGTGAACCTGGTCTCTATTTTCTCATCAGGAGTCTCAATTTTCTCGTTGTGATTCTCATTGGACTGGTTTACGATGAGAGCACTGGCCGTGTTTAGGCACATGCTCAAAATCAAGTATGAGACGGGAGCGCTCCTTCTGGTAAAACATCTGTGCCTCTTGCTGTCCGGTCTACAGCATTCCGTGAGACCACCTGTTACCTCTGCTGAACCTGTTCCTGCAACCCAGCTTGTTTCCCAATTATCCCTGTCTTCTGCCAGCCCTGACTTCGGCTTGAAGCGACCACTCTTCTGCTTGACCCCCTGTACCGTCTGCTGCCCGCCTGTTGATGACCGGGCCTGAACCACGACTCTGCCTCTGCCCACCGTACCTGTACCTGATCTGCTAACCAGTGTATGACCCGGCCTGTTTGGACTTGTGCCTGTACTACGGTACACCTTCCTCGCTGCTGCTGCTGCTCTCCGCTTCTAGTGCCACCGCTTCCGGTCTGTAAGTCACCCAGTCTGCTCCTGCACCTCTGACGCCTTCCCATAGACCACGCAGCCTCACTCAGCTCCAGAACCAGCATTACATCAGGCGCTTGTGCGACTCTTTATTCCCGGACTCCCTTTCTGCTCTACCAGGGGTCTCGAAATCAGAGGAGTAAGAGTAGCCGCTCCCTGCACATCGGGCTCAGCCACCAGGTACGTGACACCCATCGAGAAAAACTAAATTGTTTTCCTGACAAGATTCCCGGTCGTGTGCACGAGGCTTTACAGTATCTCAGAAAAATTACACTTTGCTACAATGTAAAGTAGTGAGTGTCCAGCTTGCATAACAGTGTACATTTGCTGTCCCCTCAAAACAACTCAATGCAGCCATTAATGTCTAACTCTAAACCACTGACAACAAAAGTGTGTACACCCCTAAGTGAAAATGTCCAAATTGTGACCTGATTAGTAGTTTTCCCTCCCCGGTGTCATGTGACTCGTTAGTGTTACAAGGTCTCAGGTATGAATGGGGAGCATGTGTGTTAAATTTGGTGTTATCACTCTCACTCTCTCATTCTGGTCCCTGGAAGTTCAACATGGCACCTCATGGCAAAGAACTCTCTGAGGATCTGAAAAAAAGAATTGTTGCTCTACATAAAGGTGGCCTAGGCTATACGAGGATTGCCAAGACCCTGAAACTGACCTGCAGCATGTTGGCCAAGACCATAAAGGGGTTTAACAGGACTGGTTCCACTCAGAACAGGCCTCGTCATGGTCAAACAAAGAGGTTAACCACTTGCTTACTGGGCACATAAACCCCCTTCGTGCCCAGGCGAAATTTCAGCTTCCGGCACTGCGTCGCTTTAACTGACAATTGCGCGGTAGTGCGACGTGGCACCCAAACAAAATTGGCGTCCCTTTTTTCCCCACAAATAGAGCTTTCTTTTGGTGGTATTTGATCGCCCGTGCGGTTTTTATTTTTTGCGTTATAATGAAAAAAAGAGCGACAATTTAAAAATATATATATATTTTTTACTTGTTGCTATAATAAATATCCCATTTTTTTTTTTTTTTTTATATTTTTTTTTCTCAGTTAAGGCCGATACGTATTCTTCTACGTATTTTTGTAAAAAAAAAAAAAAAAAAATCACAATAAGTGACTGCTTTGCGCAAAAGTTATAGCACCTACAAAATAGGGGACATAATTATGATTTTTTTTTTTATATTTTTTTTTTACTAGTAATGGCGGCGATCTGCGATTTTTATTGGGACTGCGATATTGCGACGGACACATCGGACACTTTTGACACATTTTTGGCGCCATTCACATTTATACAGCGACCAGTGCTATAAAAATGCACTAATTACTGTATAAATGTGACTGGCATTGAAGGGGTTAACACTAGGGGGTGAGGAAGGGGTTAAATGTATTGCCTGGGTGTGTTCTAACTGTATGGGGGGAGGGGGGTGACTGGGGGAGGTGATCGATGCTGTCTCCCTATGTACAAGAGAAACAGCATCTGTCACCTCACTGACAGGACGTGAAGCTCTGTGTTTACACTCAGAGCTCCACGTCCCTGCTGTCTCACCGACGATCGCGTGTACCTGACGGACATCGCGGCCGCCGGGTACACGCATCGTATCCTCGGTGATGCGTCGGGACTGTTTTTCCCCGCCGCGCGCCACCTAGTGGCGCGCGCGGGGAATTACAAGCAAATCACGTCCAAAGACGTCAACCCGGCGCCTCAGGTCTGCGCTGTTCACGTCTTTGGACGTGATGCGGGTTTGAAGTGGTTAAGTGCACATGCTCAGCGTCACATCCAGAGGTTGTCTTTGGGAAATAGATGTATCAGTGCTGCCTTAGCATTAGGTTATTGGCATTATGTTATTATTCAGGGACAGATGAATAGCAGCAACATATCTGAGGCAAATTCTGGACTTTAATGCATATATGTGTATGCAGAACGTGCTACGTACTTTACGATCCTGATACACAACCCTCACAGCTCTGTGATATCTTAGAATATGTATTTTTTTTGAATTTTGACTTATTACAGCAGAATTTGGAATGGCTGTCTGTCTTAGAGATCAGATGTAATTAGGCTTATTTACTAAAGAAGTTGTGAATCTTCACTCAAAGCATTGTGTGAATATTAACTTCAATTATCCAATCACGTGGAAATCAAATTCCTCTTCACTTTGATTGCCCAATCATGTGCAGATGCTTTTCAAATGATTGGATAATTGAAATGCACATTTATGTGAGTAAAGATTTCCATATATTTTTGTAAATTAACCCAACTCTCTTCGATGTAATATGCAGCTCCCTTAAGATCCCCCACATCTAGTCCTAGTCTAGTAAATGATTTATTGAACAAGATATACAGGTAAATATCCAACCCATTTTGGTGGCTCAAAACTGTCCCCATCATAAGACTATAGACTTTCCCTTGACCTTGTGTGGCATCCAGTGTTTGATGATGGGCAGCCTTCAAAAAATTTCTAGCTGTTCGCATCATTAACCACTTGTCGACCGCATCATGTAAATATACCTCGGCAGAATGGCACGGGGGCACCGCCGTTAGCACGCGAGCCCCTGCTGCAAGCTCCGTGACTGTGCCCGCGAAAAAAAAAATGTTTTTTTTTTATATATTTTTTGATTCCAAATATTTCATTGAAATTTTTGAAGAAGAACAATAATGAATATAACAAATTCACATTGTGTAACAAACCATAATACATGCAATAAATACCATAGATAGCATTGTATAAACAGATTAATAACTTTGCCATATATAGTAAGTTGTACAGCAAAGGGGAAAGAAAAAAAAAAGGGGGGGGTAGGGAAAAAAAGAGGGGAAGTGAAGAGAAGTGGGATAGAAATCATGCATTACAGTGTGAAATAAAAGTATAACATACAAGATAGCAAACAATCTGAGAATGTTATGAAGAAACATTAGATAAGCGACAAAATTCTGCAGTAACCTTAAAATTTAGCCAACATCCCCATTTATCATAAAATTTAGTGGGAGTGTCCTTCGTCTGACAGATTAGATTTTCCATGTCAGCAATATGTTCAATTTTTCTCAGCCATTCAGATACGGAAGGGGGAGTTCGATTTTTCCAATGAATAGGAATGCCGAGCTTAGCTGCATTAATAAGATGTGGTAGGATTGATTTTTTATAAGCAGATTGCGATAGAGAACTATGATGTAATAAATATTGAGCTGCTGTAAAATTAGGGACAAAAGTTGTGATGTGAGAGATTAAATCATGAACAGCTTTCCAGAACGGTTATATGTAGATACAGTCCCACCAAATGTGCAATAGTGTACCACGTTCAGATTCACAACGCCAACATAGAGGTGTGGAATTGGGGATAAACTTGTGAGTAACTACCGGAGTCCTGTACCATCTAGAATACACTTTGAAACTGTTCTCTTGCATCAGGACATTCAAGGAACTCTTGTGTATGTGAATGAATATACGCTTCCATTCTTCACTTGAGAGGGATATATTAAGATCCCTTTCCCATATTTGAGTAGTGTAATCGCTTTTAGGGTCATATGTAGAGAAAAAAAGGGTGTAGATAGAAGAAATTAGGTGTCTTTGAGGGGAAGATTTAATACATAGATTCTCAAAAGGTGTCTTAGTCTTGTACCAATCTGAATGTGAGGGGGATGTAAGGAGAAATTGGTTAATTTGATCAAAATCAGAGGAGGAAATAGAACAGTCAGGGTATTTAAGTAAATATGCGTCAAATGAGAGAAGGCGACCTTTCTCAAAAAAGGATTCTGCCCTAACAGATTTATTCAAGTGTGAACAAGAGCTGCGAAGTCTAAAACTTTTTATAGGGATGACGGGATTATGGTTGAGTGGAGTTAAAGGGCCAGGAATCGAGGCAATATTACAATTTTTACATAAGGACCTAAAAATTTGTAAGGTTGGGTTGGTCAATGGATGAGTGGTAATGGTGCGGGGTATCCTTCGGGAGCTAATCCAAGGCAAGTGACGCAAAGGTAGCAGAGAAAATGATCCTTCTAGTTTAACCCATGCCTTAGTCTTAATATGTAAGTGCCAGTCAATAATACGTGTTAAGAGGCAGGCCCAATAATACTTTCGGATGTCTGGTAAACCGATTCCACCCAAATGTTTAGGGATAATCAATCTCTCCCAACTGGAGATATTTATTTTAGCAAAAAGTAAAAAATATAGAGCCAGATTCACAGAGCTATTACTCCGGTCTATCTCCTGTTAGACCGGAGTACTTTCAAATTACCCGCGTCGTATCATTAGTTTGAATCCTCAAACCATGATTCGACATCTTCGGTCTTCGATCCGAAAGGCTTACGTCTTTGTACGCCTTCGGATCTACGCTGCAATCTTTTTGCGGCCGCTGGGTGGAATTCGGGTAATTTTCCGCGTCGGGGTATGCAAATGAGCTTTTTCCGGCGATCCACGAAGTTACAATCGTCCTTCACAATCTCTTACGGCATCTGTAGTCATCTTTTTGCTGCGTAAAGTTATACCAGCTATTAGCTGGTCTATAGTTAGACAGCCCATGTTAAGTATGGCCGTCGTTCCCGCGTCAAATTTCATTTTTTTTTTTTTTTTTGCGTAAGTCGTCCGGGAAGAGGAATGTACGTAAACGATGCTACTCAAAAAAAAAATGACGTAACGATGTTATTTCGCACAATGCACGGCGGGAAATTTCTGAATGGAGCATGCGCAGTTCGATCGCCGCGGGGACGCGCCTAATTTAAATGCTTCACGCCCCCTAATCGCGTATTTCGATTCTGCCGCGAGAAATACACTACGCCGCCGTACCTTACGAGCCGAAATCTACCTGAATTAGTCTTAGAGCCAGGTAAAATACGGTGGCGTAGTGTATCTCTGAATCTGGCCCATAGTTTTTTTTTTTTATTTACGCTCTTTTTTTGTTTATTGCGCAACAAATAAAAACCGCAGAGGTGATCAAATACCACCAAAATAAAGCTCTATTTGTGAGAAAAAAAGGACGTAAATTTTATTAGGGAGTCATGTTGCACGACCGCGCAATTGTCAGTTAACCACTTGCCGACCGGCTCACGCCGATATATGTTGGCAGAATGGCACTCCTGTGCAAACTGACGTACCTGTACGTCAGTTTGTAAAAGCAGGAGAGTGGGCACGCACACACCCACCGCGGGTGTGTAGGAACGTGCCCGTGGGTCCCATAGACTCGATGTCTGCCGGGGGAAAGCGATTGTGGTTTTGTTTAGGAGCCAGGTTGCACGACCGTGTAATTGTCAGTTAAAGCAAAGCAGTGAGGAATCACAAAAAGTGTCCCGGTCATTTGTCAGTCAAATCCTCCAGGGCTGAAGTGGTTAATAATCCAATCACTTCAAAGTCCAGCTCTCTTACAGCACACATCACATCTAGCCCGGTGATGTATTTTGCATGGTGGATTATGCAGTCATTTATGGATTAGTAAATTGAGAGTGGGCTTTTCTACAACAAAAGTCAACTGAAAGGAGTATAAAAGGCCCTCCCCAGATTATTTCTATGAGTAGATCAATTAGCCCAGTGGATCTGTAGCAAGCATTGAAAAAATGCTAAAATTGCAACTTACAAATCCTTACAGTGTTACTATACCCAGGACCCCTCATTCACTATATCTGGTCTCCCACAGTAAAGGATTAACCCCTTCCACCTTCTGTATGTTATACATGTCAACATGTTTTTCTTCCCTGCTTTGTGAATTGGTTTTGCACCGACTCTCCTCTTTTCAAGTCCCCTGCCAGCGCTCTAGGCCCCTCCCCCCTGCCAAGTGCCCCCATAGCAAGCCATTTTCTATGAGGACACTTGTGCAGGCTTGCTCTCGAGCCTTGCTCTCTGTGTCTATAAACACAGACAACGGGACTCAGCCTCGATCCCTCCTCATTGGCTGTGATTGACAGCAGCAGCAATCCAATGCTGTGTTTAAGCCAATGAGGAGAGAGAGATCCGAGAGAACCACTGCTCTAATGTACATCGCTGGATCGAGATCGCGCTAAGGTAAGTATTTAGGGGGGCTGGAGAGGGGAAGCTACATGCAGAAGTTTTTATTTTACTACCTTAATGCATAGAATGCATTAAGGTAAAAAAAAAACTTCAACCTTTGGAACCACTTTAATTTTGCTTTTTTTTTACTACATTAATCTGATCTCTGAAGTGTCAACTTAAAGTGGTTCTAAAGGCAGAAGGTTTTTCATCTTAAAACATTCTATGCATCTAGATAAAAAAAAAACCCTAACACTTATCTGAGCCCCATCTCGATCCAGCAGTATTGAACGAGAGCTTCGGCTGTCTCTCTTGATTGGCTGAGACACACAGTGGGCACCATTGAGTCCCACTGCTGCCAATCAAAATCAGTGAGCCAATGAGGTGAGAGAGGGGGCAGGGCTGAGACATTACTTGGAATAAACACAGAGCAGTGGATTTGACTTGTGTGCCCCCATAGCAAGCTGCTTGCAGGGCGGACTCACCATTGAGGCGCTTGGGCACTGCCCGAGGGCCCCATGCCACTAGGGGGCCCCACCAGGGTTGCCAGGCTCATTAAAACCAGGGACAGTATGTAAAAATCTGTGTTTTTTTTACATCTGTCCCTGATATGTCCAAAACCGACATGTTTTTGATGTGAAAATCCTGAGATTTTAGCTGCCCCGCCTCTGTAATGCCTCCTGGCTTGGTGGCCATCTGTAAGCCCTGGGCCCCCATAATATTCTATTGCCCGGGGGCCCCATGAGTTGTCAGTCCGCCCCTGGCTGCTTGTTATGGGGGCACTCAGCAGGAGGGAGGGGCCAGGAGCGCACGTGAGGGACCTGAAAAGAGGAGGATTGGGGAGGATTGGGGCTGCTCTGTGCAAAACCACTGCACAGAGCAGGTAAGTATAACATGTTTGTTAAATTTAAATTTAAAAATACAAGACTTTAATATCACTCAATAAATTGTGTAAATATTCACCCAATCAAGTGCAGAGAAAATAAGCAAACAGGAATTAGCTTTTTACATAATGGGATAATTTAAGTGAATATTCATACAATTATTGTATGAAGTTTAATAACCTCTTTTAGTAAATCAGCCTCTTTATATTATGTAAAACTGATTCAGAACAGATGGAGAAAAAAAAAAAGGAACCAACAACCTTCACCTTTCATATTTTAGAAAATAAAACTAAATTTTAATGGCTGATATTCACAACATTTTATGCATTTTGTCCCTGTTTTATTTTGCTCTTCTTTTTATAAATCAGCATATTACCTCAAAGATTAAAAGCTTTCCCTTATGTTATTCATATTTTTCTGTTTTTTTTTTGTAGCTTTTTTTTTTTGTAGTTGGCCTTTTGACTATCATCTTGGCATTTCTTTAGATTCCTGAGCACGATGGTATACAAGGTACACCTCCAGTTAATGCTGTTAGCGGAGGCATTTCATAGATTTTAACAACAAATGTATATTTGTGTTCCCCTGTGTTTACTTGGTTTAGCTAAAGATCACTGACCTTTCAATAATTGTGTTTTTCTACCTCTTTCAATGCATCAGTGATTCAGAATCGAAGAAAAAAATAAAATTATATCAAAAAGAAAAAATGTACCATTACTACTATTATACTTCTCTTTTGGTTACTTCTCCTGTCAAGATATATTATATTACCTAACAAAATAGCTATGTGTTAAAATTTTCCTAAGGCCAAGTGCACATTTGGGCTGATAACTTAACCAAGGAAAGAATGTCCACTTGATAAAATAAAGACAAATTCAATTTAAACACTCAACTGCCTGCAGAGGAACTTACAAAAAATAAAAATAAATAAATAAAATAAATAGATAACATTATTTTGTTCTTTATACTCCAGGCGAATAGCTAAACAAGTGAACAAAATAATTATATGGGAGCTGTTTTACCTGCCAAAGGGTTCCTATCTCTGTCTATCCAGTCCTGAGACTTAAGCCTTGTAGACACGATCGGATTTTCGTGTGATGACAGGCTGTTGTCGGAAAATCCCATTGTTTGCATGCTCCGTCGGACAATTGTTGCCGGATTTTCCGTGGACAAAAGTTGGATAGGATGCTTTAAAATTTTCCACCAACAATTGTGTGTTGTTGTATTTTCCAAGCGTGTGTACAGAAGTCTATCTGATAAAAATCCAAAGTACAAACACGCATGCTCGGAAGCAATGCTCCCCATAACACGATATTAACAGAAGTTGCCCAAGGGGGGGCACTAAAGAGCTGAAAAAACACGTCATTTTGTGTTTGTTGGCTGACAGTTCTTTGCCGTTTGTATGCAAGTAAAAGTTCATGGCAAATGCCCTTCAGACAAAAGTCCTATGCTTAGTGTGCGGAAAATCTGATTGCGTGTACGAGGCTTTACACAGCACTGTCTCACAGCACAGCCATTTCCAGCAGTGAATGGAAGCTGATCTTTCTCTGCTGCAGTTTCCCTTTTATTTGCACTTGCCACTTAATAACACTTTTAGGCCTTCTCCCACCCCTACTCTATGACTGGACAGTGAAAGGAAAAGCGGAAGACTAATGAGCTCACCTCTCTGTCATTTTCAATCTCTCTTCCTTTCAGTATGCTCCTTGCACTGCTGCACACCCAACTGGCTCCTTATCCCACTTCTCCCTCCCTCTCTCTAAAGCAGGGGTGCCCAACCTTTTGAAGAGAGAGGGCCACTTAAGCAAATTAGTAACCGGTCGTAGGCCACAATAAGCAAAGGGGGAGGATGACAGGTCCGTGTCCACGGAAACAGCCCACTCTATAGGCCCTCAGATCTGATCGGCCCAGATGGAAGGGGGCAGATCCCTTTCTGTTATTTTTTTTTTAGGTAGGGGTCAGGGAGTGTAAACAGATACAAGCCTGTTTACATATGCTGCTCCATAGAGGTAAATAGCGAGTCAGATTGGGTCAGACTGATCATGTGAAATGGGCCTAAGGCTGCTTTCACACTGATGCTCTGCAGCCACCTGCTTTCTCTACCAGCGACTTCATTCACAAAACTGCTGCTCTGGCATGGCGAGTGAGCAACCGTGATCTGGGCTTGCCAATCTTCCATCCCAGAGCAGGAGATCAAGGGCCATATCAGAGGGCTCCGCGGGCCACATGTGACCCCCGGGCTACTGGTTGGGCACCCCTGCTCTAAAGTCTGCTGTACAGTAGACTACAAGAGTCAATGGATAAGGCGAGTGGCTGCTGTAAACAAAGCGGTGTACCCTACTTCTGGGTATGCTATGCATACTAGCTCATTATGGCTTTGTCTTGCAGGTGGTGTTTACAACCACTTTAAATCTAAATTACAGGCCTATTTAAAAACCCTCTACATTTCGTTTCCATATTTTAGTTTATGTGTTATTACTATATTAACACATTTAGAAAAAAAAAAGTATGACCAGGCTTAACAATTCCTATTTTTTTTAAGAATGAATATATATTAGCAGTAAACATAAAGCTCTGCCATCACTGTTGTTTCTGAACATCTACAGCTGCAAACCTAAAGAAATCTGTTTAAATATATGGAACATTTACAAAGAAGCTACATTTTCTACTTAACGGCCGCCGTATAGCAGGTTAACACTATAAGGCAGCCATTCTGTGCAGAATCACATACACTGTAAATAGATTCTGCATTCCCAGGTAGGGGGCACATGTGTGCACCACTTCTGCTGTGATTAGACACAGCAGAAGCTTATCAGCAGGTTTGGGCCAATGGGAGTCTGCCGGCACCCGCTTATCATCAAGAAGAGGAGCTGGGTGGAGCTCTGCCTATGTAGCAAGGCAGATCTCCATCCTGAAAGGAGTAAGTGATGGATTTTCTTTCCCTGCAATGGAGTACTCCATTCTCCATGGGTACTGCAGTTTATGAACCCCTGGATTACATTTGTTTGTAATTTAACAAAAAAAATGAATTCATAGAAAGTATCAAAAAAATAAAAAACACTTTTAAGGAAGTAAGAGGTGTATATTAAACTCCCATAAGACATGTTAAAATTTGAAAATATTAATGCAGATACCATCTTCAGGCCAGGTTTTTCAAATGTTCTATATTTGTATTATTTATATAAAATCTGTATTTTACAATGCACTAATACATTACTAAAAATACATCAATAAGCTTATTGATTTCAAACTATCTGAATCTAAGTGACACTTTATATGTCCCCATTTGAGGAGGTGGATGGGTTGAGTTGCTCTTCTGACACATTCAGTTGTGTATGCTATTTCAAGCTTGTGCTACTGAACTTTGTAAACACCATTTTTTTTTCAGAAAATAGTTTAAGGTGCCCAAACTATGGACTATGGATTTATATATTCATAAGGAGCAATACAAGAGATTTAAAACAAACAGTGCATCTCTAGTTGCATATACTATGAAGTAACTATTAATAAATATCCTCAAATATGACAATAAGTCCAACTTCAGTTGTTTTCTAAACTCTTCCCAAAGGATGGCTACAGCACAGTTCTCCAGTTCTGGGAGGGCGTCCATGGACATCCTTCCAAAACCGCTCTCTCTCACTGCATGCCCCCTGAGGCAAGCACCCAGTGCACTCTGTGATTGATGTGTCCTCTCACATCGTGGGGAGAGCCGGAGTTTCGTCACATATGGCTACCCATCACATTTGGCTACCTGCTGGAGTGCGAATGCGCGATGCCACCAAATGCGTTCCACTCCTTTTACGAATGTAGGTCTGCAGCCTCTTGTTACATGAGGCTGTGCCATGAAACCTCTCTGTTACACCCTTGTGTATATAGTATATATCTACAAAGTTGATGAGGGCTCAGCGAGGTGATAAAATGACATACAATAATAATAATAGTTATATTTTCATATTCGTTTTTGCTTACCTGTATGAGGTTCTATAGAAAAATAAGGCTGCCCTTCCAAAATGCTGTAAACCAGTTTAGCGCTGTTTCCATACACTGGGTCATCTGAGTCAGTGGCGGTTACCTTAGTGACAAATGTCCCTGGTAAAAAAAAGAAAGATAAAATGCTCAAATTCTAAGATTACAACATATGGATGGCATGCATATATAGCTGTATTGATTTTCCATTACCAATGATATGCCATTGCACACAGCACACTGTAAGTTATTTTTGCATGGGGTTGAAATAGGATAAATCCATAATATTCACCATTAGTCATGGTAAAAAAAATACTGTAATAAACAGGAGACTTATAGTATGAGTGCTAAAGTACCTGTTATATTTATTACATACATAGTAATCCATTTATAAAAATGTTCTCAATTTTTATTTATACCAGAACTAAAGTTTTTAATTTCAAGATAAAAATGGTACATGCACATACACTTGCAAAACAATATGTCTTATGTGGCTTTTAATCTACTGTATAATAACTACTTGGTTTCAGATTCTCTGGCTGAACAGTCCTGAGGTCTTAGGCCAGTGATGGTGAACAGGAGGGGTGTTGTCCTTTCTTATTAAGGTAGCACCTTTTACAGAAGTAGGCCAGTCCTTTATAAGACCATGATAAACTATAACCCTCAGTTCTCACGAGACTCCTCTGAAGTTTATTTCAGGTGCCTACTTGATCTCAGCAGCACACCAAACAAATGAAGGAATGCAATTCCATAATCAACTTTATTGAGCAAAATGTTCATACTAATGCCGCGTACACACGGTCGGAATTTCCAACAACAATTGTTCGATGGGAGCTTTTTGTCGTAAATTCCGACCGTGTGTAGGCTCCATTGGACATTTGCTGTCGGAATTTCCGTCAACATAAATTTGAGAGCTGGTTCTTAGATTTTCCGACAACAAAATTCGTCCTCGTAAATTCCGATCGTGTGTGGATTGGAATTTACGAGAACGGATTTTTGTTGTCGGAAAATTTAATAACCAGCTCTCAAATTTATGTTGACGGAAATTCCGACAGCAAATGTCTAATGGAGCCTACACACGGTCGTAATTTACGACAAAAAGCTCCCATCGAACATTTGTTGTTGGAAATTCCGACCATGTGCACGCGGCATTAGTATGAACATTTTGCTCAATAAAGTTGATTATTCCAACGCACAAAATTCCATGCATGCTCTGAATCAATTACTAGACAGAAGCGCTCGGTCTGGCAAAACTAGCATTCATAATGGAGATAGCACATTCGTCACACTGTAATGGACTGAAAAGCTCAAGGCTGAAAATCGTCTCTCACCAAACTTCTACTAACAGGGCTGGTATTGAACTTCATTTTAATAGTGCCGTTGTACGTCTTGTACGTCACCAGAATTTCCGACAACATTTGTGCAACCGTGTGGATGCAAGACAAGTTTGAGCCAACATCCGTTGGAAAAAAATCCACGGTTTTATTGTCGGAATTTCTGATCATCTGTATGCGGCATTACAGTGTGGGAAATACCTCAGAGAGCAAAGTTTAGGTGAATCGTGTATGAAGTCTTAGCTTAGCTAACGCTGATTCAGGAATTGTATTCTTGTGTGCTTCTAGGGACCTTTTTGGCAGTTGTTTCACACTGTAGTTGCTGAATATCTTCCTTGTCACTCAAAATGCTGTAATTGGGGAGGATATATAGCTTCTTGTAAGGAGTTGTCAGTGCGAACAACGTACCTGTACATCGGTATGTGCAAGGAGGATAGCGGGCGCGAGAGCGCCGCCAGTGGCACCCACCACAGGAGCGTGCCTGCAGCTCCCGCAGACTCGATGTCCACCGGGAACCTCCGATTGCTGTGTACAGAGGCAGAATGGGGATCTGTCATGTCCCAGTGAGCCCATCCACCTACAGTTAGAACACACCTAGGGAACACACTTAACCCATTTATCGCCCCTAATGTTAACCCCTTCCCTGCCAGTGTCATTTTTACATTGATCTGTGCATTTTTTTTTTAGCACTGATCAATGTATAAATGTCACTGGTCCCCCAAAAAGTGAAATTTTGGGTCAGATTTGTCCACTGCAATGACGCAGTTCTGCAGATCAACGCCATTACCAGCAAAAAAATAAAAATAAAATAAAAGTCCCTAACTCTATCCCGTAGTTTGAAGGCATGATAACTTTTGTGCAAATGAATCAATATACGCCTATTGCAGTTTTTTTTACCAAAAATATATAGAAGAATATATATCTGCCTAAACTGAATAAATCCGTTTTTTTTAATATTTATTTTCATACGTATTATAGCATAAAGTAAAAAATATTTTTTCTTTTAATATTGTTGGTCTTTTTTTGTTTATAGGGCAAAAAATAATAACCACAGATACCAAATATCACCAAAAGAAAGCTCTATATATGGGTAAAAAAAGGACATCAATTTTGTTAGGGTAAAAGTCTTACAACAGCACAATTGTCAGTTAAAGCGATGCAGTGTGGCAAAAAATGGTCTGGTCATTAAGGGAAAAATCCTTCCGGGGCTGAAGTGATTAGTTTGTATGCAATCAGGCCCTTGCTCTGTATAGTTAAAGGTTAATATATACAAAATTAATAAGAAATTTGTATAATGTATGGCCAGCTTTCCCGTATATTTTACATTGTTGGAGGAAGACCTTATAAACCCCAATGTAGATAGTTCCCATGAAAAGGAAAACCAGCTTTGCAAGGCAACAGTTGAAATCACCTCTGTCCAAGGATAGCAAATTACATCATGCAATACTTGCTTACCACCACAATAAAATATATATTTTTAAAGGTGTAACATTACTATGTTGCAAATATAATTAGCAATACCACGTGTTAAGGGAGATCTGGTGTTATATTCTCTTTTAATGCCAGGAATGAATCTATTTCCTTTACTGACAAGTCTAGTTAAAGTAAAAGCAAAATATATAGTTATTTGGATGTGTCACGTATCATATATCATATTCCCATGTGAATATTAATATTATGTTAAAAGCAACAACCAAAAACTCAACATTTTTGCAATTACCTCTTGGTCATTCTACAATTTAATTTTAAAGTCTTCAATTATATATGAATATTTTTCACCATCATACCAAAATAAGAAATGCAGTAAATAGAGTGATTGGTACCTATATTGACATAAATCAATAAATTGTAATAATATAGAATATTTTTTTCTATGGCATTTCAAGCAACTAAGTACACTCAGGACATAAAAAAATCCAATAATAATAACTTGTTATTAAAGTATATATTGACTTGAGTAAACCTGGCCCTTCAAAAGGGAGTATTCATCTTAACTGCTACCATGGGTAAAGGTTTATCAATTTTTTGAAAGATGTAAGGACTATTTTATTACAATTATTGATCATGAATAAACCTTTCCATAGATGTAAAGGCAAGGTTTTATTAAGCTTTTATTGATTGGACTAAGGAGCACCGCTTTTCTTTAAATGATTATTAACATTAAGCAGATCAACAGATGTCAGATGTACGTTATGTTTTGAAATACATGCTGTGAACGTTTTTTATGTTAGAAATCTCAAATGACAGTTTACCAGGTAGTATTGCTTTATAAAAGCATCAGATATGGTCCTTCCAATGTAAGTAGGTCAGTAAGTAAAAGGGAAAATCTAAAGGTAAACCATAAGCATTTGATGTCACTTGTATTTTTGTATTGATTCAAGTGTAAACTATATATATATATATATATATATATATATATATATATATATATATATATATGTATATATATATATATATATATATATATATATATATATATATATACAGTATATATGGCAAAAAATCAATCTTCATTTTGAAAATCCATCTTCATGTACAAGTAGTGGATCCAACAAGCAACTGTACAATTTCACACAAAACTCTGCTTTTTCTTAAGCGATGGCTTCCCACTCACTTCTTATTTTGACTATGGGGCAGTAAGTAAAGATAAATCTCCCCAATGGGAAACATATGGCAAAAAAAAAATGAATGAATAACAAGAGTTATAACCTTCCCTTACTCTATTCAGAATGAAAAAAAGTTTTGCCCTTACTTTATGCAAAGTTTTTATCAAAGTGGAATTCCAGGCAAAAATGATAAGATCCCTTCTATTTCTATTATTAGTGACATAAAATGTTGCACTGTCCACATTTTAGTTTTTTAAATGGCTTATTATTATTATTCTTATCTCTCAAGCCATTCGGAAGCCCTCCTCTCTCAGACTGTCAATGATTAATTAGTGCAGCCAAATGTGGCTACTCGCTGATATTTTTATTCTTAGATATACTGTCATTTAATGATAAACGGAACTTCTAATTTAAAAAAATAACAATGTTGCTGTATATTATACCATATCAGAAATGTGTACTTGTAAAGTTATCAATAGATCTTCTCCCCTCCTCCTTATCCTCATCCTCCTCTCCTCCTCCTCTCCTTTCTCTCTCCTCTCTTCTCCTCATCCTCTTTTCCTCTCCTCTCCTTTCTTACAATTTACAAATTTATGTGTGCAGTCAGAACATCATACTGTGAAACATTCATATTGTGGCACCATCCCAAAAATGTATAGAAAGACAGGGGAAGGAGGGAAAAGGGAGAAGGATGGAACCCCAACACAACACAGAGAGTGGAAAACAGTGACTCCCCTCTCTCCCGCCAAAAAATTAAGGGACTTTAAATGTGTCAAACAATTGGGATGCAAAACAGCAAAAAAAAACGTAATACAAACAGATTTTATTATTAAATTACTGAAAATGATCATTAAAAAATCAGCAAGATAAACTGGTAGCATCAAATAGGTAGCATTAGTGAAACACCAAGCACTGTACAAAATAAGCGTATCGAACAAGATTTTCAACAAATTGCTTTCTCATGGTTCACGCTTGATGATGGCCAACTGAAATATATGAAAGACACTAAACACACAAAAACATATTAAATACATACATCACACAATATATACAAACAATTCTCACCCTTTTTCCTTTGGTTCAATATGTTAATTTGTACAGTGCTTGGTGTTTTACTAATGCTACCTATTTGATGTTTTTCAGTTTATCTTTAACTATTATTAATTTATTATTATTATTATTATTATTATTTATTATTACTATGTATTATTCATTTATTATTGTTAGTTTATTTTAAATTTTTGCTGTTTTGTCTCCCCATTGTTTTTGCACATTTAAAGTCCCTTCATTTTTTGGCGGGAGAGAGGGGAGTCACAGTTTTCCCCTCCTCTTGTGTTGGGGTTACTTCCTCCTTCCCTTCCTTTTCCCTCCTTCCCCTGTCTTTCTTTCTAATAAATTGCATTATAAATATCTCAATGGAAAATAAGGGGCCTATAAAGAATTTTACCAGTAAAAGTAATTCGAACCATTGTAAATTAACCACTCTTATAAGGTTGATCCTTATGGACATTTGTCTTTTTTTTAAAGAGGGGCCATTTAACGACTTGCGTTTCAAAGTTTAGCACCTCTTTAAATTATATTTGCAGGTACACACAAATCACCAACATCTTGCTGAATTGATTTTTTTTTTTACATTCTACAAAATACTGTAAGACTTTAACAAATTAACAGTTTTGCTTTGCTCTACAGCGTCCTTTACAAGGCACTATCCCTCCTGGCTTCTGAATGCAACTCTTTACTTTGCCCGTGACCTCTGTTATTGCTTTTCAGCAGAATGTCATGAGCAATTATCTAGTAGAAGAGGTGTCAACCATAGGGACTATTGCATAATTACAGCCGTGGTATCAGGCCTTACAAAAACCAGTGTATGTATAATTATCCATCAGTAGAACCTAGAAATAACATTTGCACTAACATGGTACTTATAATGCATGAAATTTCCATGTATGACTGCAAAAAGATGCTGAGTGGGTATTTTTAGACACTGGTTATTGCAGAAGATTTATATACTTTTTTTTTCAGTTCATTAAATGTATAGAAAAAGTCGTGTACAAATGCTCTTGAGGGTTATGTGGCAAACCAGTTATTCATTTTGCAGCTGCTGGAGGGAGAAACTCAAAGTATGTAATGTGGAAAATTAAATTAGGTAACCAATTTAAAAATGGGGTTTAAAGAAAAAATACTACATGTTTAAATTGGCTGATTGTGCTAAAACAAGATAGACTAATAAAATTAAAGTGTAACTCCAACTGTTAAACGTGCCTAGAATTATATTTATCATCTAAATCAACTGTTTCTTTCTGCTGTTCTAAGACCTGGCACCCAATGGTAGATGTTCATTTATCAGATATAATTTACCAACAACTAACAAGCTAGCAAGCAAGGTAAAGATGTACCTGAAAAGATGTAATGTGAAAAAAAAATTGGAAAAAATTATTTAAGCATCAAAATTGTTTAAGCGCCACAATGAAAAATACTGTATAGAACTAAAGACTAAAATTAAAACAAGTACCTATTTTAAAAATACATTTCCTTTGGCAGGGATTCTAAAGGACCAACACACACGATACGTAAATTGGAAGTAAAATTTTGTCCGACTAACCATCTGCTAAGGTTCAGATCGTTAGTATGGTGTTTTCGACAGCCGATGGTAAAATTTCGTCTGACGAACGATCTGCTGACTTTTCATATTGTTAGTATGGTGCTTTCGACAGCTGATTCTAATTTTTCGTCTGACAGAAGCTGAATGTGCAAACTATAAAATTTTTGTCGGAAGTGAACTCAACGACTAATTTTTGTTTAATTAGTATGTTTTTTTGTCCAAAAAAAATTGTAAGAGCAAGACTACGCATGCTCAATAGCAAAAGTATACATACAAAACTATTCAACACATGACGTAATTTCTGAATGTGTTTTCTGTTCCTACGAAAAATTTTGTATGGTGAGTAACCTCTTCACTTTTGACATGAGATTTTTGAAATCTGATTGTGTGTACGAGGCTTAACTCTCTAAAAAACGTTCTTGTTTAAATGTTTAACAGATCTGTCATTGATCAAACTGAGATCAATTTTACATGGACTATGGGGTTAATTTTCTAAAGCTTGAGAGTGCACACTCTGGTGCAGCTGTGCATGGTAGCCAATCAACTTCTAACTTCAGCTTGTTCACTTAAACTTTGTCAATAATACTTAAAAATTCTGATTGGTTTCTATGCAGAGCTACACCCAATTTTGCACGCTTTGGTTTTAGTAAATGTATCAAGTAACTGGAAGCTTGGATATCACTAGACACCAATTGAAGAATTGTGAGTCATGTAAAAATTCAATGTAAACTGGACAGTTTTGATGTAAGGTAAAACTTGATTGTAATATTTTAAACTAAATTTATAGGCAATCGTTGACCAACTCTTTATGAATTGAAGAATTATTCATGGATGTATTCTTCTGCCATAAAGTGAAGCAATACATTCCAAAATTCATATTCTTTTAATTCCTTTATGTATTTTCCAGTTCATGCTCTACTCCTAAAATGTATTTTTAAAATTAGACTCAATTATTTTGTCTTTGCCCTGGGGTTTTTTCCACTGCTGTGATTATCCCAAATTTCCCTGCAGGCTCCCACTGGCTCAAATTTATGTCTATACTATTAAATATCACAACTTACTTATGCTCATTGGCTGACAGGTCCCCAAAAAAGGACAATGCCTTAAAACCACTGTAACTTTACTTTTAAAATAGTTTAAAACATAATCACCACATTTATGGAGCTATTCTAAAGTGCAATTCCATGTTACAAATTAAGCTAATTAATATTTCATAAACCCGGGCTATAAGATATTGACCTAACTGAAAAATGAAGCTAGTGAAGATAAATACATTTAAACATACAGTATAAGCAGGTGAACGTTTAGAAAAATCTTGACTTTTCTGTAAAAGTCAAGTTTTCTCTCAACCCTCTCATCTCCTAAGCATTCCTGATGGTCCTACAATGTAATAGATAGACTTGTTCCCTGCAGTGAGGCTTAGGAGGTAGGTGGGAAAAGTCTAAATTCAAGTTAAACTGAAAGATTTGGGATTTGCAAAAAAAATGCTGCCTGGGTGCTGTTTTAAAATGCATGTATCAAAATGAATTTTAATCGTGTTTCTGTGTTATTCTACTCAAACAATCACAAATCAGACAGAATATTACAGTCTTAAAGGGGTTGTAAAGGTTTGTTTTTTTATTTTCTAAATAGGTTACTTTAAGCTAGTGCATTGTTGGTTCACTTACCTTTTCCTTCGATTTCCCTTCTAAATGTTTTTTTTTCTTTGTTTTCTTTGTCTGAATTTCTCACTTCCTATTCCTCCTCAGTAAGGTGTTCAGTAAGCTGTTCTAAATGACTTTCCACCACTCGGATGATGGTGGAAAGCTTACTGAGGAGAAACAGGAAGTGAGAAATTCAAACAAATAAAAAAAACTTTTGGAAGGGAAATCGAAGGAAACGGTAAGTGAACCAGTTTTGACAGGTGGACCTTCCCCCACCAGAACACTCCAGTCAAAAAGTCTGACTGGCTTTTTTTACGGAAGGTCCAGCCATGTGTAGCCTCCATCTGACTTTTTTTGTCGGCAGTCCCACGGACCTTAGATAGAGAACCTGTTCTCTTTCTTTCCGTCAGACTTCCGACAGACTTACAGCGGATTTTTGCATTGTCAAAAGTCCAACCATGTCATTCTTTGGGAAAAAAAAAAACCATAGCTCCAAAATAAATATGTGTACAGTGTTTATATATATATATATATATATATATATATATATATATATATATATATATATATATATATATATATAGTAAGCATTAAACAGGAGCATGCCATTATAATATTTCTGCTTGTCTCTAACAGAGAGACTCAATAAAATGAGCAGTAATGAGAAAATATTCCACCATAACAAGTGAAAATAAATATTAATTTATCTTTCTATAAATATTTGCATGAAACATATGGCATATTTAATTTTGCCCAGAAAACTGCCATTTTGCTTTTCCTGCCAGCCTATATCAGGCTCTTCTATAAATTTCCAACAAAATTGTACTCTCAGTGGTCACATCGTCATATATAATAAGAGATGAATACACAGCTGGTATTATCAAGCAAATAACTTGTGTTTATGTGTTAGGATTGCTGCCACACAAATCGTAAACTCCACTCAGTGTAAGTTATTTTCTATTACATTGTATGTCTTCAGACTGAAGAAGTAATTGTATTATGACTTGTACATTCCAGCAGTTGATGTCCATTGATAAAAGTATCCAGTTATTTTCACATTATTTTGAAGAGTATAGGGAGATAAAATTCTCCATGTGTTTCAGAGTTATTTTAATATCACGCAGTATTTTTATCTACTGACATCGAACAGGAACAGACTGACTTCCAAATGTAGCCTGAATTTTGCAATATGTGAAGTATGTTCACAGAATAATCTAAGTGGCTATGCCTTTAGGGCCCATTCATAACATATGTATTGGACTGCATTAGACTGTGTGGCCCAACGCAGGTCCAATGCAATAATGACCTAAAATTCATTGCTTCCAATATGCTCAGTTTACATCAATGTGTTGTGAAAAAATGGACCATGCTGTATTCAAACGCAGCACAGCATGCTGCAATACACATTAAGGAAAGAAAATACATTTATTTTGATGAACAGACACCCTTCCTGTAAGTTGTGTGGTGTGGCCTCCATGGATTTAACTTGTTTTCCCAGCATATCCCATAGATACTCAATTGGAATGCAATCTGGACAATGTGGAGGCCAATTTAACACCTTCTAACTCGTTGTTGTGTTCCTCATTCATTGAATTTATCAGACAATGCCACCATCTCCCTTTGCTTTGTAGTCAAGTTCTGATGCTAAAGTGCTCATTGTAGGCTCTTTTGACTGTGGATTGCTGGTTTGCAGCGATGTAGCTCCATATGCAACACACTTGAATGCACTGTGTTTTATTACACCTTTCTATCTGACATAACATGACCTGTTTCAGCAATTTGAGCTGCAGTAGCTCTTCTATTGGATGGTACTACAAAGGCCAGAATAGGCTCCCCACATGCTTCAATATGTCTTAAGCCTTTATCGATTGGTTTGCGCAAAATTTAAAGGGTTTACAAAATAGGGGATAGTTTTATGGCATTTTTAATAATACTTTTTACACATTTTTGCGACAAGTGTCATTTTCACAGCGAAAAGTGCTTTAAAAATGCACTGCTTACTGTGAAAATGACAATGCAGTGAAGGTGTTAACCACTAGGGGGCACTGTAGGGGTTAGGTGTGACCTCATGTGTGTTTCTAACTTTAGGGGGGCAAGGCTGGATGTGTGACGTCAGTGATCGTCGTTCCCTATATCAGGGAACAGACGATCACTGACATTGCCTCAGTTAAGAATGGGAAAGGTGTGTTTACACACACCGCTACCTGTTCTTCAGCTCCTGTGACCGATCATGGGACACTGTCGCGATCCGGTCTGGGAGGTCCCGTGAGCGTTGTCACGGACCTTCAGACCAAGTCGCATGCGCGCGCGACCCACGGCTGGGCTCCTAAAGGGGACGTATATATAAGTCCATGTGCCAGGCCATGTCATTCTGCCGACGTATATCGGCCCGCGGCGGTCCTTAAGTGATTAATGGCATCCCACTTTTAGTCTGTAGAGTTCAATATTGAGTTGGCCCACCCTTTGCAGCTATAACAGTTTTAACTCTTTTGGGAAAGCTGTCTAAAAGGCTTAGGAGTGTGTCTATGGGAATGTTTGACCATTTTTCCAGTGCAGGCCAGTGAAGTTTCTCCACCCCAACTTGCTCATCCATGTCTTTATGGACCTTGTATTGTGCACTGGTCCAAATCATTTAACGGAGGGGAGATTATGGTTTGGGGTTGTTTTTCAGGTGTTGGGCTTGGCCCCTTAGTTCCAGTGAAGGGCACTATTAAGGTGTCAGCATACCAAGACATTTTGGACAATTTGATGCTCTCAACCTTGTGGGAACAGTTCAGAATGGCCCCTTCCTGTTCCAATATGATTTTGCACCAGTGCACAAAGCAAGGTCAATAAAGACATGGATGAGCAAGTTTGGGGTAGAGGAACTTGACTGGTCTGCACAGAGTTCTGACCCCGACCCGATAGAACACATTTGGGGTGCCTGAACTCACAAATGCACTTCTGGAAGAATGGTCAAACATTCCCATAAACAAACTCCTAAACCTTGTGGACAGCCTTCCCAGAAGAGTTGAAGCTGTTATAGCTGCAAATGGTTACTCGAGCATTGCTAAAATTTGTAAATAATTCAAATGTGCATTCAAGGCAGTAGTTATGTGATTACAGAACTTTCAAGTTGTATTGGTTGACTGCTTTTATGAGAGGTCTTAATAGGTCAAATGTTAAGCATCCCAACTGCTGTCTTGTGTTTAACATTTTCTCTTTGGTGATATACTAGTCAAGGGTGTTATGCCGTGTACACGCGATCGGAATTTTTGATGGAAAAAGTCAGACGGACTTTTTCGATAGGAAATTCCGACCGTGTATACCCCATCGGAGAAATTCCATTGGAAATTCCAATGAATTCCATCGGAGTTTAAATATAGAACATGTTTTATTTTACTCTGATGGAATTTGTCAGAATTCCGGTGAGATTTTGGTCGGGAAAAAGCCTGATCGTGTCTACGCGGCATTACTGTATATCTCAAGAGTGATGCTAAAAATCAAAGGTTTCTCGTACCACAACAAGTGATCTAGTGATTATAGTAAACAGACCCTCCCACATATCAGTTTATTCAGGAGCTTGCTGGAATTTATTTCCTTGTTAAATATAGAACAGTGTCAATTATGGATCTACACAATAGCTTGCAGTCTATATAAATAAGCTGTTAAGTATTTTTTCCTACAACACTACACTCTTATTTTTAAAAATGCTTACCCTGGTAAAAAGCATATTGTTTTAAATATCAACCATTTTGACTCTGAATCCTGATTTGTTTAACACGTAAAGAATTGTGCAATTTACAAATCATGATTATGTGGATTCCTGAATTCTGTGACTCTCCAGAAGTTTGGATCTGCATGCAATTAATCAGGCAGCTCAAAAAAATGTTAAAGTCTCTTGGATGTCAAGTTTGGACAAATATACTATTTTGATGAAAGAGAGTGAAAAAAATCCATTCTGCAGATAGTATTCATTGCCTATTTTTTTGCTGTTAAATCTGTAAAGACTTTTGAAGTGGCCATTGTGTTCATAGAAAAACCTTGTAATCAGGTTTGTTGCTAAGGTGGGCTATCTATAGTTATTTGTTGTCTACTATTATCTACAAGTGTCAAAGAAATGTTACTATAGAGGCAGTGTTGAAAATTGCTTCAGTTACCACTACACAGCAGGTGACATATGAATTCTGTGCTCCTGTGGTTAATATATTTGTCAGATTACCAAATTCAGATTATAAATATTTATTAAGGTTTATGACAGTGCAAGGCCCCACCACTGAGTAATAGTAGGCAAAAATTACACAGGGTTTTGCAAAAATGCGCAGTGCATGGCTCTGGATTATCAATTGTCAGCAAAGAAAACTGTTTTTTATTTTTATTTTTGTAATTCCTGGATTGGGTTATAAAGTTTAGAGGCTTCAAAGAGCTACAAGAGGAAAGAAACCTCCGACTCTGTGTCCTCGGGACTGGAAGGGTGTGTGTTCAGGTGTGCACCTGCTTTTTAATAACAGGTTTGGCCATGTCTCAGGACTCCAACCAGGAGATAGTTATGCTACACTGAGGAGAAAGGTGTACTCAACCCAAAAGTCAGGAGGGCTTTATATTGGCATGGACCCATTCAGCAGGGAGGTACAACTAAAGAGCACTGAGAAAGCTGCAACTGCTGTACATGAGCACATGCGTGCTGTTAGTCAGTCGGGAGGACCAAGGCAAAAAGACTGAGCAGCAGCACTTTAAAAAAGTAATTAGTTACAGTTACAAATTACTTCTCCGAAAAAGTAATTGTGTTAGTGACTCAGTTACTACATTGAAAAAGTAATTAGTTACTCAGCAAAGTAACTGTGACTTTTTCTTAATATTCTACAATGCAATGCCTAAAGGCCCATACACACGGTAGGACATCCAACAAAATTTCCCTTGGATTTTTGTCCGAATTGATTTGTCCGATCACACCCATAGCATACACACGCTCGGACTTTTCTGCAAACTTTTCTAAAACTTTCACATCATCACGTGGTTGTTCTGCTCTTTACTGCCACCCTTTGGTTAACTTCTGCTATTGTTGGTTGATTTTAACATTGGTTCTGAGCATGCGCATTTGTAATTTGTCCAAAAGTCCGATGGTTTGCTGTACACACGATCGGACTTTGCACCATCGGACTTTTGTTGCCTGAAAGTTGGTCCGTTCGCAGACCCAACTTTTTGTCCGATGAAAGCCAAAAAAGTTGGTCAGATGGAACGTACACACGGTCGGACAAATGCGAAAAGTGTCGGATTTTGATGTTGGTTGGGCAAAAGTCCGACCGTGTGTACGGGGCTTTACTGTGCCACCTGTAACATGCCTCACTGTGCCATCTGTAACATGCCTCACTGTGCCATCTGTAAACATGCCTCAACGATCTCCCTATCTTCTCCTGTTTGCAGGGATGTCAGACGGCGGCCATCCATTATTCAAACCCACGCCTCCTCCTCAGGCTGTTCCGTGATAGGCGGAACAGTAATTTTCCCAGCAGAGCCTCTGTTCAGTGTTCCGCCTATCACGGATGTCCTCTCGTCCGAGGCCGATGCTGAACACTAAACAGAGGTTCTGCTGGGAAAATTAGCGTTCCGCCTATCACGGAACAGTCAGAGGAGGAGGCGCGCTTTTTTAATAATGGATGGCCGACGGCTGACACAGGTAGATGTAATTGCGGTAATGCCACCCAAGTAATGGGAACGGCGTTACCACGAGGGGAAGAGTAATCAGTTAGATTACTCGTTACCCTCAAAAGTGGCTGCGTTAAGTAACAGCATTTATTTTAACACTGTTACTGACAACACTGCTGAGCAGTGAGTGGTTTCTGTGAAGACAAGGAACCAGGAGGCTTGGTATTATTTTGTTCTTTTCTTGTTTTGGTTTTGAATGCTGTATGAGACTGAAACCCCTGTGTGGGAATCCCAATATAAGTAACTTTATTTTAAGGGCTAAGTTTACCTTTGTTCTCCTTTTTTTCTACTTCTAAATTCCAGCTTGGATGTTTCAAAACACTGCTTCATTACTTCTGCCCTACTTCCTGGTCAGACTTGAGGTCATGGTACAGAAGGGAGTTGACCAGCTAGCAACACCATGCATCATCTACCCTCAGCTGGTAAACTCCTTCTTGTGTCATGACCCAAAGTCTATCCAGGAAGTAAAGCAGAAATAATTGAGCAGTGTTTTGAAACAGCCAATAAGATTGTGCAAAATAAGTACATTAATGCTATATTGGTACGTAGGGGAGCTGGAATTTAGAGGGGAAAAATGGTGAACAAAGGCGACTTTAGCCTTAAAACAAAATGGTCCAACAAGCCCTGAAATACAGTTCTGACTATTGTGGACTCATTGGAAAATGCTACTACCACTGAGGTAGGTTCCCAATATAAAAGGTATCACAATGAAACAGAGTGGGAGGTGGACAGAATATAGATCGTGGTCTACTCCTTTCTCTAGTGGCTTCCTCCTGCATTCTTATATAAGGGGCAGAACAGCTTCCCATACCACTGACTGATACCTTTAGTTGCACACAGGCATGTTAAAGCTGGCCATAAATTAGTGGAATTGTGTTAACAATTTTTAATTTTAAGAATATTTTTTTCCCTTTTCTAATCATTAGTCAAATTGACATTATATTTAGACCATGAGAATTTTTGTCAGATGTACTTAAAGTATGTACATAATGGTACTAGTATCTAAATTAAAGTGACTGTAAAGCTTAATTTACCTGCTCTATGCTATGGTTTTACATAGAGCAGCTCCTATCCTCCTCTTCTCGGGTCCCCCACTAGCACACCTTGCACCTTTACCTGCACAGTGCCCCCATAGCAATATGTCATTCTGCTAAAATCTGTTGGAGCTGACTGAGGAACTGTCTTTTGAGGACCTGTAAGAAGGTGTTTAAAAGATATTGGGAGGAGGCATCCAATTATCCAAGGACATTAGTGAGTACCGGTGTGATAGATCCCTGAAACTGTGTGCAGCTGATATTCCTCTTGTGCTAGAGTCAGCATTGCTTAAAGGGGACATTGTTGGTGGTGCCTTGGTATAGCGTAGCCCAATATTTGCTGCAAGTAATGACTGTGCTCAGATTCCCGCTTGGCCTATAGCAGAATGACGGCCGGGCAGTGGTTCAGTTATCCTGACTGGATGTCATATGATGTCCAGCAGTATAACAGCTGCCACGCGCCCATGGGGGAATGCATTGCCGCGATCGGTGGTGCGGTGTGTCAGTCTGACACACTGCTACACCGATCTTGATAAAGAGCCTCCACTCGGATTCCTGCCCAGGACCATTAGGATGCCGCCAGGACCACCAGGGAAGGCCACATCACTGGACCACGATGTATGCTACTGTAAACCACCAGGGAAATGCCTATCAGTGCCCAGGCAGCTGACAATCAGTGCTCATCCAAAATGCCTGCCAGTGCTATAAGTGATGCCTATCAGTGCCACATGTCAGTGCCCAGCAGTGCTGCCTATCAGTGCCCAGCAGTGCTGCCTATCAGTGCCATTCATAAGTACCCATCAGTGCAGCATTTCAGTGCCCATCAGTGTCACCTATCAGTTCCCATCAGTGCCCACCAGTGCCACCCATGAGTGCCCATCTATCAATGCCCATTAGTGCTGCATATCAGTGGCACCCATCAGTGTCGCCTACCAGTGCCACCTATCCGTGCCCGTCAGTGCCCATCAGTGCCATCACATAGGCGCCACCTTATCAGTGCCCGTCAGTGCTGCCTTATCAGTGCCCATCAGTGAAGGAGAAAATTTACTTATTTACAAGATTTTATAAAAGAAACAAAAGAATTTTTATTTTCAAAATTGTCAGTCTTTTTATTTGTTTAGCAAAAAAAAAAAAAAAAGTGCAGAGGTGATCAAATATCACCAAAAGAAATCTCTATTTGTGGAAACAAAATGATAACAATTTGGTTCTGCGCATCACCGCGCAATTGTCATTTAAACAGCCACAGCGCTAAAAGCTGAAACTTGGCTTGGGCAGGAAGGGGGTGTAAGTGCATGCTATTGGAGTGGTTAAGTTGCTGCTTTATGTTGTTGAAGGATCTCACGGTTACCCTACTCCCATCCAAGTTCAAGTTCTGCAATAAAGCATCAGAAAAGCATACCCCTAGACAAATTACTAAGCCAAGAAAGTGACTGTGATGGTGTGCATGGCCATGGGTGCAATTGCTGGGAAAGAGTCTTGGGACCTAAACAACAGGGCTCCTACGGGAGTGATTGCTACACAATTATATTTTATGAATATATAACTGGATTAAGTGATGTTATTTTTCATTTCTGCCTGTAACCCAGTTTTAAAACCCATTACCGTCATAAACCTTTAACCAAAATGCCAACACAGTAGTGCTGCCAAGTGGTCCCGAGGGTTGCTAAAACGGAGAACCTCGGTGTATAGTTCCTGCTACAGCAATCCTTTTTTTATAATTAAATACAATCGGAAGAAACAAAAAACAAATATGAAGCTTATTACTCTCTTTCAAATAGCAAGCCTGGAATATGGACTATTAATATTTTATGAGCGGAATGGAAACTGTTTGCATAGCATGCTGCAATGGGAAAAATCCCGTGTTCCTGAGTGACATCATTTAACACCTCCATCCTATAAAAAAAAAAAAAGTGCTGCGCACGTGGAGAAAATATTTTACTTATAAAATATTAACCAAGCATCCTCCATCGGAGCTGGCTTACTCAGTATGAGATAAGGAGAGTTTGTTTGTTAGTCTGCATATTCCATCAATTTGTGAGGTGACCTAAGACACAGCTCGCTTCAGCGTTGTGATATATTGTGGGATAATGAAGCGTAATTATTGAATGTTATGGAAAGTCTAGGATGTTCTGCAATGCATCATGTTTTGCTGAAGCTGGCCACAGTCGTAACCTAAATGAAGCCCTTTGCCCCGATGCCGACAGCAATTCTATAGGGTCCACAGTACTTACCAGTGACTATAAACAAAGATTTGTTTAGGACATCAAAGCTTCTTAACTAAGTGTTTGAAACAAATTAATAAAAAAAAAATATTATTAATACAATTTACAGATGGGAATAATGCTGCATATTTCCTTATCATGAGAATTTGTTATCTATGTTGATATTTTTTTAGCTCTAGGGCGTTGGTCCCAATCTTGGGTATGTCACTGGTTCATTCAATACATTTGGGAAAGAACAAGAATGGCCATTTATTGTGACAGAATATTCTCAAGCAGTGTTCAGACAGGAAGTATATGAAAAGCTTCCTGTCTGATACTAAATGCTAACCAGCAGGCAGCCAGTCTGACTTACAAGGAAGATAGACCCCATGCTGGCGGATCCCTCTAGAAATCAGAATTACTTAAAGTAATTGTTGAAGAGGAGTGCGGAATAGAAGACTAGGAAAAAAGATGAAAAAAATGGAAAGGAGAATGCTAACAGTGTGAACTAGAGGGGAGATAAAAGAGTTGTGATGGGGAAGAGAAGGGGCCATGCCTAATCACAACATCTGGATCCTGGAGGCAACGACTGTAAATGCCCTTAGTTTTGTTAGACTCTAGAAATCAGACTCCATAAATCAAAATTACTTAAAGTAATTGTTAAAGAGAGGTGCGGAAGAGAAGGCTAGGAAAAAGATGAAAAAGATGGAAAGGAGAATGCTAACAGTGTGAACTAGAGGGGAGATAAAACAGTTGTGATGGGGAAGAGAAAGGGCCAAGCCTAATCACAACATCTGGATCCTGGAGGCAACGACTGTAAATGCCCTTTTGTTTGTTAGACTCTAGAAATCAGACTCTAGAAATCAAAATTACTTAAAGTAATTGTTGAAGAGAAGTGCGGAAGAGAAGACTAGGAAAGAGATGAAAAAGATGGAAAGGAGAATGCTAACAGTGTGAACTAGAGGGGAGGTAAAAGAGTTGTGATGGGGAAAAGAAGGGGCCATGCCTAAACACAACACCTGGATCCTGGAGGCAACGACTGTAAATGCCCTTTGTTTTTTCTTCGTTGTCACTCAGGAACCCCTGCCTCGCCAGTTTTGTTACCCTTAGTACAGTGAAAAAGACACATCAAGGTTGCTTTACTAAAGGAGTCGATCACGTTCACTTTGCAAAGTGAATTTGTAGCTTAGTGATTGAGGTGAAAGCTGTGCTGACTTCAATCATTAACACTTTGAGTTCGCAAAAATTTCCCTTGTAATTGCTTGAGCATTCTTCCCAACGTAAATTTCCCACTTAGCGTCACCTCTTTCCATAAAGAAGAACTCTAAGTATGGATATTTTCATGTAGTTACATTGGTCTAGCTTGGGCCAGTGTAGCTATGCATATACTATATACAGTATGCATAACTACAATGGAAGCTGGAAATCACTGCATTAGGAACTACAGTGATTTACACTAGTTTCCAGATCCCATGCCTGTTGCATTGTTACCCTCTCATGGGTGCCATTTTGAGATTGCATCATATTTTTCAATGAATCAAAAGCATACTCTGATTGGATAAGGCAGAGTGGCCGGGCAGTGACATCTCAATGTCGCCCCATTTCAATTAGAGATCTCTTTGCATGTTGCCCTTGCAGAGTGGGGACCTTCTCTGTTCAGTAAGCAACAGGGGAGCTGCCCGCAAGACCCAGAAACAAAAGAAGGTCACTCCCGCATGTCAGTCCCGATTTTGGCTGCGATTTCACAGACATCTTTGTGGGTTTCTGCACATAAGTCAACGGAAATCTCACCCCAAAATCACGAAAAGTAGTACAGAAACTACTTTTGGAAATCGGTGCTGCGCCGCAAATGCAGCGTTGCACCGATTAGGACGGTGCCAATGCTGGCAATTTCCATTTATTTGACATGTCAAATTGTGTGTCAAAACACACCAATGTGAAACAGAGCTCAGGGGCATAAGCCAGGTATAGTAGTATATGCATAGTTACAAGAAAAACAGAAATGTAAGGCACGCACACCTAGTGCATTACCAGAGATAATTTATTTATTAAAAAAGAAAAACAGTGGGTACTCACAAAATGCAACTGACAAAGGGACAATGCCCAGAACACTGGGTAAAGCTAACGCATTTTGGGGCGCACCCCCTACCTCAGAACTAGGCTAATATGTAATGATATCCCTAATTTTCCCTAATTTATCTTTAAAGCAGAACTTCTCTTAAAAAGTGCTGCTATTTCTCTCTCTTGTCCCAGCCTGTAACTGGGTTGCAGTTTTTTTTTGGAGATGGGGAAGAGAGTACAGCTTTTGCAGGTATCCGCTCCCATTTCTTCAGTTCTTGCCTAGGCAAGGATGACATAACTTATCCCACCCCCCTCTCTGTCCATGTAATCTCCCGCATTCACAGTGGGGAGCCTGCTGTGATTCACCAGGAGTAGGTAGCTCCCTAATCCAAGATGGCGCTGCCAGGAACCAGCATCAATGAGAATAATGGGCTGCAGGAAGACATAGCTGGAATCTATGAACTAGTAAGTTCCTGAATTTTGGAGAGGGGTGGAGAGAGTACTGTTTTTTTAGGTACCCGCTCCCACTTCTGTAATACTTGCCTAGGTTCGGATTATAACACTTTTCTCACCTCCCTCTCTGCCTTTGTGGTCTTGTGCAGGCACAGTGGGGAAACAGCTGTGGTTCATTAGGAAGTAACAGCCAGCTTCCAAATCCAAGATGGTGGTGTAAAAGCCAGCTTCCAAATCCAAGATGGCAGTGTAAAAGCCAGCTCCCAAATCCAAGATGGCCAAGATGGCGGTGTAAAAGCCAGCTCCCAAATCCAAGATGGCCAAGATGGCGGTGTAAAAGCCAGCTCCCAAATCCAAGATGGCATTGCCGGGGGCCTGTATCAATGAGAATTGCCACAGACATCGCTGGAATCTATGGACTGATAAGTACCTGATTTTTGGTGAGGGGGAGAGATTGTTGTTTTTTTAGGTACCCACCCCCACTTCTGTAATTCTTGCCTAGGCGAAGATGACATTGCTTATCATACCCTTGTAATATATCTCATCACCCTTGTGATATTGCACATGCACAGTGGGGAGCCTTTTAGAAAGTAACAGCCAGCTCAAAAATCCAAGATAGCAGAGGAACCCACACCAATGAAAATAATCGGCTGCAGGGAGACATTGCGGGTAACTATGGACTTGTAAGTACCTGATTTTTAAAAGGCAGCAGCTTTAGCATTCGCAGCTGTTTCCTTTTAATTTTTATTCTGCCAACAGTTTGGGCAGTGCTTTACAAAATGAAGGCAGACAGTACAGTTACAATAGGATACAATACAAGAGAAATCAGAGAGCCCTGTACATTTGAGCTCACAATTTAAAAGTATATATCAATTCTAAGCAAGTTGGAAATTATTTTTAAGACAAACTCTTCTTCTTTATTTTTTTAAGCAAAAACATAAGGCCATCTTACATTATTATATGCAAAACTTTAAGAAGAGAGAAACCCCCTGCTCATTAAAGAAGCCCTGCCATTTAACAGTTTTAGCATGCCTACATTAGCTAATCACCCCTGGTGAGTGGTGGATTCATTAGCCCATCACAATCAGGCTCATTAGTGATGTCACCTGCCAGATGACTCAGCAGCAGGTAAGATCAAATTGAACAAAATCAGCGTAGCAGCATTTATGGAACCGCCAGCTTGGAATACACTGCATTCAAATAGGATACATGCTCATTATCATGTGTGTCTTAGCACCTCTGTGAAGCACACACACTGATCTTCAGTTAATGAATAGAAGGACTCCTGAGTACCTGGAAGGTTTCATGCATTTTATGATTTAAATAAAACAGTAGCTTTTCTTGACTGTTAACGGCAAGACAGAATTATCCAAGCATTCTTAAACCAAATTAAAAAGAAGATGCGAAGAAAAACTGATGTATGAAAAGGCTGTCCACTCCAGTTGAAGACTCGGCCCATGTTTTAGATCAGTGGTTCTCAACCCTGTACATAAGTACCCCCACCAGGCCATGTTTGCAGGTTTTTCTTTATCTTGCACAGGTCCTTTAAATCAGAATCAACGGCTTGGTATTTTGGACAGCTATTTTAGCTAACAGAAATTCCAAAAACATGGCCTGTTGGGGGTAATTGAGGACAGGGTTGAAAACCACTGTTTTAGATCACTTATTGTCCTAGAATATGGTGATTCTCTCCATAACCCCTTCATAAGCTTGGTTGAGTTTCAGGAGCTATACAAAATAATATTATAATGGTACAATATGTATTATTACTATATAGGTTTATGGGCACCACATTATACCCTTTTGTTTCTCAAGACAGATCATTCTACCCTTGCTTTCAATGCCTGGATTTGAACCCAGAACCTCTGCTGTGTCAGGCAAAGTCTCTCCTTGCTGAACTACCCGAAATCCTGGGCAGTTCCCTGGACAATTGCTTGAATGATCCAGTCTTGATCTTTGTTTGCCTTGAACGCTCAACTCTTTGCTCCTCTCATGAGCTTTCTGATTTAAGCCATGTCTCTGGACTTCCTGTTTGCCAGATTAGTGTGCTCTCTCCAGCCAATATTTTTCTTTTGTCTTCCACACTGGTTTCCATATTTTCCTACCAATCATTATTGACCATTAGCTTGTTCCTTAACTACTCTTCTGTCTGATTCCAACCTGCAACTACTCGTTATCAACATATAGCTTGTTTACTGACTATGCTTCTGTTTGATCCAAACCTGCTTATCTGCCACTGGATTATGATTTGCTCACCTCCTGGTGGGTCGATCCTGAGGACCGCGACCTGCTCCTAATATGCAGAAAAATCCATCTCCACAATCAGGAGCTCTGATGAACACTGGTAAGTACTTAGACTCCGCACCTCAGGTAAGCCTGCATTATTCACCATCATCAAGGTGACTGCCTGTGTACCTATCCTGTTGGTTGGTGGTAGGTCCACTGCTGCTATAGCAATTGGTCTTCGAGCCTGACCCCAAATTGTGACACAATCTCTACTAAGTCAGGGGACATCTCTTTCTAGACGGCTACCATGGTCCCTATTAACAATTGTACTGTCTTGCTTTGCTAACAACTCCAGAAATGTAAGCTTGCCATCCCTGGAGACAATGGTCACCAGGATTGAGGCAATGGTCAACAGGACAAACAGATAGAAGCTTCCATAGGGATCATGACACATAAATAATTAGGCTATAGCTTTACGCTATAACCGGACATGACATCTGTACTTCACTAAGGGATCTGGGAAGGAGTCATCCCACCTGTATACCAGCTGGTGACCGTGGTCAAGCACGCTGCTTCTTTGCAAAGGATCGGGTGAAGTCATTTTTACTCTGCTTAATTTTCATTACTTTGTGTACGTATAATATATGGGGAATGCCTGATGGAAGGGATGAGTATTAAACTGAATTACGCTATGTTGGCATTCTTTGTGTTTTTTTATTACATCTGAGGCTGATCCTCTAAAAGTGATTCCCCTATTATACGGATATGTCAGCAGCCCTCATAGATATAGCTTGGATTATTGTGAAAGGCTTGATCTGATTGAGTCTCTGATGAGTTCGAACCCCTGCGGGGACCGTTTGTATAACACGTGGTGGATTGCGAGTGCGGTGGATGGTGCACGATCTCTATCTCCTCTATCACCATTGTTGGACATTACATCTACATCAATACTGACCTCAAAACACCTGAGACTGTCTATCTGTTGATTTATATTATATGGTGTTGTTAGTCACCTTATATCTAACACCAGCGCTGTTTGGTATTTTGCACTGAGGTGGACATTTGCTCTAACTGTATGTTAAGAATACTTTTTTACATAAATAATTACACTGGCTTAAACTGGAACAATATAACTATGTAAATATTACCTATCCATGAAATTCATCTTTAAAATACTTGATTTGTGCTTTTATATGCTTTTTTAAGTTAGTGATGGGGTCTCCCTATTTTCAGGTAGGTGGACAGAGTGCAGAAGGATACAGGAGCTATCATGCCTTACAGATACTGAGGCCAAACAATTGATATGGGAAACATGCAGCACTGTGCTTTGATAAATGTCACAGATAACCAAGGATCATGAAAGTTGGTTCAGCTTTGGATAGAGTAGAGAAGGATTACAAATCCTGATTTATTTTTTATTTTGTTGTCTGTGTAAAGATGAGGATATTCCTCTGCACTCCCATTCCTAGGGACAAAGTAAAGCCCCATACACACGGTTAGACCTTTGTTCGACAAAAATCAAATCGGAATTCTGACAGAATTCCATCGAAGTAATAGAGAACATGTTCTCTATCTAAACTCGGAATTTCTGATGGAAATAATTAGATGGGGCACACACGGTCGGAATTTTCAATAGAAAAAGTCCGTCTGACTTTTTTCATCGGAAGTTCCGATCGTGTGTACGGGGCATAAGAAGAAATCTCTTCTACTCCCATCTGTTTCTCTGCTAACAACTCCATTATTTTGGGCTTGCCATCCCTTTTTGAATATTCTCTCTTTTATTGTGTAGACAAATATAAACCAATAAATATTCCTTTATCTAAGTTCTAGACATTTATTCCCCCAATCCAAAAACCCTCCCTCCAAACACCCCACTCAAACAAAAAAATGAGAAAAAAAAGTACTTTCCCTTCCTCCCTACACCTTCATAGGTTCCTCCAACCTCCAGATTCCTTAAATCCCATCCATTTCCCCCATATATTCCGAAATATCTCCAGTGAGTCCTCTTCTATATGGATAGTTTCTTCTGTGGCTCTTATCATTTCAACCCTTACAACTCAATCCTTCATACTCGGTACTTCTTGGATCCTCCAAAAACTCTTAGGGCTCTTGGGCTTGCCATTTCTAGAGACAAAGGTCACCAGGACAAACAGATAGAAGCTTCCATGGGGATCATGGCAAATAAATACTTACACTGGCCCCAGCTGGAACAATGTAACTATGTAAAAATTACCAATCCATGGAATTTGTCTTAAATATATTTGATTTGTGCTTTTCTTTGCATTTTATTAAGTTAGTGATAGGGTCTCCTTTATTTTCAATTGTCAGTGCTTTAAAGTGGATGTAAACCCACTCTCATCCTTTCTTAACTACTGCCATGGTGCTGATCTATAAGGATATACATGCCTCCTGCATGTATCCTTACCTGTCAAATGTCTCCCCTCTGTCTGTTATGAGAACTGAAAAACTGCAGATTCTGTGGGTGGGTCTGTTGTCTGGAGCTTGGTGGGTGGAGTCGTGATGTCAGTAGACTCCCCGCCCTCCTCTACACTCCCCTTGTCAACATGCATTTTTTCCTAACTAAATGCTGCTATGATCACTAACATCCAGTCAAAATCCAGAAAAATAACCACATGACTTCAAAAAAGGAGTGGGGGTGGAAATTTAAAAATAATGCCTGTCTCCAGGCTAGTGCATGAGATATATAAATAACCTGTCACTCACATCAAGGGGGCGGAACAGACTAAGGTTTTTCTCTCTAAGACTGTTTTATTTCACTGAACAATAAAAGAGGTTTGCTCAGAGCTGGATTAACTCTGTGTGGCAAGACTGGGCACAGATGATAGGAAATCTTATACTGTACATTGTGACAGCAAAAAAAATAAATAAAAAGTTTGGTTTTACATCCACTTTAATAGATACAGTATAATTGGATGACACCTAAAAGCCTTGGCAGCTTCCATGTAAATCTGCAATGGTATGTAATTGGAATCTCTATTATTAAAGTAAAAAAAAAAAGGTTCCGTTGATGCCTAATTTAGTTCAATGGCTGAGGCGTAAAGATTGTATGGTGAATTATGCCTGCCATTGTACAGCCTATGCTGTTTTTAAATTCATTAACCTGCTACCATTTTTTGGAAAACTAATTTTTGTACCCAAACCAATTCACCTGGCCGAGGCTGTCATTAATGGAACATTATTTAGATTTATCCCCTGCAATGCAACAGTGTTAAAGGTTAATTACTTTAGTTGGCATGAAAAGCTTGAATAAGGATTGTTTCTTGAAAGCACGCCAGTAAAAGAAACCCTCGAAAAATTCCAGCTCATAGTTACTGTAATTGACAATGATAGATGTCATACAATAGAAAGGTTGTACTATGTAAAAATGTAGCATTACAATAATTGCAACTTAAAGCGGTATTAGACCAAAAAAGAAAAATGTATTCTATTGCAGCTTAGCAATCGTTAGATATGGTGGCTGGATTTGTTTTCTCTAGCACGCCTCCCGTATTAGAGTGTCTCAACTCTGGATAAAGGAGCAAAGGGGCAGATTTGGACAGTAGCATAGTCAGTCTGGAGGAGAGAGGATTGTTAAGCTGCGTACACACAATCTGTTCAAACCAATGAAAACGGACTGAAGTTCGTTTTCATCAGACCAAACCGATCGTGTGTAGGCCCCATCGTTCCGTTATCCTTCAGTCCAAAAACAGAGGGCTTGCTTTAAAATCGAACTGATGGACAGCTAACCGATAGGTCAAACCCATCGTTAGTACGCACGAGCATCTGTTAAAAATCCATGCATGCTCAGAATCAAGTCGACGCATGCTTGGAAGCATTCAACTTCGTTTTTCGTTTTTTTCATCACGTCGTTGTGTTTTACGTCACCGCATTCTGACACGTTAGGTTCATGAACCGATGATGTGTAGGCACATCAGTCCATCAGTCAGCTTCATTGGTGAACCGATGAAAACGGTCCGTTGGACCGTTCTCATCGGATGGACCGATCGTGTGTACATGGCTTTAGATGTACGTTAGATTTAAATAAACGAACGAGTTGAAGACAAACTCCAGCAAATGCTTTATAAGTAGTTACAGCAGGGTTTTTTTCCTTTTGGGATAAGGTTTTACATAACTAAAATCTGATCATTGTAAGCAACCCTGCTAGTGTTAAGTGGTTTGGTAAGCCTATTCTTTAAAAAAAAAAAAAACATACTTACTGGCTGGATCACCAGATGGAAGAAGAAAAAAGAAAGCATTTAATGTGGTTAAAATCGCAACTAATTCACAGATATGTGAACCAAGCCTAATGCCGCGTACACACAATCATTTTTCGGCATGTAAAAAACGTTTTTAAATGTTTTATTTTAAAACGATCATGTGTGGGCTTCACATCATTTTTCGGGTTCTGAAAAACGAAAAAAAAAAAATTTGAACATGCTGCATTTTTTAATGATGTTTTAAACATCTACGTTTTTCGGGTTGTAAAAAAATGATCGTGTGTGGGCTTAAACGACGTTAAAAACCCGCACATGCTCAGAAGCAAGTTATGAGATGGGAGCGCTCGTTCTGGGAAAAATACCGTTCATAATGGAGTAAGCACATTCATCACGCTGTAAGGCCTTGTACACACGAGGGAATTTATCCGCTGAAAATGGTCCGACGGACCATTTCAGCCGAAAAATCTGCTCGTCTGTAGGGGCAAACGGACAGTTTTGGACGGATTCCTCCAGCGGAAAAGTTTCAAAGCATGCTTTGAAATTTTTCTGCCGGAGAGCTGCCCGTCGGATATGTCCGCTGGTTAGTACGCCTAACCAGCGGACATATCTGCCCGCACATGCGTCGTATCCTGTGAATGGATCCGACGCATGCGCGCGGAAGTGTTTTACTTCCTGGTGCGGTGACGTGGCGGCGTCAACGTCACCGCCGCGTCACCGCGCTGTCCTCCGGCGGGGAATTTTATCCAATGGTGTGTACAGCCATCGGATCAAAATAGCCCGGCGTAAATATGCGCTGTAAATGGTCCGGGGACCGTTTACAGCGGATAAATTACATTGTGTGTACAAGGCCTAACAGACATAAAAGCGCGAATCTTCTTTTACTAACACAAAATCAGCAAAAGCAGCCCAAAGGGTGGCGTCATGTGAATGGAACTTCCCCTTTATAGTGCCGTCGTACGTGTTGTACGTCACCGCGCTTTGCTAGAGCATTTTTTTTTATTGATTGTGTGTAGGCAAGGCTGTTTTAATGATGAAGTTGGAAAAAACATTTTTTTCTAATGGCTGAAAAACTTTGTTTTTTACAATGCCGAAAATCGATCGTGAATACGCGACATAATGCCGCGTACACACGATAATTTTTCAGCATGTCCAAAAACAAAGTTTTTTCCAACTTCATCATTAAAAACGATGTTGCCCACACACCATTGTTTTAAAAAAATTATGAACAAAGCTCGGTGACGTACAACACGATGATGACGTATGATGGCACTCTAAATGGGATGTTCTATTCGCCTTGGGGCTGCTTTAGCTGATTCCTTGTTAGTAAAAGACGATTTGCACTTTTCTGTCTGTTACAGCGTGATGAATGTGCTCACTCCATTATGAACGGTAGTTTTACCAGAACGAGCGCTCCCGTCTCATAACTTGCTTCTGAGCATGCGCGGGTTTTTTACATCGTTTTAGCCCACACGCCGTCATTTTTTACAACCCGAAAAAGGACAAAGTTTAAAACGTCGTTAAAAAATGCATTATGTTTGAATTTTTTTTTGGTCGTTTTTTAGAACCCTGAAAAATGATGTGAAGCCCACACACGATCATCTTTAAATGACGTTTTTCAAAAACAACGTTTTTTTCATGCCGAAAAATGATCGTGTGTACGCGGCATAAGAATTGGTAAGCCGCAAAATAATAAATGTTTACTTTTGGGATTAATACTGCTTTAAACAGAAGGTGTAATTTATAGAGGAGGTAATCTTGCCTAAAATGTAAAGTGTTACTAAACCCAGGACGCTGCATTCACTATATCTGGTCTCCCACAATACACAGAACATGGAAATGCAATAGTTTTCATAAATATAAACTCCTAAATATCTTTTCTCATCAGCAATATATAGCAGTCTTGAGACTTCTAGCAGTGTCTGGTTAAAGCTTGTAGGAGGAATTTTCTTTCCACTATGACCATAGGCGTGCACACAGGGTGTACCAGGTGTGCCTGGGCACACCCTAATCACCCCATGTACACTAGCATTATCCATGGGTGGCACCAGATGGGTGGTTGGGGTGCCAGTGGCTAGTGTAAATGTCCCCATTATAATAAAGGCTAGGTTCAAATTTAAGAACCCATTAAACCCTTATTTAGGGTGTAACGTAATATGCTCCTAATCATCTTTCTCCTACCATCAGAGCCTCCTCCCTGTAACAGCAGGTGGTGTCTGAGCTTTGAGGTGCACACCCTAATGCAATAGGTTGCACACACTTATGACTATGACTATCCTATGAGGCTGCAGGGCCACTGACCCTCTGTCTGGACAGTGCTGATTGGCCCTGTGCTGATCACATGCATTCTCCTAAGAAAAATAAATAAAAACTCTCTAGCAATAAATACCAAACTAAGCATGTGCAGAGTGCCTCCAAGGCTCTGTTATATAAGCAGATGGATTAGGGACAGTGGAAGAAGGGGTTGATCATATAAAACAGGATCAACGTTTTTTTTAACACAATGCAGAGGATTAACCCCTTAAAACAAGCATGCTTTACTGGATATACAGACTGATTTTACTGTTGTGGGTTTAGTAACACTTTAAGTCAAGATAACAGCTTCTCTTTATAACCCACCCCTACTGCTGCTAATAATTAATTCCCATGCACTGCCCTGCCAGTCTGTTCACCAAATGGAGCTCTTGAAAGTACCTATTATTTCTGGGTATGTGTAAGCATGTAAACATGATTCTGCCCTTCCTCTTATTATGCAAGGCACAGTGTCTGAGCATGCCAAAGGCTCCTTAGCTTTGTGAAAGCTCAGACACAGACTGACAATGAGCTTACACATGGTCTTCTACTCAGGGCTGGTAAAGGGAGCAGCAAAGGAGCTCTGGGAAAGCAGATATCAGTACATGCCATCCAACATGTTAAGATGGGAACAAGGGACACCTATTAGCAAAAGTAATCAGACATCCAGGAGCAGCTGCATTTTGGCGACTAATGCGTGGACTAACGCGACTACGCACCTTTAGCGCTTGAATGTTAATTTATTCCAGTGCCCAGAATAAATTATTATTTTGGCCAATGAAATTAATTATTGCCCAAGCACTCGATTCACCGAAACACGCTCACCAGCGGGTTTTTTCTGCTGCCAGGAGGAAAGAAGTCTAGAAGAGTTACGTCAGGTAGATATAAAAGACACAGATGAAAGCAGTTCCTCTTCAGTAATACATCAATGAACATATTTCTTTTTCTTGAGAAAAAGATAAAGCAATGACTTTGACAAAGTTGGTATAAATACAATACGTAGTGGGATTCGCACCTACTTCAGGTGCAACATACACCATAATATAACGGTACATGAATTCATAGCAATAACACAGGAAATTGACTGACAAAAACCAATAAGGGTGAAGAACGAGGCCTGCAGGGGCCATATATACTTCTGCACTTCAAATGCCTTAACTATGGTCATTCCAGAGAATTTGAGGTGCGAAGTAAGCTCAAGGAAACTACGTAACATGCACCAAAGAAGGAGATAAGGAAAATGGGGAAGGGGTAGAGGAGTAGGAAATGGGAGGGGGAAGAGATCTTCTGCCCACACTAGGAAGGAGTGTTATCCAGTAGCCAGGGGCGGACTGGCTATTTGGGCTCTCGGGCACTGCCCGAGGGCCCCATGGCACTAGGGGGCCCCATCAGGGTTGCCAGCCTCAGTAAAACCAGGGACAGTATGTAAAAATCTGTGTTTTTTTTTTAAATCCCAAGATTATTGCTGCCACCGCCTCTCCGGTACCCTTTCAGTGTGTGTATTCTGTGTATGTATACTGTATGCATGTGTATATTGTGTGGCCTCATAATCTATTGCCTGGTAGACATGTGCATTCGTTTTCGTTAGAATGCATTTTCGTCCGAAAATCTGGTTTTTTAACAAACGATAACGAAAGCGCAAGAAACTAAAACCGAAAGATCCGACATAAAAAATGCTTTATTTTCGTTGCGGTAAAAATTCGATATAGAGCGATTTGACGCTGACTGAATACAGTGAATGAATAGCAATCTGTCTATCGAACCTGATATACACACATACGGCACTTTTCGACATTATAGAGAAAAGATTCGACATCATAGGGAAAATATTTGACACTATAGAAATAATAGATTCGACATTCGACGGAGAAGATATACTGCACTCAGGGCCATCTTAATAGCATCATGGGCCCCTGGGCAAAGTAATGATCTGGGGCCCCTACAATGATGACAGTGCATTTAAACAGACATCAAGTAGGTAGTATCTATCACTGCCATGTCACTTGGCAGAACAGGGAAATGCCTTGTTTACATAGTATATCTATCACTCTCAGTGCCATCATGGGGCCCCCCAATTTGAGGGCAGTGTGGGCTCAAGGACCAGCTGCTTTGGGGGAAGTGAAGGGGCCCCCCATGCAGCTGGGGCCCCTGGGCAGTGCCCAGGTGTGCCCTCTCATTAAGACAGCCCTGACTGCACTCGTACGTTTTAATGCTCCGCCCATAGGCTATAAAAACATTCTAATGTTGGTTGACTATGACTAGTTATAATAATATAATTATTTATTATAATTATTACTAGTCATACAACATTAGAATTCTTGTAGGCGGAATATTCAACCGTAAATGTACAATTTGGCATAAAGTTTCGAAGTTCCGTCGAATATTCTTTAAACATTCGACAGAAACCAAGTATTATTGGATTTTCAGACGAAAGCTATTCTCCAACGAAAAGCAAAATAAATCAAAACGATTTTCGGGAGTAACTAAATAAATGTATTTTTCAGATGAAAACGAAAAAACAAAACAAAATATTCCAGTCTGCACATGTCTATTGCCTGGGGGCCATATAATCTCCTATTGCCTGGGGGCCCCACAATCTCCTATTGCCCAGGGGGCCCCATAATCTCCTATTGCCCGGGGGCCCCATAATCTCCTATTGCCTGGGGGCGCCATAATCTCCTATTGCCCGGGGGCCCCATGAGTTGTCAGTCCACCCCTGCCAGTAGCCCAGTGGCCAACTGGAGAGCCATGGTTCAAGAAGTGAAAAATCAAAACCTAGAGGTAGGTAAATATTCACCCGGGGTTGCCAAACCTTCACAGGATACCTGAATCTAGCAAAGTTGTCTCAATCTTACTGTAAATCCTAGCCTGCTTAATTCGATTTTTCCTCCACTGTGTAGTTTGTTTTGCACAGAGTGGCCCCGGTCCACGTCTTCTGGGGTCCCTCGGCGGCTGTCTCTGGTCCTCCTCGCAATTACTCACCACAGTCACGCGAGAGCTCGCATGGTGGTCAGTAATTGCGGGCGCTCACTGTATCACTCGGTCCCGCCCCTCGGCGCGCCGCGTCACTGGATGTGATTGACAGCAGCGCCAGCCAATGGCTTGTTTTAGTCTGCTCACTCCATAGAAAAGCAAGCTCCTCCCCTGAACTCTGCAGTGTGTAACCCTCTTCCCGAAAATCTGTACTCTGTACATAATGCACTCCTTGTATTTAATGACCCTGTGAAGACCATCCCACTGTTAGTGAAATTTGACCACACCCACTATTTAAGGATACCTGTAGTAAATTTAAAAGTTTACACCTTTCAGGGGTTTGGCATATTCTAATGTGATTTAAACCTGCTGGTCCCTCTCCCAGGCTGTGCTCCACTATACAGGGGACTGCAAGGGGCGTATACCAAACCAAATTGATGTATTTACTGCTTGCATTTAAAAAATACATTTAATGATGTATTATTATACACAGAGCATTATCAACTTGTCTTAATATCTGCCTAGATTTCAACTTTAACTGATCTGTATGCATGCCAGTCCCTGTCTGCACGAAGATTTTTTTAAGCAAAATTTTTAGGTACCTGTGTGTCTGCCTTCAGGCAGTAAGCTTAAACCATTGTGACAAGTTCACTTTAAAGCTTTGATGTTTTCCAATCCTTACTTCTAAGCAGAGTGATTATGAACACATTGCACATACTGAATACTATAGGGTAATGTTTCTGCTTGCTGACAAAACAAGATTAAGGAGATCCATAAAAAAATGTGAATGTGGTGCTTGGTAGCGTAGCTTTGGTATATTTTATGTGCATTGCAGGCACTGATTCAGTGTCTGAGCATTATTCAAAAAGAATAATGCAACGGCTGTCATGGGGACTACAGGCAAACAAAGACTTTTCGTCCAGCAGATCTAAAACGTGTGTTGAAAAATTATCTTTCAAGGCCTAGGCTATAAAAATCAGCATAATGGACGTCTCACAATTCATGATGCTAATTTGTTAGATGTGTGTAGAGCAAGACAATTATATGCCATTAATAACAGTGGTGGTCTATAGCCTTCGGATTCCTACAAACCTAAACGCAAAATCTGAGAATGCGGTCTGTGGCGTCCCAGAAGGTGGGTCTACCCTAAGGTAATAGGGGGCTGAGGAACAGGAGCATTTCAAGGGGTTCTCGACTCTTGTTTAACCACTTAAGCCCCGGACCATTACGCTGGTCAAAGACCAGGCCACTTTTTGCGGTCGTGTGACGTGGCTCCCAAACAAAATTGACGTCCTTTTTTTCCCACAAATAGAGCTTTATTTTGGTGGTATTTGATCACCTATGCTTTTTTTTGCGCTATAAACAAAAATAGAGCATACATTTTGTAAAAAAATTGCAATATTTTTAACTTTTTGCTATAATAAATATCCCCAAAAAAATACATAAAAATTTTTTTTTTTTCCCCCTCAGTTTAGGCCGATACGTATTCTTCTACATATTTTTGGTAAAGAAAATCACAATAAGCGTTTATTGATCGGTTTGCACAAAAGTTATAGGCCTGGATTCACAGCCATCGGCGCATCTTTATGCCACCGTAGCGTATCTTCTTTACATTACGCCGGCGCAACGTTAAGAGGCAAGTATGAAATTCACAAAGAAAATGCACCCAACGTTGCGCCGGCGTAGCATATATTTGTCGGCTTAAGCCGACGTAAGTCAAATTAGGTGGAAGTGGGCTTGAAGTGGGCGTGATGCATGGTAATGAAGCGTGACCGCATGCAAATGATGGGCTGAGCGTCATCCAAGTACTTAAAACGAATGGCGCATTCGTATCCCCGTGCGCATGCATACAACCACGTCGAAATAACTGCCTATGACGTTAACGTAACCTACGCCCAGCCCTATCCACGTAGTACTACGTAAACGACGTAAAATACGAAGGCTGTTTCCTCGTCCATACCTTTGCATGGGTTGCGCCTCCTATATGAGGAATAACTTTACGCCGACATAACCCTTACGCAAATCGCTTAAAACATGCGTCAAACGCATCTAAGTTTGTGAATCGGCGTATCTCCCTCATTTGCATATCTGAATCTAAACTTCTATATGCATCCAGCGTAAATATGCGCCCACGATACGCCGGCGTAGGAAAGTTACGTCGGTCGGAAGAAGCCTATTTTTTAACGTAACTTAGTTTGTGGGTCCGGAGCATAGATACGACGGCGCACATTTGTACTTACGCGGCGTATCTGTAGATATGTCGGCGTAAGTGATACGTGAATCCGGGCCATAGTGTCTACAAAATAGGGGATAGTTTTATGGCATTTTTATTAATAGGGTTAGGGTTGGGGTTGGGGTTGGGGTTAGGGGTTAGGGTCGTGACTGCAACATTATGGCGGACACATCAGACACTTTTGACACATTTTTGGGACCATTGTCATTTTTACAGCGATCAGTGCTATAAAAATGCATGTATTACTTTGAAAATGACACTGGCAGTGAAGGGGTTAACCACAATGCGGCACTGTAGGGGTTCAGTGTTCCCTAGGGAGTGATTCTTACTGCTGGGGGGGCGTGGCTACACGTGACACATCACTGATGACCGTTCCCGATCACGGGGAACATGCCCATGACAGTGTCACTAGGCAGAATAGGGGAATGCCTTGTTCACAAAGGCATCCCCCCGTTCTGCCTTTGCAGACCGCAATCGCGGGACTCCCGGGAACATCTAGTTCCCGGGACCCGCGAACACGCTCACGAGGCATACTGGACGGCAAATTTAAAGGGACGCCAATCTGCCTGCCCGTGCCATTCTGTCAACATACAATTTTGCGTACGGCGGTCAGCAGCAGCTGAATTGAAAATATAGTGCATTACAAGTGAGTACACATTTTTAGTTATTGTTGTAATGTTTGCTTTGAATTAATGCAGTTTTACGCTGGCCGCTAGGTGGCGCTTCCGTCGTTTTACGCGTTGAATATGTAAATTAGGGATTTACGGCAATTCCCGAACGTACTTGCTGCCGGCCGTCGTAGTTTACGTCGTTTGCGTAAGCGTTATTGCGGCGTAACATTACCCCTGCTATAGGAGGCGTAGCCAATGTTAAGTATGGAGGTCGGAACAGAGTCGAATTGTACGTTGGTTACGTAGTTTGCGTAAATCGTTCGGGAGTGGGGCTCGACGTAAATTACATTCACGTCGTTTACATTGACAAATAGGGACGTGATTTGACGCATGCGCACTGGGATTCGTCCACGGACGGCGCATGCGCCATTCAGAAAGAACGTCATGAGCGTGAGGTCATGATTCATTTACATGAATCACACCCCCACCCTCAACATTTGAATTGCGTGGCCTTACGCCGGGCACTTTACGCTACGCCACCGCATATTATGGAGCAAGTGCTTTCTGAATAAGGCACTTGCCCATAATATTTGCGGAGGCATAGCGTAAAGAGGAAACGCTACGCCGCCAGAAAGATACACATTTGTATCTGAATCTGGACCAGGGTCAGCAGGTGAGTCATCTGTACATAACAATAGGGCAGAGCTGGGCAGAATTAGTAGCAGCACTTCACACTGAGATATCAGGACACAGCGCAGAACTAAAACTTTAAGGGACAAGGGAATTTAAACTAGGATAGTTGGCAAATATGGGGCAGCTGCTTTGGGCCCCACAACAATGACAGGTGCCACTTTTGCCTTGTTTTTCTTTCTTCTAGCTAAGTGAACTCTCCTTCCTACATGCCTGAGTTACTCCCTGGATTCCAAAAAGTAATTGCTACATAAATCATCTGCCTTTACTAAAGATGGCCATGGCCTGAGTGATTTCCCAACAAAATAAAGCATAAAGACATGGGTGGATTGGTGAGTTGCTTTGAATAATAAAAATGAATTCAATAGCGTTTTTAGTTTTTGGTGCTCAGCTACAGTTGGGTACCGCTTTAAAAAAATACAGAATACAGTAAATAATAATGACTTGTGAATTCATCAACAGTTTTACAATAAAAATATTACTGAAAGAGTACGATAACCATATTTCGGATGCCAAACTTGTAACGCTTCTGTTGAATATTACTCGGAGGTTGCCACCAAAATGATATATATTCCCTTCTTTTCACAAGCCACTGTTCTGAATTAATTTAATCCCATGAGCAAAGTTAGATGCGCACATGGTTTTAGACTGCACCGCTGGGATTTTTGCGCATTTTAATATATCACAATTGGCTGTTATAGTGAGAGGAATAGAGGTTACCACTGTAATTTCCCCAGAAGTTAGTCACGGGGAAGTTAAGTAAACATTTAGCTTTCTTAATTAAATGTCAAGCTCACTGGTCCATCCCTAAATCCATAATGTCAATTTGCTTTTTCAGCACAGTCTTAAAGAAAAATGTTTATAAAGTATGTTCCTTCAATAGAAAGGGAGAAAAGCATACACATTAAATGCCAAAAGAGAAGAGTAGAGGCAAAATTAACTTTTTAAACCAACAATGTATGATAGCATTAAAAAAAAATGTGGCTATTCTTAGCTTAGCTGGTTTATTTCTTAATCTTTTCCATTTTAATTCACCTGTTTTTTGAGTCATAAATGTTCTGCGTTTTACTTCATTAGTGTGTTGGTATTGATATCTTGTAAATTGAGAATTTAGACATTGAAATCCAATTTCTTTGTTTAATGGAGCAAACAGTTGTGGAATTGGTAATATAGCACAGCTTGCACTTCTGTCATGTATGACTTTTCCTTTATTTAAAGGATTTATTTTATATGAAAATTCCAACCAGGGTCATACGTTTGACCTGTGTAAACTTATTTTATATTTATAATGTGATATTTAAGCCTGCGATATAGTTTTTGTATCTGTGTTTTATTTATTTATTTTTCATCGTTATTCATTTATTTTATTTTTATTTATTTTTTATTTTTCTTAACCAAAAAATATAATTATGACATTGAAATATAGGGAAAATAATACTTTTTTTAATGCCTGTGCATACCTGTTAGGCTGCGTACACACGATCAAATTTATCTGCTGAAACCGGTCCGACGGACCGTTTCAGCAGACAAATCCGATCATGTGTACGGGCGAGCAGACAGGTTTTAAAGCATGCTTTAAAACTTGTCTGCTGGAAACCCGTCCATCCGACATGTCCGCTGGTTAGTACGACTAACCAGCGGACAAAAATCTCCCGCATGCGCCGAATGGACGTGACGTCACCGCCACGTCACCGCGCTGTCTGTCCGAGGGGATTTTGGTTTGATCGTGTGTACACTGATCAAACCAAAATAGCCCAGCAGACATATCCGATGAAAACGGTCTGTCCGACCGTTTTCATCGGATTTGTTTAGTCGTGTGTACGCGGCCTCACAGGTTGTAATGTGTGTTAAGTTCATTGCCACTGTCTGTGTACTCACTAGTATGGAAAAATAAATTACTTAAAGGGGTTTTAAAGGTAAAAAAAATCCCTAAATAGCTTCCTTTACCTTAGTGCAGTCCTCCTTCACTTACCTTATCCTTCCATTTTGCTTTTCAATGTCCTTATTTCTTCTGAGGAATTCTCACTTCCTGTTCTTCTGTCTGAAACTACACACAGTAATGCAAGGCTTTCTCCCTGGTGTGGAGAAAGCCTCTTGAGGGGGGAGTGGGCAAGCAGGAGTGTCAGGACGCCCACTAACACACAGATCCTCTCTCTATCTGCAAAGTAGAGAGTGTCCTGACTTGCCTGCTCGCCCCCTCCCCCCTTAAGAGGCTTTTTCCACACCAGGGAGAAAGCCTTGCATTACTGTGTGGAGTTACAGACAGAAGAACAGGAAGTGAGAATTTCTCAGAAGAAATAAGGACATTTAAAAGCAAAATGGAAGGATGAGGTAAGTGAAGGAGGACTGCACTAAGGTAAAGGAAGCTATTTAGGAAAAACATTTTTACCTTTACAACCCCTTTGAGGACTATGGAGTTGCCAGCTGTCTTTTCTAGATGACTGTCAAGTCCATGCATATTAGACATGTGCATTTGTTTTCGTCCAAATGCATTTTTGTCCGAATCTCTGGGATATTCACGTTTGTCTTAACAAACGATAACGAACGCGCAGAATCCGAAATCTGAAAGATCCGACATAAAAAATGCTTTATTTTCATTTTGTTGCAACAACAGTTCGATATATAGATAGAAGATTCGACATTACGATGACAATAGCGATCTGTGTCTATTGAACCTTTGGTCAAATGTGCCCAACCTAACCCTATTAATCTAAGATTATTTGACATAGAGAAAAAAGATTCTAAATTATAGAGACAGCTGCTTGGTCGAATCTTCTTATAACATTCGATGGACACCATAAGCCTTCAATGACAGATTCGACCTTAATTAATTCTCGGACGAATGCATTTTTTAATGAAACAAAATAAATAAAAACTAAGTTCGGGAGAAACTTATTACATTTATTTTTTGGATGAAAACTAAAATTCCGAAACAAATTATTTCAGTGTGCACATATCCAATGCATATACTTTGCCACACTGATGCACTTTGGGCCTCATTAACACTAAGGCCGCATACACACGAGGTGACATGTCCGCTGAAACTGGTCCGCAGACCAGTTTCCACGGACATGTTCGATCGTGTGTATGGCCTAGCGGACAGGTTTCCAGCGGACAAAAGTTTCTTAGTATGCCCAACCATCGGACAGAAATCCCCCGCATGCGTTGATTTGATTTGACGCATGCGTGGAAGCATTGAACTTCCGTGTTTGTGCACGTCACCACGTCACCGTCACCTCCATGTCACCGCCATGTCACCGCGTTCTCTGTCCGCAGGGATTTTGGTCTGATGGTTTGTACACACATCAGACCAAAATATCCCAGGAGACATGTCCGATGAAAACGGTCCACGGACCGTTTTCATCGGACATGTCTTCTCGTGTGTACAGGGCCTTAACAATTTGGAGACAGTAAAACAATGCAGTTGGACAGTTGAATTTACCGCTCCCTCATCCCTCCCTCTTCAGTTGCAAGGGTGGTGAGGAGGTGTGTACATATGCTATACAAAATATCATGGTGCAGCAAAAACTATCACTGCTGTTGTGTTCAGTAGACTGCCTATGAGCGCAACACAATCAACTGAATGGCAGCACTCCACAACCACCCCACATGCTAGTATTGTGTTTAAAATGTTAAAATAAATAATGAGGAGGTAATACAATGCCCCTCACCATTTTTTAAATGTTTGCTGAAGAGCAATCCAAACAAGGAGCCTAAAATTAAAAAAGATGGAGCGCTAGAAACTCAGCTAGTGTGATATGGAAATAGTTCCAAGGTCCAAGTGTGCCAGTAAGTTCATTCACTGCTGAGACCAGACCAGGATTTAGGGGTTCTGGTCTATATCAGTGTGGACAGCCAGCTGTAGAGAGCAGAAGAGACTATGTGGATATGGGTGAGAGAGAGAGAGGAGGGGCCATATATGTCTGATGAAGGAGCATGCATGTTTCGAACGCAAGCTCGAACACGCCTCTCGTCTATTACCGATGACGTGTTTGTTGTGGGATTGTCTTAAGCCTCGGAGCCTCTGAAACCACCAGAGCCACCAGAAACTGCTGACCACAACTATCCGGCTGGACTGAGAATACTTGGGTCTAAGGTCCCCGAATCAAAGAGCCAAGAAGAGAAGGTTTGGGCCAAGTTGGACTGTTGCGGTACTAATGTGCAGATAAAACATAAGAATAAAGGATTAAAAATGTGATAATTTTATTACAATATACAGACACAACAAGATACAAAATTAAAATTATGGCAATCACAAACGCAGCATCAGGACAGAAATCCCCGCAAAGGGAAAAACAGTACGATGGGTTGAAGATTGTCACAAGCTCTCTACTAGTTTCGCGGTTGGAACCGCTTCATCAGGAGAAGATCTAAAATAGTTAAACAATAAATCAGTGATCAAAGAAAAACATAAAAAACACGATAAATACAAAGGGGAACCACGGGTTGAATTGCTCACCTAGACAGTCCCGCCTCCAAGTGACGGCAGGCGGAGACAGACAATATCCCAACGGTGGCCGGGGTGGGCACATGTCAGCAGGGACCTACTTGTCTAGTGTGGAGAAATATGTAAGAATATGTAAGTTGTTGTACATACAGCCGACCTCATCAGGTGAGGAGGGTGGGTGGGAAGGTGAGACACTGGTGGTGATAACTAGTGAAGTGGTGCTAAGTGAAGTGATGGACGTGTGAGGGGGTGACCGAGCCAAGGGAAGGGGGGGGGGGACGGGAGACAAGGGGAGGAAAGGGAGGTGAGGGGGGAGAAGGGAGAGGAGGAGTAGGGGAAGGGAGGGAAGAGATGGAAGGACAGGAAAGGGAGAGGAGCAGTGGGGGAGAAAGGGAGATGAAGAGGGGGGGGGGAGAGAAGCATCAAGCGGCTGGAAAACTAAGGAACAACAGGGAAGACAACAAGGCGGGGGGGGGAGGAAAGGGGGGGGGGGGAGGAGGGGACGTGAAGGGAGGGGGAGGTGGGAGGAAGGGAGGTAAGGAAGGGGAGGGAGGGAGGGGGGGTAGTCAAAAACATAATACTAGTAAAAAATAATAATAAATAAATAAATGAATGGACATGGTGTATAAATACCTGAGTGACAAGAGAAATAAAACTGAATAGGGGGGTTCCCAGGAATAGGAGCCCAATAGTGCCACATTTTAGAATGTGAATGTACATGTGATAAAAATGGTTGTGTTAGCTGGGAAGGGGGCCTGGACTTGGTCCCGGAGAAGCATCAGGGTGATGATGCTGACCGTCCGTGCCTATAAGAAAAGGTGTGAAACAAATTGTGTAAACAGGGGGTGAGGCAGGCTGGGGGTGAACAATGAAAGTGCTGATATAGCAAGGAGATTACTTACACTGGGCTGGGTAGAGCCACAGCAGTCCCAGGATCCATCGATAAAGGACGCTGGGGATGAGAGGTCCTATATATGTGTCCATCAGCCCAGTTATGTGTACATGCAGGGGCGGAAGCCCTGCAGTCACGTCGCTGGGAGAGGGGGCGCGCGCATGACGTCAGCGCGAAAGCGCACATCATGCGTCAATGTCGTGACATGTGGGTGGAAGCCCATGCCACAACATCCAATCGGAACACAGCTATGTGGGAGGAGCCGTGAGGCACAAGAGAACGCCCCCACCGGCTAACCGTGGAGGGGAAAGGGAGAGGGGAGGGGGAGGGAGAAGGGGAATGTCTGGCAGCGCCGTGCTAATCCACCATACAGGCGGGGATGGTGAGCAATCAAAAAACCCGGTCAGAAAAAACATATAAAGCATAAACAGCCTATACATACATGAAAAAAGGGTTATAATTGAAATATACAACATACATAATGATAAAGGTATCTACTGGAGAGAAGACGCCAGGATGATCTCTAAGGTTATTTATGGGCGTGGGAGACAGGCATGTGTATCTAACCTTGGGTGGTATCCACAGTTCCTCATTGAGGGAGCCATGTGTAGGATAATGCACATGATGTATAGGGCTGGTGAATAGCATAGGGGTTAGTTAGGAGGGGTGTCAGATATGTCACAGCCATGGTGGTTAGACATGGCACAGACTGGGCACCCAAGCTAGAGAATGTCCCAGATAGCTGCGTCTCATCTGGGGGTAATCAGGCCAAAGGGCAACAGAGATGCGGTGTGGACTAGGTCTCTAGACCATGCCTACTCCAGTCCCCAAAAACAACGTTGAGATAACATCACTTGGTAAAATTTAAGATAAGAAAAAATATATAAGAGGCAACTCCACAGATAGACTGTGGAGTGTGAGGTAGGCGCAGTGCTGGAGGCGAGGCCAAATGCCAGTCGCATGTCGCCATACAGGGGCCCAGGTGTGTTATCCACCTAATACGATATGAAATGGGAGCCTCTGGGATAGAGAATATATATATGGGATAAAGTGTACCATCATCCTTACAATTTAGATAGAGAATACTTGGGTCTAAGGTCCCCGAACCAAAGAGCCAAGAAGAGGAGGTTTGGGCCAAGTTGGACTGTTGCGGTACTAATGTGCAGATAAAACATAAGAATAAAGGATTAAAAATGTGATAATTTTATTACAATATACAGACACAACAAGATACAAAATTAAAATTATGGCAATCACAAACGCAGCATCAGGACAGAAATCCCCGCAAAGGGAAAAACAGTACGATGGGTTGAAGATTGTCACAAGCTCTCTACTAGTTTCGCGGTTGGAACCGCTTCATCAGGAGAAGATCTAAAATAGTTAAACAATAAATCAGTGATCAAAGAAAAACATAAAAAACACGATAAATACAAAGGGGAACCACGGGTTGAATTGCTCACCTAGACAGTCCCGCCTCCAAGTGACGGCAGGCGGAGACAGACAATATCCCAACGGTGGCCGGGGTGGGCACATGTCAGCAGGGACCTACTTGTCTAGTGTGGAGAAATATGTAAGAATATGTAAGTTGTTGTACATACAGCCGACCTCATCAGGTGAGGAGGGTGGGTGGGAAGGTGAGACACTGGTGGTGATAACTAGTGAAGTGGTGCTAAGTGAAGTGATGGACGTGTGAGGGGGTGACCGAGCCAAGGGAAGGGGGGGGGGGAGACAAGGGGAGGAAAGGGAGGTGAGGGGGGAGAAGGGAGAGGAGGAGTAGGGGAAGGGAGGGAAGAGATGGAAGGACAGGAAAGGGAGAGGAGCAGTGGGGGAGAAAGGGAGATGAAGAGGGGGGGGGAGAGAAGCATCAAGCGGCTGGAAAACTAAGGAACAACAGGGAAGACAACAAGGCGGGGGGGGGAGGAAAGGGGGGGGAGGAGGGGACGTGAAGGGAGGGGGAGGTGGGAGGAAGGGAGGTAAGGAAGGGGAGGGAGGGAGGGGGGGTAATCAAAAACATAATACTAGTAAAAAATAATAATAAATAAATAAATGAATGGACATGGTGTATAAATACCTGAGTGACAAGAGAAATAAAACTGAATAGGGGGGTTCCCAGGAATAGGAGCCCAATAGTGCCACATTTTAGAATGTGAATGTACATGTGATAAAAATGGTTGTGTTAGCTGGGAAGGGGGACCGGACTTGGTCCCGGAGAAGCATCAGGGTGATGATGCTGACCGTCCGTGCCTATAAGAAAAGGTGTGAAACAAATTGTGTAAACAGGGGGTGAGGCAGGCTGGGGGTGAACAATGAAAGTGCTGATATAGCAAGGAGATTACTTACACTGGGCTGGGTAGAGCCACAGCAGTCCCAGGATCCATCGATAAAGGACGCTGGGGATGAGAGGTCCTATATATGTGTCCATCAGCCCAGTTATGTGTACATGCAGGGGCGGAAGCCCTGCAGTCACGTCGCTGGGAGAGGGGGCGCGCGCATGACGTCAGCGCGAAAGCGCACATCATGCGTCAATGTCGTGACATGTGGGTGGAAGCCCATGCCACAACATCCAATCGGAACACAGCTATGTGGGAGGAGCCGTGAGGCACAAGAGAACGCCCCCACCGGCTAACCGAGGAGGGGAAAGGGAGAGGGGAGGGGGAGGGAGAAGGGGAATGTCTGGCAGCGCCGTGCTAATCCACCATACAGGCAGGGATGGTGAGCAATCAAAAAACCCGGTCAGAAAAAACATATAAAGCATAAACAGCCTATACAGAACACACGCTTTTGATTTCTGACGGGAAAAAGTCATCTCGACAGGAAAAAAGAGAGCTGGTTCTCTTTTTTTAGCCGGCGGGTTTGGCAGTCGGAAAAACTGCGAGGGAGCATACACACAGCCAGGATTCGCAGCCAAAAGCTCTCCTTGCAGTTTTCCCATCGGAAAACCTAGTCGTGTGTATGGGGCTTAACACTAAAAGTGTATTGTTTGAGTATCTTCTCCCACACTCAGACCACCTTTAGTGAGGCACGATGGAACCAGATGGCTTAGAGGGTGTTATCTCACAGCTTGATGCCTATTCCATTTATCACATTATAATCTGCTTTGTGTTTTTTGTTCTAATTAATTTTATTTCATATTTCTGTTAACCCAGAGAAATTGGCAAAATGTTACATTCTCTGTGATGCATAAGACTTGAAACCTGGTTTGTAGCCAGCGATTTATTATTTGATGCCTTTGGAAACGAAAAGTAATGCATATGCATAGGTTTGAATTAAGCCTTTGGGTCATCTTAGGAGGTTTGCCAGTGTTAGGCACCCTGATGGAAAACCTTTCTAGCAATGCAAAGTTGTGACAGTATCCCCTTGTATCTTATCAAATCAACAGTTTACAGCTTGCACATTATAAAGCAGCTCTGCCCTTGGAAATCAAACACTTTTAGTGGGTGGTGAAGGCCAGGGTTGTATTGTACATTAATTAACCTAGCACTTCAGAGAAAAAATCATCTCAGAACTGTTTGTTATGGATGCCATAAGCAGCTGTTGATACTTTCTTTGTCAGCAGCCAAAAGTTTCTGGCTGTCCTAAGCCCAAATAAGTGCCAAAATCTCTCTGTTTTGGGCTAAGATCTACTATGTCTGGAGCAAATAATTAAACCAAATTAAAGTCCATATTATACAGTATTTAAAAACTAGATTTAAAGTGAACTTGTACTGTGTCTAGACAACATCTACAAGCAGTCTACATTCGCTGATTCTACAACCTGCTTTGGACCCCCATCTGCCACTACAGCACCTGAAACTTGACTTGAAAACTTGAAAATTACTGTAGAATCTTGGTAAGAGTAATGCGTCCCTCCTACCCTCACCACTTGATTTGGATTTAAAGACCGGCTTCTAGGCAGGTTGCAGTGGAGCCAAGTGACATTATAGCTCCATAGCGGATAATTTGCACTAGCATACTTAATTCCAGACAAAATGGGAACTGAAAAATAATGAGACTTTAAAGATAGGTGACCTCTCAAAGAAGGAATCAGCCAGCTTTAAAGTGTTTGTAAAGCCTAAACTTTTTTACCTTAAAGTGGATGTAAACCCTCCATACACCCAGTAGACATGTGCAGACTGGAATATTTTGTTTCGTTTTTTTGTTTTCGTTTGGAAAATACATTTATTTAGTTACTCCCGAAAATCGTTTTGATTTATCTTGTTTTTCGTTGGGGAAAAGCTTTCGTCCGAAAATCCAATAATACTTGGTTTCTGTCGAATGGTCAAAAGAATATTCAACGGAGCGTCGAATATTTACGTCGAATCGTAGATTTCCGTTCGTATATTCCGCCTACAAGAATTCTAATGTTGTATGACTAGTAAAAATATCGAATCTATTTTCTCATAAATCAAAATCTAATCTCTGTAATGTTGAATCCATTATTTCTATAGTGTCAAATCTTTTCTCTATAGTGTCAAATCTTTTCCCTATAATGTCAAATCTTTTCCCTATAATGTCAAATCTTTTCCCTATAATGTTGAATCTCTCTACATCAAATTTTTACCGCAATGAAAACGAAAATAAAGCATTTTTTATGTTGGATCTTTCGGTTTTCGTTGCTTGTGCTTTCGTTATCGTTTGTTAAAACGATAACGAAAAAAATGATTTTCGGACGAAAATGCATTCTAACGAAAACGAATGCACATGTCTAACACCCAGTGAAGTGAACAGCCTCAGATGATACACAGGGATGAACCAATACTCCCTACATGTATATCTGATGTCTTCACATTTATATACTGTTTAGAAAGTTCAGATTGTGTTAGGAGATTTTCTCTTCCTGGTTAACACAGAGTGTGATAGATAACATTGCTAATTGGAGGAAAGGCACACACCCCCTCTCCACATAGGCAGAGACTCTCAAAGGGGTTTTGTAACAGGGTTAGCTAATCTATTTTAGCAACCTCCCCTGGCAGAAATGCCAGGCTGCTTTTATCTGATGTGTCAGAGAATTTGTCAGGAGTTGTCAGGCTGATAACAGAGGAATGGATCAGGAGAGAGCTATGGGACTTAGCTCTTTAAAGAGAGATAACAAAATACTGCAAATATATGTGCCAAGCTCAAATTTCATGAATTGGGTTTACATTCACTTTAATGCATTCCCCCCTCACCCCCCCATTTTACTTGCCTGGTCTTGCCCGTTTTATTGGGACACTGGGAGTTATTGGCTCCAAGTTCTGTCAATCAAAGCCAGTAATGAGGGAGCAGGGGGGCGGGGCCGAGTCCCCCTGTCTGTGTGAATGGACGCAGCAGCAGGGCAGGGGTGCAAACAGGCACGAGAGCCCCCATGGGAAGCTGCTTCCCATGGGGCACTGAACAAACGGGAGGGGCCAGGACGCCAGCGGGGGACCCAAAAAGAGGAGGTTTGTGGCCGCTCTGTGTAATTCCATTTCACAGAGCAGGTAAATATAGACATGTTTGTTATTTTTATTTTTTTAATTACCTTTACAATCACTTTAAGAGAAATGATTGAGTGATGGTAAACCTGCAGCTCAATCGCCTATTATTTTACCACCATTTGCATAAACAAGTCCCTTCTGGACAGCTGTTCTTAGACGTAATCATGGAGACAATTGCAAGGCCTTTGAATTACAAAAGGAATTTATATTGAACAGTCGTTACCACATGCCATTATTTTAACATAATATTTTCAACAGCAGTCCTTAGAATAACCCTGAATGTGATCACCAAGGGTTCATTGTCCCCTGGCTGCCCTATGTAAAGTATACAAGCTCCGGTATTTGCCATCGCTCACCTTGCTGCTCTTAGAAATATTTTGCTTCTCTTGCACTAAACAGATCATGAGATTCATTTCCATTTCCAGCCTGATCACATTTCTCTTTCCAAATATAATGCAATAGCCATTTATTTCTTGCTCATTCAACGATCATGACAGACGTGGCAGGGTACATTCTAGTTGTTATGGAAACAAGACACAAAAAAACCCACAACAACAACCTCGAATAACCCAGTGTATGCAAATGAATAAAGCTTATAGGTTTGAAAAGTACCGTCCTAATTTGATTCTTTATTAGCGATTGTGCCCAAAAGTGAGTTTTGTAAACACATAATCCTTGACTCCAAGGAACCCTCACCACAAACAATCAGGAAAATAATAGATACACAAAACATAAACCTGACATAATCAATAAAGTTATAAAGAACAATTCATAACAAGGCCTTGCTAAAAGAGAGACACATGGGGCACATTTTACATGGGTAGTGAAAGGCCTCTGTTGTATTCACAGAATAAAAAGCTACACTTCACACAGGCGGAATAAAAAAATAAAAAAGGCAATGACTTTATAGCTTAAGTTTAGTTAAAAAGCAAAACAAAAGACAGCACAAGGGACCTTACATTTAGGCCCCTTTCACACTGGGGCGGGAGGTGCAGTGGCGGTATAGCGCCACTATTTTTAGCGGTGCTATACCATCGGAATTGCAGCGGTATTCGGCCGTTAGCGGTGCGATTTTAACCCCAAAAAAGGTTTATACCGCCGCAGTGTCCCATTGTTTTCTATGGGAAGGAGCGGTGGAGGAGTGGTAAACACACCGCTCCATTCACCGCTCCAAAGATGCTGCTAGGAAGACTTTTGGAGTGGTCCTGCCAGGGCATTGCCTCAGTGTGAAAGCCCTCGTTTATCAGGTGGTATTTAGGCCGTGTTTGGTTGGATAGTCAGACTGCCTGTACGCTCCATCGGACAGTTGTTGGAATTTCCGACAACAAATGTTGGCTATGCATGCTCTCAAATTGCCCGACAATAAATGTCAGATTATCCGATCGTGTGTACACAAATCTGTCGGACTAAAATCCAAAGTACAAACATGCATGCGCCGAACCAATGCTAAACATCAGACAACAATAGCAGAAGTTGCCTAAAGGGTGGCGGTAAAGAGCTGAAAAACTACATAGTTTGGTGTATGTTGGCTGAAAATGTTCTGCCGTCTGTATGCAGAATAAGTTCACGGACAACGCCCTTTGGACAAAAATCCACGGTTTTGTCCGATGGAAGTCCGATCGTGTGTACAAGGCTTAAGAGCGTTTTTTCACTCCAAAGAGAACAGATTTTTTTTTAAGCCCAGTGTGCATGGAGTCTAATGCCACATGTACAAGATCAGACTTTTGACCCGGCAAAACTCTATTGGAATTTTAGACGGAAAAATAGAGAAACTGCTCTCTATCTTAGCCCCTTTTCATACTTGTACGACTTCAAAGTAGCGCGATTTTACCGCGACTTCGAGGCCGCGATTTTACCGCGACTTCGAGGCCGCGATTTTACCGCGACTTCGAGGCCGCGATTTTACTGCGATTCGCGGCCGCGATTTCAATAAATGCCTGTGTAAGTGGCATCAAAATTGGACCAAAATAGTGCAAGGATTTTCTTTGAAGTCGGCACAACTTAAAGTCGTGCCAGTATGAATGGTAGTCATTGAAAATAATGGAGAATGACTTGTCATACGATTTTGCAGTCCAAAATCGTGGGACAAGTCGTATAAGTGTGAAAGGGGACTTAGACCATCGGAAATTCCGACAGAAAAAGTCCGATGGGGCATACATGGTCAGAATATCCGATGAAAAGTTCCCATCTGACTTTTTCCATCAGAAATTCCGACCGTGTGTACGTGGCTTTAATGTTTCCTTTGTGCTGCTGGTTGCAGATTTATCTGAAATCTTCAGTTTCTGTCCCCCCGACCCCACCACTGTAATCTTGAGTACTGCAGGGCTTAAAATGTCTGTTACCCCAGCATTTTATATTCCTGATATGTGCCTACGGTACCATGTACTTTTATGAAAAAGCATCCTGTTCTCTTTGTGTTGCTTCCTTTGTGTGAAATCCCTGGTGTTCCTGACAATACCTCTGCTTTCTTATTAAAAACTGACCACACTAATCAGGAGAGCACACCGTGGTCAGTTATCTAGCTGTGCTGGGAACTCAGCCTGCTCTCCTCCAATGAGCAGACGTGTCCTGACACACCCATTGCATAGCCATTCGCTGAGAAGCTTGGTGTTCTCCTCCCCCCAGCTCTTATGCAGCTGAGAACAGAGGGAACGTAATAACTTATAACAAGGGGGAAAAAAAAGTATTGATTATTTTTGTATATCTATACATTTTTTGCATTTTGTTTCATTTTTTAAATGGGCTGCTTTACAAGGTGATGGTTTAAAATCACTTTAATACACACCATTGGACTTACAGTATCATATGTGCCTGTTGATGATTATGCTCCAAGAGGCAGAGCGAAACGCATTGGTTGCATGGCCTGGTTGGAGTCTGGGCTGAGTTTGCCATTCATCTCACTTCATGCACATGAGTCTGCCTCATAATGTGTGGCTTATGGATCTTTTCCTTCAAGATTGCTGCAGCTTGGAACTAGGCCAAGTTCCCTTTCCGTGCCGCACTCACAGCAGTCTACTTGGACTTTACCTCTCTACCCGAGAGGCGCCTACATTTTGTCTTTTTAAGTCACTGTCAAGAGTGCCGACTATGCCCTCCCTTTCCGCCCACCTCCTCCATTGCTTCTATCAATAAAATACTATCTATGACTATGACTATTATATTACAGATTTACTGATTTTGGCAAATAATATTTATAAATACAAGAAACAAAAACTAAAAGTCTATACTAGGGATAATGTGATGGCAGCTAGCAAAAAATGGATAGATATCTAGAATCCTGAACTATATAGTGAACAATTTTAGTTCAATAAATATTTATGAATAAAATAATAAATTGTTTTCTTCTTATCGACTGATTTAACATTTTCATATTCATGACAATTGTTAAACTGAGAGTGGCTTTAAAAGATGTACTCTACTAATTTCTAATCTCTGTTAATTAATCTACAGTCTCTAATAAAATTTAATTTATGCTGCCAGATTTTAATACCCACCACCCTTAAATAAACTCTTAGATTGTAAATTCTAATGAGCGGGGTCCTATGATTCTTACTGTATTAAATTGTATTGTAATTATACTGTCTGCCCTTATGTTGTAAAGCACTGCGTAAACTGTTGGTGCTATATAAATCCTGTATAATAGTAATACAAAGTTAAAGATGGCCAAAAACTTTTTATCCTGTGATTTATTAAATTGGAAACTTTTCTTGTTCTGGTCATGTGACATGTTGGATCATTTATCATGTGGTCTCTGCAAAATTGGAGCATTAGCATTTTAGTAAAGTAGCTCTAAAGGCTCAATTTTTTTTTTTACCTTTCTGCATTCTATGCATGACGATAAAAAAAAACGTTACTTTGCAGCATCCCCCAAAAAAATACTCACCTGAGCCCCATCTCGATCCAGCGATGTGCATAAAAGCCTCAGCTCTCTGGGCACTCTCCCTCTTCATTGACTAAGACAGCAGCGGGAGCCATTGGCTTCCACTGCTATCAATCACTGCCAGTGAGCCAACGAGTAGAGAGAGGGCTGTGAGGTGGAGCCACAGCTCTGTGTGTGAATGGACACACAGAGCCATGGCTCAGAAACAAGCCTGCTTTTAAATGTCCTTATTTCTTCTGAGAAATCGTCACTTCCTGTTCTTCTGTCTGTAACTCTACACAGTAATGTGAGACTTTCTCCCTGGTGTGGAGTGTCATGCTTGCCCCCTCCCTTGGACTACAAGAGAGTCAGGACACCCACTAACACACAGCTCATTTCTCTATCTGCAACATAGAGAGTACCACAATATGTTTTACTTTTTGCTATAATAAATATCATTTTTTTATATATATATATATATATATATATATATTTTTCTCAGTTTAGACCGATGCGTACTCTTCTACGTATATATAAAAAAAATCGCAATAAGCGACTGGTTTGCGCAAAAGTTATAGCGCCTACAAAATAGGGGACTGAATTATGAATTTTTTTTATTATTTTTTTTTTACTAGTAATGGCGGCGATCTGCGATTTTTATTGGGACTGCGACATTACGGCGGACACATCAGACACTTTTGACACATTTTTGGGACCATTGACATTTATACAGCGACCAGTGCTATAAATATGCACTGGTTACTGTATACATGTGACTTGAAGGGAAGGGGTTAACACTAGGGGTTGAGGAAGGGGTTAAATGTGTTCCCTGCATAGTGTTTCTAACTGCGGGGGAAGGGGCCTGACTGGGGAAGGTGACCGATCTGTGTACCTATGTACAAGGGACACAGCATCGGTCTCCTCTCCCTGACAGGACGTGGATCTGTGTGTTTACATCGCAGCCGCCAGTCATGTGCATCGACACTTCAGTGATGCGGCGGAGGCACGCCCCCCCCAGTGGCTGGAGGAGCGGAGGACGTCCATAGACGTCCTACAGGCAATAAAGAGCCACCTTGTGGCCGTCTTTGTCAATTGCCGTGATGTAAAGTGGTTAAAGTTATTATTATTATTGTTAGAAAAATATGAAACAATAACAACTTCTACTACTACTGCTACTACTTCTACCACTACTACTAATAATAATAATATTAATAATAATAATAATAATAATAATAATAATAATAACAACACTACTATTTTTTTTATTATCACATTTATCAATAAAATTAAACACGAATGAATTTAAAGAGTAAGTCAGACAACAAATACTATTTGTATCTGATGCTGCAGGTGGTCCAGAAGTAAAATAATAACACATTGCAGTTTATTTTATTTGCACAGATACATTTTATTCAAGTCACTTTTATCCTGATCTTGTCTTTTTATTAGGAAAAAATGAACAGTCTGGAAGCAGGAATAAATCTGCCATGGTTTTAGCACTATTTTTCTTGATGAATGGCATGGCCAAAATGCGCATACAACACCCATTTTCAAATTTCACCTTTGATTAATGTAGGCCACTGAGCTTGAAGCGGGGAAGATTAATTACGTTCCCATGTCATATCCTTGTGACCTTAGAAAAGTAATTTTATTTCCCTATGCATTAGACACCAATAATTAAAATATAAGCTCTGCTTGGCAGTGATTTCCCGGCAAAGGAAATTCTGCATATATTGATGGGCACACTGTCAACTATGTATGTTTGCTAGGCTTATATATTTAATAATTCTGTTTTTCGTAAATACATATTAACAGTAGAATTTATTGGCCCAAGGTTTTTCGGATGCTCATTTAATCTTTTTGCAATCTTATATTTGTCATACTTACTTATGTATGAGTGTTATCATATTTAGCAAAGGTTAACTTGTCCTGAGTGGTGATGGAAAATATTCACACACATAATTGCCCATCTCCTGGGTGGTGCTGGGAGACCCTTTTAAGAACCTGGGAGTTGACAACAGACTTCTTCACACTTTTGTTCTTAAAACTGAGCTGGGGCACCAGCCATGGAGCAGGAATATTATGATGCTCATAACCTACAGCGTAACTTTTATGCCGCATACACACTATCCGAATTTCCAACAACAAATGTTCGATGTGAGCCTTTAGTCGGATATTCCGACTGTCTTAAGGCTCCATCGGACATTTACTGTCGGAATTTCCGACAACAAATGTTTAAGAGCTGGTCCACAATTTTTCTGACAACAAAAGTTTTTGTCGGAAATTCCGATCGTGTATATTCAATTTCCGATGCACAAAAATCCTACGCATGCTCAGAATCAATTCTACACATGCTCGGAGTCATTGGACTTCATTTTTCTCAGCTTGTCGTAGTGTTGTACGTCACTGCATTCTTGATGATCGTAATTTCTGACATGTGTGTATGCAACACAAGTTTGAGCCAAAATTCTGTCGGAAAAAAAATCAATTTTTTTGTCAGAATGTCCGATCGTGTGTATGTGGCATTAGAGTGAAATCTATGGAAACTGGTGCACACTGAATCTGGTGAAGCTGTGCATAGTAACCAAAATCAGTTTCTAGGTTTTATTGTCAATGCTTAATTGAACATGCTGACTATAAAGTGATATTAAAGTCTTGGTTTTTTTTTTTTGTTTTTTTTTTAAATAACAAACATATTATACTTACCTGCTCTGTGTAGTGGTTTTGCACAGAGCAGCCTGGATCCTCATTATCTCGGTTCCCTCACCGGTGTTGATGGCCCCTCCCACCTGCCAAGTGCCCCCACAGCAAGTAGCTTGCTATAGGGTCACCCAAGCTGATCTGCTGCTCGGTGTGTCTATTCAAACACAAAGTCATGGTTCAGGCCCGGCCCTATCCTCATTGGCTCACTGACTGTACATTTATAAATGTCCACAAACACTGGCACAAAAGTCCATGTTTATTTTCTGGAGTCACCCAAGGTGTAAATAAGACAGACTAAAGTTAATAATGATATCTTCCACCGAACATCAACACACTGGACGTCTTACCCCAAAAAGTGGACCACTAGGTTATAGGCGGTCAAGCAGGCATAGAGTATATACACAGGCTGGTCCCGTCTCCACTAACACAACAAGCAACTGGATCTTGTATAACCCTCACAAGTGGTGGATCTACAGGTTCATGCATTGAAATAAGAGACAACAACCCCTCATGGTACAGTATATCAAGCCAGTGTATCATTTATTCCAAAAAGAATAACAGAGTACTCACACTTAAAATTATAAAAACGAGCATGTCATGAGGTAAAAAATGATCACCGGGCTTCTTACCCCAAATAGTGGACCATTATTGTAATTGAATGTTATTAAAATTACCTTTCCTTTTCAATCTGCAGCTCTGTAATTTTCAGAAAACACAATACAATATGGCTACAGAATGTGTACAGAGGCCCCCCCCCCCGAAACATTGTTTCCTGCCTGTATTATTGGCTCACTGATTTTCCCAGAAGTCTGCACTAAGATACAAGTCAGTTTTTTGGGCATCTCCTGCAACAAAAATGTATTTTTTTGTCAAACAATTCCAATAGCAAACCCCCGTCTAAAGGGATGCAGACCCTGCAATTTTCCTCATTCCTCATTAGAGCCCTGCAGGTACAGCAGATGATTGATAATTATGAAACTACTCTCATTAGATACACGTTCGCATATGGACACAGACAAACACCCAGGAATTTCTTCAGAATAACAAAAGGTAGGAATCTGCAAGTTTAGAATGTTCATAGATCACCCAGAGAGGAAAGTTTTTTTCTCAATACAAGTGGAGTTACTCTTTAAGTAATCTTCATTAATTATATACTGTAGATATATAGAACTATATATATATATATATATATATATATATATATATATATATATATATATATATATATATATGTCTATAGATCTATATCTATATATTCTGAGGTATTACAATTAATTGGTTTTCACTGAGATTAACAACAAATATATGTGTGTATATATATATATATATATATATATATATTTTACTGTCTGTGTTTTTTCTTTTTCTATTAGAAGGGAATTATAATGAAAATACAGTTTATTGTCCTTACCTGCTAACCACCATGTGCTTATTATACTGAATATCCTTAATCTTTGTTAAAAGTTTTAGCCGCTATGTCCACCAACTGCTAGGCAGCTGTCATCGACAGTTATATTACTATCTTGAAAGAACGTGGATGTTCATTTCAAGCCTCTCCTTCCCCACTTCTTCTTTTTTCTCCCTCCTTTCCCTTTACATAGCATAGAATAAATCCTTAAATACAAAAAGGCTTCTTTGCAGGGTGTCTGCAGTCTTGGCTCCTTCCTATTAGCTAAGCTACATTTACTCCTTTGTACTGTGAACAACAGATTTGGTTGATGATGACCGAACGCAGCAAGGAACTGAGGCTTCACAGATGTTTTTGAATAGAGGAAACATTTTTTAACATCCTTCCTATTCGCTAATACGTAGCACATCAAAACAAATAACTGCATGCAGTCTTCTGGAGCTGCCTTTTGTTTTAGGCTTCGCACTGGAGAGTGATGTGTGACTGCTGACTGCCAGTAACTAACTGACAGCAACTAAATGATAAAAATGTCTATAGATAGACTTTTTTTGGGCCGACATGAGGTCAGTTTCAGCATCGCTGGTGAAAGCGTTTTCCTTTGAGTAGGGAAGCACTAAAAATGAATGTTTCTAAATAGTGGAAGTCTGAAAAAAGAATCTACTGGAATTGTTTCAGTATACTGTAGCACTATAAGGCAAGTGAGAAACAAACTTTATTCCATAATGTTTAGTTGTAGAGAAGTATTGAATACCATCATACATTTGGCGTCCATAGATCCTGATTGTCCGCATCATTGGATTTGATTGACAGAAGCGGGAGCCAATGGCTGCACTGCTATCAATTTATCCAATCAAAGATGGGACTCCGTGGAGAGGAGGATGGCGAGGATGCGCCGAGGAAATGAACAGGCTTAGATAAGTAAAACGGGGGGCTGGGGGCCAGTCACTTCCAGGTGTTTTTTCACCTTAATGCATAGTATTCATTAAGGTGAAAAAACACAAACCTTTACAACCTCTTTAATGTGAGGGGAAGGAAAGAGGGAAAAAGAGAAGGGCAGAAGAAGATAGGAAAATAAAAATGAGGAAAGAGGAAGGGAAGAGAATGATAGAAGAATGAAAATGGACAAATAGGAGAACAGATGGGAAAGAAAAAAGGGGGAAGATAAATGGAAAAATAAGGAAATAGAATAGAAGGAAAGGAGAAGGAAAAAGACAACAAGCATATATTTATAATATATAAAGAACTCTTGACATAATTACTAATGACTAATTCTTATATGAGCATATTCAAAAGCCACAAATGGACTTTCCCCTGTTGCCTGTAGGTCGCGTTACCACCTCAGGCCCATGTTGGAACACAAGTGTGTCAGGAAGGGATACTTAAGGGGCAGACACGGTTTTTCGGGGTCCTTCGCCACGTGGCCCTCCTGGCGCGAGGCATGTGTGTGTGATCTTGACCTCGGGACCACGTTGGCCCGGGGTTGCACCTCCATGGAGTAGGCCTAGTTATGCTGTCTGGGATCTACAATTCAAAAGGGGATCCCAAGCTGTCCCTCCAAGTGGGGGAAGCTGCTTAACGAAGGAAACTGTGGGAGGACCTGCCCTGTAGAAGACCAAGCAAAGCAAGCTAATGTCTCGGTATAGGCCTAGTGACTTTGTTATAATAGGATCAACTACTCTATTGGTCTTACAGTCAGATTAAAGGCTCTTTTACTGTAAGGCTGGAAGTTCGGGACTTAAATCCTGTGGCAAAGGATCCCTGACTATCCATCTTTCGTTCTCAGATGGTCTATGGCAGAGACTGTTCTCATACTGTTCGTGCATCATCCCGGCTGCTAGGCCATGTGAGAGGGGTCTATTCGGGTGAGCAATACCCACTCAGAAGAGAGTGGTGAATACTGGAACTTTAGACATTTTTTGTGTGCTTTGTACCACCTGAACCTTCCCCCTTCTCTCCTTCTACATTCTACTTTCTTCACAAGTTTTACTGCAGCAAAAATAAAACCTAACAGTTGAAGGTTTTACATCTTGTGTGGACATTGCAATTTCTATAGACTTTCTTCCCTTGACAAAGAACTTAGAGGTAATGTGCAAAACCCAAATATAAACCAGCAGCTCCTACGGAGGTAGTGCTACACTTTTAAGAAAACCTTGTAGAGTAATGATATTTATGCCTTTGTAGGCTTCTATGTATTGTATTAAGTAGAAGAACAGAGCACAACTCCAGTCCTTACTTGACAGCTTTGGATTAGGTGGGGAAACAATAAACATGGCATTAGATTGTATCGCAAAATTAGACTAGTGGGAATCTTTATGGGAACTATGAGTTCAGTTGGTAAATAGTTTCAATAAACTGTTCCTCCCCACTTAATGAAGGGCCAACCTTCCCCCCTGCATCAATACAACTGATCCTCTCTAATCACAATGTTGGCAAGACAATGAAGGTGTATTACCGTTGAGGCTTTCAACACATAATTTTGCAGTCAGCAATATTAACACTGTTGAAGAGGAGCCCAGAGGAATCATTAATAAAGATATGGTTCAGCCAGACTTGATGGATTTGCATGTGAATTCACTTGGGCAATGGAGAGTATCTGCTGAGCGACTATAATATTCACCCTGACATTTATCTTATGCAGCTTTCTGAACTGCTAGCTAAGTCCCTGTAGGTGTTGATTTCTGTATCAATTGAATGTCCCTAAAACTGTACAGGTTAAAATGCAGAACGTATTTGATTCTGGTAGAAAATTCGACAGACTCAACCTCTTAAAAAAAAAATCACTGAGACCTTTCTAACATACTTCTTGCTTTCACACCTTGTAAGACATTCCCTTTATATTATTTTCCCTGTCTTCAAAACAGAATATCTCTAAAAACTTCTGCAAATAACCTGCTATATAAAGCTAATTGCTAAGTTGATACTCATCATCTATTGTCCTTGTTCCTGGCTGCAGTGGTTACCTGTTCCCATTATCAACATTAGTGTGTTTCCCTGGCCACAGTTTCTGTCTGCCATGCTGGTATTTCTTAACTTGCATGTTTCTGGTCAGTCCCCAACGACAAAAGTTTTATCTGATCTGGTACCTCTGCCTGCAAATTACTAACAGGAACTGTCCCAAACTTTTACTCTGCTCATTTGTTATCTCATCACTGTTGCTGACCCCAGCTTATTCCTTGTCTATGTCTCCATTGGTGGTCTGCACCTTCATGGTGTACCCAGATATTATTGCACACTCATATAACTTCTGCATTCCTGCATTCCCTGTTCTCCAAACCAAGGATGTTAGGACTGGGGTAGTAAGGGAGACCACCCTTGTCATCTGTATACAGCAATGTGACAATAGTCCTAACCTAAAATAAACCCAAAAGTTATGGTGTAAAAGCAAAGAAAACTACAGCTGTATGGTAAACATTGTACAGTGCCACATCTGACAGACGTGAGCCAGCCTTCCCAGTGCATTGGTTGAGCCCAGCAAAGAGCCTATGCAAATAGCAGTTTAGAGCTTAGATACAGCCATACAGCTAACTGAAGTCAGCATTAATTAAATTATAGTTTGCATAGAGCACAACATGTATGTGACCATACCCAAGCCTAGAGATACTGTAGGTCACTCAGCACTTAGCACTTCATTGTGGAATAGAGGAGGAATAATATATGTATACTTATTATTCAGCTGGCTATAGCACTGCATTGTTTAGGCTGGTAGGCACAGTGCAGGAAAGATATGGCACAGTAGGGTGTTTTCTTTAACCTCTCTGGCAGTATGATTATTTCAGATTTTAGGTGCTGAAAGTGGTACCATTATCTTGCATGGAAATTTGGCGTTTTATATTGTAGGTCTGTAATTCTTAAGCCGCGTACACACGATGGGTTCAAACCAATGAAAACGGACTGAAGTTCAGGGTAGGCCCCATCGGTCCGTTATCCTTCGGTCCAAAGACAGATGGCTTGCTTTAAAATCAAACCGATGGACGGCTAACCGATAGGTCAAAAACAATCGTTAGTACGCACGAGCATTGGTTAAAAATCTACGCATGCTCAGAATCAAGTGGACGCATGCTTGGAAACATTCAACCTCGTTTTTTTCATCACAACGTTGTGTTTTACGTCACCGAATTCTGACACGATCGGTTCATGAACCGATGGTGTGTAGGCACATCAGTCCATCAGTCAGCTTCATCGGTGAACCGATGAAAACGGTCCGTCGGACCGTTCTCATCGGATGGACCGATCGTGTGTACAGGGCTTTAGGAATAACTCACTTAAATCTGTCCAAACAAGAGTCTAGTAGACATCCCGGGTATGATAAAGTTTGAAACACAAAATCAAATTATAATATAATAAATAACTATAAATAATTATAACAAAAAATAATATAATTATAGTAAAAATTATTCAATAATGTAATCAAATCAAAAACACTGAAATTTGCTCAGTTGCAGAATTGTCGCTGGCATTAGTTTTAGTGTTTGATGATGAATTTACCCACAAATCACTATCGCTCAATTCTGCAAGTGATTCTAATTTATTATCGCTGTTTTCTAGCTGGTCTAAAACCACTTTTGACATAAAGGGACACTTTTTGGTTGCTGTGGATAATCTACATTTTCCAGGCAGAAAGAACAGTATTTATTATAAAAAAAGTGCATGCAGGACACTGGGCAGACCACTAGGGACAAAAGGGGTGTGTAATTATTTATACAGTCTGTAATCTTTTTTATTTGGCGCCGATCTCCGCCCCCTGTGTGTCATAACGTCGCAGGGAATAGAGCTTGGTGGCACTCGGGGACTGTGGGAATCGAGCAAGGAGACGGCTTGCACACACAACGGCAAAGACATGTCAGGATCCAGGGGAAAAGTTAAGTAAACTCTGCCTGGATACTGCGATGCGATCCTGAGTCTGGCTTGGGGATACCGCTAATGGTACTGGATTTCCACCCTGAGCCAGACTTTGGATTACCACCAGGGAGGTTAAATATGCAGTTTAGTGAAGTTGATTTTTATTTTTATTTTTACTTTAAATTAGGTACTTTGTTTCATACTAATTCCTCAATTAATCCCTACAGGAGTATGAAGACACCAGTTTCCCTGCACAGGTTAAATCCCAATTAAAATCACAGAAACAAAATATGCTGTCAGATAGACTTGTCCTAGAAACCTTCATCGCCATAGTCTTATCTCCACTCTTCTATGCAAAAGTATTTAAAAATGACTGTGTACTTCAGTGGCCACCAGAGTAAGGCCTCGTACACACGATCAAATCTGTCCGCTGGAAACGGTCTGCTGTACGGCCGAGCTGACGGATTTGGCCACCCGACAGATTTCAAAGCATGCTTTGAAATCTATCGGGTGGGAATCCGTCCGCCCGACATGTCTGCTGGTTAGTACACTTACCAGCAGACATGTCGTCCCGCACCGCCGCCGAATGGATTCGGCGCATGCGCGGAAGTGTTTTACTTCCTGGTGCAACTTCATCATTAAAATGACGTTGCCCACACACGATTGTTAAAAAAATGCTCTAGCAAAGCGCAGTGACATACAACACGTACAACGTCACTATAAAGGGGAAGTTCCATGCGGATGACGCCTCCCTTGGGTCTGCTTTAGCTGATTTTGTGTTAGTAAAGGACGATTCGCGCTTTTCTGTCTGTTACAGCGTGATGAATGTGCTTACTCCATTATGAACGGTAGTTTTACCAGAACGAGCGCTCCCGTCTCATAACTTGCTTGCGTTTAAAAATGTTGTTAAAAAATGCAGCATGTTTTAATTTTTTTTTTGTCGTTTTTCAGAACCCGAAAAATGATGTGAAGCCCACACACGGTCGTTTTAAATTACATTTTTTTAAAACGTTGTTTTTTACATGCCGAAAAATGATCGTGTGTATGTGGCATAAGTGTTGATAAAATAGGAAAATTACAATAATCAGCACAAGCAATTATTACATTTGTGCCATGTCCCTTGTGCTGCTTTTTTCCTTGACATTTCTATGGATCCCTCCTCCAAACTTCAGATGTGATAGGGGTTAGTAGGACTGAGGGAGCTACTATTTGCACTAACTGTATCAAGAGTGCTCAACTATGCCCACCTTTTTAGCTGAGATTTGCCATTTTTGGAGATAGTATTACAGCTTTTATGAATGAAACAAGGTGGATGAATGAATGGTCGACTGGTGGATGATTGACAGGTCTGTCCCTTCCATTCACAAATAGTTTTTTTATTAATAGTAGCTGTCATACTGGCTTCTATCAAATTAAAATACATGTTGAAATGAATGGTTTCTTTAGGTTCTCTTCTGTCAAGTTGTAGCAATACAAAGTGATGTAAGCTCATCTTGGTATGTGTGTCAGCCAGTCTTATTATTTGTTTGCCTATTTGTTCATTTACGTTGGTGTGTGTTTTATTCAGCAGGGGTTAATCAACTAAAAATACCTTTGAGGGTAGGAGACATCTGTGCTGTGTTTACCCTGAACAATCCTTAACAACATTTTTTAAAAGTAATCCTCAAAAAGTTGATATGCATTCTGCTTAAATTGTATTTCTAATATACATAAGAAGGGCAACGTCGTTAATTGTCCACAGGGAATTGATTATCACGGTATACAAGATATTGGTGTCACAACATTGCCAGAATATGCAGCAAAAGATGTCGATGCCATGGGTCCTGTGCCACTGCCCTTAGAGGCTTCTGGGTAATTATGTTCAAAGCTTTTTTTCCCTTCAACACAAGTACATTACATCCTCCGTGAAAATCCAGAGAGCTCTCAAAAAAAATCAGTCTGCAAAGGCTTTTATGCTTTTACCTTCAACAACAGCAGGAAGTCTTTTTACGTGAATATTAAGACCCAGTTTTGTCTACCTATTATTTTAAGGAAAAATATGATTTTCTTGTTATCCTTATATGCAAGAACTAAATCACAGCAGGTCAATAAGAATTTAGTTCATGTAATAATGGCAGTGCTGTGATTCTATTGAACTGAAACAAATTTATAGTGCTCTTATGATTCTGTATTTACCCTTTGGCACAAAACAAAAAAATGAAAATGTTCAAATAGCAGCATAGAGAAAATCTGGACAATGTCCACTTAAAACCAGGTAGAATAATGTGCTTCTTTTGTACAGATGAACAAATCATTCAAAATCCGCTCCATGGGCAGTTGCTTGATCTGCTCTAAAATCAAGGCCAAAGCTGCAGTTTTTCTTCTTTTTTCAGAACTTTTTAAAAGTTTTTTTTATTGTTTAGAAAAAACTTCCCCATCCCTCTCACAGTAAGTGTGTAATATGAAAATGTTTTAGCTGGAAACAAAAGAGCTCCTTTACTATAGACATTCTGAGATAGAAGTTCAAATAAGTATTGGGGTACAAAGCCATGTAGATTTCTTTATTTGAGCATAACAAATTTTACGTCCATGTGAAACCTGACTGGTAGCCAATATCAAAACTCAAGGATATAAGTAATATGATCACTTGCAGTAGACCTAAGGAGGATTTTGGCAGCTGAATGTTGCACATTTTGTACTCTGTTTAGTGTGGAACTCGACATTCAAGTAGAGCGTCAGAGTAGTCAATTCAAGAGAACTCAAATGTATCGACCAGATTTTCAGCCACAAGTAGGTGTAAGATAGCATAGGTCATAGTCAAGAAATGTGTTTCTTAAGTGTACAAAGATGTTCTGACCACATTTTGTATGTGTAGATCATACATTAAGCTCGCTTTAAAAACCTATCCCAGATTCTTCAATTTAAACGGAGGCACAGAACAGGTTAAAGGACTAGCTTTACAAAGTCATTCATGTTTTTATTTCACAAATGCAGTTGAACAGAAGAGAAACAGGCAAGCTTGTCTAGTATGAATGTGTGTTGGAGAACCATCAGGATAGAAATGAACTTTGAGGCAGTGTGATTCAAACAGCTGGCCAAGTGGAAACATGTAAATCCTAAAAGAAGGACCAAAGATAGGGGCCTGTCTCGGTTGTGATACATGGGCTTGCCTCAGAGGTGATCCAAGGACCTGTCTCAGTGATGATCCAAGGGCCTGAGTAAATGGTGATACAGGGGCCAGTCTCTGTGTCATCAGAGGGGCTCTTCTCAGTATCACCTTCTCAGAAAATATGAGGGTTAACTGGACCAATTTCAGACTGCAATTCATCAAGAGAGACAACATGATAGAGATCAGTAAGATAAGACTTAAAATAATATTTTGGTTTTCTAAAACTGTTTTAAAGTAGTTGAAGACTAAAGAATAATAGATCATGGTGCTCAAGGCAGAACTGCATCCAAGAAGAATAGGAATAGACAGAAAGCCAGAATAAGAAACTATTAAAAGGTCATTAGTGAATTTGACTGAGACAGTTTCTGTGCTTCTCAAAAACCAGATTGGAGGGGTTGAAACTGGTTATTTATTGTCAGGTGGATATGTAATTGTGGTATAACACCACATTCTAGAATCTTGTTGTTGTTTAAGTTGCCCGGAACCATGTTGTTGTTTTTTGTTGATAGTGAGGTCGTAGCAGAGGTCTTGAAGACCATTGTTATAACTCTGGTGCTCAATGAATCATTTATTACAATAAATGTAACAGGAACAATAGAACTAAAGCAAGACTGAAATACATGGGTAAGAATGGTAAAAGATTTCATATTTGAGACCAATTTAATGAGAGATGTAGAGTCAAGTAAAGAACAGTGGGAGAGCGAAGAACCAATAAAGAGTGAGTGGGTGAATAACTTGTATAGCGCTACACATGCAAACTTAATCGCCTCAAGGCGCTTGTGCCATTCGTTGTCTTCCTTATCCTAAAGCAGGGTAAATTGGGAATAGATGCGGGAGAAACTTGTGTTATGGAAAAATTTGATGGTGGTGATACCGGATGTTGAAAATATTGGAAATAAAACATGCAGGAGCGTGTTACAGTGCTGTGTTGTGGCTGGTAATGTATAGGGACAGTGAGGTTTTGACAATCTGTGGAGCAGAAAAGCTGTCTAGGGTAGCTAAGATTTTTATTGAAATGTGGCTATAGTTTAATTATACTTGTATTTCAAATACCTTAACCTGGGGTCCATGGACCCCTAAGTGGTCCATGGATGGGTTATAGGGTGTCCATGAGGGTCATATAAAAAATAAAATTTACATCAACTATTCAGCCTTCCCCTTGTCCCATAAATGTTTATAGCCCCAACCGCTAAGCATTTCTTGACTTGTTGCTGCCCCATGTTTACTAATTATTATTCAAACATGTATTTATTTATTTTTTTTGCACAATCTTGTGCCACTACATACTGTAATAGCAAGTTCTAAGTCTCATTTTCTAGTAGTAGTAGTAGTAGTAGTAGTAGTAGTAGTAGTAGTAGTATTAAGCAGAGTTAAAATTGTTTTGTTTAATTAAAGATGATTGCATTTCATTTTTAGAATAAGTGACCATTACTGAACATTTTCCATGAAAAGAAGTGAGTTTTTTTGTTAAGATTGTTTACTTTATTCAATTTTTTTATATTTCATATATGTATTAGGCAATTACATTTTATTCAAATAAAGTACATCAATTAATTGCATGCAAAGTGGTGTTTATTGGAATATATCCAAGGAGGGATCCATAGCATTCATCAGATTCCTAAATGGGTCAGTGACTTAAAAAATAACTACTGGGGTTGAGGTTTGAAAGAGAGTAACTGATTTGTTGGTAAAGGAAACATAAATATTCATAGTAAAATATGTGCTCACATTTTGTAGGACATGTCTCACTTGGCTGGTTATATCCAGGTCCACAATGATACATTTCTAAAAGCCAACTCTTTAATCAGAACTCTCTGTTCCATAAACAATGGTTCAGTTCATTTCCATGTTCAATGAGAAATGGAAAATGATAGAGAAGTGGTGGCAATTTAATTCAGGGCTGACTCGCCAAACACAACCAATCATTCATCTTGATTCAAAGGTGGAAACAGCGACTCAGTGATTAGACAGTTGAATAAGCGCTGTGATTTAATCAATTGGCAATAGATTCCAAGATAAAGTCACCTCAGATTAAATTAAAAAAATGCCAAATGCCTCAAATTAAATTAAAAATTAGTCCTAAATTAAAAGATTTAAAGCCTGAAAGATACTGAATGTTGCCAGGAAAGTCTTAAGAAGGAGATGTCCAACTAAATCAAAAATTTAAAGTGGACTTCCAGAAATGCAACCTTGACTGCAAAGTTTTACAGCTTAATATATGCTTGCCAAAAATACATTTTTATATGTATCGAAATAAGTTGCCCTACCCTTGAATGATCTCCTGTCAATCATATGAGCTGTATGCTGAACTAAGGAGAAACATGAAGCAACACTGCATAAAAGTTAGGTGTCAGGAAAGTTGAAATCCAATTCCAGTCAACAAGTAAAAACAAATCAGCAGGGGTAAACCCAACTCTTCTGCTAACTAAGGCCCGCCATGCACAGTACATTTTTTTTCCTGCAACCTCACGATTCCTCAATCAACAAAAACAGTACTGACAGGGAAATCCCTAATGCAGAGCAATTGTCTGTTTCCGGCACACGGTGGAAGCCATCCCTGCCGGGAGAAGACAGAAATTATGCTATAGCCACTAGCAAAAATCGTAAAAGGATCCAACAGGTCGGTTGTACCCAGGTTCCTGCTGCACCGGCCAAAATTCAAACCATGTAAGGCAAACACCACAATGCCTATCCCCACCTTAACCAAGACCCTGTTACCCATAAAGGAATAAAACAGTACAAAACTAAACAAACAATATGTGCATGGTCACTGGAAGGGTACTTCCTAAAGTTTATGCTCTGTAACTTCCTCCTTCTTAGTTTCTTGTATCACCAATCACATTAAGTCCTCCCAGAGAGTTTTGAATCTGATTGGTGGCTGAAAAAAATATCTTACTACTGACTGATATATTGCTACTAATTTGTATGGACAGTTTACTGACTGGAATAGTACCAGCTGATTGGAGAAAAGCCAATGTGGTACCAATATTTAACCTAAATAGGAATATTATAGCATTTTATGACTTAAACTGCCAGGGGTGCGATTTTTTTTTTAATACAGTTGCTTACCGCTTTAAAGTTAGAAACGGACAGGTAACGAGCAATTTTCGAAAAGAATATCAGCAATGGTAGCTGTCATGGCTTTCTTATTACAGAATAACTCTAAATTTCATAGTAAAAAGCAATGTGGATGTAGGGATGGATGGAAGGAAGGAAGGAAGGAAGGAAGGAAGGAAGGAAGGAAGGAAGGAAGGAAGGAAGGAAGGAAGGAAGGAAGGAAGGAATGTGTGGATAATTGGATGGATGGATGGATGGATAGGCTGATAGCTTGTTCCACAAAATGGGTTAACCTTAAACATTTCACACAACCCTGCGCCAGAATAGCTTAACTCCGACTTTAAGATTTGACATAAAAGAGACCTCTTTATTGATGTGTTGAAACTGATGAATTAATCAATAGATAAGCCAGCCTGGATAATGCTGTCCTGAGGGTCAACGTCTAGGTGTTTTATCGCCAAAAAAAACATTAACAGCAGTGACCTTTCCACCAAAGGGTCAGGACAGTTTTGTAAGGGGGGAAATCCAAATTGTATTTTGGCCACGGTTCAGTCTGATAATTTCATTATTCTAATCGTCGTGTAGCTCAGAAAAATGCTTAACCTTCACACAACTGCAGCTATTATTCTGAAAGACACGAAGAACTGTACATACACATACTATACAGGAAAAACTAACAGAGAATTTTAAGAGCTGCATTAATATTAAATGTGTCTTTGATTTATTGTCCGAGTAGTTATGAATTTTTGATACACTGATGATTCACCCATTTCTTGCAGAACATTAGGCATCACTTTCATAATACCATATTCAATACATGTCCATTACAGGATGGGGGATTTGCTTCTATACGATCCCTGTATCCTTGATGTCAAAGTTATCAGAGATTTTTGCTCGCCATAAAAAATACGCTGAGCAACAATGCAAAATTACAGTGTACATTTGCAACATCTGCTTCCCAGCAAACATATTTTGCAACATCTGCCATCTTCTTTACCAATGTCTTCACGCTACACATTTACCCTCTGGGCTAATTTCCTGCTGACCTTGGAAATATGGCCCGTTAATTAAGCAGTTTTGACTTCTAGTAAATGGGAAAACTTCACTTAAAAATATTAAAGCTTAATCGCATTTAAATAATATGTAGCTTTGTGCACAACTGGACAGGATAAGTGTTGCCTGGAGGTTACCTGCAGTTATAAAAACCTTTAAGGAGTTAAATGGATCAACAGTTTAGTCACGCAGGGGTCTCCAAACTTTCTAAACAAAGGGCCAGTTTACTGTCCTTCAGACTTGAGGGGGGCCGGAAATTGGTGTCAGTGGGGGGAATAGTGCCCCCTCATTGGTGTCAGTGGGAGGAATAGTGTCCCATCATTGGTGTCAGTGGAATAGTGTCCCCCTCATTGGTGTCCGTGGAAGAAATAGTGTCCCCATCATTGGTGTCAGTGGAATAGTGTCCCCTCATTGGTGTCTGTGGAATAGTGTCACCTCATTGGTGTCGGTGGAATAGTGCCCCCTCATTGGTGTCAGTAGGGGGAATAGTGTCTCATCATTGGTGTCAGTTGAATAGTGTCCCCTCATTGGTGTCAGTGGAATAGTGTCCCCTCAGTGGTGTCAATGGGAGGAATAGTGTCTCCTCATTGGTGTCATTGGAAGGAATAGTGTCCCATCATTGGTGTCATTGGAAGGAATAGTGTCCCCTCATTGGTATCTGTGGTATAGTGTCCCCCTCATTGGTATCAGTGGAAGGAATAGTGTCCCATTATTGGTGTCAGTGGAATAGTGTCCCTTCATTGGTGTCGGTGGAATAGTGCCCCCTCATTGGTGTCAGTAGGGGGAATAGTGTCTCATCATTGGTGTTAGTGGAATTGTGTCCCATCATTTGTGTCAGTGGAATAGTGACCCATCATTGGTGTCAGTGGGAAGAATAGTTTCCTATCATTGGTGTCAGTGGGAGGAATAGTGTTCTATCATTGGTGTCAGTGGGAGCAATAGTGTCCCATCATTGGTCTCAGTGGGAGGAATAGTGTCCCATCATTGGTGTCAGTGGGAGGAATAGTGTCCCATCATTGGTGTCAGTGGGAGCAATAGTGTCCCATCATTGGTGTCAGTACCAATAATAGTGCCCCATAGTTCTTGTCTGTGAGAGAAATAACATTTAGTATCAGTGATAGGAATAGTGCCCCAAGGGCCTGATAAAGGCAAGCAAAGGGGCACATCTGGCCCCCGGGCCGCAGTTTGGAGACCACTGGTTTAGTGTATCATATCCTAAGGTTGCAGCATAAAGGTTGCTATAGAACTAGGGGGTGACTTCTTTTAGTACCAACCCTGAATGCATTTAGTTGATCCAGGGAAAATCTGATTGCCTAACTGGGATCAGGAAGCATTTTTTTCCCCTGCCGTAGAAAATTGGATCATGCTTTGCTGTTTTTTTTTTGCTTTCCTCTGGATCAACTGTGGGTATAGGATTGTGTATATAGGACTGTAAGATATTTTTTATTTTATATTTATGGTTTAACTGGATGCTCTTGTGTCTTTTTTCAACCTGACTAACTATGTACCGGTAACTGGTATGCAGGGAGGGGTCTGTGTCACAATCTTTTGACAGATTGGTCACAAACTTGTATCGTTTTACTACAGTAAAGAACTATGAGGTCACAAAATCTGGCTATATTGTCAAACAGGATTACGTTAACCACTGAATACAGCATAGCTGCCCTGGAATTCAGCTTTAGTATTGAACTTTGAATGTTATTGATTATCACTACAATTCTTTGAGCATTTCTAGAGCCCTTTACATTGTCCACAAATGCATACAAATAACCATGATCTTTACAATACAATAAAAGTACCCTGGTTGTGGAGACACTTTTACAACATTTTGCGACATTTGTGCTATGTCACAATATATAGAAATTGTCTGGGAAACGTAGGAAGTGATATGATGCACACATACTAATTTCGTTCTTTGTCACATCATGAATGTTATTGTTATAACCTTGCATCTCTTTGTTACTTGACATTTAAGACGTCAGTATTGAACATGGTAAATTATATTTAGCACTGTATGAAAATATATATGTCTGTCATCAGCGCCTTCTATGCAATCTCATGCATAAAAACACAGACAAATATAATTACCTACATTTTCTGCAATAACGTACATATGCATGCAGGACTTGTCACTTTCTAAATATATAATTTAGCAATCAGGTTATTGTAAATGACAACATATTTCCACATATTTATTTGGCACTGGACATATTCATTAATTTATTTGCATAGCTCTGGTCTTTTGGTGATATGCATGATCAAGCCCTTTAATCCTTTCATAGCCTTTGTATTTGCTTAGTTTAAAGTGGATGTAAACCCTCCATACACCCAGTGAAGTGAACAGCCTCAGATGATACACAGAGATGAACCAAATCTCCCTACATAGGTTTTACATGTATATCTGCTGTGTTCACATTTATATACTGTTTAGAAAGTTAAGATCATGTTAGGAGATTTTCTCTTCCTTGTTAACACAGGCCTCGTACACACGACCGAGAATCTCGTCGTAAAAGAAACATTGTTTTTCTCGACAAGGTTCTTGTCAGGCTTGACGAGAATCTTGACAAGCTTTCTTTGCGTACACACTGTCAAGACAAAATCTCGTTGTTCTCAAACGCGGTGACGTACAACACGTACAACGGCACTATAAAGGGGAAATTCGATTCCACTGGCGCCATCCTTGGGGCTGCTTTTGCTAATCTCATGTTACTGCGTGTTAGTAAAAGTTTGGTGAGAGACGATTCGCACTTTTCAATCTGTTATATCGTGACGAATGTGCTATCTCCATTACAAACCCTACTTTTACTGAAGCTGCGCTCCCGTCTCATACTTTATTCTGAGCATACGCGGGTATCTGAGTATACACACGAACGTGTTTCTCATCGTAAACCAGCCCGACGAGAAACACGACAAGGAAATTGAGACACCAGACAAGAAAAAAGAGAGCATGTTCTCTTCCACAACAGTTTTCTCAACAAAAACATACACATGACTGTTTTTCTTGGCAAAAATGCTCTGCCAGCATTTTTCTTGATGGTTTTTGCCGAGGAAAACGGTTGTGTGTACGAGGCCACAAAGTGTGATGTCTGAGCATAAAGCCAAGATAGTTAACATTGCGGATTGGAGGAAAGGCACACAACCCCTCTCATCATAGGCAGAGACTCTCAGAGCTGTTTTGTAATAGGAGCTGCTCTCTGTTAATCTATTTTAGCAACCTCCTTTGACAAAAGATTCAGGCTGCTTCTGTCTAAAAAGTAAAAAAATATATGTCAGAAGTTCTCAGGCTGATAACAGAGGAACCGTTCAAAAGAGAACTATAAGACTTAGCATTGAAAAGAGATTACAAAATACTGCAGATATATGTGCCCAGCTCAAATTTAATTAATCAGGTTTACATCCAGATTTTTTTTTCACCTTAATGCATTCTCTCCATTAGGGTAAAAAACCTTCTGCATGCAGCTCAACCCCCCTCCCCCTCAACACCAGATCTTCATCCAGTGACGTGCACAATAGCAGAGTCTCTCTCTTGCTTCTCATTGGCTCAGAGACAGCAGCCTGTGGCTCTTGCTGTTGTCAATCACAGCCAATGACGAAAGAGCAGGGGCGGGACTTGGGATCAAGCATGCATGAGTGCCCCAATAGCAAGTGGCTTGCTATGAGGGCATTCAGTGGGGCGAAGAAGTCAGGAGTGATGGCGGGGTATCCGAGAAGATCCATTGCACAGAGCAGGTAAGTATAAAATGTTTAATATTTTAATTAAAAACATTAACCTTTAATATTCCTTTAATATCACCTCCAGGACTTCTCCAGAGTACAGGAGAGACTCTTTCTGAACCAGTATGTCCGGTCAGCCCCTACCCTGCCCGCCTTTGGGCGATTCCCAAAAACTCACTTATTCAGGAAAGCCTACTCCACCTCCACTCAAGAACTGTACCCGAGACACCTCTGTCAGGTCTTCCCCCACAGCTATTACCTATTGTACCCCCTCCCTTTAGATTGTAAGCTCTATTTTCCTTCAATATTGAGCTGTATTGTAATTGTACTGTCCTCCCTCTACAAAGTAAAGTTCTGTGTAAGCTGTTGACGCTATATAAATCCTATATAATAATATTACAAATTTTGGTTGGAAATCTACTAGTGTATGGACATCTTTAGTCTGTGTGGAACCTAAGGCCTCATGTACACGCAAATGCGGCAAAACGAGGCACGTAAATGCGGCATAACGGACATTTTAAACGTGGGTTACTATCTGTCAAGTTAAATCGTTCAGGAGAGGTTGTAAAAACGTTCCGTGTACGTGAAATTTTAATGCGCTTTAACCGGTATTCCTCTGATGTGGTCCACACTGTATCTGCGCAGTCTGGGCTGAATCTGGTTTGCATAAAGTGTTTTGCTCATCTCAGTGGTTAGTCTTAAAGCCACCTCATTCTAGAGAAACACGGTCTGATTCTTATCTGGATTTAACCAATAAGTTACGACGAGACATCCTCTCCACTCATCACCCAACCTACCACTTTGTCTGAGCAGGTTTGTTCTCTGTTTTTCTTGGGTACAGAGGGATTGATTTTCTTTGATTTGAACTCTAAGCAGAAAATAAGAGCTGGGAGCTATTTCATCATTATAGACATAAGAGGGTTTTTTAACGCTACTTCACCTTACTCAGCTCTGATGTTTGATTTTTCTTTACTTGTTCTCAGTTTTACTATATAAGATGTATGTTTTTGAAACTAAATATATTGATAGAATGTCCATTAATGGCAAAGACCAATATTCAATAAACCAAAATATGACTATTATATTGACAGGTTTCTATACAGCAGCATTAGTAGACCTTTAAATATTTTATAACCTAAAACAGGATATTTAAGAACAGCCCTGATCTTCCTAAGCCACTTACACCAGACTATATCTTTACGTCAGAATATAAATACTATGCAATAATACAATTGTCATACGTATGCATTACTCACTTTAAAGAAACTATAGTCTACAGAGGAAATTTTAATAAATACATTTGGTAGGTATTATTTTTTTTCTATGGCCCTTATTCATAGAACTATGATAATTCTTAAGCCCTGTACACACGATCGGACATCTGATGGAATCTAATCCGATGGATTTTTTTGTCAGATATCCGATGAAGCTGACTTTCATCAGTCTTGCCTACATACCATCAGTCAAAAATCTGACCGTGCCAAAACGCGGTGACGTAAAACACTACGACGTGCGTCAGATTGATTCTGAGCATGCGTGGATTTTTGCCCGATGGACTTCCACACAAACAATCGTTTTTTTCTATTGTTTTTTAGCCATGGGAAAAATTTAAAACATGTTCTATTTTTTTTCACCGATGGAAAACAAACCGATGGGGCCCACACACGATCGGTTTGTCAGATGAAAACAGTCCATTGGTCTGTTTTCATCAGACAAACTGATCGTGTGTACAGGGCTTTAAAGTATATATCCAGACTTTTTTTTATTTCTTTAAGTGTTCATAGCGTTGACTGTACATTGGGTTCTACTGCAACTAGCTTAGATTTCCTCTCCCTTACTGTTTCGGGGGCAACTTCACCAGAAACAAATCTGTAACTAGATGAGCTTCTTGTGACTTCCACCAGAAACTACATATTCAGATGTGCTCTGAAAATATCTTGACTTTAAGTGACAAGGAGAAACCAGGCTAAAGAAAGGGCATGCCATAGTCAACAAAAGAGTTTATGGAAGATTACCAACAACCTATGTGCCTGGGGCTAGGGGAGATCCTTTCATATTACAGGCAATGCAAACTATCAAAATTCATATTTCATGAGGTTGTTAACCTCCCTGTATTTTGTGTGCCTACAGTATAGGTTAGCCTAGAATAAGGCTTACCTATAGCCTACTATAGGTACTGTAAATATCGCCAAAACGTGCACCATTTAGAAGATTTTTACTGTATACTGCACCAATAATGTCATTGGCGCATGTGCTCTGAAGAAACGACCACAAGTGCCTTTCTTCAAAAGCGTGTGCCGTGACCGACATGCATGGGAGTGACGTCACACGGATTCCGGCCAGTCACACAGCCAGATTCTGTGGCCACGGAAGGAAGATGGGCGAAGATGGATGCGGCCTGCAGTGGGGATAACGCAGGCTTCCTTTTGAAGGTAAGTGTCACATAATGTGCTAGTATGCAATGCATACTTGCACATTATGCCTTTACTTTGCAGGAAAGAAAAAAGGAGAATAAAACTAGAGTTTACTACCTCTTTAATACTGCTCATTACACAGTGGACTTTGATTGGTCATTCTGGTTTGGTGCTATGTTACTTATACTTTTTTACTAAATAATCCCAAGCAAGGTCAGATTTATGATATGCTGTGTAACATAAGTTTATTTACACAATGTATAATTAGAAACCACATTAGGTAAAAAAAAAAAAAAAAAGAGAAGGTAAAAAAGTGGTTCTAGTAGAGTGATATGACTGTGGGTGATATAGGTAATGCGCCTACAGTCCCATGTGAATGAAATCTGGCCCTAATTCCAAAGGGTTTTGCCTTTCCCTAACTTCCCGATCCATTACTCTTGCTACAATAGGTGCAAATAAAAAGACGTAGGGTTACATAAGACTATTTCCTTTATATATGTAGCAGAAGGAAAAGCACGCCTAAATTGTTGTGGGATGAGGCTTAAACTCAGTGGAAAGGGGTTTTAATCCCAGGTGTCATTGGGATCAGTAAATAAGAAGTTAGCACACCTGCCAAGGGTTACTGTTCTGACAGTCCTGGAATATAAATGTGTTACACGTACGTTCTTTTTCATTCCATCAACAGAGATACTGATGCTTGAAAAAGCTCAGTAAACTATTCCAATCAGGATCATTGTTCTCAATCCAACAACCTAATCATCAAACAAGAACAGAGATCTGTCTCAGCGTAGGAATGACTCATAGGCTCACAAACATGCCCCTACTGTATCACCGACAGCCTGCTACAGAACCACCAGAATAGATAAGAGAACCAATGTAAATATAACTTCTTTTGTTATGGGTTTCATCTGCCCCCCTGCCCCCAGCCATCAGTTTTTCATATATTTAATAATAATTCTCTAGGCAATTTGAAACTTTTGTTGAATTGTGGATTTCTGCAAATAGCAAACTGCGGCTAAGAATACAAGAATTTCATTAAATCTCTAGAAGTCTTATTTGTTGTCACTGGTGATTGCACCTAACTTGTTTCCACTTTCTTCCTGTTAACCCTGTTCTACGAGACCCTAGCAATAGTTACAGTAACTAGAGTGAGTGTTAGTTCTCAATTCTAGTTATGGAACTACTGTATGTGCCTCATGCTGCAAACTGTACCTACTACTAAGGAACACTCTAACATTTAACACACCCATGCATGATCCCTTAGGGTTTAACCCCTTAAAAAATCCCTTAGCACTTAACCTCCTTCCCAGTCCCCATCACCCTACTTATACTTTAACAATTAACACAAATCTCTTAACCTGACCCTACCAATAACTTTGATCTTAACCTAAAACTTGTCATTGACACTTAAAGAGGTTGTAAAGTTTTTTTTTTAAATAACAAACATGTTATACTTACCTTCACTGTGAGTTTGTTTTGTACAGAGTGGCCCCGATCCTGCTATTTTAGGGTCCCATGGCGGCTCTCGCGGCTCCTCCCTGCAATAGCTAACCCCCTCTGGGAGCTATTAATTATGTTACCAACTGGGAACTATCTAAAAAAAATACTATCCAGATGGTAGTTAACCCCATACCATCTAGCAAAGTTTTATCCTAACAATTCTCCACTATGTTGGAGAGAATGGGGACAACCTGGTGCCTCCCACATATACCCTGGTCATCCAAGGGACTAACCAGTTACTGAAATCAAGGTTTCCAAATGATATCTTGAGTCATGGGAATATTAACAAAACCTGATCCAACCCTGGTCTTAGTCCATTTAGGTATACATAAAACGTTTCCCCACAAACGTTCGCAATATTATTGTAATTATTCTGCCAAGTCACTTATCACCAGACTTTGGAAGTCCAACCAAGTACCTAACTTCTCTGAGCTGATATACCTGATACATATAACCTACCACTATGGAAGACTCATAGCCTCTAGAGCTTTATCTATACACAAATTCAATCAGTTGTGGTGTGCTTGGGCCCACATGACTCCTCTGATCATTTCCTGACTTTCCATTTTTCGTTATCATTATGCCACGTACACACGACCGTTATTTATGTCATGGAATACATTTTTTTTTTTTTACATGATTCCTCTCAAGCCTGCCTTGCATACACACGCTTGTGAAAAAAAATGCTTGCGCAAAGTGCAGTGATGTACAACACATACGACGGCACTATAAAGGGGAAGTTCCATTCGAATGGCGCCACCATTTGGGCTGGCTTTTGCTAATTTCCCCTTCTGATAACTTGCTGACAGGAATTCAAGTGCGATTTCCACAGTCTCTGGTCTGTAGCCCTAAGGCCATTGAATAGGCTTTGGAATATCTGAAAGTTATCCAGGGGCGCCATGTTTCATGAAATCCCTCAACCGATTCCCTGGACTGGGCCAGAGGGTCCTCCATTTCATATACCTCAGAAATTTTGTGAAACCACTCCGACATGGAGGGTGACCGAGTTGTGTTCCAAAGATTCGGGATAAGGGATTTGGCCGTATTCACTATGTGGATCGTGAGCGATTTTTTGTACCTTTGCAAGGGCCAATTTTTTCATAATTTTTCACGTCGTTTTTCACGCTGTGAAAAACAGCCGTGTGTACGCGGCATAAGAGATATTCCCTTATTTTACAGAGATATTCTCTAACTTCCTGTTGAGTCTACAGCAGTGGTTCTCAACCTGCGGGTCGGGACCCCCTCGGGGGTTAAATGATGATGGGCTGTTCCTGGAGCCCATGGCCACCCACTCAGCCTCTTCACAGCCGCACATTCAGTTCACGGCATGGCTGGGGGGCAGAGACTAGAGGTAAGTTGACTGGTGAGGAATAAGAGGTGGGAGGGGCTGGAGGAGACCTGATTTCAGCATAGGTGTCACTGCTACTAGACACCACAAAGACAGAGAGACAGTGAGTAACACTAGCTGTGATTATAGTTGCCATTAAAAGTCCCCACTACAGTTCTCAGATCAGCAGATGACTTTGATCAAGAGCACCTAAGTTGGCTGAACAGAACTCCCCCCCAGCATTGCCACTCATCCCATCCCCCCCCCCCCCCAAGGAGTAAAAGAAGGAATAAAAATAGAGAATACATGGAAGGGAGGAAAAAAAAGAAAAAGGGAGAAAAAGAGAGGGATGGGTGAAAAAAAATAAGAAATTAGGATAGAGAGAGATACAAGGGAAAGAAAAGAGAAAGAGTGGTACATCCTAAAATGAGGTTTTAATACTGTACGAGTGGAGGGAACTCGCTACAAAAATGATTTTACTGTTAGGGGCCCCCACAACTTAGGAAATTTTATCAAGTGGTCACGGCACTAGTAAGCTTGAGTACCACTCGTCTACAGGATAGGAACCTAGGGGATATCTCCCCAATGTGACATAGAATAAAAATAAAAAAATAAAAATCTTAAAGGAGTTGTAAATAAAAAAAAATCCTGAAATTATTGTTTACAGGTTATAGACATAATATGTAACTGATTCCTTTTAAAAACGATTAAAAATAGATAAATATCAATCATATAATGTACCTGTAGTTTCCAGCTTCGGTTTTGCATGTTTCCTGCCTCTCTGCCTTTCAGAGCCACAGAGCCAATACAGGGCAGTGATGGTTTGGAAAACTAAACTGATTGGTGCTGAGGGGTTTTAGACACACAGTAATCACACCTCCTTGATTAGTGACCACAAAGAGAAAGCTCCCAGTACTGTGGTCATCAAGAAACAGACAACCAGGAAGTGTGGAGATCAGAGAAGAATTACAGCAACTTGAGAGTGAAAACAAACAATTATGACATGAAAACAGCACTGCATTAAGGTAAAGGAAGCTATTAAGATAAAAAAAATCCTTTACAAACCCTTTAACCTCTCTCGTCTCTATCCGAAATAAAACTTTCCTTTAGATATACTTTAAATTCAGTCTCAACTTTGTTTCCCCATAATTCAATGTACAACATGCTTAGCTTATTGCCTCTCTTGTATGTGACAGGTGCACTTTAATTATTTAATAACTCTTGCAGATGAATAAAAAAAAACGATGGGATTTGTGTTGTGCTGCAAATTATAGCTGGCAATACAGATTACCACGTGTAAGTGGTAATATTTGCATCCCTGCCTGTATAGTTGATTGATAAACATGTAATAATGCACCAGATGTTGCTGTCAAATGCATCAGAAGTCAATTAAATATCGCAAAATAGAACGGTGAATCTGAAGGAGCGCCACCACAACCACCTTACTTACAGATGAAATGCTCGAAAAATAAAGCTCGCTTAATGAAGCATCTCTACACCATTTAAGTAGTGGGAGCACTTATGTTTCAATCACAACAGTTCCTCACTTACTGTTCAATTAAAATGGAGAATGCAAATGAGGTAAATAATTGAAATAACTATCCACAATAAATGACTATTGGTGGAGAAAAAGTGAATTTAAATGGATTTTCAGTTTAGATTAGGAGAGTTCGTAAAAGAAAACAAGTGGGGGTGGGGGTTAAATTGAAGGCAAAGCAGAGTTTTGCAAGGCGTCAATCAGCTATGCTAGCACTTTCCTGTCTTTGTACGTATTCACATGACATGGTTTACTGAGGGTGCAAATGGTTGTTGCCTGTGTAAACAAAAAAAAATAAAAATCATTTTCTATCTGGTTTCTTAAAGCAGATCTATTTGTTAAATGTCATGCTGCGTATACAGGACTGTTTTTCGGGTTGGAAAAAATTACGTTTTTAATGGTCTAGAACAGGGGTCTTCAAACTACGGCCCTCCAGGTGTTCAGGAACTACAATTCCCATCATGCCTAGTCATGTCTGTGAATGTCAGAGTTTTGCAATGCCTCATGGGATTTGTAGTTCTGTAACAGCTGGAGGGCCGTAGTTTGAGGATCCCTGGTCTAGAAAAAACAAGGTTTATTTCAACCCGATCGTTAAAACGGCCTTACCTACACACGATCATGAAAAAAACAATGCTCTAGTAAAGCGCGGTGACGTACAACGCATACAACGGCACTATAAAGTTGAAGTTCCATGCGGATGGCGCCACCCTTGGGGCTGCTTTTTCTGATTTTGTGTTAGCAAAAGACGATTAGCGCTCTTCAGTCTGTTACAGCGTGATGAATGTGCTTACTCCATTACGAATCGTAGTTTTACCAGAATGAGCGCTCCCGTCTCATAACTTGCTTCTGAGCATGCGCATGTTTTTCACGTCGTTAAAGCCCACACACGGCCATTTTTTACGACGTTTAAAACGACAACGTTAAAAATGATGTGAAAAATTAGAGCATGTTCTAAATTTTTAATGCCCATTTTTTACATTGTGAAAAATGCTCTGGAGCCCACACACAATCGTTTTTAGAGACATAAAAAAAACACGTAATTTTTTACAACCTGAAAAACAGTTGTGTATACGCAGCATAACTGATTAAGCAAGATCAGCATTGTAACTGTAACGGGAATGGAGGGAACATATTATGAGTTTTTCTCCTAGAACCCTTACATTCGTGTCCTGCTGCTAGCTGTCAAGCCAGAGGAATAGTCAAATCACTTTAGCTAAAAGGGTGGTTCCATTTTTAGGTAAAGCCGCTGACTGGCCGACCCTGACCGAACGTCACTTAAGATAACATCACATGACCAAGATGCAGGTATTTGGCCACATGCCCCAGACCTGAAAGGGCAAGAATTTACGAAAAAAAATATATATATTGGTATCCTCCTTACAGCGGAACTTAACCCATGGATTGAACAGTTTTAAAAAAACAGTTGCATTCTAGGAGCATGCTGGGAATGTACCTATCATATTGGTTGTGCTCTTGACCAAATTGTCAAATCTTTAAATGGATGGGGTCATAACCAGTGGCGGCCGGTGGAATTTTTTTTGGGGGACGGCAAACAGGATGCCCCCCCGACGGGAGTGCAGTGGGACGGCCATTTGCACTTACCCCATTGCGCTTTCCCATGCTCAACTGGGGCCTTGCGTTCTCCTGCTCCCCGCGGCGGCGGTGGCTTCCATTACCTCCCTCCTTCTTGGCAGCCAATTGGGAGTCTTCTCTTTTTGTCCAATCAGAAAATGGGTCTGCTTGACCGGGTTGAGGATCAGTGTTATAAAAGCAAATTTTCATTCGCTGTTGTAACACTTAGGTGAGCTATTTTAAAACCTATTAGAGCCTATGACTCTAATCGGGTGCTTCAAAAAACACCCCCAACGCTGTAATTCAGGCGCCCGGCATCCTGAAAGGGACCAGGCACCTAAATAGGGGGCGGCTGCAGGGCAGCCATGGATAGTATCATGCTATGTATGAATCTAGCCAATATTTATATAGGAGATAGCGAGGATAGAGGGGACGGTGCCACCACTGGTCATAACTGATCACATGTGCAGCATCATGGAAGTTGAAGATCAAACAGAGACAGTTTCAGTTGTAATCTAACATTAGGCTCAAATCAAGAAGCTTTAACACAAGGATAAAAATCTTTATTTTTAATTATAAGTCTGGACTTTGGAAATCTATTTAGATTCAACTGAAACTGTCACTTTTGTGAGTACAATAGAGGTACCTTAAAAGCCTTAGTGAAAGAGAGCTCTGATTGAAGGTCGGTTCACACCAAGATCACACAGGAACATGTAATGTCCACCTGCATGACAATTTTGCAGCCCATTCATCTATAATCACCTGTGGTGCAGGAAACAGATATAAAATGTGCCTTTCCTTAACCACTTTCAGGTCTGAACCAGCCCTGAGGAAAGCATGGCATGATTATATGTTTAAATTTTAGCCTGAAAAAAAATGTAAAAAATGGGGTTACACACTGGCCCATTCCTGTCTAAAGTGTGAGGACCCTACGTAAAGCAGGTCTGTGGGTGGGGGCTTATCGGATTCTAGAAGACCCCTTTTACAAGAAGCCCCCAGATCCTGCCCCCTCGTGTGAAAGAGCATGGGATACATACTGTCAGGGCCGCCATCAGGAATTTTGGGGCCCCTTACACAGCTTCAGGCATGGGCCCCCTGGAGCAGAGAACCGGGGGGGGGTGCCGCATGAAATTGAGAAGCGGGGGGGGGGGGGCTGCTGCCGCGAATTGAGAAGCGGGGGGGGCCCCTTTACGAAAATAAGAAATAAAGAAAAATATATATAATAAAGGGGGGTAGCCATCCGGGGCCCTGGGACCTCTGTGTCCTTTAATATAAAGAAAAAAAAGAGAAAATATAATATATATATATATATATATATATATTTTTAAAAAGGGTGGTTGCCAACTGTGGCCCCGGGGACGTTATTTTTTTTTTATAAAAGGAAATTACAAAAAAAAGGGGCTTTCCATTCGGGACCTCTGGGCCCTTTAATAAAAAGAAACCTCTGGGCCCTTTAAAAAAAAAAGAAAGAAAGAAAAAAATATATATATAAAAAAATAAATAAACATTTATATATATAAAAAAAAGGGGTTGCCTTCCAGGGCCCTGGGGACCTCTGGGCCCTTTAATTAAAAAAAATATATAAAAAAAATATATAAACAAAAATAAAAAATACAATTATAAAAAAAGGGGGTTTGACACATGGGGCCCTGGGGACCTCTGAGCCCTTTAATAAAAATACATCTATATATTAAAAAAAAAAGAAATAAAATATAAAAAAGTAAAAAAAAATTATAAAAAAAGGGGGGTTGTCATCTGGGGCCCTGGGGATCTCCAGGTCCCTGTGGACCTCCGGACCTCTAAAAAAATAAAAGAAAAAAAATTGGCCATTTAATAAAAAATAAAAGAAAAATATATTAAAAAAATATATTTTTTTATAAAATAATATATTTTTTATAAAAAAATAAATAAAAAAGAGGGGGTTGCCATCTGGGGCCCTGGTGGCCTACGGGCCCCTAGACCCCTAAAAAAATGGCCCTTTAATAAAAAATAAATAAAATAAAAATATATTAAAAAATCTATATAATTTTTAATAGAAAATAAATAAAAAAAAGGGGGGTTGCCATCCGGTGCCCTGGGGGCCTCCGGGCCCCTGTGGACCTCCGGACCTCTAAAAAAATAAAAGAAAAAAATTGTCCCTTTAATAAAAAATAAAATAAAAATATATTAAAAAAATATATTTTTTTATAACAAAATATATTTTTTTATAAAAAAAAAATAAAGAAAAGAAAGGGCTTGCCATCTGGGGCCCTGGTGGCCTCTGGGCCCCTGGGGACCTCTAAAAAAATAAAAGAAAAAAAATGGCCCTTTAATATAAAAATAATAAAAAAATATATTAAAAAAATATATTTTTTTTATAAAAAAATATATTTTTTTATATTTTTTTTTTTTTTTTTATAAAAAAAAAAAGGGCTTGCCATCTGGGGCCCTTGGTGGCCTCCGGGCCCCTGGGGATCTTCGGACCCCTAAAAAAAAAAAAAAAAAAAAAAAAAACATTTTTTTTTTTTTTTTTTTTTTTTTAGGGTGGTTCCCATCCGGGCCCCTAGGGACCCCCGGGCCCCTTACAGGTGTAATGCCTGTACCCCCCTGATGGCGGCCCTGCATACTGTAGTGCCCTTAGTCATTCACCAAAGAAAAAAAGTGTAATGTATAAAATGGCAGTAGGTAGTTTTTGACAATTCCTTTATTAGAAACCATCGCCGACAAGAAAAAAAAAAGGTCCTCTCTTACAAAGGTTCCCGATGTCTGATGGCTCTGCATCTGTCTGTCTGCTGGGGATGTATTGGTTTGATCGTGTACACACGATCAAACCAAAATCCCCGCCGGCAGACGGCGCGCTGACGTGGTGGTGACGTTGACCCCGCCACGTCACTGCACCAGGAAGTAAAATACTTCCGCGCATGCGTCGAAACCATTCGACGCGTGTGCGAGAAGACATGTCTGCTGGTTAGCATACTAACCAGCAGACATGTCGAGCGGACGGGTTCCCAGCCGACAGATTTGAAAGCATGCTTTCAAATCTGTCGGCTGGCCAAATCCGTCGGCTCGCCCGTACACACGATCGAATCTGTCTGCTTGGACGGTCTGTCAGACCGTTTCCAGCAGACAGATTTGATCGTGTGTACGCGGCCTGACAGTTCTTAAAAAACAAAGTAATGGGAGCACCTGGAGACGTAACCGGGTGACCCCACCCTCTTGTTATGTTGTTGGCCAGGAGGATGCGGGGCCAATGATGTCACAAGGTGGGGGCCATGGTGGGAGTGGCCTTTTTGTAACAATAGTATTTATTTCCAATGACTTTTTTTTTTTTTTTTAAATAAAGGTATTGTCAAAAACTGCCTACAGTAATTTTTACATACTCATTCACATGAGGAATGGGATCTCAGACCCCCCCCCCCCCCGGGGGGTTGGATCTGGGGGACCTTCTTTTACTGACCTGCCGAGCTGCATGCTCGGATAAGTGTTTAGTATGGATTTTGGGGGGGGGGGGGCCACACCATTGTTTTTTTTTCCATTTTGGCATGGGTTTTCTCTTAAAATCCATATCAGACCTGGTATGGATTTCGGGGGGGGGGGGGGATTGCCGTTTATTTTTTCCTATTCTTTCTTTGCCGGCTATTCTTTAGTACATTATTTATCAGCAGCCATGACCCTTATCCTGGTGTGTTACCATTATGCCCATTCAAGGCCAAGAAAATCCCCTCATTCCCAACAACATAATGTATATTCGCACTTCCTTCACTTTATTCAGTGCGAGGAGATAACGGAAATGCCAAGGCACAGCACGGGTTCCTTTTATGTGGATTCATCTTGCTAAATGTCATTCACATTTAATTATAGGTCAGCCTTAAAGAATATTATGCAAGTCCAGCTTCAAAAAATGATATACCTATATAATGTAAATGGCTGCAGGCGATTTGGGACACGCACATAATATTCTCTACATTACGTGGGCTTGAGTGAACAGCTCCTTAAAGTTTATATGGATATTTTCATTCTCCTTAGTCACAGTCAACAGCAAAATAGAAAAATGCATCAAGTATGAAAAGTAGAGAAATACTTTTCTTCCTATCACCAGTTTGCTGGTAGCATCTCCCATGGTCTGTAAAACATCCAAGATCTGTTATATCCCCATTTCTGAGGCCTCGTACACAGGACCGGGTTTCTCGGCAAAAAAACAGCAAGAAAACTGCTCCTTGCCGAGATTCCCGTTCGTGTGTATGAAGCATTTAGGTTTCTCGTCTGGAAATCTGGCCAGAATCTCGACGAGAAAAAAAGAGAACCTGCTCTCTTTTTTCTCGTCGAGATTCTTGTCGACCTGTTTCCCGACAAGAAACACAAGAGTGTGTATAATTACCTGTCGCCATGGAAACCCGCGCATTCTCAAAATTACTTTGACGCATGCACGGTAGCTTCCACGGCATAGGTAGGGTGAAGCAAGATGGCAGCGATGGCATCGAATGTGACGTCATAGGCAATGACGTCACCGTGTTCTTTCCTTTCAAGAAAACCGTGGTTCTTTTGAAATGAAAGTCAGTACACTTCGGCGGCAAGAGTTTTTTGCCAAGAATCTCGTTAGGAAAAATAAGAGGTTTTTCCTGATGAGATTCTCGGACATGTGTACGAGGCCTAAGATACTCTTCTTTAGGAGGTGTGATTTGCTTTCATTAGGACACCATCGCAACCACTGGCCTTGGAAGCCACTTTCTAAAGAATATCTAAAACCATTTATTTTTTCATTTTTAGAGTAGGGAAGGGTCAAAACTGCCATTAGTTTTTTGTTGTTTTTCATCTGTATCTCATTAGGGAAATTTCCCTTCACATCCTGTTCTGTAGACACAACAGGAAGTGAAAGAATAACTTTCCAATATGAGGGAAATCCCCTCTTAGTTCATTGCCATGGGGGCAATGTCTCCCAGTTGGAAAAATGTCATCTCTATTCCAGTTCTGGTGGCAATGCACCATCTTGAATTTACCTTCACCTTTATTCCCAGGGGAAACTGGTGGTCAGGACAGTTAAAAAAGACAAATCTCCCTAACAGGGATGCAGAGAGCAATAAAAACCTGACAGGGGCTTTAACCCCAGTTTGTTGGTAGCATCTCCCATGGTCTGTGATAAACCCAAGGTCTGTTATGTCCCCATTTCTAAAATACTTTCTTTAGGACAGTGGTTCTCAACCTTTCTAGTGTAGTGACCCCTTGATAACATTTCACAAATTGTGGGGACCCCTAACAGTAAAATTATTTTCGTATCGTGGAACCCGTACTACAGTGGTGTCTCGCAGCAGTGACACCTATGCTGAAATCAGGAGATAGGGTCTCATTTAGCCCCTCCTACTTCACTTTCCTCACCAGTCAGCTTCTAGTCTCTCCCTCCCAGCCATGCTGTGAACTGAATGAGGCTGAGTGGGTGGCCGTGGGCTCTAGGAACAGCGAGAAAAGGCTGGGAGAGCGGTGTGGGCTTCAGAAACAGGCCAGGATTTGGTGACCCCTGGCAAATCATCATTCGACCCCCAAGGGGGTCCCGACCCCAGGTTGAGAACCACTGCTTTAGGAGGTGTGTTTTGCTTCCATCAGGCCACCATCGCAACCACTGGCCTTTGAAGCCACTTTTGAAGGAATTTGTGAAGCCAATTTTTCTTTTTCTTTTTTTTTTATATAGTGTAGAGGAGGGTCAAAACAGCATTTTTTTTCCATCTGTCTCATTAGGGAAATTTCCCTTTACATCCTGTTCTGTAGACTAAACAGGAAGTGAAATAATATCTTTCCAATGTGAGAGAAATCCCCTCTTATGCCGTGTACACCTGATCGGTCCATCCGATGAGACCGTTGTCATTGGTTAACCAATGAAGCTGACTGATGGTCCGTCGCGCCTACACACCATCGGTTAAAAAAACAATCGGGTCAGAACATGGTGACGTAAAACACAACGACGTGCAAAAAAAAATGAAGTTCGATGCTTCCAAGCATGCGTCGACTTGATTCTGAGCATGTGTGGATTTTTAACCAATTGTCGTGCCTACTAACGATCGGTTTTGACCTATCGGTTAGGAATCCATTGGTTAAATTTAAAACAAGTTGGCTTTTTTTCCAACTAACCGATGGCGCCCACACTTGATCAGTTTGGTCCGATGAAAACGGTCCATCAGACCATTCTCATAAGTTTAACCGATCGTGTGTACGCGGCCTAAGTTCATTGCCATGGTGGCAATTTCTCCCAGTTGGAAGATTTCCTCTCTATTCCAGTTCTGGTGGCAATGCAACATCTTGAATTTACCTTCATTTATTCCCAGGGGAAATTGGTGGTCAGGACAGTTAAAGAAGGAAAAGTCTGTCTAAATATACAAGAATTATACTTTAACTTTATTGCATGCAAGTGTGACATTTCCAGCCTTATACGGAACTATGTGGCAGCCTGAAAGCAATTTGCACAGAAAATAAATGGAGAATATAATTAAACCTCTAAGCACTGTATTACTGGAAGCAGAGATATAAACACATAAGAGCCAAGCATAAAACTACTGGGTGCTGAAGCCAAGCATTTAAATAATTACAACTAAAAGTGGAGTATTATAATCAGTGGGCGTACAATAAACATTACCTTTCCACAGGGAGCAACCTTTACTACATTCTGGAATGGGGGGGAGTGATATTAGAGGGCTCTCCTGTGACTACTAAACTTTTGAGAGGGACCCTCAATGGAACAGATCCTCCACAGGTAAGTTTGGGTTGCAGTGGGTGGGCAGTACTGCTAAAGGTAGTCAAACTTTGCAGTTTTGAAGAAACCATTAATATTTTTTGAAAAAATAAATGAGGGTAGTGCCAACACTCTTTTTTTGTTGGGAGGTTGGGGCACCCTCTTCTTCAATATTCTACTCTTTTAACCACTTGACCATTGAAAGATTTAACCCCCCCCCCCCTTCATGAACAGGCCACTGTCAGCATTTGTGATGCAGCACTGGTTTACTTTAAATTGTGCGGTCGTGCAACACTGTACCCAAATAAAATGTCCTTTTTTTTTGCCCACAGATAGAGCTTCTTTATTTATTTTTTGCACTATAAACAAAAAGAAAAAAAAAAACACCAATTTAACCACTTAAGGACCTTGGGTACTTTTCAGATTTGGCGTTTACAAGACTAAAACATTATTTTTTTTTTGCACTTTTTTTTGGAAAAAAATTACTTATTGAATTAAAAAATAAGACAACAATAAATTTGACCAATTTTTTTTATATATTGTGAAAGATAATGTTACGCCAAGTAAAATGATACCCAACATGTCATGCTTTAAAATTTTGCGCCCTGCACATGGAATGGTGTCACACTTTTACCCTTAAAAATCTCAATAGGCGACGTTTAAAAAAATCTACAGGTTGCATCTTTTGACCTACAGAGGAGGGTCTAAGGCTAGAATTATTGCTCTTGCTCTAACGATCGTGGTGATACCTCACTTGTGGTTTGAACACCGTTTTCATATGCAGGCACTACTCACGTATGCGTTCGCTTCTGCGCGCAAGCTCGTCGGGACGGGGCGCTTTTAAAAAAATGTTTTTGTGTTTTCTTATTTATTTTTATTTATTTTATTATTTTTTATACTGTAATTTTTTTTTTACAGGGCGGCCCTCTCCCGCTGCCAATAACGGTGATCTGCTGTGGAGACCACCATTATCGTTTACTGGACCATTCACGCTAAAGATGGATATCTCGGTTGTGGCAGCATCTGCTGCCGTTACCGAGATATCCATCTTTAAAAAAAGGACGTATATCTGCGTGAGCAGGTCCTTAAAAAAAAAAGTTTATGTTCTGCCATAAAACATATCTAATAAAACAATTACAAAAATTGAATTTCTTCATAAAAGTCAATAAGTATTCTGCTACATGTTTTTGGTTAAAAAATCCCAATAAGCGTATACTGATTGGTTTACGTGAACTTATAGCATCTACAAACTATATTTTTTTTATACTAGTAATGGAGAAGATCAGAGACTTATAGCGGGACTGCAACATTGCAGTGGACAATCAGACACTAACTGACACTTTTGACACAGTGAGGGAACCAATGACATTAATACAGTGATCAGTGCTAAATACGTACTTTCACTGTACTAATTACACTGGCTAGAAAGGGTGTGCCTAGCCAGTGTGTTTGTGTAAACAGTGTTCGGCTTTTACTAGGGAAATAGATTGATTCTAGTCCCTACTTTGCAGAGACACAGAATACATCCCTTCCCCCTGTCAAAACTAAGATAGGCATATCTCAGTTCTCTGTGTGTAATTTATTCAGTGTTGTCACATAAAAAGACTTAATAAAATATTTACAAAAATGTGAGGGGTGTACTCACTTTTGTGAGATATTGGATATATATATATATATATATATATATATATATATATATTTTTTTTTTTTGGATACATGGATTACGAGCACCTCCCTGTTCTGCCTTGTGACAGGACATTGATCTACTGCTGCCTGCAATGATCAGGGCTTTTTTTCAGGGGGAACTTGGGGGAACTCAGTTCCACCACCTTTGGCTCAGACCCTTTGGTGCCTGCTCACTACAATCACTTGTAAACACAGAAGTCTGGTTTCTGTGTTTACAAGTGACAGCTTTGTAACCCCCTGAACTCTGCACTCTGTATGTAATGCAATTCTGGTATTTAATGCCCCTTTAAGACCCTTCTACTGTTTGTGAAATCTGAACGGGTCGTGGTTGAGTTCCTGTACCTATTTTCTGAGAAAAAAAGCTCTGGCAATGATCAATGTCATGTCCCTTGTAGTCCAGCCCCCACACAGTTAGAATCACTCCCTAGGACACACTAAACCCCTTCCTCGCCCCCTAGTGGATAATTTCTTCCCTGCCAGTGTCATTTACACAGTAATCAGTGCATTTTTATAGCACTGATTGCTGTATAGATGACAAAAGTCCCAAAATAGCGTCAAAATTGTCCGATGTGTCCACCATAATGTCGCAGTCACGATAAAAATCGCTGATCGCCGACATTACTAGAAAAAAAAATATTTATAAAAATGCCCTATTTGGTAGACGCTATAACTTTTGTGCAAACCAATCAGTATACACTTATTGTGATTTTTTTTAACAAAAATATGTAGAAGAATACGTATCGAAATAAAATGAGGGAAAATGTGTATTTTAATATATTTTTTGGAATATTTATTATAGCAAAAAGTAAAAAATATTGCTATTTTTCAAAATTGTTCGCCCTATTTTTGTTTATAGCGCAAAAAAAAAAACGCAAAGGTGATTAAATACCACCAAAAGAAAGCTCTATTTGTGGTAAAATAAAATTGCTAAAAATAGCGCCTGCAAACCGACCTGAAACAGTGGCTGCTTGTTCTTCAGTGTGAAAGCCCGAGGGCTTTCACACTGGAGTGGTGCGCTAGCAGGACCACTCCAAAAGTCCTGCTAGCCGCATCTTTGGAGCGGTGTGTTTACCGCTCCTCCACCGCTCCATCCCAGTGAAAGCAATGGGAAACCGCGGCTATACTGCTGGCAATGTGCCTCTGCAGAGGCGCATTGCCGGCGGTGTTAAACCTTTTTCATCCGCTAGCAGGGGGTAAAACTGCACCACAATCGGCAGAATACATTCGCAATTCCGACGGTAAAGCGTTGCTAAAAATAGCGCCGCTTTACCGCCACCGCACCTCCCGCCCCAGTGTGAAAGGGGCCTTAGTCCCGGTTTACACTAAAGCAACCTGAAAGTCAGCACCACTTTAAAAGACAACTTTGAGGCAACTTCAGGAAATTCCTGGGTAATTTCTGGGTAATCTTCCTGTAATATCGGGTACAAGTCGGCTAGAAGTCGCCTTGAAGTAGTAGAGGAACCTTTTCTGAAGTAGGAGCAACTTCAGTAGTGTACATTAAAGTGGATGTAATCCCACTGTCATCCTTTCTAAACTACTGCCATAGTACTGATCTATAATGATATAGATGCCTCCTGTATGTATCCTTACCTGTCAAATGTCTCCCCTCTGTCTGTTATAAGAACTGAAAAACTGCAGATTCTGTGGGTGGGTCTGTTGTCTGGAGCTCGGTGGGTGGAGTTGTGATGTCAGTATACTCCCCGCCCTCCTCTACACTCCCCTTGTCAACATGCATGTTTTCCTGTGTATTCCTTATAATAAATTCTGCTATGATATGAAATAACCTGTCACTCACAGCAAGGGGGCAGAACGGACTAAGGTTTTTCTCTATAAGTCTGTTTTATTTCACTGAACAATAAAAGAGTATTGCTCAGAACTGTGTGGCAAGATTGGGCACAGATGATAGGAAATCTTATACTCTACATTGTGACATCAAAATGAAAAAAATCGGGTTTACATCCACTTTAAGACAGCTCTCATTCACTTGAAAGGAATTTCTTATGTACAGCGACTTGAGGTCTGACAAGTCGGATCCCAAGCCGCTGTAGTGTGAACCGCCACTTATACATCAGGGTAAAAATATTAAAAGCGTGTGCTTGGGTACATACCCACGAGGGACATCTCAGGGACAGTGGCATGGTACGGTCCATTAAGGAATTCCGGTGCGTTGTCGTTGATGTCCTGAACTTTAATGATGAACTCTGAAGGAGGTTCCAAAGGTTTGTTGGTATCTCTATCCACGGCCTGCGCTGTAAGGGTGTACTCAGCCTTCTCCTCCCGATCAAGTCTCTTCATTGCGTGAATATCTCCCGTCTTGTCATTGATTACAAAGATGGTTCCGGCTCCCTCTCCGGAAAGGATGTACTTGATTCTGCTAGTCCCGGGATCCAAGTCTGTGTGAAGCTAAAATGACAATTAGCATTCTGTTAGTGCTGCGGCTATCAATAAGATCCATTTGCAACTGCGTTACTTTGCCCTGGAGGATGCAGATCATGAGTATTGTTTAAGTAATTGACACATAACCAAATGAAGCGACAGTTTATAATAATACTCCCAGTAGCGCTGTAGTAACTAATCATAAGAACTGTGACAAGTTTTAAACCTGCTCATAAATAACATCATATCTTACGCTTTGACATAAATATGTTGATTTCCCCTTTGTTTTTACATGTATAAAAAAAGAGAATTGAAAGGCAGAACTTATTGGAATGTCATTGTAACGTCAAATTATAATGGAGATGAAGTACAAAACGTGACTTTAGTAAGTAATTAAGGCTAGACTCCAGGCAAGCAGCTAAATACATAGATGAAATATGCATTCCGTGTGTCCCCAAAAAAAAGTCTGGGTCATATATTCATTTTGGCAACAAAAGACACAGTGTTAGGGCTTATTTTCGGGGTAGGTCTTATCATGTAATGTGATGTCTTCTCTCCCCCCTTTCTCTCCCTGCCTGTCAGGAATCCCCAGTGTGAACTGAGTTAAAATGCTTGTAAAATCCTACAATCCACTTTATTACAGTAATAAACAATGTGTGTGTTTTTGTAATATAATTTTGCCAAATACCTTCGTTATAGCGCCGCTCTGTGCTTCTGTGACCCTTCCCTTCCCCGCAATTATATTACAATAAACACACACATTGTACATTATACAGTATGCTACTGTAATAGAGTGGATTATAGGATTTTACAAGCATTTTAAACTAGGGCTTATTTTCGGGGTAGGGCTTATATTGCCCTCCTGGAAAATAACACTAAGTCTTATTTTCGGGGAAACACTATAGGAACGAGTTCACCTGCCACAAGTTCTGTAAAGCCTTATCATCCATAAACCCATGTCAAGCAGCGTAGCCAGGTGGTCCCCCTCCAATACAACAGCAGTTTGGTCAAGAAAATTCCTCTAACCTGCTGGTTGGACAACAGGTTCTCTGCCAGCATTGGTACACATCCATAAGCGTGCACACAGGGTGTGACAGGTGTGTCTGGGCACGCCCTAACTACCCTGTGCTGCGCAGAGTTCCCCTGCTGCTTGGCTGCAAGGAAAAGGGACCTGATAATCTCTGTCCTCATTCCCTTTCTTTTTCTCCAAAGTGAGACATCAGGGGACTGTTTAGACTCCTGATATTTCACCAAAGCCACCCGCAATGGGGCTCAGAAAAAAAAAAAAATAAATAAAAATAAATAGAAATAATAATAATAATAATAAAAATGTAAAATAATAATAATAATATTAACCACTAGAGGTCCGCGCTATTGACAGAATACGTCAACAGCGCGGACCTGAGGCGCCGGGGTCACGTCTTTGGACGTGATGTATTTGTAAGGTGGGGGTGGCGCGCGGCGGGGAAAAACAGTCCCGACGCATCACCGAGGATTCGATGCGTGTACCCGGCGGCCGCGATGTCCGTCAGGTACACACGATCGGCGGTGACAGAGCAGGGATGTGGAGCTGTGTGTGTAAACACAGAGCTCCACGTCCTGTCAAGGAAAGGAGACAGATGCTGTTTCCCTTGTACATAAGGACACAGCATTGGTCACCTCCCCCAGTGACCCCCCTCCCCCCACACGGTTAGAACACACCCAGGCAATACATTTAACCCCTTCCTCACCCCCTAGTGTTAACCCCTTCAATGCCAGTCACATTTATACAGTAATTAGTGCATATTTATAGCACTGGTCGCTGTATAAATGTGAATGGCGCCAAAAATTTGTCAAAAGTGTCCGATGTGTCCGCCGCAATATCGCAGTCCCAATAAAAATCGCAGATCGCCGCCATTACTAGTAAAAAAAAAATATAAAAAAAAATCATAATTCTGTCCCCTATTTTGTAGGCGCTATAACTTTTGTGCAAAGCAGTCACTTATTGTGATTTTTTTTTTTTTTAACAAAAATACGTAGAAGAATAAGTATCGGCCTTAACTGAGAAAAAAAAATATATATATATATATTTATTAAATACTTAAATGTCTCCTTCCCTCTCAGATTTCTGTGCAGCCCACAACCTGGCAGTTACAAGGTCTCCATATCTTGGCTAAATGGGAAAATTGCCCTTGCAGTAGTTGTAGGTTATGATCGGGCTTACGTAGGTCACGGCAAATTCCCTTTATGGCTTGTGACTCTGGCCTATATACAAGGTCATTCATAGCCAAGGGCTCCTTCATCTGTCTCCAGCAGTGGCAGCAACAACCAGGTGTGATGTTAGGAAAGGGTCTAATATTACATTTCTTCTGCTGCAGCTACATGACGCCTTCCATGTGTTCACATTGCCTTTTCCCATACAGTTTATCGAGTAAAGCAGGGCAGTAACACTGATGTACAAATATCATTAACCTATAGTGGCCAACAGAAATTACATTACTACGACAATTTTGAAAAAAAACACCATATTTATTACTTTTTGCAATAATAAATATCGCATATTTTTTTTTTTATTATTAAAATTTCCTCAGTTTAGACCGATATGTATTCTTCTACATATTTTTAGGATTTTTTTTTGCAATAAGTGTATATTGATTGGTTTGTGCAAAAGTTATAGCGGATAGATTTATGACATTTTTATTTATTTTAATTTTTTTTTACTAGTAGTGGTTATCTGTGATTTTTGTTGGGACTGTGACACTAAGGGCGATCAAGGGGTTAAATGTGTGCCCTAGGGAGTGATTCAAACTGTAGGGGGAGGGGACTGACTGGGGGAGGTGACCGATCGGTGTCTCTATGTACAGTACAAGGGACACACCATCAGTCTCCTCTCTCCCTGACAGGACATGGATCTCTGTGTTTACACACAGAGATCCACGTCCCTGGCTTTGTAACTGCCGATCACAGGTACCTGGCAGATATCGTGGACGCCAGGCACGTGCATCGGCACCTGAGTGACGCGGCGGGCACGTGTGTGCGCCCTCTAGCGGCCAGGCAGCCCAAGGACATCATATGACATCAACCAGTTATGGCAGAGCCACCTTGTGGACATCATATGAATATAGGCGGGATGGGAAATGGTTAAGTAGCACAACAAGGAATCTTGACCCGGTATTGGCCGGCTGTAGATCCCCTGGACCCCAAATTTGTCACACACTCTTCCTCTACAAGTGTGCAAAGTTTGTTGTCCGGGGGAGCACCGATTTTTCAAAGTCAGGCACCCCTTCCATAGACTCCCATGTTAAACTGTAATTTCTCTGGTGACTTTGGGGACCCGGTACCAGCCGGTCATAGGTCCCCTGGACCCAGAACTTGGCGAACATGCCATTTTTCCTCTACAAGTGTGCTAAGTTTGTTGTCTGGGGACCTACGGCTGGGTTGCACCAATTTTTTAAAGCCCGGCACCCCTTCCATACACTCCCATGTTAAACGTCAGTTTAGTCATGGACACAGTGAGGCATGGGCATATTGAGGCATGGGCATAGTGAGGCATTGGCATAGTGAGACATGGGCACAATGTGGCATGGACACAGTATATATACTGAAGTATATACAGTATATATTTTTCTATAAAAATTCAACTATTTATTTGACACCTTTACAGTCGCGTAGTTCTTTTCTTTACATGTATTTTTCACAAAATTGGGATGTGGTGTCCACTCTGATCTCGTCACCCTTATCTCTTCAGAAATAATACATTTTTTTAGTTGCCGAAAATTATTTTCTTGACCTTTCCAGAGCCAAAACTCTTGTGCCAAAAAGTGATTTTCTCAAGCTAAAAAAATACAAGTTTTACCAAGTCATTTATCTTCTTGTAGAAATGTTTGGACAAAGAATTCATCTTCTATTTTCTTGTAAAGGACATGGTGATATGAGAGTCCTTACTATTTTAAAAAGCCAATGTCATTCCAATTCTCAGAAAAGACAATAAACGCCAGGCTCTGGGTATGGACTTTGTGAACACTGTCTGAGTATATTTCTATAAACTTGTAACTTTGACTTGTGTTAGCTGAGCACCTGACTGTCCTTATGTAGGAGGAAGAAGGACAAGATTATTAAATGTTTTTTTTCTGGGGCGATTGCCTGACTTAATTAGCCAGGACAGGCGTAGGTGATGTCTGTGTCCGTTTTCGTAGGGGAAGAAATTGATATATTTGGGACTGCATTAGGCAAAAAAATTACTTATTGCCAGCCACTAGTGAATTACATCTGGGAATAAAATATCTCCCTCGCATATGGCTTCCTCACTGGTTTAAGTTGATAAATGGGCTCTCAGTTTCTAATTGGTTCCATTTTATATTAAAGGGCCACTAAATAGAAATTACAGGCTGGTTTCTGTTTTTTTTTTTAAACTAGCCTTCAATATGCAAAAATGTTCATACAGAAACAGAATACCGTATATACTTGAGTATAAGCCGACACGAATATAAGCCGAGGCACCTACTTTTACCACAAAATACTGGGAAAATGTATTGACTCGAGTAGAAGCCAGCAGCTACTGTACATGGAAAAGAGGGTCAACAATGCCCATTTGCATGCCTCACTGTGCCCATTGCAGACAGACCTCACTGTGCCCATTGCAGCCAGACCTTACTGTGCCCATTGCAGCCAGACCTCACCATGCCCATTGCAGACAGATCTCACGTGCCCATTGCAGCCTGACCTCACTGTGCCCATTGCAGCCAGATCTCACTGTGCCCATTGCAGCCAGACCTCCCAGTGCCCATTGCAGCCAGACCTCACTGTGCCCATTGCAGCCAGACCTCACTGTGCCCATTGCAGCCAGATCTCACTGTGCCCATTGCAGCCAGACCTCACTGTGCCCATTGCAGCCAGACCTCCCAGTGCCCATTGCAGCCAGACCTCACTGTGCACATTGCAGCCAGACCTCACTGTGCCCATTGCAGCCAGACCTCACCGTGCCCATTTCAGCCAGACATCACCGTGCCCATTGCAGCCAGACTTCACTGTGCCTATTGCAGCCAGACCTCACTGTGCCTATTGCAGCCAGACCTCACTGTGCCTATTGCAGCCAGACCTCACTGTGCCCATTGCAGTCAGACCTCACTGTGCCCATTGCAGCCAGACCTCACTGTGCCCATTGCAGCCAGACCTTACTGTGCCCATTGCAGACAGACCTCACTGTGCCCATTGCAGACAGACTTCACAGTGTGCCTATAGCAGAATCACTTTTTCCCGTGTACCTGAGTCCATGACATGCAGATTCAGACGGCGGCTGGGCAGTGTTAAAAATTCACGCTCCTTGTCCTGTTCCATTATAGTCTGTGACATGCAGATTCAGATGACGGCCGAGCAGTGTTAAAAATTGTGCTCCTTGTCCTGTTCCGTGATAGTCCATGACATGCAGATTCAGATGGCGGCCGTGCAGTGTTAAAAAGTTGCGCTCCTCCATGTCCTGTTCCGTGATAAGCGGAACACTCAGTTTCCCAGCAGACAGTGTTCAGTGTTCCGCCTATCACAGACGTCCTCTCGTCTATCATGACATCCGTGATAGGCGGAACACTGAACACAGTGTCTTCTGGGAAACTGAGTGTTCTGCCTATTACGGAACAGGACATGGAGGAGCGTGACTTTTTAACACTGCCCGGCCGCCGTCTGCATGTCACGGTACTGCCCTACTGACACCATCCACTGCCCTACCCACACTGTTCACTGCCCTACTGACACTGTCCTCTGCTCTACTGACACCATCCACTGCCCTACTGACACCCTTCACTGCCCTACTGACACCCTCCACTGCCCTACTGACACCCTCCATTGCCCTACTGACACTGTACTCTGCTCTACTGACATCATACACTGCCCTACTGACACCCTCCACTGCCCTACTGACACCCTCCACTGCCCTACTAACACCCTCCACTGCCCTACTAACACCCTCCACTGCCCTACTGACACCCTCCACTGCCCTACTGACACCCTCCACTGCCCTACTGATACTGTCCTCTGCCCTACTGACACCCTCCACTGCCCTACTGATACTGCCCTCTGCCCTACTGACACCATCCACTGCCCGGTGCTCATGCTTTTTGGTTTATGCTGTGTGTAATACACTTGCATCCCTCAAGCACGTCACCAAGCAGCATGTGGAGATTCAGTCCCAGCTAAAAGAGTGGACATCAGATTGAGGCAGCTACCATATAAGAGACAGTCACACCAGATGTTCAAAGCTCATTATGCTAGCAAGAGATCAAAAAAAAGTGAACAGAAGATGATGCAATGCTTTTACATTCATTTTTTTTTTTTTTTCCATAGAGCTTTTACTAAAATGTTAAATATTCTCATATTGTGGAAAGGGAGTACCGGTATGAAAATCTCACCACCAGAGTACCTGCGGGACCTGATCCCATATCATTTTAAATCTTCTTATTACCAAATAACAACATATTACTGAATACACATATGAGTCATTTTATTTACAGTGTTTGACGCTGTGATATGTGTATACAAACTGTGGTAATAGATCGGCGGTTCTGAAATATATCTGTGTTTAGAGGAAATAACTGGAATAGTTGAAAGAGTGGGTGGGTAACATTATATAGGTCAGCAAAAAAGATGAAGGCAAAGTAGCAGCCATTTATTCCAGCATTTAAACTGTATATATAGATGAATATATAAAAAAAGTATCAAATTTAGACTTCACAAGAAAACCACAGATGCAGAAATCACCCTCATTGTTTAAGTCTCTTAGTTGTTTTTATGCATTATATATAAAAAATAAAATAAGAAATAAAATAAAACATATCTGGATGTATTTAATGTTGTTACCAATACCCACCCATCCAGTGCCAATCCTGACCTCCCTGGGGCCCTAAGCAAAATGATGTCACATTAAAGTTCAGAAGCGCGGGGGGCAAAAATGACATGTTGCAGGAGCGGAGAAGTGGGGGGGGGGCGCTGCCAACTGTGGCATGTCACATTAAAGTTGAGAAGTGGAGGGAGAGGGTGTTCTGTGCTGTCGGAAATTACATCTTACATTAAAGTGAGAAGCAGAGGGTGCTGACTTCTTACTTCTTCTCCCATTCAGCCAGCGAGTTGAGAAGCAGAGTGAGGGGCTGAAAATGACTTTGGGGGGCCTCTAGTAATTTAGGGGGCCCTCCGCAGCTTTGCGGGGCTCTAAGTGGCTTGCATAGTGAGCCTATAGGGCGGATCGGCCCTGTACTCATCAACTGCTCAAGTCTTTCTTCAGATAGGAGATCATTTCTGAATATTTTTTTATATGACTTACAGTATATACTTGAGTATAAGCTGAACTGAATAAAAGCCGATGCACCTAATTTCACCACAAAAAAATATGTTTTGACTCCAGTATAAGCCTAGGGTGTCCATCTGCATACCTCACTGTGTCCATGCCTCCCTGTGTCCATGCCTCACTGTGCCTATGCCTCACTGTGCCCATGCCTCCCTGTGTCCATGCCTCACTCTGTCCATGCCTCACTGTGCCCATACCTCACTGTGCCTATGCCTCACTATGTCAATGACTAGACTGTCGTTTAACATGGGAGCCTATGGAAGGGGTGACCTACAACCACTGGGACTAACGCCACTGGGCCTCCCCCACTTAACTACATGAACGGTCCATTTGACATAGGTCACTTACCCTGGGACCTCCATAGGCACCTGAATCAGGATTATCCCTAACTGGATTTACACCAGCAGGCCCTGGGTTTATTAAAAAAAAAATATTCCGGGATCTTTTCGCAAATGGAAACTCGTAGGCCTAGTTGCCTGGCTAAGGGGATCTGATCATGAGCCCAGTAACTATCTGAGGAGATTTTTTACTCGATTTACAAGCGAATGAATATCTATAACTACTCACTCCTGCGGCCCCTGATGACGGTTTTGTTTAAAAAAACAAAAACGCGTCGGGCATCCTTCATCATTCCTTGGAGAGTGTTTTTATCTTGTGTTATACATAGTGTCTTGTTTTTGTTCCCCCCCCCCTATTTTTGTCACATTTGGTATACACATGCACCTGGTGATGTTCATTGTATATATGTATAAATAGATGCATATGTTGTCCTTTATATGCATGTTAGGTGTCAAGTGCATATTTGTAAACAAATACCAACCGAACCTTTTCGGTCCCTTTAATAAACATTTTTTACTGATTTTGTGTTTGGCCTCTAAAGTCCCACTCTGGGGGTATCTCTCTTTTTCTACATATACCAGGGATGTGGCCATTCTTACAAAACACGGATCTATGAGTACCTCTCTTTATATCCAGGTTTGAAAAATTGTTGATCCTCAACCGTAGATCCCCAGACCAAAAAAATGTGCACACTCGTAGAGGAGAAATGGGGTACATGTGTGCCAAGTTCCGGTTCCAGGGAACCTAGGACCGGCCGGTACTGGGTCCCCAAACTCACCGGAGAAATTACTGTTTAACATTGGAGTCAATGGAAGGGGTGCCCGGCTTTGAAAAATCGGTGCCCCCCGGCCGAGGGTCTCCCGGACATGTAGAGGAAGAGTGGGGCTACATGTGTGCCAAGTACCGGGTCCTCAAAGTCCGGGAGATCAGGCGCAAAAAAGGTGACTGGCAGGCCTGGATTTCCCACAGAGCCACCGAGGCCAGGCCTTTGGGCGGCAGGGTGCCAAGGGGCGGCAGTGGCATGGAGTCCCCCGACGCTCGTAATATATATTTAAGGGTGGTAAGTTGCTGTGTGGGAGAATTGAGTGGGGGAATCCGCTCGCTCGTTAAGTGATTGCGGTGATGTCGCCAAAATCACTTGTCAAATGTGTGCTGCTGTCCGTCGTCTCCTCCCCCACATACCTTTCTCTGCTTGCTCTGCCTTCGGGACTCCTCCCCCCAGCCGCCGAGTCTGTCTCCTGTCCCTGCCTCCGATGTACACAGTGAGAGGGGTGAGTGGTGCTCTTCCCATCTCAGCTGTGACAGGAGTTCTAGCACAGTGCTAGGACTCCTGTTTTGGAGGTGACAGGGTCAATAAAGAGAACCTGTCACCTCCAATTGCTATCACACAGGGAATTGTTTTCCTGTGTGATAGCAATAAAGTTAAGTGAAAAAAAATGATAAAAAAAATAATAATTAAATTAAAAAAAGTAATTAAAAAGAAAAGAATAAGAAAAACAATATTTAAAATAATAAGAAAATTACACAAAACTTAAAAAAAAACGACAAGCTACAAAAAAAAGTGATAAAAAAGTAAAAAAAATTGAAACAAAAAATATTTGAACTAACTGTGCCGCCCCTGTCCCCTCCGGTTGCCATTCTCCGTTGATTTGGGGGGGGGGGGTTTGGTTGCCAGGGATGGGGTGCATTGTGGAACCTGGCCTTGGGGCGGCAGGGGGAGCAAATCGGGCCCTGGTGACTGGAGTATAAGCGGAGGGGGCATTTTTAGCACACAAAAAATGTGCTGAAAAACTTGGCTTATACGGTATGTCTTCCACTGTACTGAGCAGAATGATTTATTCAAAGATTTTTTTTATTTACAGAGATATTTTTCAAAATTTACACTGGATTCATTTATGTGGGCTGTTTAGGTGGAACAAGTGTTTAAGAGTGTTCTATTTTAATTACAGCTTGATTGATATAGAAATACCATCCTAATAATTAGGCAAGATATTTTCCTACGCTTATTACTTTCTGACAGCGATCACATTGGAAGCTGCAACAGTCAGGCTCTCCTTATCCTAAAATCGCTCAATAGAGACAAGAATACTGTGCCCTTAGTCATCTGGCATATGTAAATACAATATCAAAGGCTTGGAAACATTTCATGCATATCTGTAATTATTAATTGGTATTTCATATATTGCAATCATTCATGATTTAGGTTTGCTGTCCCCTTAAAGCTGAACTCCAAGCAAACAACATAATTAACCACTTCAGCCCCCGAAAGGATTTTCCCCCTTAGACCCCTTTCACACCGAGGGTGTGTTGCAGGCACTATAGCGTTAAAAATAGTGCCTGCAATCTGCCCTCAAACAGCTGCTCCATTGTCTTCAGTGTTTTAGTCCGAGGGCTTTCACACTGGAGCGTTGCGCTAGCTGGACAGTAAAAAACGTCCTGCTAGCCGCATCTTTGGAGCGGTGTATTTACCGCTCCTCCACCGCTGCTGCCCATTGAAATCAATGGGACAGTGCGGCTATACCGCCCGCAATACGCTGCTTCAACAGAGCATTGCGGGTGGTTTTAACCCTTTCTCGGCTGCTAGCGGGGTTAAAAGCGCCCCACTAGTGGCCAAAATGTGCCACAAATCTGCCCATGGTGTCGGCTGTAAAAATAGTGGTGTTTTACCGCCGCCGCTATGGGCGGCTCAGTGTGAAAGGGGTCTTAATGACCAGGCCATTTTTTGTGATTCGGCACTGCGAATGTATTGTCATTTTTAAATTATAATAAGGCTTACCTGTAGGTAAAAAAAAAATATCTTCTAATCCTGTATGAGTCGCTGACTTCAGCGGTGCAGGCGCATCTGGGATTCTCGGCTGAAAGCCCGGCAGATGCCGGACCTTGCCGGAAAGAAATCTCCTGTGCGGTACATACTAGCATTATGCATTTTGCCATACAGGTATATGAAAAAAAAGGTACCAGCGGAAGGTTTTATCCCCTTAATGACCAAAGCATTTTTTGTGATATGACACTGTGTCGCTTTAACTGACAATTGCGCGGTCGTGCGCCGTTGTACCCAAACAAAATTGACGTCCTTTTTCCCCACAAATATTTATTTCTTTAGATGGTATTTGACCAACTCTACAGGTTTTATTTTTATGCGCTATAAAAAAAAAAAAAAGAAGCGGCAATTTTGAAAAAATATATATTTTTTTTTACTTTCTGCTATAATACATATCCCCCAAAAAATATATAAAAAAAAAAAAATTATTCATCAGTTTAGGCCGATATACTGTATATTCTTCTACATATGTTTGGTAAAAAAAAATCGCAATAGGCCTATATTGATTGGTTTACGCATCCACAAACTAAGGGATAGATTTAGGGACTTTTATTTATTTTTTATTGTTTTTACCAGTAATGGTGGTGATCTGCGATTTTTAGTGAGACATTGCGGCAGACAAATCTGCCCCTAAATTAAACTTTTTGGGAACCACTGACGTTATTAGACTGTTTAGTGCTATAAAAATGCACCAATCAATGTAACAATTACACTGGCAGGGAAGGGGTTAACACTAGGGGGCGATTAAGGGGTTAAGTGTGTTTCCTGGGTGTGTTCTAACTGTAGAGGGGATGGACTTACTGAAACATGACGGAGATCACTGGGAGCAGTAGATCCATGTCATGTCACTAGGCAGAATGGTGAAATACCTTATTTTCAAGTTCCCCGTTCTGCCTCTCCTCACCGCTAACGCGTGCTGCCGGTGGACATCGAATCTGCAGGACCGGCGGGTACGCTCCTGTGGGTTCTTCTCACTGCCGCTGGTCCCTGCCGCTGCCATTTTGGATTTTGGGGCGGGTTTTGACTTCCTCAGGAGTCACAGCTGGCTCCCCACTGTACATGCATGAGATCACTTGGCACAGGGAGACTGGCCCTGCAGCCTCCTGGGAAATAAGACATATTCCAGGAGGCTGCGGGCAGGGAGGGGGAACGGTGAATGAAGTAAATCATGGCTAGGTAAGAAATGAGGAATTGTGAGTGGCTACTCAATAAAACCATCACTTAAAATAAAATAAAAATATACATTTTTAGGGGTCAGGGTCCATTTTAAGGTTATATTATTAAATGCAGAGCTACAAGTGTGTCTTTATATCTGTCACTTTAAAATAATTCTTGTATCGTGTCCTTATCAGAAAAAAAAGGCGATCATGCTGAAAAATTTAGAGGGAAAAAAAATAAACCCAATGGACTGTAAATAGTCTTTAACGCTGACAATCAATTGAAAGTGGTTTACGGCAGGCCTGTATGTGTGTGTCTGTCGATTTAGATAGCATCAAACTCAATAAATATGCTGGTTGTTGAGTCTCTTGTTACGACCAGAGCAGGAATAAGAGTGTAATTGGACAGATTTCATAATCCTGTATGTGACATCTGTTCTGTGGGATGTCCTGTTTCCATGCCAATTCCTCTGCAAACGAGACTATTCCCCAAGTGTTAATATTGAAAATGGAAACAAAGAGATACTTAGAAATGATCTGAAAGGCACGGAAAAGATTAAATGCCCTGGAAAATGCTGCGGATAGTAATGCATATGTTGAACAATAAGCAAAAAGCTAAAATGAATTAAAAGTATAAAAGGAATCATTGGGCTCGGTTAAGGATGGCCAGCAAAATATTAAATTAAAGTATAAAGAAATATAAATTATCCGCAAGCTCACAGTTAAAGGTACAGGCCAGGCAATAGTGAATATTTTGCATTTAGGCCTGATACATACTGTAGGTCACCGTGGTGATCTATGCCCGGAAGTGGGAACAAATACTTGGATTACACAGGTATCTGCTCCCCTCTCCCCCTAAAAGGTGCCAAATGTGACACCAGAGGGGGGATTACAAAAAGCAGAAGTTCCATTTTTTGATGGAACTCTGCTTTAAAGCACAACTCTAGCTAAACCTTTTTTACGTTTGGATAGTGTTGGGTAGGGTTAGAACCTCCAGTAGACATCTATGTTGATCTACTTCCACATTGCATAGATCTTTCCTTTGATATATAGCCTCTGAAGGTAGGAGTATATAAACACTTAAAGGGGTGGTTTACCCAAAAAACTTTTTTTTAACATTAGATTGAGGCTCGTTTTGTCAAGGGGAATCGGGTGTTTTGTTTTTTTACAATCGAACCAGTACTTATTGTTTTAGAGATGCATCTTCTCCGTCGCTTCCGGGTATGGTCTTCGGGACTGGGCGTTCATATTTGATTGACAGGCTTCCGACAGGCTTCCGACACATCACGATTTTCCGAAAGTAGCCGAACGATGGTGCGCAGGCGCCGTATAGAGCCGCGCCGGCGTTCGGCTTCTTTCGGCTACTCGTGACGCGATGTATACGACCGTCGGAAGCCTGTCGGAAGCCTGTCAATCAAATAGGAACGCCCAGACCAGAAGATCATACCCGGAAGCGACGGAGAAGATGCATCTCTAAAAAGGTAAGTAATGCTTCGATTGTAAAAAACACACCCGATTCCCCTTGACATAACGAGCCTCAATATAATGTTAAAAAACGGTTTTTGGGTGAACCACCCCTTTAAAACGTACCATCATCCATTTGATTTATGAATATAGAGAGATTGGATCAGAGGTCCCCAAACCAAAGAACCGAAAAAAAAGGGGGGGGTTGGGCCATGGTTGGACTATCGCGGCACTGGTAGAATAAATATGAACTATACAATAGAGAATATAAAAGGAAATTGTTTTTTCATTGAATACATCAACAATAAGATATATCAAGAGGAACAAAATTAAAATAATAGCGACCATTCACAACACCAATATATTAATCCCCGAAGGGAGAGAAGGACAGTGGGTTGAGGGTCACGATATTCAGCTTGACTAGTTTCGCGGCTGTGAGCCGCTTCATCAGAAGCATGTCTAGAATTAAAATGACAACAGTCAATAGTCAAACATTGCAAGAGCTACAATGGATAGATTGGGGAACAAGTGCTCAGCTGTTTACCTAAAAATAAGCCCTTGTTTGGAATTGGGTTTTTGAGTCCGAGCTACTTGGATGGCTTGTAGTAGCTCATTTGCCCTACTAAAGTCATCTATGATTAATTATGAAGAGCAGCATTCAGTTCCTAAATGATGGAACAAATATTACCCCAAGCTTTATGTCACACATTACAACACAACAGTCTAATTACAATACTCCAATATTGTGTGACTGATTGTGTGCAATTAATCATCAGGGTTGGTTTACTAAAAGCAGAGAGTGCAACATCTGGTGCAGCTGTGCATGGTAGCCAATCAGCTTCTAACTTCAGCTTGTTCAATTGAGCTTTGACACAAAAAAAGGAAGCCGTTTTTTTTTTACAGAGCTGTACCAGATTTTGCACTCTCCGGTTTTAGTAAATCAACCCAACTGTGACATGCTACTGTAGGGAAACAACATTTCCATGTCTATGTGTACTGGACCTCTAAGAGCCGGTTCACACTGGGGCGGCGACTTGGCAAGGCATCCTGAAGACAACTTCAGAGGTGACTTACAAAATTACTTCTGTATAGAAGTCAATGCAAGTCGCCCCAAGTCAGCCCCAAAGTTGTACAAGAACCTTTTTCTAAGTCGGAGCAACTTGCATCAACTTGCGTCACTCCTATTAGAACAGTTCTATTGAATAGAATGGGACGCGACTTGTCAGGCGGCTGAGTCACCTCAGTGTGAACCGGCTCTAAGTTTCAACAACTAATTCTAAAAACCAAACAACCAGCTTAGCAATCAAAAAACCCTTTCCAGACAAGCACAACTTTGTCAAAATCAACTTGCTGATTGGATAGGAAAGGAACAAAAGCACACTGATTAGTTCATTACTCTGCTCATCCTCCTATGCTCATTCTCAGGTCTGCAGAAGACCCTAATCATCTTCGATGCTGATCCTCATGCTCCAGGTCTCAGTCATGCTATGCCGGAGATTTACAAGAGGATCTTTCCAGGGTCAATTCAGGTGCTTATACAAGTCACATTATAAATGCATTTCATTCATTTTTAATTAGTACATCTGGATGGAGTTCAGCTTTAGGATGACATGATTGGGTACCAGCACTGTTTTCCTGAATTGACCTAATAGTTCGCTGATTGAATTTCCTAAAGTTGCCCTTGCCTTAACAAAACAGTAAAGCTTTTGGATTCATGGCGGCCAAGTACAAAGTGGGGTTCCTTCCTCTAGTTGGGTTTAGCAGCATCCATTAACAGCGAGAAGTGCCAAAACATCTAGTGAAATATTGACCTATGAGTCAGTATATAGCAAATACATCTGCCCATGCTTGGCATATTTGCTAAGTTACGGTAAATGGTATTGAGCAATGTCTTCGAGAGCTATTATTGAATGCTGTTCACTGAATCGTGTGTTCCAACTGGGATTAAAAAGGTTTTACTGTATCTAACAAAAAGCTCCAGTTTACAGAGACCCTAGTCCTAGGTACCAAGAAAAAATACATTGATAACATCCCAAAAGCAATTTAAATTATCATTTTTTTTTTGGGGGGGGGGGGTGTTGTTATAATTAAATTATGCTTTGCTCAGGGCAAATGAACGGGTTTACTTCAACACCGGGACCATTTTCTTACCTTTCCCTCACTTTCCCATTGCTTTATTCCCCTGTTGGGAGTAACTAAATTACAATTTTCTTCCAGGCATATGTGCTGACTCCATGTTACAGCAGTGCTGTGTCATAATTCGCCAAGTGGCATGATATGAGAACAGAAAGACTGGTATAAGCACCAACCCAAGGTCTGGCTAGAGCTTATACAGGTTTTTGAAGCATAGGAAAGAAGAGAATAAATTACTTGGAATGGGGAAATTAAAGAAACATTTTCATGTACTTATATGTTTTGAGAAAAGGATATGCCTCTATGTCCATGATCGGAAATTCCCTCTAATGCCCACGATCGGAAATTCCGAGCAACAGTCTAAAGTGAGCTTTTGAACAGAAATTCTGACTGTGTGCATGCTCCATCTGACTTTTGTTATCGGAATTTCCGCCAACAAAATATTGAGAGCTGGTTCTCAAATTTTCAGACGGAGAAAAATCCTACCGGAAAATCCGATCATCTGTAGCAATTACGAAATTACGACACATGCTCGGAAACAATTCAACGCATTCTTGAAAGCATTGAACTTAAAGGATCACTAAAGGATTTTTTTTTAGCTAAATAGCTTCCTTTACCTTACTGCAGTACTGGTTTCATGTCCTTATTGTTAGTTTTTGCTTTGAAGTTGCTGTAATCCTGCTCTGTTCTCCACACTTCCTGCTTGTCTGTTTCCTTATAACCACAGTGCTGGGAGCTTTCTCACGGTGGTCTAAGCTGTCATTACTGTGTGTCTAAAACTTCCCAGAACCAATCAGATTCATTTTAAAAACAAAACACTGCCCTGGATTTGTTTGTTTTTGTTCTGTGTGTCTATTTCTACTTCACAGAAACATGAAGCCAGTTCAAAAGTGAAACTAACCTGCAGGCACATTATATGATTGATTTTTATCTATTTTTAATCATTTTAAAAAGGAATCAGTTAACTTTTATGTCTCTATACCCTGTAAACAGTCATTTCAGAAAAAAAAAATATTTCCTTTAGTGACCCTTTATTTTTCCCGGCTCGTCATAGTGTTGTACGTCACCGCATTTTTGACGGACGAAAATTCAGGGAACTTTTGTGTGTATATGCAAGCCAAGCTTGAGCGGAATTTCGTCGGAAAAACCATTCAAGGTTTTTCCGACGGAAAATCCAATCGTGTGTACACGGCATAAGAGGTTGAATATTGGCCTATTCTGTCACCTGCACCACTCAACACTTCTCTATTTTTGAGAAATAGTCTCTAAAAGTTCACTGGGAAACGAACACTTCTGGGAATATCAATCTCCATGGTTCTCCATAATTGTCACCGACTCCTCCCTATGACCTCATCTATTGTAAGAGAAAATTATAACAAAAAGGTCAGAGGTAGGAACCAGTGAGATTCAGAGGACCAAAGTGTTGGTTTTCATAGTAGAATTTAGGGAATTAGGGACACAGTTCTCTGTAATGAAGCAGCAATGGGCAGCACAGACAGCAGACTGTGTAGATTCACACTAGTTGATGGTTGACTAGTCCTTTTTGCAACCACCAATAACTAAATGCATTTTACTGGAGTCGTACAAGTGAAAGATGATTGATAAGCAACTGTAAGGAAGCCAAAACAACATTCTCCCAACATAATGACTTCATACATTCAGAGCAGGGGCATAGTCTGTGCAGTTTTTATCTCTTAAAACATTTACTTTAATAATTTATCATACTGAAACCAATGGACCATGTTTTCTTTTGTATTTGTAAGCTTCATATTAAATTTAATGAGGAGTACCAATTTGAACGGGTGACCCTTTTCTGTATCTAAGATGAAGAAATAAACAATAAAGTAAAAAAGAATAAAAAAGAGAAAGACGAAAGAACTTTAAATTTGGACAGTTCATGCCTTAATTATTTGTTGACAGTGACAGTTATTAATGAAGTAGACTAATAAAATACACCACTGTGAGCTGAAAAATGTTACTGTTTTATAAGGCAGCACAGAAAGCAAAAATGTCCTTAAGGCAGTGCCAGTGACCCATAGCAACTAGACTTTTTCTCCCTAAACTACCTTGACATTACACTCACATACTTAAATTAAACTTTTTGCCTCAAGGCTACACAAGTAAGATTGAATGAAAACGTTCCATTGTCCTAGATATATAGAATAGCAGAAGGACTATTTGAACCCCAAAGATCCTAGAGAGCCAACAAAGGTAAAGGGGGCGGGGAGGACTATTGTGGTACACAGTAAACAAGGTAAACTCAAAAAGAGGTAATGATCTCAAGAAAATACAAAAATGTATTAATATAATAGCAAAAAACAGAATCTAAAAAACATTAGACAAGGACAGTCTTTAAAAAACAATGCACATGGCGTGACGTCACACAGATCACCAAAGGTGCAATCCCCAGGATGTGGGTAGCTTTAGCAGCATCTGAGCCTGGGTCCCAGGTCCCAGGACATATTGTATCCACTTGGATCCCATGTGCCTATGCTGATCAGTGCTCTTGGTAAAATTTTCATTAATTCCTCACTTATTACATTTGTGGCTCTTTACTTTTATCAACCACAGATTGGTCCCTTGTTTGTACTCAGGAGTATCCACTGGGACCCCTGGTCCTGGGACCTTCACCACCATACATATATACTTTTGTTTACAACCATCACCTGTAGGGTTTGCAGGTTCCTTCCATATTCTTCCTCTGGGCTATCGTGGGATTTACCACCTCTGTGATCGCTTCGAGTGTTTGAGTCTGATCTTGCTCCTAGATTGTCTCCTGACAAAGCGATATCCATTGCGAAACTAGTTGAGATCGAGATCTTCTGTACCGTGACTTCAACTTTCACCTTAAAGCTACCCACATCCTGGGGATTGCACCTTTGGTGATCTGTGTGACTGTTTGATTTTTGTATTTTCTTGAGATCATTACCTCTATTTGAGTTTACCTTGTTTATCGTGAACTGCAATAGTCCTCCCGGCCCCCTTTAACTTGTTGGCTCTCTAGGATCTTTGGGGTTTCCTGAATACTTCTGCTACTCACATACTTAAGAATTTAATGCTTATGCAGTGAATGCAAATGTCAATCATATTATCTAATGTCATTGTTAGAACCTGGGGATAAATCTAGGGAGGGAATATTTGTATTTAGCGTTAAGATATATACACTATATTGCCAAAATTATTGGGACGCCTGCCTTTACACGCACATGAACTTTAATGGCATTCCAGTCTTAGTCCGTAGGGTTTAATATTGAGTTGACCCACCCTTTGGCACTATAACAGCTTCAACTCTTCTGGGAAGACTGATGGCAAGGTTTAGGAGTGTGTCTATGGGAATGTATGACCATTCTTTTTAGAAGCAAATCCCCACCTCTGAACAGGATGGACCTCCTGTTCATAGGTGGGGAAACCAAATCACAAAATGGACCCACTCTGTTAACCAGTAAAGGGGTTAGTTCCATGTTAAAAAATGGGCACTGGATGGACCAATAGAGGTTCACCTAAAGTATAATGATCGCATCATGTACATTCAGGGCTAGATTCAGGTAGATGTGCATAACTTTGTGCGGGCATAGCGTATCCTATTAACGCTACGCCTCCGCAACTTTTACAGGCAAGTGCTGTATTCACAAAGCACTTGCTCCGTAAGTTGCGGCGGCGTAGCGTAAATGTGCTGGCGTATCCTACCTAATTCAAATAGGGCAGGTATGGGTAGGTGTTGTATGTAAACTAATCGTGACCCGCACCGAACGAACTGCGCATGCGCCGGCTGTAAACGTATCCCAGTGCGCATGCTCCAAATCACGTGGCAAATAGTCAATGAAAACGACATGAACGTAACTTACGCCCAGCCCCATTCTGAATCGGCTTACGCAAACAACGTACAATACGACGCTGTCCCAACGTCCATAATTAACATTGACTGCACCTGCTATAGCAGGGGTATCTTTACGCCGGACTTACGCTTACGCAAACGACATAAAAAAATATGCTACGTTTGTTAATCAGCGTATCTATCGCATTTGCATATTCAACGCGTAAAACGACGGAAACGCCACCTAGCGGCCAGCGTAATTATGCAACTTAAATACGACGGCGTAAGAGACGTACGCCGGTCGGATCTAACACAAATCTATGCGTAACTGATTCTAAGAATCAGGCGCATAGATACAACCCCACTCACTCAGAATTACAACGGCGTATCAGGAGATACGCCGGCGTACCTCTTTTCTGAATCTAGCCCTCAGTATCTGCTGCATCATTTGGACATAAATGGCAGTGGTACTACCTTAACTATACTTAATATATATATATATATTGTTCTGATTCACTAGGACTTTAAATTTTAGCTATAATGTTGGCTCCAATAAAATCGTGAATTATCCCTGGGTAGTTTTATTTTTCCCTATATTACTAACAAGAGTCTTCTGTGCTAACTCTAAACAAAACACAGTTTCAATGTAAATTTTCACCTGCAAAGTTAATATTCCTTTCATAATGTAACTCCACAGGATGGTCGCAAATCCCACTCCCACACTGGGTGACAGCGTGTCTATACTTAATTATTTCAAATATGCTGATATCTTACAAATGCAAACAAATCTGCAGGCTTTTCTTTCAATACATGTGCATATACAAGCTAATCATAGTTATACATGTATATATTAAGCAGCTGACATAGTTCTGTGGTCATTTATCATATTAAACATTAGACTTCATGTACCTGTGACAAGGTAAAATAATAATGAAAAATATGTCTCTGTCTATTATTATAATGAAATTTTGTGTTCTAACTCCAAGGCAGGAAAAAAATATGTAAATGTAAAAGCTTACAACTTTCTAAAATAGTAATAATAATACAAATATTAATAATAATAATAGTACTAATAATTCTATCTTACAATGTTAAATCTCACAACTACGTAGCATGGCACTCACACAGTACAGCTTGTGTGATGTTCTGCTGACAGTGGAAAACAAACATAGACAACACTTATCTTGTGACTGTATGACCAATGCCTGGAATTAAGGAATGCATGCTTTCATTTTTTTGGCTATTTTGATTAAAAAAGCAAGACTGCTGCTGTCTCTGAGCCTGTGAGTAAGGAGAGAGCCGCTAGAGCTTGGCTTTCGTACACATTTCTGGATTGAGATTGTTTAATCGTCGCTTGCAGGGGGGGGGGGGGATAAATGCACTCAGAAGGTTTTTTAACCCTAATGCAGGGAAAGCATTAAGGTAAGAAAAACCTTCAGCCTTTAGAACTTCTTTTAAAAAAAAGCCCTGCTACCTGCCCATTCATCTCAACCAGATCTTTATTTCAACAAAAATCTTCCCATAAGATTATAGGTGCATTTAAAATATTATATGCATGTTGTTTACTTGAAAAAAACTCCCTTGTATAGACATCAAAAAGTCCAAAAACTGGGTGCTGCCATCTTGAATATGATGTACCAGTACCCACAGCAGATAATTTGACACTCCTAGAAGGGAAAAGGACTATGATGTAGAAGGAGGAAAGGGGTTCTGCCAGAGTATTGACTCTTCTTGGAATAGTCATTTATGGAAAGGAAAAACATTAGTAAGCTTTTAAAATAGATTTTTCTGTAGATTTAAGTATCTTTAAAGGGACCCTTGGAAGTGTAGGTAGAAAGGTGCACCCAGTATTCAGAAAATACAAGTTGGAAGGTAAGCTTGTAATCATTTATTAAGAGCAGTAACAAGTAACCTTCTTCAGGGCTGTTGCTGCATGCTGCCTCTGCAAACACAGTCGGCACTCAGACATTGATCTGTCTGGTCTTTTTCTTAGGCCACGTACACATGATCAGACATGTCAGATGAAACAGGTCCGATGGACCGTTTTCATCGGACATGTCTGAAGTGGTAGTTTGGTCGGATGAGCGTACACACCATTGGACCAAAATCCCCTCGGACCAGAACGCGGTGACGTAGAACACACCGACATGCTGAAAAAAGGAAGTTCAATGCTTCCAAGCATGCATCGAATCAATTCGACACATGCGCGGGATTTTGGTCCGATGGTTGGGCGTACTAACCATCGAACCTGTCCGACGGACAGGTTTCCAGCAGACAAGTTTCTAAGCATGTTTAGAAACTTTTGTCCGCTGGAAAACTGTCCGATAGGCCGTACACACGATCGAACATGTGCGCTGAAACTGGTCTGCGGACCAGTTTCAGCGGACATGTTCGATCGTGTGTACGCGGCCTTACAGACACACCTGTGTGTGGGATGCTTCCCCATTTATTAGCATGCAACAACAGCGATAAGAAAGGCAGTCTTTGTTCCCCCGTCACACGTTACCTTAATTACTCATTGCTAATCTTGATAAATGATTACAAACTCACCTTTCAACTTTAATGGATATTGGGTGCTCCCTTACGCTGAAATGACCTTATGGTCACATCCAGTGGCAGCAGCCCAGCCCCCAAATAGGGCACACAGCCACCTTCTTTTCAAGTTGCAGAAATCATTGAAAGGGAATTCTTCCTACCCGCTCACATCATCATTCACCCATGACTAGTGACTGAGTCAGTGCAGCGCCCTCTCCAACCTTTAAAGAGACCATGGCACCTTGCCTTAAGGGTCTGTGTAAAACCAGACCCTTAAGATGTGAGTATAAGGTGGTTGGATGGGGGTTACCTAAACATTGCCACTTTGTCCTGAAATCCAGAAGAACATATTAAAAGGGGTGCTGAGAAATGCTAGACCTGCAAGTGTAGTCATATGAAAATAAAAACTATAATGCTCATTATCTCTGACGAGGCAGCTCCCACACAGCAATGCTTCCTTTGTTGAGCACCCAACAATAATTCAAACCATGGAAATACTTAAAACATCACCAGACCAAAATTAGATAAAAGAGTTTAAGGTAATTTGAAATTTTTGGTAAAAAAAAAAGTAATTAAGAAAAACCCAACGCGTTTTGTGGGCAACACCACTCCCTCTTCATCAGGGCTGAACACAAAAAAATACTTGGATGGACTTTCACAGATCTATATTAAAACCAATATTTACCTTTCCACATGGAGTACCAACAGCTGTTGAGTAAAGGGCAAGCTAATAGACATGTGCATTCGTTTTCGTCCAAATGCATTTTCGTCTGAATTTTCTGGGATTTTCGTGTTTGTTTTAACAAACGATAACAAACGTGCAGAACCAGAAATCCAAAAGATCCGACATAAAAAAATGCTTTATTTTTGTTTCGATGTGACAACAGTTTGATATAGATAGACGATTCGACATGACGGTGACAATAGCGATCTGTGTGCATCGAACCTGCGGTCGAATGTGCCTAACCTAACTCTATTAGTCCGAGATTATTCTACATAGAGAGGAAAGATTCGACATTAAAGAGACATGAAGTTTCGACGAAGCAGCTAAAAACATACCATTGCCACGGACGGACATTTCCGGTCAAATGCTCGACCCATAGGTTATAGAAGAATTCTAATGTTGGTTGACTAGTAATAATAATTAATAAATATAATTATTACTAGTGTCATACAACATTAGAATTCTATTATAGCTTGTGGGCGGAGCATTTGACCGGAAATTTACGATTGCGGTGTCGTACAGTTTAGCTGCTCAGTCTAATCTTCTTAGAACATCCGACAGACACCATAAGCCTTCAATGACAGGTTCGACCCTAAAGTTGAATTCCACCAAAAAATTGAACTTCCACTTTTTGGAATCCTTGCCCCCTCCGGTGTCACATTTGGCACCTTTCAGGGGGCAGGAGGGAGCAGATACCTGTGTAATACAGGTATTAGCTCCCACTTTCTGGCATGTGATCGTGGTGACCTACGCCACTTCCTGCGCCTACACTGTCCTCCCCACTGTCTTCTGGGAGACACACAGGTCCCAGAGCATGCACAGTAGGGAACAAGGCCACAAGGATTCACTTCCTGATTACCTCATGAGGATGGGAACGGCGGCCGCCGAGAGCCAAGCGACTGATCAGCTTCAGCTGCCGACATCACGGGCACCCTGCACAGGTAAGTGTCCATTTATTAAAAGTCAGCAGCTGCAGTATTTGTAGCTGCTATCTTTTAATATACATTTTTTTTAGGTGGATCTCCGCTTTAATTTATTTGGATTTTCAAACGAGAGCATTTTTTAACAAAACAAAATAAATAAAAACTAATTTCGTGAGTAACTAAATTAATACATTTTTCAGACGAAAACAAAATTCTGTGTGCACATGTGTACATGCTAATGATGTCTCTTTAACCACTTGAGGCCCGCGCTACCGTCAGATGACGGCAACAGCGCGGGCCTCAATATCCAACATGCCGTCATTTGACGGCATGTCTTTCTGGCGTTCCCAGCGCGCGCTGTACAGCGCGCTGCGGGGAAGCCCTGTGTTGTCCGTGTCCCTTGGACACGGCCAATCACAGATCGCGGCAAACGGCCAATCAGAGCGGCCGTTTGCAATGCGATCTGTGGGCGAATGAGAGATGATCTCTCATAGATCATCTCTCATTGCCGGCTCACACAGAGACAATGTCCTGTCTCTGGAAGGGAGGAGCCCGATCTGTGTTCCTTCCTACATAGGGACACAGATCGGTCACCCCCCCAGTCACCCCCCCCTCCCCCTACAGTTAGAACACACCTAGCATACACATTTAACCCCTTTCTCACCCCCTAGTGTTAACCCCTTCAATGCCAGTCACATTTATACTGTAATTAGTGCATATTTATAGCACTGATCGCAGTATAAATGTGAATGGCGCCAAAAATGTGTCAAAAGTGTCCGCCATAACGTCGCAGTAACAATAAAAATCGCAGATCGCCGCCATTTCTAGTAAAAAAAAAAAATAATAATAATAATTCTCTCCCCTATTTTGTAAGCGCTATAACTTTTGCGCAAACCAGTCGCTTATTGCGATTTTTTTTTTTTTTTTTTACCAAAAATATGTAGAAGAATACGTATCGCCCTAAACTGAGAAAAAAAATGTGTTTTTTTTTTTTTAATTGGGATATTTATTATAGCAACAAGTAAAAAATATTGTATTTTTCTTCAAAATTGTCGCTCTTTTTTGTTTATAGCGCAAAAAATAAAAATCGCACAGGCGATCAAATACCACCAAAAGAAAGCTCTACTTGTGGGGAAAAAAGGACGTAAATTTTGTTTGGGAGCCACGTTTGTCAGTTAAAGCGACGCAGTGCCGGAAGCTGAAATTTCACCTGGGCAGGAGGGGGGTGTAAGTGCCCAGTAAGCAAGTGGTTAAATAAAATGATATTTGAATAATAGCCTAAACTATGTCACAGCTGACAATAGACGTAGGTTCTGTTTTCTAGAAAGACATTTTACAAGCACATAACCTTATATTATGTAAATTCCCAGACATCATTTTCCCCCTGACTCCTGTTCTCCCTTAAATAACTCATTCTATTCAATGACATGCTATCACTTCCACCCCTTTCTTTCAGAATACAATCTCTCTTTTACTTATCGATAAAGCTTACTCAGACCCCAAATTCCACGTACACAAAAGAATGTGTGACTTCCAACTGCGAATGCCATATTTCACATTAAGCTATTTACTGCTGCATTGAACAAGCACAAACACAATCCTCTATATTATGTGTTTTAACAATGAAGGAAAACCGGTGCAGAATGTATTTCGAGCAATTGCAGCAATTCCAGGTTATAGCATACAATGAAGCACCGAGCATGATTTTTAACCATGGAGTGTTTTTAACCATGATGTTTTGAATAAAAGACAAGCCAGCGAAATAAAAACAGGCACGGTTTTGTCACATCATTTAAATGGCGAGGAATATATGAGAAATATGGTGGAGCCGCTGACATGCCAAATTCTGCTCCCAAGGCTACTGATTTGATAGCGCATGACAGGCCAATACAGAGTGTGGCGGCTTTTGTTGATGAGAAAATAAGGAGGAATTAAGTGTATGGAGTGCCCACAGAAACCTCATTCCCACTCGTGAATATATTTGGCCTTTTGAAGGACTTTGATCAGTGTGTAGAAAAATACAAAATGGAAAAGTAGAGAGACTGCTGCTTCGGAGTCTTTGATCCGTCGCTACCTTGCAGTACTCACTTAATTTCCAAGAAGAAGCAAATGTTTAATCCACTAACATGTGTTTTATCCTTTTATTTAGAAGGTGCATTATTCCATTCCTTTTATTTATTTATTAATATAAAAAAATGTGCTTTGCTTTGTCTATAGTTAAAGCTGAACTCTATATAATAAATCAGTTGTAAAAAAAAAAAAAAAATCGAATTAATGCAGCTCCCTATTGATTAATATACTCTTTAATGCTTTTTTTTTTTTTTTTTTTTAATGGTATCATTGGCAATGGTTAAAGCGTATCTCTAAGAAAAAAGTTTACTTACCCTTCCAGTGTATATATATATATAAATATAAATATATATATATATATATATATATATATATATATATATATATATATATAAAAATTATATTATATTCTATATTATATCAACAACTTGTAAAGCAATGTTAAAGGGTTTGTAAAGGATTTTTTTTTAATCTTAATAGCTTCCTTTACCTTAATGCAGTGCTGTTTTCATGTCCTCATTGTTCATTTTTGCTCTCAAGTTGCTGTAATTTTTCTCTGATCTCCACACTTCCTGGTTGTCTGTTTCCTGATAACCACAGAGCTGGGAGCTTTCTCTCTGTGGTCACTAATCAAGGAGGTGTGATTACTGTGTGTCTAAAACCCCACAGTTTCGTTTTCCAAACCATCACTGCCCTGTATGGCTCTGTGGCTCTGTATGCTCTGTACAGCATAGAGGCAGGAAACAACATGCAAAAACGAAACTAGAAACTACAGATACATTATATGATTGATTTTTATCTAATTTTAATCATTTTTAAAAGAAATCAGTTAACTATTATGTCTCTATACCCTGTACACAGTCATTTCAGCATAATTTTTATTTTATTGACAACTCCTTTTAGAAAACTTTAAATTCCATCTGTGTCTCTTGCCTTTGTCATTACTGGGTGTGGGGTACCTGTATTTCAGCACTGCAGATGTGCCCATACCAGCCAGCCACCGTTTTTCGAACGTAAGTGCTGAGAATATCCAGCCTCAGTGACAATGGCAAGCCTTTATGTGTTTTTTTTTTACATTCTCTATTTTTGCTGATATTCTATCTTTCAGTTATATGTCTATTTGTTTATGATGCCAACTTAAAGCTAAGATGCACCCAAAAGGGGAATCTCTGCTTGTTTGGACTCTCCCCCCTCCACTGCCACATTTGGCACTTTTCGTGGGGGAAGGGGGAGCGGGTACCTGTTTTTGACAGGTACCCGCTCATAGTTCCAGGTCAGATTTCTGCAGCGATCTACGAGTATATCCGCTGCCTTCTGGGACACACTCAAGTCCTGGAAGACTGTAAGAACATTCACAAGTGCATGCACAATAGGATACTTCACTGCCGGTTTCCCTTACCTAAGATGCTGGCACCTGCACCAAAAGCCGACCGAAGAATCAGCTTGGGTGCCGATATCGTGTGATCTCTGGATGGATACGTGTCATTATATTGAAAGTCAGCTGCTACAGTATTTGTAGCTACTGACTTTTTTTTTTTACTTTTTTTTGGCCCAAACTGGAGGTCCTCTTTAAATTAACACTTCACATTAATCTTATGTAAAATGGTAAATAAAGTGACAATCTCATGGTGGTGAAATAAAAAAAAATACATTATTTAAAAAAAAAAAAATAAGTCTAGTCATATCAATGAGCTACAAATAAGCAATTTAGCAAAAAGGGTTATTCCGATGACACTAAACAATTACATTTGTCCTGTCTACTTCAGGCCTTTGGGCTCAGCTACATGTGAAATATTTAATTGCTTATGTATTATGTTCTAACACTGCAAGAAAGTTTGTAGCAGCGGATTACTGCTTGTTAGGATAACTTCAGATTTGGATTCTAGTTAGCCAGCAGACACCAGAACTGTGGTTTGAAGATAACTCTTCTACTGAAGACTTCACAGCAGAACAGAGATTAAAGTGTATGCACATAAACAGAGATGACCAAATAATAGAAAATTTGTTCCGCCAGTGATTCAGAGGAGTGGACCCCGTTATTTGCTGAAAATAGGATAGGCATCTAACCTGTAACAGCTTTGGCAACTGGGATTTTCACCCTATCCCCCCCCCCCCCCAAGGCTTAAAAACTAAAACTAAAAATTGAATGCTGCTGGATGACTTGGGATCACCCTGTGGGTGGGGAGCATGCACTACCTTGAAGACCAGGTTTCCTGTTGAAAGCCTGTTTTGTGCTTTATAGAATTAAATTAAATGGCCCTTTAGGCTTCTTTACCAGTTCACTTTCAAAATCAGCATAGGGCAAACACATATCATATATAAAAGATAAAGGTTTAGCAGATATAAAGATACAATGCTAAATGTGAAAAGGAAATTAGAGCTCCATCTTTTAGCTATAAAGAAAATGCTAAGTTCAAATATATATATATATTTTTTATTTACTTTAAAAAAAAGAACACATACAGTTAAAGAGATACTGTTATTATTTATTATTTTAATATTTATTAATTAATTGTTTAAAAAAAAAAAATGTTTAAACACTTGACCCTGACTATACTAAAAGGCACAGAAAACCACTATACATTCCCTTTAATGTGAAGAGATGGGAATGAAGATCAGGCCATCTTAATAAGAGGCTATTGTTCTCTCAGAAAGGAGGGAAGTACCCCCTTTAACTCTTAAGCCTCATACACATGATCTGACTTTTACGTGAATATTGGTCTGAAGGGTCGTTGGCCGTGAACTTGTTCTGCATACACACGGCAGAACTTTTTCAGCCAACATTCACCAAATCACATGCTTTTTCAGCTCTTTGCCACCACCCTTTGGGCAACTTCTGCTATTGTTGTCTGATCTTTAGCATTGGTTCGGAGAATGCGTGTTTGTACTTTAGACTTTAGACCAATGGACTTGTGTACACACGATCGGATTATCCTCCATCGGACATTTGCTGTTGGAAAGTTTGAGAGCATGCACAGCGAACATTTGTCCGTTGAAAAACCCAAAAAAATTGTCCGATGGAGCGTACAGATGGTCGGATTGTCCCATAAAACACGTACGTCAGGCCGTTGTTGTCGAAAAGTCAGATCATGTGTATGGGCCTTAAGGAAAACTGACTTTTTGAAGCAGTTTATGTACCTGGGAATCCTGTTTATGATAGATGAAATAGGAGCATACAACCAGAAAATGGAATTGTGCAGAGGCTTCAATATAAGTTTGACAGACAAAACAAAGATTGTGGGACAACAATGATGTTTCACAAGACTTCTGGGTTTACTTTCCTTACTATAATGAAAAACATTCAATTTTGGAAGAGAAACTATTCAAAATGAAGAGGTACCAGGTGGTTTGGAGATCTTAAGTCCCTTATAAGGTCCACCTGAGAACTTTACTAGGCTGTCTAGATAGAAAAAAGCCCTAGTCCCAAATCTACTAAGTAACCAACAACAGCTTGGAATCTTACAGGAACATCAGGAGCCTTTGAAATCTTCCCTTTGCCTCTTTGACCCTTAGGCCTCGTACACACGACTGAGAATCTCGTTGTAAATGAAACGTCGTTTTCCTTGACGAGGTTCTTGTTGAGAATCTTGTCAAGCTTTCCTTGCATACACACTGTCAAGACAAAATCTCGTTGTTCTCAAATGCGGTGACGTACAACACGTACGACGGCACTATAAAGGGGAAGTTTGATTCCACTAGCACAACCCTTGGGGCTGTTTTTGCAAATCTCATGTTACTGGGTGTTAAGTAAAAGTTTGGTGAGAGACGATTCGCGCTTTTCAGTCTGTTACAGCGTGACGAATGTGCTATCTACATTACGAACACTACTTTTACCGAAGGCGCGCTCCCGTCTCATACTTTATTCTGAGCATGCGCGGGTTTCTAAGCATACATACAAACGTGTTTATCGTCGTAAATCAGCGTCGGTTCTCTTTTTTGCTCGTCGAGATCCACAACAGTTTTTCTCGATGAAAGACATACACACAACCGTCTCTGCCAGCATTTTTCTCGATGGATTTTGTTGAGGAAACCGGTTTTGTGTACGAGGCCTTACAGGATTATACTGCCATCAAATGAAGATGATAATGATGATTCAAAACCATAAAAGACAGTTGATCTCTAGTACTTGTTTGGTATCGTTATCACACATTATTTTTAATGTGCACAGAAGTAAAGTTGTAAGCACATTCCCACTTCCCAGAATATAGTCTGCCGAACGTTCGCTATTAATATCTTTACATTGTTCATTTTCTTTATTTTTCTAGTGTTACTTAGCTACAATGGTAGCTCTCTTCAAGAACGAGCCCGTTTAAAATTCAAACACGCCAGCATTGTATATTATTAACTTCCAAACGTCTTTATTCTGTTGTCTGGTGATGACATTTTTTAGCAATTTTACTTGCTTCCTCATTAGTTCATCTGTTAAATGCAAAGAAACTGCCATGTTCTGCTGCGTAATGAAGATAAAGTTCTGTTTCTTCTTTTAAAGAGAAAAAGCATGAGCCTTAATGTGTTTCTTTGTACTAGTGTTTTATCCCCGCAGTTCTTTTTTGGGATATATGGCATATATGACAATGCATTAACAAAACTGGGTTCATTAGGTTGACTTACTGTGTAATGTAATTGGTGGAAAGTAACCATGATATAATATGCTTTCTAAAAAGAAGAGTTTTATTGTACCTAAATGGTATCCGTTATCAGGTAGAGTGTCCATACACAAGCTGGTGTTTGGCCAAAAAGGGTAATTTTAGACCTAACTTACTAATATCAGCCTTAAAGCGGAGGTCCGCCTAAAAAAAAATATATTAAAAGCCTAAGACTAAAATAAAATAACACTTACCTGTCCAGGGTGCCCGCGATGTTGGCATCCAAAGCCAATCAATCGCTCGGCTTCCCCCGCCACCATTCTCAGCGAGGGAATCAGGAAGTGAAGCATTGCGGCTTCACTTCTCGGTTCCCTACTGCACATGCGCCAGTCGCGTTGCGCGTCCTCACTGGTCCCCGCTGTATTCTGGGTCCTGTGTGTTTCCCAGAAATCAGTGGGGGGGAAGTGACATTGACCCCGCAGATTCTGCAGGGGTCTATGCCCGGAAGTGGGTGCAAATACCTGTATTATAATGTCGCAGTCACGAAAAAAATCGCTGATCGTCTCCATTAGTAGTAAAAAAAAAATATTAATAAAAATACCATAAAACTATCCCCTATTTTGTAAACGCTATAAATTTTGCGCAAAACAATCGATAAACGCTTATTGTAATTTTTTTTTAAACCAAAAATAGGTAGAAGAATACGTATCGGCCTAAACTGAGGAAAAAAAATATATATCTTTTTTGGGGATATTTATTTATTATCGCAAAAAGTAAAAAATATAGCATTTTTCAAAATTGTTGCTTTATTTTTGTTAATAGCGTAAAAAAATAAAAACCACAGAGGTGATAAAATACCACCTAAAGAAAGCTCTATTTGTGGGAAAAAAAGGATATCAATTTTGTTCAGGTGCCACGTCGCACGACCGCGCAATTGTCAGTTAAAGCGACGCAGTGCCGAATCGCAAAATGGGCGAGGTCCTTAACCTGCATAATGGTCCGGGTCTTAAGTGGTTAAAGCGGAAGTAAACCCATCTATAAAACAGTTTAATTTCCGGGACTTGCCAGAAATGTAACACTCTCATTGGTTGTTCTCTCAACCAAACTGTCAAACCATCCAATGGCTGGTGTCATAACTGATCACATGTGCAGCATCATGGCAGTTGTAGATGAAGAGGCAAAATATGGTGGCTTCCTTGGCTAAAAACAACAGGGGGGTTTACTTCCACTTTAAGTAATGACAAAGCTATGGGCAAATCATTAGTCCCCAAAGCTGAATCCGGAACATGGTTCTGGTCCACAAGGGGGGAACAATCGCTTGCCCTGAGGAGGGTAAAGAAAATGTACTAGAATTATATTTTTTCTACAACTATGATTAAAAATAAGACATGACCTAAGCTGTCTATTTCACCTGCCTTATCTTCACATAACTGAATAAATACTTGACTGAGATATGGTACCATATCAAAGCATAATTGTGAATATTTCAGGCAGTTTGCATAGATTTCTCCATTCAGTGTCATTCATTAAGGCCTTATTATTCTGTCTCTGCTATGTCACCACAGTAAGCTATTATTTTCAGCTTGAATAAAGGATTCAGTTCTGTCACCATCAGACAGAAGGCACGATTGTTTGTTCCAAGTGAATCTTTCAATATTGTCCACTTACTGGGCAAATGGATGTTATGTGGCATTGAACTACATGAAATGTTCTGTGCAAATTATGTTCTTTCCATTAAACAGTGGTGTAAGGAAATAACACATTCTATTGCTGGCCACACTACTCTGACTATATAAATTATACGTTTTGTACAAAAAGGTTCTTAATACAACATCATTGTTGTTCGGTCACTGCATAGGGTTTGTAGATGTCGGATTTTACAAGCCCTACTCTAAGCTAAACAAAAGTGTGTGTTTTATTTTCGGTTGGTTAGGGTTGAATTTGGTTTAAAACCTCTCTCATGTCACCAGGAAAGGAACTAAAGAGAAATTTCAGCATCAGATGGTCCTCTGCCTGATGGTGCCTCTATAGTCCCAGCAACAATGCACCCACGAGAAGAGGCATGGGACATGAAGCCTACAATAAGGTGACCAGATTTTTAAAATGAAATCCGGGGACATATTTTTTTTTTTACTAGTAATGGCGGCAATCAGCGACTCTCTGCCTGTCGCCCCTGTCTCCTGCCTCACAGTCTGTCAAGTCTTGCTCTCCAGGCCCTGGCTACTACTGGGTGGGGAAGATCACTCCACCAGGGAAGGCAAGGAGACAAGCAGGCAGGCAGCTGGCCGAGACTTGAGCCGAGGCAGAAGAACATGCGAGCGGAGTGGAATGGGCATGGACCCGAAACTGAAGACATTTTCCCTCCGCTCCAACCAGTGCATGATCATCAGAAAGGGGCACAGATAATGGAAAAAAAATACACCCCCCTAAGGCCTCGTACACACGAGGCAATCTATTTGTTCAAATCGGTCGGACCGACCGATTTGAACAAATCTGTCTGATAGGATTTTGGTTTGCTCGCGTGTACACACGAGCAAACCAAAATCCCCGCCAGCAGACGGCGCGCTGACGTGTCGGTGACGTGGCTTTGACGTTGACGCCGCCACGTCACCGCACCAGGAAGTAAAACACTTCCGCGCATGCACCGAATCCATTCGGCGGCGGTGCGGGACGACATGTCTGCTGGTAAGTGTACTAACCAGCAGACATGTCGGGCGGACGGATTCCCACCCGATAGATTTCAAAGCATGCTTTGAAATCTGTCGGGTGGCCAAATCCGTCGGCTCGGCCGTACACACGATCGAATCTGTCTGCTGGGACGGTCTAGCAGACCGTTTCCAGCAGACAGATTTGATCGTGTGTACGAGGCCTAAGCTTTTTACTCTGCACTGGCTGTCTTTGAAATTGCCCTAGCCCCTGTTCAAATCTAATCCGGGGACAAAACCTGGGACAGACTTGGTCCTCAATCCTGGGACTGTCCCCAGAAACCGGTCACTCTAGCCTACAAGGTAAATGCCATTGAAAAGCAAGGATTGGCATTACATTCAGCCTGTTAACCAATGAACACCAATGACAGGATTTATAATTCTTCTACTGGTTGCCATTAATAAGGCACCATTTCTCCCACTGAACTCAAGTGATGGGCACTATATGCCTTTAAGTGATTACTGGCACCAATGATAGATTATTTCGAACTCCAATGGTCATTGATTCTGGGGCATTAATTACTTTTATTGGCGACAGACACCAGGGCAGTGGCGGGACAAGGTCATCCAGCGCCCAGGGCAAAGATGACAAACTGCGCCCCCCTTTCCCTTAGGGTTAGGGTCAGGGTGCCCCCCTTCCCTGCAATAAACCATTGCGCCAGGGGCAGCCCCCTTATACCAGCCCTGCACCAGGGCATTTATTATTCTATAAGACACAGAATAACTTCCAGCGCTAAGGGGTCTTCTAAAGTGAAGGGCAACAGGGACATTGGTATTCCAAGACTGGGTGGATGCTGCCTTCCTCAGATGGGGTAATCTGATCCAAACTCCAAAAAATACTAAATGAAAGGCGCACACACCTAGTGCATTACCAATAACAATTTAATGAATATTAAAATCCATAAAAAGTGGTTACTCACAAAACACAACTCTCTATTGAGCCATACAAATCAAACTGTGTATGGACATGTGCAGGGCCATAACAGGGTAGAGCTGACAGGGGGCGCCCCTGAAACGCATTAGTTCTACCCTGTTATGGTCCTGCACATGTCCATACACTGTGTGATTTGTATGGCTCAATTGAGAGTTGTGTTTTGTGAGTAACCACTTTTTATGGATTTTATTATTCATTAAATTGTCATTGGTAATGCACTAGGTGAGCGCACCTTCCATTTTGTCTTTTTTGTAATCTATTATTCTATCTACTGAGGCAGAAGCATTTACTACATCCACTTATCACTGATGGTTGGGTATTTATTATTTATTCTACTGACCATTGATGATGGCATTTATTACTCCATTTGACCACTGGATCAGGAACATTTATTGCTTTCCCTTTCCACTGAAACAGGGGTAATAATCGCTCCTCCTGACCACTGTTACCAAGATATGTACTACATCTACTGATCAGATACAGAAGCATTCATTACTTCTACTAACCACTGATTCAGGAGTATTTATTACCCCTACTAACCACCTATTCTGGGACATTGATTATTTCCATGGATCACTGAAGCATTGGCTTTTACTAATCACTGACCACTGATGCTGGAGTTTTTACATCTCCCACTCAGCATTGATACTCTCACTGACCACTGACACCTGGGCAATTCTTTGATCGCCACAAGCGGACATTTATGGTGAAATGCTCTGTCCATAGGCTATAGAAGAATTCTAAAGTTGGTTGACTAGTATTAATAATTAATAAATATAATTATTATTAGTCATACAACATTAGAATTCTACTATAGCTTGTAGCGGTAACATTCGACGGAAATGTACGAATGCGGCATCGTACAGTTTCGTTGTTCCGTCAAATCTTTTTTTTTTTTTTTAAAGTATCTGTCGAATCTTCTTTCTTTTTTTTTTTTTTTAAAGATTCCGTCAAATCTTCTTAGAACATTCAACAGACTCCATAAGCCTTCAATGACAGATTGAACCTTAATTCATTTGGAATTTCGGACGAATGCATTTTTTTTAACAAAAAACAAAATAAATAAAAACACATTTTGGGAGTAACTAAATACATTTATTTTTCAGACGAAATTCCGAAACAAAATATTTCAGTGTGCACATGTCTACTCTTTGGAGCTCAAGGGGAAGATGTAGATTTTAAATGTGAAAACAATTAATTGCCCTGGTAGACCAGTGGTTAAACTAAAAATGTTAAGCTTTACTGATATACATATGCCTTATGGTAGCTAGTTCCAGATATTTACTCTTGTGATATGCCTGGTGTCTCAAAAATATGGCCTTTAAAAAAATTACTGACAGCAAAAAAAAAAAGTCTTTGGTTCAAAATGGACGCTCTGCAGCTTTCCTGTAACAATCCTTAATAAAGGCTGGGCAAGCAAGTAAATGCCTGAACGGGATCTGGAATTTCAAGGCAAATACAAAGCAATGTTTACACTTGAGCTCATGCTGCATATTCTTTCCTGTTTAAGACGCGCTGAATAAAGTCATTGTGTGTAACAACCAGTGACGCGCAAGAGAATATCATATATCAACCAAATAAGAGCTGATCGCTAAAAAACAAACTGTAATGCATCACTGTGCACTAGAATTGGATTAGTCAAAATACCAGTTGTTGTTTGTCTTTTTCTTGAATGCAGGAAAGGAAAAAGATCCATTTTAGCCTGTCGTTCATGGAAGCCTCTCATAATTTGTTGTCACATTTATTCTTTACATCGTTTGTAAATTTTCACTGTATATTATAGTTAGCAAAATGACTTTTTCTTTCGTGAATTTCTGTCATTCGCTATTGTGCCGGTACTTTTGAACTTGGAGATATTCCATAAGACAGCCATCTGGTTTTTCATTTTTTATTTTATTCTGCCAAGCTTTATTAGGATCTATAATGGCCAAATAACATAACATTATAATGGAAGAAAGATGTCAGGCCTTTCTGTAATTGAAAAGTATTTTCTAAATCAAGTCTGTGCCTCTACCTGCCAGGAACCATGTTGATTTCCTTTTTATTCTGTGCATAGGTTGATAAGCAACAAAATCTAATAAAAGTAGCTCAGTACTTCTGCCATTCTTCCCAACTTTTTGAGATGGGAACGAGGGACACCTATTCCCAAAAGTATGTAGGCATAGGACACACCCCCCTGACATGCCCCCTTAACCGCCTGTCTACCGCCCGCCGTCCTCGAAGACTTTCTCGTTCTGGGCGGACTTCATATGACGTTGTGCCTTCCTGAGCCACTAGGGGGAGCGTGCATGCCGGCCGCTTCACTGGGAACCGATGCGTGTGCCCGGCGGCCACGATGTCCACTGGGCACCTGCGATTGCCCAGTAACTGAGCAGAACCGTGGATCTATGTGTGTAAACACACAGATCCACGTCCCGTCAGGGAGAGACCGATGGTGTGTCCCTTGTACATAGGGACACCGATCAATAACCTCCCACAGTCAGACCCCACCCCCTCAGTAAGAATCACTCCCTAGGGAACACATTAAACCCTTGATCGCCCCCTAGTGTTAACCCCTTCCCTGACAGTCATATTTATACAGCAATCAATGCATTTTTATAGCACGGATCGCTGTATAAATGTGAATGATCTAAAAAATGTGTCAAAAGTATCCGGTGTGTCCTCCGCAATATCGCAGTCTTTTAAAGCGTGACTGTTTGATCCTGACTTCTCTGATCGTCCCCTTCTTTTACTGTCCCCAAACCATCTGACAATATAATTTCTTGGTAGAGTGCATGTGACCATGACAGGGCAAAACAGCACTGTCCAGACAGAGGGTCAGGGGTCCTGCAGCCTTATAGGACAATCAGAGTAAATTGAAAACTCATCCTACAAGCTTTAACCACTCACTAATGGAAGTCACAAGACATCTATATAATATACTGCTGATGAGAAGAGATGTTTATCAGTTTATTTTTACTAAAATATTAGCATTTTAATGTTCTGTGTACTGTGGGAGACCAGATATAGTGAATGTAGAGTCCTGGGTTTATTAACACTTTAAAATGGTACGAAACCCACAGTGGTAAAATCAGTCTGTAGTGTATATGCAGTAAAGCATGCTTGTGGAACCTAAGAGGTTAATCCTCTGCATTATGTAAGAAAGGCTACTTGATCCTGTCTTCTCTGATCCTCCCCTTCTTCCACTGTAGCCATTATATTTCCTGATAATACAGAGCCAGCAGACAATCTGCACATGCTCATTTTGTTGTGTATTGCTAGAGAGTTTTTTTTTCTTCTTGGGAAGTTGCATGTGATCAGCACACAGGGCCAATCAGCACTGTCCAGACAGAGGGTCAGGGGTCCTGCATCCTGATAGGACAGTCAGTGCAAAATGAAAACCCCTTCTGCAAGCTTGAACTAGACACTGATAGAAGTCACAAGACTGCTATATACTGCTGATGAGAAACGATATTTAACAGTTTATATTTACAAAATTGCATGCTTTGTGTACGGTGGGAGACCAGATATAGTGAATGCAGGCTCCTGGGTTTAGTAACACATTATTGACAGCTTTCTAGCAGGAATTTAGGACTATATGCATCTAAATCTGGCAAGCATGTGTGTTAGTTTTGGTAACATTACAGATACGGGTAACAAAATCAGGTGGTTCTAACTGCCAGCACTTAAGGAACATGTTGCTATGGCAGTGACAGAAATTACCATCAGTTCACTGATTAGAAAAGTGGCAGTAATTTAAACCCCCAAAAATATACAAAATCCCGTGCTGTGGAAAAATTCAGTGTGGAAGATCTAAATTAATGGGCTTCTAAAAATTTTATAAATTTGTGTTAAATATATGTGCTGTGAATACCACCTTATTATGATCTGTTGATCTGAGACAACGCAATCAACTGCCCTAACTGTAAGGAAGAGTTACAGTATAGAAACAGAACTAATGGTATATGGTTCCAGCCTCTGATGATGCCCTGTGGGAGAGGTGAAACACGTTAGCCAGAGACCATTGCTGATGTCACATCTGGCTGCTGGAGAGCATGTGTGGCAGGACTTCTGGTCTGGCACACATGCTTTTGAATATCTGTCATTTTAAGTGAGTGTAAATCAATTTAGCAAATGTGTTTTTAATAAATGGGGTCACACTCTGGCTGCCTCTCTTACTATTTGTTCCATATGTACATTAAAGTAGTGTACATTAAAGTGGATGTAAACCCGAAAAAAAATGTTTTGATGTCACAATGTACAGTATAAGATTTCCTATCATCTGTGCCCAGTCTTGCCACACAGAGTTATTCCGGCTCTGAGAAATCCTCTTTTATTATTTAGTGAAATAAAACAGACTTAGGCCCCGTACACACTAGCAGACAGATTTGTTCAAATCGGTCGGACAGATCGATTTGAACAAATCTGTCTGCTGGGATGTATTGGTTTGATCAAAATCCCCGCCGGCAGACAGCGCGGTGACGTGGCAGTGACGTTGATGCTGCCATGTCACCGCACCAAGAAGTAAAACACTTCCGCGCATGCGTCAAAACCATTCGACGCGTGTGCGAGAAGACATGTCTGCTGGATAGAACTTATCCACATATTGAGTTTGTGGAGTGCTGACTGGTAGGGTATTGAGGGCATTATATGTGGGAGTCAGGGCTGTCTAAATAACATCATGGGCCCCTGGGCAAAGTAATGCTCTGGGGCCCCTTCAATGATGATAGTGCAGCTAAACAGACATCAAGTAGGTAGGAGGCAGACTGCCTTCCCTGTGTATCTAACACTCTCAGTGCTATCATGGGGCCCCCAATTTCAGGACAGCGTGGGCGCAAGAACCTGCTGCTTTGAGGAAAGTGCAGGGGCCCCCTATGCAGCTGGGTCCCCTGGACAGTGCCCAGGTGTGCCCTCTCATTAAGACAGCCCTGGTGGGAGTAGCCAGTTTTACTGTCTACTGTATAGTTAAATATCTGGTATGATTTATGGATTTTTTAATTTGTTAATAATAATAAAATTATTTTTAGGAGTCAATGGCTCAGATTCAGGTAGAGCGGCGCATCTTTGTGCTGGCATAGCATATCTACTTTACGCTATGCCGGTGCAACGTTAAGAGGCAAGCACGGTATTCACAAAGAATCTGCGCTCAACGCTGCGCCGGCGTAGCGTATAGTTGTCGGCGTAAGCCAACGTAAGTCAAAGCAGGTGGAAGTGGGCTGGAAGTGGGCGTGATATATTATAATGAAGCGTGACCCCATTCAAATGATGGCCACAGCTTCAAAAAACGAACTACGCATGTGTCGTCTCTTGGATGTATCCCAGTGCGCATGCTCACAGTTACGTCGAAATAGCTGCCTAAGATACGTCAAACACTGCCTTAGACGTGAACGTAACCTACGCACAGCCCTATTCACGTAGTACTACGAAAACGGCGTACGCGACGTAAAATTTGACGGCGTCGTTCCCTGGCCCATACCTTTGCATTACCTGCACCTCCTATATGAGGGGTAACTTTACGCCGGACGTAAGCCTTACGCAAATCGCGTATATGAAGCGGCCGGGCGCATCTACGTTCGTGAATCGGCGTATCTTACTCATTTGCATATTTAAAATGGGAACGCCGAATGCATCCAGCCTAACTATGCGCCCACGATACGCCGGCGTAGGCAAGTTACGTCGGGCGGCTGAAGCCTTGTTTTACGACGTATCTAGCTATGCGAATCAGTGTGACAATACGACGGCGCACATTTGTACTTACGACGGCGTATCTCTCGTGAAACTTTTGTGAATCTGGGCCAATATGCATGTGTAATGTAGCACTTTAGCACGTGAAATGTCCTAGTGCCATTTTTATTTGTATTCTCATAGCAAGCCTCATTGCAAGCTCCTTGCACCTTTTTTTTTTGTAGATACTGAGCCAAGTCATTCCACTAACTTCTCCAGGCTGATAGAAGTCGAAGTGCTAAGTGAGAGGGTTTTCCTGCCATAATCAATTCGAGGTACAGAAATAGCTGTGGTGTATGCTTATCTGTGGTCTCCTATAAATGAAGGCTTGCTACATGCTGCATTACATAGTCATACTCCAAACTGATTGTGTTTCAGAATAATGTGTGGCTTGGTCCCTCATTACTGGAGCTGTATTTGCTGCTGGAAGATAAGCAATGAGTATAATAACCTCTTTATTTCACCCATCATAGCTTGTAGACAATTATACTTGACTCTCCAGTGGAAGACAATGGACTTGTCCTGGACTGCAGTTATAGGAGACAATAATTTAAAGGAGTTGTAAAGGAAAAATGTTTTTTGCCTAAAATGAATGTCTGCAAGGTAGACAGACAGAATAGTGTAATGATTCTGTTAACAAACAAGTAAATACCTAATAAATTCCTTCACCTATATCACCTCCGGCGTTCTAGTTTCTGTTCTCTCATTCACTTCCTGGTTTGCGGCGCTCGTTCATGTAAGAACTACATTTCCCAGTATACATTGGGTCACGCCCAGTAATTCACACCTCCTTGAAGTCTCTAACATGTAGAGAGCGTCCTGCCACACAGATGTAGTTCCCAGGTCACGTTACTGACCACCGCAGTAAAGCCTCCCTTCACGGTGGTGAGTTACAATCAGACAAGCAGGAAGTGAACAGAACAGAGAAGAAATAGAGCAACTTCTGAGCAAAAACGAACAATGAGAAAGTGAAAAGAGGAATGTCTGCAGGTAAAGGATGCTTATTATGAAAAGAAAAAATTCCTTTACAACCCTTTAAGTTTATGCCATTTCAACTCTAAGGATAAGGCTGTACTGGACAAAGCTCCATTCAGTTTGGGACTGGCAGTAAGAACACTGAGCTGCCTCGTTAGTAATTCTGACCTGTATTTATAATTCCAAGCAAATTTAAAAATGTATGATAGGGTACGAAGATTAAAGACATTTAATCTTTAATAACATTCTTTTTATATTTTTAAGATGTAAAAGTGAAAAATCATTTTAAAGTGGAACTTCAGTAATATTTTCATCTTTGCATCTAATAAATCTTCTGCCCTTGTTGTTTTAATTTTGGATAGTAAAACCTTTTTTTTTTTCCTGCCACCTTATACAGACCACTTCCTGTTTCTTGTCTAGTCATTAGCCTAGGCGTATGACATCATGCACAGCTCTCTCTCTCTCGTGAGAGTTTGCCAGGAAGTGAGGGGGGGATGAGTCATACGAGGGCCAATGAGAGCTGCAGAGCTGGAGGTGTGTCTCTGTGTAAATCCAGGAAGTGAACAGATAACCACTTCATCCCGGACCATTTTGCTGGTAAATGAACGGGGCACTTTTTGCGATTCGGCACTGCGCCACTTTAACTGACAATTGCGCGGTCATGCAACGTGGCTTTCAAACAAAATTGGCGTCCTTTTTTTCCCACAAATAGAGCTTTCTTTTGGTGGTATTTGATAACCTCTGTGGTTTTTATTTTTTGCGCTATAAACAAAAATAGAGCGACAATTTTGAAAAAAAAAATGAATATATTTTACATTTTGCTATAATAAATATCCCCCAAAAATATTTAAAAATCGATTTTTCTCCTCAGTTTAGGCCGATACGTATTCTTCTACATATTTTTTGTAAAAAAAAAAGCCCCTAGTAGCAGAAATGCAAAATCACGTAATATTACGTGATTTTGTGCAGCCGAGCCGACCTGCCACCGGCGGCTGGTCTGCTGGTCGGCAAGCAGTTAAACAAGTTAAAAGCGCAGCATCCACACTCAGTGGAGGAAGATTTCTGCTGCATATTTGGCAAGTACAGTCATATTATATATTGGAGGGAAGCTTCAGAATGGCTAATTTCATAGGCGTGTGCAAGGGGTGTGCCAGGTGTGCCTGGGCACACCCTAATCCTGGGGTTGGCAACCTGTTAATGGGGGGCTGGTGACAGGTAAACCGCAATCTTACCTTGCCAACCCTCAGAACCTGGATAGGAGAGGTTGCTGGGGGTGGAATTTAGTGGAAACGATCTGTCTTTTCCTCCTGCAGCAGCTGACAGTAGGTTTCTCCTCCTCTTCATTTTTTCAGCATTCCACAGGAGGAAAATTTAGGGGCTCAGTACTAATATATGCCACCCCTCCTTTCCCTGTTCCGCTTCCTTCCATTGCCCAGGTCCCCCATGTGCTCCCTTGCTCCCTTATCCTCCCAATGTTTCAGGATGGAGAGCGGGGAAGAGGCCGGTAAATATGTCAAACGCATATGTCTTGGAGCTTTGCAATAGGCTGCGCACACCTATGGCTAATTTGTTTTTATTACTAATTATGTGATTAATGTAATTCATCAAATGTGTTACTGTTTACCACACCTTGTTTAACCACTTGTCATCAAATGACGGGGTGCAGAAGACTCCATTGTTCTGACAGGACATCATATGACGTCCTGTCTTTTTTTAAGCCGCCGTTTTGCTGGCATCCCGATGCGCGTGCCCAAGGGCAACGATCGCCGCCGGGCACGCGCGATTGCCCAGTAACTGAGCAGGGACGTGGTGCTCTGTGTGTAAACACAGAGCTCCACGTCCTGTCAGGGAGAGAGGAGACCGATCTGTGTCCCTTGTACATAGGAACACAATCGGTCACCTCCCCCTACAGTTAGAACACAAACTAGGCTACACATTTAACCCCTTCCCCGCCCCCTTGTGGTTAACCCCTTCCCTGCCAGTCACATTTATACAGTTATCAGTGCATATTTATTTATATATATGAATGTGATTGGTCCCAAAAATGTCACAAAAGTGTCCGATGTGTCCGCTATAATGTCGCAATCCCAATAAAAAAATCGCAGATCGCCGCCATTACTAGTAAAAAAATAATAATAATAAAAATGCCATAAAAATATCCCAATTTTGTAAACGCTATAAATTTTGCGCAAACCAATCGATAAACGCTTATTGCATTTTTTTTACAAAAAATATGTAGAAGAATAAGTATCGGCCTAAACTGAGGATTTTTTTTTTTATATATATTTTGGGGGATATTTATTATAGCAAAAAGTAAAAAATATTGTTTTTTTTTTTCAAAATTGTCGCTTTATTTTTGTTTATAGCGCAAAAAATTAAAACCGCAGAGGTGATCAAATACCACCAAAAGAAAGCTCTATTTGTGGGGAAAAAAAGGACGCCAATTTTGTTTGGGAGCCACGGCGCACGACCGCGCAATTGTTATCTAAAGCGACGCAGTGCCGGAAGCTGAAATTTCGCCTGGGCAGGAAGGGGGTAAAACCTTCTGGAGCTGAAGTGGTTAAATCTATGTAGTGTATAATTGCCGAAGTATACACAGAGAGTTATATGTGCTCATTACTGATGGAGACTCTGCTTCCTGCTGATCCTCTTATCTCAATGATAAAATCTGGCTGATTGGAAACAATAGACTACAGTCTCTAATGATGTCAAACACCCACCATGCACATGATATTCAAAGAGTACATATTCTTTGCCCAGTCTTAAAGTGATTTTTCTCAGAAAAGGACTCAATCCTCATTTAAAAATGTGTATTTTTAGTAATGCTACATATGCCCTGCTGATTCATTTTATGTATGGGTTCTTAACGATACTATCTGTTTTAATTGTGTAAGCAATATTCGTAATCCCTTCCTCTCTGCTTTTATAGAAATAAATGTTTACAGGGATCTGGAGGTCTGAGTTGGACTCGTTAAATGCACAAACAATTGCACCTTACAAGGCTTATGGTACAGCTCACAATGCACATCAAACATGGCAATTTTGTTGCGTGATCAAACTTAATTTAATTTAATTTTTTCAAAATTGGATAACAATTCCATACATGTAATGTTGGCTTCCAATGATCACAAGGAGATGGGATCCCTGCCTCAAGGAAAAATCTGATCTTTTTAAATGCAATTACTATAATATATCTCCTTATTGACGATGTTGATTTATTTCTCTGTCTCAGGCGGCGTATACACGACCGAGGTTCTCGCTGGAACCTCGGTCATGTGTATGCCGCCTGGCTCGCCCCGCCCGTCGGGAATCCCGTCGAGCGAAAAGAGAGCACGCTCTCTTTTTGCTCGACGGCCCGCCTGGATGAATGGCTGGTTGCCATTCCCGACGGGCGGGTCACCGATTTCGACGGCCGGCAGAGAACCTCGACGGGCGGAACGATGTGTTCTGCCCGTCGAGGTTCTCTGCCGTGTGTACACGGCTTCACAATCAACAGAATTTTAGTGGTCAGGCAAAATCCAGGGTGGTGGATTACTTTGTTTCAGAAACTTAATTTCAGTCCTGGTTCACACTGGGCTGTGGGAGTGAAGCGTGCGAGTTCAGCCGATTTCACTCCCGCTGGCAGTCCCGATTTCAGCCACGATTTAAGAGACATCTGTGCGGGTTTCTGCACAGATGTCAATGTAAATCGCGTCCTGAAATCGCAAAAAGTAGTACAGGAACTACTTTTTAAAATCGGTGCAGTGCCACAGATGCGGCGTCGCACCGATTAGGACGGTATCTTTGCCAAAAATTGCCGGCAAATGCCGCCGATTTGAGATGCAAATTCGTACCCAGTGTGAACCTGGGCTCAATTACATTTGGGATTCCAGGTAGAAAAGTGGTAGAAATGTCCTTGTGTATGACAAGGTTTAGGGCCTATGTCAATGACATCAGTTTGAGATGCTTCTTAAGCCTCGTACACACGGCCGGTTTTCTCTGCAAGAAAAAAACAGTCATGTGTATGTTTTCTCTTTGAGAAAACTGCCGGGAATCTCGACGAGAAAAATAGAGAACCTGTGTGTGTGTATGGGGCTACAAGCTTACCTGTCCTCCTGTAAGCCTGCGCATGCTCGATGAGACTTCAATGCATGTGTGGTAGCTTACAAGGGTAGTGTAGGGTGAAGCAAGATGGCGGCGACGGCATCGAATGTGATGAGCGCATGCAAAAAGAATGGCGGTTCTTTTGAATGTGCCATGTGTACACTCAGCTTTGCAAAAAAGCTTGCCAGGATTCTCGTCGGGAAAAACAATGTTTTGTGGTGACACTGACACCTGAAGAGGAACCTCTTCTCTTTGTAGGCAGGTATAGTCTATTTTCTCCACTGCAGGTAGTACTCAACTGCAGGGGCAGTGCAGAGGAAGTCAAGAGGAGTGTGGCTCCTCTATGGTTTCCTGGGTCATCGGGGAGAGATCCTGTTGGATGGTGAGGGCTCATGTTATTCTGGTGGCTATCTTGGATCAGACAGAGTCTATTTAAGACCCCGGCTCATGAATTCGGTGCACATTTAGCATGTGGGTAGTGTGGGGACATGTCTCCTAAAGGTTCCAGATGAGTAGGGAAAGAATGGGGATCCTCCACTTCTCCTGGAAACCTCCCAACTTGGGCTCAGACTGGCCAGGCCTCAAGACAGATGCTATCAGTTCATGTGAGATCTGCTCTGCTACAATCTGCTGTCCACCTGTAAGTGCTCCTGGTTGGGCTGCCTTCCCCAGGATTGTTGTGAATTGTTATATTTTGACTACAATACAAGTTAGTTCTGTTTGCAACTGGACTGTGTTTGAGTTACTGCCACCACATCACGCCTGCACCCTCCCACATTCTCTGCAAAGTAAAAGAGAGTAGATGTTGGACTGGAGCACCGTTTAGATTAGCAATTGGTTGGGGGGGGGGGGCATACCTAGAGTTTATCTTTGACCAATGCATACTGAAGCTATCAAATTTGATCTGGGAGGCAGTTTGGGAACCCTGGGCCACCTTCTGCGGTATCTCTCTAATACCTGGGGCCCAGCCTGGAGGCTTGAACACTTGTACTCTTCCTTGATAAAAACCTATTGGTGTCTCTCCTATTCTCTACCACATTTCACTCTTCTACTTTCTGCCATCTCTCTTGGTGTACCTGAGTTAATTTTCAGTCACAGTTCTTTGTGGTTAACTGTTCTCACTCAAGCTATTCAGTGGGAGTTATAAGGCTAAATGAAACCCCGCTCTGCGCATGGGTGGTTGCCACTCTAATAGTCATAGGGGGAAGCTTTGTGGCCACGTCACCTGGTATGCAGTGTGTACCCATTGGGGCACCCAGGGGATTGGGGTCTCGGATCTCGACCTATTCTGGCAATTTCCAATGTTCTTCGGTGTGGCTATCGCTGATGTGTTCTGGGTTGGGTAAATGTGTATTTTTTTATCGAGTCTGTTCGCTATGTTAGTCTACTGTAGATACTTCAAATGTGATGTACCAGATTGTATACTTGGGTGCGGGAATGTATTGATCATTTTTATTTCTATGCACCTTGTTTTTGCCTTTTTCATAAAAATACTCAATAAAAACTATTGAAATTAAATTTGATCTGGGGAGAATGCCTGGAGTTCATCTTTAACCTATGCAAATACTTACCTAAAAAATTCTAATCTGGGTATCTAAGCTTTAATGAAATCTGATCATAGATGAATTACTGATACCTTACTCCAACCTCCTTTCTAAATAAGGAAAAGGCAAAAAATATATATATATTTCTCTGTGTATGGTAACCATAACTGAAGCTGAGCTAACAACGAATCTGACCCAAACTAGAAAATGACAGCTGATTTTTTTAAAGTTTTAATCTAAATGGCAGCCGTAGGAAAATACTGACTATTTTAGACAATCCTATGCACGGACTCTTTGATAAATATGGCTCAATGCTTTTAGAACAGAACACACAGATACTTGATTCATTTACATAGTGCTGACAGTGCGCAGTGTTCCGCAGATATGAAAATGGATAGATTTAAGACGCATGACCAGTAGGTATAAAGGAGACTGACAGAGATGAGAGAGACATGAATTTGAAAAGACATGTCCAGTCAAATACCCTTGTCATAACACTGATATGACGTGAGCTCCATGCAAATAGGCTTCAAGACTAAAACCTTTTTTGCTTTCTCTTTTGCATACCGCTATTTCTGCAAAAATGTGTTCTTTCTCATTATGAACCATGATTTACAGCAATGACTATAATTTATTATGCTTTATCATTTTTTTATATAATCTATTATTTATAATGGACCAATTCTGAGCATGCACGTTTTTTTCCCCTCGGAAAAGCATACACACGACCGGTTTTCATGACGAGAAAACTGACATTTTTCATACTGGTCATGAAAAATGGTTGTGTGTATGCTCCCTAGCAGTTTTCTCGAAGAAAAAATTGCACACGAAAAAATTGAAACCAGCTCTCTTTTGTCTCGTCGTGTTTCCCATCGGTTCTTTTCTCGTCGCGAAAAACGGTCGTGTGTATGCTTTTCTGAGGGGAAAAAAACGTGCATGCTCGGAATCAAGTATGCAGCCCAAAAGCAGCCCAAATCGTGGCGCCATTTGAAAGGAACTTCCCCTTTATAGTCCCGTTGTACGTCTTGTAAGTCACCGTACTTTGGTTGCACGTGTTTTTGCATGAACGCGTGTATGTAAGTCAGGCTGGAGAGGAATTACGTCGGGGAAAACGTCATTTTTTTTCCTGCCGTGAAAAATGTGTGTCCGAGGCATAAGACATTATTCATTTCTAGTGCCAAGATCTTGGAGCTGTGTTTGGAAGTGTTTGCTAAGATACTTATGACCCTTTAGAGGTCAACTTAGTGTTAGGGATTATTGTAAGGTTAGGGTTAGCTTTAGGGTCAGGGGATATGGCCATGGCGTTCATATTAGGGACTCATAGTTCAAGTTTTAAGTTATAGGTTCTATGTTATGATTACAGTAATTAGGTTTTGGTGACCAGTTTAAGTGTGTTGACTAGTTTGAGGCCTCGTACACACGACCGTTTTCCTCGACAGAATCCATCAAGAAACTTGGTGGCAGAGCTTTTTTGCCAAGGAAAATGGCTGTGTGTATGTTTTTCGTCGAGAAAACTGTCGTGGAACTCGAAGAGCTGTAACAGACTGAAAAGCGTGAATTTTCTCTCACCAAACTTTTACTTAACACGCAGTAACATGAGATAAGTAAAAGCATCCCCAAGGGTGGCGCCAGTGGAATCAAACTTCCCCTTTATAGTGCCGTCGTACATGTTGTACGTCACAGCGTTTGAGAACGATGACATTTTGTCTTGACAGTGTGTGCGTAAAGAAAGCTTGTCAAGATTCTCGATAAGCCTAACAAGGAACTCATCGAGAAAAACGATGTTTCATTTACAACGAGTTCCTCGGTTTACGAGGCCTCAGTGTTGGAGTAAAGTCTGAAAGTAGAACTGAAGGCAAAACTTTGTTTTCATCTTGGATAGAGAAAGGGAGGGTTATAACCCTTGTCAGATTTTTGTTTTGCCATTTTTTCCCATTGGGGTAATTTCCCTTCACTTTCTGTCCTTCAGACAAAACAGGAAGTGAGAGGAAATCCCTCCAAAGTCAGAAAATCCCTGGTTGTCACCGGAATCACCAGAACTAGTGTCCTCATTGGATTATTCCTTCTCTGTTCCTGGGAACAACCCAAAATTTGTGATTTTATTTTACTTTCACTTTCAATGGTAACAATAAACAGATTAGGGAAACAATGGATCTTCCTAATAAGGCAATAGTTAGAAAAATTCATCCAGATCATCAGTATTTTACTCACAAGGCCAGCGAATAGCTGCCCAGACTTAGATTACTATTTCCTTTTAGTAAAGTGGTAGTAGACTGAATCCCCAATGGTGATGTCTCCCCAAGGGTGTCTTTGTAGTTGCAGGTATGGATCCCCTACTCAGCCACAGTCTAGACCCTAATGAGCATCAATGTAAATAAGCAGCAAGTCCTTCAGAGATGGCAGCTTTCCCTGCTGGTGAATCTCATTGGCCAGATATGTAGGGCTGTGTACCCAGCACATACTAGGCCCCTAACAGGCTTCTTGGCCTAGCAGCATAAACAGTCCATCAGAAACTTCTCAGGATTCAGCTTGAGACAAAAGAGCAAGAACATGACCTACTGTATAGCTGCTAGCCTTTGTATTCTGCCGGCCAGGAAGGTTCCCTGTGTCAACCTGTTGGCAGAATACAGAAGTACTATGGAAGGGATTCCCCCATCAACACTGACATATGTGTTTTAAAAAATCTACCAAAATGTTTTCTTTTACCATGTATATGCATGTTATATTATTATTATTATTATTATTATTATTATTATTATTATTATGTGTTTCTTAGGCCTCGTACACACGAGGCAATCTATTTGTTCAAATCGGTCGGACCGACCGATTTGAACAAATCTGTTTGCTAGGATTTTGGTTTGCTCGCGTGTACACACGAGCAAACCAAAATCCCCGCCAGCAGACGGCGCACTGACGTGTCGGTGACGTGGCGGTGACGTTGACGCCGCCACGTCACCGCACCAGGAAGTAAAACACTTCCGCGCATGCGCCGAATCCATTCGGCAGCGGTGCGAGACGACATGTCTGCTGGTAAGTGTACTAACCAGCAGACATGTCGGGCGGACGGATTCCCACCCGATAGATTTCAAAGCATGCTTTGAAATCTGTCGGGTGGCCAAATCCGTTGGCTCGCCCGTACACACGATCGAATCTGTCTGCTGGGACGGTCTAGCAGACCGTTTCCAGCAGACAGATTTGATCGTGTGTACGAGGCCTTATACTTTTGTACAGTAGGTGCTAAAGCACACCTAGAGCAAGTAATGATGTACATTTTTTTATGTATTTCCTAAAACCATGTGAAATATGTGCAGACTCAATGATGAATACAATTGACCAGAAGCTATCAAACTCATGACCAACCCATTTGTGTGCCACTCTTGTAGAACTTTGGTTTTCATGTGGCCATTGTTGTTTGATATCAGACATTAACTCCCAGTAAAACCTTATATAATGAATCATTTTAAATTCTGAGACCCCTCCCTCCTCCTTAAAAAAAAACATAATTTGCTTAATCAAAGGCTATCCATGCAATTTAAAAGGTTTCATCTCTTGTATCTTTTAATGGTTCCCAACCTACATTCTAATGTGTTTCACGCAGGTCCATTGCTTTGTGGTTTCTCTCGCTCTGCTCTGCTTTAAAAGCTGTGTTCAAAACAGCAGTCATAATGGAAGCCTAAGGGGATCTACATTAAAGTGGATAGAATAAAGGAGAGAGATAAAGTGAAGATTGCCTTTTGCTCTTACCCACCCTCAAGTATTCAGTACAGGAATTGTGCTATTTAATCTAGAATTATGCATTCTGTCATGGTGCTTAGTAAGTAAAAAAAACAATAAACAAATTAGAATAACCTATTATAGCTAATAAGGATAATTGTTCATTGTTTTGACAGCACAAAGCTAGACTGGTATTAGGTTCCATGGGTAACTGTCAGAATTAAATGTGCACTCTACTGGTTGGTGAATCCTCCAACACTGGCAGGCAGGAATGGTAAGCTTGGGGACACTAGATCCTTATAGGGGAGCAGCGACTATTGAAAATATTTTTACATACTGTACACCCCCGGGGGAAGCCATCCCCATCGGGAGAAGATTGTTGAGTTGTTCCGATACCACTTTTTTGAGTACCAAGAACCGATACTGTTTTTCGAGTACTCGCTGATACCGATTACCAATGCTTTTTTTTTTAATGTCATGTGACAGTGGCACATGTGTTAGTATTTTTTTTTTTTTTTTACAATGCTCTCTTTTTTTTAATTTATTTTTGTTGGGAGGGGGGGTGTCTGTGTGTTTTTTTTTTTTATTTTAAGAAAAAAAAATACAATTATTTTTTAATTTATTCATTGCAAATCTTCTTTTTTTTTAGTCCTGTTGGGGGGCTTTGGTGAGATATCTCCCCCTTGAGACAGATAAAGAGACTGAGGATACACACAGTAGATAGATAGATAGATAGATTAGATAGATAGATAGATAGATAGATAGATAGATAGATAGATAGATAGATAGATAGATAGATAGATAGATAGATAGATAGATAGATAGATAGATAGATAGATAGATAGATAGATGGATAGATAGATAGATAGATAGATAGATGGATAGATAGATAGATAGATAGATAGATAGATAGATAGATAGATAGATAGATAGATAGATAGATAGATAGATAGATAGATAGATAGCCTCAGCTGCACTGAAAATGAATGGAGAGCAGAAAGTGTCTCCTTTCCATTTATAAACGGAGACATCGTAATTACAGGTCACGACGATGTTTCAGTTATGTTAATGGGCAAGGTCAATGATCGCAGGACAGCAGAACGGAGTGGAACACAGAGGAAGAACGGAGGGGGACAGCAGCAGAACAGAGGGGGACACAGTGGAAGAATGGAGGGGAACACGGAGGAAGAAAGGAGGGGGACAGCAGCAGAATGGAGGGGAACACGGAGGAAGAACAGAGGGGAACACGGAGGAAGAACGTAAGGGAACATGGAAGTAGAACGGAGGGGGACATTGGGGAAGAACATAAGGGAACATGGAGGTAGAACGAAGGGGGACACGGGGGAAGAACGTAAGGGAACACGGAGGTAGAAAGGAGGGGGACAGCAGCAAAATGGGGAAAGCAGAACAGAGGGGGACACCAGGATGGGGGGGGACATGGAGGAAGAACGGAGGGGAACACAAAGGAAGAAAAGAGGGGGACCGCAGCAGAACGGAGGGGGACAGCAGCAGAACGGAGGGGGACAGCAGCAGAACAGAGGGGGACACCAGAACGGGGGGGACGACACAGAGGAAGAACGGAGGGGAACAAAAAGGAAGAACAGAGGGGGACAGCACCAGAACGGAGGGGGACAGCAGCAGAATGGAGGGGGAAAGCAGCAGAATGGAGGGGGACAGCAGAACGGAGGGGGACTGGAGGAAGATGCGGGGACAGTCATCAGTGATCGTGCATGGGGGAGATACCAGCACCAATCACCCTGTATAGATTTCACTAGCTGAAAGCTGCGAAAGAGAAATGGCTTTATTGAAATCTATACAACGGTGATCAGTGCTTGTAACTCCTCCATGCACCGATCACTGCTGACTGTCCAGGTATCGGATGAAGCATCAGAGCATGTAGATAAAAGCTAACTTTGCAAATTTTGCTAGTTTGATAATGCCCTTGCTATAGGTGTAGGCCACTGACATACCTCCCAAAGCCTTCCTGAAAAAACCCACAGAGCTGGCTTCATTCTATCCTGCCTTGCTCTAAGACACTCCCAGCTATTACTGCTCATTCTCAACATCAAAGGAACAATCTCTCAAACCCTCGCACATATGCGGTCCACTATTGCTTCCATTGCAACATTGCTAGCTCAAAGCTACAATAAGGAAAAAAGAGCACATTCAACAGGGGTCTAAATCTGTGGGAGTGTCTTAGCCAGAGCTTTTTTTCTCAGAAAATAGGTGCAGGAACTCAACCACGACCCGTTCAGATTTCACAAACAGTAGAAGGGTCTCAAAGGGGCATTAAATACCAGAATTGCATTACATACAGTGTGCAGAGTTCAGGGGGTTACAAAGCAGTCACTTGTAAACACAGAAACCAGACTTCTGTGTTCACAAGTGATTGTGGTGAGCGGGCACCAAAGGGTCTGAGCCAAAGGTGGTGGAACTGAGTTCCACCAAGTTCCCCCAGAAAAAAAGCCCTGGTCTTAGCAATGTAAAATGTGCTGACGCCATCTCTAGTCGTTTTTTCCGTCAGGCTTCAGGAGGTGTAGATGTAAACGGCCTACACTTCTATTAATGGCATTATTTATTTTTATTTAACGCTGCACGGATTATTTGTAGACATCCCTTACTTGCATAGGTTGTTTATTGGTAAAATAACCCTTTAAAGTTTATTATCAATTATATATTCTAAAGAATACAAAGTTGTATATTATTATAATTCGTATTATATAGGAGCGATAGTAAGATATACAGACTGACAGTAAGTGATAGATAAAGAATGAACCAGAAAGAGGAAAATCATTTATAAAATATACATTATCCCTAAGCGGTATAGTCAGGCTTTTAGCGGGATTAAGAAAAAATATGCAGTATGTAAGGAATGTGCCCATCTAATGTAAGTGAGGTAAAATGCAAATTTAATGTTTGCATGTTTTAAAGGCCTTACCTTGCACTGCGTCTAAGACTGAAATACCTAAATAGAAATGTAAACTCAAAGCAACATACATATGGAATATGCTGAGTTTTAAAGCACTTAATTCCCTATGTGATGGATGCTGACAATTAGTCTAACCTTTTGTGTTGATTTTCTAATCATTGTTCACATACTGCTGATTGATGAATGAGAACAATGTATGTGATGTTAAATATTAGGAGCCATAGTCATTCATTAACTGTTTCCTTGGTCTCTGCTTTTCTGTTTGGAATGACTTTATATAATATATTTGCCCACACTTAGGGATTCATTATAAAATTTCTTCAACCACTGTAGTAAATGTAGTTCCTGTAGTTGTATCTTGGAAACAACATAATCGTAACATATTTAGCCTATGATACAAGGAAAAATGAATGAGGTATTGCTAATGTGGCGGCTGCCATGACCTTACCTCTATTATCCATATATCACCCGTCTACCATAATAATGACACAATCGCATCATTTGGGTTTAAATGGCCATAGCAGCCTTTTATTAACAACCATAAATAACAAAATGATGTTTTAATTTCCGGATAAACATTTTAAACCATAATGTACCCAACTGACTTTTTTCTGAGTCTTAGGTTAATCCCTTCACGCCCGCGCTATAGTAGAATGATGGCTACAACGCAGGCTTACTTTGCCGGGAGGGTGTCTATGACGTTCTCCTGCGATTGCGCTCCCTGCGCACCCCCTGCGTTGCGTGGGTACTGCAGTCATTTGGACTGAGCTGATCACAGATCTAGGTAAAGGGCAATCACAGTGGTCCTTAACCACATAATCAGCTGTCTCCAATGACAGCTGGTCATGATGTAAACAGAAACCGGTTATTGGCGTTTCTCTACTCGCATTGACAGCATTAGGAGAGATTAAAAGATCAGATAACCAGCTTGAGTTAAAGGGACATTGGCACTGATATTCAGGGCACTGATTATCAGTGCAGTCCCAACAGTGCCCACTAGCACTCCAAGCAGTGCCCACCAGTGCTGCCAATCAGTGCCCATCAGTGCCTCTCATTAGTGTCACCTATCAATGCTGCCTATCAGTGCACATCAGTGCTGCCTATCCGTGCCCATTCATGCCACCTTATAGTGCCCATCAGTGCCACATGTCAGTTCCTATAAGTGCCCCCTATCAGTGCTTCCTATCAGTGTCACCTATCAGTGCCCTTCAGTGCTGCCAATCAGTGCCATCTGTCATTGCCCATCAGTGCCATCTATCAGTGCAGTCTCATCAGTGATTCCTCATCACAGCCTACCAGTTCTGACTCATCAGTTCCCACCAGTGCCATCTATTAATACCTGTCAGTGCCCATTAGTGCTTAACATGCAGCCTATCAGTGCCCTACAGTGCAGCCTAAATTAAGACTTGATACTTATTACTGTATCTATAGGTTTACCTTTAATTATGACTAAGTAGCCGTCTATCTACCTGACTACGTTGCTGTTTTAGATGTCTATGTTTCAGCCTAATGCTAGCCATACACTATACAAAAAAATCATTCAAACCCATTTTCGAAAAACAAACATTCATCCATGAGAGCAATCAATAGTGCCATCATGTAATGACCGATAAATTGTTCAATGGACATAAATTAATCAGCTTTTTTTTTTTTCACATATACCTAGTGCAAACAGTTTGGACGGGAAAGACATTAACCTTTTAATTTATCCTTCGTTCACAAAATTTCCAATCTTGTCCTTCGTTTTTTTAGCCCAAAAACGTCCCAACCGATTGCCGATTCATGTCCATTAACTGGACGAAAAACGAACACGCTGTCGAAATGACCAAATTTTGTCAGATTTTTTATATAGTGTATGGCCAGCATAAGGTTAGGTTCACACTTGTGTGGGTGGTTGCCGCTGCAGGACTGCACCTGTTCTTGCACCTGTTCCTGCACCCTTTCCTGTACCTGTTCCTGCACCTGTTCCTGTACCTGTTCCTGCACCTGTTCCCACACCTGTTCCTGCACCTGTTCCTGCACCGATTCCTGCACCTGTTCCTGCACCTGTCCCCACAACCTGTTCCTGCACCTGTTCCATCCCTTTTCCCAGACCTGTTCCTGCACCTGTTCCCACAACCTGTTCCGTACCTGTTCCCAGACCTGTTCCTGCACCTGTTCCCACAACCTGTTCCTGCACCTGTTTCGTACCTGTTCCCAGACCTGTTCCTGCACCTGTTCCGTACCTGTTCCCAGACCTGTTCCTGCACCTGTTACTACAACCTGTTCCTGCACCTGTTCCGTACCTGTTCACAGACATGTTCCTGCACCTGTTCCGTACCTGTTCCCAGACCTGTTCCTGCACCTGTTTCCACATCCTGTTCCCACACCTGCAACCACATGCCGGCAAAAACATGCTTCAGGCATTTTCAGAAGAGGGGAAAGGGACCTTTTCCCTGCATTTTTAGAAGGCACATCAGGCTGTTCAAAAGAATGGGCTGCCATGGTGGCGCAAAATGTGGCTTGCAAAGCCGCACACGTTTGAACCTAGCCTAATTCCTTATTAATTTCAGGGATATATATTTTGGAAAAGGAGGAGGCGGGAGGGCAAGGCACTGGAAAGAGCTGGGGGAAGGAGAGACAGTTTCCAGGTCAATTTGTGGAATAGAACTTTGTGTCTTTAGGCACCTTTATGACTTTTTCTCTGTGGGATATTAGCATAAAATCAAGCGCCTATAACAAATGAGGACGTTTCTTGTCTGGATGATACTTTTAACACAGCAGTCAACAAAACAAATTAGTTTTGTTGACAAAACACTTTTTAAGGAACTATCTTCCCTTCCCAAGGGCTAAAAAAAACATTAAAATGACATATTGTACATGAGTACAATAACTAGAGCATAAAGGTGTAACCATAGAGATCAAGAAAAAAAAAGGAAAGTAAAAAAAATAATAATAGCATTGGGACAGTCCCAAAGCTCTATTGCAATATTTTTCATCTTCGAATTAAGAGATTATTTGGATACGTCTTCTTATGCACTAGGGGGGTGATTTGCCAAAGGAAAATAGGCTGCTCACTTTGCAAGGGAATTTTCCTTAGTGAATGTGATGTGATGATTTACTTTGCAAATAATACCAAATCTCATACACAATTTTTTTTTTTGAATGAATGAATGAAAACTTATATAGCGCAGCACATGCAAACTAAATCGCCAATTTTTTTTTTGCTTGCAAATGATTAGATGATAAAAAGTCAGCAGAGCTTCATCTCAGTCTCTAAACTAAGGGAATATTCCCTTGTAAATAGAACAGCCTTTATTTGACCTATTTTTCTTAGGTGGCGTACACACGACCGAGAAACTCGTCGGGCGAAACACATAGTTTTCTCCGTCGAGTTCCTTGTTCGGCAGTCAAAAAACTTGTCGAGCCAAATTTTCCCATTGCCCAACGAGGAAATAGAGAACATGCTCTCTTTTTGGCTCGACGAGTTCCTCGAAAAGTGTACACACGACCGGTTTCCTCGGCAGAATACATCTCCCATCGAGTTTCTTGCCGAATTCTGCCGAGGAAACCGGTCGTGTGTACGTGGCCTGAGGCCTCGTAGTTTTTCCTGACGAGATTCTTGGCAAGAATGTCTTACCGTACGAGGTCATCGCGTACGGCGAGCATGCGCTCGTCACATTCGATGTCGTCGCCGCCATCTTGCTTCACCCTACCTATGCCGTGGAAACAGGTCGACAAGAATCTCCCGGTTCTCGCTCTGTAACGAGCGATTGCGGGTGCCCGGCGGTGATTGCGGCCGTCGGGCGTGCGCGCCCCTATTGGTTGAACTGCGAGATGACGTATATCTACGTGATCTCGCGCAGCCGAGCCGACCGGCAGCTGGTCGGAAAGTAGATAAAAATCCAACCCAAAGGGGCTCTATTTACATATAATATACAGTAGCCCAAGGCAACCAATGAGAAATCAATCAATCAATCTATCAATCAATCAACCCCTAAACCAAATATGATAACCTGTAATGTGGTGTTATGGTTAATGTTCTATGCACACTGTTGCTGTCTTTTACGCTGATTTGTAATACTTTATTATATGTATATTTATGTTGCTTTTAGTCATTCTGTCTAAATGTCCTGCTGCTTGTCTATTCCCTGTTTATTAGCTAGGCAGCAAAAATGGCCGTGCCGCAGTTCAGCCCAGGTATCAAACGTTCTTTTTGGCTTTGTGAGATGAAGCTGAGTGCTGTGCCCTTTCCCAGCTGGGTCTATAATTCAGTTTTGATGGTCTCTGCTAGGTCTACATTTCTAAACCTCCACACACAGTTTGACAATATGGTCAGTCCCCGCACAGTCAAGACCAGGCTGCTTGCATGAATACTGAATGATTTCGATCCCCTATAGATCAGAGCTGCAGTTATTCACCAGGCAGAGTGATGGAAACCTGAGGTCTAACTGGTGTGTAAATAAAAGCAAGGGCTTCAATATAACCGGAGACCTGGCGGTTACCCTTTTCCGGCAGGAGGGAACAAGCGCCTACAGCTGCAGCCATAGATATCAAGAAATAAAGAAGCAAAGCAGAAAAAAAAAAAAAAAAAACCCTGCAACAACAATAAAAGTGTGACAGTCCCAGAGCTGCCATTTAATCGCAACAAGGATAACAAAGAAACAGTATGACTGGGAACAAAGGTGAAACGCAATTATAGAGGACACAATAACTTAAAGCTAGTATTACATTTATTTAGAAAACGCCAACATGTGAAGGCTCCCTGAAGATCGGAGCTGGGAGGAAATTGCATCAAAGTAGGAGATCGTTTTAACTTGATTTTATAAAATGGCACACATGACTGCGGCAAGCGAGAGATTATGAGCTAAGGGATCATTCTGAATTTAGACTTTTTTTTTTTTTTCTAAGAGATCACTTTGTAGTAGAAGTTCAGTTTCTATATATATAAAAAAAAAATAAGTATACAGTTATTTTTTTTTTATAGAAACTGAACTATATACCATATTTATCGGTGTATAACACGCACAGGCATATAACACGCACCCTAACTTTAACTATAAGTTTCAGGAAAAAAACTTTCCATAGCCCCCTGCGTATAACACACAGGCACAGTTTACCCTCGGTTTTCAGGGTAAAAAAGTGAGTGTTATACGCCAATAAATACAGTACTTTCTGTCTATCTTTATCTATCTATCTATCTATCTATCTATCTATCTATCTATCTATCTATCTATCTATCTATCTATCTATATATCTATCTATCTATCTATCTACTGTAAACCTTAAACCAGTGGCCCGGGGGTCACATGTGGCCCGCCGAGCCCTCTGATGTGGCCCACGACCTCCTGCTCTGGGACGGCTGGTTGGCAAGCCCAGATTGCAGGTTTCCCACCTGCCATCTCAGAACATGAGTGTTGTGAATGAAGCCGGCGGTAGAGGAAGCAAGTGGCTTTTCAGAAAGTGCACCAAACCTGCAGGATATAATAAACGTCTAGGGCAAAGTGCAGCTAACCGGCGGGAAAACCATAAGGAACACTGCGCCGAACCCACGGTGTGGGTAGACCGCAGATATTTTGTGTAAAAGCAGCCTTAGGCCCCTTTCACACGAACAGTCTGACCCAATCTGACCCTCTATTCACCTCTATGGAGCGGCAGATGTAAACAGACTTTTGTCCGTTTACACCCACCTACCTCCAATCCTATCTGCTAAAAAACAGAAGTGGATCTATCTTCTTCTATCTGATTGGATCAGAGGGCCCATAGCGTAGATTGGGCTGTGCCTGTGTCTGCTTTGCATATGCAGACTGGACACAGACCTGTCATCTGTCCACTCTGCTCATTGTGGTCTGCAACTGTTTACCAAGTCACTTAAGTGGCCCTTGGCCTTCACAAAGGTTGGGCACCCCTGTCTTAAAGTGATTGTACAGAAAATTAACATAACATACTTACCTGATTTGTGCAGTGTTTTTTTTTACAGAGCAGCCCCAATCCTCCTCTTCTCGGGTCCCACGCCAACATTCTGTGCCTCTCCCTCCTGCCAAATGCCCCCATAGCAAGCTGTTTGCTGTGGGGGCACTCATGTTCTCGCTCCCGAGCCATCTTTCAGACACACGCGCCCACTCTGTCTGTTACATGAAATGTTTCGTGTAATAGAACCACCCTATTTAACCACTTCCCACCCGGCTTATAGCAAAACGATGGCCATGAAGTGGTTCAGTTATGCTGACTGGGCATCATATGACGTTCAGCAGGATAAGCCGCGATCGGCGGTGTGGTGTGTCAGTCTGACACATCACATCACCGATCTTGGTAAAGAGCCTCTAACGGAGGCTCCTTACCATGTGATCAGTCGTGTCCAATTACGGCTGATTACGATGTCAACAGGAAGAGCCTTTTATCGGCTTGACAGACGCGAGTAGAGGAGAGCCGATCGGTGGCTCTCCTGAGAGGGGGGTCTGTACTGATTGTTTATCAGTGCAGCCCCCCCATTGATGCCCACCCAGGTCCACCAGGGATGCCTCTAGGACCACCAGGGATGCCCATAAAGGAACCCCAATAGGTATGCCACTCTAGACCACTAGGGCTATGCCAATCAGTGCCCAGGGAACTGCTAATCAGTGCCCATTAATAATGCCTGCCAGTACCATCAGTGATGCCTATCAGCGCAATCAGTGCCGCCTATCAGTGCCCATCAGTGCCGCCAATCAGTGCAGCTTATCAGTGCCCATCAGTGAAAGAGAAAACTTTTTGTTATACAAATTTGTAAAAAAAGAAATACATAATTTTGTTTAGCAACAAATAAAAACCGCAGAAGTGATAAAATACCACCAAAAGAAAGCTCTATTTTTGGGAACAAAATGATAAAAATGTAGTTTGGGTACAGTGTAGCGCAATTGTCATTTTAAAAGTGACTGCGCTGAAAGCTGAAAATTGGCTTGGGCAGGAATGGGGGTAAGTGCCTGGTATTGAAGTGGTTAAGTTGCTAGAATATATTGTATTCAGAGGGGTTGTAAACCCTTGTGTTTTTCACCTTAATGCATCCTAAACATTAAGGTGAAAAAACTTCTGACACTGACCGGCACCCTAACCCTCCCCCCCCCCTGTTTTACTCACCTGAGCCCGTTAGTTTCCTCTGTAAAGACGCACTGTCCCTCTCTTCCCAGGGTTCTCGGCTCTTGATTGGATAGATTGATAGCAGCGCAGCCATTGGCTGCCGATGCTGTCAATCAAATCCAATGACGCAGGCGCCGGGAGTCAGGGGCCGAGCCCAGCATTCTGTATCTATGGACGCAAATGCCCAACAGCGGCCGCATATAGTAGTGAAGGTAATAATTTGTTTGGACAAGCTTGTTTTAAAGCAGGGGTCTCAAATTGGTGGCGCTCCAGCTGCTGCGGAACTACACGTCCCATGAGGCATTGCAAGGCTGACAGTTACAAGCACGACTTCCTCAGGCATGAGGCATTGCAAGGCTGACAGTTACAAGCATGACTTCCTCAGGCATAAGGCATGATGGGAGTTTCGCAACAACTGGACGGCCACCAGTTTAAGACCCCTGGTTTAAAGGAACCATTTAACCTTCACTAAAACACAGAGATCAGCTTTAATGAAAGCAATGTAGGTACCTAACTTGGTATCAGCCTCATTTAGTCCCTATACAGCAGAGCAGGAGTGTAAGAGGAAGAAGCAGGACAAGCAACCTAGAGCAGACAGCAGAGTGATAGAGAGATAAGCTCTGTGCTCCTACTTTCTCTGTCCAGTCACAAGCTGTTGTGGATCCAGAACAATTTCGACTCAGAGGAAGTGGGTTGAATGCTGCTAGCCATCAAACTGAGGACATCTAATGGAATAAAAAAGTACTGCGGGTAGAAATACTGTAAGTGAATTAGAGTTAACTGTTGCAGCAAAAGCTGATTTTTTTTTATCTTGTAACAATCTTTTTTTTTTTGCTGTTTTTTTGCTGTAAATCTGTTCGTAAATTGTGAATACATGAAATGTTTGCATCCCAGCAAAGTTTCCTCCAGAACATTTTGCCACCCTTGCAGACTAATAAGGAACCTCTCTATGCATACAGCCATTTCTTACAACATCTATATTTTTTATCATGTAAGCAGGTTTATTATTTTACAATACAGCATGTTAACGCTGTTATCAGTGTATAGATATATCAGCAGGACTCTATGCCTGGAGGAGCTGAGGCAGCAGGGGACGGAAAGAACTTATAATTATATACAGATATATAAAGCGGCGCTCGAAATACTTGCTTATGCTTATCTTTTTTGTTTATTTTGAACTCTATATAGCATATACGTTTTCTTTTATCTGAACTCTGTCGGCATCTTGTCAGCTTTAATCCACAATGTTTGTCATCTCTTTGATTTGATATGTTCTGCTTATTTCCCTAGATTGGACCGAAGCATTGTACTCCACATTTACTTAACAACAAAGTATAAAACAGCGTTGTAAGTTCTGATAATAGTTAATGGGGTTGATTTACTAAAACTGGAGATTGCAAAACCCGGTGCTGCCATGCATGATAGCCAATCAGCTTATAACTTTAGCGTGTTCGGTTAACCACCTTTCCCCTTTCCTCATCAATGGTTCCATCCTTGGTATGTGGGGGTAGGTTACAAATCCTTGACCTTGTGAAAGCTCCAAACACATTAACTTGGACCTCTCACAATGATTCTTGTCTTTTTTACAGTGAGCAAATGGGGCTATAGAGGAGCAATTGGAATGGATGTATAAGTAGTTGGGCGTAAAGTATATTTTCACTTTAAAAAGGTTGTAAAGCTTCAGTTTTTTTCACCTTAATGCATCCTATGCATTAAGGTGAAAAAACACCTTGCTGTCTCTGCCCCCCCACCTGAGCCCCCATTTTACTTACCTCAGCCCCTAATCTCCCCTAAGCCCCTAATCTCCAGCGTTGGGGCTGAGTGATACAGTCTGCAGCTATGGCTGCCATCTGTATCACACGGGAGCGTGTCTGCAAGCTAACCCATGTGGGAGAGAGCTTCCCAGAGGGGGTTAGCTCTTGTGGGGAGGAGCCAAGACAGCCACTAAGGCATCCCAGAAGACGAGGATAGGGACCACTCTGTACAAAACGAACTACACAGTGGAGGTAAGTATAGCATGTTTGTTTTAAAAAAAATAAAAAATAAACTGAACCCATACAACCCCTTTAAGCTGTTTTTTTCCTTTTTGGTGATATTGTCCCTTTAACAAATAGTCTTTATTGGTCTCATTCTCACTTCCTGCCTGTTTCTATACTATAATCCGACCTATTCCTCCTCAGCCTGCCTCCAGTTCCAGTCCACATGGGAATTCTTTGACAGGCTCATTCATCTCACTCAACGCACGTATTCTTTTGCCTTGCAAGCCAAAGCACAAACTTGACACCGCTTTTACGAGTGACTCTAAACAAATGTTCCCGCACATGCAAATCTAAACAAAACCGTCTATTGTAATATTTCAGCCCTCATGACCAACTTATTGAATTCCTAGCTTAGATATGAGCAAAATTATCTCATCTGAATGAGTAATAGTGTTCAGTGAATACAACTTTTTACCAGCTTGATTGGTTTTTGACAAGAAAATGAGATATGCGATAACTTTCATATAGTGGTTGCTCCGTTAAACAGTGACTCACCTAATCATTTTTCCGATTAGTTCTGCAAGTCTTTTGAGAGCCTAGCAAACCAAGCATAACAAAATAACCTTGCATGAACTAAGATGAGGCAATCAAAAGGGCACTTACATATTATTGCAGCTTTTCTTCATCTATTCTAGTTTTATTCATATATGTAGTGGAAATAAGGATGGATCACAAGCTGTCACACACATGCATTGCAAATGGCCTAATTAAGTGTTTAGAGTGCCACTTAAGATGCTTATAAGAAGAAGAGTGGTAACAAAAAAGAATGAGGGTGCTTCTTAGGTACATCACTTCCATAAGGCTTGGTGAAAATCACCTTTTGGGGAGTTTCAGCTTTTGACTTAAAAAAGGAGGGGTAAAAATGAATGTAGTATTCTGTAGCCAAGAATCCAGCAGCTAGAGATTCTAAATGATTTAATATTGTCAGTGATAAATGTAGAGATAGCTGCAAAAACCAAATCAAAAGCACCATTGGCTAAAAAGCTTGAGTGTCTGGGACTTGTCACACGCTTACAAGACAAGATTCATGCCCTGCTTTACAGCCTGCCTGTGATATTTCATGCACCTTAGGTTTCTGCAGAATGCAAAGAGAAAAATAAAGCTTTGCACCAAAGTAATGTAAAGGTGTTGATGGCCACCCATCCCTCTGGGTAACCACATGTAGCCATGAAGCAAGTACTTTATTAAAAAACAACCTTTGACGTGTATTGGGTGGCTCAGAGAGTGTACATAATTTATTATAGAAAAAACATTTAGGTGGTGGACAGGAGAGGCAACTCAATGCATAAAAATGAAACATTCTCAGCACTTGGTGCAGAGTGTATACTAATGAAGCTGCCAGCCTCAAATTGTGATACCCAATATACCAAACCAACAAATCAAAAAGGTGCAGTGTTGAGGAAACTAAATTACAATAACAAAAAATAAATAAAAGTCCAATGAAATTGTGTAAATCAACAATTTGTGAGTAAAGCCTCATACACACTATTAGGGCTCTTTCACATGGGCGGACCATTTGTCCACTTTTTCATCCATCTGTTTGCAGATGAAAAAGGGACAAACATTGGTCCCTATGAGATTGCGGGTGTCAGTGGATGAAAATCCGCTGACACACGATCTCATCTGGGTCCGCAATCCTCCGATTCTGCAGACGGAGGAAAACTCTATTTTTCCATTCGTCTGCAGATCGGATCGGGTGAACACGGACACTGGTGAACACGATTCTGATCGTCTGAACTTTTTTTCGGTCATGCCTCTTCAACAGAAGCTGATCAAAGAGTTGACTTCTGTTGGACCAACTGCCATACACACAAAACAAATGTTGGCCAGTTCTTATTGAACCAGCCCATTCTGCCTGATATTTGGGCATAGGGGAGAGCGGAGATCTAACAGGGTGGTCCCTGCACAGCGCCCGGTTATCCGCCGGCTCCGCTGATCCCCGCTAAGCAAGCAGAGGTTCACGGGGAGGATCATCACGGATACGTCCCGTGTGAAAGAGGCCTTAGATTTTCTTAAGGATTTTTGTCTTCATATTTACCAAAATCAAGGGCCTGCCTGACTGCATACAAATTGAAACTCTTAAGGCTTGACCTCATATTTTATGTTTTTGGTAAATCTGAAGACAAAAATCTGCAGAAAAGCTAATAGTGTGTATGGGGTCTAAATATAGTCTATATTAAGATCCATTAAGATTAAGATCCACTGAATCCTACTGGAAGTATTAGGCCCTGTACACACGATCAAACATGTCCGAGGACCGTTTTCATCGGACCAGGCTGAAGTGGTCTGTTGGTCTGATGTGCGTACACACCATCGGACCAAAATCCCCTCGGACCAGAACGCGGTGACGTAGAACACAACGACGTGATGAAAAAACGAAGTTCAATGCTAATGCAAATGGACCGATTGGTGTGATCTCCTTTCAGAGGCATTTTATTGTACAAAATAAGAGGGTTCTTTGGTGGGATTTACACACATTTTAAGCAATTACCAAGCAGGTAAAAGCACTGAAAGCTATAACTGAGCATCTTTCTGATCATATTTACTGCATTGAGTGTCAGGACTATAGAAAGGCAGATTGCCAGCATATCCAGTTCTTCAGTGGACCCCAATCCATGCCTGAGCACTGACCATTCAGCCATGGATGTTTAATTAAAGAGGTAGAAGCACTGCAATGTATTTCTAGTTGTAGGACTAAAGTCTTGAAGCCAAGCACTAGAGTAGGGTTATCTGTCACTTATAAAACATATGGATTCCAACAAGTTATGTATGTTTCATGTTTTACACAGTCATAGTCATAGCCAATGTTCTCTGTCTGAGGCATTGTACAATAACGTTTTTACTTTCCAGCATGTATCTGAAGTAGTTATTCCTAACACTGGATTGCCTCCAATCAAATTGGCAAGGAGCATACATGCATTTGCTTGAATGAGTATGATCCTGCTTATTACAGCAACTTATCAGGGAGAAGAACCAATTTCCATAATGATTCACCAATAGGTAGAAAACAAATCTTAAAGCCCTTAAGCATAGCAATCTGCCCCCTGCTGCCATAAGAGATGGAGTTTCCTGTACCCCCCTTACCCAACATACTCACACAGAGGCTGATTATCAAAAATTAATGTAGAACTCAGCAGCCAACAAACACTTATAAAGAACATAAACAGCTAATGCTTCCACTGACATCAATAAACAGGGCTTCAATAGTCAACATTCACATTTTTGTACCTTATAGAAAAATGTAGTTGCGCTATAATAAATTGAAAAAAACAATATAAACAGTAACAAGTGATAAATATGCAAATGAAGCAATAACAACAGTGTAAATCATGAGTTCAATAAAGTCCAAAGAAGATACATAATTAAAATGAATTCTTCTGTAACTCAAAACTTGAAGACATCGGTCACCAAAAGTGAAAACACCATAAGAAATGCAGGCTTACCAGATGGCAAGCAAGAATGACTTGCGGCTGTAAACCCCAGCCCGGGCCTTTAGACTGCAGCACACACCAATGGAACAAATCAATGGATCCTCAAAGGCACAGATGTCACCAGATGAATGGGATACCCAAAAAATAATGGGACTCACAATAGTGAAATACCGTAGAACAAAGTGTGACATTTATTGAGATAAAACACTTACAAGAAGAACGAGCTTAAAAGGAACGCCCGTCCGCTCGGACTGTCACACAATAACATCAGCACGTTTACTTTCCGACGCGCATTTCGTCACACAAATGACGTCGTCTGTGGCACGTATTTTTGTACATTTTTGTACTTACCTACCAAGAAACAGGACAGTTCCCCAAAAAACACTATATGCTAATAAAATAAAATTTACAATCAAAACAAAACAAAAATTACTTTATGGGATAAAATAAATAAACCATAAACCCCTTAGCTGAAATCAGCTGTATTGAGATGGATTAATAGTTAGGAGAGGTTCTATCACCACTATGAATGTGTTGGTAAGTGGTCACTATGATGATGAGTTTCTTGAATACTCATGAATACTCATTATTCACTTGCCATTTTTTGGGGAAAAGGATAACACAAATATAGCTAAAGTCAGAAGCTAAAGTCAGAACATTTTTCATTTTAGATATAGTAGGGAGGGATTAAAATCCCACCCAGGGCCTTTTTGCTTTCTGTATCCCATAGAGGTAATTTACTTTCACTTCCTATCATGTAGACTTCTTAGGAAATAAGAGAAGATGACAGAAAAAGAAAATTCCCTCTTAGAGGGTTGTCACTTTTACAAGTATCTGCAATGGAAGGTCAAACCCTTGTTCCCATTCTGATGAACTTGATTACCTCATCACTTTCAGTCTTGAAGACAATGGAAACTTTGACCCTGGTTATGCCTAATATGTACACAGCAATTAACTATATCACATACTGATATAATTAAGCATAGACAGACATATGTATAGTAATAAAATAAATCTGAAATCTAGTAAAACAAATATTAGGGTTAAACAAAAGATGAATTAGTTATTCATCAATACACGAAACCTCACTGAATTTGTAAAGTGGATCCAACAAGCCCATTTCTTAATGTAACTTTTAGAGGAGTCGTGTGATTGATGGATCAAGTCTTCCATATTTGCTATATGTTCAACCTTTTTTATCCAGTCAGAGATACGGGGGAGAAGATTGCAGCCATTTAAGTGAAATGCAGAGTTTAGCAGCGTTTATCAGATGTAAAATAATCAAATCTTTGTAAATTGAGTTGGGCAAAGAAGAAATATGTAAAAGATACTGTTCTGCAGTAAAATCAGGTGCGTAAGTAGTAATACTGGATATTAAATCGTGATTTTTTTTCCCAAAATGGAACAATAAGAATGCATTCCCACCATATATGGAGCAAAGTGCCTGTTGCTTTGTTGCAGCACCAGCATAGATTAGATATATTCGGATTGAACTTGTTAATAACATAAGGGGTTCTATACCACCTACTGTAGAGCTTGTATCCATTTTCCTGGATAAGGACATTAAGGGAACCTTTATTCAGTCGACGGAAGACAATTGACCAAATGCTTATTATTTTAATGGAAAAAAAAATCAAAGCTTTACAATCACTTTAAGAGCTGAAAAAAGTGGAGGTCTTTGAGCCCACAAAACAACATTTTGGCTATTCTTTTTTTTTTCTGGTGAACCAATATCAATATTAAAAGTTGTTGGGCTCTCAGACCTTTAGTTTGGTGCTCCCATTAGTCTTTGTACACATAGCTCAGAACAAGTAATGGAAAAAGAAAGATTATCTATAGGGAGCTCACAGACAATACTACAAATTAGTCCTCTGGCTTCTGCTTCCCCTTTTTGAACTTCCACAATTCAAGTCCTCTTTAAATTTGCTTTGTTAGCTATACTTGCATTCATTACATTGCATTTCTTTGAATTATATTCAAAGTAATTTACCGAAGGCATTTCTAAATGCATGGCACCTGTAGGTGAAGGGCATGGCTTGCCGATGCATTTTGCAAACACAGAACAAGACATACAATCCACCCATCAAAGTCTATTTGACAACACTGGCCATCGGCGGCAGCGGCACATTAGACAAATTGACCACTTACTGCAGTAATAATATCAGGTAGGCCATTTATTTTTTAAGCCTCTAGTAAAGTCCGACTGTGTCTACCGGCATTGATGTAAATCATTAGCTCCTCCCGAATAGACTGTTAAACCATAGTTACCTCATTTCCTATCTGACTCCTAATTTTCAGGATGAACAAACACAGTTCTGTTAATCTGTAAGACATGAGTTCACAGCCTAAAAGAAGCATTAAAACGCTTTAAATGTAACAAGGTTAATGGAGGAGGTAATAAATCTGCCTAAATAAACCGTACTATTTAAGGTGGAGACGTTTTGTACATCAGAGATGAAATATATCTTTGGCTCAGTTTGGTGTCTCTGTAGCTGTTTGATCATTTACTGTTAATTTGTCATTGACTTTTAGAGCTGGAGAAGGAGCTGGTTTAAATAATTTATCATTTTAACCGAAGGCATGCAAGGTGTAATAAGCATATTAAATTGCATAGTAAAATAAAACAATGTGATACTTCAGAAGGTTAAGAAATTTGGATTGTAAAACAAAAAACTTAATGAAGATGGCATATGGTAACCTCCAGACAAGCTAGCACTTAATTTATTGATGGATATATGGGTTCTAAAACCAAACCAAGACCAGAATTTATAGTGGTGCCTTGGTGTGTAGAGTATGTTTTCCACCAGTGGGGGCTGGTCCACAAGGGGCGCACCATCTGTGACCGTGCACTGTACGGCCGCTGGACCAATAGGTTTCTACCAGGTCTATGCACTACACATGGAAATGCATGTGAATCCTGCTTTTGAAATCGTGAGTGGGAAAACTACAGGATATGTGAAGGGGGTCTAATTTCTACCTTCAACAAGAATTGCATAGGTATGGCACATTTATATACTTACACTGGTTAAGCTGGACCAATGAAACTATGTAAAAAATGCCAAACCTAAACATTGGCTTTAAAAGTTATTCCAGGTTTTCTATCTACTTTATTTATTTATTTTTTGTCAACGCTCTTGCTATCTTGTTATACTGTACATAGGAGAGGTCCAAATTCTGTCCTGATCATTCTCTAATGGGTAACTACACTTTTCACACTATACTTAAGGCTGTATTTACAAAGTTGTGTAAGCGTGTGTTATTTACCATAAGGTCATCATTTTTAGCCATGTTACTGTTATTTTCAATGCGCATTGGCTGTCATTGCTCAAAATAACAGGTATTTTGACAAATAACATTCTTTATGGCTTAGCAAATTGAGCATTTTGACTTTTTTTTGAATAAGACCATAAATCCAATCTTTGCACAAGTGGTCTTCGGAAATATGAACGACGCCTGGGAGTAACTGTTAAACTCGTTTCTTGGCGTCTTTATTTCAGTTTGATGCTAGCAACCACACAGCAGCTGTTAATATGAATAAAATTAGTATTTGAATTTCAGTCTTTGAAGGTCACAACCTGTTACACTGTTCCATTAATTGTCTTTTATTTTATCCTAAAAAGAGAAATTATTGGGAAGCAGGGAGTGTGGCCATATGTAGCATAATAAGGATGTCTGTGTTTCTAATCATATCCTTGGATCTTGTGCCCAGAATGTATTCCCAATTACAGTGAAATTACACTTACAGGCACAATTTCACAGCAGAAAACAAGAAAATACATTGAAAGTGATAGTGTTAATGGCTAATGGTGTTTACAGAAAGAGCATAGTCGGGAAGCAGAAAGCCATTTGTCACTCATTCCTTTACAGATGAAAACTGAAAACTGGAATTACAATGTTTCATTAACACGAAGGTCTTGGCACCATGGGCCCGGTGGTGCTATAAAATGACTTCAATTAAAGTGGATCAGTATTAATTGTCCGTTTATATTTCTCTGTATTTGAGTGACAAATCTGATTTTTAAAGTGACTTTGCAAGACAAACAACAGGTACTTTTTGTTCCCGCCTTCCACAGCTTTACTCACCCACCAGCTTTTCTCTTTTCCACCATTCCATTTGGCCATCAACGCTCTCTGCACCCCATGTCTCTATGTAGAGATGGGCCCCTCGGTTCGGTTTGCACCAGAACTCCCAAAAATAGCAAAAGTTTGGACCCAAACTTCAAACCTCCTTTAAAGTCTATAGTACCTGACTGTGAAAAATCAAAAGTCTCCATTTTGAAGGCTTATATGCAAGTTATTAGCCATTAAAGGGAATGTGGGCTCAAGTTCTGCCCTGAGGAACATATATAAATGCATGTTTTTAAAGGAGCAGTGATTTTAATGATGCTTAAAGTGAAACAAAAACAATTAAAAAATATAGTGCCTGGGGGGGGGGGTCCTCTTAGTCTGCCTGTGAAGTGGTGCATCAGTACCATGTATAGAACCCACTGCAGATAAACTGACTTTTCAAAAAAATAAAAATTAAATTACATTACAATACCATTGCCGACAATAAAAAAATCTGAGGTGGCAGCAGCAGCGGCATGATTGACGATGGATCTTCATCGAGAGACATTGTTTTTTTATTTTTTAATAAAGAAATTGTCAAAAACGTGTCTGTGTTTTTATTACTTTTTGACACTTTTTTTGGTCAATGGGTAGGGGTATATTGTACCCCATACCCATTCACATGGGGGGTAGGATCTGGGGGCCCCCTTTCATTAAGGGAGGCTTTCAGATTCCACTTAGCTCCCATCAGCAGACCCCCACAACAAGAACCCAAGGTTGTTAGGAAGAAGCCCTTGTCGCCATCAACATGGGGACACGGTACTTTGGGGCAGGGCCAAAGCCCCCATGTTGTGTGTATTTGGCCTGGTATGATTTAGGAGGGGGCACTCGCTCGCCCCCTCTTTCCTGGCCCATCAGGCTGCATGCCCGGATAAGGGTCTGGTATGAATTTTGGGGGGACCCCACAATTTTTTTTTTATTTTGGCATGGGATTCCCCTTAAAATCCATACCAGGCCCAAAGGGCCTAATATGGATTGGGGGACCCCCTCGCTGTTTTTTTTTCCAATTTTTTTTATTCAGCTGTCAGCGCGGAAGTTCATTGACAGCTGGTGTCTCATCGGTTGTTAAGGACGCCGCGACTGGATTCCCGGCCCCGCTCCTTAACAACCAGCTTTCACTATGCCCCCAATTGGGAAAAGCTTTGCCCAAGCAGGGCTTCAAATGCATTGTGCAGTGTACAATGCATTGTGGGGTGCTCTTTGGGAGAACAACATGTTGAGTATCCTGCAAACTCAGGTGTTCGCTGAACTGGCAAACAGGTGATGTTCGGTCCAAACTTTTGCTCGGGCCCAAACCCTTCACCCAAGCTATCTCTAAGCAGACGTCTACTAATCAAGCCCATTCCTAGAAATATTGGCTATTTTCCTTCTCGATTAGTAGTTGAATTAAGTTGAAGCAGATAAAGGGTGGGTTATAGCATATGATGTTGGGAAAAGTTGTGCTTAGGCTAAAAATATATGTCAATCTTTTTTTTTTTTTTGTGGATAGAGTGGAGAAGGATTGCAACCCCACTCTGGTTCTTTGCTGCTATCCATTGCTCTATTAGAAATATTTACTCTCTTTTACTGTTTCGAAAATGGCTTCCCAGACTGGAAGTTAGAGGAAATCTTGAATGGGGAAACAGACAGCAATGCCAAGATGATGGGGCTTCTACATTTCCCTACTCTTTTATTTAAAAAATAACATACAAAATGCTGTTGCTACTAAAGTAACATTAATTAATGGACTGATCAGTGATCCAAGAACCAATCATGGTGCGGAATAACATCAGTAATGGAGCCTGAGATATCAGTAAAGACCCAACAGATGAATCCTTTATCTATCTATCTAAAACGTACAAAATAATGTATTTTTTGGCGTATAACACTCTCTTTTTTACCCTGAAAATAGAGGGTAAACTTTGCAAGTGTGTTATACTCAGAGGGCAGTGGAAAGTTTTTTTCCTGAAACTTCACTTAAGTTAGGGTGCGTGTTATACACCGATAAATACAGTATATACAGGCATACCCCACTTTTAAGTACACAATTGGGTTTATTTACTAAAGATGGAAAGCACACAATCAGGCTCACTTCTGCATAGAAATCAATGAGCTTCTAACCCCAGCTTGTTCAATTAAGCCTGGTAATAAAACCTGGAAGCTCATTGGTTTTTATTCAGAAGGTAGCCGGATTTTGCGCTTTCCAGCTTTAGTAAATAAACCCCATTGTGTACTTAAAACTGGGGTATGCCTGTATAATTTTTTGGGCTGGAGTTACACTTTAACTGCTGCCATTCCCAGCTTCACTTGCTGAAAGAGAACAAAAATGCTCAGTACCTGGTAAGTTTTGAATAGACTTGGTGAATCTGTCTCATTTCTCAGAAGAAAAAGTTGAAAAAAGTTAGACACCAGTGATTTATTTTTGGCCAGTTGCCCTTCTGGGATTTGTCCAGCCCTGCTTCACAAAAGTTATGTCTTTACAGTTGTTTTATAATGGGCAGAAAACCCTTTTCTTCCATTTCATAACTCTAATAAAGAATCAAATGACTAATGCACCTAGAATTTCCCAGAAGAACCAGGGATAAAATACCATCAAAGAATGCAATGTTTAGAAGTGACACTTTAGGACTGTTTTATACTTTTTCATTACTTCCAGTTTTTAGTTCAGATGACATACTTACAAAGCCCCTTCCATTATATCAGCTAGAGAAGCAGAAAGACAAAAAAGCTGCACAGGTAAAAAAGTCATTTTGAATGGAATATGAAATTATTTTTTGAACAAAAAGCTAACTCCTGCAACCGATAAATAATTATCTTGGCAGGTGTGAGGCTGAGGTCTTATTTAATAGCAGGCAAATCAATAGGGGGATCTATTTTTAGGCTGAATTACTGCCCTTCATAATGTACATTGCTGTTTGAATGTCTGTGGGATGTTATCATTCATTATAAAATGAGGTGTCGCACGTCTCCCAGCTCTTCAGGTAAATTAGATTAATGTAAAGAGAATTATTTCTGGAAGGGCAGAAGAGGACTGAGGTCTAGTATGAGTTTAAATGTAAAGCCTTGTCAGTGGAGTTCATGTCAAGTAACCAGTTTCTTGTGATTCCCAAAAGTCAGCCATACAATGGTCATTCTTAAAGCTGAACCAGCTGGTTGAACAAAAAAGAAAGCTAACCCCCTCAGGAGAGAGCTTCCCAGAGGGGGTTAGCTCTTGCAGGAATGAGCAGCGAGAGCCACCCTGGGACCCCAGGACAGCAGGATCGGGGCCACTCTGTGCAAAACAAACTGAACAGTGGAGGATATGTTAGTTATTAAAAAAACACAAAAAAAAACAAAGCTTTGATACCACTTTAACCTCCCTGGCGGTATAATTCTTTCAGATTTTTGGTGCTGAAAGCAGTACCATTATTTTGCATGAAAATTTGGCGTTTTAAATTTTAGGCCTGCAATTCTTAGAAATAACTCACTTAAAGCGGATGGCCCATTACATTTTTTTTTTTAAAAGCCAGCAGCTACAAATACTGCAGCTGCTGACTTTTAATAATAGGACACTTACCTGTCCTGGAGTCCAGCGGCGTCCGCAGCAGAGGACGAGCGTTCGCTCGTCCTCTCGTTTCGTTTCAGTGTTTGATGATGAATTTCCCCACAAATCTCTATCGCTCAATTCTGTAAGTGATTCTAATTGATTATCGCTGTTTTCTAGCTAAAACCACTTTTGACATAAAGGGATACTTTTTGGTTGCTATGGACAATCTCCAGTTTATAGGCAGAAAGAACAGTTTATATCATATAAAACTGCATGCAGGACACTGGGCAGACCACTAGGGAGTCGGTGTGTAATTATTTGATACAGTACTGTAATCTGTAAGAATACAGTATACTGTATCTATACTGTGTTTTACTTTTTTTAAATTTTGTGCCGAACTCCACCCCGTGTGTCGCGCCGCTCGGGAACGGAGCTCTGTGGCACTCGGCAGTCACCAGTGTGTGAATCAAGCGAGATGACAGCTCGCACACACAGCGGGGACACATTGCAGGATCCAGGGACAAGGAAAGTAACTTTGCCTGTATCCTGCAATGCGATTCTGAGTCGGGGTCGGGGTTACCGCTTTTGGTATGTAAAATTAACCCCGAGCCAAACTCAGGAATACCGCTAGGAAGGTTAATAAACCAAACAGCTCATATTAATTGAAAAAAAAAACATTTTCAGGCCTTATGCACACTGGTTTATTGTAAATGCTATTTCTCCTGACAGGAGAAAATCAGTGTAGAAAACTCACCTAAGCTGCGGTTTTTTTTCAAAACAGTTTGGATGAGCTTAGTAAAGTTTTCATTTATTCTGCCCATTGAAATAAATAAATTCTTAAGTGCTTAATGCACCCAGTGCTTAGGCGAGTTTGGCATTATTTTTATGATAAAAAGCCCATGATAAATACCAATCTAAAAGGTCCATATAGTCCATAAATATAAAAGATGTTGGTACATGCACCAGGGCAGCTTATTTGAAGAGCAAAAGCAAGCTCTTTATGGTGTACAGGAAAAAGAGCAAAGAAGAAGCTTCTCTACATACAGACCATCAGAAACATTTAATATAAATAAATTGGAAACTTACTAGCACAAATACAAGGTAAGGCTCATTAACCACTTCAGCCCCGAGCCTGTTTTTCAGATACGGTGCTTACGAGACTAAAACAGTTTTTTTTGCTAGAAAATTATTTAAAACCCCCAAACATTATATATTTTTTTTTCTAACACCCTAGAGAATAAAATGGTGGTCATTGCAATACTTTTTCTCACACTGTATTTGCGCAGCGGTCTTACAAGCGCACTTTTTTTGGAAAAAATTCACTTTCTTGAATTAAAAAATAAGACAACAATAAATTTGGCCCAATTTTTTTATATATTGTGAAAGATAATGTTACGCCGAGTAAAATGATACCCAACATGTCACGCTTAAAAATTGCGCCCGCTCGTGGCATGGCGTCAAACTTTTACCCTTAAAAATCTCGATAGGCGACGTTTAAAAAATTCTACAGGTTGCATTTTTTGAGATGCAGAGGACGTCTAGGGCTAGAATTATTGCTCTCGCTCTAACGATCGCGGCGATACCTCACTTGTGTGGTTTGAACACCGTTTTCATATGCGGGCGCTACTCGCGTATGCGTTTGCTTCTGCGCGCGAGCTCGTCGGGACAGGGCACTTTAAAAAAAATGTTTTTGGGTTTTTGTTTTTATTTCTATTTATTTTATAATGTTTAGCACTGGAAAAAAAAAAAAAAATTATCACTTTTATTCCTATTACAAGGAATGTAAACATCCCTTGTAATAGAAAAAAGCATGACAGGTCCTCTTAAATATGAGATCTGGGGTCAAAAAGACCTCAGATCTCATATTCAGGCTTAAATGCAAAAAAAAAAAGAAAAAAAAAAAAAGTCAAAATGTAAACAAATTAAATGTCTCTTTAAGAGGCTGGGCGGAAATGACATTTTGACGTCACTTCCGCCCAGCAGAGGTATGGGGACGGCTGAGGGACATTTTTTCCCTCAGTCGCATCCCCGGACAGCCAGCAACAGGACCCGATCGCCTCCGCCGCTACCGACGGCTACGGTAAGCGGCGGAGGGCGCGGGAGAGCGGCGGGAGGGGGGGGGGCACCCTCTCCCGCCGCCGGTAACGGCGATCTCGCGGCGAATCCGCTGCGATGACCGCCATTATCGTTAACAGGACCGCCCCACGAAGAGATGGATATCTCGGTTGTGGCAGCAGCTGCTGCCGTTACCGAGATATCCATCTTCAAAAAAATGACGTCTTTGGACGTGGGGCCGGTCAGAAGTGGTTAATATTTGTGGTCCAGGACGGGGCGGCCTGGGACGTGTATAGAATTTGCCTGACGAGGGTAAGTCAGGGTCTGCTGTGTAGCCAAGAAGGGAAGGAGGAAGCTGGTCTGGTCCTTCCAAGATGGTGCTGGACTGCAGACGTGACACATGGTGCCAGCGTGATGACGCCACCAGAGGGGGAGCTGTGATGTATTTTAGAGCATGCACCAAGAGAGTAGAGTCATCGGGCATGCACGCTCTTTCGTCAGGCAGTCAATGTGTGTATGGACTTAGGCTTAGACTTAGGCCTCGTACACACGACCGGTTTCCTCGGCAGAATACATAAAGTAACTCGCTGGGAGAGCTTTTTTGCAGAGGAAACCAGTCGTGTGCACGTTTTTCATTGAGGAAACTGTCGAGGAACTCGACGAGCAAAAAAGAGAGCAAGCTCTCTTTTTCCTCGACGGGAGTCAAATTGGCTCGTCATGTTCCTCGTCGGGCTGCTAAGAAACCCATGAAACCCATGCACCTTCGTTAAAAGTAGCATTTGTAATGGAGATAGCAAATTTGTCATGCTGTAACAGACTGAAAAGTGCAAATGTCTCTTACCAAACTTTTTCCTAACACGCAGTAACATGAGATTAGCAAAAGCAGCCCCTGTTGTTGTATGTGTTGAAGTCACCGCGTTTGAGAACGAGGAGATTTGGTCTTTAATAGACATGTGCAATTTTTTTCGTTACGAATACGTTTTCCGTCATTATTCGTTATTTTCGTTGATTCGTTAACCTACGAATAAACGAATGGTTTAGCGCAAATAATAACGAATAACGATATTTCCAAAAATAACGAATATGGAAAACTACGAAGATACGAAACTACTAAATGTAAAAGAACAACACAACGAAAGAAAAAAGAAACGCAAAAATAGAAATAACGAAAACACCGAACACAAAAAAAAAATCATAATTACGAAAAATAAACGAAAATGCAAACTTACTAATATTTGAAGAACGAAAAGAAAACAACCGAAATGCCGAACAAAGAATAAAAAACGAAAAGCAAAACTAATGAAAAATAAATTATGAATCTTCGGAAAACGGAAATGAAATAATGTAAATTCACTTTCATTAGTACTGTGACCAATAGCCACTCAGCGCTGTCCCTTCCCCTGAAGAGCTTCTTTCTTATGTGGCTTCCTGACCTTGTGTCTTTATCTGTGTTAGTCAATCGCAGTAAATTACGATGTTTTACAAAATTACGACGAGTAGTGTGTCGAATAAACGTAAAATGTATTTTAACAGAATTACGAATGCAATAAAATCTACAAAAGAACGTTGTTATAATCAAATGAAATTAGACACGAAAATACGAATGATCATAAAGCAACGAAGATTTATTTCTTACGAAAATACAAACGCGGCATTATGGAAAATATAATGTAAATACGAATATCAAAACAACGAAAAATAAACCAACGTAAAAACGAATAAACGAATAAATTCATTGTAAAAATACGAACGAGGCAGAATACAACATACAATACAATACTAATCTCGAATCAACGAAAAATAAACTAACATAAAAAAACGGAAACGGAAAAAAAAGTGTTACGAAAATACTAAAGAGTACGAATACGATAACTAACGTCTTACGAAATTACGACTCATTACGAATCACGATAAACGAACAGAAACGAAACAGAAATAAACGAAAATTTTTGTTGTGCACATGTCTAGTCTTTAACGTGTGTACGCAGAGCAAGCTTGTCGAGTTCCTCGACAAGCCTAACAAGGAACTCGACGAGGAAAACTATGTGTTTCGCCCAACGAGTTCCTCGGTCATGTGTATGAGGCCTGGGGCTTTTATTGAGTTGTGTTCAAGGGCTTATGCAAAAAATGCCAAAAGTTCCAAAAACATAAATTTTGGAGCAGCAATGTGCATGATATAACTAACACTATCCACATTTGGATGTTGTAAAAATATATTCCCTGATTCTTGCATAAATTTCCTCCAAATGCCTACAAAAGATTCAATGTATGCTTATTCTTAAAAGTTTAAACTTAGCCTTTCCTTTGGCAGATGGATGTACAGCAAGGTAACCATGATCCTTCTACTTAATTAAGATTTTGCTAATCCCTCGTGAAGTCTTTTCCAAGTCCAGTTCTTATCCCCATCTTCCAACAGTGCCAGATTTAATTAACAGTCTCCTCATGTAGACACCTGAGGATCAATCAGAGGATGAGGCCTTCTGTGCTAATGATGGAACCACCTGTGTTCATGCATGAATGTCCTAAAACTCGGCTGCTCGAAAGTAGTAATGCCTGGCAAAGAACAGTCTTTGCAAACCACCGCTGTTATTACATGCTGATTTCCCATAAGCCATATTTACGTTATTTTCTTTATCCTAATAATACGTGTTATAATGGCCCATGCATATGTAGCAAGCTTCATAAAATTAGCAGCTTGACAAGAGGTGACCTGTTTATCTTCCTGTTAAGAACTTTTATTAACCTTCCGAGACTTACAGCTTATGGGCAATGAACGATACGCCATTTGTGTACTTCAAGGATAATGTTGCTTCCTTTTCTATTACTTGTTTTACAAATTCATGCTGTGTAAAGCCTGCAGAGTTAGACTGGTCTCTCTTGGTTTCAGTTAACATGCCAACCACAAACAGCGGGAGAGAACTTTGCCTATGGCTTTTATTTTTTAGGAAACACTGGCCTTCTTCCATCAAATCACATGTAAATCCCTTCATTTTACTATTGTGTCTGGGAGGTGTAAATATTCAAATATGGCTATATATATATACAGTATATTAAAGGATAAACCTAGGAATATTTTTTTTTTTTCAAAGCACATGGTTAGAGGGCTACTAGAGGAATTCACGTAATAGTTGTTTCTGACTAACAGGATTGGGTGATCATTGTTATGTCTGTAGTTAGGTGTGTTCCTCTTAAATTGGACCTTAAGGGCCCTTTCACACGAGCAGACCGTTTAGGTCCGCCTGACAGTTTTTTAGGTGGACCTGAACAGGCACTCCGTGCTCCTCTATGGAGCCACGGATGTCAGCGGTGACATGCCCGCTGACATCCAACCCACTCTGATCCGCCAAAGTGTGACGGAGAAAAACCCTACTTTTCCATCCATCTGGTGAATCAGATTGGATGACAATGGACTCTAAGGTCCGTCGTCATCCGATCCCCCTATAGGGGAGAGCAGAGCTCTGACAGGTCAGTCCCTGTACACTGTGCAGAGACAGACCTGTCATCTGCCTGCTCAGTGGGGATCGACGGAACGATCCCCGCTGAACAAAGCAGAGCCCGCACACCAAATGCGACATATGTTTTGCACGTGTGTGCGTCTTCAGGGGGGCGTGTTTAGCCAGTAGCCAGACACGCCCCCCTGAAGACGCACACACGTGCGAAACATATGTCGGCGGCTCTATCTGGCTCCCCGCACGCCAAACAAACCTCCAATCCAGCGAACCCTGACCCATCTGCCATCCCGAACCATCGGTGAGACATCTGAGTGGAGGAGCTGTAACACGCTTTTGTCCCAGTGCCAGGCAGGCACCAGCAGGGGTAGGAGGCCATTTGGCTGTCTATGTGCTTTTTTATCGTTTTAATAAAAGGTATTGCACCATGATATTTTCCATTTCATTTTACAATCCACACATGAGTACACCCAGTACTACTGAGGTTCCAGCGTGATCCAGCAAAGCTTTCAGTGTACAGGCACTTATCCTGTTTCGCTCATCTGACCTACTTTAATAGAGAGGTCATATCATCTGGTAAGAGTTTAGCATTTCCCCAGCACTTTTGGTGGAACACGACTAATCCTTTTGGTGAAGGTTTCCCTCACACCCCAGAACCAGCACACTACAATCCCATCACAGACCTGTTCACAGACCTCGCTCAATCAAGATTGCACTCTGCACTAAGAAGATTTTGCTATTTATCTATTAATTTTTTCTGGGACATTTATTTGGACTCACTTTTGACTCACAATACACCAGAATTAATTTCTATCCTTTCACTGAGATTTATTTTATCGTTTATTATATGTTCTAATTAGCAACTGTTGTTATCCATCACATCAATATAGCTATTGATGCTTATACATACTGATGTTATGTACCTATCCACATTATAATTGTGAGTGAGGTTTCCCATTTAGTCTCAGTGGCGCCCTCTATCGTTCTTCATTTTCAATACTGATCACTAGTCTATCGCCACCTGCTTGCCTTTTTGAGGCACAGCTTCCAGCCTAGGGATGTGGAGGAATTATTGCCGAACCTTATAGGTCAGTGATAATCTGGAAGAAGAGTAAATAAAACTTCAGAATCTTAGTATAAGGATGTGTGTGTAAAGAGTGAGCAGCGAGAACCGCTGCTTTTTCAGTACTTTTCAGCCTCTAGCGGGGCGCTTTTAACCCCAGAGGGGTTAAAAGTGCCTGTGTTGTGGTGCTTCCAAATCACTTTTCAGGTGCTTTGGAAGTGCTGCGCATTCATTTCAATGGGCAGGGCATTTTGGGAGTGCTAAATACAGCGCTCACAAACCGCCCCAAAGATGCTGCCTGCAGGACTTTTCCTAACGTCCCGCAAGCACACTGCCCTAGTGTGAAAAGTCACACTAAATGAATGGAAGGTTGTTTTCAGGTGCTTTACTAAAAACTGCCTCAGTGTGAAAGTGTGCAAGGATTTTAAGGCCCCTTTCACACTAAAGTGCCGCTAAAACATCGCTAAATCGAGTGAATGAGTGAATAGCGCTTTAAAGGTGCTACATATTTCTATTTAATCATCAGTTGCTAGTTTAATGTGGCAATTTAATAAAGAATGTTAGTCTTCCAATCCCGGCTGTTCCTCTTTGAAGAATTATTTTTGGAATACTCTTCTAGCTACCCTCCGGGTGACAGTGTAACTGGACCATGAACGGGGGGGCTCATTATTTTTATTTAATATATACCCCTATCTGGTTTTGACTAAATTGGATGAAGCTACAGTGTTCTCTTTTTGTTTTGCTATTTCTAGAAAACTGCCTCAGGCCTCATACACACGACCGAGGAACTTGTCGTAAATGAAACATCGTTTTCCTCGACGAGTTCCTTGTTAGGCTTGTCGAGAATCTTGTCAAGCTTTCTTTGCATACACACAGTCAAGACCAAATCTCCTTGTTCTCAAGCGGTGACGTACAACACATAGACGGCAGGGGATATTCGATTCCACTGGCACAACCCTTGGGGCTGCTTTTGTTAATCTCATGTTACTGTGTGTTAGTGAAAGTTTGATAAGAGACGATTCGCGTTTTTCAGTCTGTTACATCGTGACAAATGTGCTATCTCCATTACAAACGCAACTTTTACCGAAGGTGCGCTCACGTCTCATACTTTATTCCGAGCATGCGCGGGTTTCTAAGCATACACACGAACGTGTTTCTCGTAAAAAAAAACAGCCCAACGAGGAACACGACGAGGAAATTGAGACTCCCGACGAGGAAAAAAATAACTTGTTCTCTTTTTTTCTCGTCGAGTTCCACGTCAGTTTTCTCAATGAAAAACACACACAACCATTTTCCTCAGCAAAAAAGCTCTGCCACCAAGTTTCTTGATGGATTCTGTCGAGGAAAACGGTCGTGTGTACAAGGCCTCAGTGTTAAAGGGGCCTTACAAAACAAGAAGGAGGTTCAAGCACAGAAATCTTGTTTCTCTGAAATATATAGAACCAGGGTTCCATGGAGCTCCAGGGTTTCTCCAGAGGGTGCTAGGGGTTTCTTGAGCAATGAGCAATTTCTAGACATGTGCATTCGTTTTCATTAGAATGCATTTTCATCCGAAAATCAAGTTTTCTCGTTATCATTTTAACAAACGATAGCGAAAGCGCAAGAAACGAAGACCGAAAGATCCGACATAAAAAATGCTTTATTTTCGTTTTCGTTGCGGTTGACATTATAGAGAAAAGATTCGACATTATAGAGAAAAGATTCGACATCCACATTATAGAGGGATTATAGATTCAAAATTATAGATTTTAATGCTCCGCCCATAGGCTATAGAAACATTCTAATGTTTGTTGACTATGACTAGTAATAATAATATAATTATTTATTATTATTATTACTAGTCATACAGTACAACATTAGAATTCTTGTACAGTAGTCAAAATATTCGACCGGAAATGTACGATTCGACGTAAAGTTTCGAATTTCCGTCGAATATTCTTTGACCATTCGACAGAAACCAAGTACTATTGGATTTTCGGACGAAAGCTATTCCCCAACGAAAAACAAAATAAATCAAAATGATTTTCGGGAGTAACTAAATAAATTTATTTTCCAGACAAAAACGAAAAAACTAAACAAAATATTCCAGTCTGCACATGTCTAGCAATTTCTGCCTTTTTAGATAAGTTCCCACTGACACCATTGATCTTTTTAGCTATATGTAAGGAGCTAATTCTTCCCAATGTCCCCAAGTGTAAGGAGTATTCTTCCCACTGACCATCACACTAATGTATAATGAATTGTAGATATAGTCATTTTTAGCATGGGTTCCCTGAGACCAGAAAGTTATTTCAAGAGTTCCTCTGTGCTGAAAAGGTTGAAAAAGGCGGATACAGTATAGAAGATGAAAACCAGAAAGAAAAAAAAACAGCAAGTTCAGTTCATGGTTGAGTGTTTGTGCTCACAGGTGTAATGAAGCAGAGGAAGAACGTAATAAAGATCCATAAGGAGAGCAAACTCAATCTCACTTCACCCAAATCGAAAAAAAAATAATATTTTGAGCAAGATTCCATTTTTACAACATATACTGTATATTACATTGTGGGAGTCCTGGAATATACACATTACTGAAACACAACATAGTATATTCTAGAACTCTGCCCTAAGACACATTTTAGAACTGTCCCATTGTTGTTGACAAGCTGTACCTGCGAGTCTATCCACCAAGCAGAGATGACAAATTAGATTGAATCCTGGATAGAGATTAGTTTATTGCTTTGCCCAGAAGCTCAAAGTTGGTCTCTTTATGTCTCTATTAATATACTTACTTTGGATATTTATATTGATATTCCTTGTCCTTCAGGATACGTTCATTGTTCCTTTACATCTAATTGCATATTAAAAAATATATATATATGAATTTGACATCAAGTGAATTTGAAAGGCAACATGAATCTTTGAGAATAAAGGGTTTGGATGGTTATGCTTTTGAGCCCACGAGAAAGAAAAAACAACAACAAAAGCCCTCGACAAAATTATTTATTGTGCATCACATCTTTCCCATTGTTGATTCTCATCTTTGAAAAAATTTGCAGATTGATGTGTTGAATTCCAGTTCAGTGCAACGCCATCCGCTTTGTATTCTTTGCATGTTGCCTGTTTTCTAAAGAGTATAAGGGTCTGTACTTGCCATTGCGTCTCAGCTGGCTTTCCCTTTATCTACCATACAAACGTTATTGTTAATGGGTATTTTTTAAGGCTAGTCACTGCATGGGTCCAGCCTAGCGCTTCTGTTATTGTTTTTAAATTTTATTTATAACCCAACAGTCTATTTCTCAGCTCATTATTACAATATAACACACAAAGAAATAATAACAAAAAAAATTGGAATCGATATATAAATTGCAGATGTAGCCGGCGTTACCCACAATTTTTTTTGTTTTTCATCTATGTTGAGAGTAAACACATTCATGACAACTGATGGCAATCACATATTAAATGCACACCTGTTTTTAAGAATATGTAGAAGACAGCAAATGTTTCTGAATTTCAGAGATTGCTTGAAGAGACATTGCGTGATGTACAGTCAACAAGAAACAATAAATGTAAAAAAACACAATATGAAACTAGCAATTATCTGACCTAGCATTGTTTAAATGAATAGGATACTCTAGCAGAGAGCAAGAGGTCTAGTACATACACATATAATATTACTGCGGATCAAAGATAACAGTGTCTGGGTAGCAACAAGTAGAACTATAATGTATTAATTAGATATTCAACCAGCACAAAATGTATATTCAAACTACTAAGAAATTAAAAGCTACACCCCAGCAGGTTTTTTTTTTCAGCTGGAACTTGGTGGAACTCAATTCCACCACCTCTGGCTCAAGCCCTCTGCTCCCTGCCCAACATTATTACTTAAAAATACAAAGGTCTGGCTTTTATGCTTACAAGTGACAGCTTGTTCCCCAACAGCTCCCACAGATCAGATCTGTGGCTCCCACTGAATGAAGGATGGCGACAAGGAAGATGCAAGTACAACCTGGTAGACGCAGGTACACAGGGTACAGTGCAAATGCCAACATCACCACTGGATGATCTCCCAGCACGTGAGAGAGGTGAAGCCAACTATAGTATGTGAGATGGTACTAGAGCCAGCTGGGTGCTTCAGCTTAACACAGAAACAAAAATAAGACATGTGGAAGACGGTGGAGCTTTTCAGCAGATGGGGAGAAGATGGGGGCAGTAGAGGGGGGTTGTATGCAGAGGTCAGAGCTGAAGAGGGGTAAACATGAGATATGGATGGGGGATGCAGAGGTAAGCAGCTTTGGAAGAAGGCTGAATTCTGCACTCTGTGTGTAGAGCACCCCGAAACTCTGCACAATTTACATAGCACACATTGAACTCTGCACTCTTTACATAGCACACTCTGAACTCTGCACTATTTACATAGCACACCCTGAACTATGCACTATTTACGTAGCACACCCTGAAATCTGCACTATTTACGTAGCACACCCTAAACTCTGCACTATTTACATAGCACACCCTGAATGCTGCACTATATAAGTAGCACACCCTAAACTCTGCAGTCTGTGTGAAACCCCCACTCTGAACGCTGCATTCTGTACATAATGCAGTGTGTGTTAGGCCCTGTACACACGATCAGACATGTCCGAGGGAACATGTCCGACGGACCATTTTCATCGGACAAGGCTGAAGTGGTCTGTTGGTCTGATGTGCGTACACACCAGCGGACCAAAATCCCGTCGGACCAGAATGCGCTGACGTAGAACACAACGACGTGATGAAAAAACAAAGTTAAATACTTCCAAACATGCGTCGACTTGATTCTGAGCATGCGCGGGATTTTGGTCCGATGATTTCGTGTACTAACCATCGAATATGTCCGACGGACAGGTTTCCAGTGGACAGGTTTCTAAGCATGTTTGGAAACTTTTGTCTGCTGGACCAGTTTCAGCGGACATGTTCGATCGTGTGTATGTGGCCTAAGAGGCGGGGGGGTCGTGATTGAGTTCCTGTACCTATTTTCTGAGAAAAAAAATCCCTGGAATCCAGGCATGCAAATAAATTGCCACTTTGAATGCATATATGGGAGCTGCCCTACCTGCCAAAGGATTTGTAATTTTGTCTAATCAGTTCTGAGTTTCACACACATCCATCACAGACTCAGCAAATCATATGTTTTTTCATAATTTAGTTAGGCTACACTTCCTAAAACAGTAGTAAACTGCACCAATATTTTTAATTTATTTTTTAACCCTGCAAGGTAAAGGCATAATGTGTTAGTACTAGCACATAATGAAATACTTACCTTGAAGCCATCCAGCGGTGCTCGGTCACGGCTGAGAGGGCTTCCATCTTTACCCTGTCTTCCTTCCGGGTTCACATGCTCTGGCCATCTGATTGGCCACATTGTAATGATGTCACTACCACACATGTTCGTGGGAGTCACGGAGGCTCTGAAGGGATGGCAGGGGTATGCTGTCTCTTCAGAGTGCATAATAATAACCCTTAGAATCACTTTAAAAATCAAAGTATTTTTTATTAATGCACAAATACTAAATTTAACCACTTAATGACCAGAAGGATTTACCCCCTTAATGACCAGGTTTTTGGGATATGGCACTGCGTCGCCTTAACTGACCATTGTGTGGTCGTGCTACGGTGTACCCAAACAAAATTGATGTCCTTTTTTCTTACAAATAGAGCTTTCCTATGGTGGAATTTGATTACCTCTGCGGTTTTTATTTTTTGCTTTTTAAAGAAACGAAAGCGACAATTTTGAAAAAAAAAAAAAAAATTTTTACTTTTTGCTATAATACATATTCCAAGAAAATATATAAAAAACACATTTATTAATCAGTTTAGGCCGATATGTTTTCTTCTATATATTTTTGTTAAAAAAAATCGCAATAGGTGTAAATTGATTGGTTTGCGCAAAAGTTATTGCGTCTTCAAACTATGGGATAGATATAGGGACTTTTATTATATCTACTGGTTATTACGGTGATCTGCGACATTGCGGCATACAAATCTGACCCCAAATTGCACTTTTTGGGGACCAGTGACATTATTACATTAATCAGTGCTCTAAAAATGAAGTGATCAATGTAAAAATGTCACTGGCAGGGAAGGGGTTAACACTAGGGGGCGATCAAGGGGTTACATGTGTTCCTTATGTGTGTGGGAGGAGCTACCTGGGACATGACAGAGATTACTGTTCCCGATCACTGGAAACAGTAGGGGCCAGATTCTCATAAGAGATACGACGGTGTATCTCCAGATACACCGTCATATCTCTGTTTCTGTCCCCTGGTATCTATGCATCTGATTCCTAGAATCATTTACACATAGATACAGCGTAGATCCGACTGGCGTAAGTCCCTTACACCGTCGGATCTTAAATGCAATACTACGCTGGCAGCTAGGTGGCGTATATGCAAATGAGCATGATACGTCGATTCCCGAACGTATTTGCGCCGCGTCGTCGTAGTTTACATAGTTTGCGTAAGCGTAAAGTTACCCCTGCTAACATTCGCGAATAGAGCTTTGCGTAAGTGACGTTCACGTCGGCTTCATTGACGTTTTCCAACATGAGTTGGAGCATGCGCACTGGGCTACTTTTACGGCCGGCGCATGCGAAGTTCGTTCGGCGCGGGGGCCCGCTTAATTTAAATACAAGCCGCCCCCATTGAATTACGCGGCCTTACGACGGGCCATTTACACTATGCCGCCGCAAATTACGGAGCAAGTGCTTGGAGAATACAGCACTTTCTCCTGTAAATTGTGGCGGCGTAGTGTAAATAGCTTACGTGCCGCAGAATGTACGGGAATCTAGATCTCTGTCATGTCCCCTGTCAGAATGGGGATCCGCCTTGTTTATTAAGGCAGATCCCCATTCTGCCTCTGTATTAGGCGATCATGGGCCGCCAGCAGACATCGAGTCTGATCGACCCTCCCGCAGTGTGCATCGGGTGCAAAAGCACGCCGCCGGCAGTGTGCGCCCGCCCGCAACTGTGCCTGCATGAGCCGACGTACAATGACGACGGTTCGTGCAGGAGAACCAACCTGCCGTAGTACAACTGGGGTGGTCAGTGGTAAGTGGTTAAAATCAGAAACAGTTATATAAAAAAATAAGCTTTAAAATCAGTAGCTGTAATAACGGAATCTAGGTTCCCTCCAGCACCTCAGTAGGTGATGTAACTGAAATCCAACCGTAGCAGCTGGAGAATTTCACTTTCAAACTTTTTTCCTTCTAAGATCTGTTAAAGCCCAGAGCTAAGTTTCATGGTCAAAATGTCCTCATCCTCCTACGTTATTCTATGTTATTCTGCTGTAGATGTATTTGTCATATTTTTTAGGATATATTTAACAGTGAGTCAAAAATGTAGTATCCTACCCTTTGTTATACTGTATCAACATTTGACTTACACTGTGACTGGCTTCTGGAATGACCAGGTTTAGGTGTTTCAAGAGTGAACCGGACCACAAAACGTATTCATGAATTTCCCCTCATCTTTAATTAAACACCATTCTGAAAAGACTAAAAGCAATGGGATAGCAGACTAGACACAAAAAGCATTTTCTTTGAAAGGCTTCTTTTTATATCTGATACCTTTTAAGTTTGAAGTATCTAGAGAGAGAGAGATAAACAGAACCAATTCAAAGCAGCCTGTCGGAGCCTCTCCTGGCTACATCTCCTGTGGATCTTTGGGAGTATGAATCTAGCTGGAGAGGTAGTAGTCATTTCATGTCAAGGGATGAAAGTGTTAACACCAGGGTAAACAAAAACTAGAGACAATGCAGAGTTGATAGCTGTTAGCCTCGAAAAAAAACAAAAAAAAACACGTTTATTGTATGAGGGCAGTTGGCTGAGTTTGGTTTTTACTGTCGGATCATCGTGAATATGTCACAGTTGGGTCTTGTCTGTTTAGTATATTCATACTTAAAATTTAACTACTGTAAGAAAGGCTTTGTTCAAAATGGGAAGCTATTAGATCATCTGTTCAGTTTGATTACTCCAAACCTATCCAATTGATTGTTTGAGTATTACTGTAATGCTGCGTACACACGATCGGATTTTCCGTCGGAAAAACCTTGGATGGTTTTTCCCGACGGAATTCCGCTCAAGCTTGGCTTGCATACACACAGTCACACAAAAGTTCTCTGAACTTTCGACCGCCAAGAATGCGGTGACGCACAACACTACGACGAGCAGAGAAAATTAACCTCCCTGGCGGTATGATTATTTCAGATTTTAGGTGCTGAAAGCGGTACCATTATTTTGCAAGGAAATCTGGTGTTTTACATTATAGGCCTGTAATTCTTAGGAATAACACACTTAAATCTGTCCAAACAAGAGTCTAGTAGACATCTCGTGTATTAAAAAGTTTGAAAAACAAAATCATGAATTATAATATAATATAATAACTATTTATAAATAATTATAACAAATGATAATGTAATTATAATAAAAATTATTCAATAATGTAATCAACTCAAAATCACTGAAGTTTGCTCAGTTGCAGAATTGTCGCTGTCATTACTTTTTTTTTTTATGACGAATTTCCCCACAAATCGCTATCGCTCAATTCTGCAAGTGATTATAATTTATTATCACTGTTTTCTAGCTGCTCTAAAATCACTTTTGACATAAAGGGACACTTTTTGGCAGAAAGAACAGTTTTTATTATATAAAAGTACATGTAGGGCACTGGACAGACCACTAGGGACAAAGGGGGGGGGTGTATTATTTTATATACAATACTGTAATCTATAAGATTACAGTATACTGTATGTAATGTGTTTATTTACTTTTTTGAATTTGGCGCCGTTCTCCACCCCCGTACGTCGTAACGTCGCAGGAAACGGAGCTTGGCAGTTTTTATGAGAAAATACAACACTGCATGTTGGCTGGAAGCCTGTGTACAACTGATTATATTAGATTATATTATTACTAATTTTCGTTGTGTGCGCCGTTTAGGTAGTACGTGAATAGGGGTGGGCGTAGGTTACGTTCACGTCGTAGGCAGTAATTTCGACGTGACTGTGAGCATGCACACTGGGATGCGTCCAAGATACGACGCATGCGCCGTTTGTTTTTAGTACTAGTTTGAAGCTCGGCCCATCATTTGCATGGGGTCACGCTTCATTTAAATGTAACACGCCCACTTCCAGCCCACTTCCACCTACTTTAACTTACGTTGGTTTACACCGACGACTATACGCTACGCCGGTGCGACGTTGGGAGCATTTTCTTTGTGAATTCCATGCTTGCCTCTCAACGTTGCGCCGGCGTAGCGTAAAGAATCGGCAACTTAAAAGGATCGCCTCAGCTACTCGGCCCAGGGTCTCTAATCATACCAGCAATGCTTTTAGACATCGATGGAGATCACTAGGATGTGATCTGTTTTAAAAATAAATTTGAAAAAATACGAATATTCGCAATAGTGAATATTCACCGAGATATTCGATTTATTTGCGAATACTCGAATATGCAATATTCGTAACGAATATTCGCAATGCGAATATTCGTGAGCAACACTAGTGAATCTACCCCTCTGTGTTCTTCTTGATTTTCAAGTCTATGTCACAACAAGAGGTTTTGCCTACAGTTCTCCACTAGCTTGCTGCTAGTATGCCATACAAAAATATTCCTTCATATTTACTTTATTTCAAAGAAAAAAAATAAAATAGTTGTATTTAGTCTTGCGCATAATGGCTAAATAACAACATTTATAATAACACATAAAGTAAAGATGCAAATTAAGACAAAAATGGGCAACAAACCCCCAGCATACTTTTAGTATATACAGTATATGCTACTGTATCTGGCAAAAGTCAGTACACCCCTCACATTTTTGTAAACACTGAAGAAATTACACTTTGCTACAATGTAAAGTAGTGAGTGTACAGCTTGTATAACAGTGTAAATTTGCTGACCCCTTAAAAATAACTCAACACACAGCCATTGATGTCTAAACCACTGGCAACAAAACTGAGTACACCCCTAAGTGAAAATGTCGAAATTGGCCCTAAAGTGTCAATATTTTGTGTGGCCACCATTATTTTCCAGCACTGCCTTAACCCTCTTGGGCATGGAGTTCACCAGAGATTCACAGGTTGCTAATGGTGTCCTCTTTTACTCTGAGTCCTCCGACATCAGAGAGCTGGTGGGTGTTAGAGACCTTGTGTTCCTCCATCTTTCGTTTGAGAATGCCCCACAGATCCTCAAAAGGGTTTAGGTCTGGAAACATGCTTGGTCAGTCCATCACCTTTACCCTCAGCTTCTGACATATAATAAACTATTTACAAAAATGTGAGGGATGTACTCACTTTTGTGAGATACTGCACATATATATATATATATATATATATATATATATATATATATATATATATATATATATATATATATATATATATATTGCAATTAAATCATTAATGTTCTGTTATCTCAGTTCCTAAGAAGTGGCTACAACTAGCAAAAATATTTCTGCCTTTCCTTCCATTACAGAATATTCAGAACTATCTCAAAAGTCATTTTCTACAACATTGAGTTTCTATTATATTTGCATTCATTTGTACTAATGGGATACAAAAGTGCAATCATTGTTAGTGTAGATTAGATGAATAATCTAAGAAAAAAGAAATTAGAATTATTTTTTCAATTTCCTCTGCATTTGCCCTCAGATAGAGATGTTAAATAATTCTGTTATACATAGCGTAGGAGAGCGCATTAAGTGGCCAAGCACTCATTTTCTAATCAGGAAATGGTGTTTTTAAATTGTACTGTTAGTTGGCTAGATCAGAGGAAAAACAATCACTAGGTAATTTACACACATCACAGTCGGCACCTGAACTGTGTCAACTAAGTTTTCTGGATTAAATGTGTTTTTGAAGATACTAAAGTATTTTTTCAACATCATAACATTCAGCAGCTGCTTGGTGATCATAGCAGAGCCAATAACTTATTGAGGATGACAATTCATCCTAACCCAGATCACTGGATGTCCAGGACTTACCGCTATCCCCTCCCAGGTATGGCAGTACACATGGAGTGAGAGGCTCATTCCCTCTCCTACACAGAAATGGACTGATCTGCAAATATTTGCCTTCTGTTATCAAGTGTCTTCAATGACTAGATACTCTACTTGCTAGCTAGACTCTAGTCAAAGGCAAATTATAATGGTTGGGGGACCATTTTACTTAAAGAATACTAATGTATATTTTTTTAATTGTTTTAAATAACAAAAATGTCCTACTAACCTTCACTGTGCAGCTCGTTATGCACAGAGTGGCCCTGAATGCCATCTTCTGGCGTCCCTCTGCGGCTCTTGTGGCTTTTCCCCGCAGCAGATAACCCCCTAGGAGAAGCGCTGTCATTCATTGGGCATCCATAGATGCCAAATATATGACTCGGCCCCGACCCCCAGCGCCTGCGTCATTGGATTTGATTGACAGCAGCTGAAGCCAATGGCTGTTCTGCTATCAATCTATCCAATCAAAAGCCAGGACCCCGTGGAGGGAAGCAGAGTGCATCACCGCCAAGCGAATTCCAGGGCTCAGGTAAGTTAAATGGGCGATGGGGGGCCGGTGGCTGACAGAAGTTTTTTCACCTTAATGCATAGGATGTATTAAGGTGAAAAAACATGAGAGTTTAAAACCCCTTTAATTTTTTTAGAGTTTGTGTTTTATAAACTGGTACTTTTGATATAATATTATGCTTTTTATTTACATAAACATTTGCAAAAATGTGTTTGACACAAAGGGGTTGATTTACTAAAATTGGAGAGTGGAAAATATGGTGCAGCTCTGCATGATAACAAGTTAGGCGGCGTACACACGACCGAGCTTCTCGCTAGAAACCAGCGAGAAGCTCGCTGGAAGCTGCATTCCAGCGAGAACCTCGGCCGTGTATACGCTCTCGGCGAGCATCCCGTCGGGAATGCCGTCGAGCAGAAATAGAGAGCATGTTCTCTATTTGCTCGACGGCCTGCCTGGATGAATGGCTGGTTGCCATTCCCGACGGGCGGGTCGCCGAATCTGACGGCCGGCAGAGGACCTCGACGGGCGGAACGATGTGTTCTGCCCGTCGAGGTTCTCTGCCGTGTGTATGCGGCATCAGCCTCTGGGTTTTATTGTCAAAGCTTAATTGAGAAAGCCAAATTTAGAAGCTGATTGGCTACCATGCACAGCTCCACCAGAATTTGCACTCTTCAGGTTTAGTAAATCAACCCCATAGTGTTCTCATAACATTGTCATCACATATATTAAGGCATTTTTAAAGAGAGTTAAAAAAAATCTTAAAGTTCCCCCGTCCCATGGCTGCTTTGAGGTTGCCCCTCTCTAATTGAGGGTCTGTAGGCTTGTCTAAACAAAGAAGGCACAAAGGTAAAGGAAAGAGGGGGCAGTTTATTCTCTAACTCCTTCAGGTGTGTTTATTGGAGCTTTAAAGACATAAGGATTTTTTTATTTTTTTTTAAACAATTGGGTGAATTTTTTTTATAAGAAAGCAGGATTGCTAACTTATCTTAAAAAGTGCAGGCTTCAGGACCTTATCCTGGCTTCACTACCTAATAAACTGCTCACTTAAAACATACAAATGTGCAGCAAGCTAACTAAACATGAAGTCCTTGATTAGCATCAATGGAGTGCAGGGGAGACCTCCCACTTCCATTCAGAAAGGCTTGTCATACCCCTAGGAGCAAAACAGTTTAGTTGAAAAAATAAATAAAAAACATGAAATGCTCCCCATCCCATGTAAACTTAATGCAAAAAAAACTAAAAAATATTGGTGTACAAGACAAAGTGAAAGCAAAAATTCTAAGGTCACTGGCCACTAGCTCAGAATGGATGACCTGTAAAAGCTTTCAAAGTCTTCACATGTCTGGTAGCTATTTACTTGACTCAATCAACTTTTATGTTGTATCCAAAAAATTGGGCAATATATTTATTCACTTAAAATAAAGGTTTGATAAAAAGTGGCACTGAAACGGTGTAGCCATACATGTGTGTGTGTGTGTGTGTGTGTGTGGGGGGGGTTAACTAATCCTTAGGCATACACAATTGCAAAAATTGGACAAACAGCTCTAGGAGCAAAAGTGTAAAGCATTTTTCGGAAGCATCTTGAGCGTTATATATATATATATATATATATATATATTACATTTCACTGTTGGCAGTCACATGACTAAACTGTTTATAATCCTATATTGCCATTATGCGGGAGGCCTAGTAACTTCACTTGTTGAATGGGAAGAGGGGGCAGCTATGGGTTGGGGAGGGCACAAAAGTCTATAACTTTCCTGGAATTGTCATAAATGGAAAAGAACTGCAAAACGAGGAGGCAATACATCTTCCAGTGTGGTATTAATCCACCCTTTTATTTTTGGGTATCATTTATTTATTTTACCCCAAGACAAAAGAGTGGATTAATATCATACTGGAAGGTTTAGTGCTTACTTTCACAGCATTTGCCCAGCCTGGTATGTATACTGTGGTGACAGTTTCACTTTAAATCCATCATAAGGGTTGATTTACTAAAGGTAAAGAGAGCTTAGTAAATGAGCAGAAGCTCTGCCGACTTCCATTATCCAATCATGTGCAAGCAAAAATGCTGTTTTATTTTTCTTGGGTATTTTCTACAAAGTAAACTTTTCCCTTATTTACTAAAGCTCTGGAGCAACTGCACTTTCAGAATGCACAGTTTATTGGCCTTAGTAAATCAACCGCATAGAGTTTTATTATGTAAGGAATGAAGTCCGAACATGGCTTGGCAGACCCCAAGATCAGAAGTTAGAAGTCCCACTCCCTTAGTTGTAAATGAGCTGGGTTTAGTGTGCATGCCACCTTCATTCTCTGTTGCTCATGTTCAGATTTATACCGTCTATTTCCGTGAAATGATTTTTATTCTATGAAGCTTAATTCCCCCAGCAATGAATTCTTCTGCCTGACTCTGAATCTTTGGGTGTCTGACATATTTCATAAAACACTTGAAGTAAACTAACAAAAGAAATTTAGTACCCTACAAATTCTACATTGTATCCTCCAAGTGCACTTGGAACATTACCAGCATACATATTCATAAGACTATAGAATATTTCATCTCGCTTGACACAGGCGCCAGCATAACCTTAATTTATAGCCGCATTACTATTTAATTAGTATGTGTAAATAAATGGCACATCTTGATTTTATTCAAACTAATACCATTAAAGTTCTGATATTTCTCAGGAAACTGTCACTGGGAAGGCTGAGTTCTGAAAGTAATTTGATCCACTGCACCCCTAGAAGGGAATGTGTGTTTCATGAAGAGTAATGTCTTAATGAAGCAGAATGTACCAATGTCTAGTGAAGATAGGGGACAGGAGTATTAAAGTGATACAACTACAGGCACTATACTTGTGTCTAGAGGATCTTTTGATAGATTGTATAAAATATAACAAGAAAGGAGGACCCTCACCTTGCCAGCATCCAACTATTAGGCCGCGTACACTCGATCGGTCCAAACCGATGAAAATGGACTGAAGTCCAGTTTCATCTGTCCAAACCGACTGTGTGTACGGCCCATCGGTCCATCGTCCTTCGGACCAAAGTTTTAAAACTTGCTTTAAAATTGGACTGATGGACGCCTGACCATCGGTCCAAACCGATGGTTAGTACGCAAAAGCATCGGTTCAAAAATCCGCACATGCTCAGAATCAAGTCGACGCATGCTTTGAAGTATTTAACTTTGCTTTTTTCAGCACGTCGTTGTGTTTTACGTCACCGCGTTCTGACACAATCGTTTTTTGAACTGATGGTGTGTACGCACATCAGACCATCCGACCATCAGTCTGTGAACCGATGAAAATGGTCCGTCGGACCATTCTCATCGGTTTGGACCGATCGTGTGTACGCGGCCTAAGAGAAAAAGGATTGAGATCGTAGAATACACTAAAGAAAAACAGACTTTATGGGCACAACATGAGGCAGTACATGTAAAATCAAAATAATATTTATTACAATTTTTGTTTAAACACACATACTCTAAAATCATTACAACACCCTCTACTTCAGTGTGTTTCAACTCCAGTCCTCAAGGCACACCAACTGGTCAAGTTTTCAGGATTTTCCTCAGATGAAATGGCTGTGGTGATTACTAAGGCAGTGAAACTGATCAAATCACCTGTGCAAAATAATGGAAAGCCTGAAAACATGACCTGTTGGTGTGCCTTGAGGACTGGAGTTGAAAAACACTGCTCTACTTAACAGTAGGTCAACAGGTTCCCAATTACAGACATGAGGGCATGGATCCAATCATATAAGATGTATAAGGGTCCATCAATGTAGAAGACAGTATAAGTAGCTATCAAGAGTCAAGTCCATAACTCCTCAATGCATGCTTGGAGGAGTAATGGATTTGACTCTTGATATCTACTTACACTGTCTTCTACATTGATGGAACCTTATATGTCTTATATGATTGGATCCATGACCTCATGTCTGTAATTGGGAACCTGTTGACCTACTGTTAAGTAGAGGGTGTTGTAATGATTTAGTATGTGTGTGGTTTTAACAATAATGGTAATAAATATTATTTTGGTTTTACACGTACTGCCTCATGTTGTGCCCATAAAGTCTGTTTTTGTTTTGAGATAATATATTCTACTTTCTCAATCCCTTTTCTCTTGTATTAAATATACTCATCAGTTAAAATGTATCTAAACTCAAGAACAAAATTGTAATATATTGGAGCTTTCCAGTCCCTAGATGTGATCACTGAATTCTTTTTTTTTTTCTCCTGGCTGAGGGACTAACAAATAGAAGTTAAAGTGATTGTAAAGTCTTGTTTTTGGTCTAAAAATAACAGACTTACCTGCTCAATGCAGTGGTTTTGCACAAAGCAGCCCATATCCTCCTCCTCTCGTGTCCCTCTTTGGCTCTCCTGGCCCTTCCCTCCTATTGAGTGCCCCCCATAGCAATCATTCCAAAACCAGCCTCTAGTTCCTGCTTAGCAATACTATCTTTCACTGTTCTTTTCAGTTTAAGTCCTTGGATAAGGGCTGATCTGTGTAAAAACAGAAGGCTTAGGGTAAGGACACCCATAGACCAATGAAAGCCATCGGACATGTGTGCACAATCCATCTACCCTGAAACCTCGTACACACAACCTCTTTCCTCTGCAAAATCTATCAAGAAAAATGCTGCCAGAGCATTTTTGGAGAGAAAAACAGTTGTGTGTATGTTTTTCATCGAGAAAACTGTCGTGGATCTCGACGAGAAAAAAAAAAACATGTTCTCTTTTTTCGCATTGGGAGTCTCAATTTTCTCGTTGCGTTTCTTGTCGGGCTGGTTTACGTCGAGAAACACGTTTGTGTGTATGCTTAGAAACACGCACATGCTCAGGATAAAGTATGAGACGCGAGCGCAACTTCTGTAAAAATATCGTTCATAATGGAAATAGCACATTTGTCCCACTGTAACAGACTGAAAAGCGTGAATCGTCTCTCACCAAACTTTTACTAACACGCAGTAACATGAGATTAGCAAAAGCAGCCCCAAGGGTGGAATCGAACTTCCCCTTTATAGTGCCGTCGTACGGGTTGTACATCACCGCGTTTGAGAACGACGAGATTTTGTCTTGACAGTGTGTATGCAAGGAAAGCTTGACAAGATTCTCGACAAGCCTGACAAGAAACTCTTCGAGGAAAACAACGTTTCTTTTACGACGGGAATCTCGGTCGTGTGTACGAGGTCAGAGACAGCAAAATCAGAAGACTTGGGGTAAGGACACCCATAAACCAATGAAAGCCATCGGACATGTGTGCACAATCCATCTACCCTGAGACAGCAAAATCAGATAGACATTCTACAGGTTGGAGAATGTTACTCTGCACCATCACCCAATCTATAAGAAAATGAATACAGTAACGGTTTATGGATACACTAACTGAGCTTATCAGCGGTGCTAATCACATTTTCTGATATACAGCAGTGGATTAATTGTCTAATGGGCCCTGAGGCTGTTTTCAATTAATGGGCCCCCTGCCAGTTTAACTAAACCATGCATAAGGGTCAATGTACATAGAAATTTGTATGTGCCTCTGATGTGGATTTGTGAAACATTTTAGAAAGATTATGAATTTTGAATTAGATTTTATGCCGCTACTCATTACAAATTACTCGTATGATGACGGCACATAATTTGAAAATAATGTTTTCAGAGACAAGCAGTATGCAATATGTACCGTGTACGATCATTTGATTATCTTAAAATAAACCTTTATCGAGAACAATACAAAAAACATTTTGGTATCCCCATGGAACACTGGAATCTGGGGGCGCCGGGCAACTACTTGTACTGACCTTATTATACTCTGCCGTTGCTGATGTATAGAATTCATTCGAAGCAACATTCTTTAGGCTTCATTTCCACTGGCGTTTTTACAGCCACTTTTCTGAGCGTTTTTTACAGCTTAAAAACGCCTGTCCATGTTTATTTTAGAAAAAGCTGTAGCTTTAAAAACGTTGCGGCAGCGTTTTTGAGCGTTTTTGAGCGTTTGTGCGAGTTTTTGCGCGTTTTTGAGCATTTTTTAATGTCTGGCGTTTTTACAGCTCTATTGCTGGAGCTTCAGAACGCACTGGTCCTTTTTTTTTTAGCAGCTTAGCCATCTACAGCTCAAAAACGTCATAGTGGGCATGAGACCATAGACTAACATGGACAGGCGTTTTTAAGCTGCAAAAAACGTTTAGAAAAGTGGCTGTAAAAACGCCAGTGGAAATGAGCCCTTATATTCAAAATATGAAACGGAGAACAAGTAACATGTCAATGTAATAAAATATCTTCCAAGTAAATTATGCAATATTACTCACTGAAAAAACACTTTTCCTATGGTATGAAATGTACTAAAATTTCAATAACAGATACTGGCGTCATAAAAGAAACTATAATACCAATCATACACTTATATCAAAATTGCAGTTGTACCAATACAATCAGTAACAGTATAATCTACCAGGCATTAGAATGTTACAAATCCTAGCACAAATCGCCACAGCTCAAGTTAATATTTAATATTAAAAAGCATGTATAATGTTTTGCTTTGTGAAGGAGGAAAGTGTTCCCACTCGATTCATCCAACTTAATTATTTTTACAGAATTGCACTGTTTGAAGTAGAAAAATTAATCCCTCTCAAGTCATATGCGAAACAGTTTTGTGGCTGGTACAAAAGTGTACAAATTAGCTACAGTGCCTATCCACAGATCTTCAAGAAAGACATTTATCCATAGCTGGATATTAAAAATAAAAAAAATATATAACTCTTTTAAGCTGTCTGTTTAGTCCAAGCAAAGTAACTTTGAGTCTCCACTAATTAAATTGAACAGTTTGAAAACATACAATAGAGTGGGCGACAATGTAACAATTACAGACTTATTACCCAGGATCCCTTTGACACTGGTGAATACTTATTTGGCAGCTTTTGTATGAATTTGAATTATTATAATTTTTTTTTTTTTTTAGGAGAAAGGGAAAATTGTAGGCCCAGAATTATGCTAACACAACATAGTGTTCATAGATGTGGACGTGCATATAAAGGTTCTCCATAAATGTGTAACCTTAAAGCAGTCCATACGTGATTTATTTTCTTTTGTTCAACCAGTGATGAGTTAAACTAAAGAAATTAATAGATTCCCCCATCTGCACATTAAGGCTAGGTTCACACTGCTGCGAATTCAAAATCACTTGATTATACAGCAGATTCGCGGCCGCAATTTTGCCTAGAATTTGCCGCGTTTTTCCGGCGATTCGCAGCCGCGATTTCAGGGAATGCCAGTCTATAGAGCTGAATTCGTATCGCACACAGATCAAACTCGCACAGGACCCTTTTTTCCTGCAGCTTAGATTTGCACCGCACTGATGTGAACTGCACTAATGTTATTTTAATTACTTTTTTTATTTGAATGATCGCAACGGCTCAAATTCGCAAAAGAATTCGAAACAGTGTGAACCCAGCCTGAATATGGATGGGAGAATCTTTTCCGCTGAGCTATTGCATGGGCTGGCACAAAGGTATTTAGAATGAAAGAGACAACACTCCAATATAAGACAACACATTTTTATTGAATTTTGGATTTAAATTTGCCACAGTGTCATCCGTGGGGGGGGGGGGGGGGGTTACAAGAATCTTAATCATTTAAATAAATAAAATAAATAAGCCATCTTGGCTAAACTATCTTTAATAAAAAAATTATTAGGTGTCCATCCAGCCAAAGCTGGACGACTACTCCCCGATTTGGACAACATCATGACTTGAAGAAGGGAGGGTGGGCGGGCGTGGGTGGGCGGGCATCGCTGCTTGTCAGGAACAGTCTGAGCAGCCACCTCTCCTGGTCCCCTATATCAGTCTGTTACAGCGTGACGAATGTGCTATTTCCATTACAAACGCTACTTTTACCGAAGGTGCGCTCCCATCTCATACTTTATTCTGAGCATGCGCGGGTTTCTAAGCATACACACAAACGTGTTTCTCGTCGAAAACCAGCCCGACGAGGAACACAATGAGGAAATTGGGACTTATTCTCTTTTTTTCTCGTCGAGTTCCACGTCAGTTTTCTCGATGAAAAGCATACACATGACTGTTTTCCTCGGCAAAAAAGCTCTGCCACCAAGTTTCTTGATGGATTCTGTCAAGGAAAGCAATCGTGTGTACAGGGCCTGACTCTCAGGCGCATGCCTGCGCATGCTCAAAATGACTTTGATGCATGCGCGGTAGCTTCCACGGCATAGGTAGGATGAAGCAAGATGGCGGCGATGGCATTGAATGTAACGAGCGCATGCTCGTCTTACGTGATGATGTCACTGCATTCTTTCCTTTCAAGAGAACCATGGTTCTTTTGAAACGAGAGTCTGTGCACTTGGGCCGCAAGAGTTTCTTGCCAAGAATCTCGTCAGGGAAAACAACGTTTTTTTCCTGACGAGATTCTTGCCTGTGTGTACAGGACCTAAGGGTGATAACATTTTTGCTGACCACTGGGGATGACCAGTAGGGCCTTTCTGTCACTGACCCTCCAAATGTCCATGTAAGGGGCCCTGACTTTTCACCAGTCTCCCCTTCTTTACTGACCACCAATGTCAAGGAGCATTTCACTGACTACCAAAATAAGGTCTGGTATGTATGTAATGTGCAAGACTGATTGTAGTTGGCTCTGATGGATCTACCATAAAGTTAATTATTATTCAAAGTAAAATATCCACTGTTGAAATATAGTAAAGGTAGACCCTGATCTGGTCTTGGGCTGCTACCACGGATAGCGTTAAGTGTTATCAAGAAACATTTGTGTTCATCAAGCCTTAACACCGGTCCACTAGTGCATTCTATCATCATTTTATTAAAATAAAGCACTGAAGAAGGGAAAGGCATATTTTGTTGGCTGTATTTATGCTTTTATCATTAAATATTCCATAAAAATCTTCAAGTGATATGAACGTTTGTACCAGGTGCTCCTTACATGGATCATCATAGTAAGCAGGCATATTTCTACTGGTCACTAATGTGAGGTAATACTTCACTGTCTGCATTTATTTCCTGGCCATTATTATTATTTTTAGTTGTTTCATTCCAATATCACTGGGAAAAAAAATTATCATATAGAATAGCTTTGGGTGTCAAATACACAAAGTATTTTCCATTCCTTATTCTTTTATTTTTTCCTAAATCGCAAATAACTATTGAGACTAATGTGCTGTGAGCTATAGATGTAATAGTTATTAGCAGGGGTTCCCTAAGACCCGAACGGTATCTTAAGGGTTTTATGTGTTGAGAAAGGCTGTGCTTTGTAATGGTTGTATTTTACAAGTCCTTTCCACACTGCAAGACAAAGAGACGGGTGACTGAATTAAAACAATACATTTTTTTAGTTAAGGATAGTATGAGACATGGTGTAAATCAACATCTTTTTGGGGGGGTGATATGTGTTCCCCATCACTTCATATTCCAGAGTCACAACAGGACATGAGAGCAAATCTCTTCAATGTAAAGCTTTGTACACACTACTAGTTGGTTGAACAGGAAAAACCTTACAGATCAGGTTGGAACCACTGCTGTGCTGTCCTGACAGGGGGATGGCTCAGAACACTCCGGTCAATGTTCTCAACTACTGGCTAAGAGCGGTGAACAGAAGCTGGTTGGCAGACCTTTTTTGGTCATGACTCTTCAACAGAAGCCAGCCGAACAGCTGGTTTCTGTCGGACCGGCATTCCACCCGACATTCGGCCCGTGTGTACTAGGCTTTAGGGGAAGCAATCTCTTAAATAGTTGTAACCGGAACATATGTCAGAATTTGGGGATTCCCACTCCTTGGGCTTTTCATCTCACTGAAATTGGTCACCAGGACAAGAGAGTAGGCTTCTTCAATGAGGACACAGACACCAATCTCTAAAGAGGTTCTAACAGATTCAAATGCTATCAGTATAGAGTTACCCATGAATGATACACCCTGAATTATCTGTATCTCTCCAGTGTGCGTGGCAAAAAACTATTGTGTGTGGCATTTTCTTACATGGGGGCACATGATATTTTTGTTTATATGGTGGCAAGGAGTTTCATATATCTTTTTCTTTTGATTTATTGCAACTTTAATCCATGTCCTCTTTATGATGTGCCAGCAGTGTGAAGTAGCTCTGACACCTTTGCAGCCATTGTGCAATTTGCTGGGGGTTCAGTGTGCTCCTGTACCTTTAAGAAGGGGTAGGCTCTCTTCAGTCCACCTGACCTCCACCTATCCATCAGAATGCATGTGCTTCTATTGTGGAGCCTCTCATAAGCTAGAGATAGAACCACAGATACCAGGGTGCTGTGACAAGGCTCTGTGTCTTACGCAAATGTGTGCGCATACAGGTTGATTTGGTTGTCAACGGGCTGGCCCATGAGTAAAGCTTGGATTTTTCCTTGGTCTTGTTTATATCATATGTTGCCTCCCTATGCTATTTGCTGCAATGACCAGTTATAGGTGGGGGTGGGGGGACACTGTTTTTTGCTTTAGTATTAATTTAATAGGTAGCTTGTATGTAAAATATAAATCATATTATTATTCTTGCATAAGCCCAGTCATGACAGGTCCTCTTTAAAATAAAGAATACATCACAGTTGTTGTTTTTTTTTTTTCCTACCCCGTTTTTTTCCTCGGTCTTGCGTATGTTTAGGTGAAATATTTCTATCAGCTTTTTAGTAAGCAAACAAGAAACAGCCTTTTTTTATATTAAAAAAAAATATGGGAGAGATCAAGAGTGATAAGAAAACAGCATGCAAACCAGGCAGATGGAACTAGCTCGTTTAAAATTATCAGCAACATTTCATGTGTGAAACAGATCTGTGACCATGCTGAAATTAGGGGAATGGATTAACAAACATTTGGCACAAAATTACAGTCTGAGATAACATTTAAATGGAATGTATTTAATTTCCTTCAGTAATGACCAGAATGAAAATCTAGCCATGGGCATCCTGAGAGCTGAACTGTAAATATATGAAAGATGTACCCTGGGATTCAATCAAATCTTTCCATCCCAGGTTTGTAAACACTTGTATTTAGCAATTACTCTTTAAGACATTTTTTCATTCGAAGTTGGAGGAAGCACCACATAGAGTACTAACTAATCAGGCATAAAATACCAGTAGCCTGCCAGTAGTAACTACAATCCACCAAACCCTTTCCAGATACTCTGTCCAATCCCTTCTATGGCACTTTCTGGTAGAAGTGGAGCTTGTCCAGTCCATCCTGCCTCCAACACATTCCTATTGGCCGGTGAGGCAGTCCATCACAGTGGGCAGCCAATATGAATGTCACCATAAAATGTTGGGCCTTTTTTCTAATCAGATTGGCCTAGTATATGGGTAGAGCTGTCAAATTGTTTGCTCTTTTATTTGGGTTAGAGACATTGATCAAGTGTGATTAAATTAATTGCCACATTTTACTTAAAGTGGAACCCATAACAACTTAAAAAATGTTCCACATTAAAGTGATTGTAAAGGCTCATTAAAAAAAAAATAACAAACATGTTATTCTTACCTCCTCTGTGCAGTTGGTTTTGCACATAGCAGCCTGGATCCTCCTCTTCTCGGATCCCTCTTTGCTGCTCCTAGCCCCTCCCTCCTTTGAGTGCCCCTCAGCCATTAGCTTGCTAAAGGGGGCACCCAAGCCGAGTCACAGCTCCGTGTATCCATTCAGACACAATGCCCTGACCTGGCCCCAGCCCCTCTCTCCCCTGATTGGCTGACTGACTTTGATTGACAGCCGCAGGAGCCAATGGCGCCAGTGCTCTAGCTCAGACAATCAGGAGGAGTGTTTTGGGTGGCTGAGGATATCGTAGACATCGCTGGAGAGAGAAGGGGCTCAGGTAGGTAATTAAGGGGAGTGCTGGGGGGCTGCTACACACTTAGAATGCATTAAGATAAAAAACCTTCTGCCTTTACAACTCCTTTAATAATTATTCTGCCAAAATTAGTGTGTGCTGTATATTGCCTCCAGCATTGTTTTTTTCTTACTGGAGGCTTCCACTTTCATCATCCAATCATGTGCAAGCAAAAATGCTGTTTTTATTTTCCTTGCATGTGATTGGGGTACGCCTTACCTCATTTACTAAGCTATGGAACAACTGCACTTGCAAAGTGCACAGTGTATTTGCCTTTAGTAAATCAACCCCACTGTGTATTACTGGATATTAAACAGTCTAGACACTTATTTTTTTATGTTTTACATAGCTATACCTGCAAAAGGGGCCAGCCTGAAGTGATCTATCAGGACTTAATTTTCTGACCAAAGTTCCACTTTAAAATTACAATTGAAAAAATGGAATTGGGTTAACTAAAACAGTTTCTAGGTACATTAAAGTGCATGTGAGCCCTAAGTGAAATATAATGTAGGCCCTGCATCGTCAGGCTTTTGTTGTCTTCGGTCACTATGGTGTAAATTACTAAAAGCAAGTTCAGTTGCGCCAAAGATTAGTAGATGAGATAAAGCTTAATTTTGCAAGGAATACCGAATTATGTGTAAGGAAAATTTAAAAAAATAAGCATTATTGCTTACACATGATTGAATGATGGAAGTTAGCAGAAGGAGCTTCTGGTCATTTATTGAGCTTTGGAGCAACTACTCCATATTGCAAAGCACACTCTATTTGTCTTTAGTAAATCAAACGCTATCTGTCTACATGCACTTCAGGAATTCCTGCATGACATTTCTCAGAGAGGATTTTACCACTCTGTATACGCCCACATGTGTAACCCTATAGTCACCCTATAGTCACATGGGCTGCTCAGATGTGACAGAGAGGAAATGCTGAGGGTAGAAAATACACTGAAAACTGAGCATGTGCAGAGCTGCTAACACTACACTGCAAAATCCTCAACTGCAGGGGGGACATGGACAGACGGGGGAGATAAAGTACAAGAGACTCAATGCAGAATACAGAAAACAAATCCCATAGTGGCTGAGTGAGTATGAATGGCATGTAAAACACCATCTATAGCTCATACGTAATACACTGCCTATTTGGTAATCCGGAACTGTTCCTCGAGATTGTCTGTAGGTTAAGGCTGGGTTCACACTGTTGCCGCAAGAGGCTCACAGCAGGGGTCTGGTGTGTGCTGGTTCACCAGTTCAGGTTTTTGGGCTAAAATCAAACCCAAAAAGCATCAAAAAAGGTGCTTGTTTTTCCGACACATTGCACCGGACCCTCTGTGGAGAGCCAGTCACATTCTCTTGCTATGCAAATTGAATGCGGGGAAACGCGCATTCAATTCGCATAGGTGTAAATACGGCCTCAGTGTTTGGAGGATGCAGGTTTTAAATGTATTTATTTTTGTGTGTTAGTTGAACTCATTTGACACGTGTCTTTCTCTAACCTAACTATGTAATGAGGTAACATTGATCGGCGAATGGAAGCTTCCATTATGAACTAATCAGTCAGATGTTTTGCTTCCTGATGCAGTCCAAATAGTTACCAAAACGAACAACTCCGAAAAGTAATTATGACTTCAAAAATGCAAACCATTCTGATTCCAAAATGTCATAAACTACCCAGAAACATATTAGCATAATGTTTTTTGTTCAGTTTCAAAGGTTTATCTAATATTTGTTATATCAGCAGTCACACTGTTTACATATATAACAGGATTTTCCAGTGGCTGATTGAAGCAAAACTGCCTCTTTTTCCCAGCAGAAATCAATTAATCTTTATCTTCAACAAAAGGATGCTGTTCACAGCCAGTGGTAAAGACAATGTTAAAAAAAAAAAAAAAAAATGAGTCCTTATGATTGATTTGCACCTTTGTGCCTTGGACAATTTTATAACGTCAACCAGGAAAACAACTCGGCCTTCGGCGACTGGAGCAGGCTCATCTTTTTTCTTATTTTAATACACTATAACATATTCTGTGAGCTTCTCACAGTGTGCATTAGAGGCTGCAGAAAGTCAAGTAGGGCCCTGTTTATTTCCTCGGAGCACGCCCAACAGTTCACAAAAAGGATATCCGGGAACTGGAGAAAGTGCAAAGAAGGGCAACCAAACTGATAAGATGCATGGAGGAGCTTAGCTATGAGGAAAGCTTTGAGGAACTAAATGTATTCCCTCTTTAGAAGAGGAGATTAAGGGGGAATTTATATGATCAACATGTATAAATACATAAGTGGTCCATATAGTGAACTTGGTGTAGAGATAAGTCATTACAAAGGACAAGGGGCCACACTTTACCTTTGTAGGAAAATTTATTTAACCTTCACATTAGGGGCGGGTCATCTGTTAAGGCGTGCACAGGTGCCACTCCCTCTATCCAAGCCACCCCCTATATGATTAATAGATAACATGAATTTATCTGCGGCCGCCGCTTTCACCCCCTATTCATGTGTCCAGCCCCTTTCAGGATGCCGGGCACATGAATTTAAGAAAAATATAAATTGCGCTACCTCAACTGGCATTAACAAACACAAATAAATGCAAGTAAGTGATCACAAATGATGTGTGTAAAAGGCTAGCTGCTGGGTCAGAAAAATGACCTGTAATGGCCACTAAACAATAGCAGTCACCTCAAAAACTTGAATATTGTTGGTGATCATGATAAAAGAAAAAAAACATATATATATATAGTGACAGGTGATATACAGGTGATATACAGATATGAAAACCATCAACTAAGTGTGAACTTTAGTTCTGGATAAATTGATGCACAGTCCAAAGTATTAACAAAAAAGAGTCTGTGAATGAAAATTAGCAAACACCTGTGCTTCTGAATCATAACCGATTAATGAAACGTGTCCAAACGCAAATAACGTGTCCTCCACCAAACTTATGAATTGGCCTTTTACCGGAAACCCACGATCCCTTGTGACAGGGGATCAGAAACAGCATGTAACGGGTCCCAATCTCGTGGTGTCAATTCTGCAGTCCTGATGGATCTCGTATTCCAAAGTGTTGCAGCAATTTGGATGCCCACCATGCAAAAAAAAAACATCAATGGCTCCACATAGTGTGTTAACGTATAAAATGTATTTAAAAATAAATAAAAATGCAATTTCAGTCATGCAATGTTGTAAACACCTTGAAATTTTAATGTGCCAGCCGGTACACAAAAATCCTCAGGCACTCGTCCACTGGGGGAACATTCAGGAACTTGGGTGACAACAGCGCATCGCTCGCCCTACGTCTGTTTCGAAATAACTTTCGTCTTGAATTACAGAGAAGTGGTTGTTTTTTTGAAGCACCTGATTAGAGCCATAGGCTTCAAATTAGGGCGGACTCGTGGTGCAGAGCATTGCTTTCGGAGCCCACCCAGGCATGTTAGAAAAGAAAATGAATATTTGCTTTTCTAACACTGAATCACCTCTCTGCCAATCAGGAAGTGTGGCTCTGATACCCATTTACATTTACAGGGAGCTGGGTCAGGCAACCCTTCTGGATGCCTAGGAGGAGGGGGGTGCATGGTGTAAGCCCCCATGATCCACACCACAGAAGGAGGAAGAAAGCCAAAGGACATACTGCCCGCCCGCTTCCAAGATTTGGTAAGTGCAGGACTTTGATGTCCCAACTGTCATGGGGGGGGTTGCCACCCCAGCCGGCCCACTGTGGGGGTATGTTTTTTTTTTCAGCCTCCCAAAATAAAAAAACATCATCACTACTGCTTCACATACTGTAATGAAAGGCTTCTTCACAGTGAGAACTGTGAAATTGGAATAGACTCCCTCAAGAACTAGTTCTGGCCAGCTCAGTAGATAATTAGGTAGAGCTGGATTCATTCCTCAATCCACAACATATAACTCAACACGATTTTTTAGAGGTAATAATGCCAGGCAGCATTTGATTGCCTTCTGGGGGATCAAGAAGGAAAATTTCCCCCACTGGAATGAATTTAATCATGCTTTATTGGATTTATTTTTTCCTGCATCTGGATCAACTGTGGGTATACGATAGTGTATATGGAGATTTTCTATTTGTATGTGTGTTTCTTCTTCTTTTTTTTTATTTCTTTCTTCAACCTGACTATGCAATTATGTAGCATTATCAAGACCATGGGTGCTCAATGTCTCCTGGGAGTGTGCATCTGAAACTGGATAATTGTTTACATGTGAGATGGAAGCATGGATTGGCCTTGGTCTCACAGCGATTCCCCTTGAATAGTCGGTGGTTGTGTTCTCAGGCTCAGGTAAGAGCAGAAGAGCCCCAGAAACCACAGGAGGAGGGGGGGCACTGGCGGGAGGGGGGAGGCATTGCGCTGCCGACTCTGTGAAAGTGATCAGCAGCTATGGAGCTCGGCATCCCTTTCACTTTTTAAGCCTGGAATCGACTGGTCACTGAATCATAAATCCGAATCACAAGCTACTGCAGCCATTAGCTTGTGATTAAAGGTTCATTCTTTGAACTTATGTAGTATGTCTAAAGAGCTGAGCTGGTTATTAAGGTATATAATGAAAATGGAAAGGTTTTATTTAAATTGTAATTACTAATTAGCATGTTGATAAGGGGTAAAGGAGGAACCAGGGGAGATAAAATATAAGCACGATAACTGTCAGCCTTATTCCAATACTACAACGATATTTATTGCTGTCTGTGTTTGTCCCCTGTAGGACCTGTCCATTGGGTCACCACAACAGGTAATGAGGTATAGCAGTAGAATTAATTTTAACAAAAGTGGAGTGATCCTTTTAATGTTAATGCAATTAAACATCCTGTTTTCCTGAAAATTTTAATTCAATTTAAATGAGAAATATGACACCTGAACTGCAGATATAGAAAACAGAAAATAAATAAATAGGAACAGTTAATATCCACCTTGACACAATATAATACATTAAAGGCATTTCCATTCTTGGTATTCCCATAACTTGGATACAGTTTAATAAAATGTAATCTAAAAAAAGAAGCTTCACCTGAAAATGCACGCCAATCATTTCTTACAGGGCAGGGGGGTGAGATAGTCCCAGGGGTGATACATTCCTTACATTTAAATGTCAAAGAAAATGCAAGAACATTACAACTTTCTCCAAACAAATACAGAGTTGGAAGGCTCACTTGGGGACAAAGGTTTTGGGCTTTTGAAACAAAGACATCTCTTTTTCTCGATGTTCTGTTCCGTACTGAATAATACCTACTCATGTTCAATTAGATGTACTCATAAACCTGCAATGGATGCTGTTATATATTTGATCACAGCAATGCTTTAAGCTGCGTTCATATTGTATTCTTTTCTCGACTGCAATGTAACTGGGATAATCTGTGTGATCTCTACTGATATTTAGGTGGAGGTTTAAAAAATATATATACAGAGTCTACAAGACAGAATAAAACCGTGCTCTGCCTATTTTTGTAGCATTTCCCTCTATCACCAGGATATTAAATGTGTAAGGTTTACTTGCTATTAGTGTACAGAACGCTATTTTTGAATGACCTAAGCATACAGCAGGGTAGAGGTTGGTGTTGGGGTCTAGTGAAGAGGTTAGATTAGTGTTAGGTTCAAACACTGGGTTAGGTTAGGATAGGTGTCAAGGTTAGGGGTTAGTAATAAGAGTTTGTTTACAACAAAGAAGTAAATGGCAATTAAGTGCTTAAGTGGAAGACATCATAATTTGATGAACATCAGATTTGTTTATTACACCAAAAATACATCTTGTGGCTACAAAATGCCACTTCCTTTAGCTTAACATAATTTTTTTTTTCAAATTATGCCAATTTTGACCTCTCGCTACAGTAAACAGTAGTACACAATACCAAGGGTGCCTTTGCCGATTGAGCACTTAACGTTTTTTTTCTTTCTTCTTTGCTGTATATATGCTCAACCACCTCCTAATGTCCCACGTTAGGACCTAGGCTACCAGAGGCATTGCAAGTGACCTTTCCATCCTGCGTGGAGACAGAGGTATTCTCTCCACATGCACACTCAGAGGGTTGTGTTGACCACATTATTCCTTTACTCATAACCTCGCCAAATGAAAGGTTATCTCTTAAACATTTGTTATGTTAAATAATACTGTTTACCTGTTTCGAAACAAAAGGCCAGTTTACTGTCCTCCAGGGGCCAGACTGTGGCAATTGGGAGTAGAAATTATCCTGGCGTCAGTGGGAGTAAACAATGCATCTTTGGTATTTGGGGAAGGAATAGTGCCCTATCTCTAGTGTCAGTGGGAGAAATAGTGCCCCATCATTGTTTTCAGTGGGAGGAATAGTACCCCATCATTGGTGTCAGTGGGAGGAATAATGCCCCATCATTGGTGTCAGTGGGAGAATTAGTGCCCCATCGTTGGTTTCAGTGGGAATAATAGTGCTTCATTTTTGGCGTTAATGGGAGGAATTGTTTCTTGTGTTAGTAGAAGGAAAACTTCACACTTTGTTAAAGCTCTCTGAACACTAGTCAAAGCTCCTGTCGCTAAATAAAATGGTTAGCTCCACCAAAGTCTCATTGAAGCCCCACGAAGCCTCACCGAAGCCCCACCAATGGCTCATCGAAGCCTCATTGAAGCACCAAGAAAAAACAAGATGTAAACAGGACTATAAGCTAACCATTTTATTTAGTGACAGGAGCTTTGACTGGTGTCAGACAGCTTTAACAAAGTGTGTTTGAAGCCATGTTTTGAAAGAAAGTGTAAACTAGCCCATAAAGTAAAAACAAATAGGAGGTTTTATTGGGCTTTAAAAAAATGAAACCAGGATTCTATAAACCAGCAGGGAATGCTGGACAATAGACATGTGCATTCGTTTTCGTTAGAATGCATTTTCGTCCGAAAATCTGGTATTTTCGTTATTGTTTTAACAAACGAAAACGAAAGCGCAAGAAACGAAAACCGAAAGATCCGACATAAAAAACGCTTTAGTTTTGTTTTCGTTCAGATCCAACGATTTTCAATGCTTTGTCAAATTTTCCCGACGAAAACAAAATAAATCAAAAAGATTTTCGGGAGTAACAAAATAAATTTATTTTCCGGACGAAAACAAATTTACGAAAACAAAATATTTCAGTCTGCACATGTCTATTGGACAATGCTAAGATGAATACATGACTCCACTAGGCTTTATTATGTACACCTTTCATATGCCCATTCCTAAGAAGAGGAGCTACGTTTTCTAGGTTTATATAATTTTCCTTGGCCTCTCCACAAGAGCACCCCAAGAAACCCCCCAACTTCCCTTTAGGTTACCAAGCATGCTTTAGTGACTGATACCGTATTTACCATTAAAATGGAAGCTTTTCTTGTTATCTTGCAGCCGAATGCACCTTCCAAAAATAACCTTTTCTATATTGGAAAGAAAATAAGATCTAGATTTAGATCTTTAATGTGAAGTGAAATGTTCATGACTCAAATTGAAAGTGATGTGTCTGCTCCCTGGTTAAGGTAATGAAATGGATTTAACATTGCAATTTCTTTTAATGCATTTTTATTTCTTTTGCTTTTACTTTTTGTAGTGATGGCTAACTCCATTTTAAAATATTTCTCAATTAGATGCCTATTAATTTAAAATACGGCCTAATTAAAACTGCTTACAGGGACATTTTCATCAAGGGCAATAAATGTGATGTGCTAATTATATTTTCTCTCGTCGTCAAATGCCTTAATACAACATTTTGTTTTGTAATTTTACATAGAAATCTCATAGCTTAACTACAATCATTTTTTTTTTTAGATTCGGTAACGAGTGGGGAGGGATTAAAGCCTCTTTTTCTCTTTTCTCTTTACCGTCTGTGTCACTGAAACAGGAAGTGAGGACAAAGAAAGCATTAAAAACTTGACAATGGTTGTTCTGTTGGTCACATTGAGGGTGATGCTCCTTTAAGATAAAGAATATTACCGTATTTTTCAAATATCAATTGTATTAAACAGACATTTTGTTTACTTAATGATTGAAAAAAAAATTGGTCCTGGAGGAAAATTATATTGGGCTAAATGCTTCACCCTGTTTTGAGTTTTGGCCCGGCCTTGTCAAAAGACAACCTGAATTTTCTCTGCTCTGCACCCCCAACTTGTGATGGAACAATAAAAAAGCACCAACAGGTTGATGAGGTCACCCTACTCCTGTCAAAATGTTCCTTGTCTGCATTAATAAATGCTAGATACCTGATTGGCCATATTACTCACCCCCTCTCATTGGGCCAGATTCAGGTAGATGAGAGCATCTTTGCTCCAGAGTAACGCTTCTCATTTACGTTACTCTGAAGACCCTTTCAGCGCAAGTCCTGTAATTCACATAGCAGTTGCGCGTAAACTTGCGCCAGAGTAACGATAATGCGCTGGCGTAACCCGACGCAAGTGGAAGTGGGTGTGATCATATGTAAATGATGGGCGGAGCCCAGCGCAGAGGCTTACGTTCAGCGCATCAACCACGGAGCATGCGCAGTGAGTGCGGCTCCACTCGCCCCCTTTGTGCGCATGCTCACAACTTCCGTCGGCACCACTTCACGGGAAACGTCAGCGCAATGCCTTCCGTTGGGCGTTTAAATGCGCCCGTAGAAGCGCCATTTCGGCACTAAAGTATATCCTGCTCCCCCTCCCCGCAGTGATGTTACTTTTGTTTTGAGATGGCTGCTCCCGTTCCCCGCAAACACACAGGAGAAAGCTGAACTTTAATGGCCAGGAGCTGTCAGCCGTCATCTCGGCTATGGAGACCTATGATGTCTTCCTCCATGGCTGTAAAATTTGACAGACAAGCATGGACAGAGGTGTTGTCCTGCAAGTGGGGGTGCTCAGCTAGCTCTTATCGTCGGTAACGCTGCTGTAGCTGCTCTCCTGCTGACCTGTGGCCATCTGGAGTAAAGATAAAGCAGCCTTTTGTAGAAATAACTTTGCGCCGGACGGACGAGATACGCGCGGCGCATGTAGCCAGCGTATGGTGCTAATCCGTTCGTGAATTGTGAAAAATCCCTCATTTGCATATTTGCAGGGGAAATCAATAGGCGCGACTGATGCGCCCAACGAAATTAAGCGCTGACGATACTCTGGCGTCGGAACGTTCCGCCAGTCGCAAATGACCCGTTATTGGGCGCATCTAGTTTGGTGGGTACGGGCACATAGAAACGACGGCGCATCATCACAGTTACGCGGCGCATATCGAAATACTCCAGCGCAAGTGTTCCTGAATCTGGCCCTATGTCTCAGTCCCACTATACAATTTATTTTTTAAATCAAACCAAAACTCAGCTATTTATACTGGCTGCTATTAAAATATATTAAACACACCTAATTACATTCGTTGGTGATCTTTCTTTTCAATTTGGATGGAGTTCAGCTTTAACTGTTCAACCAAGAAAATATTTCCCAAAGGGAACAAAGACGTAATCAAGACCTGATGGAAAACCAATGCAAAAATTGGAATTTGGAATAAAGATTTAAATATTTTAAAACGTGCTATTGTTTTGGTAGGTGACAATTGATGCTTATGTCTCACCCAACTGCTTTACTTATTTTTCCTCCAAGTTAGTATCCCAGAGATGTTTTGAAACAACTATAATAAACTCGAATTAACTAAAGCTAAATTAGCAATGACAAAAAGAAGGCAAAAGGTCAATAATATGACCATGGGTGTCATAGCCTTGGGCATTATGAAGACATACAAAGCCAATTGTAGAGACTCCTAAGACTATAATTTTCTCGAAAAAATAAATGCAATTTCAGTCAGAGCGTATATTCTAAAAAAAAAAACGGAATAATGGCTCTGAAAGTACTGAAGCCATTGGATCGGCATGGCATGCAGGCAAATAGTAAAATGTATTCATGGCAGATTGTTTACTTAAATGGAAGCAATTGTATTATATGTAATTATGGCATATTGAAATGAACCAAAATAATTTTACTGTGTATGCTACAGATAAGAAAGTCCTGGAAAATGTATTCTTTAGGGGTTTAGCAGAATGGAGTCCATTTCTTACTCTGTACATATACAATTTGTGCCGACATGAGTACACCGAAAGGAGAGGAGAGTGAGCAAAGAGATGATCTCATTAGCCTGCTGCTTCTTCTTTGTTCAGTCACAATTTAAAGAGAGGTAGGTAACATTGTAGTGCTTGTTTATAGAGAAAATTAACTGCACCAACCTGGCTGTTCTGCCTGCTAGAGTTGTGTAGATCACACCCCACCCCTCCCCTTTCTTTTCCCTCTCCTTTCTCCTCTCTCTTGTTTTCCTCCTTCTCAATCTCTCCCTATTATCTCCTGTCAATTTATCTTTTTTACTACCTCTTTCTTTTCTAACATATTTTTTCCTGTTCCCCTCTTTCCATTCCTCTTTTCCTCCCCTCCATTTTCTTTCCCTGTTTGTGCCCCCCCCCTTTTCTTACCCTTTCCCCTTCTATCTTCCCCCCCTGACCACCTTCCTATTGTTCCCTTGGGTTCAAAGGTTCCCCCATGTTTTTGCTACCCTCTACACTGCAGTTTTGATATGGATTTCTATCAAGCAATTGGTTTAGTACTGTATATATTTTTGTTACATTAACATACTTACAAGTTTTGCACCCTGTGTCCACCATGAGGGAGCTCCTGTGGTCTCCCTACCTTGACTGCCACTCAGGCTCTGATCTTTCTTGGGTAAGCAACCAGTGACTCTTTTCCCCGCACTACAATTTATTAATACATTGGTACAATGTTTTTGCTTTAATGTAGATAATACTATATATAACACCTCCTGAAGATGCTGCCTCTGATGCAAAACATGCAGAGGATATACAGTACATTGTGAATCATATACCTCGAGCATTTGTTTGAGACTACTATTTGACCAATTTAGACATGTTTGTATACCTTACTGTTTGTTGAGGTTATCATGTATTGCTTTTTTTATCACACATTGTGCATCTACTGTATATCTTTTTAACAATGTTGTACAAATTAAATGTATATATTTTTTATATTTTTGTTCAATAATTGGGTACCGAGATAGTCCATTACTGTTCCTACTGGTGGTTCTGTAGGGGTCACCCCTAGTTACTGTTCCCTAAATATCCCACAAGTAGATGGACAGAAATACAAATTCTTTGGCAGGTAAAACTGATCTCACATATAAATTTCAATTGCATTTTTAACTGTTCAGCTTTAAATTTCACTCATCTTCCCTTAATGTTATAGTCAATGATGTATATATATAAACGGTAGATATATAGAAAATAATGTAAAAAAAAAATGCCCTTGGCCGAGTGCTTTTAGTGTGGGTCATGCAACTTCAGAAGCTTGTGGGATGATGGGACTGAGGCAGTTAATCAGAGATGAACAATCAGTGGCTTTGCCTGACGTCTGGTCCTCCCTTTTGACTGAGCATGTAACAGCATGCAGTATTTTCTTCAGGTCAGGTAAATAATAATTTTCTTTTACTAATCATTTACTATAACTAGGAACATTCATGGACACTGTTGGGTAGAGGAGCTATTTTCACAATCAAACATTTCCAACAGCTCCAGCCATTATTTCCTTATTATAGCTTTAACTTTTATTTTTTGGAGGGTTTTGATTGTTTGTTTAAGTGTTTTCTTGACAGTTTAAACTAATCAAAGTAAGTTAAAAAGAAAAGTAAAGAATTTGAAAACTTAGAAAAAGTTTATTTTTTTGAGTAATTGACCTGTTCTTATACACGAGGCACAAGCAGACAACAATGGAGGTCTACTTTTGACTTTTGACTTTGCTGTAAACAGTAACTAAACGCAGACCTCCCAAAGATTTATAAAAAAATCCAACTAATATTAGCATTTCACTTGGCTATGTGCCAGACCTCTTTTGTGAGGCTCTAAAATATGTCCCCGGGACCCTTAAAAAGGATTAAACAAATTGACTTCTCAGCTCAGCAGTACAGCTGGGGGAATGCTAAACACTTTCAAGATAGTCCAAGAATTATTATAGTCTTTCATTGTGTTTTATTTGCCTCAGTAACCTGCAAATAAAATAAACAACAAATTACATTTTGGCAGCAGGGATTTTAACACTTTCCCAAATGAACTGTCCCCGAAAAGTGCCGATGAATGTAAAATAAGCAAACAAAACATTGACCACGCTTAATAAAAATGACCCCTTTATTGAAATAAATCACAAGGTATTTTTGTGCAGCCTTGGTTTGGACCTTGCTGTTCTATTGGGAATACAACAGAATTACCATGAACTAACATTTCTGTTTACATCTCTTATTGGAGTTTTAATTGTGTCTTATGTTGCTTTCTTTTGGCTTGTTGTTTTGTTTGAAGTACTACCTCTGAGATTAAGGGAACACATTTTTTTTTTAAAGGAACCAGACACCTAGAAAACAACAGCTTCTCTAACCCTTTACGTTAACTGTAAAGTGGTAGTAACCCACAAAGAAAGAAAACAATATTCTCCTTGCAAGTTAATGTCATATGAAGACCTCCAGTGGCTGTGGCCATCTGATTAGCCAAACCAGGAACCACGATGTTGTCACCCCCCCATGCATGCTGAGCCACGATTTGGACATGCTTAGATTTTGGCCCTAAGCTCTGGTCATACGCTTGTTGAAAGCAGTGAGCCAATCCCAAAAACACCAGTTTATGAACAACAAGGTGATACATATTCTTATCACTGTCATTCATATCTCATGTGAGCAGGAATAGTAAGCCAGTTTCCCCCTTGTATGCAGTGGTTGTACGGTTTTCTACACTAGCCAAACATACAGTTGGATAAGTGGGCAGGACTGAGAAGGATACATAAAAAATTGGGCAAAATGTACTACTATAGGACTGCCTCATTATTGATTGGGCTAGATGTAGAACCATAAGTCTACCACAACTGGGCAATAGTAAGAACCATAGATCTAGGACATTAAGAAGTGGACAAGAAAATGAACCATAGATCTGATATATTAATATGTGGACAGGGTTTAGAATTATAGAGCTAGTTACATTAATAAGTGGTGGAATTTAAGACCATAGGTTTGCTGTTTTAAAGATTGGGCTAAATATAGAACCATAAGTCTAGCACAAGTGGGGGAACTAATGCCGCGTACACACGGTCGTTTTTTGCGATGAAAAAAAACGTTGTTTTTTAAAACGTCATTTAAATTGATCGTGTGTGGGCAAAACTATGTTTTTTGTCTTAAAAAAAAACGACCAAAAAAAAAATTCCAACATGCTTGAATTTTTTGTGTCGTTTTTCAAAACGTCGTTTTTTGTTTCACAAAAAGTCACCGTGTGTAGCAAAAACGTCGTTTAAAACGACGTTTTTCAACCCTCGCATGCCCAGAAGCTAGTTATGAAGCGAGCTTCAATGGAAAAGAGTGGTGAACGTAACCTCGCTTTTTGTGAAAAAAAACGGTGGTGTGTATGCAACATCGTCTTTGAAAAGTGACGTTTCAAAAATGTCGTTTTTTACTTCACAGAAAACGTCGTTTTTTTTCATCACAAAAAATGATCGTGTGTACGCGGCATAAGAACCATAGGTCTAAAACATTAATAATCAAGTAAGAATATGAACCATGCATCTGGCACAATGATAAGTAGAAGGGAATTAGAACCATACAGTATGCCCAGGCACTTTAGCGATTGGAAAGAACTTAGAGCCATGAATTTGGCACATTAAAACCCTTCATTTGCACCAAACACTGCTAAAAATTAAAGAGTTGTACTACATAATTTGTTTTTTTCTTTACGCAAGGGTATGTGTACCCTCCTTTCTGTCAAATTCATGAGTTTTTAATATTTTAAAAATAACAAATATCATATAATTATAAAAAAAATTGAATCTTAGATCTATGCCTGCACATTTAAGAAGTATTTGCCATACATTTAAATACTTTTAGGTGTACTCTAAAAAATGTTGATATACCAGATGCTATAGAGCAAACAGCTGATGTTACAAAGGGTTCCATCATACAATAATATTGGAAACATTTGTATTATTAGCCTTAAATAACACAGCTGTATTTGAAGGTTCTATAGAAAATATTGGTCAATAATCTGTGTATTTCATACATGAATGCCTACAGTAAGCTGGTTTTAAGGCCTGAGGGGGGCATGGTACAGTACAGCAAAACTAGACAATGAACAAAAAATCCTTGAGTTGGTTGGCTCTGCCCCTCTTTTTATTGCATGGTGAAAGTTGAATTTACTACACCCTGTTATGACTTTAAGAACATTTTCCCTGAAGACACAGTCAACAATAATAAAATATATATATATATGGGTTTTTTTGTTCTTTATTTTAATAGAGAGAGTAGAGTACGAATATCAAATTCTTATTGTTGTCTGTGATCCTGTTGGCAAAATTTCCTCTCACCTTATATCCCAGTAATAGAAGGGACAGAAGGAGAATAAATAAATGAAAAGTCTTGGCTGGAAATCCACTTTTTTTAAATTTTACAGAAAAGTTACCTTCAAAGTAAAGGGAATTGGAGGAACATAAATCAGAAACAAGATATTGGAAAAATACTTGTGCAAACCCCTTTTATTCTGTGACTCTTCCTATTGTTTCTCTTGGGTAAATGTATAATACAGCCAGAGTAGAAAATCAACTCTATTTCAGCTCAAATATATTCTTTCAATTACACTTCACATAATGCAGAACATATTACTGTAATAGAGGGTTAGGAACCAAATAATTACTTAGGCCTAAAGCACCAAAAAGGTGACCGCAGCAAAAAGTATTTGGTCTTGATTATTTTCTGATTGTGGTCTCAGCTTGCAGTAAACACTAGCTTTTTTTTGCTTTCTTTTTCAAATACAGCTCTTGTTTCATTTAAAGATAAAATTTAATTCCTGAAACATATATGAAAAATAGCAAGGCCTATTTATACAAATAAAAATACATTAGTGGCTCTGTCTCTGTTCTGAACCATGTATGGGCAGCCTATTTAACGGAAGACTACTAAAGGACATTTGTTTCATGATAAAAAAAAGTGGCAAGCTGCCAATTGATGGATGTGGTTGTTAAAATGGACTATGGAAACAAAAGTTTTATGTTCGCAAATGGTATTGCACACGGCTGCATGAGTTTGCAGGGCTCTTCATCTGTCTTTATAGAAAAGATAATAGTACTCTTTATATTTCTCATATGTCACACAAGAATATCTGCTAAAAAGAAGATGGCATCGGCAAGCTTGGGGACAGAAAAAATTATGTTTTCAAACATAAATATATGCATTTATTGAGATCTACACAAGTGCTTTATCATAATTTCCAACATCATAATATAATATAGACATATATGTGTAGCAAGTAGCACTTGAAGCAGCTCATCAATTTATAGCCAACATTAAAGGGGCTGCTTAGAGGGCAATCCATTAACTTCCCAGCACTCGGTATTGTCAGCTGCCAAAATGGACTTAATTGAAAACCTTTTGAAACTTACACATAAAAACATTAGCAATAGAAAAATGTATATACATACATATGTGCAACAACAACAAAATTCCCTACTCTCATTGTTGTTGGGGGAACAGTGAGTGAATGGGCGTATAGGCAAGCATCTCCTATAATATAGACATATTATAGTTCCCAGTGTGCAGTATTGCCAGCTACCGAAATAACATGGCCTTAACCCCCCTGCCGGTATCCCCGAGCGCGATTCGGGTTGGATTTTTCAGGCAAATATCGATATCCCCGAATCGCGCTCGGGGTGAATGCAGAGCCTGCAGCGCGCGCTGGCTTACCTTGGATCCAGGCTGGGTATACTGTACTTACCTTGTCCCTGGATCCAGCGATGCATCCCCGCTGTGTGAGCGAGTGGCGTCCTCCATTCGGCTCACACAGTGCCCGCGCGCCGCCGATCTCCGTTTCCTGCGACGTAACGGCGCACGGGGGCGGAGACCGGCGGCAAATTCAAAAATGTAAACAAACACATTACATACAGAATACTGTAATCTTATAGATTACAGTACTGTATGTAAAAAGTACACACCCCCCCTGTCCCTAGTGGTCTGCCCAGTGCCCTGCATGTTCTTTTACATAATAAAAACATTTTTTTTTGTGCCTGCAAACTGTAGATTGTCCATAGCAACCAAAAGTGTCCCTTTATGTCAAAAGTGATTTTAGAGCAGCTAGAAAACAGCGATAATAAATTATAATCATTTGCAGAATTGAGCGATAGCGATTGGGGGGGAAATTCGTCATAAAAAGTAATGACAGCGACAATTCTGCAACTGAGCAAATTTCAGCGATTTTGATTTGATTACATTAGTGAATAATTTTTATTATAATTACATTATTATTTGTTATAATTATTTATAGTTATTTATTATATTATAATTTTATGATTTTGTGTTTCAAACTTTATCATACCCGGGATGTCTACTAGACTCTGGTTTGGACAAATTTAAGTGAGTTATTCCTAAAAATTGCAGGCCTACAGTATAAAACGCAGAATTTCCATGCAAAATAATTGTACCGCTTTTGGTACGTAATTCCAGACAGAATCATACCGCCAGGGAGGTTAAAGGATCACTAAAGGAATAATTTTTTTTAGCTAAATAGCTTTCTTTACCTTACTGCAGTGCTGTTTTCATATCCGCATTTTTCGTTTTTGCTTTGATGTTGCTGTAATTCTGCTCTGATCTCCACACTTCCTAGTTGTCTGTTTCCTTGTAACCACAGTGCTGGAAGCTTTCTCACTGTGGTCACTGTAACGGTCACCACCGCTTACAACCTTCCATCCAACCACGACAAGCTTATCTGACACACTCCGACAATATTGCATACACGATCCATATCCTTTCCCAGAATAAACGAGACTGCGCTCCGTTCTTGCTCCCAAAGATATGACAATTTATTAGTATTTTCTCAGCTTCTTATATCCAGTACAGCATAATACAGTTAATCACAGGACAATGCAATCTCCACCCCCCTTCACACCATGGGGGGGCTTCAATCACACTCTAAAAGGCATTCAGGTAAGCTAACCATGTAGACCGTTCGGCACCGCATCTTCAATAGGGTTCAATTAACCTTGAATAATAACACAGACATCTAGTTGAATAAGTTATCTATACAGCTTTATCACACAATGGCAAAGTCTAGTGAGAGTGGGTGCAATCAACACCTTCAGATATTTCAATAGCATATTATACAAAGGTATGACTCACTGGCTGGCTGACCTGAATTAACACCTTTCAAAAACATGTGTGCCCAGATTGCATAGCTAACAGCTTTTGGTATTTGAAGACATCCTGCAAACATGAATTATTATTATTAATGTCCCTTATTAATGTCTTCTGTAACATATGAATTATGATTCTTTGTCACCCTATGGCCCTAGTGGACATAAGGTGACCCTAGACATAGGAATATCTCAGTCTGTTACGGTGCATTCCATTACAGTCACTAATCAAGGAGGTGTGATTACTGTGCGTAAACTAAAAGTGGGTTGGTGCTGAGGGGTTTTAGACAAACCATCACTGCCCTCTATTGGCTCTCTGGCTCTGTACATCAGAGAGACAGGAAATAACGGCAAAAATGAAACTAGAACTGTAGGTTGATTATATGATTGATTTTTATCTATTTTAATCATTTTTAAAAGGAATCAGTTAACTTTTATGTCTCTATACCCTGCAAACAGTCATTTCAGCCCAATTTTTTTTTCCTTTAGTGACCCTTTAATTGACAACTTTTTGTAAATTATACCTAAATATATATATATATATGTATTTGTGTATATATATATATATATATATATATATATATATATATATATATATATATATATATATATATATATACATATATGCAACAACAACAAAGTTCCATACTTTCCTTGCTGTTGAGAGATCAGTGAATGGATGGGCATATAGGCAAGTATTTCATATAACACGGAAATATTAAAGTTCCTCCAAACATGCGGTATTGTCAGCTATCAAAATGGCCTTAATTGACAACTTTTTGTAAATTATACATATATATATATATTATTATTAAGGTACATATATAGCGCTGTAAATTTACGCAGCGCTTTACATATACAATTACATTCACATCAGTCCCTACCCTCAAGGAGCTTACAATCTAAGGTCCTTATTTCATATTCATATACTAGGGCCGATTTAGGCAGAATCCAATTAGCCTACCAGCATGTGTTTGGAGTGTGGGAGGAAACCAGAGTACCTAGAGGAAACCCACGCAGGCACGGGGAGAACATGCAAACTCCAGGCAGGTGGTGTCGCGGCCGGGATTCGAACCAGCAACCCTTTTTACTGCTAGGCGAGAGTGCTACTCACTACACCACTGTGCTGCCCTGTATATATATATCAACAAATTGCTCCCCACCTCCTTGCTGTTTACAGCCAAAATAATAGTTTTTTCATCATGATATAAAATACTCATACTGTTTCAGTAGAAGATGTACCTGAAGTTGTCTATTGGTCTCTTTATTCACTGACTAGAGACTGACTAGAGAATGAGAATGGGAGAGAGAGACCTATAAGAGACCTGTGTTCCTTTCCAAAGGCGATTGAGGGTACTTTCCCAAATAGCTTGGTAAGGGATGTAAAGGACCCCTTGACCAGTTCCCTTTGCACAGATTATCTTTAGAAAATAAACTGATTTTCTAAGCAGACTGTAAATCTGGAATTGGCAGATCACTGGCAGAGAGAACCCAAGTGAACATGCACAATTCAATTATTTAATGTAATTTTAAAAACAAATAATGTAAGCAGGGTAGTAATTGCCCAGAGAATCAATATTAAAGCTGATCTCAGGGATTGGCTTTAGACGCAATGCACATGCTAACAATAAAGAAGTTAAAGGGAGAGCAGAGTAACCCAACCTAATAACAAGATCACACAACAACCAAGTCAACTGAATAAATGTACCTACACTATATGGTGCTGCATATGTAAAATCTGGCTACAGAGTTAGAACTTTTTTTATAGAGCTTTTAGAACTTTTTTTTGGATAGATCAAGGGAGGCTTATAACTCTTGCCACTTTTTTGGCCATCTGTGTCTTATGGGGGGATTGCCTTTCATTTCCTGTTCCTAATCCAAAGCAGGAAGTGAGAAGAAATCCTTCAAAAGTGAGTGGATCTCTAGTTGTCACCAGGTTCACCAGAACTAGTGTCCCCATTGAAAGTTTTCCCCTCTATTATTGTTCTGGGAAAACACCAAATTTGTGATTTTCGTTCACTTTCGCTCTCAGTGATAATGGTAAACATGACCAAGTTTTTTCTTTTAGTTATATTTTAAATGCTTTCTGTAAAATCAGAGAATACACCAAATGTAAACCAATGTAATCTGTAGAATAAAAAATATAAAAATAATTTCAACAGTTGAAAGGCTAAAATGCACTAACATTTCTAATTCATAATAAATTTCACTAATGGCAGTAAGCAAAAATAAAGGAAAATCTAGCACAGGATGGGTTCTTAAAGAAAAAGTGGCTGGTTAAGACCAAATACCGTATTTATTCGAGTATAACGCGCAAAATTTTCTACCAAAAAAAGAAATCAAAGTGGCGGCCGGTCCATTGAGGGCGCAGGCGAATTGTGAGTTCGCACTGCGCCTTTTCCGGGCTGCAGCCGCTCACTGTACGCGAGGGCGAAGAAAAAAAAAACGTCCCCACGTCGCGTACAGTGGGCGGCCCGAACTGTTGGTGAGAATTCTTATTATCCGCTGTATGGTCGCCGCTTCATTTTCTCGCCTCGCCCACACGTTAGGGTAAGCATTGCTTTTGTACAATTCAGTGTTTTGCGTACCGTAATTCAGTGTTCTTCATATTTTAATTGATATACTGGTACCCGTTAGATGGCAATTCAGGGTATCAAGAGAAAACGCTCTGCATATGACGCTTCATTCAAGCTCAAAGTTGTTGATCATGCTGAAATTCACGGAAATCGAGCAGCTAGCCGAGAATTCACTGTATCAGAGACGAATGTTATACCCGTTTACGTTGTCAATAAATGATTTTTATCATGGCCGCAAGTGTTCAACAACGTTTTTTTATCAATTACAATGCTTGGTGTGAAACAAAATTTTATACCGATTTTTTATCGAAAATTAGGGGTGCGCGTTATACACGTGTGCGCGTTATACTCGAATAAATACGGTAACTGGTTTGCCTTTCTTAATTTCTAAAATATATATATATATATATATATATATATATATATATATATATACAAATATGACATCGATTTATGATTTTGTTGGAATGTCATGAAACTGTGTATTTTTCATAGCAAATTTTTGCATATCCTCTTTGTATAGATTTAATAGATAAGTCAGCTGCATTTGAAAGATGTGATGTGCATACAAAAACTGAATTCATGTAATTCAAAGAAAAGTGAGGGCAACGTGAACTCCGCTATGAGATCGGTGTCAGTTGTCAGCGTAATTGAAGTCTGCATGATATAACAAGGCTGGGCACCAGCAGATGCAGACAGGTCAGGATGACCAAAAAAACGAGGACCTTGTCTAAAACTAAATTACAAAAGGCAACATCTGACCAGCAGTCAAAGAACTTTTAATGCACTGCTGAGCACTGGAATCTTATTCCGGAATAAAATAAAGGGCAGTACACAACTGGAAACTTTGTAAAGAATTTGGAAAACGGAAACAAGACTTCTAGTTCATAGAGACTGCATTTTTGCATCTAAAAGTTTACTAAACATAATTTCCATCTAGAATGATCACATAACTAACCATGATATATATTTAGGCAAACTCCAATCCAGCTTCTGGGGTAAACAATGGCTTTTAGAGCCCCCCAATATCTCTAAGTTTCGAGAGAAAAAAAATGTTGAATACGGTGTATATATATATGTATATATATAAATATAAATATATATATATATATATATATAATTACAATCACATAATAATCACAACAAACTTTTTTTTGTGGGTGTATATATATATATATATATATAAATATTTATACACCCTCAAAAAAAATATTTAAATCCAAAAACAAAAAAGTTTATTGTGATTTTAATAAAATGACTACAGGCATACCCCACTTTTAAGTACACCAATGGGGTTTATTTACTAAAGCTGTAAAGAGCAAAATCAATCTCACTTCTGCACAGAAACCAATGAGCTTCCAGGTTTTATTACCAGGCTTAATTGAACCAGCTAGGGTTAGAAGATCATTGGTTTATATGCAGAAGTGAGCCTGATTTTGCGCTTTCCAGCTTTAGTAAATAAAGCCCATTGTGTACTTAAAACTGGGGTATGCCTGTAGTTTCAATAGTAGAAGGACAAGGATTTAAAGATTGCATGTAAATGCCTCCCTCCCCTTGAACATCTAATCGTCCATAATTAAGCCCATCGGGTAAATCATGCCAGACAGGTGGTCTTTGGGGTGGGACCATATGCTAAAACTTATTGGCTGATTAAAGTTTTTGCCTGTGAAGACATCATCAGTGTGCAGCCTTTAATTTGGATTATACCAAGTTATGGGTTTGATTTACTAAAACTGGAGAGTGGAACATCTGGCGCAGCTGTGAGTGGTAGCCAATCAGCTTCTAACTTAAGCTTGTTCAATTAAACTTTGACATAAAAAATAAAAATAAAAACTGGAAGCAGATTGGTTTCTATACAGAGCTGCCCCAGATTCTGCTCCCGTTTTAGTAATTCAACCCCTATTCGTGGATGAGTGATGGACTCCAAGCCAGCATCTGATTCAAGCATACAAGGGAATATTTTGGAGACTCGGAACAGTGCTCCTTTCTTTGACTCAAAATATTATTTTTGATTGGTAAAAATATTGTTTATATTTGGTCTGCAATATTCTGACCAATTTTTGCAATACAAAATAATCTAGCAAAATTCCAAAAAATCTCTTTTTGAAATGTTGAATATATTGTGCATTTCCAGAAACAGTAATCGTAATTCATGTATTTTTACGTTTAGGAATATTAGTTGATTATGAATATATTGTGCATTTTCAAAAACAGTAATCATCATTGATTTATTTTTATGTTTAGGAATATTAGTTGTAGTTATTAAATACTGTATCAGAATGAGTCTTTTTTTTTTTCTCAGCAGCGGTACGCAGTGTTAAGCTAGTCAACAGCATAAGGTGTCTTTCAGCTAAGCGATGTCTCATACATATGTCCCTTGTCTTTATAGGCACAACTGCATCTGCTCTTGTGTTAGTGCCAAAAAATGCCAATCTTCAAGCCTACACTGAAAAATATTAAACAGTCTTGCATATGGAATTTCATAACGTCATGTTAACTGACCAGTAAGAAATACCAACTATAAGTTACTACAGTAGGGTTGATTTACTAAAGGTAAATTGTCAGTTCACTTTGCAAGGGAATTTGCACTTTGCACCATGCTCTGCTGTTTTTTTTTTTTTTTTTGCCTTCCTCTGGATTAACTGTGGGTATAGGATTGTGTATATGGGGTTGTATGATTCCCCCCTTTAGGTTGAACTAGATAGACTTTTTCCAACCTGACAAACTATGTAACTTTGAAAGGGAATTTTACCCAGAGCTTAGTGAATGAGGTGAAGCTCTGCTGACACCCATCAGTAGACTATGTGCAAGAATTTTTTTATGAACATTATTGGGTATTTTTTTCAAAATTAAATGTAATCTCTTTCACTCCTTGCAAAGTAAGCACATCATTAATTACATGTCCACAGTTGTATACAACTTTTTTTACATGGCTCTGCTTACTGTGCTAATATTAGAAATTAACCCCTTGTTTTCTTTTTGTTTTGTTTTTACATTTTACAGTGATGATAGGTTAATACTTTTTTTTTTTCACAGTCAAAGTTTATTAAAAAAAAAAGGTAACAAAGAGTGTGTTAATACTATGCCTTAGGCTCCATGCACACTGGGATAAAACAAAATGGCAGTTCCCTTGGCAACAAAAAAAATGTTCATATAGAATTTAGACAAGTTTCGGAGACTTTAACTTTTTTTCTGCCAGTAAGCTTCAACTAGAAACGCAAACCAGATTTTTTTTTTCCTGCCTCTAAATGTTGAGCTCAAAATACGCCTGTGTGCATGGACACATAGGAAAACATTGAGCTGCTTCTACAGGCAGGACACAAAACTCCTGTAGAAACAACGCCAGTGTGCATGGAGCCTTACATAGAGCGTAGGGCAGATTTTTGTTTATTTTTTTCTCCTACAAGTTTCATTTTATATTAATATGACAAATGTGACAGGGAGCAGCTGAAGTTAAATTTATACAAATACTCAATAGGAATGAGTAAAATTGCGAGTTTTCAATGTATTGAAATTTTGCCCAAAAAAAATAAGATTTCTGTGAAATTTAAACGTCAAAATTATGGAAAGTCAAAAAAATCAGAAGTCAAAATTATGAAAATTCAAAAGATTAAAAAGTCAAAATGACGAAAAGTCAAAAAATGTAAAAGTAAATTGTAGAAAGTCAAAATTATGGTGGTCAAGCTGTCAATTAACTTTTTTCGATTTTTAGTTGCCATAGTGCTACACATTTGACCATCCACAATACCAGCCATTAAAGGGCTTGAACGTTTGACTGCAAGCTGACAAGCACACAAGGAAACACTGCAGAAAACAACATTGGCATGCTTGATTAAGGATTCTAAAAAATTGTATTTCTATTTTTCTTTTTGTAAACAGTTAAATGTGGTTGTTTTATTACATAGTTACATAGTAGGTGAGGTTGAAAAAAGTCCATCAAGCCCAACCTATGTGTGTGATTATATGTCAGTATTACATTGTATACCCCTGTATGTTGTAGTCGTTCAGGTAATATAATAGTTTCTTGAAACCATTGATGCTCCCCACTGAGACCACCGCCTATGGAAGGGAATTCCACATCTTTGCCACTCTTACAGTAAAGAACCATCTACGTAGCTTAAGGTTAAACCTTTTTTCTTCTAATTTTAATGAGTGGACACGTGTCTTTTTAAATTACCTTTTGTGAAAAAGTTGTATCCCTATTGTGGGATCACTAGTATGATATGTGTAAATTGAAATCATATCTAAGTTCAGTGCTTGCAACCTTTCCTCATAACTAATATCCTCCAGACCCTTTATTAGCTTTGTTGCCCTTCTTTGTACTCCCTCCATTTCCAGTACGTCCTTCCTGAGGACTGGTGCTCAGAACTGGACAGCATACATCAGGTGCGGCCGGACCAGAGTCTTGTAGAGCGGACTAATTATTGTTTTATCTCTGAAGTTAAACCCCATTTTAATGCATGCCAATATTCTGTTTGCTTTGTTAGCAGAAGCTTGGCATTGCATGCTTTAATTATAGGATTGCCATAGCACTGGAAGACAAATTCTAGTTTATGGATTTATTTGGGAAGTATGCCATTTATAGTTTGAATGGACAGTCTGGATCAACTGTTCAACAATGATCTTTCTTGCATTAGAAGCTGTTGAAGTTATATCCTCAAATGATTACTCTGTATACAGACGCTTATCGTGCCAAATAGACAAATGTCACTTGTGCGCGGTACAGTGAGTCCCAAGGTGGAATACACAAAAGAGTGCATTTGTATCCAATACTTTGGTATCATGCAGCAAGCTCAAAATACATTAAAATAACATCAATATCATAGCCACATCTAAAATCTTTGTCATTTTGTATAATGTTTATTTTGTAAAGCATGTGTGCTAAAAAAAAAAAGGATGATGAACAAGAAAAAACAAAACTGTATGTCATTTTTTGGTTATTACAGTTGAGAAAAATAAAATCCATTTCTTCGAGCCTTCACCTGAAAAACTTTTTACAATCAAAGCTGATTGTAAATGGTCAGAAAGTCATTTTCATAAAAGTCCAATAAACCTATAAAAACAACTTACTAATATAAAAGACCATTAACAGCATTTATAGATAAACATAAATAATTCTAGGAGGCAATAAAAGATGATGATATGTGTGATAAAGAAGAAAGCATAGGCAGAGATACTTTGTTACAGACAACTAAATTCCTTCCTGCTAATATAATAAAAACCATTGTAGTCAAGATCTTTTAAAGTGTGTAGCCAAAACTGTTTTGTGTGTTGAATAAAGTAGGGAAGTAGCAGGGTATTTATTTTACTGACTGAAACTGGGGAGTTTTCTCTTCAATTCTGGTGTTTGAAATGCAACAGGAAGTGAGAGGAAACCTCTCCAAAATGAAAGGAATTCCCATCTTAGATAGTTGGTAAATTTCCACTTAATTCAAATTGTTTTAACTTACTTTCAACTTATTTTCAGTTTCAGTGACAGTAAGGTTGATGTACAAATCTAGAGAGTGCAAAATCTTGTGCAGCTCTGCATAGAAAGCTTCCCGTTTTAGTAAATCAACCAAATGGTCACTTAGCATTGGTTGTAACTCTCCCCCACCCTATCCAAAAAAAAGTCTTTACACTTACACTTCAATCCTAAATGGCGATGATGTAAAATAAAAATACCAGTAAATATAACATTAAACATCAAATGTTAATGAGGAAGTTAACTTCCATGTATTGTTGGCACCTATAGGTAAGCCTATAATAAGGCTTACCTATAGGTACTGTAAATATCGCCTAAATGTGCTAGGAGTACAAATAAAATTAGCAGAGGGTGCAATCTGAGTGTAGTAGGTAAGGTACATTTATTAATAAACAGCAAATTGGCAACTGACATATAACCAGGTTCACTTATAATCAAAGTCAGAGTGGGATGGTGAAGATCTCAGAGATCCAGATTCCAGTCCTGGATAAAGTGTTCGGGGCTGTCTACCTATAAGGCTATATAAAGGCATGGTAATTTATTTTTTATCTGTGAGTTGGTAATCAGGCAGGCTTGTTAGTAGCTTTTCAGTGCCGGTTCACACAGGGGCAACCCCAGTTACAGCGCGACTTTGCAAGGCAACTTCAGCACGACTTCAGCGCGTCTTGGAGCAACTTATAACGCAACTTAAAGTTGCCTCCAGCACAGGAGACTTTGGCTGTGGCCAATCACAGAATATTCAGCTCTGTGGGAGGGAGGGTTTTGCCTGAGTAAACTATTTTAGTTGCTTCAGTTAAGACAGAGATCAAACTTGGAGGCAACTTCCATTGAAATCTATGGGTACAAGTTGCCTAGAAGTCGCCTTGAAGTAGTACAGGAACCTTTTCTGAAGTCAGAGCGACTTCAGTAGTGTACATTAAGACGGCTCTCATTCAATTCAATTGAATTTCTCATGTCGGGCGACTTGGGGTGACACAAGTCGGATCCCAAGTCGCGGTAGTGTAAACCGGCACTTAGGGTATTAGATATTAGGTGAATGGTGGTAATAGCACAGGATATACAGTATACTGTAAACATATATTGTTTTTCTGTTTGTTTACACTGTCCAATTGTTATAATGTTAGATTATGTTTTCTTAAGACCCAAAAACATTTGTTGATTTAAGGTATACATTGGCCTTGGGCAAAAAGAACTTGGGGATCAGAATATTTTTTCTGGATAACCATTGCTTCTATGGATAAAGAGAAACTAGTGGAAAGGATCAAATACAATTTTAAAGCTTCTTCAAGAACATCCAAAGAAAGAAACATTTGAAATATTGGCATTTGCAACAAACAATTCTCCATGAAAATCTTGAGTCTGTTGCAAGGCAAAATTAAGAATTATGGGATATCATGCTCATGCAACCATCATGAGGCCTGGCTGAAAAGAAATGAAGACGATGCATCAATAATATGGGCTTTATATTATTCTTTTAAGTCCTCCTGATATTTTACTTCAATACTATTCCTTCAAACATCTCCTTCTTGAGATATAGAATAGTTCTAAGCATTCCCTATGGTGGTAAGGTCATCCTTCGCTACATGCCTCTGATCCATACATTTGTTTCACACCTACTAAAAAAGCAGAGCCTGAAGACAAGTTGATGCTACCTGGTGCTTCACAGCATCCTGCCGCTTGGTGATATTTACTTTTTGTAGCTTTCACTCTATACTTTTCGGAATATGCAGGGAAAAAAAGTAAGCCAGACAGACATATTTTTTCATTAAACTTCTAAAAAACAGTCTACCATTTCCCGACTATGTTGTCAGCTTCATTTTGAATTCTGTTATTGTCTCCTGTGGAAGAACAGTGACATTTGATTCACCACATATTTCCAAGCACATCTGCCATGAAGTTGTAATGCATGCAGAGGAGGCAAAGAACATACAGAAGCATATATCAAGTAAGAGCTCCGTCTAACTAATCAAGTCCATGGGGACACTGTGCTGTGTCATAAGACATATCATTCCACAGTTGAATGAGATTGTCAGTCATAGCAAGCCAGGCTGCTGTAAAGCTATTCGCACCACTCAGCAGTATGGCACTGTTGAAGTAGATGGGGGCATACTTTAAAAGCAGCTACACTCACCCTTGAACGTGCCAGTTTTTGCCAGGCACCAACGCTTTTCTTTATTACAATACAATTTGCAAATCAGAGGGAACAGATTGTTGATAGCTTAAAGAACATAAGGACTTTATTTATTCTGGACAGTTAAGGAATACCCAGAAGCTGAGGAGCCTGAGCAATTTGCTTACAGTGAATTTTTAAATTGTCGTTTCTTAACTCTTGCAAGAAATAAGAGATTATGTTCAAAGTGATCACTGGCTACTTAAAGGAGGTTTCCACTTTCAGAGGAAAAAATAAACCTTAGGCCTCGTACACACGACCGAGAAATTCAACAGAATCCATCAAGAAACTTGGTGGGAGAGTTTTTTTGCCGAGGAAAACGGTTGTGCGTATGCTTTTCATCGAGAAAACTGTCGAGGAACTCGACGAGGAAAAAAGAGAGAAAGTTCTCTTTTTTCTCGATGGGAGTCTCAATTTCCTCGCCGTGTTCCTCGTCTGGCTGCTTTTCGACGAGAAACACGTTGGTGTGTATGCTTAGAAACCCGTGCACCTTCGGTAAAAGTAGCATTTGTAATGGAAATAGCACATTTGTCACGCTGTAACATACGGAAAAGTGAAAATGTCTCTTACCAACTTTTACCTAACACGCAGTAACATGAGATCAGCAAAAGCAGCTCCAAGGGTTGTGCCAGTGGAATCGAACTTCCCCTGCTGTTGTATGTGTTGAAGTCACCGCGTTTGAGAACGAGGAGATTAGGTCTTGACTGTGTGTACGCAAAGACAGCTTGTCAAGTTTCTCAACAAGCCTAACAAGGAACTCGTCGAGGAAAACGATGTGTCTTTCCCGACGAGTTCCTCGGTTGTATGTACGAGGCCTTAAACACTGGCATTTTTCCCACCCATTTTGGGTTCTTCTGGACTGAATCTTTTGGCTTTGACATCTGAGAAGTGGGATCCTTCCTGCTGGACATGTTTTCAAAATAAAAGGGGTACATCCCTGCTGAAAAAATATTACATTATCCATGCATGAAGCGTCATACGCACAACCAGTTTTCCCGGAAGGAAAACTGCCAGGAGAGCTTTTGGCCTGGAAAACCGGACATGTGTATGCTTCCTTACAGTTTTCCCGTCAGGAGAACCTTCTCTCTATTTTCCCCTTGGGATTTCCGGCGTTTTTTTTTTCCTGCCAGATCTACTACTTCCCTATGGGAAACACTGCAAGGCAGTTCCAATGGAGCATACACATGGCCGGGATTCCTGGGCAAAGCTCCATGGCAGTTTTACTGCCAGATTCTTGGATTTCCCTTCGGTTTTCTCGGCTGACTTTTTACCGCCGAGAAAACCAAGCGTGTGTACAGGACTTTAAGAGTTGTTAGCCCATCAAAAATGCCTGAATAGCTTCCTTTACCTTAGTGCAGGGATGGGGTGAGCACAACACTCCACACCAGGGAGAAAGCCTTGTATTACTGTGTGAAGTTACAGACAGACGAACAGAAGAACAGGAAGTGAGGATTTCTCAGAAGAAATAAGGATATTTAAAAGCAAAATCGAAGGATGAGGTAAGTGAAGGAAGACTGCACTAAAGTAAAGGAAGCTATTTAGGGGAAAAAAAATTGTACCTTTACAACCCCTTTAATGTTGTTTATTATCCTGTGAATTTATTTTATTTTTCCTAAAATTGCATCAGTGTATATAACCACCTGTTGGGAAAGTTTTTGTAGTTTGCAAAGAATGTAACCTCTACTTTTAGTGCATATGTGTAGAGAAAGGTCCCAAATACCAGACACCTAACAAAGCCATTACCAAACAGGCCTCAGCCAGCTTCATCCAAAGCCACATTCCCAACACAATTAACTCTGTCGATGGGGCTTAATTATGGGGGTATAAATGCATATCCACAATATGTGAGGCGCTAGATGGACTCCTGTCTAGCCAACACCCATTGCAGGAAATACCAAATGTATTTGCAGGAGCTTGGGCTCCTGAGAGCTTAAGAGACCTTAAAGTGGAAGTAAACTCTTCTATCATTTTCAGCCAAGGAATCTGCCATCTTGGCCTATGTTTAATCTTCAACTGCCGTGGTGCTGCACATGTGATCAGTTATGACACCAGCCATTGGATGGTTTGACAGTTTGGTTGAGAGCACAACCAATGTGACAGTTGGCAATCCCGGCATGCCAGAAATTGAACTGCTTTTTGAAACTGTTAAATCGATGGGTTTACTTCCGCTTTAAGTTTTATGAGGTTACATTGTGTAATTTTAGTGTAGTTAAAATGAGTTGTACGTTCCTTCACCAAAAGTCTCCAGTCCCAGTGCTGCTTAGTTTGCTCAAGGGCAAAATAGTTTCAATTTATTCTTATGGAAAGGTGACCATCCCAACAGCAAAATGCCTTTCCAAAGCAATTCTATGAAATCTATGAGTGCCTTCTGAGTGTGTAAAGAAGAAGCAGATCATGGCTGGAAGACTTTCACTGATAAAGTTGTGTGGCTTCTAGTGGGACACACATGAAGGTCTTGAGCAGTGGGGATAGGTAAGTATAAGGATAGTGACGTTTGAAGGATAATCATACTAAAAATGCCACTATCCTTTAGGTGTTGCTGTATCCTTAAGGAGAGAGGGAAATGTGTTTAATATTTAGGATTTTTCTTCCAACACCAGCTACCTAGAAATGTCAGGCTGTGATGTACTGGACAAAGTCAAACTCTGAAGCACAACAACTAGTTAATGGCACTTTTTAAACATTTGATCAGCAAGGGTAGCCCACCAGAAGCAGTGGAGGGAAGAATGCAAACTGGTCTCCCCCTACAGGAAATGGGAAAACCGCTGATGGCAATAACTACTGTACAGCATGCTAAAGTCCATTAGCATAGTACTGGTGAATACATAATTGAGTTGTGCATAAGTAGTTAGGTAATTATATCTTAATTGTAATTACTCCTTTAAAGCTTCAAACAATAATCTTAGTAGATCTGCTTTAATTTATGTTGAGATAGCCCTGCAGGCCAAGGGTTTACCTAATCATACACCATTGGATTCATGTATATGGTTTGGTGAAATATTCTTACACATCTTTATTACAAAATTACCTGTCTTGAATATTTGAAACTCAAGTGATAAACTCTAGATTAGAGGTCTACAGGGTTTTGTTTGTAGCTTCAGTTGTTGAGCCCCACTATTGTGGAACCCTAAGCATGGACTTCAATGAAATACCCCTCCCCCCCCCCCCAATATGTTTTGGATATCAGGAGAGAGGTTCTGAAGCTCAGGTGAAAATTGGGGCGAGGGTGACAACACACATTGGGTTTTCAGTGTCATCACATCGCCAAAGGAATTTAAGAGCTCATTGGATTTCTGGCAAATTAACAAGTACCGTATTTCCCAGTGTATAAGGCGGCTGGGCGTATAAGACGACCCCCTAATTTTACAGTTTTCTACGATTTTTTTGCCTGTAGTCACCGTATAAGACAACCCCCCTTCTGAGGCTTCAGATGCTTCATATTTCTTCCTTCTGGAGCCATATCCTTTTCATTCTTGCTGGAGCTGTAGCCAATCACGGCGAGCAATGTATTCTATTAATGAATACAAAGCCTGCTTGGATTGGTAGAGGCTGTAACATCATCAGCCCACGCCTCTCTGACTCTCAAAGCCAATCCGAGCAGGCTACTGTATGTAGCCTGCTCGGATTGGCAGAGGTTGTTACTCCAATCCGAGCCGGCTCTGTATTCATTTGAGTACATCACTCACCGGGATTGGCTAAGCTGTATATACTATATGTAGCAAAAGCTACATACAGTATTACCGCACATCCAGCAGGCATCCGAGAAGCTGATCCGGCGTATAAGACGACCCCTGCTTTTTGGCCAGTTTTTTTGTGTAAAAGGTAGTCTTATATGCCAGCAAATATGTTATTTTTCTGTTCTTTAATGAGACAAAACTTAGAGAAATGTGCAAGATTACCTGAATACTTGTTGCTTTTTTGTTACCTAGGCATACCAATCATCTCCTTGCAAAATATTGTTCAATAAGGCTGGGAAACAGCAGACTGCTATAGACTTGGCTAGTTCCAATGCAATGTACCCAAGCGGCCTCTAGAGAGGTTGTGATTCGTTGCTATGAGTAACACAGCAGTGACATTCTATAACTTCATTTTTTTTGCAGTATGTGCAGATTGTGCACTCCTCTTCCCTGTGGTTTAACACATACAACCCCTATATAAATGTATCCAAGCTTGCTTAAAATCTGACTGTGACTGCATTAAATGTGTGAATTTTAATGGTAGCCCCGCCATCACATCTTATAACATTGACAAGAATCTTTTTTTTTTTGGTCATGTAAAATCTCCAAAACTACTTAATTTCACTTGGCAGAGCTGTCTTTCTATGGATAAAAATGCTAAAAATAGTAAACACAACAAACCAAGCTAAAATGTTAAAATCTTCACACCCTACAGGCAAAAATCGAGACTCCTCAGCAAAAATCATACAAAATGGTTGTTTTACAGAATGCACAACATTTTCCTTGCTATATGAATGCATAAGATTGTCTGTCTTATATTATTCTATGCGGTTAACATATATCACCATTTTCTGAAACTTTCCAATTAACAGTAACCGCATTTTAAAACTGGCACACATTGCCAAAGTTTTGTTTTACTGGAAACTATTTGAAACACAAGATTGAATATTTACTTAAAGGGGAATATTTATGAAAAAGTGAATGTGACTTTCACCAAACAGTCAGTGGTGGGGACTCAATCACTGTCATCCAAGAACCTAAAAGATTCACTTCCAGATTTACTGCTTTAGTACTTGGCCCTATGTATGTCTGGGCAAAAAAACACAAAAAAAAACCTTGTATTCTGTACTGCATATTTCCCCATTTATTGTCTCTTTAAAGTGCAAACAAAATAACTGTTTATCTGCCTGTAATCCAACAGGCTTCTAAATTCCTGTGGTAAACTGACAAAGCTGCCTCTACTGCACTGAAACCCTAAGCCTTGTTGTCAACTTTGACAGAGCTCTCCCCTGCTGGACTACAAAATAAAACTCTATTGCTACACTTATTGAACACAGCCAAGTGTGCTCCACTTTAATTAAAATGAAATACACCTCCAGCAATTGGCCTTTGGTTCTCGAAGGTTAAAGTGGTTGTAAACAGGGCTGTCTTAATGAGAGGGCACACCTGGGCACTGCCCAGGGGCCCCAACTGCACGGGCGGCCCCTGCACTTTTCCCAAAGCAGCTGGTCCTTGAGCCCACACTGTCCAGAATTTGGGGGCCCCATGATGGCACTGAGAGTGATAGATACACAGGGGAGGCAGGCTGGCAGCGGTGCGCCGTGCTGTGCCGAATGATACCTATTATTTCACAGCCAGCAGGGAGGAGCAGGGCTGGAGCGACAGTGATGCTCTGACCTCGCCCCATGCAGCTTGAATGTTCGGGACTCGAATGAAGGGATGTAGAGAGGCCACAGTGTAGGGGGTATCAGGGATGTAGTGGGGTCACAATACAAGGGGTATCTTATGGTATATGGTTACAGTTCTGGGGGGATATCTAGGGTGTAGCGGGGTCAAAATGCTGGGGGGGACATCAGGGGTGTAGAGTGGTCAGAGTGCTGGGGGGATATCTGGGGAGTAGAGGGGTCAGAGTGCTGGTGGGATATCTGAGGTGTAGAGGGGTCAGAGGGCTGGGGGAATATCTGGGGTGTAGAGGTTCAGAGTTCTGATGATATTCATGGGTTGTAGAGGGGTCAGAGTGCTGGGGGGATATCTGGGTTGTAGAGGGGTCAGAGTGCTGGGGGGATATCTGGGTTGTAGAGGGGTCAGAGTGCTGGGGGGATATCTGGGTTGTAGAGGGGTCAGAGTGCTGGGGGGATGTCTGTGGTGTAGAGGGGTAATAGTGCTGGGGGGATATCTGGGGTGTAGAGGGGCGGGGCCATAGTGCTGGGGAGGCATCAATCTAGCAGATATATTATATGCACAGAACAGCTTTGGTACTTTATGTATGAAGTATTTTCCCCACTGTTTCTTTGCTGTACAGAATGATTGTTCATGTAGTTAATGCAGAGCTCCACCCAAAAGGGGAAGCTCTGCTTGTCTGCCTCCTACCTACTTGATGTCTCTTTACCTCCATTGTAGGGGCCCCAGAGCATTATTTTGCCCAGGGGCCTATGATGCTATTAGGACGGCCCTTGTTGTAAATGCCAAAGGTTTTTTAACTTTATGTATTCTATGAGCTCCCCCTTGATTCAGCAATGTGCACAAGATCATCGGTTCTCTGGGAACGATCCCTCCTCATTGGCTGAGACAGCAGTGGGAGTCATTAGCTCCTGCTGCTGTCAATCACAGCCAGTGAGCCAATAGGGAGAGAGAGGGGACAGGGCCAAGTCACGGCTCAGTGTCTAAATGGACGGGAGCTTGCCTGCTTGGGTGCCCCCATTGCAAGCTACTAGCTCAGGGGGCACTTAACAGGAGGGAGGGGCCAGGAGTGCCAGTGGGGGACCCAAAAGAGAGGAGTATTGGGGCTGCTCTGTGCAAAACCACAGCACAGAGCAGGTAAGTATGAAATGTTTGTTATTTTTAATTAAAAAAAGTTTGCCTTTAATGTTACTTTAACCACTTGACCACCGGGCCTATTTTGGCACTTCTCTCCTTCATGTAAAAATCAATTTTTTTTTGCTAGAAAATTAATCAGAACCCCCAAACATTATATATATATATTTTTTAGCATACATCCTAGGGAATAAAATGGCAGTCATTGCAGCTTTTTTCTCGCACGGTATTTGCACATGAATAAAAAAAAACACAAAACAGTAAAGTTAGCCCAATTTTTTTGCATAATGTAAAAGATGATGTTACGCAGAGTAAATGGATACCTAACATGTCACGCTTTAAAATTGCGCACACTCATGGAATGGCGCCAAACTTCGGTACTTCAAAATCTCCATAGGCGACGCTTAAATTTTTTTTACAGGTTACTATTTTCGAGTCACAGAGGAGGTCTAGTGCTGGAATTGTTGCACACGCTCTAACTCACGCGACAATGCCTCACATGTGGGGTTTGAATGGTGTTTACATGTGTGGGCAGGACTTGCATGCGTGTTCGCTTCTGCGGGGGATAGGGGCGTTTTAAACTTTTTTTTTTATTCTTTACTTATTTTTTTTATTTTTCCACTTTTTTTTTTTTTATCACTTTAATTCCTATTACAAGGAATGTAAACATCCCTTGTAATAGGAATCAGTGTGACAGGTCCTCTTAATGGGGAGATGTGGGGTCAATAAGAGGCTTACAAGAGGCTTACAAGCATGAAATTGGTGAAAAAACATTCACCGATCTCACACCGACAGCCGCCATTGCGGCTTTGTTTACTTCCGGGTATCCGGGCATCCGACGGTCATAGAGATGACCGGTGACCATCTGGTCACCAGTCACCTCTATGCTTCCCCAGCCAGCGCCGGCCGATTCGGTCTCCGGGCCCCCGATGGCACGGGAGAGCCTGGAGAAGCACCGGCCTATAAGAACGATCACACGGTAGAACTTCCGATTTGATCGTTCTTATTGTGCACAGAATCGCCGGCTGAAGACGGTGATATCTGAATGATGCCTGTAGCTGCAGGCATCATTCAGATATCACCGCACAAAGCCAAGGACGTATATTCTCGTACTGCGGTGGGCAAGTGGTTAATGAAAATACATTGATGGGGGAACTATTGGTTGCTGTAAAACCAGTTTCACAAAATATGGTACTATTGATTAGATTTTTACCTTCTTAGGCTGCATTCACGCCTGAGCGTTTTGTCGCCTGAAGCGCGACGCTCAAAGACGCTAGAGAGGAAAAATAACATTATTCTCTATGGAGATGGTTCACATCTCCACGCCAAACGCCTGAAGCTCAAACAAGTCCCAGACCCTTTTTTGCCGCGCGAATCGGGCGGCTTGGGCGTTTTACATTGGTGCCAATGACCTGTACAAAATCGCGGTAAAAAATGCCGCGTTTTGTCGCGGCAAATCGCAGGGACAAATGCCGCAATTTTTCGCGGCAAATCTCTTTAAAAAACGCCGCAAATCGCCTACGCTTAGGTGTGAATGCAGCCTTAAGGACATATTGGTAATTTTTGATTTCTAGCATTACGGCCTATGAGACCGCTTCACCGGCTGAAACCTTTGAATGCAAATGGGGACCATACCCCATATGGGCTCACTCAGTGCTAGTTACATTCAGAAATCCTTCTCCCTTCCCTCACTGCCCTATTCACCCCCTCCCCCATTCCTGTAATGCTGTTCTCTTCATTCCTTCTCCATGCTTTCTCATTTCCACAGGTCTTTTTCTCAGTATAGGTCTATGTTGCCTAATTACACTCTTTCCTCGTTCCCCCCTCAGCAGTCATAAATCTGATCAACCTTTACCTCCCACAGAGGCAGACGAGGGTGCTACCGAAATGTTCAGGAGAAATATTACTTTGAAATTATATACATAAATGGAATGCTTTCTGTCACTCAATGTTTTTCTCTTTGACAATGTACGCCTCAATGTGAAATGGACTGGAAACACCGCTCTCTGCAGTTTTATAACCAGTGTTGACTGTACAACTGCAAATGCTTTAAAACTAAAAAAAAAAAAAAAAGCTCTATACTGTATCTCTTTATCTGTGTAATTTAAGGTGGAGCTGTTCTATTGTGCAGCAAAGAAGGTCTCAGGCAGGGTTTATAGTGCTGCTTGGGATCCTAGTTCAACAGAGCAGACTAATCTATAGATTAGAAATTCAATGGGTTTGAGGCAGATCAACAGGTATGTTTCTGTAACTGCATGCCCCATCTAGCAACGCTTTTAATTGGTTAAGAACTCTGCTGGTGCAGAGAACTGCTAGGGTTGTTCTTTACAAAGGTCTACCACCACCCAGTGAATCTTTAGACAAAAAAACTTTTTTTAGTTTTTGATAGGGTGGAGACAGGCTATTTTCATTCTATGAAAAGTTGTAATTGTTATTTGTGTCCCCAGTGGGGATGTTTACCCCCCTTTATTTGTACTGGTAACCATTGTTACTGAGGGAAAATCCAAAATGTTAGAGTTGGAACAGGAAGTAGGGGAAAGTCTTCCAACTGGTATACTTGTCTAAGGCCGCGTACACACGACCAAATAAATCCGATCAAATCGGTCTGACAGACCGTTTTGATCGGATTTGTCTGCTGGGGTATATTGGGGTATATTGGTTTGATCGTGTACACACGATCAAACCAAAATCCCCGCCGGCAGACAGCGTGATGACGTGGCGGTGACGTTGACGCCGCCACGTCACCGTCACCAGGAAGTAAAACACTTCCGCGCATGCGTCAAATCCGTTTGACGCATGCGCGGGCAGATATGTCTGCTGGTTAGCGTACTAACCAGCTGACATGTCGGACGGACGGGTTCCCAGCAGACAGATTTTAAAGCATGCTTTAAAATCTGTCTGCTGGAAAAACCTGTCTGTCTGCCCGTACACACGATCGAATTTGTCTGCTGAAGCGGTCCGTCGGACCGTTTCCACCAGATAGATTCGATCGTGTGTACGCGGCCTAAGAGAAGACCTTTCTTTACGTTCTGAGATTTGTTCTAACCTTTTATGATTCTTTTTAATCTCTTTGACAGAAAGTGAAGAGAAATGTCCTCAAAGATAAATAGGCCTGGAAGGGGCTTTGAGCCCTGGTTCACATTGACGCTACTTTGAATTCGTGCTACTTTACTTGAAGTAGCGCGATTTCAAAGTAGCAAGGTCAGCGCGATTTCAGGTGCTACTTGATAGACATTTGTGTGGCTTCATACACAGATGTCTATTGAAATCGCACCCGAAATCAGTGCTGCGCTGCAAAATCGGTGTCGCCCAGATTGGAACGGTGCTATTGCCATCAATAGGCTATGACAAATCGCTCCAATGTGAACCTAGGCTAAAGGCTGTTTTCAAACTCTTCAGCTCTGGAAGGTTCACCCCCTTTCATGACTAGTTCATTTTTTGCGATACGGCACTACGTTACTTTAACTGCGGATTCCTCGGTCGTGCGATGCTGTACCCAAATAAAATTGATGTCCTTTTTTTCCCCACAAATATTTTTCTTTTGGTGGTATTTGATCACCTCTGCGGTTTTTATTTTTTTGCACTATAAACAGAAAAAGACAATTTTGAAAAAGAAAAACAATACTTTTCTAATGAAGCGTGACCCAATGCAAATGATGGGCTGGGCGCGAGACAAGTACTTAAAATGAACTGTGCATGTGTTGGGACATGGATGTATCCCCGTTCGCATGTGTACAACCACGTCGGAACAACTGCCTAAGATACGCCGGATCACTGTGTACGCCGTGAACCTAATCGACCAACGTTGGCCCATATTCACAGACATCCAACGTAAAATACGTAGGCTTGTGTTCCCTGGTCCATATCTTTGCATGGGTTGCGCCTCATCTATGGGGAATAACTTTACGCCGAATGTAAAACTTACGCAAACCGATGGCACATATTTGTACATACGCGGCATATCTGGAGATACATCAGCGTAAGTGCTTTGTGAATCCAGGCCATTATCTCAGTCTTCCACTCTGACAGAATGGCGATCTGCCTTTTTTACATAGGAAGACCTCAGCTCTGCCTCTCTGCCTCTCTTTGTAATGACCGCAGGGTACCAGCGAACATCGGGTCTGCCGATCCGCTGATTGGCTTCCGATGTGTGTAATCACTGCTGGAGCGAGTCGCCGGCGGCGCACACGCACACCAGACTCAGAAATTGAAATCATGTACAGCTAAATGTAGTAAATGTATGGTGAAGCTGTCTGGAACCCATTAAAGAAGAAGTGGAGTTAAGATGACACTGGAAAATGTGAATAGAAGTAAAGAGTTCTACCAGCTTGATAACTATGACCCGTATCATATTCATAGGCAATGTGCCATATAAAAAACAAAACAAAAAAAAAAAACAAACAAGAATAAAAGAAAATATGCGCACACAACAATACATTCTTTTAAGATGACACTGATGCAATCTCAATTTAACAATCACAAAGAATGCAAGTCTAAATGAGGTTGCATAGCAGCATGGCAGAATTTACAGGAGTGAAAATAGCCGACATCGGTTTCAGGATCAGATGGGCAATGTTAGTATTTTTGAGATGTAGAGCTCCCTCCACTGAAAGCAATGCCATACTCAAACCCCCCCCCCCCTTTATCCCTTGGGTTGTACAGAGGTGGACGATAAATAAAGATGAGACAAGGAAGAGTGATATTTTTTTGGACACAGAAAATTCCTTGTCTTGTAATTCCAAGATCATGTCAATCTTCACACAAATATTATTTGTTAGTGTTGTTCTTGTTTAAACTCTTCGGCATTGACATTACTTGCATTTTAGTCATACCAACTTTAAAATGGATTGTAATTATGTTGTCACAAGATACTGAAATAATAATTATGCCTGGCATAGCATGGCGCTGGTACAGTACATCCAAGAGTCTGAAAATATATACTGCACCGTCTGACGAAAGCCCGAGGACTTATTGAGATTAAGAGCAGTTGAGTTATGAATAGTTTTCTAGCTTTCTAGCATCTCCCCAAAGCACAATAGCAAGTTCCCGTTCCTCACCGTATTCTTGACAGGCAGAATACTTTATGTGGAAGGTTCCTCTGATTGCATATTTGGGAATGTTAAAAAAAGTGAAAAGCACAAAATTAAGGAGCTAGGGGTAACTTTAGCCAAAAAGGGCTCAAGGTTGGCTCTATCGTAAACTGCAGCTCTTTAACCACTTCTGCCCCAAGCCTCATTTTGAGATTTAAAGGGGTTGTAAAGACAAAAATATTTTCCTCTTAAATTAAAGTCTGACAGTAGCTGATAAAGTAAAAAGTAATGTTTTGCATTATAACTAGTTTGATACCTGTTGAAATCGAGCCGTTTTATTCACCTCCGTCACTCCTGAATCGTTATTCTCACTGACTTCCTGGTTTGCGGTGCGCATTCATTCTTGCTACATCATGGCCTAATGGGAGCTACAGTTCCTATTAGGCTTAGCCTCCATGCCTGTGAGGGATAAGAGAGCATCTTCACACAGGCCTGTAGTCATAGGGAGGGGGTGAGCACATTCTGCTTTCCACCATGCAGGTGCTGGTGGAAAGCAAGAAGAGGAGAGACAGGAAATGGCATTTTCAAACCTGGATTACTGTATTTTGAAAGTATTTTGAAAGTCAAAAAGAAAAACAAGCTAAGTGATATTTAAATGCTCTAGCTTACAGCAATCAATTGATCTAATAAATAAAAAAAAAACTTTTGTGTTCCTTTAATGTTTACAGGTTAAAATAATTTTATTTTTTTGCTAGAAAATGACTTAGAATCCCCAAACATTATATATATATTTTTTTTCAGACACCCTAGAGAATAATAGTCATTGTACTTGTAATACTTCATGTCACACCGTATTTGTGCAGCGGTCCTACAAGCGCACTTTTCTGGAACAAATATGCAGAGTAAATTGATACCCAACATGTCACGCTTCAAAATTGCTCCCGCTCGTAGAATGGTGACAAACTTTGGCACTTAAAAATCGTTTAAAAAATGTCAACAGGGTACCAGTTTACAGAGGAAGTCTAGTGCTAGAATTATTTCTCTCGCTCTAACAGTGATCATATGTTGGCGCAATTTACATACGCATTCGCTTCTGCTCGGCAGGATGGGGCACTGTAAATTTTTTGGGTTATTTTGGTCATATTCATTTTACCTTTTTTTTTATTTATTTTTTTTTTACACTGTCCTTTCAAAAAATAAATTGGGTCACTTTTATTTCTATTACAAGGAACGTAAACATCCCTTGTAATAGAAAAATAAAGCATAACGGGGCCTCTTAAATGTGAGATCTGGGGTCAAAAATACCTCAGATCTCATATTTACACTAAAATGCAATAAAAATTTAATTAAGAATTAAATGTTATTTTAAAAAAAATCCCCTTTAGGAGCATTGGGCACCCTCCAATGCTATGGGTCGGGGGCCATGTTTCCCTCACTCAGCATCCAGGCAGTGAGGGGAGCGGACGTGATTTTTTCCGCCGCTACCAATGGCTCCGGTAGGCGGTAGAGACGACCAGAGCGCGGCAGGTTGGGCCTCTCCCGCCCCTGGATAAAAGTAATCTTGTGGTGAATCTACCAATGAGACCACTTTTTTCAGAAAGAGAAACGTACGCTGTTGCTGAAAATACCACAGTTATGGCAGCTAAGCCCGATATTTAAAGTCAAAGTACCGACGTACAGGTACGTTAATTCGCGTGAAGTGGTTAATGCGTTTGTCAAGACAAAATAAGAAGCAACATATGCTGTACATCTTTGCAATACATGCACATTTCCCTATATTTTATTGCCTTAAAAACCCTGTAAGTAGCAAAATGATCTGGCAGAAATGCACTCAGGTTTGGTGTCCAGTTGTGAGCTATCAATGCACAGCATTTTCTGTACACAGTGAATGGTATCAGCGTTGTCCAGTTTTCTTTTTCTAAGCAATTTTGGCCAACCCCATATTTTAGTCTGAGTAACAGAATAATCATCTTTCTGTAGTTCCAAGATAAGAACTAAGAGGGTTAATTAAACATCTTGAGATAACACAAGATTGAGATTGTGGATTGCTTATTAGAGGAGCAGCGATTTAGCCACAAGTCTAGCCTCATTCAATAATATTGCTCCTAATGCCTTGACTTGAGTTGTTTTGCTTTACAACACATGTGATTAAAATGTGAAGGTGTGAATGGGACCTTCAAGACTGGATCGGTGGTTTGTGTTACATCTTAGGTATGGTTTATTCTTTTTTTTTTTTTTTTTTAACCAAACCTTAACATTTAAAATGGTTGTAAACCTGAGGCCTTGTACACACAACTGTTTTCCTCGACAGAATCCATCAAGAAACTTGGTGGCAGAGCTTTTTTGTTGAGGAAAACGGTCAGGCCGTGTACACACGGCAGAGAACCTCGACTGGCAGAACACATCGTTCCGCCCGTCGAGGTTCCCTGCCGTCCGTCGAAATCGGCGACCCGCCCGTCGGGAATGGCAACCAGCCATTCATCCAGGCGTGCCGTCGAGCAAATAGAGAGCGTGCTCTCTATTTCTGCTCGACGGGCTTCCCGGCGGGAAGCTCGCCGAGAGCGTACACACGACCGAGGTCCTCGCTGGAATGCAGCTTCCAGCGAGGTTCTCGCTGGTTTCCAGCGAGAACCTCGGTCGTGTGTACGCCGCCTCATGTGTATGTTTTTTACCAAGAAAACTGTCGAGGAACTCAAAGAGAAAAAAAGAGAACAAGTTCTCTTTTTCCTCGTCGGGAGTCTCAATTTCCTCGTCGTGTTCCTCGTCGGGCTGGTTTTTGACGAGAAACACGTTTGTGTGTATGCTTAGAAACCCACACATGCCCACACACCCACACTAGCGTTCGTAATGGAGATAGCACATTTAACATGCTGTAGCAGACTGAAAAGCGCAAATGTCTCTTACCAAACTTTTACTTAACAAGCAGTAACATGAGATTAGCAAAAGCAGCCCCAAGGGTTGTGCCAGTGGAACCGAACTTCCCCTGCTGTCGTACGCGTTGAAGTCATCGCGTTTGAGAATGACAATATTTTGTCTTGACTGTGTGTACACAAAGACAGCTTGTAAAGTTTCTCGACAAGCCTGACAAGGAACTCGTCGAGGAAAATTATGTGTCTGAAATGACGAGTTCTTCAGTCGTGTGTACAAGGCCTCAGATATGAAATATGAACAGGGCATTTCCCTCTATAGTGTGTACTTTTCTCACTCCAGAGCACTAAGGGGTTGACTTACTAAAGGCAAGTCGACTGTGCCCTTTTGAAAGAGCAGAGCTGAGTAAATTAGGTAAAGCTTCACTTTGCTCTGCTTTTGACAACATTGCATCTCTATGACGAAACGCGGCAAACTGACTCTCTTTAACCACTTAAGACCCGGACCAATATGCTGCCAAATGACCCAAGGGGTTTTTGCGATTCAGCACTGCGTCGCTTTAAAAGACAATTGCGCGGTCGTGCGACGTGGCTCCCAAACAAAATTCACGTCCTTTTCTTCCCACAAATAGAGCTTTCTTTTGGTGGTATTTGATCGCCTCTGCGATTTTTATTTTTTGCGCTATATACAAAAATAGAGCGACATTTTTGAATAAAAATCAATATTTTTTACTTTTTGTTATAAGAAAAATCAATAAACTAAATTTTAGTCAAACATTTAGGCCAAAATTTATTTAGTCACATGTCTTTAGTAAAAAAAATTGCAATAAAAAAAAATTAGCTACCTAGCGGGAACAGCGACACTAATACAGCGATCAGAAAAATGATCGCTTAGTGATGCTGGCAATAGGGAGTGAAAGGGTTAACTAGGGCGGTGATCAACGGGTTAAAACTTTATTAGGGGGGTACGGGGGCTACCCAGGACCTAACACTAACTGACTGTCACACTGCCTGTCACACTGACACTAAATACAGTAATCATACATGTATGATTACTGCATTCAATGACACTGTGACAGGGGGAGGGGGGCGATCGCGGGGGTTAAATGTGACTATGTGTAGTGTTAGTGCAGTGTAGTGTTGTGCAGACTTACTTGTGATGTGATCTCTCCTGGCTGGGAGCGATCCGGAGGGGGCGGACAAAAACGAATAGCCGCCCCCTCTTGTCGGATCGCTCCTACAGCCGCGTGGACCGCTGCATGTACGGGGGGGGGTCAAAATTGTTTGTTAATAGCGCAAAGAATAAAAAACGCAGAGGTGATCAAATACAGTACCACCAAAAGAAAGCTCTATTTGTGGGAAAAAAGAACAAACCTTTTATTTGGGTACAGTGGCGCAGGATCGCGCTATTGTTAGTTAAAATAATGCAGTGTTGTGTCGCAAAAAATGGCCTGGTCAGGAAGGGGAGATAAATCTTCCGCAGGGCGAGTGTTTAATTGCCAATAAATAATCATGTATGCCCACATTTATGGCATCTTATCCCTTTACTAATATGTATTATTGTTGTTCAGATTTTTTATGTTGTGGTATGTGTTGGGTGTATTATGGAGTTATACAATCCCATGAGCGGTAATGTAGCACCTCTTCCTTTGCGTGTTTCATTTCGCCATATCTCCGCTTTCATCGCATCTGGTTTCATAGTGCCTTCTGTTCACCCCTAAAACGTCCTTAAATTCTTTTAATGAAAAGCCATTGTTATTTATTCACTTTCAACATAACTCACTTAAAGCACACTTACTTGAATTGCTGTGTCTGTTTTCATTTAATTTAACATCATATTTATCTTAGTGACCCGTGATTGTACAACGGCTTTAGTACAGAAACCTCTATCTGACCCCTAAAATCTAATTACCCAAAGTTCCTGCTGATAATTTCTTAGGCCAGGTTCCAAATTGCTCATCACATCCTTTACCGTTTGATCCTACTTCAATTTACATTAATAAAGCAAACTCTGCAGTAGTTTCATTTGCAACAAAATACCTTTGACTAGGGGGTGCCATGTCACTTTATACAGCGCATACTATATGTCATGTTTACAGCATCGGCTAAGTTTGGAAATAAATTGAAGTGGTATAGCTTTTACTTCAGACTATTTTAGAACAAAAGAAAAAACATCTATGGATATTTAAAGCAGTGCTCCAGGCAAACAGCTGAATTGGCAAATGAAATACATATACAAGGTCTGACTTATTTCAAAAGAATTTGTATTTTTGTCCATCCTTTTCTGAAACTTAGGCCGCGTACACACGACCGTTTTCCTCAACAGAATCCATCAAGAAACTTGGTGGGAGAGCTTTTTTGCCAAGGAAAACGGTCATGTGTATGCTTTTCATCGAGTAAACTGTCGAGGAACTCGATGAGGAAAAAAGAGAGCAAGCTCTCTTTTTCCTTGGCGGGAGTCGTCGTGTTCCTCGTCCGGCTGGTTTTCCAACGAGAAACACGTTGGTGTGTATGCTAAGAAACCCGCGCACCTTTGGTAAAAGTAGTATTTGTAATGGAGATAGCACATTTGTCACGCTGTAACAGACTGAAAAGTGCAAATGTCTCTTACCAAACTTTTACCTAACACGCAGTAACATGAGATTAGCAAAAGCAGCCCCAAGGGTTGTGCCAGTGGAATCGAACTTCACCTGCCGTTGTATGTGTTGAAGTCACCGCGTTTGAGAACGAGGAGATTTGGTCTTGACTGTGTGTACGCAAAGACAGCTTGTCAAGTTTCTCGACAAGCCTAACAAGGAACTCATCGAGGAAAACAATGTGTCTTTTCCGACGAGTTCCTCGGTCGTGTGTACGAGGCCTTAAGCCTCGTACACAAGGTACAATTGTTGGCCAACCGAGTGTCTGATTTTGTCTGATTTGTGCCAGGATCTTGTCTTGCATACTAACTTTACACAATTGTCATGCCACAAACACAAAAAACACAAAAAAACATATTTGGTGAGCATTAATTCCGAGAATGCGTGTTTGTACTTTTGACTTATGTGTGACAGATTTGTGTACTGACCATACAAAAATCAGACATGGAGCCGTTGTCCGCCGAAAAATTTACTAGCCTGCCATTCAACATTTGTTGGCCGAAAATTGGAAAACAAATGTCTAAAGGAGCGTACTAATGGTAAGAATTTAGGACAACAGTCTGTCAACAGGCAATCCCTTTCTAGCAATCTAACCATGTGTACGAGGCTTTACACAGCTCTTCTACACAGTACAGCTATTTCTGGTAAGGCAGGAGATATGATTTTCTATGCTGAAGAAAAACACTTGCAGGTCTTGTCCTTGCCAAAGTTTGACTGAACAGTGAAAAGAGAAGCAGCACTCTGGACAGTTTTGAAGCATTTGATGAGCGTTAAGGCACGTTGAAACCGCTCTACAATTACATATTCTATTACAGGAAATAAACTAATCTTAACGCCACACAACCAAACAGCAACTGCCTACTAGAGTGTTTGGGTAGAGTTACCATAGACTTGAATAGAAGGTGTTGAAAGGCTTCAAACGCCTCCTGACTCATCAGGAGGCTTCAATTTTGAAATAACGCAACGCTAACGCTTCATGTTTTAAAAGTGTGAACAGCACTGGGTGCTGTCCATTGTATTATTTGCATGGGCGTTTAAGGGGCACCTCTCAAATGCCTGCTTTAAATGCCAGTTTGAATTTAGTCTAATGCCGCATACACACAGTCGTTTTTTGGGATGAAAAAAAACGTTGTTTTTTAAAACGTCATTTAAATTGATCGTGTGTGGGCAAAACGCTGTTTTTTGTCTTAAAAAAACGACCCAAAAAAAAATCCAACATGCTTGAATTTTTTGTGTCGTTTCTCAAAACATCGTTTTTTGTTTCACAAAAAGTCACCGTGTGTAGCAAAAACGTCGTTTAAAATGACGTTTTTCAACCCGCGCATGCCCAGAAGCTAGTTATGAAGCGAGCTTCAATGGAAAAGAGTGGTGAACGTAACCTCGCTTTTTGTGAAAAAAACGATGGTGTGTATGCAACATCGTCTTTGAAAAGTGACGTTTCAAAAACGTTGTTTTTTACTTCACAGAAACGTCGTTTTTTTCATCACAAAAATGATCGTGTGTATGCGGCATTAGAGCTGCATTAATGTATTGTCTTTGTCAGTATCCAACCAGAATGTCCTATTCACTGATGAGACTTAAGACCCTTTTCCCCCCGGGTCATTTTATCGATTTTATTGCGGCACTTTTTGGCTTTAACCCCGTACTAGTGGCTGAAGAAAGGGTTAATAGTGCCCATGCTGTGGTGCTGCCAAAGTGCTTTTCAGGTGTTTCGGCAGCACTGCCCATTTATTTCAATGGGTAGGGGCGGTTTGGGGGCGCTATATACACCGTCCCCGCACTGCCCCAAAGATGCTGCTTGCAGGACTTTTTTCCTATCCTGCAAGTGCACCACTCCAGTGTGAAAGGACTCACACTTGTGGCTTGAGGGGCACTTTTCAGGTGCTTTACAGGGGATATGTTTAGCGCTAAAATGCCAGAAAATTGCCCCAGTGTAAAAGGAGTCTTAGCAAAGCTAAAGCAACCCTGCTATTCAAAGTTTCTAAACTGCTAAAATGGGTTCCTCTGGGCACCTTTACAAATGCCCCATGAAGATGCAGTAGCTTTTAGTGCAGCAACCAATTCAAATTTACATTTCTTTTTTTGCTGCACTATACATAATATAATAATTGCTTTGGTTCTGACTTGACTAAATATGAAAATATCGATTTGCTACTGTTAACTATTTTTTTTCTGATGGCTAAAGCATTTTCCAGAGTAAGCTAAAATCATATTAAAATATTCTTTATCATTGTGCACTTATAGACAAGAACAAAATGTAGTCCTTTGCATGTATCACATTTAAACAAAAAAAAGTGGTAGAGCTAATGGGGGGGGGGGGGTTATATGGGCAACCATGACTGGTCACCAGGTGCTAGATGAAGCAGCATGTGTAGGAATAAATCCCAAGGCTCAAGCCAATACTTGATGCTCTTAGCATGATAGCCAGTAAGCATGGCTGTGGATGCAGTGACCTCTTCAAATGCTTAAACTTTTCCTGTCCACTGAAGTTCTGCTATTTAATTGGCAAGCATTGGAACTTAAGGTAGTTACACAAAATAAGTTTTTTTTTTCGTTAAACCCAGTGGCCGGAACAAAAACAGCAAGAAGTCAATGTACTAAGTGATCCCTGAACGTGATCGGATGCTGGTTTCCAGCATGCTCATTCTAAAGACCAGCTTTTGTCGGACAGGCTGCTATACACATTGGCCAAATGTTGGCCTGTTTCTGTGAGAACTAGCCAATATCATCCAATATTCGGTTCCTGTGTACCAACCTTTGGAAACCTTGTTGATTATGTTGGGTTTACTTTATAGGTTCTTTTTTATTTTTATTTTTTAACAGCTTGAAATTTATTGTAAAAAGAGCAACTTAAGGCAATACATGTGGATACTACATTGTCTTTTCACATGATTCTGTGTTTTGCCCAGGCACTTGATATCATATGGGTTCACCATGTGGGGCAACAAGCCACTGAATGCCAAGATAAAACATGTAGGCATATACTGTAGGCTGGGCACTTTTTTAAGCACAGTTGCACTCTTCTGCAAGGGCATTTGTTTTAGACCTTAGTAAATAAGGTTGAGCTTCATTTTGCAAAGAAGCTTTCTTTACAACTGCAGAGATTTGCACCACAGAACATGGAGAGCTGAGTATTACAATTTCAGGGAACCATTTATTTTTTCCTCAAAATTGTTGCTTTCAAAATGTTTGAATTTAAAGGAAACTTTTCAAAAATTGTTTTCAACCAGAGCATGTGAAAAATGTGAAAGACAAGGATAGAAAGCTTTTAATGAAACTAATGGGGAACAACCACATTTCTAAGAGTTGAATTGGCTCCTGGTTGAGAAAAACATAAGTAGGCTTATTCACTTGCACATTGATATGGTACTCAAATGCAAAAGTCATTTGAAATTAGTCAAGTCCATGAAGGTTTCATAAAATGGTTGGACGATCAATTTTTATACTTTCTCGTCTGAATTTTCAAGCAACTATAGGAGTAAGGTCAGCTTTACTTTAGATCACTTTAAAGTTTGATTTTAGGAATCTTTAGCTACATCTTTAGAGAAACCTATGAGCTTTTCATCTTGGGTGAAAATGTGGCCATATATCTTCAGGGAGACTGAGGAGGCAATGATTTTATCATTACAATACTGGAACTGATCAAGTGATCAATGAAGTGAAGTGTCTAAAATTACCTGTCTCAGCATTCACAGAACTAGAGTGGGTAAAAGTCTGCAATGAAGTTTGTTACAAACTTAAAAAACCTGGAAAGTAAATTGCTAGCCTGGAACTAATTCACCTTGAATAAGCAAAGAAAGAAGACTCATCTCAAAACCTTTCAGCTCATCCAACTAAGGTTTGAAAATCTATCTACCTGGATTGTTTCAGGATTTTGCGCTATCTATTTGTTGAACGTCAAAATAATTTGGATCGTACTGCAATTTAACTATATTCAAACTTTGAGGTGAAGACTGTTTAATCAGCTAAACATTTCAAAAGTACATTTCATTAGAACATTATCAGTACCGTGTACATACAGCATAACAGCTAATCAAAACAGGATAAACAAATGAAGTAATTACGCCAGGCAAGAACAAAGGAAGGCGGAAGTTATATATGATTGCACAAGGTCATTAGAAGTAAGCTGCTTGGTTAAAAAGAAACATTTATTAAGACACCTTGTTCGATCATTTATTTCAACTCCAAGCTGAGTTTAGAATGGAATCTTCCTATTAGCATGACCTTGAAGGGATCATCATATTTTTTTTAAAAGGCTGGAAGAATTTGTGTTAAATTAGTTTTATGTACATGGAAGCTCATTACAATTATGCAGCCTGTTAAAGACAAGGAGGGAAAAATGGCTTCTTGAAAAGCATTGTAAATTGACTCATTTGCCAACAGTTCAGACTCCTCCTGAATATATGAGCCATTTTTACATTAACGTTTTAAGGACTGAAATAAAAATAGCGTTAAGTCCTATATAAATATATATGTGGTATGTCTAGGGGTAAAGTAAAAATGATTTTATCTGAAAAAAATACAGTTTTTCGCAACTAGGGTTCCTCCCGAGGTTGCTAGTGGTTCTTTCCGCAATGAGAAATTTCAGAATCTCAGATAAGTAACCTCTGACAACAATATTTTTCATTATCTGTAAAGAGGCATACTAACTGCTGACCACAGATGTAAGGAGCATTCTTCCCATTGACAATCATGCTACTGTTTATGAGCTATTGGATATAGTAATTATTAGCACATTATTGATGTGACCTGCTCTCTCTGCTCACTCTAGATTGGGAGTGTAAAACTCCATTTCCTTGTGGGCCACATCAGCATTATGGTTGTCCTCAAAGGGCCGGTTGTATCAGCACCCCACCCCCCTTTTATTAGATGTCAAGAGCCCCCACACCTTTAGAAGCTGAGCATCCCCCCCACTATATTTTACATCAGTACACCCCTTTGCCTTATGCTGCTGCCAGGATGGCTGAACAGAGAAGTGAAGGGTCTGATGGAGGAGTCCTGTCCTCTCTGCTGCTGTCTTCTGAGACCAGGTGGGGGAATAAAGGCCACATGAAATGACCTGGAGGGCCGGATTTGGCCCACGGGCCTTGTGTTTGACACCTGTGCTCTAGATGGTATCCAAACACAGGTCAATTTGCCAAAATTGGCCATGCTCCCTGCAAGACTTTTTTGAGTGTTCATCTTTTATAGTATTGAGGAGGGAACAGAAAATCTCTATTTTCCAGTGTAGACGGGGTGGTTTAAAGAGAACATGCTTATGGATGATTCCACAACTGTTGAAAAGACATCAACCGCAATGGAAGAGCATTGTTTGCAATGAGTTTTTGACTCATAAACTTTGGCTGGCCATACATGAGTCTTTTTTTTTTTTCATTCAAGGAGCGTTGAATCCTCCTGTTAGTACCTGTAAGACTGGCCTTACATTATACAAATTTTCTTGTACAATTTAACTTTAGAGTTACCAACGCCATATACTAAACATTTTTAATTTGTATGTACTCAGGTATGTCCTTGCATGTCAAAGTTGAAGGTAAAGCTCAAGAAAATTGAGTAAGAAAAGTGTATAATGTATGGTCAGTCTTGAATCAGTTAATCAGTTTGAGGGTGGGGATAGGAACATTATAAGCCTTCATACAGCCAGTGACTCCTCCCTGACAGAGAACATGGGTTTGTGCTCGAAATATGCCAAATACTGTAGGTCACTGGTGATGCCACCAAAGACAGAGGAGCCTCACTCTAAAGCTGCATATGCTGCAATATCCACTAGACCTCTACAGCCAGGAGTCTAAGGGATAAGAAGCGCTCCTTCCCTCCCTATTCCCACACACACACTGACACTGTACTTGATTATAGCTTCAGTGGTTCAAAGTGGAACTAAACAAATACAGCCTAAAGTGAAGCATCCAGACAGACAGCATTCAAACATTAATTCCTGCAGTACTGACAGATATGATCCAGCACTTAGTGCTTGGGAATTGTTACTACTGCTGAGCGATTATATATCTACTTCTGAGGCAGATGACATAAGCCTATTTAAACTATTTATGCTGGCTGGACTGCGGTTGTAAAGTGTGGCACGTTGTGTTCAAATATTCATTTACTATATACAAAATGGTCTGACCTGGGACAAATTGGTATGCTGAAAGGCAGGTACCCTTCATGCTATTAATATTATTAGTGCAAAATGTGGTCTATTTTGATTAAATAATTAATTTACATTTGTTCCAGGTGTCCTTATTTGATGATAGTCAATTTCACTATATTGTATGCTGTAAGGTAGTTACTCTAATGTGTAAAAGTACAACTTTACCCTTATAAAAAGTATTGATCCGCCTCCATGTGTCTGTAAGCTCAGCGGGGATCGCTCCATAATCCCCGCTGAGCCGCCAGATGACAGGGCAGTCTCCACACACTGTGCAGGGACCGCCCTGTTTTTTCTCCACTCTCCCCTATGGGGGAGTGGATGAACACGGACCGTGTGTCTGTGTTCATCCAATCCGATCTGCAGGCGGAAGAAAAAATAGGGTTTTCTTCCGTCTGCAAAATCGAATGTTTGCGGATGTGGACAATAACGGGTGTCAGCGGATGTTTATCCGCTGACACCCGCAATCACATTGGGACCAATGTATGTCCCTTTTTCATCCGAAAATGTCCACTAGTGTGAAAGAGCCCTTAAGGATTTGCTTGATTTGCTTGAAGAAAAGGCAGAGTTTTATTTCAATGAATAAATAAATACATATAAAAATATGTATATAAATATATATATACATACACATATTTTTTATATTTATTTATTCAATAAAAAAAACTCTGCCTTTTCTTCAAGCAAATCAAGCAAATCCTTTAGGGTACTTTTTTTATAAGGATATATATATATATATATATATATATATATATATATATATATATATATATATATAAATATATATTTATACAATATATATTTTTTTCCAACATTGACTTTAAAGTTCAATTCTTATATTGACACAGGGTAAAGGAATGTATTTAAGACAATTAAGCGTCTTTATTTTCATGACACAACTGATGCAGCTAAGAGCTAAGAAAATATCTCCAGACATTTCGACCAGCCTAAGGGTCAATCACTTGCTATTTCTGACTAGTATAACTGGGTCAAACCTCCTGTAGCAGTATATATTTATATATTGCAAGGAAAAAAACAATAATAGTTAAAAGGCAGATGGTAAATTTGGAACACGGTATGCTTTCAGCTTCAGGACTCAAAATTTAAAAGCCAAACATTTACAGGAAGCAAAATAGCTCATCAGTTGAAACAGTAAATACCCAGCATGATGGTTTTGTGTTACAGTAAGCCACACGACTTATGGCCGGAGTTACAAACTGCTTTACAGAAAAATGTTTGATGAGATTGTTTGAAAATCCATTTTTCTGGATGACATCACAATTTTTTAGGGTGAGACGTTTAGGGAAGAATATTTTTTTTGTCTTTAAGAGTATCTTATATGGTGTTATGGAAGCTGTTATGTCCAAGTTGAACCTCAAAACTACTTTGACTATAGAGTATATTTCTCTAGTGCAGTGATGGAGAACCTCGGCTCCCCAGATGTTTTTGGAACTACATTTCCCATGATGCTCCTGCACTCTGCAGTGTAGTTGAGCATCATGGGAAATGTAGTTTTAAAACATCTGGGGAGCCGAGGTTCGCCATCACTGCTCTAGTGGATTTTAAATACTTTATAAATACATTTTTGTCCAAGAGCTTTCTCTTAACCAATGGCTAATAGATAACATCATAGCTTCTGGTGATAGCTCGGCAACACAATGTCCAGACCGGCATAACAAACTTCTCAGATTCCCATCAATAGCATTGAAGATAGGGTGAGAAATCTCAATGCAATCTTTTTTTTTTTTTAACTGGAAGTAATATGTCGAAAAGTTTAGTGAACACAGATGATCACTCTCTCTCAAAACCATCTGTTGAAATGTGTTTTAGCCAATTTATTCCAGATTTGATTTAACCCCCTCCCATTAATCACTTAAGCTGGCCATACACCTTGCTCATCTGCCCATTTGATGATACTTTCATGAATTTGACTAATTTTGAATGGCTTTCTGTTCAAGTACAATATGTCAATATATACTTCTGGATTACCTTTGACAAGTGCATGTTCATAAGACTAATTACACGTTTTTGGGGGCTTGGAACAAATTCAACTATTAGAAATGTGTTAGTTCTCATTAGATTGATTCAACGGAAACCCACAAGCAACTGTATTGTTCCTTGTGGGTCCTGAAGAAGTGGCGTGACCACGAAACGCCTAGACCCCCGTTTTTAAGGATATACGCTATTAATGCAGGAACTTATTGTACCACAGAAAAGTATTTTATGATTTGTTTGCAACTATGTATATTTCCAGAATATATTTTTATTTCAATGTTTAATAAAAATGTATACACATTTATGTTATTATGTGATTACCAGAAATATATTTAAAGTCCCACCCTACCTATACATTTCCATTTCCAGGACCAAGCCAGCTGTGTGCTAGCAATAATAAAACGATCCTGCTTTTAAATGAATCTCTTAGATATCTGCATTCTGTTCCGTTAGCCCTGTACTATGACTGTTTCTCTATGTCCTTGGAGGATTATTTTTTTACTGTTATTTTTCGTGAATAGTGTGGTCCATTCTGTTTTTTTTTTTTCAGGTCTATGTTATAAAAAGCTATGGCCCAGATTCAGAGAGCCATTACGCCTGTCTAACTGGTGTTAGACTGGAGTAATTTCAAATTACGCGCGTTTTCTAGCTAGTCGAAAACCTCAAACCATGAATAGACGGCTGGGGGCTTCAATTCGACTGGATTACGTGTTTGTACGCCTTGGGATCTACGCTGCAATAAAATTGCGGCCACTGGGTGGACTTCCCGTCGTTTTCGGCGTCGGGGTATGCAAATAAGCTTTTGCCGGCGATCCCCGAAATTACGATCTTCAATCGCAATCTCTTACGGCACCTTTAGTCATCTTTTATTTGCGTAACACTATACCAGCTTTTTGCTGCTCTAATATTAGACAGCCCATGTTAAGTATGGCCGTCGTTCCCGCGTCGAATTTCTACGTTTTCCAACGTCTTTTATTATTTTTAACGTAAGTCGTCCGGGAATAGGAATGTTCGTAAACGCCGCTACTCAAACAAGAATGACGTAACGACGTGATTTCGCGCAATGCACGGCGGGAAATTTCTGAACGGAGCATGCGCAGTTCGATCGCCGCGGGGACGCGCTTAATTTAAATGCTTCACGCCCCCCAAACGCGTATTTCGATTACGCGCCGAGAAATAGACTATGCCGCCGTAGCGTACGGGCAAAAATCTACCAGAATTCGGTGTAGAGCCTGGTAAAATACGGCAGCTTAGAGTATTTTGATTACGCAGCGGAATATTAAGTGTATGTGAATCTACCCCTATGTCTGTATCTGCACCAAGGGAAACAGCCTTTTGTCTAATTTCCGACCTTACGAAATACAAAGCACTTTAAATATTTACAATACCCGGGAAACATGCTGGGTTATACTTTCTAGGGTCTCCTAAATGAAATAAATTATATTATTCACAGGTAAGTGGAAAAGCCTGCTCTCCTAGAGCCTCGTAATTAATAAATGCATTGGCAAAGCCTGTAACAAAATACAACCCTCATATAATTGTCAAGTTTAACGAGCAGTGAGTCCGATGGCTTCAAGATGAAGACCCTAATTTTCAGGATCTAGAACATCTTGTTTTATTATGGGATGTGATTATGCCTTGTTATGTGTATAAAATCATAGGAAGCTTTAATTTTATCCTAGACATTTCATTCTTTATTCATTCTGTGGCATCATTAAAATATCTTGGAATTAAGGCTTCCTTCAGAGCACTACAGCGTGAGCTTGGAGATATAGATAGCCAAGTTTTTAACAAGGCTAACCTCATACTGAAGGTCTAATTTCCGGGCTGCTGCTTTTTTTTTTCTTTTTCAGTGCATTTGATATGTATGATAACATTTTTCATATTGCTTCTTTTTTTTGTTGCCTCCTTTAGCGCAGAAGCAGAGATAATTGAATATCAGTAGCTGCTGAAATTATGTTTGTGCATCGGGATGAAAAGACACGGCATATAGATGGCAAGGCCTCCTTCAGTCACATGCATCGTTGATGTAGTCCTTCGAGGTGCGGAAGGAATCCATGAAAAATAAGGCTAATGAATGTCAAAACATTCTTTGTGCATTGTTTACTTTAACTGGCAAAATGTCATTTTGTGTCTGCTAAAAGGGTTTTCTACTGTGCATGTAGATTTATCCAATTCTGACTGGAACCTCTTAATAATTAAAAGATAAAGTTGTCTAGTTGTGCCGAATGCAGCTTATGGCGCTATATATTCTTAGCTAAGTGACTAACCCCCTCTATGCTTACATTTCTCCTGCATGTGAGTGGGTAAACACTTCTAAAAATCAGCCTTTTTTGTTTGTTTTGTTTATTAAAACACTTACCAATAGGCTGTAGTGTTGAGCTATTTTTTTTAAAGCAATAAGGGTTGGTTTACATTTAGGACCAGAAGACAGTAAAAACTTGAAATTGAGCTGTGTTTTTACTGCTTCCCCTTAAGCTGCAAAAGTAGTAGATGGGAATGTACATGCGCACAAGGAGTGACAGGTGTGCCTGGGCATGCTCTAATCACCTTGTGTGCAAACATTCAGTGTTGATGGGGAAATACTTCCTGTGGAGTGTTACGGAAATAACATCTCCACCACAGGAGCTATTGTGTTCTCCTTATGGATGGGTGGGGGGAGCCGTCTCGGCTAGGAGAACACACAGTGATTATTGCCAGCGACTAGTCCAATAATGAGGAAACACCGCTCAAGGTGTAAGTGCTGCAAGTATAGCATTGCTTCCTAAAGGAAGTGCCCATCTGGCTCATTTTGATGAGTGGCAAGGAGAGGTAAGTATAAGAATGAGGAGGGTAAAATATAAATTATCAATCTTCCCAGCAGGGACACAGAGAGCAATAAAACACCAACAGGGTTTTCTGCATTTTCCCACAATAACCAAATAATGAACAAAAATCCTATTTGGCCTTAGATGTCGGTGAAGAGATCATTATTGGAATGCATAGCAGTATGTGTAATGGTTAATTTGTCTGGTATGCACAGAAGCAGGTCATTGTCTGCTAGCTGCACAAAAGGTCTTGTACTAGTATCTTTCAAAACAGGCAATAATAAAAGGCAAGCCGGTAGGTGCTCATTTTCTTCCTAATGAGGGCATTAAGGTTTTGTTTTGTTTTTTCTTACTGGCGCTTGTGATTTATTTTTTATTTTTTTCAATAGCTAATAAAAGAAAAAATGCCATAACATTATATCACATTTGATTATTTACATTGTCTATAGATCGAGGATCTTTTTGCAGTTGATGCCTCTAGTGGATGCATTGTGTACTGCATCTGTCTGTGCACTTCAATGACATCTCTGAGGCTTAGTACATTGAACTGACTGCACCCTAAGCTTTTTCAGCCATAAACCAAACTTTCAAACTCAGTCAAAGTAAATGTGAAAAAAAAAATGGGTGGAAATACAGCAATTTCTCTAATGGAAGAAGGGAAAAGGTATTTTCTATGTAATTTTCCTGCTGACATGGCTAGAATATGATTATGATGTACTTTGATGCATTAACCACAAATGTACAAGAGGAAATATTGCTCACTTAGGGCCTTATATTATTATGTTTTCAGTGCAAACACACTAGAAAATGTTTCATCATTGAGGCATGAACACTTCTAAATTCCGCTATATGCCGGAGGAAGCTCCAGCCACAATTGGTACAAACTATGGGAAAGCTAATAACATGTTTGGCAGCCATTTAATATCACAGTTTATATCCTAAGTGGACATGTCATCATATATACTTTGTCCTGGTAAGTGCATGCATTCTGAGTAATATGTAATTAAAAGATTTACAGAGAGACTCAGTACTCTCCCTTACAATGCCTATGTCTACCTTTTAACCCAGAAGGAATTATCCAGAATAATTGTCTAGCTGTAGTGCAACCTTGTCGAGAGTTGTTATGCTATTTCCCATGCTGGAGCCTACTGCATTTTTTTCAATCAACCTGTCAAATGTCCCCTCTCTGTCTGTTATGAGACCCTAAAAACTGCAGATTCTGTGGGTCTGTTGTCCAAAAATCGTTGGGTGGAGTTGTGATGTCAGTAGACTCCCTGTCCACCTCTACACTCCCCCTTGTCAATATGCATTTTCTTCTGTGTATTTCTTACACTGAACTTCTGCTATGATCCATGACATCCAGTCAAAACCCACAATAATCACCACATGACATAAGCATGCCCAATCATGCTGAGGTATGGAGCAGCCAATCCTGGTAGAGTCTCTCTTAGGCTAGTGCCTGAGATGTGTAAATCACATTTCACTCACAGTAGGGGGAAGAACTGACTCCTATTTCTCTGTGTGTCAGTTTTTATCTTACTGAAAAAAGACAAGATGATTGTTCAGAGCTGCATTTACTCTTTGTGGCCAGACTGGGCACAGATGACATGAAATCCTATACTATACAAGCGCAAGCCTTAATTTAAAAAAATTGGGTTTTTCATCCACTTTAATCGGTCAATGTTAATAAAATCATGACAGAATGCACTAAGACCTATTGAAGATTAACATCACCCAACAGACATGGAAGGAGGCCAGCTTTAGTGGTTTTTCATGATTTTAATAATGTAAACTGCTCAAGCCCTGAAGAAGGGGGCGGCTCCTGAAATGCATTGACTATATTTGATGTTCTTAACCATTAAATGTTTTAAAAAAAGTCCTTCAAGAAAAGGAATAAAGAGGCTCAGTCCACATCCCTATTTAACTCTTCTTTGCAGCATGTAAACTTGCGCAACAAGAGTCACTATCTAAACTCGATATTTTAGGCCACATTTCTCACTCACCAAGAAGTGAGTAACTTCCTGCTATCCTGTTGATGTCAACTGATATAGCAGATGGCTTTCCCCCTAAGGGGAAGCCACATATCAAGTACTTTACAACTTCCCAGCTGAGGCCCTAACCCTACCACAAGTACTCAAACTGTAACCCTATAACACTTCCCCAAATAAATACCCAGTCTTTACTACCTAGATTTAGGCCCTGTCTAGCACTAGCAGGCCTTACATACTTCCCTAAACTTGGATACCAGTTCAGAGATGGCATTCAGGAGGGCTGTTGGTCCCGTCCCCCCTATTAGCGGCCATAGGAAGATATATCAAAACTGGTGCACATAGAATCTGGTGCAGCTGTGCATAGTACATACACATAGTGCATACACATCTTAGTGCCTGTGCAGTTCTTACACAGCTCGGCCTCCTAATACAGCCTCTTAACTTGCTACAAAGTTACAATTTTGTATTGTGATTTCTACAGAGAGACTATAGAAATGCTTCCTCCTACCTGCAACAGACTGGTGACAACATCTCAGCCTAGGCAAATACACTTGTCTGGAGTTTAAAGCCCTTGGTTTTGTTTTTTTGTTTTTGTTTAAATCAGCACAAGGGACAGTGCTTGCATTCAAGGAGTCCCTTGTGCTGGTGCTTGCTTTCTTAGTGGAAGTCTACCATCCTCTGCTCCCTCATACTCCCACATCTTCCAGTACTCTTCCAGCACTGTGGAGTTTATGCAGCTGCTGGAACTGTCATAGTCACTAGTCAGGAGTGCCGACTATGCTCACCCTTTCTGCTCCCTTCTCCCTTCTCCATAGCTGTACTATAGCTTCCCACAATGCAAATCACTCTATGAATGAAGAATGAATGAAAGGTTTTCCTTCTCAATTCATAGAGAATGTTTCATTGATTGGAGGAGGTGGGTAGAAAGGGTTGGTCATAGCCATCATTCTTGATGAGTGCCTATTATATCTCCAACAGCTGTAATTAAAGCCAAGCACTGCCCCCCAACACAGGAGTATCAGCACAGTAGGGGTATGGGGAGGGGGTGGGACTACATATTTCAACTAAGAGAGTAGTTACCAGCACAAAGAACTCTTAAATGTAAGATGATCTGGACAGAAACACTTCCTGTCCTTGGTTGACAATGTCTACTTACAGTTCTGTACCTATATAGAAGCCACATTGTCGTCCTAGGACAGGAGGGGGTTCTGTAGTCCTTAGAGATAGCTAGGAACATTGTAACTGAAACCAGTCAACACATGTTGTTATCAGCTAACAAGATTTCTGGTAGTATCAACCCGTATGTTTTGCATATATCAATTCGATAAAACAAAATGTTTCTATTATATAATTACCAAACCAAAAGGGGCAAAAGTTGAGAAAAGTTTCTTGTGAGGGTCTACATATCCTTTAATGAGTGCATTTCTTTTGCTTTTTTGCAAAACCGATACTGTTCCTTTAATACATTGTTGCATGCCAAAAAGGTACTGAAGCTGACAAATCCACTTGAACAATTTTCTATATCTAGTTGAATCCCGGTGCAGGAATTGCATGCACACTTTAAACAAATATATATAATAAAATTAAGGCATCGGGAGTACAGATTACAATTGATCATGTATTATGGAAAAAAAGATTAAATTAGGACTACATTAGGGCTTGCATGTGGTTGTCACTCTACCAAGATGTTCCTCCAACAAGATGGCAGCCAAATTGCTCAGTGACTCTGTTATTCTGCAGTCCTGCCAAACTAACATATTGCCGTGTGTGTCAGTTCCATTACTTTTATCTTAGCTGCAGAAATAAGAACATGATGTTCTTTGAATATCCCCTCAGTTGTCTGTATATTTAAACCAATTAAAGTGTACCTGTCCCTCACACACAGCAGGGGTCACCATTTTGTTTGCGGAACAAATGCACGTCCTTTTAGTTCTCCAGGATGGAGTGACATTACCGCTACAGTGATGTCAAAAGTTCCTAATAAATTGTGTTGTACTGCTTCTACAATCCAGGTTATTCGGTAAGGAAATATAAAGAGTAATAAGGATGCAAAGCAACGCATAACAACCTATGCATGAAAGCAATCAGACATTGCCATCAAGTGCAACAAAAAGGAAAATACTTTGAGATAACTAAATAGGAAGATACAGGGCTGCTGTTAGGAATCATGGGTACCTGTACAGCCTACCTGACGCCCCCCCCCCCACACACACACACAGACACATGACGGTATTTTATACAATATTTTGACACAAAAAAATACATTATTAATGGACACAAATGCCACCCCGATTCCCCCTCCTAGTACAAATGTCCCCTGCCTGCACAATTCCCCCAATCCCTCCTATTATCTCAGAATTCCCTCATCTGCTCCTGGTGCACAATCGCCCGCATCTCCCCTCCCACCACAAATCTTCTTTCTTCAATCCCTCTCCTAGGACACATTCCCACAAATCCCTCCTCTTAGCACAGCCCCCTCTCGGGCAGGGGAAGGGGCTCAGTGGCGGCTGGCCAGGTTCATTATCCCTCCATGTCTCTCACCCAGCAGCTAAAAGCCAGCAGGAGGGAGAGGGGGAGAAACCTGGGTGAGAGACATGGAGGGCATTGTTCTTCACCAACCCTCCTGCTGTCTGGGCCCCACTGTGTGCCGGGGCCCTCTACAGGAGGGCCTAAAGGAGGGCTGGTGGTCCCCCCTTACTGTATCAGCGGCCCTGGGAAGATATACTAAAACTGGTGCACATAGAATCTAGTGCAGATGTGCATAGTAGCAAATCAGCTGATAACTTCAGCTTGCTCAATTAAGCATTGTCAATGCAATCTGGAAGCTGATTGGTTACAATGCACCAGATTCTGCAAAGGAAGTTGCACTTTGCAGGAGAGTTTGCCCCTGAGCTTAGTTAATAAGGTGAAGCTCTGCTGACTTCCATTTTTTTTTATCTCCCTAGTACATGATTGGGTATTGCTTAATGTCACTACATTCAATAAGTCTGGGGCAATTTACTGTTCAAAGCGCATCTTCCTTTAAAATGTTAACAGCTTTTGCATTTAGTAAATAAACATCCAATATGTATGCACTGATAACATTTCAACGTGTAAATCATGCCTAATCAAGACTTTGGCTGTGACATCGAATAGTGATAAAGTCAACTTGATTTAGCTGACAGTAGGAACTAATAAAAATTCAAAACATACCCTTCCAACTAGTATGGGTTCGGGGCCAGAGAACTCTTCCAGAACAAACATTTGATTCCACACCCAGCCTCTCTTGGATCGGTTCAAAACTTTTTGCTCATCGTTGACTCCAGTAAGTTCCAAGGTGGCATCAGTCGCCAGTACATGGGAATCATCCCTCGGAGCCATATATACATGAGGAAGTACTGCAATCCATAATATGATTAATGGAGTCCAAACATCCATGAATGTTTCCCCCAGTCTTTCTGGCATTTTAACACAGGTTAAAGGGAGCGCGGACAACATGAAACAAATGTTCTTGCTCACATCCAGATTGCAGCCATCCAATTCATCATGCGGCGAGAGATATTTACTTGCAGCTGATCCGAGGCTTTATTGCTCAATAAACATAAGCATAAATAGTTCACATTTGAAGGACATGACGTGTCTGGAATATCACTCATTGATGTTTCCCTTAAATGGAAAAATGGAGAGAAGAAAAAGTAAGGAATTTGTTCAGCATAACATGGTATGTTATTAACAGTTAATAGGCATTGTAAGCACAAATATTGAAGATGTTTAGAAGACAAGAGAGTGGAAAACAAGAGCTATGAAGAATTATCAGAAATAAGGGCTGAAATGGTACAATTTTTAAAAGCTTAGATTGAATTAATGTTCAGAATCTGTTATTCAAAATGTATGCAATTTACTGTGACTTTTGAGAAAACTATTTTTCTTAAGCAATTCCATTTAAAATGCCAAACCAATCACTGAAAGCATACAGCTATTCAACAATTGTTACAACTGTGCCAAAGGAAATTGGTTCACCTTATTAAAAGCCCAATTTTGGCCTCACCTTCGTCACTTTCAGTGTTCCTGCCCTACATTAGGAGTTACTCTGGGCATTAGCTACTGTGATTCAAAAAGTGAAAAAAAAATGACAAGCTTTTGGCTGAAACCGTAGCAGGTTCACCACCAGGAAAAAAAAAATGATCTATAACAGGGTTTCTCAATCAGGTTTTCATATAACCTTAGAGTTCCTCCAGAGCTTGCTAGGGGTTCCTTGAGCAATGACCAATTTCTGCTTCTCAAGCCTCGTACACACGAACGAGAATCTCACCGTAAAAGAAACGTTGTTTTCCTCGACGAGATTCTTGTCAAGCTTTCCTTACATACACACTGTCGAGACAAAATCTCGTCATTCTCAAACGCGGTGACGTACAACACGTACACCGGCACTATAAAGGGGAATTTAGATTCCACTGGTGCCACCCTTGGGGCTGCTTTTGCTAATTTCATGTTACCGCGTGTTAGTAAATGTTTGGTGAGAGACGATTCACGCTTTTCAGTCTGTTACAGCGTGACGAATGTGCTATCTCCATTACAAACGCTACTTTTACCGAAGATGCGCTCTCGTCTCATACTTTATTCTGAGCATGCGCGGGTTTTTAAGCATACACACGAACATGTTTCTCGTGGTAAACCAGCCCGACGAGAAACACGATGAGAAAATTGAGACTCCTGTCGAGAAAAAAGAGAGCATGTTCTCTTTTTTTCTCGTCGAGATCCACAACAGTTTTCTCGACTAAAAACATACACATGGACGTTTTTCTCAGCAAAAAAGCTCTGCCAGCATTTTTCTTGATGTTTTTTGCTGAGTAAAATGGTTGTCTGTATGAGGCATCAGATAAGTTCCCACTGACACCATTGATCTTGTTAGCTATCTGTAAGGGGGTAATTCTTCTCAATGACCACAAGTAAAAGGAGCATTTTCCCATTGACCATCACACACATTTATCATGAGTTGTAGATATAGTAATTTTTACAAGGGGTTCCTTGATACGGTAAAGTTATTTTAAGGGTTCTACTGTGTTCCTACAATGAGACTGAAGGTTCAAGATATCTCAGCCCACCTAAAAAAAAGTGAGCTCACAGAGGTCATATTCTCTCATTGGTACATGTCCCCATTGACAGTGACTGTTTTCTCATGCTTTTTGTTGGACAATAAACTGTTTATTAGCCCTAAATAAGGCAAAAATTGGATAACAAGATTCACCCCTCCTATAGACTTCAATGGGGTTTAATTCAAAGTTCTTGATTTTCTTGGTATTCATAGAATCCTAGGGTTCCTCCAGAGCTTCCTCCAGAGCTTGCTAGGGGTTCCTTGAGCAATGACCAATTTCTGCTTCTCACATAAGTTCCCACTGACACCATTGACCTTTTTAGCTATCTGTAAGGGGGTAATTCTTCTTAATGACCACAAGTAAAAGGAGAATTTTCCCATTGACCATCACACAAATGTATCATGAGTTGTAGATATAGAAAAGTTATTTTAAGGGTTATTTCACCTAAAAAAAAAGGTGAGCTCACAGAGGTCATATTCTCTCATTGGTACATGTCGCCAATTGACGGTGACTGTTTTCTTATGCTTTTTGTTGGACAATAAATAGTTTATTAGCCCTACATAAGGCCAGAATTGCATAACAAGATTCACCCCCTATAGACTTTAATGGGGTTTAATTCAAAGTTCTTGACATTTTTCGCAAACCAACCCCACTTCCTACCCCCAGGTGTTGCGTTATTCAGTTAAAGGCCATCACAAAGGTAAACGGGGCACTCCTTACGTCTGGAGAGAAAAAGAGATTTCATCTCTAAATCCAGAAAGATTTCTTCACAGTAAGAGCTCTGAACATGTGGAATAGACTCCCTCCATAGGTGGTTCTGGCCAGCTCAGTAGATTGCTTTAAAAAAAGGCCTGGAATCTTTCCTAAATGTACAGAATATAACTGAGTACTAACATTTATAGTTAAAGTTGATCCAGGGAATATCCGATTGCCTCTCGGGCCATTTTTTGACCCGCTGGAGCAAAATGATCATGCTTTGCTTTTGCCTTCCTCTGAATCAACTGGGGGTATAGGATTGTGTATATGGGATCATATATATATATATATATATATATATATATATATATATATATATATATATATATATATATATATATATTTATTCCCCATTTATAGGTTGAACTAGATGGACGTGTATCTTTTTTTCTACCTGACTAACTATGTAACTAAGGCCTCATTTTATTATACAGTATACCCTGAAATTGTTTTCACATCGTGTTTCTAATTAAACTTTTTGGTATTATGGGCTAAATCCGACATGAATTCCAACTGCATATCTATCTTGCCCTTTAGTGAGTAGACACCTCTTCATAAGACTTCCATGGTTCTTCCATCTCAGCTATGATGTCTCAGCCTATCTGCTATATTCTCCACAATGTATTTAAGTATTTAAAAAATCCACAATGGAAAGGGAAACCCTGTCAGAATATCCATAGCAGATGGTATGAGCTAGGAATATTGGTATTAAGATCTTATCATGATGTTACTTGAGCTATATTAAGTGACCAATGCAGCCATCTACCCAAAAATGTCAACTACAAAACTAAATTACCGGTTGCCAGTATAATATAATTATACAATATATAAATTAGGGCTGTTACTGATTAAAATTTTCGTGTTCGATTAATCGTTTTTTTTAAATTTGATTAATCGACTAATTTTGATTAATTATAATGCACATACAGATCCAACTACTTTTAGCTGATCTCCTTGCATTGCAACTCTGCATTAGTCAGTGGTAAATATGGTATACACTATATACAATCACCTGAAACTAGTTCGTTTCCACAATCCGTGACTTCACGGTTCACACAAATACGTTTTATATTCAAACTGTAGCACTAACGTAAGTAATTTTTTCTTATTAAACTTTAAGAAAAACGTAGAAAGTTAGTTTAACTTTAATTATAAAACTGATCTAGTATATTGACTGTCAGTCACTTTATAGTAGGCATCACTTTAGCCAGTCACGCAGACATACCATTTTCTGTAATCAGACATGATCGCATTTTATTGACAATATACCATGAAGAACTGAACAGTCTTTCGTACGGAACAGATGTTGCCGATATACAAAGAATTGTCTGCACAAAACAGGTTATTTTTGCCCCCTTCCCCTGATGCATCCTCCTGCTCCACAGATGCAAAGGTACCTCAATCCAATGGGTGCAGTTTGGTCCCCTCCAGCAGGGTAAGTCTCACTGTCCAGGCTGTCCAGTGACGTCAAGAATTTTGATCGATCAAAAAAATTAAAGATTAATCAAGGAATTAATCTTTAATTTCCCCAGCCCTAATATAAATAATTGAAGAAATACAGCAAAGCTGATAAAAAGGCCATGATAAAAGAAGAACCTTATGGACTTCAGTTGGCTGCCAAGACAGATGTGACAGTTAGTTGATAGAAAAAAACTGACCATGCCCCCGGTACGTGCTCCTCTCAGATTATTGGAACGGAAAGAGTTTTTGCTATGGTCAACATATATGCCCTATTCCAAGGTTTTGTTCCCGCAAAAGGATGATCAAATGACGTCTACGCTCTTCACTGCAAGTGTGTACCTTGTTTTTTTGCTTAGCTCTTATTGTTCCATGATTACAAAGCTGCTTTGTCATTTGAGAAGACACAAAGCTCCCAATTTCTGTTTAGGGAAATCAGGTGGTTATGTGCTTGTGCAAGCATGCTCCAAGCTTACGCATGCATATTTCTGACAAATATAACCTTGCATAGAACATTGGGGAGAAGACAAAGAAGCCAACAACACGTAACAGGCAAGGTTTTATTAAAAGTCATGAAGAACATTGTTGCCTTTGCAACGGCACTGACAATATTTGCAAGTTAATGTTCCTTTGGAAACTACTGGTAAGATGGCATTTAAATACGACTTAGAAGGCAACAAGTGGAGCCTGAGTAAATTTAAAAAAAATTGAATTTAATCCACAGATACTTATGTAGACGTGTAAAGATCAGTCAAACACAAATGACTCACTGAGTGTTACACTTGTGTATACTTCTATCTAAGCCTCACAGAGCCGTGAAAAATTCTCAATGACCCACCTGCCCTAATTACCAAGGTGATAATATATTGTGTATTAATTAACTCATTGTTGATTGTTGCAAGCAGTGGTGGAAATGTTTGGTATTGCTTGCAAATATTTTATTCTATAGATTTTTGAACACAATCCTAGAATATGACATATAGGGCCAGATTCAGGAAAGGTTACGCTGGCGGATCGAGTGATCCGCCAGCCTAACTGTGGCTTTGAGCCGGCGTTTCTGTTTTCTGTAACCAGAAAACAAGAAACGCCGGGTTGAAGTTCCGATGCGAGCAGCGTAACTGAGTTTCGCCATCGCATCGTTACTTCAACTTAAAAATGGCGCCGGGGGCGTTCCCGCCGATTTACGCTCAAAAAATATGTTAATGAGCGGAAATCGGCAATTCACGATCGAAATCCGGCGCGACGCAATGACGATACGACGTTTCCGGACGGGATACGCGGCGCATAGATATACCTACATGGGGTTGGAGTATCCTATGTTAGGTATAGGCGTCGTCATCGCGTCGGGAAAAAAAATAAAAACGTCGCTTGCGTAAAACGGTCATGAATGGGAATGTGACGTCATTGACGTTCATTCACAGATTTTGGAGCATGCGCACGGGGATGTTTTGACACTCGACGCATGCGCAGTACGTTGGCGGCGGGATCGCGCGTAGTTAGCATACTACACGCCCCGTACCCGCGACATTTGAATTCCGCCGGCTCATTTGTGATGCGCTGCCGCAACTTTAGGAGCAAGTGCTTCGTGAATGACAGCACTTGCTCCTAAAATTTCGGCAGCGCAACGCAAATCAGAAGCGTTACTCCAGAGCAAAGATGCTCTGGAATACGTGAATCTGGCCCTATATCTGATCTTTTTGGTCAAATTCATCAAGGTGCAATGACATTTAAGGTGTTATAAATAGCACCTAAAGTGGTTGTAAACCTCTGAAATGGAAAAGGAACAAAGTACATCACCCTGAGGTGTGTACTTGCCTCAATCCAAAGCACCTAGTTTGATTTCTAGCTTTTCTTTCCTCCTTCTGCTATCTGCAGTCACTTCTGATCATCTATCCTGACACCAAGCAATTCTGGGAGACAGTCCTGCCATGCCCTCCAGGACAAAGCAGGTCATTAACAGCCTCATCTGTGTATGTTTCCCTGTGTAGAGGGGTGTGTATCCACTCCCTCCAGTCAGGTCTCAGATGACATTCTGCTCCCTGTGCTGTGCAGTGTGCATAATCAAATCCCTGACCCTTGCCTCCTTAAAGGGGTTGTAAAGGTAAAAAAAAAAAACTTAAATAGCTTCCTTTACCCTAGTGCAGTCCTCCTTCACTTACCTCACCCTTCGATTTTGCTTTTAAATGTCCTTATTTCTTCTGAAAAATCCTCGCTTCCTGTTCCTCTGTCTGTAACTCCAAACAGTAATGTGAGGCTTTCTCCCTGGTGTGGAGAAACCCTCTTGAGGCGGTAGGGGGTGAGCAGGAGTGTCAGGATGCCCACTAACACACATCTTCTTTCTCTATCTGCAAAGTAGAGAGTGTCCTGACACTTCTGCTCTCCCCCTCAAGTGGCTTTCTCCACACCAGGGAGAAAGCCTTGCATTACTGTGTGGAGTTACAGACAGAAGAACAGGAAGTGAGGATTTCTCAGAAGAAATAAGGACATTTAAAAGCAAAATCGAAGGATGAGGTGAGTGAAGGAGGACTGAACTAAGGTAAAGGAAGCTATTTACAACACCTTTAAGCTCAGAAATGCAGTTTAAACTGTGCACTTTGAATGCCTGTAGAGAAGACAGTGTTGCATATAAACAGGTAAAAAAGATGTTATAGATACCACAGCCTTACAGTGCTGCTGGGCTGTGCCATAGCACCAAGACACAGTTAATTGCTTATTCAAAAAAGATCACATAGCGCAGGGGCGGACTGACAACTCATGGGGCTTCCGGGCAATAGGAGATTATGGGGCCCCCGGGCAATAGGAGATTATGGGGCTCCGGGCAATAGGAGATTATAGGGTCCCCGGGCAATAGGGGATTATGGGGCCCCTGGGCAATAGGAGATTATGGGGTCCCCGGGCAATAGGAGATTATGGGGCTCCCGGGCAATAGGAGATATGGGGCTCCCGGGCAATAGGAGATTATGGGGCTCCCGGGCAATAGGAGATTATAGGGCCCCTGGGCAATAGGAGATTATGGGGCTCCCGGGCAATAGGAGATTATGGGGCCACACAGTACTGTATTCACACACACACACACATACAGTATACATACACAGAATACACACACAGTATACATACACACACTGAGAAGGTACTGGAGAGGCAGTGCAAAACGATGTCGGTAAGGGACATTTCAGGGGCAGATGTAAAAAAAAAAAACAGATTTTTACATACTGTCCTTGGTTTTACTGAGGCTGGCAACCCTGATGGGGCCCTCTAGTGGCATTGGGGCCCTCGGGCCCGAATGCTCGAATTGTCAGTCCACCCCTGATATAGCGTATATGGTATATAGTGTTTCAGGAAACTACCACATTAGATGAAGCTACCCACAAGTGGAGTTACCCTTTAGAAATATTATTTATCAATTCAAAATATATTTAGGAGTGTATGCAATTTTTAAAGCTGAGGTTTCAATTTAAAAGACCAGCGTGCTGCTTCATCAAAGCAACTTTGCCAGACACAAATAAGGAGTTAAGTTTATTAACAGAGGATACGGCACAGTTATTGAGAATTCCATATGAAAGACTTCAACATTTTCATATGTCCTCCGCTATAATGCTATTTTCCCTATACTCCAGTTTAATAACACAGCCATACAGTATAACAGGATTTAGAGCAATTTCCTCCCTTCTCACTTCATTTAATCCTTTTACAAATCTAGTCTGCATCAGTTAGAAAAGACCATTTCCTCCACTCCCTTTTATTCTCCACAAACTGAGAGATATCACATTCAACTGTAAAACAATCAATTCCACAAATGATTTTAATCATTATGTATATCAACAAATATGACTCACAATGGTCCCTAAGCCCTAATGAAACCGGATAATCGTTACACGATACACGCAAAGCTTGCGCATAGCCTTCTTTTAATTATTACACTTTACAAGGTGGTAGAATTTATCATTCCCTTTCTTGTGGCACAAATATATGTATGTAATTAATATGCGGAACACTTTAACAAGGAACCTAATTGCAGCGTTCCCGTGTTTAAATAACTCGGTGCTAATAAGGTTCATTTTCAGCCGCATGTAACATACATATGGTCCTTAAAGTAATAAGGCTGCAAGCAATGTGTAAATTATTATCACTCATTGAAATCAATAGGAAACCATCATTTTTTTTTTTGCATAGACTACTGAGAATGAAAAAAAGTTTTCTAAATATAAATGTTTTTTTTTTTTTTTTTTACAGTATGTTAGAATATGTTGCTAAATTTGTCTACAACATTTCTCGTCAGTATTACGCTAATGACCAAACTCTAAAACTCTAATTAAGCTATTTGAATATTCATTCAATTTTGAAGATGGCGTATCTGAGGGCTGTTGCCAGGGGTTATTGATTTGGCTGTCCTTGGCAGTAATATAACCTGTGTAATCACTGAGATAATCACAAAATATAGATAGATAGATAGATAGATAGATAGATAGATAGATAGATAGATAGATAGATAGATAGATAGATAGATAGGTTTTATTTATTTTTTGAGGATACAATCTAGTCTTGAGATTGTATTATGCAATATAATACAAATAATATTAAATATCCACTAAAAAAGATGTGAGAAATATAGAAAAGTTAGAAAGAAAGAGAACAAAAGAAAGAAAGAAAAAAAGAAACAACGAGGAAGAAAGAAATAGACAGAAAGACAGAGAAGGTACGAAATATAGATAGATAGATAGATAGATAGATAGATAGATAGATAGATAGATAGATAGATAGATAGATAGATAGATAGATAGATAGATAGATAGATAGATAGATAGATAGATAGATAGATAGATAGATAGTCTTGAGATTGTATAATGCAATATAATACAAATAATACATTTAACTCATAAATATTCACTAAAAAAAGATATAGAAAAGTTAGAAAAGAAAGAAAGAGAACAAAAGAAAGACAGAAAGAGGAAGAAAGAAAGAGAAAGAAAAAAAAAGAAGGTACAAAAGATAGATAGATAGATAGATAGATAGATAGATAGATAGATAGATAGATAGATAGATAGATAGATAGATAGATAGATAGATAGATAGATAGATAGATAGATAGATAGATAGATAGATAGATAGATAGATAGATAGATGAATAGATAGATAGACAATTAGATAGATAATTAGATAGATAGATAGTATATACTTTAAGACATGGTATATATAAGATACATAGGAACTGATAATTAAGACAGCATAGACTATAGGACATGGGATTTACAGTATAGAATACATAGAAAGGAATCAACAATAAAGGTAACTAATGCCCTGTACGCACAAGCGGAATTTCCATTGTAAAAAAGTTGGATGGTTTTTCCGACTGAATTCCACTCAAGCTTGGCTTGCATACCCACGGTAACACAAAATTTCCCTGAACTTTCAAGTGTTAAGACGTACAACACTGCGACAAGGCGAAAACAAGAAGTTCAATGCTTGCGGGCATGCATCGGAAAAATTGAGAACCTGCTCTCAAACTTTTGCTGGCAGATATTTCACCAGCAAAAGTCTGATGGAGCATACACACGCTCAGAATTTCCAATGAAAAGCTCACATCAGACTTTTGCTGGCAGAAATTTTGCTTGTGTGTACGGGGCATCAGGCTACATAGAACCTGGGATAATAAGCTACATAGAAAGGCATTGATAATATAGTATAAGCTATAGGACATGGGATAATTTAATACATGGAATTGGATACATGGTCATTGCTAATAATAATAACTATGTTTATAGTCCATGGGATACTACGAAACATGGAAGACACTGATATTATACTGTAGACTATAGGACATGGAATAATATGATACATCTAAAGGCACTGATAATAAACATAACATAGTCTATAAGACATGGAATAAAACAACACATAGAAAGTCACTAATAAAAAGGATAACATACACTAAGGCTCCATGCACACTGAAGTTGATAAAAGCTATTAAAAAAAAAAACGCCAGTAGCTTTGCATGGAGCCTTTTAACATTTTTTTTTTTGCATTTTTGAAATAGCTTTAATCAGCCTTTTTCAGTGTAGCGTTTCTTTTTTTCTTTTTATGGATAAAAGAAAGCTAAAAAACGCTGGCACCAGCGGTTTTGAGCGGTTTAATCGGCTTTTAGCGTTTTTGGGCGTTTTTCAGCGTTTTGTGTTTTTCCCCGCCAAAAAACGGCACTTTGAACGCAAATTTCGGGCGTTCAGAAAAAAGCCAATAAACTCCAAAGCTCATTCACACTAAAAAACACCCAGGTGTGCATCAGCACATAGGCTAACATAGAGTTCAGTTTATGAGCTTTAACAAAAAAAGACAAAACGCCAATAAACTGCAGTTTATCAGCTTCAGTGTGCATGGAGCCTTAAGGCCATGGGATAATACAATACATGAAAAGGCACTAATAATAAAGGTAACATAGTCTATAGGACATGGGATAATACAACACATAGAAAGGCACTAATACTAAAGATAACACACACTAAAGGACATGTGATAATACAATACATGAAAAGGTGCTGATAATAAAGGTAACATACAGAACATGGGATAATACAATACATAGAAAGAAATGATAATAAAGGTAACATACACTAAAGGACATGGGATAATACAATACATAGAAAGACACTGATAATAAGGTAACATAGGCTATAGAATATGGGATAATGCAACAAATAGAAAGGCAACAATAATAAAGATAATATACACTAAAGAACATGGGATAATACAACACATAGAAAGGCACTAATACTAAAGATAACACACACTAAAGGACATGTGATAATACAATACATGAAAAGGTGTTGATAATAAAGGTAACATACATTAAAGGACATGGGATAATACAATACATAGAAAGACACTGATAATAAAGGTAACAAACACTATAGGACATGGGATAATACAACACATAGAAAGGCACTGATAATAAGGTAACATAGGCTATAGAACATGGCATAATGCAACACATAGAAAGGCAACAATAATATAGATAACATACACTAAAGGACATGGAATAATACAACACATGAAAAGGTGCTGATAATAAAGGTAACATACAGAACATGGGATAATACAATACATAGAAAGAAATGATAATAAAGGTAACAAACACTATAGGACATGGGATACTGATGATAAGGGTAACGTCAGCTCTAGGACTAGGGATAATAAATTGCCTAGAAAGGCACTGATAATACAGATAACTTAGGCTATAGGACATGGGATATATAAGATACAATGACAGACATCAATGATGATAGTAGTATGGGTTACAGGGCATGAGCTATATAAGATGCATAGACTAAGGCTGATCAATAAGATACCATAGGCTATAGGACATGAATTATATAAGATAAATGCACAGAAAGACACTGATAAGAATAAGAATAACATATACTAAATGCATCATTGGATATATAAATTACATAGGATGACACTAATAATTAGGATTGCATAGGGTTAACACTGAGGAGTAAATTAAATATACAGACAAACACTGATGGTTATGATAACATAGGCTTTAGAACATGAGATAGATGATTTATAGTCTGACGTTGATTATTTGGACAGTATAGGCTTTAGGAATTGGCATATGTACAATATAAGATACAAAGACAGACACCAGTGCTTATTACAATATAGGCTCCAGAACATGATATAATGATATTAGAGGCTATAGTGCATTGAATATATATGGTGTTTAAGATACCAAAGCAGACAGATGCTGAAAATTAATGCAAAGTCAACTTTGTTATCATATAGATGTGAAACCAAACTTAAAATCTGTGCACTAAAAAGAAATACCCGATACCTATATAGAAAGGTCTGGATACAAGACATTAATAAGTAGACAGATGCAGGGGAGAAAAAGAATAAGGGGCTAAGACAAGGAGAGTCACAGAGACAGAGAGAAGGAAAACATACAAGAGGAATGGTGAAAAACAGGAAAAGAGAGATGAAGAAGGAGAGGAAGACAGTGAAATAACAAAGAAATATGCACCAAGATACAGAAGATCAGATAAAGAGCAAAAAAGAAGAGAGAGATAAGGAAAGGTAGCAAAAGGCAAACATATTATTAGAGGATAGAAGGAGATTAAAAAAAAAAGAAGGGAGACGAAGACACAAGAGATGGAGAGATACGCTAGAAGTCTTGTAGATAATACAGAAGAAAACACACAAGACAGGTGGGACGTAGACGGATCCTGGAGCTCTATTCTTGTAGATTCCTTCTAGCTTTGGAACTACTTCCAGCCTTATGTTTCTGATTTGTATTGGCTGACAGCTCTGCTCGGAAAGCCACCGTTACACATGTTCCATGCTAACCTTTTCCTTTTAAGAGGACTCACTTCTCCCACACAAGATGTTTTCTCAATAACAAATTAATATGTAGGCAGCAACGTTTCAGTAATAAGCAACTGTAAGAGGACAATCATGTTTATGTATGTTGTGTGCTGGGAGGGCACTACACAATACAGTGTGCCCTTCAGATTCAATAAAACCTGACATCTGACAAATGGAATTGATATATATATATATATATATATATATATATATATATATATATATATATATATATATATATATATATATATATATATATATATATATATACAGTATATGTGCCTGTATTGTGCTACAAGAAATGTAGAAATGTAATGAGCAGAAAAAAAACATCTAATATGCAATTATCCACTGAATGAGATTTCCAAGGAAACTGGACATCCCAATGACTGCTCAAGATGTTACATTGTAGTAACACAGAGGGGTCAGGGCATTGTACTAAAGATGTCAATACATGCATCGGAAAATCGGAAAACTAATTTTCTACATGATCTGTAAATGAAATGGTTTTCTAAGGCGGTCTTTCTAAACCTTTTCACCCCAGAGGAACCCATGAAATAATTTTCAGGTCCCAAGGAACCCTTATTAAAACCATTTCCTTTATGGTCTGTGGAAAAATGCTCTTCACATTGGCTGTCAGTACGAAGATTGCAACCTGTACAGTAGTGGTCAGAATGCCACCATTACAGGCAGCTAAAAAGATAAATTGGCCCAAAAACTATGCAGGCACTACCAAATGACAATGACCAAAAAACTACTTCAGGACCACCTACCACACATACTACAGAGCAGTTCCAGGTAGGCGGCATGCATAAGTGCGCTGCCCAGGCTGTGCTGTCATTCGCTGCAGCCCAAGCCAATCATCTGGTTCCACCCAATGATTTATAAACCAGAGTCGGCTGATCAGTTGAGAACATGACAGTAGAGATCTCTGTGTTGGTAAACAACACAGGACTCTTTACAGACAGAAGCAATGTGCTGTTTTTTCTCTCTCTCTGTTTAGTAAAAACAGCACACAGTAAACATTGTTAAGCACACTGTTAACCCCTTGATTGTACCTAAATATTAACTCCTTCCGAGCCAGTGTCGTTAGTACAGTGACAGTATATATTGTTAGCACTGATTACTTAATTAGGGTCACTGGTGATGACAGTATCAGTTAGTCAGTTGTCGTCCCAGAGCATCAGTTAGTGTCAGACTGGCCGCTGCACTATCTCAGTCTCACTATAAGTTGTTAAACACTGCCATTACTAGTATAAAATAATAAATAAATACAGATTCCAGTATATATAGATATAATATATATCTATATATATAGATCTATATAGATTTATCTATATAGATCTATCTATCTATCTATCTATCTATCTATCTATCTATCTATCTATCTATCTTTATATATATATATATATATATAAGAGAGAGAGAGATAGAGATAGATAGATTTTGATCCATGTACAGTCAAGCTGGTTGTACAAAAGTCAAACTACAGATTGACTTCTGTACAAACAGCCTATTGGAAAATCTTCACACAATCCCCAGGGAAACAGAGGTTTCTTCGCTGTCAGAACACAATAGCTCATTGTGAGCGATTTCCCCATCCACACACTAGAACAGGGATCAAAACTACGGCCCTCCAGCTGTTATAGAACTACACATCCCATGAGGCATTGTAACACACTGAAATTCACAGACATGACTGGGCATGATGGGAATTGTAGTTTCTGAACAACTGGAGGGCAGTAGTTTGAAGATCCATGCACTAGAAGGATCATTTATTTTCTCTAGTTGAGTCAAAAAATGTTTTAAAAGGTATGGGCTGCCTTAGGGAACAGTTAGATCCTTGTGACCTTCCGTCCATCCAGCACTTCAACAACAAGAAAAGGGGTCTTATGCCAGGTACACACGATCGGGTTTCTCGGCGGTGAAAACACCGCCGAGAAACCCGACTGGAAAACCGAGGACCGGCTTGGTTAATTTTCCCCGTGTACACGGCCGGTTTTCCTGACAGGTTTTCTCTTGGTCGAGAAAACCGGCCGTGTGTAGGCTCCCTATAAGTGTTTCCCTGTGGGAAACCTGGCAAGAAAAAACGCTGCTCTTCCCGATGAAAAAAAATTAGAACATGTTCTAAATTTTCCCGTCGTGATTCTCTGTGGTTTTCTCGTTGGGAAAACTGCTGTAGAGCCTGCACACTGTCGGTTTTCTCATCCAAGAGAAAACATGAGAGTTTTCCAGACAAGAAAACTGATCGTGTGTACACGACATTACTGTTGTTTGATAACAAGTTTCAGGAGGTGGGGAACCTCGTATTTGGTTTGATGAACAAATCACAACAACCACTGGATTTTATCATTCGGAGGTCGGTCTAATGAAAGCAAATATTTATATTTCCCTAGATGCTGTAGAATGAAACCACTGGACACATTTTATACCTTCAGCACTATAATTAGTCAGGCTTGAGCTTCGGGTCCGAAAACTGCTGTGGCCATTATGATGTTGTCAACTCTACCTGTTGGATTTCTTACATATTGTATGTAATTGAGAGTGCATTAAAGTGTTATTACAACCCAAAAACAAAAAGTATTATATTCCCACATGGAAGAGAAAAATATTTCCAATCTCCAATCCAATGTCATATATATAATTTTTTTTCTAAATAGATTGGAAATAAAGTTTTCTTCCATGTGGGTTGTGGTGGTTGCATTCATTGCTTTGCCTTTCTTTTCTTTTTTTTTCTTTTTTTCAGCTTCCTGCACAACCAAGCTGTCCAGCAAAAGTGCCAGTTAGAGGGATAAGACAAACCATTTAACACAAACAGGGTGCTTACAATGTTCAATGTTTATTAATTTATGTAAAACCTTTATCCCAAAAGAGGTAAAAACTATTTGCTGTAACTGCTTATAAAATGTTAGCTGGTGTTCAGCTACAGTAACTTGTTAGTCAAGTCCATCTCAATCTGCAAGTTCATCAAACACAAGATGTCTCCTTGGTCCTCCATCCGGAGTGGAGACACCCTAGGACAGGAAGTGTGTTACTGGGCGGATCACTGGGTATGGATAAAGGAAAGAAAAATTAAAATTAAGGCTCTGTTCACAGTGGATGCCAATGCAGCTCCCAGCAGGGATCCGGCGTGTCCTGGTTCACCGTTTCAGGTCCAATTTCAGCACAATTTTTGGGCTGAATTTCGACCTGAAACAGACCAAAAGACACACAGGGCTCCTGTGCAAATTCGCACGGGAGTTGCATCGGAGATATGTGAGCCAGCTCCTTATATAGACAGCCGGTGACATTCCTGTTATTCCAAAATTGGATGCAGGGTCCCCACATCAAATTCACAATAGTGTGAAGCCAGCCCCAAGCGTTTGTTACCCCAACCCTTCATATTCCTTATATGTGCCTGCTGTACCATGCACTTGTATGAGAAAGCATCCTATTCTCTTTGTATTTCTTCCTTTATGTGAAATCCCTGGTGTTCCTGCCAGTTCCCTTGCTTTGCTATTAAAAAATTTACCACACTTAGCGGGAGAGCACACTGTGATCAGTTTTCTAGCTATGCTGGGAACTAATGCCGCGTACACACGATCAGTTTGTCTGATGAAAACGGTCTGATGGACCGTTTTCATCAAACTAACCGATCGTGTGTGGGCCCAATCGGTTATTTATCCATCGGTTAAAAAACTAGGAACGTGTTTTAAAATGATCTGATGGTTAACTAACTGATAGAAAAAAACGATCGTCTGTGGGTACGTCCATCGGTTAAAATCCACGCATGCTCAGAATCAAGTTGACGCATGCTTGGAAGCATTGAACATAATTTTTCTCAGCACGTCGTTGTGTTTTACATCACCGCGTTCTGAAACCGATGGTGTGTAGGCACGACTGATGAAAGTCAGCTTCATCGGATATCTGATGAAAAAATCCATCAGACCGTGTGTACAGGGCATTAGTGTACGCTCTTCCAATGATCAGCCTATCCTAACACACACCCCCCTGCATAGCCAATCATAGCCAATCACTAGGATGTCTGCCGCTGCTGCTTCTCTTCCCCCCCAGCTCTTAGGCAGCTAAGAACAGAGGGAATGTGATCACTTATAAAAAAGGAAAAAGGATATTTATAATTTATTTTATACATATACAAAAATATTGTGTATTTCAATTCCATCTCAACCTGAATAGTTTTTTTTACAAGGTGTTTGTTTACAATCACTTTAATGCAGCATATGGCGTCAGGTTGGCTATCCTGCGCAAATCGACAGAGCAGGTCGGGTGTACTGGATGTCCGCTGGCGATCCACAATCGCATAATACAGAGGCAGAATAGGGATCTGCTTTTGTAAACAAGGCGGATCCCCATTCAGAAAGGGGATCTACTCTTCCCAGTGATCTCTGTCATGTTCCAGTGAACCTGACTTTGATTAACAGTGGCGGGAACCAATGGCGCTCGTTGCTGTCTCAACCAATGAGGAAGGAGAGTCCTGGACAGCGAATGCTCTCATGCAACATCCGTGGATCGAGATGGGGCTCAGGTATGTATTAGGTGGGTAAGGGGGGCTGCTGCACACAGAAGGTTTTTTATCTGCGTTTAGAACCACTTTCTGCAAAAGAGACAAGATATTACATCAAGCCACTAGGAGCTCCCTCTAGTGACCAGCCTATCAACCTCTATACTTAATACCACAACCAAATTATTGAAAGCAAGCTTGTCAAATATTTAAATGCTACAAAAAAGAACTTTTAGATATTGCGGCCCAAAACTAAAATATAGATTAGCTGTATATATTTCCCCTTTATTTAACCAAGGGGCAATATGCAATAACAGCCACATTCTTTTGCTGATCTGACTTTTAAAAGTGATGATAATGAATATCTGTTTTTGCTCCTTGGCACAATAATATAACAGATAATTTATACAACAATTTATATCAACCAATCAAAAATCTGCTTTTAATCACCAGATAATTGGCTTTTTATAATAGGCTGTTATGCCTTATTGAACATCTTTACATTGCTTATTAAATTAAATCATAGAAGTTTGTGGATATGGAAAAAAAGAGAAAACAAAGTAACAATTATGCTCTTCGAAAATCATATTTCAGTAAAACTCACATTGTTAAGCTAACCTGCATAAGAAGAAAGCATTAAAAAAAACTCTGTCATATGTGAGGAAATATCACATAAATGTGGGTAAAATAAACAATGGAGACATATTGTATATAATAAAAATAATAATTAACATTCCATTGCTTATTAATCAGCAGTGCAAACTCTGAATTGGCTATTCAATTCAAAGAAAATTCTCAACGCTGTGCAAGGGCACTGATACAAAAGCCTTTACAGGTCCAAGTGGTATTTTAAGCAAAAATGAATAAACAATCTAGTTTAGAGTGAATGATCATTCTAACATAAAAAACAAAATGCACTCACGTACTTACATTTTCAGTTGTGAGTGCATTTCTGTCTCTAAAAATGAAAAGTGGATAGAAGGTGGTGGGGCTTGGTACCTCGTGTGTTTTATAATGCTGCTTTTTAACTCTTAGATCACCCTTCATTCAATTTATAGATTTATTATGACAACTGGAGCTCTTCTCCAAGTTTAAAACAGAACACCAGCCAAATATAATAAGATAAAAATAGCCTATCAAAAGATACAATACAAAAAAATATTTTTTGCTGCAAGATTTACCTTCAATTAAGAGATTTCCAGGACGGTACTATTTTCTGCCACTAGAGGTCCTCAGTTTGATGGTCATCATCATTCAATCCCATTCCTTTGAGCCCAACTCCCCCCTAACCAGCCCCTAGTCTGTGACTGGACAGTAAAACGGGAAGAAGCTCAGTGGTGAGCCCATCTCTGTGTCACTTTGCTTTCTCCTCCTATCAGCATATTTCTGATCGGCTAATGATCTTTTTGCCCCCAATGCCTAGACCAGGAATAGGCAACCTCGGCCCTCCGGCTGTGGTGAAACTACAAATCCTACCATACCTCTGCCTCTAGAATTAATGCCTGTTATTGTCTGGGTCTTGCAATGTCTAATGGGACTTTCAAAACAGCTGGAGGGCCAAGGTTGCCTACCCCTAGGCTAGACCTTCTGTACAGGGGCAGACACTAGGTCAGATTCAAGTACCTACAATGTATTTAATAATGCATTAATGATTACATACAGTAGCTGCATTGTTTGTGTCTTTTATCTTGTATATATGTCTAGAGTCCAGATTTGAGTTCCTGATTCTGTTTTCTGCAGTAGGAATGAGGTTTGGGTTTGCCAATACCATGGGTTTGAGGCAAATCCTACAGATTCAATATGTCTGAGATTTTTTTTTTTATTCTAATGCAATGCATGGCTTTTGAACTATGACCTACAGGCTTACAAGGGCCAACAATGAGGCTTTTGTTTTTAGCAAGCCCCTTCTTTATAAAAGGGGCTACAGAGTAGCCATAGTGTCAATGAATTGGAAGATGTTGACGGAAAAGCTTTATTATTTTTTATACATTTTTTTTGTGATTTTTATTTGTTTGGAGGTGTATTGTTTTTTTTTTATGTTGTAGGATGGATAGGGCTTTTATTTTAGAAGAAACTTTTTTTTTTTTTCTGCAAGGCTTAACTTAAAATAACATATATTTTGTTTTCATCTTAAATGTGTTTTTTTTTTTTCATTTTAATTGATAGGGCTTGTTGTAAGTTTGGGGAGTTCAGAGTGGAACAGTTCTAGTGGCTGCCTTTTGTTCACAGCATCACTTAAATAAAAGTGCAAAAATAGGGTGCACCTGAACCAACACACCTTATATCACTTACATTCACCACACCTCTTTATCCTCATAGATAAAATAAAAGTTAGACATACACCACTCTGACCTATTATCCCTAATTAAAAATGTCCTGCCGATGGCCAATTTTACACTGCTGTAACCTCTGTAGTATCTTAAAATTGTAAAACCTTAGATACAGTATACTCAGTGAAGTGACCAGACTCAGGTGATACACAGAGATGACAAAAATCCTCCTACATAAGTGGAACCTGTTTATCTGTGGCCACCTCTTCTCTAGATCTGTTCAAAGTACACACATCAAAGGACTTTTCTCAGCAATAGAAGGCAGGGGGCAGAAATCTATTTTGACACACATTGCAAAGCTAGAGCACAGAGCTTGGTGAAACCTGAAAGCTGGAGGGAATAGACACAACCCTTTCTACATAGTCTCATAGGAAAATATACAGAGCTGAGGCTCTCAGTCAGCTGCTGTGTGCTGGAGGGGTCCCGGGCTATGACCCGGAATTCTGTGTGGAGTTAGCCTGGACTATTATTAGTGACTAATGCAGAGGGAAGAGACAGCAGAAACAATATTACACAGTGCTTTGGATTGTGACTGTTACACGCCATACAAAGATATACTTTGTGCATTTTTCATGCCAGAGGTTTACAACCACCATTCATAATGAGAACTGGATAGACGTTGACTGGTGGGTAGGACAATTTTGCATCAGCAAGGACAGCCACAGCCACAGTAATCTACTGGCCAATTACTATCTACCGCTCAAAGGAGGTCTGTTAACATTTAATGAAAAAGCATTAGTAGCTTACAAAACTACCTGAAAAAGAAAGGCATTTGAATCAGATTGGGATACTGCTGCTGTATATAAGCAAAACTAATAAAAAAATAAAATCTGTACCACAATCAAATATGTGCTGCTATTATACGCTGTCACTGAGACTATCTATGATAATTGTAGAGTCCTTTACCACCAGGTAAAGCATTAAGGAATTCTCCAAGCATGTTATTTCAAGGATTTGTGTATTTCCAATGCTGCCCTCAAAGCTGCATGAAAAGAATCTCTTGTATCTATATGGAATTTTTCAAATAAATGTTTTAGAATTGGTCCACGTCAGTGTTCAGTTTCCCTTGCCTTTTTCTTTTGCAGCAGTTTACCTATTAGCCATAAAGGGGCCAGAATTGAACACCAAGGTTCCTATTCCCCTCCCTTCCCATAGACTTGAATTAAATTTGCGCCTTAGTTTGAATTTGCCGAAGGCTGATTTGCTGAACCCTAATGGACCGAACCCAAGCAGATTCACCCGTCCCTATTACTATTACCCATGTAATCCTACAATTCCACTAAAAAGCTAGTGACACCAAAACACTGGTGTCATTGACCCCCTAGAGGATACCCCATAGAAATACATATTTGGAAATTGCTTGGCTTTGCTCTGCAAAGGGATTTCAGATTATAATTAGACTCTGCTGTCACTACCTAACAGAGAGTGGTTAACTCCATATAAACCCAATAGATATTTTCTGGGTGTAGTTCCACTATATGGATACAACTCATTTATAAAACACGAGTTTACAAAAGACCTTTCCCTAAATGTCTAATACTGTATCATTTTTTTTTTTACATGTTCAAAAAAAAATTGTTACTACTACTACTACTAATACTACTACTACTACTACTACTACTACTACTACTACTACTACTACTACTACTACCACTACTACTAAGCTTCAACCTTCTATTCAACAACATTAATGACTTTTCTCTTTCTATTATAGATTGAACCTACAAATATATTGAATTGATGTATAGATTTTTTTTTATTACACAAGAATACCATTTCAGCATCTTTTATGTTATTCTTCAAATACTGTATACAGTGTCTCAGTTTCGATGAATCAATTGGTCAATCAATGTTGTAATAGAACTTGACAATTTATTGAAGATTCACAGTCAGTGATACTTGTGCCTCTAGTGCTCCTGACAGATTCAATGGGTAATTTCACAGCCCAACGCAGCAGTTTGAAGTTTAAAGTACATTTCTGACTGGTATTATTTTGTATTTAAAGGAACTCAGGAAAAAAAAAACCCATAGGAGCTGCCATTGAAGGTACTTTGGAGGTACATCCATGCATCAGTATGTTTATTACTACTTAAATGGAGCAAGCATATCCTTATTGGGTGTGTTGACCTCAATGTAAAAAGTCTAGTCCCAGGACCCTGGCTCCCTAAAAGTTAACAGTCCTGGAGTATGTTCCTTAAGCAGCGGACACCATCCTGATAGGCTTGCTTATTTGCAAGACAATGTAAGGAACAAAGATAATACCAGATTTTACATGGGAACTGAACTGTGAGCTAAAAAGTGATTTCTGATCCTTTACTATAATGTTGTTTTTACGTTTTATCAGTCATTAAATCCATTCAGGGTTTACTGATAATACTTGAACATATTTTAGGGGACGCTCAGAAAAAATTAAGGATGTCTTGTAAAAAATTCTAGTAATAACGGGAAACAATATACAATTTTTTAGGGTATTTTTATTTATTTATTTTTGTTTTTTGGTGGAGGATGCAGGCTTTAGGGTATTTATTAGTAGTTTTGTATACTCCAAATTATCAACTCAACCCATCTCTATATGATGCAATGTGGTATAAAGATGACTTACTGTAGTCCCTCCTTTTTTGTGTAAGATATAAAATGAGTTTCCAGTTCTGTAAACCCATCTCTCTACATTCAGTTCTCTATTGTCTGCCAGAACTTTTACCTTGCCAACACCAATGCATATCTTGGCTTATTAACAAGGCAGAGCAAAGAGCAACGATAATGTGAAAAGTGCAGTAACCCATAGCAAACTATCAAAATCCATATTTTACTGATATGGATCCAGTAGCTGAAATGTGTTACAGGGCTCTGCACAATGTCCTTTCTCATTGAACGGCCTTATGAAATAAGCCAGCTGCAGTAGTAGACTCACAAGCTGGGCATTCTAAGTCTCAATGAATGAAGTTAAGTGAAAATAGGCAGCAAAATCTTTGATCAGAGTAGTCAGTAAAAGAACTTGTGAACGCGATCTTCATGTTAATATTTTCCCTTTGGGATTAATAAAGTATTCCAAATCTGAATGTAATAACCATAAATTTAGCATATTTAGGTCAATACAAAAATATATCTTCTTGGAGACATACAATGAATATAGACTTTATTGTATCCTCTTTTCTTGTTATAGAAAACTGACACGCTAATTGCGATTTAAGGGTAAAGGCTCATTATATACACCTTGTTCTTCATTTTAAAGAAGAAGATTGTTTAAATCAAGGACATACATTCATATTACCAGTATAGACATTTGTTGGGTTTGTTTTTAATGGTGTCCAAACTACAGTAACCTCTCAACCTATCTTCATCCTTCTGGCTGCTCTAAACTGATGGAAGGAGAACTATAGTTTCTTTGGCTCACCACCCATTGGCATTTTTAAATAAACTCTTAAAAATGTTGCATCTTCTGCTTATTCATACTTGGAATCAGTGGTAGATATTTATTGCTATTGCTTTGAAAAATGTCTTCTCCTATCTAAATCATTAGGACAACTTTTTAATAGCTTAGATGCCAGTTTAAAAGTAGTATATATATATATGTGTATGTGTATATATATATATATATATATATATATATATATATATATATATAGCCATGTGCTCGTTGTGAGGATCCTTGTATTATATACACTCACCCAATCACAAATTTGGAATTTCATCATTGATAATTTAAGGTAACACAGTGACCTGTAATGTACACCGCTGGCTAATCAACCCCAATGTGTCACTGACTGTAGTCTTTCCACTGAAATAAACGTGTCCATGAAGAAAATCTACTAGAAAACAGTATTCGTTGGAATGCTTCCAGTCCCACCTTAAGGTACTTGCATTCAAAAGAAGGGGGCCAGTTTTCATCAGAACTTTTAAAGCCATGAATGAAATCAGATTCATAGCTCATACTATTAAAGAAAAGCTTTCTGTAGCAGGTCCTTATGATAGTTTGAACTTAGGTAGGCAACCTGCCGAAGGGCACGCTGTTGTATTGTCAACAACCAAACTCACAAGTACTCTTTACTTGTTGTATAGAATATACAAAATGAACCATTTGATCCAACTGGCCGGTCACTTTTGACAGCAAGTAAAATTTTAGGATCTACTTCCTTGAACACCAACTGTTAAAGACAAAGTAAAGACAAATCAGGAAGCTTTTTTTCAGGCGAGAACACACCGAAACAGGAGAAATGAACAACTTGACATATTAACATTTTCAACATTACAAATAGTCTTTGTTTGATTGCCTCTTTCAAGCCAAGAATATGCACAGTTTACAGCTAAGCATTTCATCTAGGTTGCCATCTAGGATTCATGTGTAATATTTTTTTCCTTCTTCTAGAAGACATTCTATAAGTAATTGCAGTCGCTATAACCAGCCTGAAAAGTTCAATCACATCAGCGGTGTAGTAAACATAATGAGAAGAGATTTTAAATTTTTCACACGGCTTAATAATAGTCTTTGTTATACCCAGAGCCAGCTGTTATAGAAATTGAATGTACACATAGAACGTTTGAACCCCCTGCCTTTGCTAACAAACTTCTGATCAGTAGCTTTGTTCCAGCCACATTCAGAAACCCGTTGAGTTTACTATTTTCTGTTGTCATTTACGTCTGGAGAATTACACTTTAGTTCCTTCCCTACAGGGCCTTAAGAAAAAAAACTTTGAGAAAGTTGCAATGAAGATATAATTATGGTATTACAACGAGGTAGGAGAAAGATTGCACAAAATGATCGTCCTTTGAGTGTTTAGGGGCCTCTTGCCAATAAAAGGGTCTTAAAAATGTAGGCTGCTCTTCATGGTGAGTGATAATACCAAGTATTAAATACAGTATGTTCCAACAAACATGCTTGAGTAACAAAAGCCATATTATGAGCTGAGATCGTTCAAGCGTAAACAACAGAAGGACCCCAATGGATGGAAAGTTTAATTTTCTACCATCTAAATCAAGACATACAAAAGCACTTAGTCAATCATACCTAGGTAAAGAAACCTATGACACAAAGCTCAACAGATACAACTTGAATTTTCTCAGTTCTCTATTTAAAAAAAAAAAAGATATTTAGCAAATTAGAGATGCTCTTTATGTAAAGCTCTATTTCATAACATTATTAATATCCCATGAATTTCACACTGAGTATATAGATGATATATCTTTATCCCCATATGACCCCCATAGTACATACATCCAACTAATCATTTATGTTTGCCATCTGTTCCTTGTTGCCTTCCAAATCAATTATTAATAATTCATCTTAATTTTATTCCAATTTAAATAAAGTAACCTTGATGAAAAATACCAAAAGCTATATCACATAATGCACTGCTAGTGTATTTTGTGCCTATTAGGGGTCTTACTTTTTTTGAAAATCAGAAAAAGAACCTCTAGACTTTGGACAACCTTAAAATGTGCTTGTATCCAAATATTTTGCACATAAGGCACTAATTGTGTATTTTGTGACTATTAGGGGTCTTACTTTTTTGGAAATCTGAAAAGGAACCTGTAGACTTAGAACAACCTTAAAATGTACTTGTATCCAAACATTTTTCACATAATGCACTAATAGTGTATTTTGTGACTATTACAATATTTACTTTTTTTTTTGAAAATCAGAAGAAGAACCTCTAGACTTTGGACAACCTTATAGTTTACTTGTGATTCATCCAAACATTTTATCTGGTGGCCAAAGTCATCTGTGTACATCGAATATGTACGATGAACTAACTGACCTACAACCCTAGAAAGGACCTACTTGCCCCAGAGATCTCCAAACTATTATTTGCAGACTCATTAAAAATCCTGTAAACTTGTCGGGCGTCCTGTGAGTATTCCTTGACTGTCGAGCGAAGGCGAAGAATCAATAATTACGAAGCAGATGACAGACAGAAAATGCCATCTTTACAGGTATGACTCAAAGACGGTTGTTTAGGCTGTCACAAGGATCATCCTTTTTCAAAACGTAAGGTAATGGAAGGCAAAGGTACGTTTTTTTTTTTTTTTTTATTCAAGAAGTCTCCAAAAGCTGGTTACTTAATTTACCAGATTAAAAAAAAAAAAATTGGGCCATTTTCCAATATGGCCAGAAACGTTTTTTTCGCAAAGATGTCTCAAGAATCATTCTTTTTAACACTTAAGGTAATGAAATGCAAAGGTAAGGCTTTTTTATTATTATTTAAAACTGGTTACTTAATTTACTTTTTTTTTTTTTACTTTAGAAAACCATTCAAAAAATGGGAGTTGATTGGCTGTTTTCCAATACTCCCATAATTGTGTTTTTTTTTTTTTTTTTTTTTTTTTACAAAGCTGTCACAAAAATCATCCTTTTTGAAAATGTATGGTAATGGAAGGCAAAAGTAAAGTTTTTTTTTTTTTTATTCTTTTTACAGGTATGACTCAAAGACTGTTCTTTAAGCTGTTACAAGGATCATCCTTTCTGAAAACTTAGGGTAATGGGAGGCACAGGTAAAGCCTAAATATACAATTTCATAAAGTCTCCCAAAACTGGTTACCTAATTTACTGGACTAAAAAAAAAAAAAAAAAAATAGGTGTTGATTGGCCCTTTACCAATACTCCCATAAAAGTGTTTTTCACAAAACAGTAAATCCTTATTTCCATATAAGTCATCATATAATAACAGAAAATTTAGCCTTTGGCCCTCAATTGGTTAAGAAAAAAATGACTGTACAGTTGTGTCTATAGGAATTAAACCACTGTGTTGCTTAATGATGGCACACTTCTATTTGGCTGTATCCAAAATTTGCATAAGATACCGAAAGCACCGCGATATGGAAATGAGACAGCGCACGTGCGATCATAAAATATTTATACTTTTTTTTTTGTCTCTCCTAGTTACACCTGCCCTTCTTTGCCATCTTATCTTTTGAGCATCAATTAAAATGCAGCAACACGTCTCAAATTAAATCGATCTGAGATGTATATATGGAAAGACCCACAAACGTCCCACATTTCATATTCATCCGGCGGTGCCGTGCCGTAAAAACAATTAAAGAAAGGACAGACCTCCAGTGGACATATCAAATCCTAGTGCTCATGAAGAAAAAAAAAATCCGGGAGGCAAATTTGGGCTATAAAATCCCTATGGATATGAATAGGTATGAATCTATATTTCTAGATTTTTTTTTCAAAGATTTCGAAGAAAAAAAGCCCGAACTGTTATGTGAATGCCAGTTCTGAGGACCTAGTGAGATGTAACCAGCGTGGTGCCGGTGCTAATTTTGTGTAATGTTTTATATATGGCTTCTGTGATATAAAAATGTGATAGACAACTTTTTTTATCCATAGTCAACCTACCTGGAGCTCAGCTTGAGATTGGAATCGCTCAGTAGATGGATAACTAGGGACAACCGGTAACTCCTTTAAACTGCATGCAAAAAAAAAAAAAAAAATGGGTGCAACCCAGAGCTCCAACAGGTTTCAAACAAAATTTTGTAGACACTTCTCATTTCCTCTTAGAACATATTCAAATATTGGCAAATTCACCTGCCCAGAAACAGGTAGGCTGTTCCTCTATTCTGCGAACCTGTTGGAATCTACGGTAAGCCTCTCCATGCAGCCATGCAGAACCTTTCCATATAATTTGACTGTCCCTCCCGCACTTTTTAATATTACAGTTTTTGCATGGCTCTTTCCATAATTTTTCTGTAATTAATTCCGATGCTTATCTATTGCAGTGCTTTCCGGATTTGCATGGTGCTGCAGCGGCTTAACCCTTCGGTGCCAATGGAAAAGAGGGAGAATAGACACCAGGCTTCAGCAATACCAGTGGTGGGAATCCAGAATCTGTTCTATTGCACCATCAAGTGTCATCAACGCAAGACGTTTCCGTAGTGCACAGGTCCCTAGATGCAACAGCCGGAGTGGAGCATTAAGCTCCAGGCACATAAGGCTACGTCTAGCCACCACTTCATATTTTAATGATGTCTCTAACCTGCCAGGGATAAGTTTTTTGGAATTGCTGGGGTTTTGTAGGAAGTCGAAGGAGAGATGAGGAAGGAGAGGAAGGGAAGTAACTGCCACCTACAGCTAGAATCTGACAAGCAGCTGCAATCAAATTAGAATATCTAAATAGTCGACTCCAAGCAAGTGTCATGCAGTAGGTGTAAATCTTACAGGTCCTCGTCCCACCTGTTCCCTCTCGATCTGAAGGATCCCCCCCCCCCTTAGACTGATCTCCATCAATTTACATAGGAGGGTCGCCAATGATATTTATTCTCAGCACGGAAAAAAAAAAAAATCAGGACATGATGGCAAGCTGACATCTGCTTGGAATGCAAACTGTGATTAAATGTAAAGGGATGGGGGGGGGGGGCAGACGACTCTGCATCACTATCACACCAAACTCTGATGGACCTTATACTGCAGGATGACCCCAAGCAGTCGCCTTAATCATAAGAAACTCAAACCCCCCTAAAAAGTGCTGCACAAAGAAAAAGAGGAAGGTGGGTACTTACTGTGCCAGTGATCAGTTTGTTCCTCCAGCCAATAAAAAAATATATAAAACACAATAAGGATTGACTTCTAATAGTGCCAAAGCTGGATCCTAGATAAGCCCCTCACTCAGCCAGGCTCCTGATCCTATTCATAGCGATGCACTCTCTTCTCTTCTCCGGCTCTATGGGTCCTGATGAATAAGATGCAGGTCTGTGTCTCCGCACATCAGCAGTGCATTGAGAAAGGGAGAGAGAGAGAGAGAGAGAGAGAGCAAAGGAAAAAAAAGAGGAAAAAGAAAAGCACACGCAGACAAAAGAGGCGAGAGGGATATTCCCAGTAAATCCTCGAATTTTATCAGTGAGCTGCTCCAATGTGCCTGGCTGCTGAGCAAAACAGTGAAGGGTTTGAGAAAGTGATCTTACCAAGAGCCTCCCCTGTCAGCTCTTATTGGGCTGCCAGTCTGGGGAGGCTGGTCCGTCGATTGAACATTCATGGATGCTTTTTCTTTTTTTTTTTCCTTTCCTTCTCTCTCCTTCTTCTTCTTCTTTATTATCATTTCAAGCCAAGTGCCCAACTTTTCTTGTCATTGTTGATTCAATCGTTGTCCTGACGGCAGGCAGGCGACCATTAACCTCTCGGCTGCTGAGGGGTTAGGCTGATCCCCCCTGGGATTAATATCAGTGGGGGGTGTTTTTAATTGATTGATATAGATAGGATGTTGGAATGATCCAGGGGTCCTCCTGGGGGGTTGTTATTTAAAGGGTCCCAGGGTGATTAACCCTTGCAGCTATGGGAAAGAGTGATGATGGATTGGCAGGGGTGTTGGTGATGATATGGCTCTGTATAAAAAAAATATATAAATACAAAATATAAAAATACATAAAAAACATAGAAATACATTAATATAAAAGTAATTAAAAACATATAACTAGAAACAAAATTAAAAAGAATAAAAAAAAAAGGAAAAACATACAATATTAAAAAAATATATATAAATAATAATAAAAAAAATAGAAAAATAAATAAAAAACAATTAAAAATATAAAAAAATAAAATAAATAAATACAAATTTGAATCTAAATCTTAATTTAAATCTAAAATAAAAACAAAATAAAAAATTGGGGTGATTGATCCAGGGGTCCTCCAGGGGGGAGGGGGTTGTTATTTAAAGGGTCCCAGGGTGATTAACCCTTGTAGCTATGGGAAAGAGTGATGATGGATTGGCAGGGGTGTTGGTGATGATATGGATTTTTATAAAAATAAATACAAAATATAAAAATACATAAAAAAAACATAGAAATACATTAATATAAAACTAGCTAAAAAATATAATTATAAACAAAATTTAAAAAAATAAAAAATAAATAAATAAATAAAAGTAAATGAATATAAAAAGAGGGTCCCAGGGTCATTAACCCTTGCAGCTATGGGAAAGAATGATGATGGATTGGCAGGGGTGTTGGTTTATAAAAATAAACACAAAATATAAAAATACATACAAAAACATAGAAATACATTAATATAAAACTAGTTAAAAAATATAAATATAAACAAAATTTAAAAGAAAAAAATATATATAAAAAATTAATGACTATAAAAAGATAGCAGCAATGGGAAGGAGTGATGATGGATTGGCAGGGGTGTTGGTAATTATATGGCTCTGTATAAAAATATTTAAAAAAAAATACATTAAAAAAAAACATAGAAATACATTAATATAAAACTAGATAAAAAAATATAAATATAAACAAAATAAAAATAAGAATATGTATAAAAATAAATAAATATAAAAGTAAATAAAAAAAACATAAAAATAAATGAATAAAAAAAGAGGGTCCCAGGGTGATTAACCCTTGCAACTATGGGAAGGAGTGATGATGGATTGGCAGGGGTGTTGGTGATGATATGGCTCTGTATAAAAATAAATACAAAAAACAAAAATGCATACAAAACATAGAAATGCATTAATATAAAACTATCTAAAAAAATATAAATATAAACAAAATACAAACAAATATATATAAAAATAATTGAATATACATAGAGGGTCCCAGGGTGATTAACCCTTGCAGCTATGGGAAGGAGTGATGATGGATTGGCAGGGGTGATGGTGATGATATGGCTTTTTATAAAAATAAATACAAAAATATAAAAATACATATAAAAACATAGAAATAAAACTAGATTAAAAAATATGGATATAAACAGAATAAAAAAAAGGAAAAATAAACAAAATTAAAAAATATATAAAAAATAAATAAAAATATAAAGGTAAATAAAAAAAACATAATCATAAATAAATATAAAAAAAAAGATTAAAAATTTAAAAATAAATAAACAAAATAAAAATAAATAAATAAAAATCTAAATATAAATTTAAATCTAAATAAAAAACATAAATATAATCAAAAATATAAATAAATAATTATAAAAATACATGAAAAAACGATAAAAATAAATGTAAAAAAAAAATAGATAAAAAAATATGTAAATAGATAATGGATGAGATTTACTAAAACTGGAGCACACAGAACATGCCCTCGATTCCACAACATTTGACGCACATTTGGGTGCCATTATGCTCTGTTTACACCAGGGGTCCTCAAACTATGGCCCTCCAGGTGTTCAGGAACTACAATTCCCATCATGCCTAGTTATGTCTGTGAATGTCAGAGTTTTACAATGCCTCATGGGAAGTGTAGTTCTGCAACAGCTGGAGGGCCATAGTTTGAGGATCCCTGGTTTACACCTTAGCTATCCAAATCGTGGTCGGTAGGGCATTGCTGCAATTGTGCCTGCTTTTTGAAATTACGGCAAATCACAGGACGCTCGTGCGATGCCATTACCAATTAAGGATTTTGCCTCGATTGTCGCATGATAAATTGCGCTGCAATTGCGGCAAATCTCAAAGTGCTGTTGCTCAAAAAGCAGCAGAAGCTTTTTTTAAGCGTCAGCATCACATTTTGCGTTTTTTTAGCGTGATTTATCACTGCAAATCTCACACGATTTTGGTGCCATTAAGAAGTAATGGAATCGCACAAGTGTCCTGTGATTTGCCGCGATTTGGGAATCATGGCGATTCAGCCAGCGATTCGGCTCGCTCAGGTGTGAACGGAGACTCTGAAGCCCAATCCGCATTGCAGTACCTCATTGTTTCCTCGTATGCTTGACTATGTAGTGTTCAACGTGCTTTGCCGCCTGCCAATCACTACTTGTCGGGTGAAATTTGGCGCAGGTGTAAAGCGAAGCATCACAGCTGGGGCATGTAAACCACCCCCACGTCTAATGCCTATTGCAGAGGATAACTTTCGGGTCGCAATAGAGAAAACCTAGGCTAAGTAATATTGGTCGTATGTGATTAGTGTTTATTTTCCGATCGATGTGCATTTCTATCAAAACAGTTGAAATTGTCTAATGGGGGCCATACAGGCTTCAATTGTATTATTCGATCCATGTGTGATTCGATCAAAAGGATCAAAATGGTGAACAATCTAATGGTGTCCATACAGGCTTCAATTCAATCATTCAATCAATGTGTGATCAGATCACAACGTTTGAATTGGTAAATGATTGCCATACATGGTTAGTTTTTATTTTTCAATCGATGTGCAATCTGAGCAAAATTTTCAAATTGGCAAACATTCTAATGGTGGCCATATACGTTTTGTTGGTATTATTCGATCGACATGTGATTCGGTGAACAATCTATTGGTGGCTATACATGTAATACGTGGCTATACAAATAATCCAACGTTGGCCATACACAGTTTGTTTCTTATCCAATCAATCCAAGCAATCTGATCAAAACTTTCAAATCGGCAAACAGCCTAATGGTGACTATGTACCCTTTGATTGATACTATTTGATCGATGTGTGATTTGATCAAAATGATTGAATTGATAAACAATCGAATGCTGGCCTTACATGGTTAGTGTTTATTATCCAATCAATAAGCAGATCGATCGAAATGTTCAAATTAGAAAACAATCTAATGCTGGTCATTCACACATCTATTAAAATCTGATTGATGATCGATTCAATTGAAGCAATTAAATTGGTGAGCAATCTAAAGGTGACCATATGGGCTTTAAGTGTATCATCCAATCAATGTGGGATCCAATCCAAACGCTTGAATTGGTGAACAATCTAATGATGGCAATATGTGTTTTGATCGTATTATTCAATCAATGTTTAAAAATCGTCAAATTGGCGAACAGATTGGCCATACACAGTTAGTGCTTATTATGCAATTGATGTGCTATCCGATCAAAACTATTCAAATTGGTGAACAATCTAATGGTTGCCATATATACTTTGATTATATGATCCGATCAATGGACGATTCAGTCAAGATAACTGAATTGGCAAACAATCTATTGGTGGCCATATACGCTTCAATCTTATTTATAGAGCCATGTGCAATTCAATCAAATTGATGAGATCAGCAAACAATCGAATACACATAAAATCCCTTCTGACTGATTCAAACTCAATTTAGATTGGATTCATGCAAATTGAATTTATCGGCCAAACCGGAATTTACCGATCGTGTTGTATCAATTGACAGTACTGCGATTCTTTGTTCATGAAGTTGGTCATTTTTGACCAATCAGATCCTGTGATTGCATGGTGATTGAGGCTTTACTGGTGAACACTGATGAGGCTGCACTAGTGAACACTAATGATGTGTCACTGGTTAGCACTGAAGAAGCAGCACTGGTGAACACTGGTGAGGCGGCACTGGTGAACACTGATGAGGCGGCACTGGTGAACACTGGTGAGGCGGCACTGGTGAACACTGATGAGGCGGCACTGGTGAGCACTGATGAGGCTGCACTGGTGAACACTGATGAGGCTGTACTGGTGAACACTGATGAGGCGGCACTGGTGAGCACTGATGAGGCGGCACTGGTGAGCACTGATGAGGCGGCACTGGTGAGCACTGATGAGGCGGCACTGGTGAGCACTGATGAGGCTGCACTGGTGAACACTGATGAGGCTGTACTGGTGAACACTGGCGAGGCGGCACAGCTGAACACTGGTGAGGCTTCACTGGTGGATACTGATAGGTGGGAATGAGAGGTAGCACTGATAGGTGGTACTGATGGGTGGCACTAATGGATGGCACTGAAGGGCATTAATAGGTGGCATTGAAGGAAACTGATAGGTGGCACTGATGGGTGGCAGCAATGGGCACTGATACATGGCAGTGATGGGCACTGGTGGGTCGCCGTGATGGGCACTGGTAGGTGACACTAATAAGGCAGCACTGCTGGGTGGCACTGATGATGAGGCACTGATGGGCACTTATTGGTACCACTGGTGGGCATTGATAGGTGGCACTGATTGGTGGCACTCATATGCACTGCTGGGCACTGATATGCACTGGTGGGTACTGGCAGATGGCACAGATGAGGTGGCTGTGCCTCTTTCTCTTCAGGACCAATGTCCTATCCACAGAAGCCGGTGAAAAATGATTACCAATCTTCTGTTGACATGACGTGATCAGCTGTCATTGGCTGACAGCTGATCACTTGGTAAGGGGCCCGGATCAGCCCCTTATGCCGATCTGTGATCAACTGAGTATCATTGATTTGGTGGTCACAGAGTGCACCGCGTGCGACCCGCAGGGGACGTTCAAAAGGGCGGACATGACAGCGTCCCAGCAAAGTAGGTCCCTGCTGTAGCCGTCATTCAGTTATAGCGTTGACAGGAAGGAGTTAAAGTAGTTGTAAACCTCAGACATGAAATAACAAAGTATTTCCCTCTATAGTTTGCACTTGTCTCAATCCAGATAACTAAGGGTCAATTCAGTCTGCTGCTTCCTTCCTCTGCTATCTCCATCAGTCACTTCTGACAAGTTTTCCTGACACCAAGAGAAAAATGGTGACAGTGGAGGCACCTCCAGCTGATTGACAGCCTCAGCTCCGTTCCTGTGTGATGTGTAAAGGGGGGTGTGTCCCTTCCCTCCAATCAGCTGTCAGAGCTCCCCTCACGGAATTCTGCAGAGTGCAACTTCAGCCAATCACAATCTCCCGTCATGCTAATTGGATGCAGGGAAAACCCACATCAAATTCTCACTAGTCTGAACCCGGTCTCACTGATCATGTTTTATCGATCGGCAGCTCTGAGAGGCTTTGCTCATGAATTTGATCATATTTCAATGCAATCGATAACCTACATCCGTATCTTCCCAGTGTGTGTTACATTGTTCAAACAGGTTGTCGACTATACTGTAGATCGAGTATTACTATTGGGAGTGATCGATTGTAAAATAAATCAATATAATACACAATCAATCAATAGATTAAATAATTAATAATGACATAATCAATAAATATAATCAATCATTTATTAAAGCCATCATTTATTCTGCCATAATAGGCAGAACTTCTCTAACGATCAATTTAGACTCAATTTAGGTTGTATCTGATTAAACTGAGGTGATGGGTCAGAACAGAATTAACCGATCATGTTGTATCGATCGGCGGCATTGAGATGTGTTATTCATTCATTGGATTGTAGCTTAATCGACCAGATCGATCATGAGACTGTGTAGTGGAAACAAATGACTTTTATATTATATTATATATATTATATTATATATTATATTATGTATTATTAATATTGTTATTATTATTATTATTATTGCTATTATCATTATTAGTAACAACAACATCAATAATAAATATAATGTTATTATTTATTTAATTATTTATTATTATTATTATTATTATTATTATTATTATTATTATTATTATTATTATTATTATTAAATATACACTATATAATCACCCCCTATTATAGGACCATTGATCACTTATGATTGTATCTTTCAACTATCGATCAAATTCCACTATCCCACATATGTAATATTACATAATTATTTTTATATATATAATATTTAATTAATATTGTTATTATTATTATTATTATTATTATTATTGTTACTGTAGTTTTTATTAATGTTATTATTATTATTATTAATGTTATTATTATTATTATTATTAATAATAATAATCATACAAATATATATATATATATATAATCGACCAGATCGATCATAGCAAAAAAATGACATAAGCGATTGCGAAGACCACTCGTATCTTCGTGGATCATCGTAAAAAGTCATTTGCATATCCCGACGCTGAAAACGACGCGGACTCCTTCCAGCGGCCGCAAAAATATCGCAGCGTAGATCCGAAGGCTTACGAAGACGTAAGCCTCTCGGATCGAAGCCCGAAGCCGCCGTATCATGGTTTGAGGATTCAAACTAGTGATACGGCGCGCAAAATTTGAAATTACTCCTGTCTAACACCAGTTAGACAGGCGTAATCGCTCTGTGAATCTGGGCCATACTGTATAATCATCCCTATTATAGGACCATTGATAACTTGAAATCCACTACCCCACGTGTGCCATGTCATGTGATTGTTCTGCAAACCAGACTCAGCTGCTGAGTTGGCAGTCCAGCTGTCCATCACTCTGTCCATCATTCACCATCAGACAGAAATGGGATCATCGGCTTTGTCTCCCAAGAGGTGTTGCAGCATCCAATCATTTCCCTGTGACCTCGCTGAACGATTTGACCTCTCATGTGACTGCAATCATTAAAAACCGATCAGCCTATCGGGCGACTGATCCCTCCCGCTACGTCCAACAATCTGTCACTGCTGGAAGAAAAAAAAAAAGCGTCACGAGGAGAGGAAGGTGTGCGTCATTAACCCTGAAAGGTAAGATGAGTCTGTTCATCTGTACTCATCTCCATCATACAGCCTGTAGCAGTATTAAAGGGTTAATGTTCCCTCTCTGAATAAACTCAGCCTAAGGGTCACCATATACATTACAATCTGATTGTCCAATCTTTGTACAATTTCCTTTAGACTTAAAGGGTCACTAAAGGATTTTTTTTTAGCTAAATAGCTTCCTTTACCTTACTGTTTTCATGTCCTCATTGTTCGTTTTTGCTTTGAAGTAGCTGTAATACTTCTCTGATCTCCACACTTCCTGCTTGTCTGGCTCCTTAGGAAAAATCTCATGGCAGCTTTTCACTGTGGTTCAAGCTGTCATTACTGTGTGTCTAAAACTCCTCAGATTCATTTTAAAAACAAAACACTGCCCTGGATTTGTTTTTTTGTTCTGTGTGTCTTCTCTACTTCACAGAAACATGAAACCAGTTTAAAAATGAAAGTGAAACTGTAGGCACATTATATGATTGATTTTTATCTATTTTTTAACATTTTTAAAAGGAATCCGTTAACTATTATGGGCCAGATTCAGGTAGATGGGCGAATCTTTATTTTGGAGTAACGTTTCTCATTTACGTTACTCCGCCAAAACTTTAGGAGCAAGTACTGTATTCACAAAGCACTTGCTCCTAAAGTTGCGGCGGCGTAGCGAAAATGAGCCGGCTGAAATCAAATTGGGCGGGTAGGGGGCGTGTATTATTTAAACTAGGCGCGATCCCGCGGGAACGTATTGCGCATGCGTCGACTGTCAGTGCGCATGCTCCAAATTCTGTCACTGAATGTCAATGACGTCAATCCCCATTCACGGACGTTTTACGCAAACGACTCGAAATTTTTTAAATTATGATGACGGCCATACTTAGCATAGGATACTCCACTAGGGGGCTGGTTTTTCTTTACGCCGCGTATCTCTTACGGAAACGTCGTAAAGTCACTGCGTCGGGCCCGAATACAATTGTGAATTGCCGATTCTCGCTGATTAACATATTCTCGGCGTTAATCAGCGGGAACGCCCCGAGCGCCATTTTTAAAATTGCAGTTCCGATACGACGGCGAAATACAATTACGCCACTCGTATAGGAACTCCAACCCGGCGTTTCTTGTTTTCTGCTTACTGAAGAGAAACGCCGGCTCAAAGTGAGATTTAGGCTGGAGTATCACTGATACTCCAGAGTAACTCTACCTGAATCTGGCCCTATGTCTCTATACCTTGTAAACAGTAATTTCAGCAAAAAAATGTTTTCCTTTAGTGATCCTTTAACAAAACACTGTAATATGAGAATCTCCCTAATCTACCTAAATCATTTCTATCAGTATCAAAGTCAGGCCTTGTCGCATCAGTGTGAACCGGGCCTCATTATCTCAATACCGGGATGTATTATTATTATTTTTATTATTATGCTAGCCTGCAAAAAATAATAATATTAATTATTATTATTATTATTATTATTATTATTATTATTATTATTATTATTCAGGGTTTATGTAGTGTCAATTGTTTTCACGGTGCTTTTCAAAGGCAAATTAAACAAAATAATAATATTATTATTTTAATATTTGATTATATTTATTATTATTACTAAGCCACCCTGCAAATAAATAAAGAACACATTGTAACTTATTAATAAGATTATTATTATTATTATTATTATTATTATTATTATTATTATTATTATTAGTATTATTAGTATTATTATTAATAGGTTTCCTCTTAACACTCCCGTATTAAATTGTATGTTTTTCTTTTGTAAATCACTGTGCAAACACATAAGTTAACACTGGCAAAACATAAGACCTAAATTATAATAATAATAATAATAATAATAATAATAATAATAACAATTATTATTATTATTATTATTATTATTATTATTATTATTATTATTATTACTAGTAGTATTAATATTGTTTTATTATTATAATTTTGTTTTATTATTATTATTATTATTACTAAGCCACCCAGCAAATAAATAAAGGATGTATTATAAATTATTATTATTATTATTATTATTATTATTATTATTCGACCACGTAGAAACCTAAAAAGAAACACAATTCGGCACTGGCAACATATAAGTCCTAAATAATAATATTACAATTATTATTATTATTATTATTATTATTATTATTATTATTTTAATATGTTATTATTACTACTAAGCCACTCTGCAAATATATAACACATTATAAGTTATTATTAATAATAGGTTTCAGCCCAACACTCCTGTATTAAATTGTATTTTAGCTGTACTGTTTCCCCTTTTTTTTCCTTTTGTAAAGCACTGTGCTAACACATAAGTCAACACTGGCAACCCATAAGTCCTAAATATTAATATTATCATTATTATTGTAATTTTAATAAACACATAAGTCAGCACTGGTATAAGTCCTGAATAGTAATAATAATAATAAATGATAATTATTATTATTATTATTAATAAAAAAAGTATGCATTATAACTTATTATTATTATTATTATTATTATTCGACCACACAGAAACCTAAAAAGAAACACAATTAGGCACTGGAAACATATAAGTCCTAAATAATAATATAACAACTATCATTATTATTAATATTATTATTATTATTATTATTATTATTTTAATAAACACATAAGTCAGCACTGGTATAAGTCCTGAATAGCAATAATAATAATAATAATAATAATAATAATAATTATTATTATTATTATTATTATTATTACTAGTAGTATTAATATTAATATTATTTGAATATTGTATTTTTTTTATTATTATTACTAAGCCATCGAGCAAATGAATAAAGGATGCATTATAACTTATTATAATATTATTATTGATATTATTATTATTATTCAACCACACAGAAACCTAAACAGAAACACAATTCGGCACTGTCCCCATCAATCCCATTATTTTCTCCATGTCTATTTCCCCCTCTTAGCAAATTTATGACAATATTAATAGCCCTTCAGTAAATATTTGTTTGCACTAAAATTAGACATGAAATAGAAGTGTGCCCGATCGGCTTACACTAAGAAGCTCTGAAATGATCGCACTATGGTAAATCTATTGATTTTACGCCCCTATCGTCTTTAGGCTTTTCTAGACACCAGGGAGATCTCTCGCTGAGCTCTGTAACATGAGGAAGACTTGCAGCCAGTGCTGGAATCTGGCACTTGACAGAATATGTTATCCACTTAAATGACCTTACTAGATTTCTGCCAGCGGAGAGCAGCGATGTGCCCACTAGGGGGCGCCAGAAGACACAAGCTTCACACACAGCAGCAACTAGAATGCCATCTGTCTCAATGCAGAAGTACAGTATCCTTGTGACTGTGAGATCTCACAAACATGCCAAAGACAAAGTGGTAAGGGAACATCAGACACTAAAAATAAAACATAAATAAATAATAGTATACATATGGAAGGCATTCATCACTGTGCACTGTGGATGAACTGGTCTGAAGTATGCATCTGTTAGTATTCCAAAAAAAAAGAGTAATTTTAAGATCTATCAATGCAATAAATTGAAGATTTCTGCTTAGTTATAATGTCGATGTGCACTATGCATATATTAGGGACTTTGGCGGACACTGTCCTTCTATAAACCATATAAAGATCGCTTGATGCTGCAATTAAGGGCCTAATCTGATTAAATTGCAGATTTACATTTACTAACAGCGATTGGCCAAAATACCCGCTGGTGCCGCTATGTCTCCTCCCTAAATAAAGTAGTGTCACTCCTAAGCTGGTCATACACACTATACAATCTGATTGTACCATTTCTGTACAATAGGGTGACCGCATTTCCAAACTACTATTCAGGGACACCCTCCCTTCCCTAAAATCAGCTTGAGCTGTAACGAATCACAGCACAGTGATTGGACACAAGAGGCGGGATTTAAGATTTCTCCAATCACAAGCAGGGGGCGGGATTGTGCTTCTCCAGGCATTCCCGGCCAGAACAAGTACTGTCAGTGAGTAAAGCGGTGAAGTGGCGCCCTTTTTTGGGGGCATTAGATTGGCCCGGGGGGTGGCTGTATCAGTTTCATTCCGGGACACTGTATTGTCCTGGAATGAAGGTGCCGGGACAGACCTGCAAAATGCGGGACTGTCCCGGGCAATCCTACTGTACAATCTGCTTTAGATTCACCAAAACTTTATGAGGACCAAAACCTAAATAACTCATTTAATTTGTATCTATTCAGACAGGCCCTCCCGCCCTCATACTACAAAGTGATGGTAAATTTAAAGGAGATCATATTGCACCTTGAAGTGGTCTACAAACTGTGACCATTGTGGCCCTTTGCTTGTCTCTATCTGGGCCCTGGGGCACCATTACTCTCACCAACATCAATAATAGGACATAACTCCAGGTATAATACAGGTATTTGCACCCACTTCTGGGAATAGACTCCCGTGGGAGTCATGCCCCTTTGCGTAACCCCCCGCTGTCTTCTGGGAAACACACTGGCCCCAGGAGACAGCGGGGACCAGTGAGGGTGCATGCGCAGAAGGGAACTGGGCAGCAGTGGCGGCTGGTGCTCCAAATTTTTTGGGGGAGGCGCAAAAAACAAAAATCAATTGTAGCCTCACTGTGCCATCAAACGCAGCCACTGTGCCCAGCAATTGTCACCACTGCACTGTGCCCAGCAATTGTCACCACTGTGCCCATCAATTGTCACTACTGTGCCCAGCAATTGTCACTACTGTGCCCAGCAATTGCTGCCAGATTGCTTCCCCGTCCCCCAGCACTTACCTTTCTCGGGTCAGCCATACTCCCTCGATGTCTTCTCCCAAGTCCTGCCCTTGATGTCACTTCAGCCAATTTAGGTTACCGGTAACCAGACCCGGTGAACCTGATTGGCTGAGACGCCTGTCAGTGTTAACCAGGGAACGCACACCCCCTGCGTACCCTGGTTACCTATTTGGAAGCCGATTAGAGCCAACAGGCTGTAATTGGAAAACGTATCAGAGCCGCTGGCTCTGAGGCCCCGTACACACGGCCGAGGTTCTTGGCAGAAACCAGCGAGAAGCTCGCTGGGATCCTCATTCTGCCGAGAACCTCGGCTGTGTGTACACTCTCGGCGAGCATCCCGTCGGGAAAGCCGCCGAGAGCCGCAGGTTCTCTATTTTCTCGGCGGCCCGTCGGGATTAATAGCTGGTCACCTTTCCCGATGGGATGGTCGCCGATTCTGACGGCCGGCCGAGAACCTCAACGGGCGGAACGATGTGTTCCGCCCGTCGAGGTTCTCGTACGTGTGTACGTCGCCTGATAGGCACTCCCAAACACCAACAAACTGCTGTTATTCAGATGGCCGGTGCTCACCAGGGGGGAGGTCATCTGAATATTGGGTGGCAGCGGTGACAAATACATAGAGATTCATGCATTGCATGAATCTCTATGTATGAGGCCCCGTACACACCATTAAATAAATCTGTTCAAATCGGTCTGACAGACCGATTTGATCAGATTTGTCTGCTGGGCTATTTTGGTTTGATCGCTGTACACACGATCAAACCAAAATCCCCGCCGGCAGACAGCGCAGTGACGTGGCGATGACGTTGACGCCGCCACGTCACCGCTAGTGTTGAGCGGAATACGCCATATTCGATTTTGCGATATTTCACGAATATATAGAAGAATATTCGTGATATTTTATCAAAAAAAAAAATTGCGAAATTTAGCTAATGCGAATGCGAAATTGATTGCGAAATTCTCGTCCACGCATGCGCGCGAACAACACGCGAAAACGGAGATCATTTCCTTACGCTGTACTGGAACACTTATACATTTCATTATTTGCATATGAGAACTAGGCCAAAAAAACATTTTAAGAAGGGGGCAAGTGTATTATGGCATGACGGGACTTATCAAATTAGGGGCCATTTTAACTTGCCTAACTGAAGCTATATAATGTGACAACCCTTTAAAAATACATGACGAATATGCATAACACAATTTTGCATTAAAATGTTTTAAAGTATGAATGCTTTTTCAATGTTTTAGCACAGATTATCTAATCATAAAATAGTTCCTTATCTTAATTCATATTGGTGTTGACGTATGTTGACTATGATAGGTCAGAAGATACCTGAACATTTCAAACCCATTGGATTACATATTTGAGCTTTTCTTTTGTACTGCATGAGGCTACTGTAATTGTTGCATGGACAGATTAATTGCAGCTAAAGTGCAACAATCAAATATAATAAACTGACTAGATAATTATTAGTTAAATAATTACATTTTATGAATAATGAACTAAAAGTGACACTTTATTTGTTGTTATAAGTTTCTGAACAATGTTGTTTGATGCATACAATCTTCATAGTACAATGTATCTATGATATTTTAGGTATTGTTCTGTTAAGGCCTCGTACACACGAGGCAATCCATTTGTTCAAACCGGTCGGACCAGGAGCTGTGGTGGCTCAACGTGATTGGCACTGCGCTGACAAGCCATTCACCTCTGCAGCCAAGGGTTCGGATCCCGGTCTCGGCTACATGTGAATTGAGTTTGGTGGTCTCAGCCCGGCTCCCGGTGGGTGTGCTATGCAAGGTACGCCTGTGCTTAGTACGCCCACCCCCCCCCCCCCACAAAAACCACCACACTTGCACGCACACAAAATTGGTTTAAAACACATGCACTTTGGCCATGCGGTCTCCTAAAATAAAGAGAGGCGAAGGACCTACGGGGCTGGCTGGGTGGGCTAGGCCCCCTCACTCCCTCATAGGGGGAGTCCCTCTGCCCCATTGGGGTCCCGTTGGGCCCCAGTTGGGCTCCCAAGAGGAGCAGGTAGGGTGGGGTGAGTGGGAGGCCCCCCTTCACACCCGCCATTGCCACCAGGGGCATGGAGAAGGATGGCGATTGCCTCCGGGGGGAGGGTCTGCCTACTCCCAACTCCTGCAGTCCGGCTCCTCTCTCTCGAGTTCACGCACAATAATACACTTAAAAAAAAAAAGAGAAAAAAAAAAAAAAAAAAAAAAAAAATCGGTCGGACCGACCGATTTGAACAAATCTGTCTGCTTGGATTTTGGTTTGCTCGCGTGTACACACGAGCAAACCAAAATCCCTGCCAGCAGACAGCGCGCTGACGTGTCGGTGACGTGGCGGTGACGTTGACGCCGCCACGTCACCGCACCAGGAAGTAAAACACTACCGCGCATGCGTTGAAATCATTCGGCGCGTGTGCGAGAAGACATGTCTGCTGGTTAGCGTACTAACCAGCAGACATGTCGGGCGGACGGGTTCCCAGCCGACAGATTGGTAAGCATGCTTTCAAATCTGTCGGCTGGCCAAATCCGTCTGCTCGCCCGTACACACGATCGAATCTGTCTGCTGGGACAGTCTGGCAGACCGTTTCCAGCAGACAGATTTGGTCGTGTGTACGCGGCCTTATAGTTAAATTCAATATGCTAAAAGTTTAACTGTAACAATGTATTATAAAATTCACAAAATATTCAAGTATGTGCCAATAGATCCAGATGATTATATGTCAATACATTTCAGTTTACAAAATACGAATATTCGCAATAGCGAATATTCACCGCGATATTCGAGTTATTCGCGAATACTCGAATATGCAATATTCGTAACGAATATTCGCAATGCGAATATTCTTGATCAACACTAGTCACCGCACCAGGAAGTAAAACACTTCCGCGCATACGTCGAATCCATTTGACGCATGTGCGGGCAGATATGTCTGCTGGTTAGCGTACTAACCAGCAGACATATCGGACGGACGGATTCCCAGCAGACAGATTTTAAAGCATGCTGCTGGAAAAATCTGTCTGTCCGCTGGCCGCTGGCTCTGATAGACACTTCCAAAACCAACCAACTGCTGTTATTCAGATGACAGGCACTCACCAGGGGGCCGGCCATCTGAATAGTGGGCGGCAGCGGTGCTGGCGACAATACCTAGATTAATGCAATGCATGAATCTAGGTATTGTTGACTTGAGTGACGGGTGCAGGGGAGAGAGGGGGCGGCGCTCCTGCGCCCACTATGGACGCACCGCCACTGAGTTCTTCTAATGAATATTCACCTACCTGGGCCACAGCTATTAAAACACATTCCCACCGTATGCAATAATTGAAAGAGGTGTAGTTACAGCTATGCTTTCTGTGAACATTTTAACTTTAACAAAGTTCCAACTTTTTCTGAATAGCGTTAGGAACTCAGCGACTATGTGCATTTGGGATGCACTTGGGAGCTTGATTCTACAATGATATGAATATGTTATTCTGGAACCTACCTCATTATACTGACAAGCATACCTGTGCTACATGGTGCACAATGTTACCCGAAATGTGTCATCTAGAGTTAGAGAAGGCTGGATGTTGATACAAATTGGCATGTGAAAGCTGTCATGTATTTTCCCTCCAGGATATCCATTTCTAAAGGTTGTAGATCCTTTTATTGCTCACTAGCTGCAGAACTGTACAGATATGCACACTCAAATCCACAAGAGATTATGCAATGGGCACTTTATAAAATTGCTGTGTTTGACCATGTAAATAACTGATGGAATGAATTATTGATAATTTGTTCTCTCCTTGCTATCCTTTAATGTATACATGCTTATTATCCGCCTTTCTTTGCTGCATTATTGAAGACTTTATCCTCCCGCTACTTCTGATGTGTGTGTGAGTTATGTATTGGGTTGGTTAGCACCCAAGGCACTGCCGGCTAAATGCTCTACCGCTTATGATATACTGTATGTGCTATAGGATACCAATGAAGGGCAAAGGTAATGTATGGAACATGAATAAGAAAAACATATATGTAGAGTAAAATGTAGAGTGAGAAAGTAAGGGACTGAGTGACACTAAATAAAAAGGCCTTAAAGCGGAGTTCCACCCATAAAATTATCTTTGCAGTATTCAGCAGCAATTCATTTTTTATCTGTATTGTATAGTTTAAATTCATATTGAAAACACAGCGTTCCCATATCAACTTAGAAAATGGCCACCAACATGCTTGTCTTGTCTTCAAGAAAATGTCCGCTGTGATTTGATTTCCGCGCCCACTCCCCGCTCAACAACTCCGATCCGCCCCCCCCCCCCCGCTCAACAACTCCGATCTGCGCCCACTCCCCGCTCAACAACTCTGATCCCTGGCACCCCCCCGCTCAACAATTTTAACATGTTGGGAGGTATGCTACTGGAGATATCCAACCGCACCATTGGAAGCACACACACGTGTGGAAACGGCTAGCAGCTGACGCCCCAGACACCCAGGAGATCTATAAGGCTCGGTGCAATCTATCGTGGGGTAAGGGCTCTGTGAGCATTAAGGATTATGGAAACCATCTATAGAAGATTTGTTTGACACATTCTGATGCACGAAGATTTACTACAGTTCTTATTTATCATTTTTTATTTATATCCAGTTTTTAGTGCACTTGTTACACTTTTAGATTGAGCAGTGACCTCCACCAGTCACTTATTTATTTATTTATTTATTTCATCTTGTTCATGTGGTGGCATGAGAGATTCACCTTGCAAATAAACATAAGCAACAACATTTGGAAATGTTTTTATTTATTTTTTACTTACTCTTTCATGGCTGTTGCTAAGCAGTGCCTTGTAATCTGCCTCTTCCTCTCCCTGGCGCCTGACGTCATTTCCTTTGGCGCCCGTGCTTGCCAATGCTCCTGGGAGATGCATTTCATCATTTCCCAAGAGTCAGTGGGCAGCACTGAGGGCTTTGTTGCCATCACACCGGGGCAGGTACTACGACGACAGCGCTCGTTGTGATGGCAACATCAGTAGTGTACGGCGCTGCGAGCATTCGCGCAAGAAAGGGCAGTGCATGCTGGTCGCTTAGCTGCATCGTATCCCGGAAGATATTGCTTGTGGGCTTCACATGCCCACAAGAAATATGGAAAATGCCTGGAGAGAAAAACATAAACTATCTTACGACCGGAATTCGGATATAGAGCGGCAATCGATACATATAACGCAATATTAATAAGATATTAATAAGACTGAAAAAAAAAGATATTAATAAAAAAAAAAAATTAAGCTGTGCCGTGGGTGGGGCGTGCGTGGTTGCGTCACGCTTCCGTTCCAGGAATACCATTCCGGAGGATGCTGTCTTGTCGCGCAGTGTGCCCTACGTTTGCAGCACCATATGCTACAGACGGGACGCACGTGGCGGGTCTCCTGATTGAGGGAGGGCCCCAGCCTGTGTGACGCCGTCTCACTCTGTGTCACATCGGTCCACTCATTGGCTGGAGGTGTGAGCCATGTGTTTTTCAAGCTATCCAATGGTTGCCCTATTCATTTGGGGTCCCTGCCCTATGTCAGGAATTTTCCTTGCCTATTATTGTTTTCATTCAGGTTGAGATCATGTGCTTTTACTGTGTAGATCATGTGCTTCGACTAGATAGACCACTGATTGTGTAATGGGACACCATGTGATAGACCAGGGGTGCCCAACCAGTGTCTGGTGTGGCCCGCGACCTCCTGCTCTGGGATAGTATAGAAGACTGTTATTAAAGGTCAAACTGACATCTGACCCGCAGGTGCAGAGCAGTGCACCTGCGGTTTACCTGCACTGAGCCATACACTTCTATTACCTGCGAGTTTGGTGAGCTTTATAAAAAAGGTGCACCAAGCCTGCAGAATATAATAGAAGCCTATTGCAAAGTGCAGGAAAGCCAAAGGAACAATGTGCATTGGTAAACTGCAGTGCATCAGTGTGAAAGCAGCCTTGGGCCACTTACACATGGTCAGTTCGACCCACTTGGACCCTCCATTCACCTCTAAGGAGTTGCAGATGTAAACCGACTTGTGTCCTACCTTCAATCAAATACAAAAAAAAGTATAGTACAGTGGGCTGTGTCCTTGTCCACTCTGCATATGCAGAGCAGACATGGACCTGTCATCTGCCCTCTCCGTTTATTGTGGCCCGCGACCGGTTACCAAGTCGCTTAAGTGGCCCTTGTGCTTCAAAAGGTTGGGCACCCCTGTGATAGACCATGGAATTGAGGCTTGGAACACAGATGGTACATACTACTCCACAGCGTTGACTATGTGTATTCATATCAATATGTTTCTAACCTTATTACTGAAATCATATTTTTGTTCTAAGATGTTCTCTTTTGCATATTTATACATTGTAAGTATGCTTGTGTGGAAAGCCATACTAGGTCACAATGAGGCTTGGGAAGCATACTTCTGGTTCTCTCCCATTATTGTGGGCGTCTCCGGTTTTCTGAAGTTATAAAGTCAGTGGCAATGTGGAGGTTCAGATATATGCCCCAGTTGAAGACCATTTGAGTCGAAACGCGTAGGGAGAGCATTACTGCACCCCACATTGCTTTTACATGTTTTTATTGTGATAACTTTTCTACTTTTGTATACCCCTTTTTTAAATAAACCATACCTGGTTTGATCTGCACCATTTGAAGCATCTTTTTCTATTTTTCCCTCCATTGGAGCTTGTACGGAATCATCTGTTATCCATCTGCTGATAAAAGAGAGTCAAGTCTACATTCCAGCTGATTGGACCATTGTTCCTATCCAGGATTTATCCAGGTTTTCAAGACCCTCTTGGACCATCTTCTCCCTGATCCAGACCCATTGGGATAACAAGCCTACATGACCCACGGTTGTACAACAGATGAGTCCACCCTATTTGGTAAGGGTATTTTACCTATTTGTGTTTGAAGAGTTTGGAGATTAACTGCAGACAAGTTGTTTTCTCACCTGAGTTGTCCTATGGGAAGAATTTCTTCAGTTTGTTAAGTCTTCACACAAACTATTTCCTCATTTTGAAGCCTTGGAGCTCTTTTGAACTATTTTCACAAGGAGTTACATGTTCACATATTTGTTTATTATTTACGGTTGCATTTCAGTGTGCACTTTTCTATATATTAGCGCTGCTCTAATTATCCACACGTTTGTTTACTTTGTTTGTTTGAGTGCCAGCAGCTCTTTTTCTTATATTTGGGTTCTAGCGCGGTCGTTTCCATATTAGACAGACACCATAAGCCTTCAATTGATAGATTCAACCTTAATTAGTTCGGATTTTTGGACAAATGCATTTTTTAACGAAACAAAATAAATAAAAACTAAAAATAGATTTTTTTTTTCGGACGAAAACTAAATTCCAAAACTGGGGGCCAGATTCATAAAAGATGTACGCCGGCGTATCTCCAGATACACCGCTGTAATTTCAAATGTGCGCCGTCGCATCTTTGCGCCGATTCACAAAGCGAGATATGCCGAAAAACATGGCTTTAGCTGTCCGACGTAACTTGCCTACCCCGGCTTATTGTGGGCGCATAGTTACGATGGACGCATTCGGCAATCCCATTATAAATATGCAAATTAGTATAATACTCCGATTCACGAACGTAGATGCGCCTGGCCGCATCATATACGCGAATTGCATAAGGCTTACCTACTGCGTAAAGTTACCCCTGCTATAGCAGACGAAGCTAATGCAAAGGTATGGGCCAGGGAACGACGCCGTCGAATTTTACGTTGCGTACGCCGTTTACGTAGTACTACATGAATAGGGCTGTCTGTAAGTTACGTTCACGTCATAGGCATTTACGCCAACGTATCTTATCGAGTTTATGCAACGTAATTCTGAGCCAGCCAATTTACGCTACGCCGCCGCAACTTACGGGGCAAGTGCTTTTAAATAAAGCACTTGCCTCTCTAAGTTGCGGCAGCGTAGCGTATATTCGATACGCTATGCCCGCCTAAAGATGCGCTAAGCTACCTGAATCTGGCCCAATATATTTCAATGTGCACATGTCTAATATTTACAAAAATTTGTCCCATGTTAAGAACAAACAACTCTGAGCTCTAAAAATCCATATAAACTTTGGCCCAGATTCACATACAATTAGATTTGCGTAGAGTATCAGAAATACTCTACGCCGCCGTATTTTACCTGGCTCTACGTGGAGTGGAATCCTGGTAGATTTTGTCCAGTAAACTACGGCGGCGTAGTGTATTTCCCTCGGCGCAAGCCATCTACGCGAGTAGGGGGCGTGAAGCATTTAAAATAGGCGCGTTCCCGCGGCGATCGAACTGCGCATGTTCCGTTCAGAAATTTCCCGCCGTGCATTGCGCGAAATCACGTCGTTACGTCATTTTTTTTTTGAGTAGCGTCGTTTACGGACATTCCTATTCCCGAACGAGTTACGTAAAAAAATAAAATAAAAATTAAATTTGACGCGGGAACGACGGCCATACTTAACATGGGCTATGCACCGTTAGACCAGCAAATAGCTGGTCTAACAGTACGTAGCAAAAAAATGACGTAAGCGATTGCGAAGGCCGCTCATATCTTCGTGGATCGCCGTAAAAAGTCATTTGCATATCCCGACGCTGAAAACGACGCGGACTCCTCCCAGCGGCCGCAAAAAGTTTGCAGCGTAGATCCGAAGGCTTACGAAGACGTAAGCCTCTCGGATCGAAGCCCGAAGCCGCCGTTTAATGGTTTGAGGATTCAAACTAGTGATACGGCGCGCGAAATTTGAAATTACTCCTGTCTAACACCAGTTAGACAGGCGTAATCGCTCTCTGAATCTGGCCCTTTGTTTTTAAGTAGACTGGAGTTCTTCCTAACAGGAAGATTTTTTTTTCTTTTTTAGTAATAAATCTTCCTTGAGCATAGCTGTTAAATCAAAACAACTTTTACTGTAGGTACAGACGCATGCTGAGTTCAACGAACCATCGGCAAGATATTTTCACACCTTACTATAAAGTTTAAGTTGACCCAGCACTTTTCTCTCTTCTCACACCTTTCCGAGCTCTAACCATGGTAACTAAGCATAGTAATCTCATTACGGAGTTAGCTCAAAGAAAATATTTGCAAGTGGACGCCTGTGTTTAATAAAATGCAAAAATAGGCAACAATATAAGTTGCATGTTTCACACCAGTAGCAATACGCTTATAAAAGAGATATGATAGCCACCTAAGGAACTCTGAGTCATAGAGACCTATAGAGACAGTGCGCCCACTTGGTGTCAGTATACCTGAAGATGACTACTGCATATGTTGGGAAAACAGATGCCATACAATAAATAAATTGTAAATTGTAATAAACTATAGGCACCGAGCCACCAACAAAAATGTCAGACCTGCAGCAATAGATGCAGTTGTTTAAAAAGTAATATGGATATTTTACAGATTGATATTTTATAAAAAAAAAAAAAGTTACAGTGGACCGGCTTGGGCCAGTGTAACTATGTATATTATTATACTTGGCAGATGTCCCTGGAAGCAGAAAATAACTGAAGAAGACACCGCTACTCCAGTGGTCTCCACTAGACGTGTGCACACTGAAATATTTTGTTTTGGATTTTTGTTTTCGTCCAAAAAATGTATTAATTTAGTTTTCCCCGAAAATTCGTTTTTATTGTTTTGTTTCGTAAAAAATGTATTTGTCCCAAAATCTTAATTAAGGTCGAATCTGTTAATAGAAGGCTTATGGTGTCTGTCGAATGTTCTAAGAAGATTAGACGGAGCAGCTAAACTGTACAACGCTGCAATTGTACATTTCCGGTCAACTGCTCCGCCCACAAGCTATAGAAGAATTCTAAAGTTGTATGACTAGTAATAATTATATTTATTAATTATTATTACTAGTCAACCAACATTAGAATTCTTCTAAAGCCTACGGGCCGAGAATTTGACCATAAATATCTGCTTGTGGCGATCGTATGTCTTTAGCTGCTTTATCGAATCTTTTCTCTCAATGCCGAATAATCTTAGACTAATAGAGTTAGGTTAGGTACATTCGACCGCAGGTTCGATAGACACAGATCGCTATTGCCATCGTCATGTCGAATCTCCTATCTATATCAAACTGTTGTCACAACAAAGCGAAAAAAAAAAATTATGTTGGATCTTTCAGATTTCGGATTCTGCACGTTCATTGTCGTTTGTTGAAACAAAATGCATTCGGATGAAAACAAATGCACATGTCTTTTCTCCACTCACTTCTCTAATGTTCTTCCTTTGTGGATGGGCTTGTAATTACAAAAGATTTTTTAAGTGGAATTTATGGATATTGATATGGGTTTTATGGATAAAAAACACAAATATGTTTTCTGGATGCCTTTAAAATCCCATTAGAGGTAAAACAAAAATTGCTTTGTTAGATTAAGCCTAGTACATACGGGCTGAATGTTGGGTGACATCGGCAGGTTCAGTAAGAACCATCTGACATTCATCCTGTGTGTATGGCAGCCGGTCCAAAAGGAAAAGCATGCTGGAAAACCAGCAGACCACCAGCTTCCGATTAGTGCTCTCAGCCAATTCTATTTCTGAAAGCATTCCTAATTTACAGCATTTTTTTTTTACACCTGCCTTAAACTTTTGCACAGTAGTGTGTGTACATATAAATATGTGTGTTCAGGAATCACAAATACAAACACCCCTAAGAGGACAAGCTTACCAATGGTTGAGGTCAGGCCAGTCAAGTTCCGCTACCTCAAACTCGCTTTGTTTTGGTGGGCCCATCTGTTATATAAAGAGGGGGACTGCTAAGACCAGGGACATTCCAGAGACAAACCAGAAGTCAAAGTGAAGTAGTAGCAGCCCATAATGCAGGGCGCAAGGATGCCGCCCTCCCTGTCCATGTGTCCGGCCCCCTAATCTACATGTGAGGTACGGTAGACATGGATTTCAATCTGTTTATTTTTTAAGCACGTGATTGGAGCCAGAGGCTCAATAGTCTTCAAAAAAGGGTGGGCTCGGGGCACAAAGCACTGCGCCCTGAGCCCACTCAGTTGTGTAACAAAATCGAATGAATATTCACTATTGTTACACTGATTATCTTGTCTGAGACCCGTTTCCCGATTGGCTGAAAGGAGAAGCGTTCCAATTAGCCTAATTAGCCTTAGATGATGGGGGAGGAGACGCATGGCGGAAGCCTCATTGATGCAGAGGAGGAGACACAAGGGGTGGCGCTGCTAGGGATGAGCTTTGCGTTCGAGTCAAACGTATGTACGATTTGAACATCGTATGTTTGATCGTTTGTCGAAATACGAACAAAACGGGTCGTTCGCGCCAAATTCGAGTGACGCGCCACGGCCCATAATTCACTGCAGCATTGCACGCTGATCATTGGCCAAGCATGCACTATGCTTGGCCAATCACAGTGCTGTCAGTACAGAGAGCCGTAGTTGGCCAAAGCCAGGGTGGTTTTGGCCAATTATAGCTCAGGGCTTTAGTACACGCCCCACACTATAAAATGCCACCTGCAGGGCGGCCTCGTGTAGTGTGTTGCGGCGCTGGTTAGATATCAGTCACAGAGAGAGAGTGTCTTTTTTTTCTAGCTAGATAGAGCAGGCAGGCTAGTCAGTTACATTTGCAGTGTGTAGAGGATATATATGCATCCCAGGTGTTGTAAACATATTTATACACTGTATAGTTTAGCTAGATCAGTTCTTCCTAATTTACTGGCAGGTAGTTGATTGTGCTAGCTGCAGTATTCTCACGTGGTGTATTGCCTGTGTCCTCTGCAGTGTGCACCATAAAGCTACACAGGCATACTATAGACACCCAGCAGGTACAATATTTAAAATAATTTTTCATTTATTTTTTATTTTTATTTAAGCATCATGATGCTTAAATAAATAAAATAAAAAAATCCTTTAAATATTGTACCTGCTGGGTGTCTATAGTATGCCTGTGAAAACGTCTTTGAGAACCCGGGTCTGGCCCCAGGGAACATGTATCAATGGACTTTTTTTTTTTAATCACTGCTCCAGAAAAAATGACCGTTTTTAAAACTTTTTTCCATTGATACATGTTCCCTGGGGCAAGACCCGGGTTCCTTAAAGACGTTTTCCGACAATAACTTGCATATGGGGCTTTAAAATTAGCACTTTTGAATTTGAAAGTTCAAGTCCCATTGACGTCAATGGGGTTCTAAATGTTCGCGCGAACGTTCGGTCCGTTCGAAGGTTCTGGTGCAAACCGAACGCGGGGTGTTCGACTCATTCCTAGGTGCTGCCCGCCCCATAGATGGGGTAAATGCCGAGCTTGACCAACTGACCAGACTGGGGGGGTGGTGCGGGTGACCTGACTGGCTAAGAAGGTTGGTTGTGGGTACACTTTTTACCTCACCCCTCCCCCCCCAATTTTTTTTACCACCAGCCGTCACTGAAGTGGAGTATTGAGAGCCAAGGGTATTGAAACCCACCTGTGAGTGGTAGATACCAGGAGTCACGGACAGCAATCAAGTCTTGGACAATGCCTGACCCTAAGTTAGAAAGGGGCTGATTTATTAATATCAAATCAACTGAAGCACAAAAGCAAATAGGAGATGTGTAGGTCAGGCAGGAAGTTTAGGTGGTACTTATTGATGAACACAGCCTGGTTATTATAAATCTGGAAAATAGTTCTGAATTGTTTTTCTATGGTCATGCTCTGTAGATAAGAGTTGTGTTTGCTATCTGTACAGAGTATATTGGTACTTTATTATGATAATAATCAAATGGTCAGGTCAGGTTGAGGGCTACATTGTTTTAAATCTGTAGAGATATTAAAATTATATTATGATCATGTTCTGTAAATAGTTTAAAGCGGTATGAGTTAGATTTTCTATCTGTACAATATAATGCATGCAATATTCATAATAATAGAAAAGTATTACAATCATATTCAAATAGTCAGGTTTAAAGCTATAGTATTTTATGTCTGTATAAAATAGATTAGAATTATATTATGGCTGTATTCTGTAGATAGGTCCTACTGTATGTTTTGTGTTCTCTGCCGGTAGGGAGTATGATAAGAATGTATTGTGATCCTGCTGTGTGATAAGGTATTAGAACTGTATTATGATCATATTAATTGGTCAGGTCAACTTGAGGGTTGCAATGTTATATAATTGTAGACAATGTATTACGATCATGAAGTAAGGTCATGGTATAGGTGTTATGTTTTTTCTACTTAGCATTTCATGAAGCTGTATTATTACGATATCCAGTGGTCGGGTCAGGTTGGGGGCTGTAGTGTACAATGTCATTACATACTATAATAAAATTACATTATGGCCATGTGCAGTGCTTAGGTCATACTAGGAAATGTAGGGCCAGATTCAGAAAGTATTTACGTCAGCGTATCTAGAGATATGCCGCGTAAATACTAAGAATAGCCGGCGTATATTTTTTTGGTATTCAGAAAAGAAGATACGCCGGAATTCTGCTAATATATGAGCGGCGTAAGTCTGTTACACCGTCGTATATTAGTTGCAGTTTTACGCTGGCCGCTAGGTGGTGCTTCCATCGTTTTACGCGTCGAATATGCAAATTAGGGAGTTACGGCGATTCCCGAACCTACTTGCGGCCGGGCGTCGTAGTTTACATCGTTTGCGTAAGGCTTTTTCCTGCGTAAAGTTACCCCTGCTATAGAAGGCGTAGCCAAAGTTAAGTATGGACGTCGGGACAGCGTAGAATTGTACGTCGGTTACATAGTTTGCGTAAATCGTTCGGGAATGGGGCTCGACGTAAGTTACGTTACAGTCGTTTACATTGACAAATAGCGACGTGATTTGACACATGGATTCGTCCATGGACGGCGCATGCGCCGTTCAGAAAGAATCCTCGTGAGTGTGGGGCCATGATTCATTTACATGAATCACGCCCCCATCCTCAACATTTGAATGAATGAATGAAGACTTATATAGCGCAGCACATGCAAACTAAATCGCCTCTGGGCGCTTGTTGTTCCTGTCTCCTTTGGTATCAAAAGAGATGAGTCTTGATCTTTCTCCTGAATGATAAGTGGTTCTCCTTGAATTGCGCGGCCTTACGCCGGGCACTATACGCTACGCCGCCGCAACTTATGGAGCAAGTGCTTTCTGAATAAGCCACTTGCCCATATTATTTGCGGAGGCGTAGCGTAAAGAGGAAACACTACGCCGCCGGAAAGATACACATTTGTATCTGAATCCGGCCCGTAGTCTTTATGTCTGCAGAGAGTGCAATAGAATGGTATTATAGCTGACAGACCCCTCCAATGGTCTGTTAACTACTTTAGCAGACCTTTGGGGAGGTTTGCGTGCAAAAATAAAAGGATAAGCTGGCAATGAATATAATTTGCTGGCAGTTTAAACTGCATCATTGTTTTTTTTTTCCTACAGCAAGAATGAAAAAAAAATGCATAGTACATTCTTAAATACTGTATATACCAGAGCAAAATCTGGTATGGATTGTAATGCCTTGTACACACGATTAGGCTTTTGCCCAGCCAAATCACATCGGAATTCCGACAGAATTTCATCACAGTAAAATAGAACATGTTCTATATCTAAACTCTGAGGCCCCATACACACGAGCAGACAGATTTGTTCAAATCGGTCGGACAGACCGATTTGAACAAATCTGTCTGCTGGGGACGTATTGGTTTGATCGTGTACACACGATCAAACCGAAATTCCCGCCGGCAGACGGCGCGCTGACGTGGCGGTGACATTGACGCTGCCACGTCACCGCACCAGGAAGTAAAACACTTCCACGCATGCTTCGAAACCATTCGACGCGTTTGCGAGAAGACATGTCTGCTGGTTAGCGTACTAACCAGCAGACATGTCGGGCGGACGGGTTCCCAGCCGACAGATTTGAAAACATGCTTTCAAATCTGTCGGCTGGCCAAATTCGTGGGCTCCCGGTACACACGATCGAATCTGTCTGCTGGGACGGTCTGGCAGACTGTTTCCAGCAGACAGATTGGATCGTCTGTACGCGGCCTGACAGAATTCATCGGAATATCCGATGAAAAAACCCAGATGGGGCTACAAACGATCGGAATATCCATCTGACTTTTTCCATCAAAAATTCCGATCATGTGTAAAAGACATAAGTGGTACCTCACACGAAAAAAAAAAAAGGGGGAGCTCCTTCTAAAAAGTCTATACTATACTCTAAATCTGAACATACAGCCCAGGTGGCCAGGAAAGGAGGGGTCGAACATGAGCCCCCCTTCCTGAACCATACCAGGCTACATTCCTTCAGCGTGGGGAGGTACCTTGCCAGGGGGTACAACTGGGCAAAAGTTGTGGGAAAGAGGCCCATGTCCTTATCAACATGGCTCTCTTTCCCACAACCCTTGCCCAGTGGTTGTGGGGGTCTACCAGCAGGGGGCTTTTTGGAATCTAGCAGCCCCCTTTAAAAATAAAGGAGCTCCCTAGAGACTGCCCCCCAACCATGTGAATGAATATAGTATACATAGTATTCCTACTCATTCACAAAAAAAAGTTACAATCTACAAATAAAGACATTCAAACATTTGACAAATCCTTATTAAACTAAATATATATTTTTTGAAAAAGTGACGAGGCAGTCACGATACGCCTGAGGATAAGAGAGCCGTGGTGACATCACTTCTGGGTACGGCCGAACCCAGAAGTATTGCTTCACAACAGTGTCGTTTATACACTGTTAATTACTCTACTGAAATGTGAGTTTTTTTACTATGAATAAAATTCCTGTTTTACAAAAATACTACACTATGGATTGCCTATCTATTTCTTCATGTGCCTATCTGAGATATTATTAACCAGGAGGTGGGATCGCTAGAGTGGAGGGACCTCTTAAAGGACATTTACAGAACAGCTTATTTATAAGACTCTAATGCCGCGTACACACGGTCGTTTTTTGCGATGAAAAAAACGACGTTTTCTGTGAAGTAAAAAACAACGTTTTTGAAACGTCACTTTTCAAAGACAATTTTGCATACACACCATCGTTTTTTCACAAAAAGCGAGGTTACATTCACCACTCTTTTCCATTGAAGCTCGCTTCATAACTAGCTTCTGGGCATGCGCGGGTTGAAAAACGTCGTTTTGAACGACGTTTTTGCTACACACGGTGACTATTTGTGAAACAAAAAACGACGTTTTGAAAAACGACACAAAAAATTCAAGCATGTTGGAATTTTTTTTTGGTCGTTTTTTTTAAGACAAAAAACGACGTTTTGCCCACACACGATCAATTTAAATGACGTTTTAAAAAACGTCGTTTTTTTTCATCGCAAAAAACGACCGTGTGTACGCGGCATTAAGGTGAGAGGCTGGGGGAACTGGAGAGCACTAGAAGATCAGCACTTTTTGATCATCACTGCAACTGAATTTGGAATATTTTTTGTGAAATTGCACTTGTGGACTTTTTTGGGCACATTGCTGTGGACCACTGTTAGAAAGGAACTGCATCTTCACATGTTGTGTGTTTTCGGATTTTGCACTTAAGATTTGCTGCACTTTATATTTATAGTTATCAATTAACATTTTTGGACAGATTTACTTGCTTCAAGGATTTTTTTTATATATTTTTAATTTATATTTATTTTTTGGTATACATTTTTTTACTTACACGTTATTTACACAGGAATTTATCTCTTTACTGTTGTATTCGCTATTTCAGTTGCACTTTAAAAGAAGTTACACATTTTTTGCACTTATTGAAGATCTATGCATTATTGAAGTTATATATTTTTTTTTATTACTTACTTATTAGTATGTAAAGTAAGTGCCCTTATACCCCTATTTATTTATTCTTAATAAAAAAAACCCTCATGAAATGTCTCATATTTTGAACCTATTTTCAATCATGATGCCCACCACCCTCTGACTCACCAAATAACAACAACTGATGACCAAGCAGATCTCCTGTCCCTAGTGATTACTAACAGCGATCTGTCTCCTCCTTCAGTCACTACACAGTCACCACAGTTAGAAATACCTCTCTAGGTAACACTTAACCCTTTGATCACCTCCTAGTCTTAAATCCTTCCCTGCCAGTGACAATTATACAGTAATCAGTGGCTATTTTTAGCACTGATCGCGGTATAAATGTCACTGGTCCCAAAAAAGTGTCCAATCTGTCTGCCGCAATGTCGCAGTCCTGCTAAAAATCACAGATCACTGCCATTACTAGTAAAAAAAATATAACTTTTTTTTAGATGCTATACCTTTTGTGCAAACCAATCAATATACAGTTAAACCTTGGTTTGAGAGTAACTGGTATGAGAGCATTCTGTAAGATACGCAAAATGTTTTAATACATTTTGCCTCGATATACAAGCGTTTGTCTTGATATAAGAGTAGCATCATGTTACAACTGAGTATAAAAAAGAAGAGAGGAGCCTCTAAGTGTAGCAATATGGATACATTTAATGAAGGTACAACATTTAGCAACTTGTTGCTATACTTAAAGGTGCCTCTGTTCTCTTCGCTTTGATATACAAGTGCTTTGGATTACGCTTGCAAACCAAGGTTTTACTGTACGCTTATTGCGTTTTTATTTTTGTAAAAAATTTGAGGGGATATTTATTTTAGCAAAAAGTAAAAAATATTGTTTTTGGAAAAAAAATTAAAACCGCAGAGGTGATCAAATACAACCAAAAGAAAGCTCTATTTGTGGGGAAAAAAGTAGCTAAATTTTGTTTGGGCACAACGTTGCACGACCGCACAATTGTCAGTTAAAGCAACGTAGCACCGTATCGCAAAAAATGGCCGGGTCAGTAAGGGGGCAAATCCTTCTGGTCCTTAAGTGGTTAAAGAACATACTTGGTTGCTTCATTACAGTCTGGTGTCTATGTAATTGCATTTCAATTTCGAAAATATATCCAAAATATATCAAAACCCAAGGTGCCAGGGCAACCTTTGGGGTCAGTCATCTCCTATCGGCCCTCACGGGTGTGGCACCACAATTCCATTGATAAATTAATGTATTTTTTGCTCCATAAGACGCACCCCCCCCCAACAAAAATGGGGAGAAATGCCTGTGCGTCTTATGGAACGAATACTGAACAGCCCCCCAGCCCTTCATCGGCACAATGTCACAATACAGGGCAGCCGTCTCCCGCGAGCGCCGGGTGAACTTCTGTCACTCAAAGAAGACAGAAAACAGAGCAACCCCAGGAGTACTGCCGCTCGGGCTGCTCTGTCTTTTGAGTGACAGGTGGACAGGCGACTGTGATGATGTCCTCGTCAGTCGCCAGGCACAGAACAGGCTGCATTTAATGGACACAGGTAAGGCTGCAAGTCAGGCTGCATTTAATGGGCACAAGTCAGGTTGCATTTAATGGGCACAAGTCAGGCTGCATTTAATGGGCACAAGTCCGGTTGCATTTAATGGGCACAAGTCAGGCTGCATTTCATGGGCACTGGTAAACATTTTGGTACACCATTTGGTTTCAGAATATATTTTTTTGTTTTCCTCCTCTAAAACCTAGGTGCGTCTTATGGTCAGGTGTGCCTTATGGAGCAAAAATACGATAAGTGTTTTTGAATGGCATAGGCTGTTTAAGTAGGCGTGGAAAGATGTCCATGCAAGAAGTGGCAACAAAAAACACAAAGGAAAATGTGGACAGATTGCGAACCCTCATACTCTCATGTTGGTGTGTTTTTGTGATCACAAGGGTAAAGTTTACTAAGGTTTCATAGAACAAGGTACAACTTTCAGCCAACATTATTACTTGGGAATTCTAATTAGTTTACAGGAATCTGTTTGGAAGAAAGGACTGTAAATTTGGTCTGACAAGTAGGTTCCCCACACAACCATGCTCTTGCACATTTTTTTTTTTTTTTACAGACCATTCCTGGAATTAAATTGTCACACCTTGTATGTCTATTCATATTTGGCAGTCTCATTATATTGGTATATACAATGTTCTGTGTCTGTGCAAAGAGTCGTACAATGATATACCATTGTTTACTGATCTGATCATGTTGGAAGGTCAAGTAATAAATACTTGTATAGAGAATGACAGCATTATGCCTGGTGTTCAGGTCATACTGGAGTGTGTAACTTTTTATGTGTGTACAGAAAGGGTTATGTTCTATTGTATATGTTAATACAGAATATAAGAGAACTGTATTATGCCTGGTGGTCAGGTCATACTAGAATTTGTATAATCTTTTGTGAGTATAGGTGGTGTTGTATTCTATTTTATATACTGGTACAAAGAGAATTGTATTATGTTGTGTGGCCAGGTCTTATTGTGATATGTTGTGTTTTCCACCTGTAAATGTGTAGTGTTCTACGCTATGGTAATACAGAATATAAGAGAATTGTATTATGACTTCTGGTGGTTGGGTCACATTAGCTGGTATTGTGTTTCCTGTCTGTATGGAATGCGTGGGAGTTTTCAGTGTCTGTATAATATATAATTCAAAATTCTATACTGATTTTCTCCATTGATAATGTCATTCCAAGAGTTAGTACTCTACATCTGTATGGAATAATTATACACCTACATGTACAGATTCGCAGGAACAACAGCAAATTGTAGTTGTATATAAGAACTATACCATTCCTTCTAATGCTGAATAAATCAACCCACTTACTCATTAATGCAGTTCAACCACAGTAAAGTTCTAGTGATTATATAACAAAAACTCAATCTCTCTATTATTAAAATACGGCGCTTTCATTAAGGCATGCTTTTTTTAGTTATACATAAGCATACATTGTACATGTGGTTAGGAAAACAAAATGGAAACACATGGCACACTTCATCGTTCGACCAGTGCGTGTCTACAGTCATTATAGGTTAAAGCCGGTTAATTACTTGAAATCAAAAGCCTGTAGCATGTTCTTGCAGAAAGAACTCAAGTGATTATGCAGAGAGAGCTATTATTGTTGTGTGAGATTCTTGGGGTAAACTGTCCTCTAGTGTCTCATAGCAATTCTGTTCAGGTCTGCATCTGCTAATAAGAGAAGACTGTACACTTCATACTATGCATTCAGCATATCTTGTCCTACAGAACTGCACAAGTGCACAAAGGAGGGCAGGAAAGCTAAAGATTTTAGGCTTATTGCCAGGGACAACATTATATCCTTGTATTCCTGGGTGCCATCCTAGAAAGTCCCTGGATTTAATTGTAGTCATTTATTAGTTTGGAAGAATATTGAGTATGGCCTCATGTAGACAGGATAATAGTCATTATGGCCCAGTTTCCGAAAGGACTTACGCCGACGTATCTACTGATACGCCGCGTAAGTCCACGGATGTGCCGTCGTATCTATGCGCCTTATTCTTGAAATAAGATACGCCTAAATTTTGGCTTCATCCGACCGACGTAAGTCTCCTAAGCCGTCGGATATTGGGCGCATATTTACGCTGGCCGCAAGGGGCGTTTCCATAGATTTATGCGTCTAATATGTAAATGAGCAAGATGCGCCGATTCACGAACGTACTTGCGCCCGTCGCTGTAATCTACGTCCGTCGCTGTAATCTACGTCTGGCGTAAAGTTACCCCTCATATAGGAGGCGCAGGTAATGCAAAGGTATGGGCCAGGGAATGACGCCGTCAAATTTTACGTTGCGTACGCCGTTTACGTAGTACTACGTGAACAGGGCTGTGCGTAGGTTATGTTCACGTCGTAGGCAGTGTTCGGCGTATCTTAGGCAGCTATTTTGACGTAACTGTGAGCATGCACACTGGGATGTGTCCAAGAGATGACGCATGCGCAGTTTGTTTTTTGAAGCTGTGGCCATCATTTGCATGGGGTCACGCTTCATTATAATATATCATGCCCACGACTGTGTATGTGACTGCCGACAGAGAGCTGAGTAAACAGGAGATGACGGCTCAGTGATTTCTGCCACTGTATGAGAGATGGTGAGGCTACAGATGGGCATTAATCAGGTTCAGGCTGAATTGATGGGAGATAGGCTTCAGATGGGCGCAGATCAGGCTGCATTTAGGCTGCAGATGGACACTAATCAGGCTGCATTGAGGCTGCAGATGGGCACAGATCAGGCTGCATTGAGGCTGCAGATGGGCACTAAACAGGCTGAATTGAGGCAGCAGATGGGCACTCCAGTACGTGGCGAGAACCTCCAGACCCATGGTGGTCCACATAGCAGAACATATAAACAACATATAAGCAGATGGGCACTAATCAGGCTAAGGCTGTATTGATGGGAGATGGGCTGCAGATGGGCGCAGATCAGGCTGCAGATGGGTGCAGATCAGGCTGCAGATGGGTACAGATCAGGCTACATTGAGGCTGCAGATGGGCACTAATCAGGCTCCATTGAGGCTGCAGATGGGCACTAAACAGGCTGAATTGAGGCAGCAGATGGGCACTAATCAGGCTATGGCTGTATTGATGGGAGATGGGCTGCAGATGGGCGCAGATCAGGCTGCAGATGGGCGCAGATCAGGCTGCAGATAGGCACAGATCAGGCTACATTGAGGCTGCAGATGGGCACTAATCAGGCTCCGTTGAGGCTGCAGATGGGCACTAAGGCTACATTGAAGCTGCAGATGGCCACTAAACAGGCTGCATTGAGGCTGCAGATGGGCACTAATCAGGCTTCAATGATGGCCATTGACATTATTTTGCTTCAAAGTGGTTTATTTGAAAAAAAAAAGGTTATTTTCCTGAAACTAAACTGTTAAATTAAAGGTGTGTGTTATACGCCGATAAATACAGTAGTTGATTGAAAAAAAAGTTCATGTGCGTGTAAAGTAGACATGTGCATTTGTTTTCGTTAGAATGCATTTTCGTCCGAAAATCAGGTTTTTTCGTTATCGTTTTAACAAACGATAACGAAAGCGCAAGAAACGAAAACCGAAAGATCCGACATAAAAATGCTTTATTTTCGTTTTCGTTGTGGTAAAGATTAGATATAGAGAGATTCGACATTATAGGGAAAAGATTCGACATTATAGGGAAAAGATTTAACATTATAGGGAAAAGATTCAACATTATAGAGAAAAGATTCGACACTATAGAAATAATAGATTCGACATTACAGAGATTAGATTTCGATTTATGAGAAAATAGATTCAACATTATTACTAGTCATACAACATTAGAATTTTTGTAGGCAGAATATTCGAATGAAAATGTACGATTCGACGTAAAGATTCGACGTTCCGTCGAATATTCTTTTGACCATTCGACAGAAACCAAGTATTATTGGATTTTCGGACGAAAGCTATTCCCCAGCGAAAAACAAAATGAATCAAAACGATTTTCGGGAGTAACTAAATAAATGTATTTTCCAAACTAAAACGAAACAAAATATTCCAGTCTGCACATGTCTAGTGTAAAGGCAGGTGTCCCAATACTTTTGGTAATATAGTATATCTATATAATTCCTGTAGCGATAAATCTGCTATGTGGCTGTCAGTAACTGCTAATTTATGTGGCACTGTCTGCTATCACTAGGTAATTTATTACACACCGTATTTTGCTAAGTTCATACATTATTATTGCATACCTACTACTGAACATGTACTACCTTTTTACAATATTTTGTTCTGTGTAACCTTTCCAATAAAATACTTTTTTAAATCATGCCCCGTCCAACTAAGAGAAAAGTTTTGACTTGAGATACACTTTAACTTTTGTCTTTAAGTATCTCAGCTCAGTTTGCTGACATTTTCACCAAAAAGCAATCTCAAGTGTTTTTATGCTCATAGATATGAACTTGTATGCCTTTTGCCTTGGTTGAGTTTAATTATTGACATTTGTTATTTGTGCCATTATCTTGGCCAATGGAACATTCGGGAACCCTACAAATAAAAAATAATTGGAATAACAACTTCACCAGAGCAACGCAGTAGGCTGTGCTCTGAATTTCTTTTATGTTTCAGATTTTTTTTAAACTTTCTTCCTTCTTTTATTTCTTTGGGTTATGCTGTCTCTAATGTACCATTTTTATTTCTATATCTTGATAAGAAAGAGAGTTTTGGCATTCTTGAATAATGAGGGTATCAAGTGCCTTACATGGATCAAGCCTGTATGCATAAACAGAATAGCGCAAACTATAAAAGAATCATGCAAATCAGTGTCTTTGGCCCAATCTTGTTTTCCTCGGATAACTTTTTTTGGGTGATTGCCTCTTTTTTGCTGAGATAGGTTTACTCTCTGCATATTGCAAAGTAACATTAATTTTCACTTGGCAGTACAAGAAAACACAATGGCTGTAAAATCTCCTAATTAAAATGTATGATGCTCAAATACTATAAGAGAAGCCACTAAGCTATAAACAAATATTGCCTTTACATCTCTGACAACGTTGCTGCCAGAGGTGTTTTACATGTTTTATAAGCTGTAGAGGATATGAACGTGAATGTTTGTATCATGAATATTGTTTGTATCATTCTATTATTTATTTTTTTACTATCATTTTAAAAACACAAACAAAAATATATGGGAAATGTATGTGAAAATATACAATAAAAAAATATATATATGTTTACCCCAAACTACCCTTTCCCTCTCTGGATCATGTTCTAGCATTTTTTCCTTGTTTCTGTAGAAAAAAAAATATTATCAAATTCTTTTGATCGGTACTAGTGGTGCAACTGATCGTAAATGATCCATGATCCCAACGGGTCACCATATGCGGACCATAGGAAAGGCAGTGGCTTCGGCCTAGCTCCTGGAGCGGTCTTGGTCTTAGTCCACCCGGCGGTGGCCTAGGTGAGCCTAGAGCGGTGCGCTGACGTCACCACCCAGCCTCAACTGCTCATGTTTGGCTGGCTTCTCTGGTAAGACTAAGCAAGCACTAATCTTCCTATGCAGTGGGGGAGATGTAGACCATATTACCGTGGGGGAGATGTCTGTGGATTACAGTGGGGAGATGTCTGTGGATTACAGTGGAGGAGATGTCTGTGGATATTACAGTGGGGGAGATGTCTGTGGATATTACAGTGGGGGAGATGTCTGTGGATTACAGTGGGGAGGAGATGTCTGTGGATATTACAGTGGGGGAGATGTCTGTGGATATTACAGTGGGGGAGATGTCTGTGGATTACAATGGGGAGGAGATGTCTGTGGATATTATATTGGGGGAGATGTATGTAGATATTACAGTGGGGAGATGTCTGTGGATATTAAAGTGGGGGAGATGTCTGTGGATATTACAGTGGGGGAGATGTCTGTGGATTACAGTGGGGAGGATATGTCTGTGGATATTACAGTGGGGGAGATGTCTGTGGATATTACAGTGGGGGAGATTGTGGAAAATGGAAGGACGAGGTGAGTAAAGGAGGACTGCACTCAGGGCTGTCTTAATGAGAGGGCACACCTGGGCACTGCCCAGGGGCCCCAGCTTCATGGGGAACCCTGCACTTTCCCCAAAGCAGCTGGTCCTTGAGCCCATGCTGCCCCTAAAATTGGGTCCCCATGATGGAACTGAGAGTGATGGATACACAGGGGAGGCAGGCTGGCAGCAGTGCACCGTGCTGTACAAAATGATACCTATTTTACAGCCAGCAGGGAGGGGCTGGGCCAGAGCACCAGTGATGCTCTGACGCTGCCCCATGCAGCTTGAATGCTTGGGACTCCATGGAAGGGATGTAGAGAGGCCACAGTGTAGGGGGTATCAGGGATGTAGTGGGGTCACAATTCAAGGGGTATCTTATGATATATGGTTACAGTGCTGGGGGAACATCTGGGGTGTAGAGGGGTCAGAGTACTGGGGGGATATCTGGGATGTAGAGAGGTCAGTGCTGCGGGCATATCTGGGGTGTAGAGGGCTCAGAGTTTTGGGGCAATATCTGGGGTGTAGAGGGGTTTACCTGCACTGTCTCCATTGTAGGGGCCCCAGAGCATTACTTTGCCCAGGGGCCCATGATGCCATTAAGATGGCCCTGACTGCACTAAGGTAAAGGAAGCAATTTAGGGGAAAAAAATTACCTTTACAACCCCTTTAAGTTAGATTCCATTGTTTTGTCTGTCATCTACATACTCTTATGATGAGATTTAAGCATAATGAAAATCTACAAACAAAAGCTCACCATTCAGCTATGTAAGTTGCTGAATAAAAGGAATTATACCTGTGTGTGCCATTGGAGTCTTTCTTTTGAAGCTTGAAATTAAACAAGCACTAGGATCTGACAACATGAATGCCTAAATGCGATCTTTGTGTTCCAGACACAGCAGAGTAAGTCTACCTGCCCCCTCCAAAAAACTGGATGCCGCATATGCTAGCATTTGTCTAAAATGGTCCATCATTTTCACCATAGGACAGCCAGTCCTGAAGAACAATGCAGAAATGACACAGGAACAAGTACATTTAGACAGAAAGTGGCAAAAAAAAAAAGCTGGAGAACATCAGCACTACTGAGATGCAATTAAAGTGAAGCTAAACAATTTTTAAAGTGGCAATAAACCCAAAAGCAAACATTTATTATATTGCAGCGTACTATTTCTTGAATGTAAAAGTCTTTTTTAGGCTTTCTTTCTTCTTTTTTCATCTGGTGATCAAGGGTAAGTCTGGTGTTTTTTAAAAGAACAAGCTCTCATCCATTTGCATAAGTTTACAGGTGTAGCACTATCGTCCTAGAATAGGGCTACAGGTAAATTTAGTTATTCTGGGTGGTAGCCATCCTGGCTTATTTGTAGTGTTTAGTGGTCAAATAGCTTCTGTCCAAATCCTGTTTAGCTGTGGTTTCTCCCTTTTGTCAGTAGGTGGTGCTGCTGCCTTTGACATAAGTGTGATGAGCTACAGTGAGTTCAGGTTATGGATAAACATACCTTTCTTAGCCAATCATATTTGCTGCTATGCATGCTGGGAAAAGGTATTTATTTGGATGAAGCCAGCCTGTGGCCTGAGTGGATGTGTGTGTGGAACAGCTCCTGGATGCCTAGGCCTATCCGAGGCCTATACATAGCCTATACACAGATATTCGTCCTGATGCACCATGCCATCTACTGGCATGCCCTTCCTGACATTTGACATGCAAATTATGAGGCTTGCTTCCAGCCATCTGAAAACATTGATGTTGCTGGGAAAATGAGATGTGACAAACTAGAGATTTTTATTATAACCCCGTTTATTACAGATATTTGCACACACATTTATTTATCCAAAAGTAAAATGAATAAAAACATGCCGAATTTTGACCTTATGTATTAAACTTAAAATATACAGCAAAGTAAACAGAATGTTTTCCAGATAAATCAGAGATTTATTCTACTAATTTTATGATAAAGGTTTGTTCTGCACTATGGAGACAGCAAATAATTTGTATTGTGTTGACCTTTACTGGGTGTTTCTAAGCTTTGTTTCTTTCATAACTGGGAGGTTTATATGGCTGCAGTGTCCAGTGTTGTGGAGCATGTATAAAACTTAGATGACTTTAGAAGTGTAATAAAAGATAGATTGCCCACTCAATGCAGCTGTTTTACATAGGGGAGAAAACAGATGTGCAATGAGAAAAAAGACCACTGTCCTCATTGATATGGGCCCACTTTCTTCGTATGATGTGGGCATGACAGATCAGTATGGGCAACAAATGAAATCAATAGCTGAAGTTCTAACGCTATTTAGACTATGTTTCTCTCTTCTTCACTTTTATGTTGGCACAGTCATATGTTAGCACCTTTTCTTTCTCGTACATCACGGGACACAGAGCGGCATATTCATTACTATATGGGTTATATGGAGTACCTTCAGGTGTGGACACTGGCAATCTCAAACAGGAAGTCCCCTCCCTATATAACCCCCTCCCCTAGAGGGAGTCCCTCAGTTTTTTCGCCAGTGTCTTAGGTGTTGGTCACGGAATAGCTTTGCTCCACATCCTTGGGATTAAGGGCGGGCTAACCGGATCTGTCCAAAGAGCCTCAGTGCCAAAGTGGACAGTACCCGGGCCCCAAACCGTGGGGTTTTGCCTATAATGCTCCTCTTTGGAGGGCTGGACCCTGGGCCCAGGACTTGGAGTTCATAAAGACCATAAGTTCCTGTTTGCCAGGGTGCTATATAGGTCCAGGACAGTGGGTACCTTCATAGGACCCCAGGGCCTGAAGGTCTATTACGCTACCCACGGAGATGGGAAGAGGTTGGATCGTTTGGCTAGACAAACATCCTGCAGCATGGAGCAGGTAAGAGGGGAGCCTGCGGGACTTGGTTCGACAGTAGGCTCTCCGGGGTAACCTAAAAGGGGGGTAGCCTAAGTATGCTCTGCATTGGCAACCTTGATCACTATGTCTGAGAAAGACAGGATGATCCCATTTCCCCCATCACTAGGTTCCCCTGTCTAAGAATTGTGTTGCTAGCTACCTGCTGCTTTCTTCCTAGGACTGGTAATGATCCCTATGGGGCCTTTTGGAGAGTCCTACCTGGCCGGGGGTTTGAATCTGCCGCCTGGTACTGCGGTCCTGGGTCTCCAGCAGCGTGGCTCCTCCATGTTCTTCCTGCTCCGGCATACGCGCGCGCGCGCTTGCGCGCGCACGTCTTATAGACGTTTTTCGCGCCGTTCGGAGGGGAGGGCGGGGGGGGGGGCGTGCCTGCAGCGTCATACAGGGGCGCGCCTTGTGCTGTTATAGATCAGCAGGCATTGTCAGTGCTCAGTCTGAGGCTGATCTCAAAGGGAGAGGACGCAGAGCGGCAGAACAGTGACTCCCGGTGGCGGAAGAGGGGTAGTACATGCTGGACTTTGTTCCAATGCCTTTCTGTTAAGCCAAGAAATCCCCCTTTTTGCAACAGGTTGGAGGCTGGCAAACTAAGTTTGGGGTCGCTGTATGTTTGAAAAAAAAAAAACATACGGGGCCCCATCAGTTTTTGGGCATTAGTGAGCTATTGTCCCCTAAGCTCTAGTTTTGTACTCCTGGCCACTACAGTCTGTTGTTGTTGGCGGAGTCCCTCGATTTTGTATTATGGCTTCCAAAGGTTCGGGGTCAAAGGGTACAAAAAAGACCAAAAAACAAAGGGGTTCCCCCTCTGATTCTGATGATATGCCGATACTTTCCCCGCAACTTATTCCCATAAAGGTCGCCTTGGATGAGCCATTAGGGGGGTCTGGTGCGGAGGCTGGCCCAGATCAGCCCAGCCCTGTGTTTATCACAGAGGAGATGCTAGCTGTATCCCTAGGGGGGCTAGAAGAGAGAATAGCAGCATTGATAGCTAGAGCTATTCCTGGCAAGAAACGGGTTAGATCCCCATCACCAAGAGGTGTATCCTCAGATGCTGAAATTCTCTCTCCGGAGGAATTGGAATCGCAGGAGGATCAACTAGACCTGAACCAAGAGGGTTCAGGGATTGAGGGATCTACCTCTGAGGAACCATTTTCAGACTCCCAGACAGAGAGACTGTGGGTGCAGTCTTTGACGGACATGGTCCGCTCGGCATTTAGTTTACCATTGCCAGAGCCTCAGGTTCCTCCGGTATCCTCTCTGGGCTCTTTGAAAGCTCCTTTAAGCAACGCAGTTTTTCCGGTCCATCCTCTCTTGGAGGAATTGATCTTTCGGGATTGGGTACGGCCGGACAGGATTTTTCTGCCACCGAAGAGATTTGCGGTCATTTACCCCATGGAGGAAAAATTCTCCAAGAGGTGGAGGCTCCCAGTGGTGGATGCAGCCATCTCATGTGTGAATAAATCACTAACTTGCCCGGTGGAAAACATACATATGTTTAAAGATCCGGTTGATAAACGGTTAGAGACACTTTTAAAAGCATCCTTTGCTACGGCAGGAGCAGTGGTACAGCCAGCTGTGGCTGCAATTGGAGTTTGTCAGGCGTTAAAGGACCAGACAAAACAAATGCTAAAAGACATGCCTACCCAACAGGCAGAAGAGTTTTCTGACATTCCCAGAGCTCTGTGTTTTGCGGTAGATGCTATAAAGGATTCCATCCAGCAGGCCTCTCGTTTATCACTATTTTTGGTGCACATGAGAAGGCTCTTATGGTTGAAGAACTGGGCGGCGGGGGCCCCCATGCAAAAAGCTTCTGGCAGGGTTTCCCTTCCATGGAGGACGACTCTTCGGGGAGGATCTGGATAAATACATTCAGACTATTTCAAGTGGCAAAAGTACCCTTTTACCGGTCAAAAAGACATTCCGGGGTCCTACATTTAAGAGGCAGCTCTTTCCTGTCTCAGGGCCCTCAAATTCCAGGCAGTATCGACGGCCGCCTGCACGATCCAACGTTAACAGTAGATCGCAGGGACAGGCCCCTGGGGGTAAGAGACCATGATATCGCAAGCCGAAAAAGACAGCCCCTAAGTCTGCCTTATGAAGGGGCGCCCCCACTCTCGCGGGTGGGGGGAAGGCTTTGTTTCTTCTCAGAAGTTTGGGAAGCCAAGATCCCCGACAAATGGGTCCGGGCGTCTGTAACCGCAGGCTACAGACTGGAGTTTCTAAACTTTCCTCCGCCTCATTTTCAAGAGTCAAGGCTACCAAAGGATCCAGCAAAGAAGGCCTCGATGCTGGCAGCTTTGGATCACCTGCTTTGCCAGGACGTAATAATAGAGGTGCCAGCCCAAGAGCAAGGGCTAGGTTTCTATTCCAATCTCTTTGTCATACCAAAGCCCAACGGCGATGTCAGGCCAATCTTGGACCTAAAGAGGTTAAACGGTTACCTAAGGGTTCGTTCCTTCCGGATGGAATCCATCCGGTCAGCAGTCGCCACGCTTCAGAGGGACGATTTTCTGGCTTCCATAGACATAAAGGATGCTTACCTTCATGTACCAATCTTTCAGTCGCATCAAAGATTTTTACGCTTCGCGGTGGGGCAGCGACACTTCCAATTCAGGGCGCTCCCCTTCGGGCTGGCCACGGCCCCCCGGGTATTCACGAAGATCCTAGCCCCAGTTCTGGCCAATCTAAGGATCCAAGGGGTCACAGTCCTAGCATACTTGGACGACCTTTTAATCATAGATCACTCACGGCCGTGTCTGCAACAGGCAGTAAACCTCACGGTTCAGTACCTCGAAGGGTTCGGCTGGGTCCTAAACCGGGAAAAGTCAGCGTTCCAGCCTACAAAGCAGTTGGAATACCTCGGCATGAGGTTAGACACAGAACAGCAAAGGGTGTTCCTGCCCCTTGTAAAGATCGAGGCTATCAAGGGGTTGGTTCAGTTGGTTCTAAGCAAGAAAAAAACAACTATTCGCCTGTGTATGCGATTACTAGGCAAGCTAGTGGCCACGTTCGAGGCAGTACCATACGCTCAGATCCACACTCGCGTCCTACAGGCAGCCATTCTAGCAGCCTGGGGCAAGAGAGCACATGCCTTAGAGTCCCCTTTGACGCTATCATCAAGGGTCCGACAAAGCCTGGCCTGGTGGTTGAACCCTCAGAATCTTCTAAAGGGAAGATCCTTCAGCCCTGTTGTCTGGAAGGTAGTTACCACAGACGCCAGCCTGGCAGGCTGGGGGGCGGTCTTCGAGGGGTTCTCTCGCCAGGGAACTTGGGTGAAAACAGAGAGGCAGCTCCCCATCAATATCTTGGAGATCAGAGCTGCTCGCCTAGCCCTTCTGGCATGGACCTCCAGATTACAGGGGTCCCCGGTGAGAATCCAGTCAGACAATGCCACAGCGGTGGCATACATAAACCACCAAGGGGGAACCAGGAGTCAGGCCGCTCAGAGGGAGGTGAGCTTGATTTTTCAGTGGGCAGAGGTTCATGTACCCTGCATTTCGGCGATATTCATTCCCGGAGTGGACAACCTGCAGGCAGACTTCTTAAGTCGCCAGAGTCTGTCGCCAGGGGAGTGGTCTCTGCATCCCCAGGTCTTTCAGACAATCTGCCAGAAGTGGGGAATGCCAGACGTAGATATAATGGCATCCAGGTTCAACAAGAAACTAGACAGATTCGTGTCTCGAGCGAGGGACCCTATGGCCTGCGGAACCGATGCGTTGGTTTGCCCTTGGCATCAATTCAAACTTCTATATGCATTCCCTCCGCTACAGTTACTTCCTCGCCTGTTGCGCAGGATCAGAGTGGAGCACAAGCCAGTCATTCTAGTAGCTCCAGCTTGGCCCCGGAGGACATGGTACTCACTAGTCCTGAAGATGGCAGTGGGAGACCCTTGGACTCTTCCTCTACGACCAGACCTACTCTCACAAGGCCCGATCCTCCACCCTACATTACAACGTCTAAATTTGACGGCCTGGAGGCTGAATCACTGATTCTCAGGAGTAGAGGTCTGTCTAGGCAGGTAATTCCTACCCTGATTAGGGCTAGAAAGCCGGCCTCCAGGGTGATTTATTACAGGGTGTGGAGGAACTACGTAGGCTGGTGTGAATCCAAAAGATGAAATTCCCGCAAATATACCATTGATAGGGTGTTAAGTTTTCTCCAGCTAGGAGTGGATAAAGGCCTGGCATTAAGCACAATCAAGGGACAGATTTCAGCTCTGTCAGTGTGGTTTCAGAGGCCGCTGGCCACCCACTCGCTGGTAAAGACCTTCATACAGGGGGTCTTGCGTATTAATCCTCCTGTCAAGTGACCAATTTGTCCATGGGACTTAAATCTTGTCCTGTCCACTCTACAGAAACAACCCTTTGAGCCGTTGGCTGAGATTCCTTTAGTTTTACTGACAAGAAAGTTGGTTTTCTTGGTCGCCATAGTTTCGGCCAGGAGAGTGTCAGAGTTAGCAGCCTTATCGTGTAAGGAACCATATCTCATTCTACATAAGGACAGGGCAGTTCTCCGGCCCCATCCTGCCTTTCTACCAAAGGTTATATCCAATTTTCACTTGAACCAGGATTTGGTACTTCCATCCTTCTTTCCGAAACCCACATCTAGAAAGGAGGGGTTGCTGCATACCTTGGATATTGTCCGGGCCATGAAGGCCTATCTTAAAGCTACAGAAAAGATCCGGAAAACAGATGTGTTGTTCGTTCTACCAGATGGCCCCAAGAAGGGGCAGGCAGCTGCAAAATCCACCATCTCGAGATGGATTAGACAATTAATCATTCAGGCCTACGGTTTGAAGAGGTTGCCTCCTCCTTTGTCGGTAAAGGCCCATTCTACCAGGGCCATGGGCGCCTCCTGGGCAGCACACCATCAGATCTCTATGGCTCAGATATGCAAGGCGGCGACGTGGTCATCAGTCCACACGTTTACAAAGTTTTATCAACTAGACGTGAGAAGGAATGCGGATTCTGCCTTTGGACAGGCAGTACTACAGGCTGCAGTTTAAGATCCTCGGGATCAGGGGCACCCTTGGTTGTAAAGAAAAAGAAAAAAAAAAAAAAAAAAAGTTTTTTCTTGACTAAGTTGGAATTATTATTATTATTTGAGTATACCTCTAAATTAAATCTCGTTTGAGAAGATGTCTCCCTCCCCTCATTAAAGCATTGCTTTCGGACATCCCATATAGTAATGAATATGCCGCTCTGTGTCCCGTGATGTACGAGAAAGAAAAAGGGATTTTTAAATACAGCTTACCTGTAAAATCCTTTTCTTGGAGTACATCACGGGACACAGAGCTCCCACCCCTCTTTTGGGGAACATTTTTGGGAGGCATACTGCTTGCTACAAAACTGAGGGACTCCCTCTAGGGGAGGGGGTTATATAGGGAGGGGACTTCCTGTTTGAGATTGCCAGTGTCCACACCTGAAGGTACTCCATATAACCCATATAGTAATGAATATGCCGCCCCGTGATGTACTCCAAGAAAAGGATTTTACAGGTAAGCTGTATTTAAAAATCCCTTTATTCACTGGTCACATGTCGGTTGGGTCGTCAGCCTTTGGTTGCCTACCTGTTGGTCGTGCATCAGCTGGGCATTTAAAGTTTAAGACACTTGTCTCTTGACTGTTAACTGATTGTCTAAATACTGGCTAACTATTGAACCATCATTTGATGGGTGGTCACTTTGTTTTTCCAGGTTAGGCTCTTGGTTTTTCTGAGTGCTCATTGTGCCTCCTTTAGGGCCTCCTGCACTCCAGTAACTTTTAGACCCCTTTCACACTTCAGCCTGGTCCGATGAAAACGGTCCATCTGACCAGTTTCATCGAACCGGTCTGATCGTGTGTACGTGGCCTTAGGCAGCGCGGAATTTTTTGCATTTGTTATCATTCCTGTGAGAATCCCCTCCCAAAAACCCCCTTTTTTTAATATATATTTTTCCCTTTACAATGACTTTTAGCCAAACAGTTGACTAGCTCTTTATGAAGTCATGGAAACACTAAATATACGTTCTGGTTACACAGATGTCGCATTCTTTTCAGGTCTTCGCTAACCATCTTAAATAATTTATCTTGTGTTGTTTTTGAACTACTAATCTTTTCACATAATCTTTCCCATTTGCCCTCAGCATAGAACTGTCCATTCTCGTCTTAAGAACGTTTGTTTAAATATTTATTATCTTTAGAATGTATAGTCTCTCTAGTGCCACATTTACATGCCTTCAGGTATAGAAAAGTACATCCCCTTAGAGAAATTCATTATTTCAGTTCTTCCCTGGAGGACCTAAACCTTTATGCTGAGTCTAAGGGAATACAACGTGATCTTCAGAACTAGAACTTCTGAATTAGATAATTATTTCGAGAAAAAAAAAAAGAAACATGGAGTCAGCAAATAAACATGAAGTTAAGATACAAAAACTTACATACTTTTTGTTCTACTTAGCTCATGTTTATTTTGCACATATATACCTTTTGTGTAGTACTTTTAGCACTCTGTCATTATTGCTAAGACAATTTCATTCTATGTTCTAAAAAAAGGCTTTGTTAAGCCTCCAGTCACAGTCTACAGCTACAGACTGAAAGCAAACCAGCTTGTTTTGTTCAGACGTATTTAAACTCTGAGACCTTTTATTGCAACTTAGTTCGACTTCTCACCACCTACATCTTCCTGGCAGACACACTCATGTCTGCAATGCATTGGCTCACTAGTTCATTGGGTAATCTGTTGGTGGAATTCCAAAATCTTTTGAATCCTGGCCATTGAGATATGAATTAATGATTTTCCTAATGTGCTGTTCTGTATCGACAGACGGAACACTAAGGGGGGAATTTTGAAAAGTACACTTGTTATGCAGTATGGACATGTGAGCATGGCAAATAACGATATTAATTAAAGAATGCCATTGTTTTAAGTTAACCACTTCCATGCCGGGCCTATTCTGGCACTCCTCTCCTACATGTAAACATTAATATATATTTTTGCTTGAAAATTACTCAGAACCCCCAAACATTATACTGTATATGCTTTTTTTTTATCAGCCACCCTAGGAAATAAAATGGCGGCCGTGGCAACTTTTTATCTCACAGTATTTGCACAATCATTTTTCAAGCGCCTTTTTTGGGGAAAAAACAAAACAGTAAAGTTAGCCCAATTTTTTTGGATAATGTGAAACATGATGTTATGCCAGGTAAATAGATAACCAACAATAGATACCCAACAAAATTGTGCACACTCATGGCATGGTGCCAAACTTCGGTGCTTAAAAATCTCCATAGGCGACGCTTTATTTATTTTTTACAGGTTACCAGTTTAGAGTTACAGAGGAGGTCTAGTGCTAGAATTCTTGCTCACACTCTAATGCAGTGTTTTTCAACTCCAGTCCTCAAGGCACACCAACAGGTCATGTTTTCAGGCTTTCCATTATTTTGCACATGTGATTTGATCAGTTTCACTGCCTTAGTAATTCCCACAGCCATTTCATCTGAGGGAAATCCTGAAAACTTGACCTGTTGGTGCGCCTTGAGGACTGGAGTTGAAAAAAACTGCTCTAATGCATAGGTCTTCAATCTACGGCCCTCCAGTTGTTCAGGAACTACAATTCCCGTCATGCCTAGTCATGTCTGTGAATGTCAGTGTGCTCGCCGCTGATTTGACAGGCGATCGCATGGGACCTGTCATGTGTCCCATGCGATCGCCTACAGGGAGGGGCTGCTGTAGGCGATTAAGCTTAATCGCCTAACCAGCCCCTCGGCGGAAGCAGGAAGTGGGACAGGAAGTCCCACTCCTCCTGAAGCCCCCACTCCCCCCCCCCCAAAAAATTAATAGAGGCCAAATGGTTGCTGATCACAGGAGGCTGGACCAAGTTTGGGGTGGGGGAGGGAAGCAAGGCGGTGGATCAGTGTATTGGTAGGATAAGCTAGAAGAGGTTGGGATACACATGTAAACATATGTTTAGTATCGCATTGGGTCGTGTCAACCATCAACTCATCAAAGTTGCAAACTGGTGTTGGAGCTAGAAAATTAATAGGACCTACAATATGACCGGATATGACGAAAAAATGCGTTCCTTTTGTGTCCTACGTAGGTTTACAGAAACTTGTGATTGTATTCATTCCATCTAATTCTGTTCTACCAAGTATAGTTGCAACATCACAAATGGTGTTAGGTCTTCATTGACTCAGAATTGAATCAGGTTGAATCAAGGAAAAAGTATTAAGTCAGCTATAGGTTAGATTTGATTGCGGCACAAAAGTTTATTCAGCTGTCAAGTAATAATTGGATCTGAGCATGCATACGTTACTGCTGGGCTTTTCCCTGTTGCTCTCAGTAGTGTAGACTGTTATACTGGACTATGTCCCTCCAAGGTCTGTTTATCACTACCTGATTTCAATAGGAGTAGGATGAATGCACTGACCGATAGCTCAGCCAGTGGAGCATGGAAAATTGAAGCAGACGTTCAGTTTGTAGATGTATCGGGGCGGCCAATCGTCCCATTGTCCAGCTCACGATCCAGCCTGGTAACCGCGAAGTGCAAGCTGCTTCCTCCGTATCTCCGCTCGCTTTTCTCCACTCCGCTCACGCCAAACACAACGTCATGTGACTGTGCAAGGTGGTGACGTCAACACGTTTCACCCTGCTCTATGGCGTAGCTTAGTCTCGGAAACGTTTTGCATATGCCTATCGGCTACAGAAACAAACACCCCACTCTTCACAAGAGTACATGTATATTAGTGGTTAACTTGCTTTTGCCATGCCGTTATTCCCAATTTCTTGACAGACACCATAAGCTTTCATTGACAGATTCGACCTTACTTAATTTGGATTTTCGGACGAATGCATTTTTTAACTAAATAAAATTAATAAAAACAAATTTCGGGAGTAGCTAAATAAATGTATTTTTCGGACGAAAACGAAATTCCGAAACAAAATATTTCAGTGTGCACGTGTCTAATAGAAAGGTACACTCTTCTAGGTATTTCATGTCTTTAATGAATACATAACTGAATAAAATGGCAATACTTTATTACCTGCCAGGAATTCTGCTTTCAATTACAAAAGGCTTTCATGACAATTACATATGTTAAATCAAATTATAACTACTGTAAAAGGAGTTACAATTTAATAAAAAGAGATGTGTGAGCTTCCTTGAAAAACCATTCATCCTGCATCAATTTTTTTTGTTGTTATGAATGAATAGAACATAATACAATAGGCGTTTGTACATTATACCTTGCCCCTTAAAGTAGAACTTTCTGGTACATTAAATGCCATTACTTCTCCCAGCCTTTCAGTAATATTTATACATCACTGTAGAGAGACCTGCGTGATAACGCTCAAACAGCATTATTTTTCATTCCGAAGACGCAAGACAAATTAATTCCTTATCTGGGATAACATAATAGGTAAATTGTAGATCTAAGAGCATTTCAATTTTAGTTCCACTCCAGAACGTGGGTCTTTAAAACAAATTACCCTGTTTGATGGGGAAAAAATGGAAAGCTTTATAAAAAAATAAAAAAAGAGAGAGATACACATTACGTATTTTTGGTTCATTTTTCAGCTGAATATCAGCATTCAACAAGTCTATCTCTCTTGCGTGGTGGAACAAAGGACGTTAACAGGCTCCCTTTTATATTAAATTAAGTGGCATTGAACACTTCACAAGCTGTTCAGACCAGGGATATTGATGCATGATGTGGGAAGGACAAATATATTGAGAATGATAGAATATTTTAAAGGACATGGAGATGGAGATATGAACTCTCTTCGGGTTTCCAAGTGCAGGACATGAAATGATGTTCATTACTGAATAGAGTCTGGGCAAATGTTGATGAGGACATCTTACAAACAAATTGCGTGTTAAAACAAAAAATAAAAAAAGTAAGGTCTCAGAAAATGATTGTGGAAAAGAATACATAATCTTTTAGAGCTTTATAAGCTGAATATTAAATAATAAAATGTCTTTTTGCAAGGAAGCCAGAATTATTACATTGTGGCGTATATTTTGTTTTCTAAATAAGTTACAAAGAGTTCTTTCTTTTTCTCTCAATTCTGTGCTGGAAAAGGGGCCCAGACAATCTTTGATTCATGCATGGACATTCCTACTCAGCAGAAGTCAGGCGCGGACTGACAGCTCATGGGGCCCCAGGGCAATAGAAGATCATGGGGCCCCCTGTGTCCCCGCCCACATTTAAGCTACACCTGCACAGGGAGACACTGGGGGGGGGGGAGCACACAGGGGGACACTGGGGGAGAGCACACAGGGGGACACTGGGAGGGAGAGCACACAGGGAGACACTGGGGGGAGAAAACATGGGACATTGGGGGGAGCACACAGGTGAACATTTTGGGAGGGAGAGCGCACAGGGGGACACTGGGGGAGCACACAGGTGGACACTTGGGAAGGGAGAGCACACAGGGGGATACTGAGGGGAGCACACAGGGGGACATTGTAACACAGGGGGACACTACACTGGTGGGGGGAGCACACAGGGGGCACTGGGAAAATGAGAGCACACAGGGAGACACTGGGGGGAACACACAGGGGGACACTACACTGTTGGGGGGGAGAGCACACAGGGGGACACTAAGGATGGAGAGCACACAGGGGGACACTGTGGGAGGGGACCAGGAGAGTATCATCTATCATGGGCCTTCCTGCGGTCCTGTTGGGGCCCTGCCCCATACCTTTGTACTCGCCCCCCTCCCTCCGATGGCAGCCTTGGTGTCTCATTTTCTATACTGAGCTTCACTCACCCAATGCCTGTAATAATACTGCAAACGACACGCTTCTCCCCACCGGCCCCTCCTCTCTTCTCGTCTGTCCCAGCCAGGTGATGTTGCGTTTCATAGAGTACAAGCACCTGGGTGGAGTCTGGATGGGAAGCAAAGACGGGCCGGCAGGGAGCAGCGCCCAAGGGCCCCTAATTGTCTCGGTCCCTCGGGCTGTGCCCAAGTGCCCGATGGGTCAGTCCATCCCTGGTCACTATACTGATTTAATCCTGTTAAATGATAATGTTAGAGGCCTTTTTTTAATCAGCGGAAGTGTCCTGCTGTCAGAATGCAATGTCAATACACAACTCCAAAGAGTTACCCTGCTAGGTCCCAATAATATGAGAACTTGGTGAGGGAACCCTCCACAATCAAGTCGTACGCTCCATAGAGTTGGGCTTTATGGCAGAGTGGCCAGAAGAAAGCCATTACTTTCAGCAAAAAACAAAATGGCACATTTTGAGTTTGCAAAAAAGGCATGTGGGAGACTCACAAAATGTATGAAGGAAGGTGCTCTGGTCAGATGAGACTAAAATTGAACTTTTTGGCCATCAAAAAAAATACGGCATGTCTGGTACAAACCCAACACATCACATCACCAAAGAGCACCATCCCAGTGAAACATGGTGGTGGCAGCATCATGCTGTGCGGATGTTTTTCAGCAGTCGGGACTGGGAAACTGGTAAGAGTTGAGGGAAAGTTGAATGGTGATAAATACAGGGATATTCTTCAGCAAAACCTGTACCACTCTGTGTGTGATTTGAGGCTAGTACGGAGATTCACCTTCCAGCAGGACAATGATCAAAGCAACACTTGAGTGGTTTAAGCGGAAACATGTACATGTGTTGGAATGGCCTAGTCAAAGCCCAGACCTCAATTCAATAGAAAATCTGTGGTCAGACTTAAAGATTGCTGTTCACAAGCGCAAACCATCCAACTTGAAGGAGCTGGAGCCATTTTAAAAGAAGGTATAGGCAAAAATCCCAGTGGTAAGATGTGGCAAGCTCATAGAGACTTATCCATGGCGACTTGGAGCTGTGATAACCGCAAAAGGTGGCTCTACAAAGTATTGACTTTAGGGGGATAAATAGTTATGCACATTGACTTTTTATGTTATTTTGTCCTATTTGTTAGTTGCTTCACAATAATAAAAAAAAATAATCAAAGTTGTGGGCAATGTTCTGTAAATTAAATGATGCAAATCCTCAAACAATCCATGTAAATTCCAGGTTGTGAGGCAACAAAGTACGTAAAATGCCAAGGGGGTGAATACTTTTGCCAGGCACTATGGGCCAGATTCAGGAAAGAGATAAGACGGCTTATCTCCAGATAAGCCGTCTTATCTCTGCGTCTGAGCCCTCCTATCTATGCGACTGATTCATAGAATCAGTTACGCATAGATTTCCATTAGATCCGACTTGCATGAGTCTCTTACGCCGTCAAATTTTATTTTCATATTTAGGCTGGACGCTAGGTGTCGTTCCCGTCTAAAATATGCAAATGAGCCTATACGCCGATTCCCGAACGTACACCCGGCCAGCGCTATTTTTTTACGTTGTTTGCGTTAGCGTAGGTCCGTCATAATGTTAACCCTGCTGTATGAGGCGCAGCCAATGTTAAGTATGGACGGCGTGCCGGCGTTTTTTTCACGTCGTTTACATAAAGCGTTCGCGAATAGGGCTTTACATAAGTGTCGTTCACGTCGTTTAAATTGTGTATTGACGTTATGATTTGGAGCATGCGCACTGGGATCAATTGACGGCTGGCGCATGCGCAGTACGTTCGGCGCGGGATCGCGCGTTATTTAAATAATACACTCCTCCTACCCGCCCAATTTGACTTAAGATGGCCATTTACGCTACGCCGCCTGAACTTTACAGGCAAGTGCTTTGTGAATAAAGCCTGAAAAAGTTACTGCGGCGTAGTGTAAATACCATACGCTAGGCACGTTTAGAATTACGCCGATCCTACCTGAATCTAGCCCTATGTATATATCTATGTATATCTATCTATCTATATATATCTATATATATATCTATACAGTATATATAGTAGAAACAGATATATTTATATTGAATACATGGCATAACTGCTGTTTAATGTTATTTTACAAAACATTTATGTGATTTTATTTTTTTAATCCAAAGCCAGTCTCTATGAAGAATTCTTAAAATATCCTTTATGACTTCTGAATCACAAAACTGTGGGCTTCACCTGTAGCCATAATGACCCCTCTGACTTCTTGCCGATATTCTCTCAGAAAGTGTTATACTATTGTTGCCTTCATTTTACTTGTTTTGAAGTTTTCTTTTCAAGAAATGAAAACTAGATTTAAAAATATGTATCAAATGTATTTAAAGAAATATAAGTGTGCAGTCACATTTCTTGGCATATGGAGTTTGCTTCAAAATCAATGTACGGTAGGTACATTTTTATCAGCATAAAATGACTAAAAACAATAAAAATGTAGGTGTTACATGTGCTGCAAAACTGTATGCATATTCCCTCTATGTGAATGGCAGCAGAATGCTAGGCTAGTTTATATACAGGTCGAATATTCTTTATTTATAGTAATAGCATAAATGAGTTAAATATCACATTGTGCCCACTAAAGGGTGCTAATAATCTACTATGGTCATCAGCTCCATCTAGTGGCCATAATCTGTTAATTCCCTGATTTGCTCCATTTGCTCCATGCACCTACAGGCATCATCTCAGTATCATTCTTTTCAGCCGACAATTCTCTTTCATGCAGAATTGACCTGAATGGCTAACTTCTGCGGGTGGTGGTAGGGCACTACGCCCTTGCCGCTGCCTTTCCCAGGCTCTCCTGTCCCATTTCAGAGGCTGGTAGTGATGCGGCCATCGGCGATGACTGCCCTGTATAGAGGAACCGATGTCATTCCCCTCTCTCTGTAACCCCCTGAGCTGCTGCTAAATCAATGCTGGAGGATAAAGCAGGGTGAGCTGAGCTGCTGAATCACTTCTGGAAAAGGGAGGCAGGGTGAGCTGAGCTGCTGGAAGAAGGAACATGGTGAGCTGAGCTTCTGCTGAGTTAATGCTGGAGGAGGAAGCAGGGTGAGCTGAGCTGCTGAATCATTTCTGGGAAAGAGGGGCAGTGTGAGCTGAGCTGATGAGTCAATGCTGGAGGAGGAAGCAGGGTGAGCTGAGCTGCTAAATCACTTCTGGAAAAGGGAGGCAGGGTGAGCTGAGCTGCTGGAAGTAGGAACATGGTGAGGTGAGCTGCTGCTGAGTCAATGCTGGAGGAGGAAGCAGGGTGAGCTGAGCTGCTAAATTATTTCTGGGAAAGAGGGGCAGGATGAGCTGAGCTGCTGAGCTGCTGTTGAGTCTATGCTGGGAGGAGGAAGCAGGGGGAGCTGAGCTGCTGAATCACTTCTGGGAAGGAGGCAATGCTGTATCTATGTACCATAGGCCAACAAGGCCCAGGCCTAGGGTAGAACTTTGCACTTTGCAGGGGGGCAGCATGGAAAGAGTCCCCGCTGGCTTGCGCTACACTGTTTGTGTAGCGCAAGTCTTGTGGGGCGGACTGAGCTAAGGGGCAAATTAGTTTAGCGCCTACATAGAGTGACCACACTGCTTCTGGTATGCGGGCAGCCGGCATTCCGCAACTGTGGGGGTGCTGCTTATAATTTTGACTGTCCTATCATCCTGGACCACAAACCTTCCTCAATGTGTTATATGTTTTCTGCTGTACGATTGGTATGGTCTTCTTAGTCCTCTCCATAAAATTATCAGAAATGTATGCTTAAAGTAGAATTATAGGCAATGCTTATTTTAGATAGAGTAAGGGAGGCTTATAGCCCCTGACAGTTTATTTTTTTTACCAATCCTGTCCTATTGCAGAGATTTCCCCATACTTCCTGCCCCATAGCCAAACAGGAAGTGGGAGGAAATCTATGCAAATTAAGGGATTCTATCCCCCCCCCCCCCAGGCCTTCAGAACTTGTGTACCCACTCAAAAATTTCAGGGCGGGTCTTAAACAGAAAGGGATGTGGTCATATTTAAATTAGGGGGTGCACGAGTTTAGTCAGGCCTGGGTGAGCTGAGCTGCTAGGAGTAGGAACATGGTGAGCTGAGCTGCTGAGCTGCTTCTAAATCAATGCTGGAGGAGGAAGCAGGGTGAGCTGATCTGCTGAATCACTTCTGAAAAAGTAAGGTAGGTTGAGCTGCTGGGAGTAGGAACATGGTGAGATGAGCTGTTAGTCTGCTGCTGAGTCAATGCTAGGAGGAGGAAGCAGGGTGAGCTGAGCTTCTGAATCCCTACTGGGAGGAGGAAGCAGGGCAACCTGAGCTGCTGAGTCACTGCTGGGAGTGGGAACATGGTGCACTGATCTGCTGAATCAGCCGCTGCTGAGTCAAAGCTGGAGTAGGCACATTATGAGCTGAACTGCTGAGTTAATACTGGGAGAAGGAAGCAGGGTGAGCTGAGCTGCTGAATTACTTCTGGGAATGGGGGCAGGGTGAGCTGAGCTGTTGAGAGTAGTAATATGGTGAGATGAGATGCTAAGCTGTTGTTGAGTCAATGTTGGGAGGAGGAAGCAGGGTGGGCTGAGCTGCTGAGTCCCTACTGGAAGGAGGAAGCAGGTGACCTGAGCTGCTGAGTCACTGCTAGGAGTGGGAACAGGGTGCACTGATCTGCTGAATAACTTCTGGGAGAGGGGACAGAGCGAGTTGAGCTGCTGAGAGTGGGAACATGATGAGCTGAGCTACTAAGCCACTGCTGAGTCAATGCTGGAGGAGGACGCAGGGTGAGCTGAGCTGCTGAATCACTTCTGGGAGAGGGGGGCAGGGTGAACTGCTGAATTACTGCTGGAGGAGGTAGCTTGTTGAGCTGAGCTGCTGCTGAGTCAATGATGGGAAGAGGAAGCAGGGTGAGCGGAAAATTCTGAATCACTTCTGGTAGTGTGGGACAGGATGAACTGCTAAATTACTGCTGGAGAAGGTAGCTTGTTGAGCTGAGCTGCTGAGTCCCAGTTGAAGGAGGTTGCAGTGTCACCTGAGCGAGGGAGAAAGGGGTTTGACATGCACAGAGAGCAACCTAAAAAACTTCAATGGTTTTTGCTGTGAATTTTGAGGAAGAATTATTCCACAGTGCCTGAAGCTACAGAGGTCAGTGAAGACTTATTTGAAGTTCATTTACTGCTTGTTAATAATGTGAAAATACTTGCATATCCATAACCTGATAATATTTTTTTTTGTAAGTAACCTTTGCATACAGGCCCAGAAAACAGATGAGTATCCAATTTAACTTTAATATTTTACTACTGTGGGTATCCCAGTATTCTCTGCATCTCAATATTTACACACAGAAGTAATGGTACAATGTCCCTAGTCCTTTCAGTTTATTGCCTCTCCCTTATGTCCTGCTAAATGGTTAACTGTAAGTAATTGTAATCAGAACAGCTTTAAATTTACTGTGTAACAGTTTGTCAGTGTCACATTTGTGCCTTCAACTAATCACAATTAATCTGAATTGCACATTGATTTTACAGAAATCATTAGAAGCCTCATGCTGGAAGATTCTCCCTTACAGCGACAATTAGTAAAGCCCCAAATGTGAGGATTTCACAGAAGAATTAGATTCTGGTCACATTGCTTTATTATTAAGGAATGAGAATATGATAAAAGCAAGGCTACTTTCATAACTGCTAATTGAATGAAAAAGACAGGCAGGTAGCAGAACTGTATCCAGCGGCTCTGAATAAGAAAAAAAAAAAAAAACATGTTGTTTTTGCATTGTCTTCATTGAGAAATATAATCTGAAATGATAGAACAGGAGAAAATTCAGGACCTGTAAATAATAATTTGCAGTAATGTAATGCACAGTCCCAGAGTTTGAAGATTTGTCTTTACAGAACAATGAAGACTAAAAGGAACCAAAATATCCACCCATCCAATTAGTTAGAGATATAGGGCCAGATTCAGAAAGGCTTTACGCCGGCGTATCTATTGATACGCCGCGTAAGTTAAAAGATGCGCCGTTGTATCTATGCCTTGTATCCAGGAACCTAGATACGCCTGAAATATGGCTTCAGCCGACCGGCGTAAGTTGCCGTACGCCGTCGTAACTTAGTTGCATATTTACGCTGGCCGCTAAGGGCGCTTCCGTACAATATGCAAATGAGCTAGATACGCCGATTCACGAATGTACTTGCGCCCGGCGCATTGATATACGTCGTTTACATAAGGCGTATGACCGGCGTAAAGTTACCCCTGCTATATGAGGCGCAGGCAATGTTAGGTAAGGACGTCGGAACAGCGTTAAATTTTCCGTCATTTACGTCGTTTGCGTAAGTCGTACGCGAATAGGGCTGTGCGTAAGTTACGTTCACGTCGAAAGCATTGAGTGTTTGCGACGTGATTCTGAGCATGCGCACTGGGATATGTCCACGGATGGCGCATGCGCCGTTCGTTAGACGCTTCATTTACATGGGGTCACGATTAATTTCCATACAACACGCTCACTACCAGCCTAATTTGAATTACGTGGGCTTACATTTACACTACGGCGCCGTAACTTACGGCGCAAGTTCTTTCTGAATACGGTACCTGCCTCTCTAAGTTACGGCGGCCATTTTCTTTTATTTTGGCATGCGGTTTCCCTAAATATCCATACCAGACCTTTAGGGCTCATCCCTATTAGCTACAATATGCCACTACCATTGTACTCCTATATGCCAAGCAAACTTGCCTTGGTTGTAAAACTCAGACAAAAAACTCAGACAAAATATAACAAAGCATATCCCTCTTTAGTGTGTACTTGTCTCAAATAAGAGGACCAAGTGTAATTACTGTCTGATGACTCGATCTTCTGCTATAAGAATGAGTCACTTCTGACAAATTTTCATGACACCAAGAGATACATGGTAACAGGGGAGGGCACATCCTGTGATTGACAGCCTCAACTCTGTACATTTGTGCTATGTGAATGGGGTGTATGTCCCTTCACTCCAATCAGCTTTTAGAGCTCCCCTCACTAAGTGGAACTTCAGCTTTGCTTTTCAGAGCTGAGAGATCCTGTTTAAATTCTGCACTATGAAGTTACCAGCAGATAAACAGGTACAACTTATGTAGGAGAATGTGTTTCATCTCTGTGTATCACCTGAGGCCAGTCACTTCCCTGAGTATATGTGAGGATTTCTAACCACACTGAGGTAACTCTGTTGCATATGTGGTTATCTAGATAGGTGGAGAACTGGATATTTTGCACTCTATGTGTATCACATCACTGCAGTGATAAATTAAATTAAAGTCAGATGGACTTTTTCCTTTAGTAAATTCTGATCGTGTGTACCCATCGGAGTTTATCCATCGGATATTCCAAGGAATTCCGTTGGAGTTTACATAGAGAGCATGATCCCATTTATGAGTTTGGTTGGGCTATAAATTACACTGGCAGTGAAGGGATTAACCAGTAGGGGGCGACAAAGGGGTTATGTGTGTCCTAGAGAGTGATTCTAACTGTGTGGGGGATGGGCTACATGTAACACGACACTGATCACCGCTCCCGATGACAGGGAGCAGTAGATCAGTGTCCTGTCACAAGGCAGAACAGGGAAATGTCTTGTTTACACAGGCATCCCCCTGTTCTGCAGCTCCGTGACACAATCACGGGACACCGGTGGACATCGAGTCCACGGCTCCCGCGGGCACAGTCATGGAGCTTGCGGCTGGCACGCTTCTGCATGGCGTGGATTTCAAAGCAACGTACCTTTGCCCACAGGAGCCATTCTGCCAACATATATCTACTGCCAGTGGCCGGCAAGTGGTTAACCACTTAAGGACCGCCTCCTGCACATATATGTCGGCAGAACGGCACGGCAGGGCACAGGCACGTACCTGTACGTCCCCTTTAAGTGCCCAGCTGAGGGTCGTGCGCGACCCGGTCGGAAGCTCAGTGACCGCGCCCGTGGGACCCGCTGACCCCATCTCCGCCGGTGTCCTGCGATCGGTCACAGGAGCTGAAGAACGGGGAGAGGTGAGTGTAAACACGCCTTCCTCATACTTCACAGTGGCACTGTCATTGATCGTCTGTTCCCTGATATAGGGAAAGACAATCAATGACGTCACACTTCCAGCCCCGCCCCCTACAGTTAGAAACACATATGTGGTCACACTTAACCCCTACAGTGCCCCCTAGTGGTTAACTCCTAAACTGCAATTGCCATTTTCACAGCAATCCGTGCATTTTTATAGCATTTTTTGCTGTGAAAATGACAATGGTCCCAAAAATGTGTCAAAATTGTCCGATGTGTCCGCCATAATGTCGCAGTCACGAAAAAAATCACTGATCGCCGCCATTAGTAGCAAAAAATAAATATTAATAAAAATGCCATAAAACGATCCCCTATTTTGTAAACACTATAAATTTTGCGCAAACCAATCGTTAAATGATATTGCGTATCGGCCTAAACTGAGGAAAAAAACGTTTTCTTTTATATCTTTTTTGGGGATATTTATTACAGCAAAAAGTAAAAAATATTGCATTTTTTTTCAAAATTGTCGCTCTATTTTTGTTTATAGCGCAAAAAATAAAAGCCGCAGAGGTGATCAAATACCACCAAAAGAAAGCTCTATTTGTGGGAAAAAAAGGACGCCAATTTTGTTTGGGAGCCACGTCGCACGACCGCGCAATTGTCAGTTAAAGCGACGCAGTGCTGAATCGCAAAAAGGGGCAAGGTCCTTAACCTGCATATTGGTCCGGGTCTTAAGTGGTTAATGACATTACTTTTGAAATGAACATTTAATGTTTGTATGAAATTTTAGTGATTTGATTTACACAAACTTTAATTTAGATACAAACTGTGGTCAGTGGTGTTCTTAGATTTTTTTTCTCTATGTCTGATTTGTACACATAACAAATAGTGAAATTGTTGCTGAGCATTAATTTATCAAACTGCTAAACATTTTCCCAGCAATGCTATAATATTTTGAGCTGTTTTATATTTCAGGAGCTTTTCACCTTTTACATTCTGCTTGATGAAAGTGTGGTTCTACGTTCAGCATCATAAATTAGAATTATCTTCCAGTTATTTCCATGGTGACATTCAAAGACTTTATAGAGGGTATAACTTTCAGTACAGGTCATAAATACAAGATTTTCACTTACTGCTATTTTGTACTAAGCCAGCAGGAATCCGTATAAAGTCCGCTCTATGTTTGAGTATTTTTCTGTTCACAATCAGGAATATTAATAATATCCATAAATACCATGGTTGTTGATAATTTGAAATGCTAGGCTTTATTTTTATTCCTCTCAGGAGCTCTGTTGGTAAGATATCTGAAGCAGAATTTGTAGTTTATTCCAAATTCTGTTTCATTATGACATTGTAGTTCCCGATTAGATTCTCCCTAATGGAGAATCAACATATACTGTACTTTGGAAATCCAAAAGTCAAGTTATCCTTTACAGATTTTTATTGCCCCATTCAGTGTAACCACCAGGGCTGCCTTAATAAGAGGGCACACCTGGGCACTGACCAGGGGCCCCAGCTGCATGGGGGCCCCGCGCTTTCCCCAAAGCAGCTGGTCCTTGAGCCTGTGCTGCCCCGAAATTGGGGCTGCCCCTCTACATCCCAGATATCCCCCCAGCACTCTGACCCCTCTACACCCCAGATATCCCCCAGAACTCTGACCCCTCTACACCCCAGATATCCCCCCAGCACTCTGACCCCTCTACACCCCAGATATCCCCCCAGCACTCTGACCCCTCTACACCCCAGATATCCCCCAGCACTCTGACCCCTCTACACCCCACATATCCCCCCAGCACTCTGACCCCTCTACACCCCAGATATCCCCCCAGCACTCTGACCCCTCTACACCCCAAATATCCCGCCAGTATTCTGACCCCTCTACACCCCATATATCCCCTCAGCACTCTGACCCCTCTACACCCCAGATATCCCCCAGCACTCTGACCCCTCTACACCCCAGATATCCCCCCAGCACTCTGACCCCTCTACACCCCAGATATCCCCCCAGCACTCTGACCCCTCTACACCCCAGATATCCCCCCAGCACTCTGACCCCTCTACACCCCATATATCCCCCCAGCACTCTGACCCCTCTACACCCCAGATATCCCCTCAGCACTCTGACCCCTCTACACCCCAGATATCCCCCCAGCACTCTGATCCCTCTACACCCCAGATATCCTCCCAGCACTCTGACCCCTCTACACCCCATATATCCCCTCAGCACTCTGACCCCTCTATACCCCAGATATCCCCCAGCACTCTGACCCCTCTACACCCCACATATCCCCCCAGCACTCTGACCCCTCTACACCCCAGATATCCCCCCAGCACTCTGACCCCTCTACACCCCAGATATCCCCCCAGCACTCTGACCCCTCTACACCCCATATATCCCCCCAGCACTCTGACCCCTCTACACCCCAGATATCCCCCCAGCACTCTGACCCCTCTACACCCCAGATATCCCCTACCTCCTACTTACTTGATTTATGTTTACCTGCACTGTCTCCATTGTACGGGCCCCAGAGCATTACTTTTCCCAGGGGCCCATGATACTATTAAGATGGCCGTGGTAACCACCAATGTGAAATACTTCAGGGCAATTTTGTAGATCTTCACCATTGGATGCTTGCTTGCAAATTACCATACTTATCCCATGTATTCATATGTATTAGTATGGATTGCTTCCATGAGTGCTCCTCCATCCATAGGAATGAATGAGGTAGCAACACACATGTGTAATGGACACCACAGTGGCACAAGCTTGAATAAAGTACTGAGCATTGAGTATTGGATGCCTAGTATAGTATCTATAACCAGTGGCGAATGGTGCTCCAAATTTTTGGGGGGGGCGCAAACAACCAAAAAAAAAAACATTAATTGCAGCCTCACTGTGCCCATCAATTGTTGCCACTGTGCCATCAAACTCAGCCACTGTGCCATCAAATGCTGCCACTGTGCCATCAAACGCTGCCTCTGTGACATCAAACGCAGCCACTGTGCCATCAAACGCTACCACTGTGTCATCAAACGCAGCCACTGTGCCATCAAACGCTGCCACTGTGCCATCAAACTCAGCCACTGTGCCATCAAATGCAGCCACTGTGCCATCATTCTGTTTCATTATGACATTGTAGTTCCTGATTAGATTCTCCCTAATGGAGAATCAACATATACTGTACTTTGGAAATCCAAAAGTCAAGTTATCCTTTACAGACTTTTATTGCCCCATTCAGTGTAACCACCAGGGCTACCTTAATGAGAGGGCACACCTGGGCACTGACCAGGGGCCCCAGCTGCATGGGGGGCCCCACGCTTTCCCTAAAGCAGCTGGTCCTTGAGCCTGTGCTGCCCCGAAATTGGGGCTGCCCCTCTACATCCCAGATATTCCCCCAGCACTCTGACCCCTCTACACCCCAGATATCCCCCAGCACTTTGACCCCTCTACACCCCAGATATCCCCCCAGCACTCTGACCCCTCTACACCCCAGATATCCCCCCAGCACTCTGACACCTCTACTCCCCATATATCCCCTCAGCACTCTGACCCCTCTGCACCCCAGATATCCCCCCAGCACTCTGACCCCTCTACACCCCAGATATCCCCCCAGCACTCTGACCCCTCTACACCCCAGATATCCCCCCAGCATTCTGATCCCTCTGCACCCTAGATATCCCCCCAGCACTCTGACCCCTCTACACCCCAGATATCCCCTCAGCACTCTGACCCCTCTACACCCCAGATATCCCCCCAGCACTCTGATCCCTCTGCACCCTAGATATCCCCCCAGCACTCTGACCCCTCTACACCCCAGATATCCCCTACCTCCTACTTACTTGATTTATGTTTACCTGCACTGTCTCCATTGTAGGGGCCCCAGAGAATTACTTTTCCCAGGGGCCCATGATGCTATTAAGATGGCCCTGGTAACCACCAATGTGAAATACTTCAGGGCAATTTTGTAGATCTTCACCATTGGATGCTTGCTTGCAAATTACCATACTTATCCCATGTATTCATATGTATTAGTATGGATTGCTTCCATGACTGCTCCTCCATCCATAGGAATGAATGAGGTAGCAACACACATGTGTAATGGACACCACAGTGGCACAAGCTTGAATAAAGTACTGAGCATTGAGTATTGGATGCCTAGTATAGTATCTATAACCAGTGGCGAATGGTGCTCCAAATTTTTTGGGGGGGCGCAAACAACCAAAAAAAAAACATTAATTGCAGCCTCACTGTGCCCATCAATTGTTGCCACTGTGCCATCAAACTCAGCCACTGTGCCATCAAATGCTGCCACTGTGCCATCAAACGCTGCCTCTGTGCCATCAAACGCAGCCACTGTGCCATCAAACGCTACCACTGTGTCATCAAACGCAGCCACTGTGCCATCAAACGCTGCCACTGTGCCATCAAACTCAGCCACTGTGCCATCAAATGCAGCCACTGTGCCATCATACGCTGCCACTGTGCCATCAAACACAGCCACTGTGTGTTCAAACTCAGCCACTGTGCCATCAAACGCTGCCACTGTGCCACCAAAAGCAGCCACTGTGCTATTAATTGTTGCCACTGTGCCATCAATCGTTGCCACTGTGCCATCAAACGCTCCCACTGTGCCATCAAACTCAGCCACTGTGCCATCAAACGCAGCCACTGTGCCATCAAACGCTCCCACTGTGCCATCAAACTCAGCCACTGTGCCATCAAACGCAGCCACTGTGCCATTAAACGCAGCCACTGTGCCATCAAACGCTGCCACTGTGCCATCAAACGCTGCCACTGTGTCATCAAACTGAACCACTGTGCCATCAAACGCAGCCACTTTGCCATCAAACGCTGCCACTGTGCCATCAAACGCAGCCACTGTGCCATCAAACTCTGCCACTGTGCCGTTAAACGCAGCCACTGTGCCATCAATTGTCGCCACTGTGCCATCAATTGTCGCCACTGTGCCATTATTTATCGCACTGTGCCCATCAATTGTCGCCACTGGGCCCATCAATTGCCGCCAGTTTGCCCCTTAACATGCCTCCAGATTGCCCCTTAAAATGCTGCCAGTTTGCCCCCTTAAAATGCTGCCAGATTGCCCCCCTCCCGGGACTTTTCTCGGGTCAGCCATCCTCCCCCCACGATTACTCGATGTCTTCTCCCACCCTCGATCTCACTTCAGCCAATCAGGTGACCGGTAACCAGACCCGGCGAACCTGATTGGCTGAGATGCTTGTCAGTGTTAACCAGGAAACGCACACCCTGTGCCCCCTTTGGTTACCCATTTAGAAGCCGATTAGAGCCCACAGGCTGCTGGCTCTGATAGACACTTCCAAAACACACCCACCACTGTTATTCAGATGGCCGGGGCTCAACAGGGGTCCGGCCATCTGAATAGTGGGCGGCAGCGGCGAAAATACATAGATTCATGCAATGCATGAATCTATGTATTGTTGAGTGAGTGGGTGCAGGAGAAAGGGGGCAGCGCTCCTGCGCCCACTATGGATGCACCGCCACTGTCTATAACCCATACTTTTCTATCTACTTTTGGATAGAGTATAGAAGGGTTTATGGTTTAAGGGATAATTCAGCAATTGTATAATAAAATGCAAAATCATTTTATTAACGCCTTCACACCTAAGGGTAAAACAAATCCTAATGCCTAAACACAATTTAGCAATTTTGACATGTGTTAATAAAACCATAAATATCATTATTGCACCTTGTTTTTTTTCAGGACAAATTGGGCTTTCCTTTGGTGGTGAATCATAATAGCCTACTACTAAAGAACAACCCAAAATAAAATGTCCTGCTCCCAACGGTCGCAGCGATACCACATATGTGTATATAAGTTGTTGTTTGTACCCGTAGTACAGCCCAATATTGTGCATTTCTCTTTTTTTGTCCTACCTAAAACCCAATGACGCTAACTGACACTGACGCTAATAAAAAAAAAAAAATCCTGCCCAAAGTATATTGCCCCTGACCTTTGGCCCTGACCTTGACCTTTGCCCGTTACTTGACCCAGACACTAACTCTGGCACTGACCTAGATCAAACCTTGATCTGGGTATTTTTCCTTTATTTATTTTGTGTTTACAAATGTATTATTGAGGTATTTTTGGCAAATATAAAATATTCAGGAACAGAGAGACCTTTCCTTGACATTTTTTTGCACACACCTTTTTTTTCCTCTCTGCAAGTACAGAGAAAGATATCTTTCCTCTACATTCACAGATAAAGAAAAACACAGGGGCAGCCTTCACAGTGACTGATCAGTGTGGTAGTCAATCAGAGGCTATCACAGCAATCATGTGATCCGGAATTGGGAGATCTGGGTCCTGATCATAAGCACGGGGCCCAGGGGCTCTCGGTGAGACCCGGGTCTCTGTTCTGGGAGCATGCTGTATGGCGTGCTGCCAGCGGGAGATATGCTTATATGTGGCCCCACAAAAAAAGCCCAGTGCCACGAACACACATACTGCCGCATATATGTGTTACATCGGCGGAAAAGGGTTCAAATAACAGTTTTTTTTATCATTAAAAAAGTTTAGTTTAGCAAACTAAATGTTATTTAGTTAAGGATTATATCTACTTTAATTCTGAAAAATCTGTATAGATGAATGCAGTTTGCAACACAAAAGAGGGTTGACGTTTCAAAAAACTGGAGTCTAGTATCAACTTCTTAACAATACATTATCACTAAACTTGATGAAGAATGGTGGAGCTCAAAAAGTATCAGCAAAAACGAAAACTTTAGCACATGGCAGTTTATGAACTTTAGTTCTCAGCCTTTACTGGATTACCTGTTATTTGCCTCTGTAGTCATACAACAGGAAAAGTACAAAATAATACTCCCACATTAGACAAATGCTTTGCAGCAAAGCATCTTTTTACCTGTAGAACCATGGCTTATGTTCTAATTATGCCATGGGAAAAGCACTAAAAGCTTGAAAAAGCCTCTAAATACCATATTTAAAATGCTCTTGACTTAAAACATAATACTTACATTACTTGATATGGAAAAAGATTATATCCCACCCACCTTTGCAGTGCAAAGTACTACACCCCTAAAATTGTTTTAAAGTGTTTACATATCCAAGAATGGATTTTTTTTCCTTCTTTCGAAATGAACTAAGTGATTCAAATCTTCTACTTGTGATCAGTTTTAAGTAAGTAAGGTTTAACAATCACAATTGAAGTATAATATATTTGCTCTAATCCACACGTTCCAACTGATGTTTCAAGAGTTTATTCAAAATCTATCTTTTATTTTATCAGCCAGGACTCCAGCTGTGGGTCTGGGATCTGAGACCACCCCTTACAGAGTCAATAGTGTTAAAGTATTTGTAATTTAAAAAAAATAAAATAAAGATCCTTTTTCTTTAAAGCATGTTATACAGCACATAGCTGTGTTATTTGGCTTCCTGTAACACCTGAAATACCTGGTTGATTCTGCCTGGTTCTGTCCTCCCCTGGGTAAACTGACCATGGTTAATCATGGCTGCTGAGCCCTGTCACTGTGGTCAGTTTACATGCTTCCGTATTCTGCTCTCTCCTCTGTCCTCCTCTGTGCTTTCCCCCTGTCCCCCTCTGTTGTCTCCTCCGTCCTCTCCCTGTCCTCTCTCTGCCTGTCAGCTCTGTGTCTGTGCCCGCCCCCTCCTCTCCTGCTGGTCAAATTACTGTACATTGTTTATAGTATCCTATCTGTTTATTTATGGAACGTGACCCTGTGTCTGTGCCCTATAAAAATAATGCATTATATACCTGTTTACAGAGCGCAGATCAGCACTCACATGACCCTTCACCCCTCTCCTCCTCTCCGCCTCCTGACTGACATCAGCAGTAGATCCGTGGCCCTGCCCGCTGCAACTGTAAGGCCGAGCGAGGAGAGAGCCAGTGGGTCATGTGAAAAAAGTTCCAATAGTTCCATTTGACAGAAGTCAATCATTATATTGACTTCTGTCAAACAGGAATGGCCATAGATGGATTGGGTTTTAGCCACCAAAACAGCCAAATATCGATCCACCTATGGGTATCTTTAGCCATTTGTAGTGAATAGTAGACTAATTATCCCCAATAAAACTGAGAAATTTGGGCACCAGCCTGTTGTATACATACCTCAGAACTTTTAAAGTTGAGAAAAAAAAAAACGTCTTTTGGAACAAAGTATGCAGGCAAATAACACATGCCTGCTGAACCCCCCGTTACGCAAAGACTAGAAATGCAAAAAAATGACTGGATAAATCCAAAAGTTCCCTCACATTTTAACATTTTAATAAAAAAATTTAAGAGGCTGGATGAACAGTTTGCGTACTAAATTACTTTGGATAATTAAATAAGACTTCTATATCTACACATCTGTATACTAGACCAAAAAGAGGAATGAAATACTGTATAAAAAATGTAATGATAGTTAGTTATTTATAATACAGGGTCCTTCAGGAAATTAAATGCTATTTAGTTATGGCTTACTACTTTATTTCTTCAGAATCTCTAGAAACGAAAACATAGTTTACAACACAAGAAAAGGTTGAAAATTCGATTAATTTGATAATAGTGTCTACTTCTTGACAATACATAACTGCTGAACTCGTGATCTTAAAAACACTATGGTGGAACTCCCAAAGTATCTTACTTGTTGTATGTAGCTGATTTTATTACTTCAAAAGTTAAAAAGATCTACCTTCAGTGTGCAGCTGCTTATGAACTTTTATTCTCAGCCTTGTCTAATTTGTCTATTATTTGCCTCCGTATTCCATAAAACAAGAAAAGTTCAACATAATATTCCCACGTTAGGAAAATGATTTCAAAGCAAAATACCCTTGTACCTGTAGAAACAATGTTTACATACTAATTATGCTATAGCAAAAAAAAAAAGCTTATGCCTTTATCTTAAAACATATTACCTGCACTACTAGATATGTAGGTTTAATCCCACCTACCCTTGCAAGTAGACATGTGTGTTCCCGTTCGTAACAAATGGATTTTCGTACAAATTTGTTAGTATTCGTACATTCGGATCAATTTGAACATCTGAAAAGCTGAAAGAACCAAAATACGAAAATTCCGGAATTACAAATAAGCAAAATAACGAACAAGCGAAAATACGAACGTACGATTGGACAATCTTACTAAAATATAAAACACCGAAACAGCAAAAGAATGAAAATTACATCTATAACGAAAGATTTGCATTCCGTATTTTAAATCCTTTGTCTGTTCGTATTTTCATTTGTGTGTTTTGTAAATCTGTTTCTTTGTCTGTTCGTAAATTTGTGTACTCATATCGTTCTTTCTAATGGGTACTGGGCAGTGTAGTTAGTGAGTGATTATCTTACTTAATATCTTAGCCAATCAGCTTATCTCTTTTGTGCAGAGTCACATTTTTATCCGAAGAGAGTTGGCTGGACTTTTGAAACAGAAAAAGTTTGACCGATGGAGCGTACACACGGTCGAATTTTTGGGAAAACGCTAATTTTGAAGTTTGTTGGCAAAAATTGCGACCGTGTGTACGGGGCTTAAGAGAAAGTCTATCTTACTATGGATTAGCCGCGTGTTGCTATGTATTTACAAAAGTACAAAATTACGAGTCCTTTAAACAAAAATTGTTATCTAACACAATTACTAATTTCAAATCAACGGAAATAAATTAGACAGAATTACAAATCATTCAGTATAAACGAAAATAAAACTGTTACGAAAATACGTACGGGTCCGAATAGGAAAACTTGCGTCTTACGAAATACGAACGGGTCAGAATAGGAAAACTTGCGTCGTTTTTGTTGTGCACATGTCTACTTGCAAGGACTACACACCTTAAATTGTTTAATAGTGTTTACCTATCCAAGGATTGATTTTTTCATCATTTCTAAATGAACCAAGTGATTCATAATGTCCGTCGTATTATCAGTTTTAGGAAGGTAAGTTTGAACAATCAAAAGTAAAGTATAATACTGTATGTGTTCTCTAATCAGCATTTTTCAACTGATGTTTCAAGAGTCTATTGAACGTCTACATTACAAGCTATCAGCCAGGACTCCAGCTGTGGGCCTGGGATCTAAGATTACCACCTGCAGTGGAGATGGCATTAACCACTCTTGTTTAAAACAAACTAAAAAAAAAACACTTTGTAAATGAAGTGTGCTAAACTTATGTGTCCCTCTGCCAGTCAGTGCCTTTGATTTATACTGTTTTGCAGAACTCCACAAGGACAAAGAAATTTCATCAGCTGACATATGTTAGGGTGTGTTGGGTTCAGTCTATAATTTTAATGGTAGGTTTATTTTAACAGTGAGAGACAGAATAACAACTAGAAAAACACGTTTAAAAAATGATAAATTGATTTGTATTTTAATGAGTGAAATAAGTATTTGACCCCTTCGCAAAATATGACTTAGTACATGGTGGCAAAACCCTTGATGGCAATCGCAGATGTCCAACTATACTTGTAGTTGGCCACCAAGTCTGCACACATCTCAGGAGGGATTTTGTTCCACTCCTCTTTGCAGATCCTCTCCAAGTCATTAAGGTTTCGAGACTGATGTTTAGTAACATGAACCTTCAGCTCCCTCCACATAATTTCTATGGGATTAAGGTCTGGCTAGGCCACTCCAGGACCTTAATGTGCTATATCTTTTTTCACTCCTTTGTTGCCTTGGCTGTGTGTTTTGGGTCAATGTCATGCTGAAATACCCATCCACGACACATTTTCAATGTCCTGGCTGAGAGAAGGATGTACATGACCCTGTCCATCGTCCCTTTGATTCGGTGAAGTTGTCCTGTCCCCTTAGCAGAACCCCCCCCCCCAAAGTTTGACAGTGGGGGTGGTGTTCTTGGGGTCATAGGCAAGCATTCCTCCTTCTCCAAACACGGTGAGTTGATTTTATTGCCCATAGTGTGTAAGGACAGAAATTGGACAGCATGTGTAGACTCAAAAAACAACAAACACCAGTTAAGAAACCAAAATAATGAGTTATGGCCAGGTGAAAAAACGAAAAAAAACAAAAACAAGAATGAAACCTGAGAGGCCGAAGCGACTCTATAACCGTGGCCTATGGAGAGGAGAATAGAAACCTTTAATATCTAGGAGGGTTTCCCCACCTTACAGTATGAAGGATAATTCATATCGAATTGAAACAAAAAGAGAAAAAATATCCCATGGATGTGAGAAGGTATCCCTTCTAGAGAATTACAAAACTTTAGTGGCGCAACAGTAGCCAAAATGGGGGTGAACCACTGAGCTCAGGAGGTGCAATCAGGTAGGATGTCTGGAAGAAGGAGGCTGAGGTGTAGAAGAAGTCTTTTAAGACTTTTTCCGTGCAGTAGTCCAGATCTTGCCAGGAGCAGAAGATGGTCGGGGTGTTGAAAAAAGAGGCAGGAGATCTTCCTCGGGAAGAGGTGGCAAGAATATTGCACGCATGAAGTATTGCACGCCATCTCTAGAGGCACTCGTTAGTCATGAGAGGGTCCATGAGCTCTGGAGGGTTGTCCTGCATATTGTACTCAAGGCCAGGGATGCAGACCTAAGAAGGAAATGATCCAGGGTCAGAGGAGGCTGCGACTCTGCGAGAGGAGGAGAGGCTGGCTTGTGGTGCCCAAACCTCCCCACTAGATGCCTGGTGAAATCTGTGGTAAGCGCAACTTACTTCTGGGGCTGTTAAAGCTGCAGGGATACAGAGCCGAAGTCCCAGGAATGCAGACGGGGACCAGAGCCCACAAATTTCACGCCCACTATGATCACGCGTCTCCAAAAAAATAATTTTATTTAGTTAGGACTTGCAAAATGTGTATGGACAAAAACATGGTTTACAACAAAACAAAAGGTTGAAGATTCGATTCATTTTAGTCTAGTGTCTATTTCTTGACAATACATGACTACTGAACTTGCGATCCTAACAAAAGTATGGTGGAGCTTATAAAGTATCTTGCTTTTTGTATGTAACGGATTTTTACAGCAAAACTTAAAAAGGTCAAACTTCAGCACACGGCTGCGTATGATCTTTTGTTCTCAGCCCTGTCTAGATTGCCTGTTATTTGCCTCTGTAGTCATAAAACAAGAAAAGTGCAAAATAATACTCCCACATTAGGAAAATGATTTTACGGCAAAGTACTTTTGTACCTATAGAAACACTATTTACGTACTAATTATGCCAAAGCAAGAAGCATTAAAAGCTTGAAAGAGCCTTTAAATACCACTTTTCAAATGCCCTTGACTCAAAACATAATACTTGCACTACTTGATATGGATTTTATCCCACCTACCATTGCACTGAGAAGTGCTACACCCCTAAAAAAATTTAAAGTGTTTACATAGCCAAGAATGGATTTTTCCTTCTTTCTGCATGAACTTCATATTTCATATTTTTTTTCAGTTATCATCAGTTATAGGAAGGTAAGGTTGAACAATCACAACTGAAATATAATATGTGTGCTCTAATCAGCATTTTTTAACTGATGCTTCAGGAATTCATTGAACATCGACCTTACATGCTATCAGTCAGGACTCCAGCTGTGGGTCTAGAATCTGAGACTGCCCCCTGCAGAGGCAATTGTGCTAACTGCTCTTGATTAAAGCAATTTTGTAGCACACAAAAAAAGGTTTATAAAGAAGAATATTACTACCTACCTGTCCCTCTGTCTGTATCTTTGATCTTTTCTGTCATTCAGAGCTACACTAGACAAAAACGTTTTATTGACAAATTCTAGCGCAGTGATGGCCAACCTGGGCACCTCAAATGTTTTGGAACTACATAATGCTCAGCTATACTCCAGAGTGAATGCGCATCATGGGAAATGTGAGGCCGCTTACACACGACCGGTTTCCTTGGCAGAATTCAGCAAGAAACTCGATGGGAGACGTATTCTGCCGAGAAAACCGGTTGTGTGTACACTTTTCGCCGAGAAAACTGTCGAGGAACTCGTCGAGCCAAAAAGATAGCATGTTCTCTATTTCCTCGACGGGGAATGGGAAAATTTGTCTCGACGAGTTTTTTGACACACGAACTAGGAACTCGACGGGGAAAACGATGTGTTTCACCCGTCGAGTTTCTCAGTCGTGGGTACGCGGCCTAATTCCAAACATCTGGAGTGCCAAGGCTTGCCATCACTGTTCTAGGGTGTGTTGGATGTCTGTGTTCCCCACTGCATGCGGTCGTTCCACCTGATGGCCACTATGTTACTGCAGCTCTGCAGGAACATGGTAGTGACACAACAGGTACTTAACAAACCCAGAAGTGGGTTGGATGCAGAAGATTCTTTGTCTGATGTAGCACTGGGAAGAGCAATTGTGGTGGCGCAATATCATGTCTGGCCACCATCATAGATTAAAGGGTCACTAAAGAGTTTTTTTTTTTTTAGCTAAATAGCTTCCTTTACCCTAATGCAGTCCTGGTTTCATGTCCTCATTGTTCATTTTTGCTGTAATCCTTCTCTGTTCTGCACACTTCCTGGTTGTCTGTTTCCTTATGAAAAAGTACTGGGAGCTTCTCTCTGTGGTCTCTAATCAAGAAGGTGTGATTACTGTGTGTCTAAAACCCCTCAGAACCAATCAGTTTCATTTTAAAAACAAACACTGCCCTGTATTGGCTCTGTGTCTCTGTCCTTCATAGAAGCATGAAACTAGATGAAAAACGAAACTGAAACTACAGGCACAATATATGATTGATTTTTATGTGTTTTTAATCATTTTTAAAAGGAATCAGTTAACTATTATGTCAAACAGTCATTTCAGCCAAATTGTTTTCCCTTTACAATTCCTTTAAGCTTGTAGAGAGGCTCCAGGTCTATAGAACAGGCAACCACCATATATCTCTTTCATTTTTAGAGCATCACAGTATCCTCAAAAGCTGGGGTGCTTTATTATACGTTCACATTTTTTTTATGGTTGCCATCAAAGGGCCAGTTGTATCTGTAAGGGCTATATAAATGTAAAATGTATCCAGGGCTTTTTTTCTCAGAGAAATGTGCAGGAACACTTTGTCTAAAAGAGCGTACTAACGGTAAAAATTTAGGACAACAGTCTGTCAACAGACAATCTTCTTCCAAATATCGAACTGTGTGTATGAGGCTTTAGACTTGCAGCCTTTTAGCAAGCTTGTAAAGCAAACGATGCATGGAGGTTCCAATTCCAATGCCTTGGTAATGTATTGGTGGGCAAGTATAGATGTTTACATTCACCCATTAACATGGATTAAAGTAGAACCAGTGTTGGGACAAGTTTATTCAGCGCCCAGGGCGAACATGTCAAACTGCCCCCCCCCCCCCATGGGTTGTGCATGGGTTAAATGCTGATTAATGCCTAGTACACATGATGAGTACATTGGATGAATACAAGTGCATTTGGAGCAATTACTATCTGATCAATAGTACACAGCTTTCAAGAGTTGATTACGACAGTTCATGAAAAAAATATCACAAAATAAGCACAAAAAAATAATTGTAAGGCCGCGTACACCCCGATGAGAATGGTCCGACGGACCGTTTTCATCGGTTCACCGCGGAAGTGGCCTGATGGTCTGATGTGCGTACACACCATCAGTCCAAAATCCAATCGGGTCAGAACACGGTAACGTAGAACACAACGACGTGCTGGAAAAACGAAGTTGAATGCTTCCAAGCATGCGTCGACTTGATTCTGAGCATGCGCGGGTTTTTGGACCGATGCTTTTGCGTACTAACCATCGGTTGCCTGGACGCCTGACCATCGGTCCGATTTTAAAGCAAGTTTTAAAACTTTGGTCCGACGGACGACGATCCGATTGGCCGTACACACGATCGGTTTGGACCGATGAAACTGGCCTAAAGGCCAGTTTCATCGGACCAAACCGAACGTGTGTACGTGGCCTCAGAGAACAGAACAGACAATTTTCATGTAATTAGTATGGTATTTGCACGAAAAAAATAAATAAATCTGTGCATGTTCGGAAATTAAAGAATACATTACAATACAACATTTCTGAAGTTGTATTCTGTTTAATTTTTGTAACTTTAGCAACTTATTTGTTTTCCATATGAGACCAACATGGGAAAAAAAATTGTGTAATATTCTCATTGTGTGTATGGGCCTTTTATTCTAGGAGCAGAGGATTAAGATAAAACCAACTAAAAATCGAAATACGCGATTAGGGGGTGTGAAGCATTTAAATTAGGCGCGTCCCCGCGGCGATCGAACTGCGCATGCTCCGTTCAGAAATTTCCCGCCGTGCATTGCGCGAAATATCGTTGTTACATCATTTTTTGTTTGAGTAGCGTCGTTTACGGACATTCCTATTCCCGGACTTAACATGGGCTGTCTAATATTAGACCAGCAAAAAGCTGGTATAATTTTACACGGCAAAAAGATGACTAAAGATGCCGTAAGAGATTGGGGTTGACGTTCGTAACTTCGTGGATCGTCGGCAAAAGCTCATTTGCATACCCCGACGCGGAAAACGACGGGAACTCCACCCAGCGGTGAAAATTTATTGCAGCGTAGATCCGAAGGCGTACGAACACGTAAGCCAGTCGGATTGAAGCCCGAAGCCGTCTTTTCATGGTTTGAGGTTTCAGAGTAGTGAAAAAACGCGCGTAATTTGAAAGTACTCCAGTCTAACGCGAGTTAGACAGGAGTAAGGGCTCTCTGAATCTGGCCCTGGGTTTTCTTCTGTCCGCAAAAGCGGATCTTTGCGGAGGTGGACAATTACGGGTGTCAGCGGATGTTCATCCACTGACACCCACTATCCCATAGGGATACATGTATGTCGTATTTCATCCGCAAACGGATGGATGAAATACGGACATACGTTCCGTACGTGTTAAAGGGCCCTTATAAATAAAATAACATTATTAAATAATGACAGAAATTATATATTGTTTTTACTTGAAGTAGAGCATTCATTTTAAAACATGCAATTTATTTTTGAAAGTTTTTTCCCTTAACTTTTATTTCGGCCTTAACACTAACCCTATTACTTTTCAACAACAAATGACCAGTCTGCTGAGTGTTTAAAGAACTTTCAGAAACTATTCTAGAGGTAAGCCTAATGTAACCTTGCACAGACACACTGACAATTTCATTAGTACCTAATAAATTCACTTAAAACATTGAACTTTTTTCGGTATATTCTCAAAGACCGAGCCGCTGCCTTTTGACAACAACAAAAAATCTTTCCGCCGTGTGAATAAGAGTTCAAGGATGAAATGAAGACATAGGTCTCCCTTTTTTTTTTTTTTTAGAAATCATTCATTCTGTGTGTATTGCTTAATGGGCTATCCTGAATTAAATTGAACCTACAAGGAATTTTTATACGTGCTTCTTTAGCTCACTAAATGGAGAAGATGTCACTTTCATAAAGAAGAAATGTGGAATCTTTAGCCAATTCGTAATACATTCATGAATATCAGACATTAATAGCAATGAAAATTGCACTCTAGCAAGTTCTGAAATCCTCCATCTGCTTTTATTCACTCATTCATTTAGCTAAACTTTTACTTTATTTTTTTTTTTTATTTTAAGGCGATGTAATGGTCCATATTGACAAGAGGTTAATATAGCTTGAACAAATCACCACATTTTTAAAAATCTTTTCCATACTTGCTTTTGGATTTATTAAAATGGTTCTAAGGGCTGAAAGTTATTTACCTAATGCATTCTCTGCATTAAAGTAAAAAAAAAAAACTTTGAGTGCAGCCCCCCCCCCCCCCTTATACTTACCTGATCCAGTGATGTGCACAAGGGCAATGGCTCTCCCAGCTCTCATAGGCTTAGTGATAGCAGCAGCAGCCATTGGCTCCCACTGCTGTGAATCACAGCAAGTGAGAAGGAAGTCATGAGTGGGGCTGAGACACACGAGTGCCATCATAGCAAGTGGCTTGCCATGGTGGTTACTTAGTGGGGGAGGGTTGGCAGGAGCTCCTATTGAGGATCTGAGAAGAGGAGGAATGAGGCTGCTCTGTGCAAAACCATTGCACAGAGCAGGTGAGCTTGACATGTTTGATTTTTTTTTTTTTTTAATAACAACCAATAAATAAATCAATAAAAATTTGCGATCACTTTAAAGGAGTTGTAAAGTCAGAAGTTTTAAGTTTTAAGATAAAAAGCCTTCTGTGTGTAGCAGCCCCTCAGCCCCCTTATGACTTAACTGAGCCCAGGGCCATCTTTAATATTGATTGGACCCTGGGCAAACTTTTTATTGGGCCCTCTAAATTCTACTTACCAACATCTTTGTGGGCAGTGCAGGCTCGAGGGGAAGCTGCCTTGGGCTCCACAACAATCACTGGGCCTATGGCAGCTTCCCCTGTTGACTTTGTGTTAAATACAGCCCTGTCTGAACCCCATCTCTGTCCAGCAATGTTCACAAGTCCCTCAGTCATCCGGGACTCTCCTTCCTGATTGACTGAGACACAACAGCGACGCTATTGGCTCCCACTGCTGTCAATCAAGGTCAGTTAGCCAATTGGAAGAAAAGGGAGAGGCTGAATGGGAGCTCTATGTCTGAATGGACAACATGGAGCTACATCTCGGCTTGGGTGCTCCCATAGCAAGCTGCTTGCTGTGGAGGCACTTGACAGGAGGGAGGGGCCATGGGGCAGCAATGAGGGACCCGAGAAGAGGAGGATCGGGGCTGCTCTGTGCAAAACCAACTGCACAGAGGAGGTGAATATAACATGTTTGTTATAAAAAAAAATGAGAGTTTGCAATCAAATCAAAGTGTTAAAAAGCACCTACTGTAGAATAAGCAAGACTGTTATTCTGTTTACTTGAAGTATACCTGTATTGAGAGCAGAGTAAGTGATGATTGCTCTAACGCTGACACTAAACAATGCCTACTGTTACCTATTCAGTGCTCTCTACTGTCCTGATCTGCCACCAAAGCTATAAAGAGATCCTGACGTCACCACACCCACAGCTGTGTTAGTCTGAGCCACGGCTGTATGAATGTATGTTTTTTAACCTGCGCTTTAAAACCTTGTTTGATGTCAGTTGCCCAGCTATTCGATTGAAGCATACAGTTTTTTTTTATCAAAATACTGAACCATGAAGTGTTTTTCTATCTTTCCTCTTCATGCATATGGTCCCCTGTATTACTGCATGAACCACTCCACTAACACTGAGACGGTGAAGGATTTTTTTTCTAAACACACACCCAGCTAACCAGTGGATTCAGTGATGGAAGGCTGACCAGATCGCTGCTGTTACCAGGAGGATATCTTTTGATACTGAGCCCATAAGATCTGCATTACAGAGATCCAACCTATCTGGTAAGCGGCCATTTTGCACTTTCAGTATCCTGTGTTTGCATTTTGGAAACAAAGGAGGGCGATTTGTATCTTTTCTTCCTGGATCACCCCCAAGCTTTAGGAGCTGTGCATAATCAGACTTTTCCTTTTCATCTTAATTGGACTTTGTTGTTCTCTATGGACTTTTTAAATTTTATTTCAGAATATTTAAAAAAAAAAAATGTCTTGCAATATTTTTGGTTGCGCATCTATTGTTACTTTTTTACAAGTATTAGAGAAGGCTGAAGGCGGCTGCTGCCCACAGAAGGCTTTTTATCTTAATGTATAGAATGCATTAAGATAAAAACCTTCTGCCTATACAATCATTTTAAGTATTTGAAACAAAGAATAAAATAAGTTTGAGACAAATACTGCAGACCGTGGCACCACATCCAATATTGTATGAACACAGAAAAAAAAGGAAAAAATAGAAAATAGACTTTAAGGTTACCACTATAGTCACAAGAGGAAAGAAAATTGTCTCACACCATGATAAAATAACAAAATGTATTGAATCACATTAAAACATATGCTAAAAAAAGAGTACATAAACATGTCTTATTAGTACACTGTCCCATACAGTACCGTATTTTCCGGCGTATAAGACAATCTTTTGGGCTTAAAAGCTTGCCTCAAAACCAGGGGTCGTCTTATACGCCGGTACCAGACCTCGGGCATCCATTATTCAAAAGCCGCGCCTCCTCTTTGTGGTGTTCCGTGATAGGCGGAACACTTGGTTTGCCAGCAGAGCCTCTGTTTGGTGTTCCGCCTATCACGAATGTCTTCTCGTCCTCGGCTTTGGACGAGAGGACCTCCGTGTTAGGCGGAACACAGGCGCCTATCACAGAACAGCATGAGGAGAAGGCGCGGCTTTTGAATAATGGACACCCGCAGTACAGGACTAAAGGTATGGCACAGTGAGGCATTTTGAAGGCACAGTGAGGCATGGGATTGCACAATGAGGCATGGGATGGCACAGTGAGGCATGGGATTGCACAGTGAGGCATGGGATGGCACAGTGAGGCATTTGATTGCACAGTGAGGCATGGGGTTGAAGGTACAGTGAGGCAATTTTTTTTTTTTTTATTCTTTATTATATATCATATTTTTTACTCTTCTCAATAAATCATACAGAAATGGATATGGCATTGTACACTCAAGCATTTCTATTCCACATACAGTTTGATTTGAAATAGACAAATACATTTTCCTCTCTCGAAGTGTGCCACAGATATATTATATAGCCATACCGTTATAATTACCCCCTCCCCCCCCTCGAGATCAGCCCTCAGTTGTCTACTCACCCTCCCTATCCCAAAAAAAAGAAAAAGAAAAAAACATTCAAAGTGTGTCTCTCCCTCTCTCCCCCTCCCCTAGCCACCCCTCTTCATCTCAGGGGTTCTGTTCTCTATATTCAATATATGGAGACCACACCGGTCTATATTTGTACTCCTGCTCCCTCATTCCCATAGTCAAATTTATCATCTGTGAGGCATGTTGATGGCACAGTGAGGCATGTAATGGGCACAGTGAGGCATGTAATTGGCACAGTCAGGCATGTTGATGGCACAGGGAGGCATGTTGATGGCACAGTGAGGCATGTAATGGCACAGTGAGGCATATAATGGGCAAAGTGAGATTTGAACAAGCTGAATAAAGCATGTTCCTGTCAGCGTTTTTTCCTATCAGTGGTTGTTCTGGCTACTGCTCAGCTTCCAGACAGACTAATAGGAAGAGGGTCATCTTATACGGTGAGTATATCACAAAACCAAAATTTTAGCTGGAAAATTAGGGGGTCGCCTTATACACCCAGTCGTCTTATCCACCGGCAAATACGGTATGTATATAGGAAGACTGAACATGGAAAATTGCCTACTGTAGATGGCCCATATAATGGTATCACTTTAGTCCAAGAAGATCCCTTCTGACTGAAGGCCAAACTACCGGAAGTACAGTATCAGCGCCAATGGATCACTACTGAATTGGGATTATAGTGGCAACCTTAAAAGTCAATTTTCAATGTTTTCCTTTTTTCTGTGTTCATTTGAAACAAAGGCAAACATGCACTTAAGAAATTGTTTTTAACTAGAAAAAAAAAATGTCTTTACTCATTCACAATGGGATTGTGCTACAAAGTTTAGCGATTGGAACCAGCGTACAAGAATTAGTAAGTGTGGGACTTCATTAGTAGAAGGCTCCTTGTAATTAATGAATACACTGTGATGAATTATAATTCCCATGATTATTGTGCAGTCATTCTGAGTGTATAGAAAGTACTATTATGAAGTCATTCTGTGTGTTTAGAAAGTGCCTATTTTCCTCCTTCTATAAAATTCCTTTGTCCTTCCCTCCCACATAGATCTTATTTTGGGCACACATTGAATGGATGCCAGCAACTGTAATGCAAGACTTGTCCTAGAAAACAAAACCTGAAGCGACACAATCCTACACACTGCCCTCAAGAAATTTACTTATATTCAAAATTCACAATACCCATACAATGAGAAAAGTTAATTTAAGTGACCACAGTTTGCATAAGAAAATAATGAATTTAAAGCTATTTTAATAATTCTCTTTAACAATGTTTTTTTTTTTTTTTGCCTATGGTATAGTTACTATTTAAAATATTCATTTTCGAAAAGTATATCATGGTTAGATGCATATATCACAATTATGCCACATACACATGATCAGAATTTTCGATGGAAAAAGTCCAACTGACTTTTTCTATCGGAAATTCCAACCGTGTGTATGCCCCATTGGAGAAGTTCCATTGCAAATTCCGATGAATTCCATCGGAGTTTAAATATAGAACATGTTCTATTTTACTCCGATGGAATTCCCCCGGAATCCCAATGTGCTTTTGGCAAAAGCCAGATCGTGTGTACGCGGCATTGGGTTCAGCCTGTGGCATTTTTTTTTAAATAAGGGTCTGGGATCTGAGTTGTAGGCACAGAAGGTTTTAAATCCTAATGTATTAGGTGAAAAATAGACGAATACATTTATTTTGTTTATTTTAGTTTTAATTTAGTAATCTTATTATTAAGTTTCATTAACCATTTGGCTGGCCAAGACCTGGTCACATGCCCACAAAAAAAAATGAAAATGGCCAAAACACATTCATCAAACTTTATTTTAACAGATGAAACCGGACATCGGGGGACAAATTTTACCGGGCACATGAGTGTTACTATGACATTTAAAAACAAAATTATGAATTGTAGTTGGAACTCCACTTTAATTACCACATTTCAAGGGCTAATTGCTTGTTAAGGTCTAGAAAACATAGAAAAGAAGATCTACTGTACTCATCCAATAATCCACTACTCCATGCCATAGACCAGTTCCTGCAATGTATTTCGCCACACGGTTCAACAGTCTAAGGTCCTGACGTTATCAAGACCAACACAAGGTCTAGATCCCTACATTGGACATGATGACACCAAGGAACAGTCCACCATTGGATCATGGGGGAGTGCCATCTGCCAGGGAACCGGCGTACCAAGTAAGTTAAAGTGCTTTTACTCTTCCCTAGACGAAACAAGTAGTTAACTCTTTGTTCAATACAATTGTTCAAATTTCCTGGAGTTGGCTTTAACTTTCATGAAGAATTTGTTGTAATGCCACGTACACACGATCGGTTCATCCGAATAAAAAAGGACCGATGGATTTTTTCATCAGATATCCGATGAAGCTGACTGGCCCACACACCATCAGTTAAAAATCCGATCATGTCTAACGTGGTGACGTAAAACACAACAACGTGCAGAGAAAAATGAAGTTCAATGTTTCAGAGCATGCGTCGACTTGATTCTGAGCATGCGTGGATTTTTGACCAATGGATTTCCCCACAGTCGTTTTTTTTTTTTCTATCGGTGTCAGGAATCGGGTGGGAGACTGATTTGATGAGGTCGGCCTCTCTTATATCTCCTGTCCTGGCTCCGCTGAAGGTGAGACAGAGGAAGCCGAAGGACAAGGGGGACACGAGTGCCTGGAGCAGGAAGTCCCGGGAGAACAGCTTGGCAGGGTTCAGTGGCCTCGAGTAGACTGTGATGAGCTGCGCAGGAACAGGTAACAGCCAGGCAGGTAACCGAGGGTTAACAGCAACCAGGAACATGGACAGGAGCAAGATCTCAGGAATAGCCAGGTTTGTCAGCAAGCGGGCAGTGAGGTACCAAAGCATAGACAGAGCCAGAGTCAGGAACGGAGCCGGGTCAGGGATGGGCATCAGTACAGGAACAGAACACAGAGCCAAGGTCAAGAGCAAGCCGGGTCACAATACTGGGAACACACACAGGATCAGAGCAAGATTCAGGAAAACAGCTGAAGATCAGTCAGCAAAGCACAAGAGCCCAGACTCCCTTTAAATATGCTGTCTGGTGCCAAATGGGATTAGGCTCGTACGTGCCCGCAATTGCGAGCTCTGGCTGTGTGCCATTCTATGGCAAAGGTTATGCGCTTGCACATGTCTGTGTGCAAAACATCTCACAGGAGTTCCCTGACAATCGTTTTTTTAACCATCAGAAAATTTTAAAACAGGTTCTATTTTTTTTCACCGATGGGAAAAAAAAACGATGGGTCCCACACACGATCGGTTCGTCCAATGAAAAGTACATTTTAAATCCCTTTAGAAGCACCCCCTAGGGTACATAAACCCCTGGTTGAGAACTAGTGGATAAGATTATTATGCATAGACCTTAATAGTATTTTATGCTTCAAGTATGTTATGACCTGAAAATATTCCACTCAGGAGAAATTGGGATAATGTTGAAATGCTCAAACTTGCTTGTGACATCTTCCTCCCATGGGGACAAAGGAGCTGTAGGAGGAAAACACCAGGGAGCATGTATAGATCTGACATCCTTACTATAGTTTTAAATTAACATATAGAACTGCTATTCCCAAAAGATTCCTGTATGATGGGAGCATTTGTATTCTATGATCTTTTTAGGACTAGTGTATGTAGTGCAATCCCATATCATCATTGTAATGGCTAAACTACTTTGCCTGTTTACGTCTACACTAAAGGGTTATCAACTGTTTCTCTCATAAGACAGTTCATAAAAATACTGTAATTTTTTGACTTCTTGTAATTAAATTTGCTGCTTCCATACAAAAAAAAAATTCTCCCTTTTGTGCATGTGTTGCCATGCGCCATGCCACGCCCACACTATATAAAGCTGCTTACATAGTGGCGGTGTATAGTAGGTGACTGTGTAAGAAGATGGATTGAGCTAGGGAAGTTAGTTAGTTAGTTGCAGTGTATTTGATATATATATACAGTAGGCCAGATTCGAGTTACGCTCTCCAAATACGCTGTCTTAACTCTGAGTGCGCGGCTTCGTACTATGCGCCTGATTCTTAGAATCAGTTACGCATAGATTTGTCTTAGATCCGACTGGCCTAAGTCTCTTACGCCGTTGTATCTTAGTTGCATATTTACGCTGGTCGCTAGGTGGCGTTTCCGTTGATTTATGCGTCGAATATGCAAATGAGCTAGATACGCCGATTCACGAACGTACTTGCAGCCAGGCGTATTTTTTTACGTCTTTTGCGTAAGCGTACGTCTGGTGTAAAGTTACCCCTGCTATATGAGGCGTACGTAATGTTAAGTACGGACGTAGGGCCGGCGTTGAATTTTCCGACGCTTACATCATTTGCATAAAATGTTCGCGAATAGGGCTTTGCGTAAGTTACATCCATGTCAAAACCAATGAGTAGTTATGGCGTAATTTTTAGCATGCGCACTGGGATACGTAGTATTAATATTATTATTACTATTATAATACAGGATTTATATAGCACCAACAGTTTGCACAGCGCTATACAGTACAGACAGTACAGTTACAATAAAATTCAATGGAATCAGAGGGCCCTGCTCATTAGCGCTTACAATCTAGAAGGGAGGGTCAAGTGGAACAAAGGGTAGTAGCTGTGGGGGATGATCAAGATGAATATACAGTTATAAGGTGTGGGTAGGATGGGCTTCTCTGAAGAGGAGGGTTTTCAGGGATCATCTAAAAGCCAATAGAGTAGGAGATAGACAGACAGATTGGGGTAAGGAGTTCCATAGGCTTGGAGAAGCTCTGAAAAAGTCTCTGGAGGTGAGCGTGGGAAGAGGTGATGGGAGAGCTAGAGAGCAGGAGGTCTTGCTAAGAACGATATACTGTATATATATATATATATATATATATATATATATATACTCTGCATTTAGCATAGACTACATATTCAGTGTATACTCTATATTCAGGCATATTTTCATCAGCTACACCCTACACCTCCTCCTCATTGATTGGAATCCTGCTATTAAATATACCAAATTTGAACAAGTCTGGGACTTCTATGGTGCTTATACAACTACACATTTCTTTAAAAATTATTTTTATCATGAATTATTTGTTAGAATTTCACAAATATTGCATACAGTTTTACTTATATACAGCAGAAGATATTGACATCTTGTTGACATCTTGATTTTCCATAAAGGCTACATGTGTTGTTTTCCCTTAACATGTTTCACCAACAATGGCGTTGTCAGGAGGAGTGTTACCAAATAATAGTAAACTGTATACAGATAACATATATATGTAAGCAATTTTATATTTACATGCATTGCATTTATCAAATCAATACGGTCAGATCATCAAGCCATGTTTACCCAGATAGAGGTTATTTAAAAAAATTATTTAATCCCTGCATCTATAAATCAAAGAAAGATGTCAGTCAGCAATTGATAGGGTGATCTATGAGTTGCCACAGAGGGGGTAGAAATATATATATAGGTAAAAGAGCACCATAATACCACAACTACTGTAACATGCCCTGCTATTAAATTCCTAAAAACACACACCATGTGAGCAAACCCTGAGGCTTCAGCATCTCACACAGCACAGGTCCTGTAGGCACTAAGCACTCTTCTATGGAATCAAAGCCTTTCCTTTTGTTATTGGCTTGTCAATGCTTATCATCTACAATAAGGAGGGGAAGGTTCTGCGTGTGCCAGATAGTGTTTTTTAGTGACCTAACTGCACCTCCATGTGTACAGCCATGTGATGGGAGAGCACATGTACTCTTTAACCACTTCCAGTCTGCCTTACGACTATAAACGTCGGCAATTTAAAGATGGATATCTCGGTAACGGCAGCAGCTGCTGCCACATCCGAGGTATCCATCTTTAGTGTGAGCGGTCTTGTAAAAGATAACGGTGGTCTCCGTGAGATCACCGTTACTGCCGCTCTCCTGCGCCCTCTGCTGCTTACCGGAGCTGTCGGTAGCAGCGGAGGCGATCAGGTCCTTCAGCCTGCTTTTTGGGGATGCGAGTGAGGGCAAGATGGCGCCCACCCATCCCCATAGCCTAGCAGGGCAGAAGTGACGTCAAAACGTCAGTCCCGCCCATGCATCTTAAAGGCACATTTCTTTGTTGTCATTTTTTCAAATGACCAAATTTTCATATTTTTTTTGCATTTAAGTCTAAATATCAGATCTGAGGTCTTTTTGACCCCAGATCTCATATTTAAGAGGACCTGTCATACTTTTTTCTATTACAAGGGATGTTTACATTTTTTTTCCAGTGTAAAAAATAATAAAATAAATAAAAATAAATAAGAAATAAATAAGAAAAAAAAATGTAAAGCGCCCCGTCCCAACAAGCTCGCGCGCAGAAGCAAACGCATACGTGAGTAACGCCCGCATATGAAAACGGTGTTCAAACCACACAAGTGAGGTATTGCCACGATCGTTATAGCGAGAGCAATAGTTATAGCCCTAGACCTCCTCTGTAGCTCAAAAAGTGCAACCTATAGAATTTTTTAAACGTCGCCTATCGAGATTTTTAAGGGTAAAAGTTTGACGCCATGTCACGAGCGGGCACAATTTTTAAGCGTGCCATGTTGGGTATCATTTTACTCGGCGTAACATTATCTTTCACAATATATAAAAAAAAATGGCCAAATTTATTGCTGTCTTATTTTTTAATTCCAAAAAGTGATTTTTTTCCTAAAAAAGTGCGCTTGTAAGACCGCTGCGCAAATATGGTGTGACAAAAAGTATTGCAATGATCGCCATTTTATTCTCTAGGGTGTTAGAAAAAAATATATATAATGTTTGGGGGTTTTAAGTAATTTTCTAGCAAAAAAAATGTTTTAGTCTTGTAAACACCAAATCTGAAAAACACCCAAGGTACTGAATTGGTTAATCTATCCATGACCGGCATAAGTTGCCTACCAAAGGGCTATGGACATAGGATCCTATATATATATATATATATATATATATATATATATATATATATATATATATATATATGTGTGTGTGTGTTATATAATATATATATACATATATATATATATATATATATATATATATATATATATATATATATATTTATCGTTATTTTTTATTTTGAAACTCAGCAAACTCTATATTTTAAGACAAAAGTACAACCAACTTTCTGAAAGCCTTTAAAAGCACCCTTCAGCTCCAGTCTGAGAACACTGAATTGTTCATTAACAAGCTTTACCTGGCTTTCGGGAGCTTTGCCACTTCCAAAGCAATGACCCTATTGCACTCCAAAAACAAGGAGTGCTTTAAGGGCTTTGCAGAAATCACTTTGCAAATGCGCACAATGTCAAATGTTCATCAGACTAGTGTCTGAAGGTTATTAATAACTATAGCTGCCGATACAATAATAAATATATAGTACAGTGTTATCACCACAAATACTATTGTAAAACTGTAGATTAAAAAAAGTGGGACCATGCTGAAAAAAATCACTATTGCCCAAAACCTAATGCCGCGTACTCACGACTGTTTTTCATGACAAGAATTTTTTCTTTTTATTTTTTAAATTGGTCATTAAAAATGGTCATGTGTAGGTTCCAGAGCATTTTTCTCGACGATTTAGAACATGCTCTATTTTTTCTCGTTGTTTTTCACGTTGTCGTTTTTCTCGTCGTGAAAAACGGTCGTGTGTAGGCTTTAACAAAGGGGAAAAAACAGGCATGCTCAGAAGCAAGTTATGAGAAGGGAAATTTGCATAATTAGCCCAAAGGGTGGCGACATTCGAATGGAACTTCCCATTTATAGTGCCTGTGGTACGTGTTATACGTCACTGCGCTTGCGTGAGCATTTTTTGTTTTCATGATCGTGTGTATGCAAGGCAGGCTTGACAAGAATCACGTCGAGAAAAACGTTGTTTTTTTCCATGACATGAAAAACGGTCGTGTGCACGCGGCATAAGACACACCTAAATGTTTTATTTCAAACAAGTGCAAAATAAATTCATACATAATAAAGTATACTCATCTAGTGAAATTGGTGGGTAATCAAATGCAATATCACATATATAAATATAAAACTTTACAACAATTTGCATAATGTGAATAAATATCCTTTTTTCATAAATTAATGTCTATCAATTCATACAAAATATATATTAAAGTGTCCAAAAATTGTCCGTACATATCAAAATCAAACGTTCATCAAAAGTCCATAGTCTGCTCCTCACCTTAAAGTGCATACTCAGATCATTCAAAGTGCAAACTGAGCACCCCGTGTCCTTCACCCTTAATAAAAAAAACATACTCATCCTACAAATTTTTTTATTTTTTTTATGTGTAAAAATTTGGTATTTGAGTATTTCACAAAAGTGAGTACACCCCTCACATTTTTGTATATATTTTATTATATCTTTTGGCAGAATTCACTCTTGCTGCCAGCAGTTTAGACATTAATGGCTGTGTGTTGAGTTATTTTGATTGGACAGAAAATTTACACTGTTATACAAGCTGTACACTCACTACATTGTAGCAAATTGTCAGTATGTACCATTTCAAAGAAAGCGTGGTCAGAAAAAACACGTCTTTTTTTTTTATGGGATTCATATTCAATTGTAGTTTATAACAGAATGACATACCGTATTTATCGGCCTAATCCGCGCACTCGCGTATAGCGCGCACTCCTACTCTGGACGTGAAATTCATGATTTATTTTTTATTACTTACAGTTTTGGTGTCTTGCCCGGCGTCCATCGGCAGCCTCGTCCGGTCCGGCGTCCATCTGTGGCCTTCATGGTGTCTCTGAGCCGATCCCCACTTCCCGCGCTGTGTTTGAACGCCGCCGCCGACATATACCGAGCGCAGTACACTCGGGCATGCTCGGCCACGCTCAGCTCCTCTCACATAACCGCGAGGGGAGCCTGGCCGACTGTACCCGAGTGTACTGCGCTCGGTATATGTCGGGGGCAAAGTTCAAACACAGCGTGGTAAGCAAGTATCTGCGGATGTCGCGCACCAACAATTTTGCCCTAATTTTAAGCGCAAAAAAGTGTGCGGTATACACCGATAAATACGGTAATCATAATACAAAACATGGCAACAAGCAAAAAAAATGAATTACCCCTGTTCAAAAGTCTGGATACCCTTAGTGCTTAATGTAGTATATTCTCCCTTTAGGCAGCGTGCAGTCTTTTGTAAAAGTTGTCTATGAGGCCCCACATTTTTGCAGCTGGTATAGTTGCCCATTCATCTTGGCAAAATGCCTCCAGGTCATGCAAGGTCTTTGATCGTCTTGCACATTTGAGATTGTCCCAGAGTGGCTCGATGATATTAAGGTCAGGCCACTCCATGTCCTTCCCATTTTTCTGTTGTAACCACTGGAGGGTCAATTTGGCATTGGGTCTTGGGGTAATTGTTGTTCTGGAAAATCCAAGAGCGTACGATGCACAGCTTTCATGAAGAAGAATGCAAATTGTCTGCCAGTAGCTTATGATAACATGCCGCATTCATCTTGCTATAGATTTTCACAAGATTCTTCGTAACTTTAGCGCTCACCCCCCCCCCCCCCAAAAAAAAACACATCAGTAAGCTACCAACATTCTTTAAAGTCGGGATAGTTGACCCCTCTCCAAACAATGGTTGTGACCATTAAGCTTTTTTTTGGTCTTGTCACTCTTGAATACAGCTGTGAGGTGTGTCAAAGTGTTGTCGGGCATATTGTAACCAGCTTTTTTTGTAAAATTGGCACAGTAAAAGCTTCTTTCTTGCAACTCGACTGTGCAGCTTATGTTTGTTAAAGTATTATGCTCCATGAAACAACCACACAGTCTTTTTCCAGAGCAGCCTGTACTGTATTTCTCCTGAAGTTGCCTGTGGGTTTTTCATTGTATCTTGAACATATATCTTCTGGCCAGTTGTGGCTGCAATCTTTCTTGGTCTACCAGACCTTGGCCTTGGCAAGTGATTCCTGAAATTTCCACTTAAGTGATTGAACAGTACTGACTGGCATATTCAAGGCTTTGAATATCTTTTTATATCCTTTTCAATCTTTATAAAGTTCCATTACCTTGTTACGCAGGTCTTTGGACTGTTCTTTTCTGCTCCTCGTGGCTTAGTATATAGCCTACTCCGTGCATCCATGTGAGATTTAACAAATTCATATTTATACACAGACACTAATTGCAATTTAAAAAGCCACATATGTGTGAAAATATTTTTTATTTTTTTTGTTTTATTAAAATAATGCTGTTTTTAATTTTCTGAATTAATAGTAATTTAAACAAAGCAACATAATATAATTATTACAGATGAGTCAATATGCTTTTTAAATATATGGATGTAAACAAATACCCTAAAATTTGTTTACAAACCTGTATATTTGGGATTTAAAGAGAACAAATTTCAAATCTTGCCACCGTCCTCTCGTGATATATCTTATTTCCTGTGGAGCACGCATGAAACATCTGATCATTACCTAACATTATTACATTAAGCATAATATCTTAAAAGCACTATCAGCTGCAATTTGCAAACATGTACCATCTCCAAACAGGAGGAAAAAAAAAAAAAACATGTAAAAGATATGTAATTTAAAGCCAGTGTGAAAAATAAGAAAATCCCTGAAGTCACGTGGTGATTTAAACAGCATCCTCATGTGGTTGGTGTAATAGGAAAGCAGTCATAATTTTAAAGTGTAAATTGGGTGGAAGAAATGTCTATTGTGTGTCAAAATGTACACAGTATTTTTTTTATTTTCCTAGAACGGTGATTTAAAGTGAATGTATTCATATCTGCATTCATTGTGAAAGAGATCCTGTCGCTAGACCGTTTATTGCAACAATAATCTTCCCATATGCTTATATGTGCATTTAATGTATTTTAGGCATGGTATTAACCTGTAAAAACCCTATTTTTGTTGACATTTAACCTCCCTGGCGGTATGATTCTGTCTGAAATTACGTACCAAAAGCGGTACAATTATTTGCATGGAAATTTGGCATTTTATACTGTAGCCTTGTAATTCTTAGGAATAACTCACTTAAATCTGTCCAAACCAGAGTCTAGTAGACAGTTTGAAACACAAAATCATAAAATTATAATATAATAAATAACTATAAATAATTATAACAAATGATAATGTAATTATAATAAAAATTATTCAATAATGTAATCAAATCAAAATCACTGAAATTTGCTCAGTTGCGGAATTGTCGCTGTCATTACTTTTATTTTTTTATGACAGATTTCCCCACAAATCGCTATCGCTCAATTCTGCAAGTGATTATCATTTATTATCGCTTTTTTCTAGCTGCTCTAAAATCACTTTTGACATAAAGGGACACTTTTGGTTGCTATGGACAATCTACAGTTTGCAGGCACAAAAAAAAATGTTATTTTTTTTTATGTAAAAGTACATGCAGGGCACTGGGCAGACCACTAGGGACAAGGGGGGGTGTATTTTTTACATACAGTACTGTAATCTATAAGATTACAATATACTGTATGTAATGTGTTTGTTTACATTTTTGAATTTGCCGCTGGTCTCCGTCCCCGTGCGTCGTAACGTCGCAGGGAACAGAGTTCGGCGGCGCACGGGGACTGTGTGAATCGAATGGAGGACGCCACTCGCTCACACAGCATGGATGCATCGCTGGATCCAGGGACAAGGTAAGTACAGTAATACCCTGCCTGGAAAAGGTAAGCCAGCGCGCTGCAGGCTCTGCACATCCACCCCGAGCGTGACTCGGGGTTACCGATTTTTACATAGAAAATCCACCCCGAGGCACGCTCGGGTTTACCGCTAAGGGGGTTAAAGGCTCTGAGACTGCTGCTGGGTGATGCCAACTTGGAAGGAAATAGCCCCAGCAGACTCAAATCTGTGGTTCAATTGACATTCTATGGAATTCACCGTGAAACATGGTGGTGGCAGCATCATGTTGTGGGGATGCTTTTCTTCAGCAGGGACAGGGACGCTGGTCAGAGTTGATGGGAAGATGGATGGAGACAAATACAGGGCAATCTTAGAAGAAAACTTGTTAGAGTCTGCAAAAGACTTGAGACTGCGGAGGAGGTTCACCTTCCAGCAAGAAAAATGACCCTAAACATACAGCCAGAGCTATGGTTTCGATCAAAGCAAATTCATATGTTGGAAGGGCCCAGTCAAAGTCCAGACCTAAATCCAATTGAGAATCTGTGGCAAGACTTGAAAGACGCTCTCCATCCAATCTGACAGAACTTGAGCTATTTTGCAAAGAAGAATGGACAAAAATGTCACTCTCTAGAAGTGCAAAGCTGGTAGAGACATCCCCAAAAAGACTTGTAGCTGTAATTGCAGTGAAAGGCGGTTCTACAAAGTATTGACTCAGGGGGCTGAATACAAATGTACGCCACACTTTTCACATATTTATTTGTAAACAATGTTGAAAAACATTTATAATTTTCCTTCCACTTCACAATTATGTGCCACTTTGTGTTGATCTTTCACATAAAATCTCAATAAAATACATTTACGTTTTTGGTTGTAACATTTCAGGGGGTATAAATACTTTTTCAAGGCAGTGTATGTAACTATGTACTGTAACTGTTTTTTAAATGTGGTATCAAGGTTTATTTATTTTTAACTTAAAGCAGAGTTTCGACCAAACTTTTTTTATTTATTTTTTATTGGTCCTAGCATTAGTACTTGGTCTAAATACAATAACATTTAGACCAAGTTCCTTATGTGTTTATAACAAAATATAAAAAACGTACTGAATATATTCTCCCTCCTGTTCTCACCGTTTCCATTATTATTGTGGGCATGTGAAGTCCAATCGATATCTCTTCCTGGCATTGCTTGCGAATGCGCTATTCAACCACGGCCATAGCGCCAATTGTTTCTAAAGTTGTCATAACAACAGATGGCGATGGAGGAAGGGCCTGCCTTGTTGTTATGGCAACAAAGATAAACACATCTTGGCGCTATGATCCTCTTTAAATCTAGTAATTTCCTTCAGGAAATAATGCGGTTTTTGATCACAGTATTGCCCACAGACTCCTGGGAAATATTGTGTCATCATTTCCCAGGAGCACAGGCGAGGGAGGAAGTGACCTAGGAGCACCTCACCAGCACCAGGAATTGGCAGATTAGGAGGACTACATAGCAACAGGGTGATTCTGGTAAGTACATTTTTTTCCTCCAAATTATTTTTTTTATAGGTTTCCAGTAGTCTGATAATGTAAAAAACATTTTTTAGGGTGGAACTCCGCTTTAATACATTTTCTGCTTTGGGATAAAAAATGCCCCACTACTGTACCTGCCCTACTCCTCTCATCCTTAAATATTTACCCAGCACAACATACTTATCACTCCACCAGGTGATTGGTAGCTCCCAGGCCTTACTGGCTTGGGGAGGGAACTGAACTGTGTTTTTACAGTACACAAGAAGCAACATATTCTCACATTTACACACAAATCCTCCCTATGCACAAAGATTCAGGAAACCAATTACAAGCTGCTTACACGTTGGTATAGGACCCTGGTTCTGTTACATAAATTCTTTCCTACAACGTCGGATTTGTGCTGGCGCTGCCAGGAGGAAAGGGGCACACTGCTCCACATCTTCTGGTCTTGCCCCCGTCTTGCGGAATACTGGGGGGAGATTCACCGTCTAGTTCAGAAATTCACGGATCGGGTGGTGCTGGAGGACCCGGCATATTTTCTACTGCACGCCAATGATACACCAGCTTGTATTTAATTTAACAAATTGGTGGTGAGACATTTGCTAGATGCAGCCAAGGCCTCTATTCCACTGCACTGGAAATCTCCCTGTCCACCGACTGTTCTCCAATGGTTCAAAAAGGTCGACGACATCAATAAGATGGAGGACCTAATTATGACGGACCAGAATAGGCAAGAGGCATACTCTAATACATGGCGAATATGGAATGCCTTCAAGTACTCGGAGGAAGGTCAAGCGCTCAGAGGAGAGAGCCCGGCGACATGAGATGCTGGGACACCCTCTTTTAGGGCCGCCCTGAGCCCGGATGGGCTTACGGATCTTGACAAACCCCCCCTAGATGGGGTCAGTGCTGGAACACATGTCTGCGAGTCACCCCCCTCCTTACCTACCCTCCTTCCTTCCCTCTCTTCTCCTCTCATCTCCTTCTTTACCTCCCCTGCTCCCCCTATCCTTCCTACCCCGCCCCTATTTCTGGGGACGTTACTCTATCCCTGACTTCTACTAACTTTCCTTGCTATTTTAGATGTTCTTCTTTTTAAAAAAACAAGGGGACCGGACACATCGGGCTAGGATGTACTCTTTTTGGTATCCTGAACGTGATAAGACTAGAGAGGAATTCCCATGGGTTGTGTGTACCAGATACATATACTTGTGCTATGTCATCGTTTTGTACCAATGTTATCACTTCCTCTCTGTATTTGTGGTCCATGTGGACTGGCTAACTGTTATAAACAATAAAAAAAAAAATATATATATATATATTGACCTGGCTCCAGTCACCTCTCAAGTGATGTCTCTGGCTCCAGCTTCACTACCCTCACTTACTGATTGTTCTGGAAGAACTGAAGGCAGAAGAGCTAGGCTCCTGCTGCTGTCAGTCACACTCATGTGAGGAGGGAATGGGGGCATGTTATAACTGCACTGTGTGTGTCTGTGGATGCACACAGCTTGGGACATGATAGGAACAAGGCTTTATGGGTTCCCCTAAGCAAATGGAGACGCCCAAAAGAAGCCAGAAGCTTGTATCATCGGTGGACATTGCGAGAAAAGTATGAAATGTATGTTTTTACACATCATTGTTGCACAGAGCAGGTAAGTATTATTTATTATTTCTCTTTTTGTGGAAACATTTGACTTTAAAGCCACTTCAAGCAAAGGTTTCCACTTGGAATGCAAAACATGCTTCACACATGTGTGCAGGGCCGATCCTAGGGTCACAGGCGCCTGGGTGCAGAAATATTTCTGGCGCCCCCACAAAGGGGGCGTGGTCATCTTACCAACTCCTCCCCTTTACAAATGTTTCTATGGCAATGACTCAAACACAGAGATGCTCCTCTAAGAAGTATTTGTTGCCCTGGGATCCTCTCATGATCTTTTATCAATAAAGAAAATACTGGAAGAGCGTACACTAATGAGACCTGGAGGGGAACCTCTCTGATACTGTTAGAAAGTGTCCTAAAACATAGTACAAGAGATGGTCAGAGACTGCAATTATAGTACAGGAGAGGATCAGAGAGTGTAGACATATTACAGGAGATGGTCAGAGACTGCAGTTCCTATTGGCATAAGTAGATAATGGCGGATCGGCTCTCACCTGACCCAGCGATACAGCAACAACGGTTCCTCTGATCAGGAGTCGGCTCACTCTGAATTGCCCATGGATACTCCGCTGGGTAGAGCCCAGATCTGTATTCTGGCAATGACTTTTCCTTTCTCCGCCAGGGATGGCACTAGGCTGTGTGGCTTTCCCTCTGGTGGCGCACGGCAGGGGGGTTCTCTCTCTGATGGTAGCGCCCGCTGCTGCAGTGGCGTCACTAGGGTTGTTGTCACCCGTTGAGGTAAAACATGGTGTCACCCCCCTTCCTCCACCTATAGTTGCCCCTCAGTACAGACCCCCTCTGTCAGTGCAGACCCCCCCAGGACAAACCACCCCCCATTAGTACAGACCCCCAGGACAAACCAATCCCCCTCCATTAGTACAAACTCCCCTTGACAGACCCCCAGGACAAACCCCCCATTAGTACAGACTCCCCCAAGGACAAACCCCCCCCCCCATTAGTACAGACTCCCCCAGGACAAACCCCCCCCATTAGTACAGACTCCCCCAAGGACAAACCCCCCCATTAATACAGACTCCCCCAGGACAAACCCCCCCCCATTAGTACAGACTTCCCCAGGACAAACCACCCCATTAGTGCAGACCCCCCAGAACAAACCCCCCCATTAGTACAGACCCCCCAGGACAAACCCCCCTTAGTACCGACCCCCCAGGATAAACCCCCCCATTAGTGCATATCCCAAGGACAAGCCCCCCTATTAGTACAGACTGCCCCATTAGTACAGATCCCCCTCAGGACTAATCGCCCCATTAGTGCAGACCCCCCAGGACAAACCCCCCCATTAGTACAGACTCCCCTCATTAGTACAGATCCCCCTCAGGACAAATCACCCCATTAGTGCAGACCCCCCAGGACAAACCCCCCCATTAGTACAGACTCCCCCCCCCATTAGTACAGACCCCCCCAGGACAAACTACCCTATTAGTGCAGACCCACCCAGGACAAACCCCTCCATTAGTACAAACCCCCCAGGACAACCCCTCCTCATTAGTGCAGACCCCAGGGATAACCCCCCCCATTAGTACATACTCCCCCCAGGAAAAAAAACGCCCCCTACATTACTACAGACCCCCCACCCCCCCCCCCTCCATTACTTGAAAAACACACGGTCCATCATGCCTGACACTGCTCCTCTCTGTGTCATACGGGGACTCCAGTCTGCGGCGATCTGTGATCCACCCGGGCGGCAGCTGCAGAGGAGGGGACAGTGTGCAGCCGCGCCGCCCGGGTGGATCACAGATCGCCGCAGACAGGAGTCCTCGTATGACACACACAGAGAGGAGCAGTGTCAGGCATGATGGACCGCCCACTTAGCGCCGTCACTGAGCAGCTACGTCTCTCCACACAGAGACAGCCGCTCCGATCTCCGGACTCTTCACTCCCTCTCTAACAGGAGGACTTCCTCCTCCTGTTAGGGGGACACGTCAAACACAGCAGCGGCGGCGGCGGGGAGAGCCGCGGCGCCGGTGCCGCTCTACACAAAGGAGAGAGAGTGATTTGAGACAGGCACTCTGGCTCTTCAGCGCCCTCACCTCTGTGGCGCCTGGGTGCACTGCACCCTTTGCACCCCGGGTAGGATCGGCCCTGCATGTGTGTGTGATACTTGACGGGATGAAGTGTCAAAGATCTTCAACAAAAATCAATGGTGAATCATTGATGAAAGTTAATAGAATGTCACTTGAAAATGACTTATTAATATGGTGACTTTGACTGAGATCTGGATTTTCAAAGATATAATCCAGGGACAGAAAAAAGTGAGCAAATATATGAATATAGTTGTTGGAAAAAACTTGTAGCCAAACAAATCATTACATGATGTTAGAAGTGGTCATTGTCTTTTGCTCCTATTTAAAGTCGTTTGCCCTTTAACCAGCAATCAGAAAGTGTCAGTGTTCTATTAAGATCTCTCCAACACTTTCAAAGAGTTATTGAATAAGGCTGATTATGTTCTAAAACATTGCTTCTCATGTGATAGACTGACACCAATAATAACGAGTCACAAAGATCCTTCTTTTCCTTCTGTGAAAATAGGCAATTTTAAACCAAAGGCAAATGTTGTCAGTCGCCTTATCTCAAATCAGAATTATGCTGCCTTGGCTCGAGGTTTAGTGAGTACATTGAATATTGGGTAATTGATCAGATATGCAAAGCGTAAGAAAGAAAACATTGATTGTTCTCCAAAGCACAAATAGTGATTTAAGTCAAGATTATTTGGAGCAAGTAAATCCTAAAAAAATAATACTGGGGCATAATGCATGTCAAGAGACTATTACCTGCCTGTCTGATCTGTGTGTCAGGGATCTCAAGCTGAGTTCAAAAAACAAAAAATAAAACACTAAATTAATTTAAAAAAAATGTTAAGAGGCTATTTCCTATGTAAGCTTGCTGATCGTGAATTGCCTAATCCATATTTGAGTGTTTTAAAAGAGAGTTCCAAGAAAAAAAAAATATATTCAGCAACAAAAATGTAAAGTGTAAATCATGTTATTGATGTCTGCTTTTTATTTTTGGATGCCTATATTGTAAGAAAACAAAATGTACTACAATTTGGCCATTAGGAAGAATTGTATTATTTTCTCTTATTTAGCTATAAAACTAATTAGGCAATTGAATTATTACTTGTGTAGGTTTGTCCCTCTAATGAACCCAAACCTCAGCTATTGCTATATACTTTGGGCAAAAAAATAAAAAATAAATACTCAAATAAATTACTATAGTCTTTTCCCCCCACCCAGTAAAAATATTGAATTACCTGGTAATCCTGCCAGTAAGTCTGTAATTTCTTTACTTTATCTTAAAGGGGTTGTAAAGGTTCAAATAAAAAAATAATAATAATGAAAAATAACAAACATGTCATACTTACCTCCACTGTGCAGCTCATTTTGCATTGGGTGGCCCCCGATCCTCGTCTCCTGGGGTCCCTCCGCGGCTGTCTCGGCTCCTCCCGATAAGAGGTAACACTCTTCATGGGAAGCTCTGTCACAAGGGGGTTAGCTTGCAGGTGTGCTCCCATGATACAGCCGGCAGCTATAGCCGCTGACTGTATCACTCGACCCCAGAACACTGCGTCATTGATTAGATTGGCGGGAGCCAATGGCTGCGCTGCTATCAATCTCCAATGAAGAGCCGAGAACAGCCTGAAGACAGGGGCAAGTAGCCAGCGCGATCATGATGCAGGACTATCGAGGGCTTATATAAGTGAACCAGGGGGGGGGGGGGGGGGCTGGGGGGCTTGTACGTATCGAATGTTTTTTCACCATAATGCATAGGATGCATTAAGGTGAAAAAACACAAAGCTTTACAACCCCTTTAAGAGACCAAGTTGCCCAGCAAAAGTGGGATTTAGAGGGCTGAGACAAACCATTTACCACTCGGGCCCCATTTACAGTTGTGTGGCTTGTCATGCAACTTTAGATATCAAAGTTGCATGACAAGTCATTCCCCATGTTGTCCAATGATAACCAATCATATATGTGTGTCTTAAGTTGCAGCAACTTCAAAGTAGTTTCTACACTACTTTCGTCCGACTTTCATGCAACTTTAGGGGCATAGACTTCAATGTTAACCCTCAAAACTTGCATGAAAGTTGTACCTGAATGTTATACAATGCAACACTTGTGCAACAGATGCCCATTATCACTGGTCAAAGCCAAAGTCATATCCAAGTTGGACCCATCCAAAGTTGCATCAAAGTTGTACTCCAAAGTTGGTGCCGTTGGAGTCGTAGAAGTGTGAATAGAGCCTTAGGGGTACTTAAAATATTTAACATTTTTTATCAAAAAAGGAAAAAATAAATTTGTGGTATTTGCTAAGGGCTCATAGGCACAGGGGACCTTTAAAAAGGGGCATATTTCCATGCAATGTTGAAGTGGTTACATGAATACTAGGACGGATGTCCTTCCCTGGATATAAACGGTATGCGCATTCTCACTCAGCCATCCCTGTGTAGCTGATTTGTTATGGCTGCTGACTTCTGCTGTTCACAATTACCTGTGACTCCTGGGTACAAGAATGTACTCTTTCTTGATGGTGAAGGCCTTCTGTGCCCATGGGCATGAACCTTTAGACCGGGTTCACAAATATGCAGCCACGGTTCCCAGCATGGGGTCCGGTGCGTCCATGTTCACCGGTTCAGGTTTAAATTAGGTCCGAATTTCTGCCTGAATTCGCACCTGAATCAGACCCAAAGACGCACAGGACCCCTTTGGAATGTGGATTGCAGCAACCCTGGAGCTGTGTGAACTGGCTCCATTGCGAGCTGGGCACACTCGTATGTCATGCAAATTGGATGCAGAGAAATCCGCATCCAATTTGCACATATGTGAACCTGGCCTCAATTTTTTTTTTTTTGCTGGAGTGAGGTTTTAATTTGTAAAAATGGTCCCCTGGCCAGCTTAAGTCATAATGTGCTAATATGCATCGCATTGCATACTAGCACATTATGACAGCCTTATCTGAACAAGCTTCAAATACATCACTCGGCCAAGCTTCGAATACATCACTCCAATGCATTTGTGTGGGAGTCGTGGCCGCGGCACAGAGCTCTGAAGGAACAGCACAGGTTTGCCGTTCCTTCAGAGAATGTGCCCCGGGCTGAAGTCATTGGCTGCTGTTACAGTAATGTTACAGTAAGATATTTACAGTACCTATATGTAAGCCTTATTATAGGCTTACCTATAGTAAAAAGGTTCCCAGTAGGTTTGCTTTTACCCAGGGGTGGCCTGTCCATAAGGGGCGCATGGGTGCCCCCCGCCAATCCATGCAATCCATGCATCCGGCCATCTGAGCTACATGGACGCATGGATTTTCATATATGTTTTTTTAAAGCACTTCATTAGAGTCAGAGGCTCTAATTAAGGGTCGGCTTCTCTGCGGGCAAAGCCCAAAGCCCACTTAGTTGTGTGACAAAAGCAAATTATTATTTGCCATTGTAACACTGATTCTCCTCCCTGCCAATCAAGAAGTGGGGCCTGAGACTCGTTACCCAATTGCCCGATCGGATTGACTGCCAGGATCAGGAGGGAAGAGACACAGGGGAAGAAAGGAAGCAGCTGTCCACAGCCTGGAGAGAAGCCGCAACAATCGATGCCTGCAAGATGGGGTAAGTGCGGGGCGCCTACTACAGACTCACCGACCCGAGGGGTGACCCCCACAACCCGGCAGGCCTGCCAACCGACCGACAGGGGTGGGTTGTATGCCGTCTGTGACCTGACCGACTGGGGGCTGGGGGGGTGGTGTATTCGGGTGGATTGTTTGCTGCCTCCCCACTAAAAAAAAAAAACCACACCAACCGCCACTGTTTTTACCAATTAAAAAGTACATCAAAATCTACTAGTCTATCTAACACTACACCTCTTTCACAGGTTGATAGTGCAGCTTTCAAGGGTGTCTATCCTCCATAGATTGAACCAGAGTTGTCTCCTAAGAAAAGAAAGTGTTTTACTTGTTACTGAAAACGAATGCAGCCAATGCATCTAAGAAATAGTAAGCTACAATATATATATATATATATATATATATATATATATATAGATATATATATATATATATATATATATATATATATATATATATATATATATATATATATATATATAAAATCTTAGGTTTAGACACTTTAAATGCAATATCTATCAAATGAGATTGTACATACTATACTATTCTTAGAAAATCTGAGAGATTGCTTTCCTGAAATGAAAAATAATGATTTTATCCTTTGTGGGCCACCTGCTACGGTAACTTGTGTTCAGCAGCTGCCTGGCAAGACATTCTGGTGAACATGGGGGGGGGGGGGGGGCATGAAAAATGCATCAGTGGCGTTACCTATTCATTGTATTTCTATTATTGCATTTGGTCAATATATCTTACTAGGGCATTACCTAAAATCATGTATGCTAAAATGTGATCTGTCCTTCTTATTTCAGAAAGACGGGAGGTATACTTTCAGTGTGAGCACCGCTTTAGATTTCATTAACCCATTTGCTGCCAGAGTCGTTTTTGTTCACATTTAAGATTTTTTTTTAGGCCAAAACATTTATTTTCTGCAGACACCCTGGAGAATAGTAGGTAAATAATTCCAATCTTTTATGGCACACAACATTGGCGCAGTGCTTTATCAATCACCAAATTTCAGTAAGATATACACTAAAGATAATTTTAGGGCACACAAGCACAATATCATGAAAGTTGTTTGGTAAAATAAAAAATGTAATGTCAATAAAAAAATATAGAAAACATGTTATATTTACCTGCTATGTCTAATAACTTTGCACAGAGCAGCTCCGATCCTCTTCTTTTTGGATCCCCTGGTGGCAATCCTGGCTCCTCCCTCCTGCGGAGCACCCTAAATAGTAAGCCTCTTGCTAGGGGGCATTTAAACAGGCACTCTCTCCTCATTGGCTCACTGCCTGTGATTGACAGTAGCAGGTGCCAATGGCTCCCACTGCTGTGTGAGCCAATGAGAACAGAGAGACCTGGGAGAGCCACTGCTCTTAAGTACATTGCTGAATTGAGAAGGGGCTCAGGTAAGTATGGGGGTGTTGCACCCAGAAATCTTTATACCTTAATGCATTAAGGTAAAAAACGTTAAGCATTTAGAATCACTTTAATGAAATATAAGGGTCTTTTAGACCCTTGATTTCTCACCCCCCACTGTCCTGTGTAACCTCTCACCCCCCACCCGCCCAATGAAATCATCAAATGAAAGTTCACTGGTCTCCCTTCATTCTACCGGGTGGTACCTGCCATGCTGGTATCAGGTTGGCAGGTGGGACAGCGGAACCTTCGAAACATGGTGGAGGGATTGCGAACTGGGTGAGCAAATATACTGACAGTCGGCTCATCAGATATACACACATTTCTGGCTTCTGTATCAGCCTGGCGTGTATAATACCACCCCACTGCTGCCAATGCTGCCATTAAATCTGATATTTCTTAGGAGGAATACACGAATGGTACTATTTAGCCACTTAATGACCCAGCCTTTTTCTGACATTTGTTGTTTACAAGTAAAAATCTGCATTTTGTGCTAAAAAAATATCTTATAACCCCCAAACATTATATATATTTTTTAATAGACCCTAGAGAATAAAATGGTGGTTGTTGCAATTTGTTTTTCAAACGCATTTTTTTTTAAAAATACACTTTAATTAATAAAAATTTAAAAACATAATATGAACCTCAAAGTTTTTGTATATTATAAAAGATGATGTTACACCGAGTAAAAATATACCTAACATGTCATGCTTTAAAAACGTCCGCATTCAGTAGCGTCCACTTGTGAAATGGCGCCAAACAACAATACTTAAAGGGGTTGTAAAGTAATTTATAATTTTTTTTAAATAACAAATATGTTATACTTACCTCCACTGTGCAGCTGGTTTACACAGAGTGTCCCCGAACCTGGTCTTATGGGGTCCCTGTATGGGTTAAGTGTGACCTCATGTGTGTTTCTAACTGACGTCAGTGATCATTGTTCCCTATATCAGGGAACAGACGATCACTGACATTGCCACAGTGAAGTTCTCCAGCTCCTGTGATCGAACACGGGACACCAGCGGCGATCAGGTCCGCGGGTCCCGAAGCTTTACGCGCAACCCACGGCTGGGCTATTAAAGGCGACGTACCTGTACGTGCCATTCTGCCAATGTATATGTGCAGGAGGCAGTCCTTAAGTGGTTAAAAAGAAAATTGTTTAATCACTTTTATTGCTATCGCAAGGCATGTAAACATCCCTTGCAATAACAATACAGCATAAAAAAAAAATATTTAGGTTAAAAAAAATAATAATAATGTTTTACATGGCCCAGGAACCAGAATTGACATTGACGTTGCTCCGGTCCTCCAAGGGCATAGAGATGAGTGGTGGCCATCTTGCCATTGCTTATCTATATGTGAAGAAACTACCAGTGTGGGATGGTTCCCAGGGCTACCGGGAACCACTGTGAAGCGACAGGAGGCAGAGTGCACCTCTCCCGCTGCTTCTTAAAGTGATCCCGAGGTGAATCCGCTGGTGGGATCACTTTTATCGGAAAGCTGGCTGCCTAAGGGTAAACAAACTATAACAGGGGGTTATGGCATCTAGCTGCAGCCATAACCTTGGTCAAAATCATGACAAACATTATAAGTTAGGCGGTTGGCAAGTGGTTAGATTTTATACTTTATATATGTATATGTTCCCTATACCATGGTAGGGCAGGGCCATAATCCATATATAAATACAGTATGTAACATCATTGCTATACAAATGTGCAATAAAAGGCATATACTGTAACTCTCACATATATGCTCTGAACTTGCAAACCACTCCACTTTGCGTTATTCAACTTAAAGGGTCACTAAAGGAAAAACAATTGGGCTGAAATGACTGTTTACAGGGTATAGAGACATAATAGTTAACTGATTCCTTTTAAAAATGATTAAAAATAGATACGAATCAATCATATAATCAACCTACAGTTCTAGTTTCGTTTTTGCTGTTGTTTCCTGTCTCTCTGATGTACAGAGCCAGAGAGCCAATAGGGCAGTGATGGTTTGTCTAAAACCCCTCAGCCCAATCTAGTTTCAGTTTGCACACAGTAAACACACCTCCTTAATTAGTGACCACAGTGAGAAAGCTCCCAGTTCTGTGGTTATAAGGAAACAGACAACCAGGAAGTGTGGAGATCAGAGCAGGATTACAGCAACATCAAACAAAAACGAACAATGAGGACATGAAAACAGCACTACAGTAAGGTAAATTAAGCTATTTAGCTAAAAAAATGTTTTCCTTTAGTGACCCTTTAATATATGGTTTCCAGGCTCTTGGAGTAGCTCAGGTAGCAGGTAAGGCAACAGGTTTATTCCAATCCTAACTCCCCCCAACAGCACTATCACATTCACATTTCAGACAGAGCGAGAGAATTCTCAGTCCCGTGTAACCTCTGCCCAACCTACAGGCAAAAGATGGTAGAGGAGGAAGCGACGTCAGTGTGGGAATTCCAAGTGGTAAACATGCTGATGTGGGCGCTGAAGCATTCTATAGAGGAAAGGACAACAACTGGCTGTTGTAATAATATGAAAGATGCAACTTTCCTATAAGTTCCTGTGCTCACATCATTTCCTCTTACTACTTAGTCAGGACTGGAGCCTTGTCAATGGGACAGTCAATTCTCTGGTTGTAGTGAGCATGCTCAGTCGTACTCTTTGTTTTATCTTGGAGCTGTCCTTTCAGCACCATGAGATTGTAAGCCACCCAATTTGTTTCCTTGAGCCTGTTCTATTACCCTAGAAGCTGCTTCTTGTGATGTGATCAGCTGATGTCAATCCAACAGAAGGATTTTGTGTTATTCCCTTCCAGCATTACTCTGACATGAATGTATATATTGAGTGACCAATGGAGATGGAGGTTTAGAGCGATAGAGCGATATTCACTCTAATGCTGCGTTCACACGGTCAGAATTTCTGACAAGAAATGTTCGATGTGAGCTTGGTGTCGGAAAATCCGACCATGTGTATGCTCCATCGGACATTTGCTGTTGGAATTTCTCAAATTAGCTGGTTCTCAAATTTTCCAACAACAAAAATTGTTGTTGAAATTTCCGACTGTGTGTACACAATTCAATGCACCTAAAATTCTATGCATGCTTGGAATCTATTCGAAACATGTTCGGAATCATTGAACTTAATTTTTCTCGGCTCGTCGTAGTTTTGTACGTCACCGCGTTCTTGACTTTCACAATTTCTGACAACATTTGTGGGACGGTGTGTATGCAAGACAAGTTTGAGCCAACATCTGTTGGAAAAGAATCCACGGTTTTGATGTTGGAATGTCTGATAGTCTGTACGCGGCATTAATGTCCATAAGGTGGATGAAAGTTGGACGTTCGTTGGAATATAAGTCCCTATTATATAGAGTGTTATAAGACTTCTCTGTAATACAAGAGTCATCATCCTCCGGTAAACCTTGTGTCTGTCTGGTGGGGAGACCCATCTGGTGTTGGATTCACAGCATCATTTTCCTAATCTGGTGTTTGGTGTCATTTCACGCATCATTGCATGTGTGTGGACTCTTTTTTCTGGACTGTTATTTTTTAATTCTTTATCCACTTAAGACCCGGACCAATACGCTGGCAAATGACCCAAGGGGTTTTTGCGATTCGGCACTGCGTCGCTTTAACAGACAATTGCGCGGTCGTGCGACGTGGCTCCCAAACAAAATTTGCGTCCTTTTTTTCCCACAAATAGAGCTTTCTTTTGGTGGTATTTGATCGCCTCTGCGATTTTTATTTTTTGCGCTATATACAAAAATAGAGCGACATTTTTGAAAAAAAAACAATATTTTTTACTTTTTGTTATAATAAAAAAACAATAAACTAAATTTTAGTCAAACATTTAGGCCAAAATTTATTTAGCCACATGTCTTTAGTAAAAAAAAAATCGCATTAAAAAAAAATTAGCTACCTAGCGGGAACAGCGACACTAATACAGCGATCAGAAAAATGATCGCTTAGTGATGCTGGCAATAGGGAGTGAAAGGGTTAACTAGGGCAGTGATCAAGGGGTTAAAACTTTATTGGGGGGGGTGGGGGGGGCTACCCTGACACTAACACTGACTGACTGTCACACTGTCTGTCACACTGACACTAAATACAGTAATCATACATGTATGATTACTGCATTCAGTGACACTGTGACAGGGGGGAGGGGGGGGGGGGGGGCGATCGCGGGGGTTAAATGTGTTTGTGTCTGTGTGTAAGTGTGCTGTTGGTGCAGACTTACTTGTAGTGTTGTGATCTCTCCTCAGCGGCGCTTGAAACAAACGCCGAGGGAGAGATCACGTCGCTTCCTCCTTCCTGTGTTTACACAGGAGGAGGAAGTGACAGGGCGGGCGGGCGCGCGCATTGGCTGGGAGCGATCCGGAGGGGGCGGGTGAAAACGGATAGCCGCCCCCACTAATCGGATCGCTCCTGCAGCCGCGCGGACCGCCGCATGTACGGGGGGGGGGGGTCCGATCGGACCCCCGATCCCCCCAAGGCACCAATGTATATATACGTTGATGTGCCTGTCGGTGCCATTCTGCCGACGTAAATGTACATGCGGCGGTCCTTAAGTGGTTAATATTGGTGCATTTTATTTGATCTCGTGGTGTGAGTTTTATTTTTTTGTGTCTTCCGGTCTTCCGGTCCAGCGATGTGAGTGGCTGGAGCGGCGATGTCGTCACTCCCGCGCATGTGCGTAGGGGACTTCTTTCCAGCAAGGTCCGGCAGCTGCCGGCCCCTTAGCCGAGGATCCCTGCTGCACATTGCGAGGGGAATATCTCCTAAACTGTACAGGTTGTACATGTAGGTAAAAGTGGTAGTACAGAGTTTGCTACCACTTTAAGTTTAATAATTCTACCCCGACCACAAAAAAAAATACTTCTACTACTACTACTAACATTGCTTCTATTACTACATCTTTGACTACTATGAATACAAATAGTATAATACAATAGTCCCCTGATGAAGTCACGTGATGTGACGATACGTAGGGATTGGAGAACAGGGTACAGACAGAGTCTGAAATTTTAATACGAGTTTGGCGCTCATGGATGTTTTATTCTACTTCACTACTTAAATGTGATTTTTTTCTCTGTTTTTTATTAAATGTATCCATTATATGGAGTCACGCTATGGTCTCTTTTTCGCTTTTCCTAATGCTCCTATGATACATTGAGCCATTTGGACGTATGAGGATCAGATCACACTCTCACCTGTATAGCTGACACACTGAGGGGGATACAAGTTTGGCACTCGTGGATTTATGCACACTGTACTTTCATTCATGTGAGTGCATTTTCTCAAATCTTTACCTGTTCGAGGTACCCTCACAGTGTCACGCTATATGCATTGCATATATCTTCTCTTTTCCGTGACACACATTGGCCGCTGAAAGCTGTCTGAGGTGTTTTATCAGCCCACTCATTCAGCTGCGATCAGTATCCCTGCTAGCTGTTTGGACAAACAGCTGTGAGGTGAGCTGCTAGCACACTCAGAGGTGTCATCACTGAAGATTTCATTTTTGCATGTTGCATTTTCGTGGAGGTGTTTCATCTAGACACTGTTCTGTGGAGGAATTACTGGACTGCTAGATTTGATCCTTATTTATATGGACAGGACTTTATCACATGTGTGATTTTTGATAGTTTTGCACTTTTTTTTCACTTATTTTATGCTAGTTTTGGTGTAGTAGCCATTTTACTATGTATTCTCACTGTTAAATCTTTACAGGATTATAGGTGTTTGTTCACTTTTATCTGTATTGTTCATTGTAGTATCATCAGATACCTTTTTTTCTCTCTCACTGTTTAGTTCACCCACGATCCCTTTACTTGGCATTCCCTTTTCACTTCCACCTTCCCATTCCATCCCCCACAGCGTAGCTACCATACTTCACACAAATAGTTATGATTATTGGGATGGAACTGAACTTTAAACACTTCCTATCCCGCCCATAGTGATATGACGTCCGCTGGAGGGATCTCCTGGGCTTTCCGGCCATCTAGGGGCATGTGCGTGTGCCCGCCGCATCGCTCGGGAGCAGGTGTGCCTGCCCGGCGGCCGCAATGTCTGCTGGGCACCCGAGATTGCCCGTTAACAGAGCAGGACTGTGGATCTGTGTGCGTAAACACACAGATTCACGTCCTATTGGGTGAGAGGAGACTGATGGTGTGTTGCCAGTACAGATGAACACCAATGGTCTCCTCCCCTTGTGAGTCCCCACCCCCTGCAGTTAGAATTACTCCCTAGGACACACAATTGACCCCTTGATCGCCCCTAGTGTTAACCCCTTCGCTGCCAGTCACATTTACACAGTAATCAGTGCATTTTTTTTATCTCTGATCGCTGTATAAATGGGAATGGTCTCAAAAATGTGTCAAAAATATGTCCGTTGCAATGTCACATTCACAAAAAAAAGTCCTGTTGGGTGAGAGGAGACTGATGGTGTGTTGCCAGTACAGATGAACACCAATGGTCTCCTCCCCTTGTGAGTCCCCACCCCCTGCAGTTAGAATTACTCCCTAGGACACACAATTGACCCCTTGATCGCCCCTAGTGTTAACCCCTTCGCTGCCAGTCACATTTACACAGTAATCAGTGCATTTTTATATCTCTGATCGCTGTATAAATGTGAATGGTCTCAAAAATGTGTCAAAAATATGTCTGTTACAATGTCACATTCACAATAAAAATCGTAGATCGCTGCCTAGTAAAAAAAATAATAATAAAAAATACCATAAATATATCCCCTATTTTGTAGATGCTATAACTTTTGCGCATAACAAATCAATATACGGTTATTGTGATTTTTTACCAAAAATATGTAGAAGAATACGTATCAGCTTTTTTTGTCAAAGCTTAATTGAACAAGCTGAAGTTAGAAGCTGATTTGTTACTATGCTGATTTGTTACTAAGCGCCACCACCCCAAACATTTTGTCTATCTATTATACTATACTCTCTTAGGGGAGCTATACTTAGGGGGGGCAGCAGTCGCCTATAACATCTCATCCCATCACCCTAATTTACTATCCTAAGCGCGCGGCCTACCTCTTTTATATTGTTACTATGCTTACCAGCTTTAGTAAATCACCCCCAGTAAAACTGATTCTGTGACCATGAGAATAGTGCCACCTTCAGGGGAACTACACGCTAGGTAACAAGATTATCAGCCAGCCTCTATATAACCCTTCTTAGATCCAGCATGCTTCAGTTTTAGCTTAGCATCCTAGGTGAATAGACGTCTGTTTCCAGCTCTATTGTTTAAGGCTTTATACATTTTTGTTCAATCAACAGCTGTTAGTAGATGCATGCTGGACCTTTATAGTCCCCGATAGTTTATGCAGTTAGCCATTGATGCATACTTTTAGCAAAGCACATTCCTAAAACATTTTTCATTATGACTTTTCTGTCAGTGTTTTCAGTAAAGAAACATTTTCCGGGTCCCTAATGAAACCTTTTCACACCGTTGTAACAGCTGTTTTTAAGACGTATCGTTTTTTGGCAGCCTAAACTGAGCTTTTTATTTTTTTTCTGCATATAAATTAAAGGAAGTAAAACATTTACTTTCCAACTAAATGTATTCACCCACGACAATAGATATATTTGATTGGTTTTACATTATGTTAATATCTGTCTGTTAAGGGAAAAAAATTATCTAGTAAAATAAAATAAAAAATTATACTATTTTTTCATTTCCTTTTTTTTTGTTTATTTTTTTTATAACCACTTTAATACTGGGCACTTACACCCCCTTCTTGCCCAAGATAATTTTCAGTTTTCAGTGCTGTTTAAATGACAATTGCACGCTCATGCTACACTTTACCCAAACAGAATTTTTATCATTTTGTTCCCACAAATAGAGCTTTATTTTGGTGGTATTTTATCACCTCTGTAACAAATAAAAAAGGCAGAAGATGTTTTGTTTCTGTTATAAAATTTGGTAAATAAGTACCCTTTCTCCTTCATTGATGGGCACTGATAAGGTGGCACCAATGAGGTGGCACTGATGGGCACTGAAATGCAGCACTGATGGACATTGATAGGCTGCACTGATGGGCACTCATGGGTGGCACTGGTGGACACCGATGGGGACTAATAGGCGACACTGATTACAGTAATGCTGATGGTACAATGTATCTCTTCAGCACCACACAATATCACAAAAGCATTGCCTACATTACATGGGCAGCACCTGCTAATGGAGATGCTGGCTGGCTGAGAGGCAGCACAAGCAGTTCTTGAGAAATCTGGGCAGATCCTGAACAATAAGTCCAGAGACTGGTGGGTAGCAGAGCACACACCGGTGTCCCAAACCTGTCCCTTCTCAAACAGGAACCTGTCCCTAAAGGCTAATTCCTTGTCCCGACAACATGTTTTGCCAGTATAGGCTTCTTCAGGGGATTTGGACACCACTATTGATAAACAGACTACTACAAAGCAAAAAAGACAACACATGTGTATACATAATATAGAATTTGCTAGGGCAAGCAGTGCATATCAATACATACTATACTGTATGATAACATTATCAATTAAACATGATATTCGCGCTGTGATACATCATCCTCAGCTTACCAAGGCAAGGACCAGTGAACACCAAATCAACTGTCAACACACCTAAAGAAAGGGGGTATCACATAATCACAGGAGACACACATAGGCCGGGCTAAAGTGAACAATATAAAGGGTTAGATCTCAAGTATTACATGGACAGAAACATGCCCACCAAATGATTGTATTAGCCTGATGATACTACTTACATTAAAAGGGTTGTAAAGGTAAAAAAAAAATCTTAAATATCTTCCTTTACCTTAGTGCAGTCTTCCTTCATTTACCTCATCCTTCGATTTTGCTTTTAAATGTCCTTATTTCTTCTGAGATATCCTCACTTCCTGTTCTTCTGTCTGTAATTCCACACAGTAATTCAAGGCTTTCTCCCTGGTGTGGAGAAAGCCTCTTGAGAGGGGAGGGGTTGAGCAGGAGTGTCAGGACACTCTCTACTTTGCAGATAGAGAAAGGAGCTGTGTGCTAGTGGGCGTCCCGGCACCCCTGCTCGACCCCTCCCCCCTCAAGAGGCTTTCTCCACACCAGAGAGAAAGCCTCACATTACTGTGTGGAGTTACAGACAGAAGAACAGGAAGTGAGGATTTCTCAGAAGAAATAAGAACATTTAAAAGCAAAATGGAAGGATGAGGTAAGTGAAGGAGGACTGCACTAAGGTAAAGGAAGCTATTTAGGAAAAAAGAATTGTACCTTTACCACCCCTTTAATTTCTACCTTTACCTTACCGGTTTGGGCATTTTATCCCACCTGTGAGTGCTCCAGCATCTACTGTTACAATCTTCATGATCTAACCATTGGAAACCTTTGAGAGATATAAGAAACCGGCTGATGAGTTATTGTAACTCTCTATCATCAACTATACTAAGAAAAAACTGTAGAAGTTGAAGTAGACTGGCACTTTAAAACACCTTTTGGTAGAGAAATAAAGCTTTTAGTACAAAAGGCTTGGAAAACATCAAATGTGGTTCAGATGCTGGTTAACAACTGGCAGTCCTGTGACCAAATAAGAACATTTTAAAAGCAAAATGGAAGGATAAGGTAAGTGAAGGAGGACTGCACTAAGGTAAAGGAAGCTATTTAGGATTTTTTTTACCTTTACAACCCCTTTAAGTGTAATAAACAAGGTATTGGTACTAAGTACGTGATCTGGCACAGAGTGGCCACTTTGCCGCAGTATATGTGCGTGGGGGGCAGTCCACAAGTGGTTAAAGGAGAATTGTACAAAAACAAAAATGATTGGTTGAACCCACAAGTGCTTATTTACCTCTACCATTTCTTTATACAGGCTTTTGGAATTTACAAATGTAGCAATTTAGAAATTGGATGAAAGGATTAGCACCGGAAAACACTTAGATACCGTATTTATCGGCGTATACTGCGCACTTTTTTGCCCTGAAAATCAGGGAAAAATCGTGGGAGCGCGATATACGCCGAGACCTGCTTTCCCGCGCCGAGTTTGAATACTGCACCGTCATATACCGAGCGCAGTACACTCGTGTATAGTCGGGCAGGCTCCACTCCTCTCGTGCTCACATCCTGGACGTACAGGACGTGAGCAGGACGTGAGCGCGAGAGTAGCCAAGCCTGTCCGACCATACACAAGTGTACTGCGCTCTGTATATGTCGGCGCAGTATTCAAACTCGGCACGGGAAAGCGGGGATCGAGTGGGGAGGACGCCGCAGAAGAACGCCAGACCCGACGAAGAGGACACCCGAAGCCGCAGAAGGACGCCGGACCCGACGAAGAGGACACCCGAAGAGGACACCCAAAGCTGCAGACGGACGCCGGACCCGAAGAAGAGGACACCCGAAAAGGACACCCGAAGCTGCAGACGGACGCCGGACCCGACGAGGCCGCCGATGGCCGCTGCGCAAGACACCAAAACTGTAAGTACAAAACTTTTTTTCCACAGGAATAGGGTCCACTTTAGGGGTGCGCGCTATACGCCGGAGAACGCAATACCCTGATTAATACGGCAAGTAGTGCATTTTATATACATCTATATAAATCAGACTAAAATGAGGGACACATAAGGAGAAAAGAGGGACATTGTTCCAAATGAGGGACAGTCCTCAAAATCTGGGACAGTTATGAGCTATAGGTTACTGCACTGCAACAGATCTCTTTAGTTTACTAAACTCTTTGCTCTATGTGTAAATTACAATTCCCTCTCGGTTATACCTTGCTGTAATAATTGGTTCCTTTTCAGCACTACATAATTGTATAAAGAGCCCACTTGGATGATGTCTGAATTTTGGAAGCTGCAAACCATCCATCTTGTTTTTCCTTATCACCACTTACCACAATTAACATGGCTGTAATTATAAAAAAAGGCTTTCATTAAACTTTTGACAGCTGCACTTAGCGTTTTTGGAGAGCAGTCATTTTACAAAAGAAAAAAAAAGAAAGTTTCAGCGAGCTAAACAACATAATAACCGATGGTGAGAAAAGAATGAAAGAAATCCAGCAATTCATTTGCTAACATTAGGCCTATTGCGGTGCATGCAGAGATCTAATTTCAGAAAGAATTACTGGAAAAACTATTGTAAAGAAAAACAGTACTGCTCCAATCTAAATCAGGCAGCACTCAAGCTGTCCTATACAATTAAACACCTACCTCAATCTGTTAAATTTAAACCTTCTGTTTCTAAGGTCTCATTTGAAATTTCTATAAAAGAATACAATAGACAACAGTTATAACTAAAACAATAAAAATTCATGCTTATTGCTGAAAAGTTTTAACTTTTAAGGTTCAGAGAGCATCTTGAGTATTTTTTTTTAAAAAGGGCCTGATTTAAAGTGATATTTTGGTGAAAGCAAACCTAGGATACATGGGCGTCCGCTGAACTTTTTCAGGGGGGGGGGCATCATTTTAAAGCGGAGGTTCACCCTAAAACAACTCTGTCCCATCCCATCCAGCATACTGGCGTCAGCGCCAGTATGCTGTTTTTTTTTTTTTTTTTTTAATCGCTCTACTTACTTTGTAATGGATAATTTTATTTTCTCCCTACCGCGGGGAATGGCGTCCGAAAATAGCCGAGCTAGGACTCGACTCTTCCCGGCGCTATACGGTATACCGGAGCTGACTGCGCAGGCGCCGTATATAGCCGAGTCCTAGTTCGGCTTTTTTTGGAGGGGGGCGTGACGCGCCATAGCCATAGGAACCCGGCTATATACGGCGCCTGCGCAGTCAGCTCCTAGGTCTGTGCGCAGGCGCCGTATAGTGCCGGAAAGACCTGAGTCCTAGTTCGGCTATTTTCGGAAGGCGTGACGCACCATAGCCGCGCCATTCCCTGCGGTAGGGAGAAAATTAAATTTTCCATTACAAAGTAAGTAGAGCGATCAAAAAAAAAAAAAAACAGCATACTGGCGCTGACGCCAATATGCTGGATGGGACAGAGTTGTTTTAGGGTGAACTTCCGCTTTAAGGTCATCCATGCTCGGTCCCTTTTTTCCTTTTTGACAATGTCATGAAGGAGAGGGGCTTAGTCATTATCACATAAAGCGCAAGCATGAAAAGGTTTGAGAAACCTGATGCAACTATCAAGCAACCAGCAACTTTGAATAACAATAACATAAAAAATGGAGGCCCCTCTAAGGATATAACAACCCCCAGGATAAGTGCCAGTTTCTGCAATGACAATCTCCAGCTTTGCTGTCAGTTTCCGCAATAAAAATCGCCAGGATTGGTGTCAGTAGCAACAACAATAACCCCCCAAATCAGTGCAGATTTCTAGAATAAAAAACTTTAGAATCTATACCAATGTACATAATAATGACACTCAGCACTGGTGTCAGTTTCCGCCCTAAAAACTCCCAGCATTTGGTGTCATTTTCTGAAATAATTGCCTCCTGCATAGATGGGAGGATATCAAGTTAGACACTTCCTAATGGCTCAGTCCCTAGGGACAGTAATGGATAATGGCCAACAGGCCCTCTTACCAGACCTAGTGAAACCGCAACAGTGATCCCTCTCGCTGGACGTTCACTCACTCTGGTTGCTGCAGGTACAGCTTGGCTCTCTGGTTAGTGCGAGTACAGCTTGGCTCTCTGGTTAGTGCCGGTACAGCTTGGCTCTCTGGTTAGTGCCGGTACAGCTTGACTCTCTGGTTAGTGCCGGTACAGCTTGGCTCTCTGGTTAGTTCGGGTACAGCTTGGCCCTCTGGTTTTGCGTGTACAGCGTGGCTCTCTGGTTGTGCGGGCACACCGTGGCTCTCTCTCTGGCTTCCCCCAGCATGAGCACAGTATTCTCTTTTTTCCTCTTGTAAACCCCCCCCCCCAGCAGAGTGCTTGCATGCTGGGGGCTTTAGCATGGTGCCTGTGAACACTCTGGGGCCGCCACTCTTAAGGGACTACATTTCCCATGATGCACCCAGTCCCCAGAATCTTCTGATCTCTGCTGTGGCCAATCATGGCGAGGAAAGCAGGAAGCAAGGCGGTGGCACGACGAATCCAATTAGAGCCGCTTTCTCTCTCTTCCAGCTGACAGAGAGGAGGAGGGGGGCGATCGGGGGAGATATACAGTACAGCCAGCCCACGGCTCTCTTCTCCCTGTCACAGAGCCGCTGCTGAGTTTTTTGGTAAATAGAGCAGCGGCTCTAATTGGATTTGCCGTGCCGCCGTCTTGCTTGCTGCCCGCTGTTTTTCTCTCCGAGGATCATGCCACTGGTTTCTAGGGGGGGGGGGGGGGCAAGCGCCACCTCTCTTACCCTATGGAGCGGACGCCCATGCTAGGATATATAATGGAGTCTGACAGACACATTTACAAAGGTTATTTTGTGCTTCTCAGCCCACAACTTAGTTTTACTATCTGTTGATTCTACCAGCAGGTCTGTTATTTCTCCAGTTTGTTTAACCACTTCATCCCCGGAAGAATGTACCCCCTTCTTAACCAGAGCATTTTTTGAAATACGCACTGCGTCGCTTTAACTGACAATTGTGCGACGTTGCACCCAAACAAAATTGATGTCCTTTTTTTCCCACAAATAGAGCTTTCTTTTGGTGGTATTTGATCACCTCTGCGGTTTTATTTTTTGCGCTAAAAAATTAAAAAAGAGAGACAATTTTGAAAAAAAAAGCAATACATTTTACTTTTTTTCTGTAATACATATCCCCCAAAAATATATATACCGTATATTTATACTCGAGAATAAGACGACCCAAATATAAGCCAAGGCACCTTATTTTACCACAAAAAAAATGGGAAAACGTGTTGACTCAAGTATAAGCTTAGGGTGTCCATCTGCATGCCTTACTGTGCTTCACTGTGTCCATGCCTCATTGTTCCCATGCCTCACTGTGCCCATGCCTCACTGTGCCCATGCCTCACTGTGCCCATGCCTCACTGTGTCCATGCCTCACTGTGCCCATGACTCACTGTGTCCATGCCTCACTGTGTCCATGACTAGCCTTGCGTTTAACATGGGAGTATATAGAAGGGGTGTCCAACTTTGAAAAAACGGTGCTCCCTGGCCGTAGGTCCCCCAGGCAACAAACTTTGCACACTTGTAGAGGAAGAGGGGCTATATGTGTGCCAAGTTTGGGGTCCGGCCTCGGCTTATATGCGAGTATATACGGTATATAAAAAAAAAATCTTTCTCAGTTTAGGCCGATATGTATTCTTCTACATATTTTTGGTAAAAAAAAAATCTGTCATCTACAAAAAAAGGTTTTATGGCATTTTTTTTTATTAGTAATAGTGGCGATCAGTGATTTTTTTTTATCGTGACTGGGACATTGCGGCAAACATATCGGACACTTTTGACACATTTTTGGGACCTTTCACATTTATACAGCGATCTGTGCTATAAAAATGCACTGATTACTGTATAAAAGTGACTGGCAGGGAAGGGGTTAACACTAGGGGGCGATCAAAGGCTTTAATGTGTTACCTAGGAAGTGATTCTAACTGTAGGGGGAGGAGACTCACAAGAGGAGGAGACCGATCAATGTTCCTCTGTACTGGGGACTAGTGATGAGCGGAATACGCCATATTCGATTTCGCGATATTTCGAAGAATATTCGCGAATATTCGTTAATATCGAATATTCGTGATATTTTATAAAAAAAAATAAAAATTCGAAATTTCGCTAATACGAATATTCGAAATAGCAAATATTCGCCGCGATATTCGAGTTATTCGCGAATACTCGAATATGCAATATTCGTAGCGAATGTTCGCAATGCGAATATTCGTGAGCAACACTATTCCCCAGATAGCTTCAAAATGGCCCAAATCTCTAAGGCTTGCGTCAAAAAGGGTCCAAAATGGGAGCCCCCAATTTTATTCCCCAGATAGCTTCAAAATGGCCCAAATCTCTAAGCCGCGGGGCTTGCGTCAAAAAGGGTCCAAAATGGGAGCCCCCAATTTTATTCCCCAGATAGCTTCAAAATGGCCCAAATCTCTAAGCCGCGGGGCCAACGGCAGATCCAGGGGGGGGGGCAACAGGGAAATTGCCCCCCCGAGACAATCATGTCACATTGGCTTTTAAAAAATAAAATAAAAATTTATGATTTTTTTTTTTAAACTGCTTTTGGGTGCCTGCAGTCAGGGGTGGGCTGGGCCAGGGGGGTGGATCCCCCGCCCCCCCCTGGCCAGCTACTTTGTATTCAAAAAGGCCGCGCTGCCTGTCTGCTATTTTTTTCCCTGTAGATGGTAAATTCGGCCACAGTGGCTGCTGATTGGCTGGCTGGCTGCAGTGTATTCTGGGAGTTGTAGTTTGAACCATGCTTCCTGGTGGCGGTGGGTGGAACTGAGCACTGCAGCAATAGGCACGCCCTAATCACCTCCTGCATGTTACAACAGCAGTGACCGTCCTGCCACAGCTCAACCCTGGGATCAGGGCTGTAAAGACAACAGAGGTATCATTGCTTGTAGTGTATGCAGAAGCTTCCAATCTCGTTTTTTTCTATCTCCCCAAGTCTCCCGTCTGTTTGATCTGTGCCCCTCATTCACTTAGATCCTCCCCCTATCTCCAGTGCCTTCTGCCCAGAGAACCCAGAGGTGAGGGAATGCTATTGGCAGGTGCTGCTGACCTTGCTGTGCAGGGAGGGGGGTGAGCTTCTGAGCTGATGTTCAAAGTCTAATGCCGCGTACACACGGTCGTTTTTTGCGATGAAAAAAAACGACGTTTTTTAAAACGTCATTTAAATTGATCGTGTGTGGCA